>VCMR01000001.1:0-1428242 GCA_007113925.1 Teratosphaeria gauchensis
CCCTAACCCTAACCCTAACCCTAACCCTAACCCTAACCCTAACCCTAACCCTAACCCTAACCCTAACCCTAACCCTAACCCTAACCCTAACCCTAACCCTAACCCTAACCCTAACCCTAAACCCTAACCCTAACCCTAACCCTAACCCTAATTTTTTTAACTTCATTAGAAAATATATTATAGTTTATTATTTTTAATATAGAGATTATACTTATTTTAATAGAATTTAAAAATATATTTTTTAAATAATTAATTTTTATATTATTAATTTAAAGCTTTTCTTTTATATAAAGAAGAAGTTTATTAAATTCTAATTAATATTTATATTATAATTAGCTTATTATATATTATAAGCTTATTAGCTTTTTAAGTACTTTTACTTTTTTATTATTATTTATAAAGACTTTATTAAGTTATATAAAAAAAGCTTTAAATATCTTTTCTTTTAAAACTTTCTTTTAAAAGTATTATATATAAGTTCTCTATTATTTTAAGAGTATATTATATATAGTATCTTAATAGTAATCTATAGAAAAAGTAGGTTTTATTATAGAATAAACTCTATATAAACTATAAAGCTATAAGAAGTAATTTTTAAAAGTATCTATTTCTTTATTTTAGAAAAGAGATTTCTATTCTCTAAGCTCTATTAGTTTCTATATAGAGTTATTATTAAATAATATTTATAATAACTATAAGAATATTCTTATTAATTTACTTTATATTTTATTTTATATTATTAGAATATATTATTCTATTTCTTTTAAATTAGAATATATCTTAGCTAGTATATTCTCTATTATCTCTTATCTTATATATATTCTTTTAAGAGCTTCTTTTAACTTAATATTAATTAGTTATTATAATAGTTTTTTTTCTATTTACTTTTTATTAATAACTTATATAAGGTTATTAGTATTTATATTATTTATAATTAGATAGTTAAATTTAATATTATAAGAAAACTATATATATAAGAGTTTATTATAATATTTAATAAGTTTAATAAAAAAAAGAAAAGTCTATTTAAAGTCTAATAAAAAGAATTTAGAAGCTATAAATATTAAAATAAATAGGTTTATATAAGTATAGCTAGTATTATATTTTAAGAAGTATATTCTTTATATTTATATAATTAGAATTAAAAGCTTAAATATAATTAATATTTCTTTTATTAATTATTAATTATATAAAAACTTATAATAGCTCTCTTATATTTAAATTCTAATATAAAATAAAATATATAAAATAGAAAGAAATAGCTTCTTTAAAAATAATAGAATATAATAATAGAAGTTTTAAACTAGCTTTTAAAATTAAAGTTTAATTTTATCTTTATAAGAATAATAGAATAGCTATAAGCTAAGTAAATATAAGATATAATAGAGATATATAATACTAATCGAACTAATAGAAAGAGAAGAAAGACCTCTCTAGTTTAAAGAGAAGAAGAGTCTTTCTATCTAGCTTATACTAGTCTATTTTAGGCTAGACTAGCTTAAAATAGAGTAATCTAAAAGTATTAGAATATATAGGAGTAGTCCTAATAATCTTATTATATCTTATATAGCTTCTATATTTATAGGTTAGAAAAGAGGTAATAATAAGAGAACACGAATATAGGAATTATCCTATAGTAAGATTCTCCGACTAGAGCTAGGCGACGACAATGCGGCGTGTTTAGAGTGGGACCCCTCTCACTTACGACGACTCGAAGCAAAGCGGCCATGGCGATGCGTTTGCTCTTGTGAAACTGCCTGGATACCGGTGTATGCCAAAGTTTCTGAGGGATCCTACACTTTGTGCTGTTCCAGTGTCGTCGCACGTCCGGAACTGACAAGGTCTTCCTGGACCTTGTCTTGATTGCCGTTTGAAGCATAAGCCGCTCTTCGCAAGCAGAAGCTATTGGCTAGTACCCAATCGCAAAGGTGTCCCAGGATACCGTAGCCACGTACGGACGTGCGAAGACACTGTACCATGCCTCCGCACTCGAAGCCGGAGGGACCGGATGTCCGTGTCGTGTCCAGCAGCAAGAGAAGCGCAGCTTCTTCGCTTTCAGGATATGTATTTTAGGGAAGAGACGACGGATCGATTCTGCTCGACTGTCTCTTCTGATACATACCTACTATTGATTCTAGCGAGCCATTTTGATTCTGCGCAGAGCGCTTCTCGGCATTACAATGGGAACCTCCATCAAAATGAGTCTCGCCCTTCTCTGGCTGTACGACCTCCCGACTCTAAAGTAGAAATACGCTCTTACACGAATTCTAGGCTGTCCGCCCAGTTTGCCATGTGCGCACGAGACGACAGCCCGACCGCGACCGACCATTTCCAAGCTCATAGGAATCGTTCTGTACCACTTCAGGTACTAGAAATCTGGTATATAGCAGCAGACGTGGATTGGAAGCTGATGCACGACAAGGTAATCGGTGCCGGGCTAGCTAAAACTGGTACCACATGTAAGCCATCGCCGACTCGATTCTGCACGCAGGCTTATAGAACGTACAGCTCTTCACTACGCGCTCGATATACTCGGTATTCAGCCTGTTCACGACGCGGAAGATCTCTCAATTCCCAGCTCTCGCGCCGATCTATGGAGCCAACAAATTTTGCTAAAAAAGCAAGGAAAATATGAAACGCAAGATGGCATTTGGGACACTGCGGAGCAGTGGGACCAGGTTCTTGGGAACTATTCGGCTATCGTTGATATGCCCGCTCACATGTTCGTCGCTGAGCTCGCACGTGCCTATCCCGAAGCAAAGGTCATTCTCACCGTGCGTGATTCCCCAGAAGCATGGCAGGAGAGCTATCGGACCACCGTATATCATCGTCTACAAGTGCGACAAAGACATATTTCGTACCAGGTGCGAGCTTTTGCTCAGTGGCTGGCTGGATGTGAATCAAACGAGCAGATCATCCGGCGAGCTAGCTTCTACGGTGATGGCTGGAAGATCAAGGAACCTCAGAGGTGGTGGTATACCGGACAGCTCGAGCACGTACGGAAGTACGTACCAGCCGAGCGACTCTTGGAATTCAACGTCAAGGAAGGATGGGGTCCGCTTTGTGAGTTTCTCGGCAAGGACGTGCCAGATGTACCATTCCCACACGCAAAAAGCCGACAAGAGTGGCTCGAGATAACAGATCAGCTTGAAGCGAAAGTCGCCTTTGAGATTAAGTGCGCCATATCTATCGTGTTAGCATGCTTAATCGCTGGGGCTTTTCTGACAATTTTTCGTCGTAAATGATGCAATTTAGCTTGTCGACGATATAATCTGCCTGTGATTGGATCAAGGATTGGTTGATCTGAATCAATCTTCTTCTTCTTTTCATTTATCACCCTGACCCCTCCCTATCGAGGCATGCAGGAAAGGGCCTATACTGTTCATTCCGGCACTGCCGTCGCTACTGCCCGTTTCTGGGATCCGTTTATCTGTGACATCTCCGCAATGTCAATGGACTCTTTCGAGAGCTCAACGTCTACGAATCCCGCTTCTCACTGTGTACTTCCTGGGTCCGCCTGGCGAGCGTGGATGAGACGTCGTTGATTGGCTCCTCAATCGGTTGCCGCATCCGTCATCTCGCTACAATGTGCTTCGGGTTTAGGGTTAGGGTTTAGCCGCATCCCTGTTTCCATTTGTTGAAGACCTTCTGGTGCAACAATCGTTCATCGTTTGACAAGAGGCGGCCAAGTCGAAAAGCCTTGTCAAAGGACGTTTCAGGGGCCATGGTGGTACAAGAAACGAGTTTCCGCTGTCGGCCGACGGCCTCCCCAGTCAGGATCGGGCCCACTTCGCCATGTCACCTCAGCATGAACAATACTCAGCCGGCCCCTTCACCTCCATCACTCTGCTCCTCGACCACCACCTGCTCCTGCCGGCAAGGGCTCCAGATGGTTGTCGCTCTACTGGTCACTGACACTAGGCTTGCCTCGTGTTTCGCCGCCCGCTTACCTCCTGGCTGTCAGCAACGAGAAGTGCGCCAGGGTGTCCCTGACAGCAGATTTATTTGAATATGTGTTAATAAATGCTATGGGTTCCTGAGAGAAAAGCTCAAGATGCAGCTCGACTCTGTGGCAGAAGAATTTGTACCTTACTTACACGTCTTTCAGCGAGAACATACCGCACCCTGTCCTTACCCGGAACACACACTACGCTGAATACATGTCTCGTGCAAAGTCTCTGGCAAGATATCACGATGACATTGCTCGACTACTGCGCATCTGGACAATGTCGGCCCCCATTCTGATTTCGATATGTTCCGCGCCACGCCCCCCATATGCTCCGCATTGCAGCCTGATTGAGGACCTTTGCTTCGCGCTGTCGTTGTTCTTGCGGCTATGCAGTATATTGCAACCTGTCCTTGACATCCTCTGGCGTATCGGATGTGGGCACAAGGTACAAGACTCCAGGGCTTCACCCATTGGCATGCAGCTCCCCTTGATCGACATCGTTATAACCGCCTGTCATGAGCCATCAGACGTTGTGCTAGACACTATAATAGCAGCTTGTAGGATCCAGTATCCACGAGACAAGTTTCGCATCTTCGTGGCAGACGATGGTGGGGATAAAGTTCTTCGCAGCCGAGTCGCTGCGATGGCCAAGACTGAGCAGTACAATCTGCACTACTACGCAAGGGACACACGTCGCATAGGAGAGCTAAGTCCCAAAGCCTGCAACATCAATTCTGTTTTGAGCTGGATTCGGCGACAGCACTCTGGTCGAGGGCATGCAGAATGGATTGCGATCTTGGATTGCGACATGATACCCGAACCAGACTTTCTCACAATGCTATTGAAACATGCTAGCACTGATCCTAACATTGGCATGGCGGCCTTGCCACAAAACTTCTATAACATTCCGGTCAATGATCTACTTCATCAGTCAATGCACATACAGAATAAACTTGACGACCCGATGCGCGATATTTTCGGCGGCACCTGGTGTACCGGTTCCGGGTTCTTGGTGAGAGCAGCGGCTATTGAAGCGATTGGAGGAGTTCCGAATATCTCCTTATGCGAAGACATTATCTGTGGCTTGAAACTGAATGGGTATGGGTGGCGTGTGGCCTTTGTGGACCTTCCGCTGCAATGGGGTCTCATGCCAGAGTCTCTCGACGCTCACGTATCTCAACGGAGAAGGTGGGCACTTGGAAGTATACAAAACGCGAAGCATTTGAAATTCTGCTTGGGGAAGAATGCTCGAAACATGTCCATCCGTCAACGGCTTGCGGGATTCAACTACTGCTTCGCGCCTCTAACAGTGTATGTGCTGCAGCCGGCCACGTTTCTCTTCCTCCCCTGGACTAGGATCTACGGCTTCTCAGGCACGTCAGCACCGGATGAAAACATGCTTTGGTGGGTACTCCTCTGGACCTTTCTAGATCATGCTCTGGCGATGTACATGGTCGGTAGAGATACTGCGGCCGCTCCAGATCATCAACTCCACATGCGAGACTACGGACAATTTTGGCTAAGATCAGTCATCTCAACTTCCGTGGTACGCGAGCTCATGCCCAGAAGCAGATATGCTCACGCGTCCAAGTTCAAATTTATAAGCTCTGGAAGCATCGTGTCGCCATTGTCGGAACGAGATAAACTCAGAAGAGCATCTCTCTCGGCACGATTAAGAACAGTCCTCTTCGATCCAAAATACGTTGTCAACACAATAATGGTTGCGAATGCTTTCATAACCTTGAGCATACTCGTCTGGAGCGATATTCAAAGAGCCCGCGACGACCCATTATCAGCGAGAACCATCTTTATTGATAACTCACTCTCGCCAGTTCTTGGATGGGAGCGTTATCTCTCGTTCTTAATACCAATATGTTACATGGTCTGGCCACCTGCTGTGCCTACTCGGCGAGAGCTCATGTTGCAAGATCCAGAGAAGACATGGCGTCCAAAGTCTGAGTGGAAAGCACCGCGGGCGAATCGTTGGGCTATTGCTTTCAAAGTACCAAGGTACCTTGCCCTTTTTTGGAGTGGGATTGCTTTCGCCTTGACAGCATTCTGACCATGTAGATACTATCCATATCGCCTCTATGCTCAGAGCAGCGCCCGTGCTAAGCAGATGATGAGCTGCGTCAAGTATCTGATATCGCGCCCGGCCTCATCAATACCCTCGCTTGCTATATGTATGCACTGTGCTGCAGGTAGCGGCGGTCATGTCACGCAGAGCAATGTCGCCGTGCGGCATAGCGGGAATCAAACGGCTAGCACTCGACCGAGGGCTATATGTATGTTCTGGCCTGAACCGACATTTGCAGCTCACAATTGTAGACGTGTCTCTCCAGATAGCATGTGAGCCACCTGTGGGCCTGGGGGCAGTCGCGGCAGAGCCGAATGCCACATTTTATGTAGCCATGAGTGGCAGCGAAGTGAGCTCTGATTAGGTGGCTGTATGGCGTGATGAAACATCCACAAGATCCTGGGAGACTTTGGAGCTGCAGACAGTACGCAGTGGACATTTCTCGGATCCGAATGCTGGCTAACGTGACCAGGCCGGACAGATCAAAGACGAGCAATTCTTTGTGGGACAAGTTGACTCAACCTGTATCACCAGTCTACCTCACGTTGAAGTATCACTCGGAGAAGGAAAAATGGCAATGGCTCCATGATCAAGCCTTCGGGACGGATGGCACCCTCATGGTCCACACGAAACTCTTGCCCACATGAGCTTGCATGCAGACTACGTACAGGACTGGGACTCCTCATGGGCCGTGGAACCACGAAATAGCGCAGGTGCGCCGTGGCTTTCGTGGACACAGGCGTAGATACGTCGACCCCCTCGCATGCCGCTTGGCGCTGTCTCACAGGTTGTCAACCCAAAGACATCGTGAAACGGTTTGCACTCATCCGCAATTTTGCATCTTGGCTTGGTCCACGACAGGAGAAGCTGCTTTCACCGTGACCCGGTTGCTGTGCTTGTGTCTTTTCGTACTGATGGCCTGCACGTCGTCATGATGCTTAGACGTATGGTTCAGTCGACAGTGTTCGTTCCGGCTGCCAGGACGCTCGAAGATGCTATCGCTGCTGTGGTGCAGACAGCAGAAAAGCTGCTCCAAGACACAGCCTTTAAGAGACATCCAGTCAGCATCCAAAGCAGAGCGATGGTACAATGCGTTCGCTTACTGCACGTGGAACGGCCTCGGTCAGCGAGTGAGTAAAGGGAAATTAGAGATCTGTAGACCAGCACGAATACCGCGGTCTCGACTTTTCCAATATGAGAAGATAACTGGCAGAGTTGTGACTTCAAAGGCAAGTCAAATGTCGAGTACAAATGGTCGGATTTTGAAGTCAACCAACAGAACTTCCCTAAGAGTCTGAAGCACACGGTCAGCATGATCAAAGCGCAGCATCCGCGGATTGACCACGTTGGCGTCTGGCATGGGGTCTTCGGATACTGGGGCTGCATGGGTCCTGAAGGTTACATCTGCAAACATCACAAGGCGAGCAAAGCAATGAAGCAAACGGACGAGAGCTATCTTTCAAACGAACCGGTCTACACAGTCCAAGGCGAGGATATGGCGCAGATGTACAACGGACTTTACACCTTCCTTGCCAACGCAGGCGTTGACTCTGTCAGAGACGACAATCGATCCATGCCTGATTATCTGGCCGACACTCTGTAGATCGGGGGGACGCTGTCTACACCTATCAAGACGCTTGGGTATCCGCCGTGCAAAAGGATTTCGAGCACTGTGGACTTACGAGCATGGCTCAAACGCCCCAGATTCTATTCCACAGCTATCTGGCTCCCAGTCAGCAGCGTCCGCCATACATGATGAGAAACTCGGATGACCCCTTCCCCGACGAGCCGGCCATCGCACAACTGGCACATCCTCTGCAACGCACACAATTCGCTCTTGACCCAGCACTTGAACCTGTTCCCTGAGTGGGACATGTTTCCAACTGCAGGCCGATGCGCAACTATGCTACGGTATCGCCACATGCCTGAACGGAGAGCCGCTTCACGTCACCGATTCGCTTAGGCGAACACAATGACTGCTTTATCGAAATCATGACGGCGTGTGCCGTTGTAGACCATCTCACTGCGGGCAGAGACGTTCGGATGTCACTACACACCGCAATAATGTGCGATGCGACGGACGATGGAGGCGTGCGTCAATCCGCATACCAACTGACTTCTTCGTCTGGGTAGGCAACTCAACAATGCATATTCATGCTCAGTCTGGAGAAGGCTTCAGCAAACTGGTCAAAGTCGCATCGTTCCCAGATGTGGACAACACCTCGAGAAGAAAGTACGTTACCCGACGCCACTTCGACGGCTCGATGATGCCTGAGCTTATGAAAAGCACTCATCACGACGACAACTTCCCAGCTGTGCATGTCCTGCCTCTAGATCCGCAAGAAGCCGATGTCGTGATCGCAGCCCCGGTCCACGACGTCGATGGCGTGGCGTTCGCCATGTTTGGGCTGCTAGGCAAGTTGACAGGGCCTGCGGCAGTTCGTCGCCCTCGAAGATGAGGTGTCGAAGGAGGGCGGCGCAGTTCTCAACTGTCAAGCTTAAAGCGGCTGGCTCATTTGGTGAGTCAATACTTTCATGCGTATCCGGCTAGATTCACTATCCTGTTTCCAGCCTGCATATTCCCATCCTAAGGATTCGCTGACTTGTAGATTGCAGGGCTCTGGCGACCAGATGCGTCACAAGCTCTTTCTCTCTCTCTGCGGGTCTAGTACGGGCCTCGCTGAGTTTTGATGGCAGCAGCGAGGGCGCTGTAGATGTCGATATAAGCTACGAGGAGAATGAGAAGACGCTCTCCGTCGACGTCGAGAAAGCATTGCATTTCAGTCACTAGATGTAAAGAGGGCATCGGCGGCGACATCGGCACACTTGGTTGTGCATCTGGGACGGGCGAGAAGGCATGATGAATTGTAATATTGCTTGTGCTCAGGGGTGCATGGGCCTTGTGTGCTCTCAAGACTTCCGAAGAAGACTATGCAGCTGGACGATGTTGCCAAGGCTGATAGTGGACAGATAGGTAATGATCATGAGGCGGTAAGCTGTGCACCGTCGATTTCTGCCATCAGAGCATGGCCGCCTCAGTCCTCCATTTCACGTTATAGTACGCGAGCTCGCCCTTGGAGCGGCTTTCAATCTTGTTACAGTACACCTTTTCCAACCCTATTGTACATCCCAAGCCGCATCTATGGTATTCCGTCATCAACATCCCCACCCGCCTATTTCTTCTGCTTCTTCGTCGGCGGCGCAGTAGCACTCCCCGTGCTCTCTCTGCCTCTGCCCTTGCCGACCAATGCTCTGATGTCTACAGGCTCGTCCTCGCCATCCTCCTCGTCATCAAAGTCCTCAAAGTCGGCTTCGCTGAGTTCCTCGTCGTCCTGCTGTGCCTGCATAAAGAGCCGAATGGCACCCGGCCACAACTCCTCCGCCAAGCTGATCGCCAGCCCTTCCCCGTCCGGATGCACTTCGACGTTTTGATCATACTCATCCAACATATCCTCCTCTTCATCCTCGGCCTTCTCTTCCACTTTCTCACCCTTCGCTTTCTTCGCCTTCTTGGCCTGATATTCTTTGGTCGCCTTGTCGCTCTCCTCCGCACTGACATAGCGCCTGTTGCTGATCCATCCGAACCAGTTGAAGAATGATGACTCGGTCACGCTCTCCATCTTCTTTTCCAGCGCGGCGTACTCAGGCACTGCCTTACTTCGCATGTCGCCCGCCTTCTTCCTCGCTTCCCACAGCTTCAGCACCATCTCCGACATGCCTTCAGTCAGGTCCTTTCCCTTCTTCCACGTGATCTTGACCGGCTCAGACACCAGACCGGTCCAGTCATCGCTTGCGCGACGGTAGTGGAACGTCTTCTCCAGCACCTTCTCCTCGAAGTACGGGTTCGCGCTGAATTCGAACTTGATGCGCAGCGTGCGCGGGTTGCCATTGTCGCCCTTGTTGGCATCCAGCTCGGGTCGGGAGACTTCGAAGTTCATCAGATGCGCATTGATGAGCTCCGAGTCCTGCGGCGAGATGAAGCCGTCAATCTCGGGGCCGCATTGCTCGAAGACGAGCGGCCAAAAGTTGTCGATTTTGGCGACGGCTTTGGCGCGCTTGGCGTAGGCAGGTTTGCCGAGCTCGTACTGCTTGCGCATGATCTCGACGTCGATGCCCTCGAATTCATCTTCGAGCTCGGCCAGTTCCTCGTACGAGACGGGGAGATCTGCCTCTGTCATTGTCGCGATTGTACTGAGATGGTGGGGAAGAGGACTCTAAAGATGGATACGGGTCGTGAGGAACGTGTGGGAGGGAAGTACATAGACCCGCCCGACAGAACTCAGGAACACAACAAGGCAGAGCTTCGTGAGAGACTTTTTGGTGGAGCATTGACGACAGGCGCCGGACAGGACCGCTGCATGCAGGGTGTGAAACAGCCCCACCATATCCATCAAACTGTCAAGCAAATATTGATCAACGCTTTCATTGATGAGTACAATGCCGCGGCTACATGACAGCTCCTCTCCATTTCATCATCCATGCTTCCTTCCATTCGTATTTCCGAGCAGTCTTAATCGCTACTCAGGAGCCAACATGTAGACCGTTGTCCTTATTCAACAAGGCGAATGCCAACACCACCACTCCCAGCTAAGTACTATTTCATTGGTGATTTAGACACAATGACACAGAGTCCACCGTTGAGCGGCACGAGAGTGCTGGAGTTTGCTGGCCTGGCTCCTGGTAGGCACGACAAGACAGAAGACTGACACTCGATCATCGATCATGTGATTGACTTCTTCGTTCAGGCCCCTTTGCCGGCCTGCTCATGGCAGACTATGGCGCCACCGTCTTGCGGGTCGACCGCGCCCACCCCAAAGCTCACACGGCAGATCCTCCACCGCCGACTGCTGATCATCTGGTCCGTCGCAAGAGCAGCATCACCGTGAACACCAAGACAGCCGCCGGAATCGCCTTGATCAAAAAGATCATCACGCAAGTCGACGTGGTCATCGATCCCTTCCGGCCCGGCGTGCTGGAGAAGATGGGGCTTGGCCCGCAGGAGGTCCTACTAAAGCTGAATCCCAGACTGATTGTTGCGCGAATGACCGGCTTCAGGCGGGACGGCAAGTACAAAGACATGGCTGGTCACGACATCAATTACATCGCCGTCTCGGGAGTCCTGAGCATGATGGGGCGCCAACACGAGAAGCCCTACGCGCCGGGCAACGTCGTCGGTGACTTTGGTGGTGGAGGCGCAGTGTGCTTCATGGGCATCTTATTGGCACTCATGCAGCGTGAACGCACGGGCTTGGGGCAGGTCGTCGAGGCCAACATGGTTGATGGCTCAGCCTACCTGGCAACAATGCCTAGGTTCTCCATGAAGCATCCCATGTGGAGTGGTGAGCGAGGCACCAATACCTTGGATGGCGGTGCGCCCTACTACGATACCTACGAGACGAAAGATGGCAAGTACATGGCTGTTGGCGCGCTAGAACCTCAGTTCTTTGCTGCTCTGCTCAAGGGCCTGGACATCTCCGAAAGCCAGATCGGTGGCAACAGGCTAGACAAAACCACTTGGACCAAGCAAAATGAGCTGTACACGGCTCGCTTCAAGGAGAAGCCGCGGTCGGAATGGGAGAAAGTCTTCGACGGCACGGACGCCTGCTGCACACCGGTCCTGACGCAGCAGGAGCTGGAGAAAACGGGATTTGATCAGCGACCTATAGTGACACTGCAGAACTCACCGGCACATGCGATACACGAGGGCGATGCGGATGCGCGAACTGCAGCGGAAGGTCAAGGTATTGGTGTTGAGGGCAGCGGATGGACCGAGAAGGGACTGCCGCCTGGGGTGGGTGGGGAGGAGGTGCTGGCACAGTGGATGGGATGGAACAGGGGCCGGCATTACGATCTGGAAGCTGGAGGTCTCGTGTTTGTGGAGCCGGGGAGGAGGGCTAGGCTATGAGAATGATGAACAGCTAATAATACTGTCGCGTTCATTCATTTTTCTGCTCTGCCGTAACAAGCGGTTTCGTGCCGACGACATGAGTCGCCTCCAAAAACGGAATCAACGTGCCCGTGATCCGTCACAGGCCGTAAAGAAAGAATGGACTTCGATCGCCCATGTCCAACAACTCCTGCTCACCATACCTTGCTCGTATCGCTGCTTCGCCTTCATTGTCCAGCATCCGCCGCCTCTTAGCATTCTCGCGAATGAAGATTATTCTCAAGACGATGGTCAGAATCATCGCGATGCCGCAAGCTGCGAGCCCGGTACCGTAGCCTGCGGGATACTTGGGCTTCTGCGACTCAAGATACATGTTCGTGCCTGCGATGCCGCCGAATTGGCCGATGCCGGTGATGAATGCGATGGCCACGGCGCGTTTGGACGATGGGGCCATGCTGTTGGCTACGTTGTTACTGTTAGCTGTTGTTTTAATTCGTCGACGGACATGTCTCCGGGCTGCCTACAGATCCACGCCAGAATGGGCATCGAGACCGCATAAATACCAATAGCGATCGGGAACATGAAGCCGTACGTCAGTCCGTACATTCGGGTGTGGGGAATCGCTAACTGGCCGATGAAGCCAATGACGGCGATGCTGTATCCGACAAGCACGACGTACGATCGTTGCTGCAGACGTTCGGATGCGAACGAGAAGCCTAGACAGGACAGGGCGGCACAGACGTACACGGGGATCGTCATTAGCTGTGCGTGCGCCGCGGTGTACCCAAGCTCTTTGATCACCATTGGTGCGGTGATGCTAAAGCCGTACAGGCACAGGATCGAGGCGAGTTGGATGCAAGCGCCAATCCAGGCCTTGTAGTCTTTGAGAGCGGCGAAGACTAGTTTGGGCTTGATTCTCTCGGTGTTGGTCACTCGACCGTGGCCCGAGCCCGTTTGCAGCGCGAGGCGATTGATCAAGAATTCCTTCTCCCGCTTCGTGAGGAACTTTGCGGTTTCGGGCGAGTCGGGGAGGTATAGAAAGACCAGTGGAGCTACGGCGATGGGCATGAGGCCTTCGATGATGAAGCTTGGGGAGATCATCCGCATTAGTGTGGACCGGTCCACGAGGAAAGCGTGCGCGACTCACATCCTGTAGGTTATACACGGTCAGTCTGGGATGAGGAGGGTTGCGGTAACGAGCAGATTTTACCATTGCCAGCCACCAAGTCCACACACACCATCTAAGTTGGATATAGCGTAGGCCAGGAGGCCGGAGATTGCGCCGGATAGGGCGACGGAGGTGAACCAGATCGCGAGACGGGAAAGGTATTCGAAGCGTAGGTACCAGAGGGATAGGAGGTACACTGATCCAGGGCCGAAGCCAGCCTTAACGGCGCTCAAGAGGTTAGTAAGTTGTCGGAGCTGCATGCCCAGTGGAAACAGCTCACCTCCGCGACACCGAGGAAGAAGCGTGCAGCATATAGGCCTCGAACACTGGTTGTCAAGCCCATCAACGTCATGACGACGCCCCAGGTGAACACCAGCATTGCCAGCCATCGGTGCGGCCGCACGATCTTGAGCATAATGTTCGACGGGACTAGAGTTTGCATAAGCTCTCAAAAGATTTCATACAGGAGCCACGACAGACAGACCCTCGAAACAACCGTATGAGAGGAAGAAAAGCGAGACGGCGGTGTTATATTGCAGGCCCGTCATTTGCAAATCTTCTTCCATGCCGAGGATTTTCGCGTTGCCTTTGTGAGTTTTGACATGATCGTCAGCATAGGTTGACAAGCTATCGGATTGTGAAAAAGTGCTACAGGTTTACCAATGTTAGACCGATCGATGTAGCTGAGCATCATGATGGAGAAGAGGAGTGGAATGAGGTGCCAATCGACTTTCCGCACAATCCTGCGCTCTTCCTCGGGAGACAGGCTGGCGATGACTTCGGTGTAGCCCTTCTCGACCGTGATGAGTTCCTTCTCGGACGACACCCCTTCGGACGAGGATGCCGACATCTCGCAGTGTGACGAGTTTGGCTCTTTGATGGACAGATTGTTCATCTTCATGGTGCCAGCCTGCAGTATTTGTTGCCAGTAGTATATGCGAAAGATGCAACAACCGCCTGTGGGGTGTTGAGATGAAGCTGAGTAGTGCTGGGAAAACTTTGCCCTACCTGTATTTCCACCTAGCTGTGTCTTTTTAAGCATAATATTCTAGCAGAGTTTCTTGAAACTTCCCGCGACTACTGGGAGAAGGTCACCAGTCAGGTGTTCTTTCGTTGTCGGAACCATGCGGCCTGTTGACAGCAGGTTTGGGCGATCGACTTGGCGAAATATTGCAGGGAATCGTGGTTGGCGAGTGACGGGTCTGACTGTATTCGATTTGTGTGAATCTGAGTGAGTAGATCATTGGGATGCAGGGCAATATGTAAATAAGCTCGTCCGACAGCGCACACTCCATCTTGCTCGCACTTTGATAGAGATCATTGTTGACGATGCAAATCTCTGATTAAGCTCGGGTAGTATATGACAAGAGTTTGGCGTCTAAAGCGTTTAGAAAGAATGCTCAATGCTGTTCTCAATCCACATAGGCGTGCTTAGAATCGCGAACACCCATTCAGATTTTTCATCGCTTTCCGGTCAACAAGGCATGTGCTCCCATCATGCTTTCGAGTGTGCATATTTGCCAGACCGAAGTCCGCCGAACGTACCGGCTCTTACCTTGTAGGGGAGCTGCGATATATGCAAACTTCGATAAGGGCGTACATGTCAACCTGGCTATATGCATGTACGTGTAGATCGACACGTGAAAGCAGCGAGAAACGGAAGTTGCAAATGTAGAGCAACGAGAACAGCTGCTGTCGATCATATTGTGCGACTGCATGGCAGGTGCTAACAGCCGTAATCAGCAGGCTATTGGATCATGTCAGGCCATGAGCTGTATGCCTTCCTTTAACGCTGTCAAGAGGCGGGTGTCAAGCTTCCGACAGCATCCAGCGGTCAATGTGTCAGATGTACCTGGGTCGACTGTAAAGTGTTGTGTCTTTCTGCTTGGCTGGCCATTTGACGAAGTCAGAATCCTTTCAAGGCTTATCCATCACGAAAATCATACTGACGCCATGAGATCTTGTTTGCCGCGAGCCGCTGCTGGCCCGCTTGGAGATACTCAAGTTGTGAAGACGCCTTGTCGTAGGGACGAACGGAGAACATAGATGGTGCAACAGTGCTTCTTACAAACCATGAGCCTGGACTTTGCGCGTGTGAGCGCGGTTGAAGCGTCTGAAGTGCTCTTGTGAGCTTGGTTTGTCCTTGCCCGAGATTACCGTACCGACGCGTTTGGCAAGACGTAGCAGCCGGGTAGCCCTTCAGTTGGGAGGCTCCTCCCGATCTTGGCTCGACCCTGATGTGCTGGCTCACGGCAGTGCTTGGTCGACTTTCTCCACAATGCCAATTGTGAAGTACCATCAGGTGACAGGTCGTCCGTAGCTGCATCGATTGAAAGTTGACTCAAAAAACTGGACCATCGGAATGTCGTTCTCCAAAAGCTTTCCAGTGAGATACCTCTCGACCAGGCTTGGGAAGTGCCTGCTACCCGAGTAACCTCGACCTCTCCGTCACCCTCTCCTGCTCACTCTCCTTGGTTATCTTCATGGCATTGCGCCTAAAAAAGCTAGTAAAGCGATTGCTTCGGCGCCACTGTCGTCCAGTCCTCGTTCCGTCTTGCTTGATCTCAAGCTCCCATCCATTCCAAGTGCCGGTTCCAAAGATGCGGTTGAGTTCTCTAACACCCAAGACGAGTGCCCAGATCAGAAGCGCGGCCGCGATGGTGGCGAAAACTGTAACAATCACGGAAAGCAGTGTCGTGGTCGAGCAGCCGCATCCTAGGGCCTTGGTCCTGAGTTCGAAGCGCTCGTTGCGCAGCGGGCAGACGTTGGGATGAGTGACGGGCGTGAGCAGGTTGTTGACCGGAACACATGTCGACGACCCTGGGCACCAGCCGCAGCTGTGCGATGAATGGGTGCAGGAGTAGCAGTCTTGCTCCTTCCAGCAAGCATGCTCGCGATTCGTGGTGTCCATACTGATGATTTCGAGGCGGTGGGCGCGATTGTTCTCCAAGCCTTCGAGTCTAATCGATACAAGGATGAAGCAGAGCGGCGCGGGCTTGCCAGACAGATGACGAGGTATTGACGCTCTACCTACCCCACTACTACCAGCATGTGATATCTCCCAGAGCGGCTAGAGCGGGGCTATCTCGCCGCGCTGCATCTGCCGACGCATTGAACAAAGAAAAATATCCAGCCAGACTGTCGACAACGCTTTTGTCAAGCAATGATAGCAGCGTACTGGGCGCATACCAACAAGTCCCGCATCACCTTCCTCCGCGACAAGGAGAACGGATAGCATCCACTCTCCCAATATGGACGACAAAATCACCACCAAACTGGCCGCTCTGCCCGCCCATGCCAATTATTTCTCCCTCGAGTTTTTCCCACCCAAGACACAGCAGGGCTTCAGCAACCTCCATGCGCGTCTGGAGCGGATGGCGCAAGCGCTGCGTCCGTCGTTCGTCAATGTGACATGGGGCGCGGGCGGCAGCACGAGCGCGAAGAGTCTGGCATTGGCCGAGTTGACGCAGCGAAGCCTGAGGCTGACAACGTGTCTGCACTTGACATGCACGAATATGAGTCGGAAGCTCGTGGACGAGGCGTTAGAGCAGGCAAAGGTCCTGGGCGTCCGGAACATCTTGGCCTTGAGAGGAGATCCGCCGCGGAGCGATGAGTACCGTGACCCCAACAACCCATTGTCGGTGGAGGATGATAGCAACAAGGACTTTACGTGGGCCGTGGATCTGGTGCGGTACATCAGGAAACAGTATGGTGATTACTTCTGCATTGGTGTGGCTGGATATCCAGAGGGTCACTCCGATCAGAGTCACCCGGATAATCAGAGTGTCGAGCATGACCTGCCATACTTGGTCGAGAAGACCCAGGCAGGTGCAGATTTCATCATGACCCAGCTATTTTACAATGTCGATGCATATGAGAAGTATGAGAAGAGGCTACGTGCGCATGAGAGTGGAGCGTTCAAGACCATACCCATCATCCCTGGTTTGATGCCAGTCCAGAGCTATCAGATCTTGCGGAGGACCACGAAGCTGAGTCATGCATCCCTGCCGGACGGTATCTTGAAGCGGCTAGAGGCTGTTAAAGGCGACGATGAGGCCGTGAAGCGGGTTGGAGCTGATATCCTGATTGAGCTTGTTGAGAAGATGAGACAAATGGACAGCCCTGTTCCACGCGGCTTCCACTTCTACACCCTAAACCTTGAAAAGGTCGTGACGCAGATCCTGGAGCGGTCGAATCTGATACCGCCCGCGACACCAGCCGTCGTCAATGGCAACGGCCTGGCCGAGCAAGCAGTAGCGGATGAGGAGAAGGATGGCTTTCTCATGGTTGAAAGCGCGAAGAAGACGCAGCTTCGGCGCAAGTCTTCGACCAAGAACTCACAATCTCGCAATCGCCTCATCGTAGTGCGAGACCGCGCGAGCAGTACAAGCAGTACCCGCAACTCGGCATATGAAGCCTTTGAAGACGAGGCCGGTCTGCCACGTGAGCATATCAATGGCCGCGCAAACACTTTAGCAATCTCGGAAGGAGGCCGCGAGGCTACCTGGGATGACTTTCCGAACGGCCGATGGGGTGATGTTCGCTCGCCAGCATACGGTGAGATCGATGGGTACGGCGTGAGTCTGCATACATCTGTCCCCGAGGCGAAACGACTATGGGGTCACCCGACCACAATCGAGGACATCACGACATCTTTTCGCAGACACTTGGAGGGCGAGATCAACGCCATGCCTTGGTCGGAAGAAGCACTGCAGCCGGAGACTTTGACAATCAAGCCACAGTTGCTCAGTCTCATCAACAAAGGCTGGTGGACTGTGGCTTCTCAACCTGCCGTCAAAGGTGTCCGCTCCACAGATCCGATTTTCGGCTGGGGCCCAAAGAACGGCTTCGTCTTCCAGAAACCATTCGTCGAGTTTTTCCTTTCGTCCAGTGATTGGAAACGCCTGAAACCTATACTGGCGAAAGACGAGCAAATCACGTATTTTGCAGGGAACGCGGCGGGAGACTTCGAGTCCTCGGACGAGCATAGCGTGAATCCAGTCACGTGGGGTACGTTCACTGGAAAGGAGATCATCACGCCTACGATCATCGAGGCTGTGTCTTTCAAGTCGTGGTTGGAGGAGGCCTTTGGTATCTGGGCGGAGTGGCAAAGGGTGTACGCGCTGGGATCCGAGAGCTCGAAGCTCCTGGAGCGCCTGAGGAAAGATTGTTGGCTTGTCAATGTAATATCGCATGGGTACTTGGAGGAGGGAGCTTTGTGGGATATGTTGATCTCGGCATAGCGTGACATGGCGGCGGCGTCGGAAAGCAAATTCCTCGTCAAAGCAAACTACCTCCCTCGAATGGTATGTGCACTATGGCGACCGGCTGAATGTGAATGCTGCATGAAATGCATCAACGTAGCAACGGCGCCACGTGCTATGTAAGGTACGTCATGCCCACGTTGATATAGCCCCACCTGCTCGCGTGACCATTATCCTGGCACCTAGCTTGCCTGCAGCATGATTCTTCTTTCTCTACCCAGACACCTCGCATACTATTGAAAGCAATCAGAGCCACCATCAAAATGTTCTCCCTCTTCCTTCAACTCTGCCTTGCGGCTTTCACCGCTGCCGCACCAATTGCCAACGAGCAAGCTAAGGTCATGGGCATGAATCCTGCTCAGCAGTACGGAACTGGTGGCGGTGTTCTTGGTTTCATCGTGTTGATTCTGGATATCATTGTTTGGGGTACGTCCACTTGTTGCACATCATCACCATCCACGATCGCTGATTCCGTTTGCAGTGGAGGTGTTGAAGAGCAACAGACCGCCAAGCCACAAGATCCTCTGGTCGCTCCTCGTCTTCTTGTTCCCAGTTGTGGGCGTCATCATCTACTGGCTCTTCAGCGATCGTCAGAAGTGGAATGCTGGGGCCGGCGGGTACGAGCCGATTGCATAGGCGGTCAGCAAGTGTGGACTGGGACTATTTGTCTGGAGATGGTGGACCGAGAGCTTGTCATGAGCGATGGCAGTATTTGCATAGCAGTTGACCCAACTTGAATGACAGACAACTTGGCAAGAGCATGGCACGATAGAGGGTGGAAAGAGTGGATAGACACGAGTAGACTGTGCGGTTGAGTCTATTGCCTTGCAGACTTATGCCTCACGAGGAACGAAGTTCGGACAGCTTTCCAATCTGATGATTTTGACGCCTTTCATTTTATGGCGTCCCTAGATGAGCCTGATGGCATTACTTGCTGCAAACGTCGCGGGGTGTCAAGTTTCCACGAAGCCCACCGAAGCTTGGGCTATCATGCCTGAGGCCCAGCCTGGTGGATGCCTTACTTGACGCCAGAGAAGACAGAGTGCAGGGCTGCAGATGCATGAAAGGGTACAAGGCGACTTAGCCGTGCGATGAAGCGCTGCGAAGAAGTGCCAAGCGATCTCGGGACCTTCTCGCGACTTGATGCTTTCTGAAGAGAGCGGCCAAGGAGCCTGCAACGATCGTGGTATGATCATCGCTTGGCACTGTGCATCTGGCACGGTCTGTCTTGCTGTGTGTACTGAAGCCTGAATCGCGTGGATCCAGCGACCGGGTTGGTAGCATCTGGATAGACTGTCTGCGCCTGCTGGTCATTCCTCCAGACTGCCAGCGACTCGCAGACCGCAGCGACAAACTGCCCCACTCGTGTCGCCAGGTCTTTGCAAGCAGGTGGCTGGGAGCACGCGGTTCGTGGTGGATCAACAGGCTTACACTCTAGGGACTGTACGTTGAATATGAAGATGTAAGTCGCATCGTACCGCAGGAGTCGCAAGACTCTAGATCAGGTTCTGGGATTACTCTTATCCAATTGGCGCCATGGCACAGCACAGCTGAGAGAGCTTGGTGCCGCGGACGGCAAGGATCAGCCTGACTACATGTACAGCGGTTCCTGCCGCGGCGTCGTCGACTCATCGTGGTTTAGAGGAGAATCATGGTGGCGCTCTTTGTCTTTCTGACGGTCGGGCCGGTCACCATATCTTTCAGCATGTGAGTGTCGCGGGATGTGCGGCTCTGCGCGGTCGAGCAGAACAAAGGTGACACAGATCAGGTGGTAGAGATCCCGAGATGAAGATGCCGTCCGGCACAAACCGGCCACCACGGGATGGGAATTTGGAGAGAGTGGTCTGGCCGAGCAAGCCGCATTGATCCACTTTACCCATGGGGGTGGACCCTGGAGTTCCATGGGCAACGACTTCCGAAAATGATCCTTCGACCTTCACTTCTGCCGCCGCTTTCAGGCAGAGCTGACCGCATGACCCGCGGACATACCAATCATTCCAATCACAATTGTCAATGGATCCATCAGCGATACCGCCCTTGAACGTCTCTGCGATCGGCGTAGGATTCGCAACTGTGCCGCTCTCGTCCTTCGCGCGCCGTGACCACGCCTCTTGTTCGTCCTCGTGTACCCTCGAGTACCCGTCCCCTGCACTGCGGTTTCAGCTAGTGCCATGCGTATGCGCGAAGGCCATGTGAAGGGTTACCCCACCAGCTGAATGCATTGATAAGTACATAAGTCTGGCCGCCGCAACTTCCACATCATTTGTTCTTTGTCTGTGTCCGTCCTACTTATACAAAGCTCTGTTCCCTGACAGCGGCTGCACCGAAGCAGTAAAGTGTCTCACGAACTGATCACACATCATGGCCGACACCAAGGAAGTAGACGTCGACTACGCCACCCACGACGAGAAAGATGCAGTTCGCCAAACCTCTGTTGGCAGCGCTGGCGGTCGTCGTCAGTCTGTTGCGCTGAACCTCGTTGAGAACCCGCTGCAGGTGAGTTACTATACCCCGGCACCCGCCCTCCACATCCCGAAGCAATACAGCCGGATTCTAACAATCATCCCTGCAGCACCTCACCTACGAAGAGACTCTCGCCAAAGGCAGAGCCTTCGCCGAGGAGCATGGCATGCCAGAGCATGCTGCACTCTTCGGCAATGCTGCACTGGTGGCGCGCGACTCCGAGCACTTCGATGTGGTCCCCGAGCTCTCCGACGATGAGCGTCAGGCCCTGGCTTACGAGAAAGCACACAAATGGCACGGCCCGAAGATGCTGTGGTACTCCATCGCCTTGTGCGCTGTTGGTGCTGCCACACAGGGTTGGGATCAGACTGGTTCCAACGGCGCCAACTTGTCCTGGCCGGATGAATTTGGTCTTGGTGCAGGCACTGCCTACGACGAGTGGATCATCGGCTTGGTCAACGCCATCATCTTCTTGACCGCTGGTCTCATGTGAGTCTCAATTCCTGCCGTGATTTATGCTCATGGTGCTGACAGAACTAATAGCGGCGCTTTCATCGTCGACCCGCTCAACCACTACCTTGGCCGTCGTGGCGAAATTTTCCTGACCGCCGCCTGTCTCACTGCTACTCCTATTGGTTCCGGATTCACGCACTCATGGCGAGGTCTATTCGCTGCACGATTCGTCCTAGGCATCGGCATCGGCGCAAAGAACGCAACTGTCCCAATCTACTCTGCGGAAATGGCACCTGCTCGCATCCGTGGCGCTCTCGTCATGTTCTGGCAGCTGTGGGTCGTGGCAGGTATCTTCCTTGGTTTCGCCGCCAACGTAATCGTCAAGGATACCGGCAGGATCGCTTGGCGCCTGCAACTGGGCTCTGCCTTTATTCCATCTTTCGTCCTGCTCTGCGGTATCTGGTTCTGTCCTGAGTCGCCAAGATGGCTGATGAAGCACGGCCATGTCGCCAAAGGCTTTAGGTCAATGAACAAGCTCCGCGCACACCCCATCATTGCTGCAAGGGATTACTTCTACTCCTATGTCATCTACAAGGAGGAGCTGAAGGAGGCGAAGGGTGCTGGATACTTCCAGCGTCTGTGGGACTGCTTTGCCATTCCCAGGATCAGGCGTGCCAACTATGGCGCTTCGACCGTTATGATTGCGCAGCAGATGTGCGGTATCAACAGTAAGTCTGTCATGGTCATTGATCCAATACCGCTCAGAGTCTAACGTTGTGCAGTCATATCCTTCTACAGCTCAACCATCTTCGAGAACGCAGGCTACACTGCGACCCAAGCACTGTACGCTTCTCTCGGCTATGGCGCCATTCAGGTCGTTTCAACCATTCCAACTCTCTTCATGATCGACACCGTAGGCCGAAGGAGACTGTGTCTGATCACCTTCCCACTCATGTGTATCTTCCTCTTGGCTGCAGGTCTCTCGCTGCTCGATCAGAACGACCCCAATATCAGCCGTGGAGCCAAGGTCGGACCCGTGGTACTCTTCGTCTACCTTTTTACCATCTGTTACTCTCTCGGAGAAGGACCGGTCGCCTTCCAATACTCCGCCGAGGTCTTCCCAACAATCCAGCGTGAGCAAGGAATGGCATGGGCCGTCTGCATCAATAACACCTTCGCTGGTATCCTGTCCTTGACTTTCCCACGCATGCAGCAAGTCATGACGCCGACTGGTGCGTTTGGATTCTACGCTGGTCTAAACTTGATCGCCTGGTTCATGATCATTTGCTTTGTGCGCGAGACGAAGCAGCTGACGTTGGAGGAAATCGATCAGGTCTTCTCGGTGCCGACCAAGCGTTTCATCGGTTATGAGCTTCGGGTGTCAATGCCGTACTTTCTCAAGCGCACCATTCTTCGCCGCAAGGTCCCCAAGCCTCCCGCGTTGATTGAGACCGCAGACAAGGCGGAGAAGGTAGACGCGATGGTTGATGCCGAGAATGCTAGGCATCCTAACATTGCGGCCTATAACTAGATATGCGCGTGTGTTCAGCGATCGTGGAAACGAGTCAGGATCTGCTGCGCAATTCTCTTAGCTTTATAGCACACATAGATTTATTACGTGTTTACATCTCCACAGCTTCTTGAATCAATAATGGCAAGGCGTGTTCATTCAATGAAAATATCAACACAAGTACACCAGGTCACAAGCGCACCTGATGATTATGGGAGGTGTCTTGACTTTCTGTGGCGCATTGTATAGTCTTCCATTTACAACTACTGTTTACAGCCTTGCAGCCAGAGCCGGCGAAATTGGCTGATAAGCCATCTCATCATCACCATCATGTACAACCGTATCCTCATGCGCATTAGCATTGCTATTCGTTGACCGGCCTCTAGCAGCCTCAGGATGTGTCTCTTCGAACCACTGCCTAAGCCTTCTGACGATAGTTCTTTCCTCCTCGCCAAATTCGACAGGCGGCCCATGAATCTCCTCGCGAACGTGAGGTCGCCCTTCAACTTTCCCTGCCTCGCGCGCTTGCATCTCGTTACGTGCAAGCTCTGCGTACCTCCAAACACACCACGCGCTCCCATCTGCGGACAGGAGATACGGCTGCCGCTGCTTCGACTTCACGACGAAGCCTCGCAGCAGCACCACATCACCAATTTCCGCGACGGGCAGGACAGCCTTCCATGGCCGGTAGACTTCGACACGTACACCGCCATCGACCTCAAGCGAAGAGTCTGAGATCTTGCATACGATATAGTAGTCCCTCGGCCCACGTCTGGCGCGCTGAGGTGGCGACGTGGAGTCTGTGACGACCGCCAGGATGTCAACTTCGCCCGATTGACTGGCGGGGTTCATGTGGGGCTCCAGGTTGGAGAGGACTGTGAAATAGCCATTGGAGGTGGTAAAGCCAGTGCTTTGATCTCGACTCAGACGTGGAGGCGTGATCGGTGCAACGGTTTCACCTTTGGAGCGAGCTACGGGACTCGTACTGTGGCCGTTGACCTCTTCATGGCTTGCTGCGCTCTTTTGAGCCGTGCTGCTCCTAGGTGAGAACCATGCGGATATGACGTCGGGTACATTGCTCAAGCGTGCTCGAAGAGACTTGCGCGACGGCATCTTTCTTGGTTCTGCAGCAGATGCAGTTTCCTGTTCGACAATTTCAGCTGCTCTTGTGTCATCCTGTCGCTCGGGCGACATCCTGGATTGCAAGTTTGCTGGGACCGATACTTGGCTGTTGAATCTGTTCTCAGACTCCAATTGTGGGTCTTGTCGCTCTTCTCGCAAGCCCGTCTCAGGCAACATTGGGTACGTGACCTGCGCCTCTTCACGCGACTGGATGTCCGGCTCTATCGAGAGCGGCTCATTGCTAGTCTCGTCATCCGTCTCCTCCGGCATGAGTCCCAGCATGGCCGCTGTTCGTTGTCCTGAAGCATTCCATTTGTCCAAGATCTGCTTATGTGCCTGTACCTCAGGCTCAAGCTGCGCCTCCATTGAAAGCTCGGTCGAGATATTGCTGACCACATCGTTTACTTCACTCACCGCACGGCTCGTGCGTAGACTCGACTCAATGTGTGTCGTGGAACCCGCTGGTTGGGTCATTCCTGGCGTAGAAGGTACTGGGTTCGGATTAGGCTCGCCGTCCATGCCACCTTGCAACGTCTCGCCCCACGGCGTCACATTCGGACCTTCGTGCTGCAGTTCTGAGTGCAGCGGACTTCGCGGGAGGAGCGCCGAACTGGAGAAAGTTGCGACCATGCCGCCAGGCAAATGCCAGACTTGCTCAGGACTGTCTGTGCGCCGCGCTCGAGAATGTTCAGGTGCTAGCTGCCCCTCTATGACTTCCTCATCGCTACTGCCGCTTATTGAGCCTGCTTCTTGCGAGCCGGCATGGGTCTCATTGATACTGTCGGTGAGTGCCTCGGGTGGCAGAGAGGCAATAGTCTCGCCAGCTGCAGCTGTGTCGACATCCTCTGAGCGGCTGACATCGGTCACGGGTGCATCGGACGGGACCGGAGCTGTAGAGCTCTTGTCCATTGTCTGGTCGTCCTGGACGTCATGATCGTCGTGTGATTCGGGTCGAGGGCTTGTAGCTATTTGCTCGCCTTGGATGTACTCGTCCAGCGAATGCTGCGTGGCGTCGCCCGTCACGTTTAGTGATGGCTGGTCACGCTCTTCTGACGGCTGCTCCAGGCGAGGCTGTCGCTCTGGTGCTCGAAAATCTTCGCTGGGGGATGAAGAGCCAAGTTCAATGACAGTCAGTTGTGAAAAGGAAGCCGGCGGCCTCGGCTCATCCACAGACTGGCTCGTACGAGCTTCTCGCGGCTGTTTCTCTTCACCTTCTGCCAAGCCTTGCGCGCTGCTTGCTGGTAGCCCACGCGCCGGCACTGGCACAGCTTCAGCTTCATCGTCGTCCATTTCCTCCGGCATCTGCTGTGTGGACAGCGTGCCTGCTTCTTCCCAAAGACTGTCTCCGACAACTCGCTCAGCTGGAAACTTGACCAATTTGAAGTTGCTACGTGCAGCGGCCTTATATTGGGTGTCTTGGGGAGGTGTTGGAGTGATCTCCGAGGCAGCCTTGGCTACAGGCGAGCCAATTGGCGGATGAAAGGCTTCATTCAAAGGGTCCTGTTCGGTACTGGGTTGTACAATTGCAGCTTCTTCTGCCATGTCGTTGGGCTGATCTTGTAACTGCTCGAGCTGATTGAGCGGAAGCATGTCAGATAAGTGGGTTTCCATTGACGCTCCGGCCTGCTCAAACTGCGCAGCAAAGTCGAGTTGCTCAGTACTGCCTTCGGTATCCGTGTTCTGGTCGCCAACATCACGGCCAACGCCGACGGCTTCGTCTAGAGGAGCATCCTTGTACTCAGAACCATCGCGCGTTGAGACATCCGCGGATATTACACCTGGGGCCCTAACGAGATCGCCGGCCTCCATCTGCATGGCGCTTTGGTTTGTGATCATGGGCTTGTAAATGGTCTGAGGGTCAATGATACCCTGATACTCGGTAGCATTCTGCGCATCACCTGAAACGACTACCCCTGACTCATTGTAGGTGGTTGACTGCTGGCCGATACCCTTATTCGAAATGTCACCCATCATGGACAAAGGGTCATCCACAGCTTCGATATGTACAGCAGCATTGCCGCTTACATCAGAGCTCGAGTCAAGGTCAATGACCTCGGGCGGTCCTGGCTGGTGGACTGACTGGGACAGATCAGGCGGTGGTGACAAGTCTGCAGCTGCGCCGCTAGATTGATTGGTCAGATCTGTAAGTGCTGCAGGCGGGAGCGATCTCTCAGTCGCATGAGCCGGAGCTCCTTCCACCTTTCGCAGCCTCGGGGACTTCTCGTCCGTTTCCGCGGCGCATAAAGTGCTCCCTCCTTGCCGATATCCAGCGTGAATCGAGCGCTTGGGCTGATCGAGCTCTTCGTCGGCTTCTGTGTCAACTTCGGTAGTGCCGCCCAGCGATAGTGGCTCGATTGCTTTGAAGGTCAATTCATACTGAGGTATATCAGTCGCGGTCGCTGGCTTAGTCACGCTCTCTAGCTGTTTATCGACTGACACCTGATCATGCAGACCAGTCCTGCCCATATTGGACCAGGCCGTCTTGGGCGTTGGTGTAGACAAACCAGCTGGCTCGCTTGGAGGTGGCTGGGCTTCTGGCGATGTCCGGAAGCCGAACAGGCTCTTGAACGTTTGAGACATGACCCTGTCCTTCTCTGACTGTGGCGTTGAGCCCAGAGAGGGCAGTGGTGTCGTGGCAGTCGACACGCCATTGGCAGCAAAGGCACCCGCTGGGGGCTTGGCGGGTGTCTGGATCGGCAGTGTGCTTGCCTTGTCCGTTGATGAGGAGCTCTTTTGGGGTGCAAGATATTCTGACTTGGAGTCTAATGTCTGTACGAGCTGAGATGCTGGGCTTGAACGGTTTTGAGTCGCCATAGAGTGTGTCTCTTGCTGCGCGATCAAGCTCTCGTTTTGCGCCGCTGGGTGTTGCGACGGGCTTGCACTCCTGACTCTTGGCGGCGTCCGCGTGTAAAGTTCCTCATCTTCCTCGGTATCTGAGTCGTAGCTCGGATGTGCTTGACTGAAACCCTCGGGTCCTGCTGCAGGGTTCGGCACCACTTGCTCTTGGGCGTTCTCATCCGACGCCTGCATGGGTCTGGCTACACTCGGTGCCGGCGACGTGACTCGAGCCAAGAATTCGGTCTGACCAGCTGGAGTCGACGACGACAGTGCTAGAGCGGATTTCGTGGCTTTCGTCGGCTCGAAAGATGCCACATCATTTGATTTGGCAGAGCTGTGGCCAGTATCTGCATTCGGCCGCTCCGTCGGCGATTCAGCCGACGTGGGCGAGGGCGGCGCCATAGCGTGGGCACCAGCTACCGCCGTCTCGTGCGGTGCTGCAGCGGCGCCGTCTGCACCATGCTCGTCCACATCCATTTGCCCATCCAGACCGAAGCTTTTCTCAGGACTCGGCGTCCTGTCAGCAAAGCGCCATCGTCGCACCTCTCCTAACAATCGCCTCTCCCTCGTCTTTCTCCTGCTGCTTTGCAGCTCCTCATCCACAAATGGGTCATACGCAGTTTCGCTGAAGAAACTCGAGGACTCGGCACTCAGTCGCAGCCGCTTGGCGAAAGCCGGCGAACTGTATATCGGCACCCCATTGCTGTAAGCTCCACCATCCAAGCTCGACCTCAGACTGCGAATCGCGCGGGGGACGGGCGTCTCAGCGGCCTTTGCAGATGGCGGTGGCGAGGCAGGTGCATCCAGGCTGACACTCCTCTTCTCGCCAACAAGACTTTTTATTCTCAAACCCAATCTCCGCCGGAACACCAGCTCTCCCTCCACACTCTTCCCTGGCGTCTTGTCTACCTCTCTCGCAGCCTCCCATTGCGCACCTTCCAGATCCAGCACCACCTCGTCCCCGATGCCCACGTGACTCTTTGCGACCGCCTCAGCACTCGGTCCCGTGAAACGTACACGCACCTGCCCTTTGGCGTTTCGGAGGCGGAAATCCGGGTCCGCAAGTAATAGCGCGCACTGCCTGGTTGAAGAGCTGTACGGCCAGCTCAGCGTGACGACTGCGCGTATCGAGGCATGAGATGGCGGGGTCGAGTCCGGCGAGAGGCTTTGTATCGGTATCGCAGCCATGACGGCTTATTGTCGAACCATGATTCCTCCTACCCTGCAGCAACTCCCACCACAACCCCAATGTCGATGGGGAGGAAGCATGTCGCGTGGCAAGTTGCACTTTCCATAAACTCGCGGGAGCTAAATTAGAACTTCTCCAGACTTTCGAGAGGTCCCCGGACCGGCCGTGCGCACGTTTCGGCAACCAAACAAACTTAAATCCGAGGGACATGAGTGCGATAGACGATGAGGCCGAACAAACTCAGCGGATGCAGCTATTATATGAGAACGATGATCCTAGTATCTGCATCGCCATGTATTGAATGTGGCGCGAGAACAATAGGTCTTCAACATGTACAAGAAGGCGCCAGCCCAACACCAACCCAAACACTTTTCCGCCCCGGCCATGCTCACTCTGCATCGCACTTACGAGTCGAATATCGCTCCAAACGCCGCAATCCCTCGCGCCTCCATCTCATATACTACCTCCCTTGTGGCCTTGGGATTCGAAATGATCATGACCGCCTCCGCATCAATCTCCTTCACAAGCGCATAAGTGAGCGCCGGAAGGTCAGGAGTACCAGTCTTCTTCGTATCGATGATCACAGCATCTCTGTCAGCGGCCAAGACATTGCGAATGAGGCCGGCCTGATACGTTTGCTCGGGCGTCCTTGCGCTCCACAAGACTCTCATCGGGTGATCTGGGTGCTTGTTCAAGAACGAAGTCACCGGCCCAATGCCTGAGCCGGTGGCCACGACGACGATCGGCTTGAATAGCTGGGTCAGTCTCATCACGCCGATCGTGGGTGCGCCTTTCTGCCAAATATGCGTTGGTGGATCGAGAATCATCTTCTTGGTCCAGTCGCCGGCGTTGCTGATGACTACGCTGTACCCCTTATCAGCATCATTTCCGTCCGTGGCTCGTGGAGGCGCAATGGTCGCGAAGCCGTGATTCTGCGTCAGAGGGTTGTGCGACAGACGTGTACCAACGCACGTCCCGACGTTGCGGTTGCGGAAGCGCAGTTCGGTGGCATGAGTGCTGAGCTGGTGCGCTTCGACTGGGAGACGCCTAACCCAGAGATAGGGGTAGACGATGCAGATGGTTATGATAAGCAGGAACCAGAAGACTGGAGTGGTGGCTAAGTCATGCGCCAGCGAGTGGTCATTGTGGGAAGCGTTGGAAGCTGCGATGGCGCTGATAATGGTCTGTGCCCAGATACAGGCGACTGCCGTGTAGCCACAGTAACGGTGGCCCAGCTCGAAGAGGTCGTGGTGTCTCTGCCGGAATGTTGGATGCGCGAGGCAGATGATGGATGTGAACAGCAGGAGAGTCACTATTGTGACTGCGATCATTGCAGCTTTCTCTCCCTTCGATCCATCGAATCGCGTGATAACCAGGATTGTGTAAAAGGCATACCACAACAACGCACTGTGCCCTGCTCCTGCATGTATCCCGCCATTGTTGTACGCCAACTTCGCCGCCACTCTCCTGGTTGCCGGTGGAGTCGCATACGGAAGAGAGAGCGCGAGACGGAACAGCAAATTTATGCAATGCTCCTGCCGCATTAAGATCGCGGCAACAAGATTGGCGCCTGTGGCCGTCGCTGCATCGGCGTAAGTGAACGTAACCGGATTGAAGCACGCTCGTGCGATCATGGCTGCCATCACTGCAATATTGGCAAAGATGATAAGGACCATGAGGCGGCGATAGCAGCTCAAAGCAACGTATCGGAGGAGTGACAAGTCGACAAAGAACTTATCGTTAGTCGACTCGAGCTTCGGCAAAGGATGAGCATCTTTTAACGCATGAAGCTGATCTTGCGTTGCAATCCGATCTGCGTAGACCTCTGATGGCTTGACAGTAAGCCGCACGCTTTGGCCTGATCCTCTAGGCGTGCTATCTTTCTCCTTCCCGATCTCGCTGCTGTAAATGCTTGATGATGCTGACTCGGATTCATGACCCGTGAGCAGATCAGACTCATGACAGGAACGAGGATTCAAGTGCGTCGGCGGTGGCACAGTCACGGCCGCATCTTGGAATGCGTACAAACGATCGTTCTGTTGGCCATGTGGTGTAGGGGACTGCATCTGCAAGACCGTTTGAGGGGTCAGATGAACCGCGCTTGGCTGTGGAAGCTCTGTTCCAATTGCTGCATTGCCACCGTTAGATGCGTGCGTTGTGACGGTCTGTCTTTCTGGGCTGGCAACCACTCGCAGCTGCGTTTCAGGCCGGTACACGTCTTTGCATTCTTCGTCTATGCTTCCAGCAGATTGCGTGGCCCTTTTTACGGGTTGTAGTGTTTGTGAATCGGGTTGAGTCTGCATTTTGGCAGCTTTTGCGCGTGAATGAAATGCTATCGTGTGTTCGTAAAGCGTCCAGCGCGTGTGGTTCGGACTTGTGGCGATGCAAATCAGATGTTGAGCAGACGATTAATGTTGCAGTGATTCCAGTACAGTCCTCGTGTCAACAGCCGCTGCCACGAGATGGGCACTCACTTGCTGAGACTCGGCCGGGAATGAATATAAGTCAAACAGCAAGCAAAGAGGTCGTTCTTTCGCAGCAAACAAAGCTGCTCAACAATGTATTGTTCTAGCGCTTTCATGTGCCGCAGGATGGAGCGACCTTCAGGCTTGCCGTTTACGAAGGCAAATCATCCAGACAGATGTAGGTCCTGGCGCGCGGGTAAACTTGTCACGATAAAGTCTGAACGTTGCACTGTTGAATATTCGGACTCAAGTGTTGATGTTGAAATGCAATGAATCAGTTGGTTCGATGATTGCAGCTAACACGCATGCCTGAGCTGAACCGTGTTTGTTGGCCTCAATAACAGCTAGGTCGTAAACAAGACAATGTGATTATAGAGCGAAGTGCTGACTATGCCAGACACACCTGTTGCAGACGACACAGATCACGCTGCATGAGAACGTGTTGTGCACACGGCCAAGCCTTCAGATTCGCTAAGACGGCAGCTCGACAGCCCCAGTTGTCATCTGCTTGATCTTCCAACAATGCTGCGGCTGATCGGTCCGTCAGGCTACCAACGGTGGTGTGGGTGAACCTACGGTGCGGCATCGATCCAGGAATGTGACCCGCGGCTGCTAAGTCATACCGTAGCTAGTGGCCAGCACTGACCATGAAAATGACTCTACAGATCGCCACGATACGTCGTGTGATTCATGTGAGAACGCTTACAAGCACAAGCGTGCATGTCTGGCATTAATCGGTTTGCCTTGTCGAGGGGCCTGCACTGCCAAGGGCAACGTCCTAAAAGCTTGGGCGAGGCGTTCCTTCCGGATCCAGTAGAGTTGCTAGTAGGGGAGCAGAGTTTATCGGAAGCCACACACCGAGGCCGGGTCCCGGCTAGGGCTTCAAGTGGGACTAAGGACCCAGCGACCAGTCCGCTGTCACCTGCGCCTACGTACCTTGTAATGCCTGATCCGGCATGAGGGACGCCAGCCATGCAGAGCGGTCTGGACAGAGCGTCCGCCTACCAGGACACACTTGAACCCAAGCGGCAGATACAGATGCAGCTGCATGGTGGCGCTTGCCTTCAAGCTCACACCTGGAGAAAAAACGTGCCATGCTAATAACGGTAGCTGTATGGCAATTAGGTGCATGTCTCCACGGGGTTTTTCACACGCGGCTACCTTCCAAGAGCGTTGTGTACTGTATTTCTCGGCTGCGTTTGCACAAGCGTGAACGAGTGCGTGTCATTTCCCGATCTTTAGGGTAGGATGAAGTGGCCCGAGAAGGGGTCTCAAACAATGCTCTCTGCGATCGGGCTCCAGTCCTTCGAACCATTCAGGATACCGAATTGGAAGGCACCCGGCCTTGACACTGTTCGGTAGACAGGGTATCGTATCATCCAACAAGCCGTTTACGAGCCGCCATCACCGCCAAGGCGCAGTGAGGCGCGGAGCACGCCTCCAAGCGTGGCCATGATATCGTCCAGATCCGTGGCCATGGACAGCGTGGTCGCACCGCAGTCGATCACTCCGGCCACCAGGAACGCAATCCGATGACGGAAAGTCCTGCCGCTGGCCAAATGTAATGTGTTGTCGAAGTGCTGAAGAAGCGGTAGCAACCATGACGATGTGGCGCACGGACGCGTTCACTTTCCAACTTCGATTTCTCCACTGCTCTCACCACCGGCATACGGATTGCATCCTGCGACTGCGAGCAACTCCGACCAATAAAGATATGACGCTAAGCAGTGTCGGTAGTTTCGAAAGCTCTGCGGATGCGACCGGTCCTCTAGGACCGCGGACGGGCCACCATAGAGAGCTTGCTAGGACTTCACAAGTGATCGCAGGACGACAGAGCGAGCACTATGTCCAATCGACGATGCCAGCAACCTGGGAATTGCTTGTGCCACAAGTGAGATTCTCTCGGGGTGCGGATCCCAGGTTGAACGCCTGCCGCAGCCGTTCCGCCTTCAAGTCTTGTGACCATCTCCATGATGGCCTTTATGATCTATTCTGAGGACCAGGGCCAAGGAAAGCCTCAATACGATCATACGGCTTGCGTGCTATGCAACAAAGTTCAAAAATTATCTCACCCGCCGGGTGTCACTTTTGACCCGCCAGCCCCATCTTTGTTTTGACCCAGTAGATGTAGGAAGCCTTGGAGTTTGACATCTTTAGAATAGGTAATGCGGGTCCGCAAGGGATATCCCACAGACTAACATGGTCATGATACTGGTCGAGGGCTCCGCGGCGAGAGCAGTCTTGCTTGTAGTAATGGTTGCGGGTCACGACTTCTAGTGCTGCTGATTGACATATACCACGCCGCTGCAGTGCCAGGAAGTATGTATGCATCGGCCGCCACAACATCTCGAACGTACAGCAGCAGGCACTACGCTCTGGAGTCCCCTCCGGTCCGTCCTTTCGCAAGCTGACTTGCATCCATCCTCGCCAAGGCGTGAGAGGGACAGGTCGGCATTCATCTTGATACTGTCACAGACGCCTCCCATCATTCTACCGACCGCAATACTGGACAAGGAACAAAGAATGCTTCAGCTTGACAGGCCACTGGCCAATGCAACAATGTCATTGTTCGACGACGAGAAACACGTCTACCACAATGGCTGCCCTAGATACTTATATCTCATAGGTGCGCGACACATCGAGCACCTGCTCAGGCATCTTCGGGGAATCATCAAGCGCCTTGCATTGCATCACCAACTGCTCTACCTGCCCTATCGCTTGACGACAGCTCGACAATCAAATTCGGAGCGCAACCTTCCCGTCAGCCAGGAGAGCAACACTATTTCAGCCCAGATGAATATGTCACAAGCCACTGGGATGGCCCTACAGGACTGCTATCACGAGCTTGCATGCCATACGAACCTTGTTACATGGACACTGTCAGGTACATACGACGAGAATAAAGCGGTCTTGATCGATTCGACGAATCCCAGCCGGGTCGTCACCCTAAAAAAGGCTCGCAACCTTGTCTCTATGCTGGCTGGCCAATTTGAACAAGACTCAACAGTGTGCCTACACCTCGCAAACGACATAACGTATCCGATCTTAACCCTAGCCATTTTGGCATCGACTTGTCGATGGACTGGAACGAATCCAGCGTACACAGCCCCAGAGCTGGAACACCATCTCCGCACATCAGAAACGGACTACATCATCACGACATCAGATCACCTGACTGTTGCACAACAGGCTGTCAATGCTAGCGGCAGGGCCGTTGAGATCATCCTCTTTGCCGACATACTGTCGGATTCAGCTCCGGTGGGCGTTGCACCAGCTTCCGCGAACACCAAACGGTTAAGCGGCGCGGGTGGTCCGACTTTGCGAACCTTAAGAGATCTCGTGCAACAGACACGGCGTTCTTGTGTCGCCACATTGACTCGGGACATCTTGCCGGACTCGACTGCGGTCCTCATGTCCACATCGGGCACTTCAGGTTTCCCCAAGATTGCAGCTCGATCGCATCGCGCGTTGATGGTTGAGCAATCAGCCATACAGGACAATGACAGCGGGAAGCCATACGAGATTCGGAGACTATTCTGTGTGCCTTGCTTCCACGCCTTCGCGGCACCCGAGATGCTCTTCAACGCTCTGCGGTTGGGTCACACAAGCTATTTCATGAAACGCTTTGACAGCAGCTTTGCGCAGAAGGTTCATGACTTCCAGATCACAGAAACTTTCGGTCCACCACCAATGCTTTCGATGCTTGTCAATGCACCAGAATCACACCCCCTGCTGCATTCACTCAGGTACATCGCATTTGGTGGAGCGCCTCTGGTGCCCGAGCTCAGACGAAAAGTGCTCAACATGTTTCGAGAGGCACCAAGGATCGTGCCCGTGTACGGCATGACAGAGGGTGGCTGGTTCACCACCCTCAAGCACCCTGATCAAGACAACACTGGTTCGTTAGGGGTAGCCATACCAGGTTACGAGCTAAAGCTCGATACCGCGGTGAATGGTGGCCAAGCTGGCGCGGGTGAGGTCTTAGTACGGGGTCCGCAGCTTATGAGCGGATACTTGAACAACCCAACAGCTACTGCAGAAGCATTTGCCGAGGGCGGCTGGCTGCGAACGGGAGACATTGGATACATTCAAGATGGCAGAGTCTATCTCATCGACCGTGCAAAAGACTTGATTAAATGCAATGGGTGGCAAATTGCACCCGTTGAGCTTGAGAATGCTTTGCTCCAGCATCCTGACATTGTCGATGCTGCAGCTTTCGGCGTTGGGCAAGACGTGGATGAGCATCCGATGCTTTGTGCGGTCACCGCTAGTGACGAGCTGACTGCAGACGCGGTCAAGGCGCACCTACGCGGCAGATTGACTAGCTACAAGGTCAGCAAGAGCGAGGTGCGCTTCGTCAAGAGCATACCAAAGTCAGGAGCTGGTAAGATTCTGAAGAAGGTTTTGAAGAGTCAGATGCTAGCGATGGTATAAATTTCTCAGATGACGCGCATTGTACATATTTGGCGAGTCTGGAGGACGGCATCAGCATAGCGCATGTTATTTGCGTATCAATACGTACCTAAGCATACTAATCCACGTTATTGGCGAAGTATCTCTTGTCCTCTATATCATTTCCAGATCTTGCACCGACATATACATAGATCATATCAAACCATTCTGTCGTCAATTCCCATGTCGAATCTTTCCATATATCCAAGATCAAGGCCTATGAGCCGCAAATCCGGACAGATTTATTGCATTGCGGTACCTTCTTGCTCTATATCGACTGTGCTTTTCATACTGATCCATGTCATTTTCGGTGACTTTTGCGACCATCAGACCTGAGGGAGAACGTCTGCTCATCCGGAGGGTTTCCTGTCGTCTGCGGACTCAAATACAGCGGCCGTCCTTTCTAAAGAGTAGCCTCTCGTCTCCGGGTAATACACGAGCACTGTTAAGCCGTACAAAATGAGTATCACAATGAAGCAAATGTAGTATCGCCAACCAATGCTGTCCAGAGCTATGGGATTGACCAATGTGTTGAAGCAAATTGCAAGCACGGATGATATTCCAGTGACTGTAAGACCTCGAGAGCGGAGGGCATATGGCCAGATCTCGCACGGATATGCGGTCAATAGCGGCGTCCTGAGCTGTGTCAGCGCCGCATTCTCTCTCAAGACTCGTGATCACGTACAAGGCAATGTCGTAACCTGCGAAGAACAGAAACAAGAATGGCACAACAGCTATGCCCACCGCAGGAGCTCCGTTGCTCGCGAAAGCGCCGGACAACACGGTGATCACGATGTATGAGACTAGCATCGTGGCGACTGAAGCCAGAAATAGTGTCCTCCGCCCAAGTCTATCGACGGACAAGGCAGCACCAACAGCAAATACCAGGTTCCAGATCTGTAGACAAGCAGCGATGACAAGTTGGCTTCCGACGTCGGTCACGCCGGCACTGGCCAGGACCATCGGTAAATAGTATGATACAACCCCGTTCCCAGACCACTGTGAAAATAGGCCTAGAGTGGCAGAAATGAAGAGTCGATGACGATTGGCTTTGGATCTGATCATGTCCAAGTATCCACATTGTTCATGGGCTTGACCAGCCTGGATGGTGTCCATGATCTCTTGCAATTGCACCTCGACCAATTCTGAACCGACATGGCCACCAGCATGGGTTTGTTGGAGTACTTCACGCGCAACTGCTTTTCGCCCAGCTGCTACAAGCCAGCGCGGGCTCTCTGGGCAGATGAGGAAACCAGGGAAAGCGGCAGCAGGGAGCAAACATTGCAAGACCGCCGGCAATCTCCAAGCCCAGTCACCAGATTGGAGGCGAGCTCCGAGAGCTACACAAGCCGCCAAGGTCCCTCCAACATACCATCCGGACATGTACATAGCACTCGCAATGCCACGGTGCGCAGGGTGGGCGATCTCGTTGATCAGAACCGGTACCGCAGTTCCAAAGAATCCAAACGAGCCCCCTACGAGCAGGCGAGACAGAACGAATGCTGCCACATGGGAGGCGCCAAGTAAGGCCACGCCGGGAACGAAGCATCCGTAGCCGGCGTAGATAGCAGCTTTGCGTCCATATTTGTTCGAAACAGATGCTGCGAGGGAGTATGTGATGCCAGCACCGATCCAGTATATGGCGTTGATAAATCCTAACCAGAGTCCGGCAGGATTGTGCATGAATCGCTGCCACTGAGGCAGAGCCTGGAGACTGTTCATTAGGCTGGCATCGTAGCCACTGGCAGAAGCTGCACCATGATCAGCGCACCGGTATGTCACGGGCTGAGGGAACCTTGGCGTACAGTACAAGATCAGAGAGAATATACTGAAGTTCAACTTCAACAAATGAGGCTTGATGTACCAAGTCGTGTTCATTGGCACGAGATATCGGTCCATCGACAAGATGACAGATCAACGCGTTCGACTGATCGAATGCGACTGTCTGCTTGACGCAATTGCTTGCTTGATGGTATGGCTGACTGCTTGATGCACGGTTGACTCTGCTTGACGCATAGGTGTCTTCCTGAGAAGTGCTTGCCTGGATCAAAGGCTGATGTTATGGTTCGACACCCAACCTCTTGATTGACTGACGAAATTACCGGTGCTGAGGAGTTGGCTGAGCTGCATGAAATGCGGAAGATCAAGGTCAAAAAGGTCGGGGAGGTCCTGAAGGTTCAGAAACGTTGACTGAGCCAGGACTGTGAAGTATTAATTGTACCATTCTCTTACTCCCTACCTTAGTGCCTCTGATACTCTCGGATGAGTCTGAGGCGAATCGTCGGCACGTCGCAGCCTCGTAACACGAGTCGTAGAACTCATAAGGTGAGGTCTTAAGTCTCCGTTGTCCCATCGTCAAGCCAGATCTCGCGGAGGCGTCGTGCCTTCGCGATGCCAATACCAACCCAACGTCTTCGATGCGCCTGGGTTGGAAGCGTTGTTGCTTGAGGCAAACAAGACGAGAAGTGATAAGGAGAGCTGTTGATCAGAGTGACTGCAACAACTACTGATCCGCATCAGTGATGGCAGAAGTCGTTGTGGCATGAAACTTGGCAGAGCACCCACGTTCTTCCTGCACAACTACATCAACGTCATTCGACAAACGAATGGCATATTTCAGTCAAGGTTGGTTCCTCTCCTTCATCACAAGTATCTTCCACGCACAATGCCGGACTCATTGCAGATTGCTCTCAAGAATGACAGCGACCTCGACAACATTCACGCGTATATCACCGGCATAGCAATTCAACAAGGCGGCCAGCGATGCATGCTCAAAGCAAACGGGAAACATCTATACTTCCCGCAGAATCCTCCGTCCATAGGTTCGCCATTGGCTGAGGACTGTGCGATCGCGCTAGGAGCACCTGGCAACACCACTACAGTGACAATACCTCAGATTGCCGGCGGCAGGATCTGGATCGTTGAGGGCAACCTCACCTTTCTCCTCAATCCAGGCCCGGCGCTGGTCGAACCATCGGTGTTGAATCCAAGTGACCCAAATGCAAACACAAATTTTGGATTTGCAGAATTCACGCTGAACAACGACCAGCTGTATGCCAACATCAGCTATGTCGACCATGCTGCTCGCATACCGATCGGGATCAGCTTGCAGCAAGCGTCTGGCCAGGTCCAGCAGGTGATGGGCATGGCGCCGGACGGTCTCGACAGACTGGCCAATGGGCTACGACAGCAGGCACAGAAGGACGGCCGACCCTGGGACAAGCTCATTGTTCAGCATGAGGGCCGCAACCTCAGAGTACTCAATGCCACCCATGGCAATGCTGTTGGCGCTTCATTCGACGGCTATTATGAACCTCATATCGAAGCAGTATGGCAGAAATACAGCTCCGGTGCATGCATGAAGATCAACACGCAGGCTGGTCCTGGCATCCTCGAAGGAAAGATCAACGGCAATGGCGAACTTGTAATTGGCAACGAGACTTTTGGTAAGCCCAATAGCGCAGACGTCTTTGGCTGTAATAGCGGGCCGTTTACTACTGGCTCGTCACCTGACCGAAACGCAATTATCCCCCGTCTTGCTGCTGCCTTCCATCGATCAACACTTTTGGCGACAGAAGACCACCCCTCAGACCCGTCAACGTTCTATCAGCAAGATCCAACGAATCATTATGCCAGGTTACTGCACGAGGTCAATCTTGACAGGAAAGGGTACGCTTTTGCCTACGACGATGTACAGCCTGATGGCGGCGAAGATCAGAGTGGGAAGGTCAATGCTGGTGACCCTACTTTGTTCACAGTCACGGTGGGCGGGAAGACTGCCGCTGCTGGTGGCCAGCCGCCGACAGGCTCAACGTCCGGGCAGGGGTATAATCGTCCACCACCACCGCCTCCACCCGGGGCTGCTGACGATCAATCCGCCGCAAGTGGAGGTTTCAGAGATAAGATGAGAGGATTTGCTCAGAAGATAATGAAGTAGTGGAAGCACAGAACAGTCACCGAGTCAGACGAGGCTCCATCTACATGCATGGCTGGAACATGCATCTCAGACAAGGCGCGAGCAGAGCTCGCAGTAGAACTATTTTACTCAGCGAAGCACACTTCGATCCATTGCCGATGAACTGCAGCTCTCTACTACAGCTTCATACTGCAAAGATCGCTGCGCAACTGCGTGATGACCTATTTGCGCTGGGTCCCTGTCGCGTTCCCTTTCTTCGTCTCAAATTCCTGAAGCCACTTCTTCACGATCCGAATCTCCCACTTGTGAGCAGCTCGGATGAACTGCGGCTCGGCATCAACATCCAGTATGCCATAGCTATCCCAATGGTGACCGGCGCCGGTGATCAACAGTTGTGGATAGTGGTATGCAGCGTCGACATCCGGCGTCAGTCTCACCGGAATATCATTTGAGTGATAGCATATATCCAACCACACATCTTGGTCACCATCAATATGCGCTAGACGAGTGCCACTGACATTGTAGCCGCCGTAGAAATTCCAGTAGTCCAGATCAGGCGTTGATGGAACGGTATTGAATTGACCAGGCGGGAAAGCCCAGGTGCACCACTGTTGGGTGTAGTTCACGGTAAGCTGGCGTGAGACTAGTGAAGGTCCGTAAGGCCTGGCCACCTGATATAGACCGGATTCTGTGCAGGTTGTGTAGATGTACGACCTGTCATCGCTGTTGGTCGTGTCGGCCCAGTATGATGCGTTTTGTGTGCTGAAGCCGCCGTTCGTGCTGTCAATTGGACCAGTCGCGAGCGGGAGGATATACTTCTTGATGTAGTTTGCATAATTGCCTAAATTTGTCCAAGGCTCGCCACTGGTGTATTTTGCAAGGGCATAGTCGATCTGAGTGATATTCTCAGGCGCATCGAGATTGGTGACATTCTCAGTAAAGTACCAGAAATCGTTGGAGCCACTGCCAGTCAAGTCATTGTCCCAGCCGAGTTCCTGCCATGTGCTGGTCGGATAATCAAAGGGCCCGCCCAACGGCCACGCAATGACTTGTGCAAAATCGGCGTTGCTTGTCAAGTCCTGCAGGCCGAACACTGACTTCATCTCGTCTATAGCCGTGCTGTTCTGGCTTTCGAAGACTTGATCTATCCTGAGTAAGGGCAATGAATGATCAGCGATACCTGCACGGTCAAGACAATACCGAGCACTTACTTGTCAACGATAGCATTGATGCTTCCCACAGCATCCTGGGGTCCAAACTTCTGGATGGGATCGTACCACTCGGCGTATGCCAACTTGGCTTTCGTGGTGGCGCTTGAACCTATCCCGCCCCACAAGATTCCGTCATCACCGCCATACTCGTGGAGAGAAAAGGCTGTCTGGGCTCCAGCGAGCGAGCCTCCGTATAGGATCCAGGGTGTATCAGGAGCAGCCAGACTGGTGTTCAGGCCAGGGAAAGATGCTTCCGTGACGTGCGTCGCGAAATAGGCGTTATCAGCAATAGCTGCATACTGATGAGTTTGGAACTGGCATGCACGATTCTTTACAGCTTACTTTGCTCGGTCGTCAAGAAACGCAACTCATCCGTTGTGCTGGTGTTGAAGGGGTAGCTCTCCCCGTAGTATCTGTTCTCCAAAATAATGCCCAGGCCGTTGGTGGCCTCGGCCAGGATCTGTATGATGCCAGTCTGCAGGTTCGATTCGCGGCTCTCGACGCTGGTCTCACCGCTTATGTACAGGAAGACTGGTCCTCCGGGCGTATAATATGTGTCGTCAAAGACATATCTTTGCTTGAAAGTAGCATTGGTATGAGGCACATAGCGGGAGCTGTTTGGGAAGTGGTCAATCTGGATGCACGTCAGCTGGAACATGGCTGTCGTAGAAGCTCACAGACTAGCTGGTCGAACTCGTAGACACTATACTCTATGCTCTCTCTGGCTTCGATGGCTGTGAGGTTCGGAGCTGCGCGACGGATGTGGTAAGCTTGAGTCAGAGGAACAAGTGCTGCTAAGCAGCCTGTCAACAGGCACTGCATATTGACCGAGCTGATCTGTTGGAGACTGCTCTGACTGTCGACGTTATGTCGGCAAGAAGACTAAGTGTGATAAGCAAATGCTAAGTCTTTTATCAACTGCGTGAATACGTCGATATCATAGTAGCGCCTAGTGGGTCCTCTCAGCCCTCAGATTAAAGATGGGTCTGCAATGCGGCGTATCAATTACTCGATAAGGCAGCTGTGAAGAGAATTGGAAGGCCGTGCGAGGCGCTGCACCCGTACGACTTTTGGCATCGAGGAGACATGGGCCCGTGCTTGGAATAGCCGAGGCTTCCGCTGCGTGCCTTCCCTCTCAGTCCGAATGTCCTCGCATGAAGCGTCAATCGGGACGTCAATGCTGCGAATTGACATCCTGCCCACCCAGAGTTCTGCTCGCACGATCTCCGACAGTCTGTTAGGTAGCAGTGCTGGCACTGCAGCTTTGCGCGCCCACATACAATGGCATTCGTCTTTCGTAGAGCCATGAACGCATTCTCAAAGGCTTCGCCGGAGGATGTCAGGCAGACCACTGGAAGCGAAGCCGGCGCGATCCCACAAGAACTCCCCGACTGGGCCAACCTGCAGGTACTGCACCGGAACACTCTAGCTCCTCGCTCCTCTTTCGTGCTGTATAATAACCGAGTCGATGCTATCGCTCGAAACGCCAGCAAGGCCATGGTCTATACATTATCTGGCAAATGGAAGTTCCATCTCGCTCAGACCCCTCTCGAGGCACCTCAAGGCTTCGAACAGCAATCATTCGATGACTCGAGATGGAGTCACATCAATGTGCCGGGCATGTGGCAGCTCCAGGGATTTGGCAAAGGTCCACATTACACCAATGTGCAATACCCATTTCATATCAATCCTCCTTATCCGCCCTTTGTCGAAAACGAGTGCGGCTCATATCTTACAAGGTTCACAGTGCCGAAAGGGCTTCGTAGGCACCAACTTCGTCTTCGCTTTGAGGGCGTTGACTCTTCCTTTCATGTTTGGCTCAATGGCAACGAAGTCGGCTACAGTCAGGGATCTCGTAACGCATCCGAGTTTGATGTCACGGCCCACGTCGACGTCGCTGGACAGAATGTGCTAGCTGTCAGGGTATATCAATTCTGCGATGGCTCTTACATTGAAGACCAGGTGAGGCAACCGACCGTGATCGATCACAAAAGCTTATATGCCTAGGATCAATGGTGGCTGAGTGGTATCTTTCGAGATGTCCAGTAAGTCGAGCCATAGATTCGCTGTTCGCGATGTATCTCGACCATTGGAAGCGTTTAAGATGACGGGGAAGCTGCATATTGGAGTCTGGATCCTTTCAGACTCTCCTACTGACCACTACCTTTGTAGCCTCGTTGGCTTTCCGGAAGATATTCACTTCCAAGATCTCGACGTCAAAACCCTCTTCGACAGCGAGTACAAGGATGCAACGCTTGAGGTCAGCCCAAGCATATCCAGCACAGCAGATGTCGCGTTCGAACTCCTCGATGAGGACCGAAACACCATCTGGCACAGCACACATGAAGTACTTGTTGGCGAAGACTCAAATTCGATTTCCGCTACCATCAAAGAGCCGAAGCATTGGACAGCCGAGACACCATATTTGTACACCCTATTGCTCTCAATCAACAACGAGCAATTCATGAGCCACCGCATTGGTTTCCGTCAAGTCGAAGTCAAGGATGGCCTGATCCAAGTCAATGGCAAGCGTCTCGTTTTCAAAGGTGCAAACAGGCATGAGCACCATCCTGGGTCCGGCCGCACAGTACCACTCGAATTCCTCAGACATGATCTAGACCTTATGAAACAACACAACATCAACGCCATCCGCACCTGCCATCAGCCCAACGATCCAAGACTATACGACTTAGCAGATGAAATGGGCTTTTGGGTCATGGATGAGGCCGATCTGGAGTGCCATGGTTTTGCGATGGTCGGGAACAACGAGCAATGGGCGAGCGATAATCCTGACTGGAAGGAAGCGTATGTGGATCGTGCGACACAGCTCGTGGCACGCGACAAACTGCATGCCAGTGTCGTGCTGTGGAGCCTGGGCAATGAAGCATTCTATGGTCGCAATCACACCGCTATGGTTAATTACATCAAGTCGGTCGACACGACAAGACCAATACATTACGAACAGGATTTCAATGCTGACTTCGTCGACATCTATTCTCGGATGTATGCCTCCGTTAACGAGATCGTAAATTTCGCTCAAGACGATTCTACGAAACGCAAGCCTCTTGTTTTGTGCGAGTACATCCATGCCATGGGTACTGGTCCTGGAAATATCAAAGAGTACATCGATGCATTCTACAAGTATCCACGGCTCCAGGGCGGCTGGGTATGGGAGTGGGCGAACCATGGCTTGCTCACGAAGACAAAGGACGGCACTCCTTACTATGGTTATGGTGGGGACTTCGGAGATGTGCCGAATGATGGCCACTTTGTTATGGACGGAGTTCTGCAGTCTGATCATACTCCCAGCAGCGGGCTGATTGAGTATAAGAAGGCGCTGGAGCCGGTACAGCTCGTGTCCCATACGGGAAAGATTGCCACCTTCATCAACAGGCTCGACTTTGCAACGCTCGATCATCTCTTATGCACTTGGAAGCTCGTGCCGTCGGAAGGCTCAAGCAAAGGAAACGGCTCTATCGAGCTGCCCGCGGACACGCAGCCGGGAGCTACATTCGAGCTGGAGCTGCCGACCGTGACAATTGACAGTGCTGCAGAGACACTGCTCCAGCTCAGCTTCGCTCTCAAACACAAAACCACTTGGGCGGGCGCCGGCTACGAGCTAGCATGGGCGCAAATCCCATTGACCGCACCTTCTCCCGTTTCCTGGCCGCTGGCCCAAACCAAAGAATCCGTACACATCAGCTCCACAGCCACGAAACTCATCATCTCCGCCGGCAGCACATCCTGGATAGTCGATGCCGTGCGCGGCCGCCTCGCCTCCTGGAAGAAAGGCGGTAGGGACTCCATCACTCAGCCGCTCGAACCAACTTTTTACCGCGCGCTCACGGACAACGACGCACCGGCGGACGGGAAAGAGTGGAAAGACAAGCAACTCCATCTTGCGAGGAACGATACGAAAAAGGTTGAGTGGAAGGTCAATGCCAGTAGGGGCGATGCTGTCGTAATTGTGAAACACATCTTCGCGCCACCAGTGTTGTCGTGGTACATTGACCTCATGACGACGTATACATTCTCTGCATCTGGTGCCGTCAAAATCAACGTCAAAGGCACACCTCGTAGCGGCGAGCACGGAGGTGATCCGCCAGCGACGCTGCCACGGGTAGGCGTGACGTTAGGCTTGTCGAAGGCCTTCCAGCAGGTTCAGTGGTTTGGGCGGGGGCCTGGAGAGAGTTATAGGGATATGAAGCTGTCGCAGAGAGTGGGACAGCACTCTGTCGCCAGAATTGAGGAAATGTGGGCTGGCCCCGAGTTCCCGCAGGAGTGCTCGAACCGGACGGATACGAGGGTCCTGAAGTTGGGTGATGGGAGGGGCGGGGAGCTGACGGCCGAGTTCTTTGATGTGGAAGATGAAACAAAGAGGAAGCTGTTCGATTTTATGGCTTGTCACTACGATGTCAAGGATATCGACGAGGCGAGGCATCCTTACGAGCTGGAGAAGAAGAGGCGAGAGGATGTGGTATTGAGGCTGGACGCGCAGCATCATGGGCTGGGTACTGGGAGTTGTGGGCCGAAGACGATGGAAAAGTATGCGTTGAAGACTGAGCCTTTTGAATTTGGTATCTTGCTGCGTTAGGACATTTGCAGCGCAGCCTGCTCGCACTCATCTTCGCGAGCGGCTGGTTCGCGACAATTTGGGTATCATCTTGCTAGTGTACAGTAGCATCCGCTCCTTTGCCAGAAAAGCATTTCTCTCCAGGACGATCACCTACAGAGATGAGATCACGACTTGTAGAAATCCAACCTCTTCTTCTCCTTCTTCTCGCGCCTCTTCTTCGACAGCTCCTGAATCTCCTTCTTGCTCAATTTCTGGTGCCTCCTCTCGTCCTTAAGACTCTTTCCACCGTGAACGTTAGCTGCCGCGTCAACATCGAAGTATGCACCTAGTTGCCTTCCGCTCTTGTTGTAATCGTTGTGGCGGTCCGCTGACTTAGCCTCGGTCTGAAAGCCGCCGGAGAAGCGGTTGAAAGCGCCTACGGCCGAATAATCTCCTGGCTGTTGGACAAGAGCTGACGGGTTGTAGTCCTCCGCTGCGAGCTGGGCTCGACGCTTCTCCTCGTGATATTTGGCATATGGGGCGTTCGGGTCGTAGCTGCCGTGGATTGCTGGATTGTAGCCTTGGTACTCCGGCTCTGGCTCGCTTGTTGGCGCCGCGGAGGAAGCAGCTTGTCCACTGTTTGAAGGCTGTTGAAGCCCTGATGGATGGACGTTGTTCGAGAAAGCGTCCCAGATCCAGTACGGCTCATTGGGCTCTTGCCACTGCACCTCGCGTGTGTCGAAGTGCAAGAAGTAGTAGTCCTGCCCGTATTGCTGCTGCTCCGGCGGAACGAAGCACTTGCACCATTTGTACGCCTTGGTCTCCTCTTCCAGCTGTCATGTCTGTCAGGATTTGCGGACTTGAAATAAATCTGAACTTTTGCCGCAATGCGAGCAAAAGTCGAGGCTCAGGCGCTCTAGAACGCGAAAAGATGAAGCGCATGCAAAATGAAGCGGAGCGCATAAACAAGAGTGGAAGGTGAACAGCTGGCACTTACAATTTCGCCCTCCTCAGAAGGTGTAGACTCTTCGCTCTGTGCCTACGCCACGTTAGCAAGGCATATTGGGAGAGTTGTTTTACGAAGTGGAGCGCCGGATGCTCAAAACGATACCTGTACACTCACCGCTTCCGAGTCGGTTTTTGCTTGATCACTCGCAGCGTCTTCGGCTGTCTTGGCATGGCCCTCTGTTGTCTCTACTGGAGTCTACTATGTGTCAGCTAAAGCCTACAACAAAACAATAACCGCGTGACATGTCAGTGGCAGTAGCAGCAGCAGCAGCGTGGCAGGACCAGAAAGCGCAAGTCCAGAGTCCAGAGGCGTGGTCGTCGACCGCATCCAGCAAGTCGACGAACAGCGTCAAATGCTTGTTGAAAAGCAGATACAGTCGTCCAGTGAGCTCAGGCGCATCCCATCGGCGGGGATTGCGAAGCTGTCAGCGGCTCTCTCAGGCGAAGCACATACCGACTCTTCATGTTTGTTGCCTGCGGTCTACTCGCTGTTAGCACGACGGAAAGGAAAGATGTGTAGTGAGCAACAAGAGATTTTTCGCCAAGACAAATGGTGTTGCCAGCGATCGAAACCAAGTGAAGCATCACTTTGGCAGTTGTACTTGAGTTATGATGGCGCATCTTTGGTGGATGCTCGTTCATGATTCCGCACATACCTCTGTCGGTTCCGCGGGAGTGGCAGCATCTGCCTTGATCTCCTCCTTCGCCGACATGATGAATACTCGCGCTGCAATGACACAGCGTCACAGGTTGATATGGAATGTCGTTGGTGAAGCAAGATGTTGACGATCAGAAGTCGAACAAGGGTTGGAAGATTACGACACGCCAAGGCGGCGGAGAGGTCCGTGCCGCGTCCGCCTTGAGCACTAGCGCGAGCCGCACGTACCTAACAATGAGGCTCAATAATGACCAATCTTCAACGAATGCCGTGACAGCTCCACGAGTCTTTTTGACGTACAAGTGTAGATTCTGAGGCCTACGATATCAGATGAGTCTCACTGAGCACACTGACTCTAGTATCACGGCGAGATACTTTATAAAGTTAGCCATAGCCGGCCGAAGCTTCTCAACTGTAAAACGGAAGTGTTCAACTGAAATAAATGCAGGCTGGCGACAATGTCGGCCGATACATGAGCAAAGGAACCTCTAAGGACTGGACAGCACATTTACCGCACTCACAAGGTCTGACAGCAAGAGCGACGTCCCGGAAGGTGTTCAAGCGAAAAGTGCTCGACTTTGAGAAGCTCGAAACCCTCGTCGATAGCCCTGGAAGGACAAGGCGCTCTCATCATCACATTGAGCAGCTATACTCTGCATGTCGAAAACCAACTTATACTTGCCGCTGCTGAGGCAGGAGTGCCGTGGTAGGGTCAAACAAAATAAGAACCTTGCTGGGCTGACGACTGTAGGATCCCGCCAAACAAGTGGTCGGCCGACATTGCGCACGAGAAGCTCTGTGGAAGATCTGTTCATCTTCAAGCCCAAAGGTATCTTTCCGATATTACAGCTACGTTTTTGACTTCAGGCACTGATCGAATTGGCCGTGAGCAGTCGAGACCCTATGCCTTGTTTGAAGAGCTTGGCAAGAGCTCGTCCATAGGCGTTGTCACTGGCCATCGGGCCGATTGGAACTTCGCCATGCCCTCAGCGTTTGGCATTAACATCATCAAGAAGACCGCGACCCTTTCTGACGACGGTAATGCCAACGTCTCACTTTCGTCCCGTGTGCAAGTCGGTCGAGCATTCGCAGCCCTGCTGAGCCTATCAGTGCATCCCGAATCACAGTCTAAGACCTGTCTGAGAGACTTCCATAGTAGTCATCTACATACATCTCCTCCTTTCACCATCTTTCAAAAAATAAATGCTAGCCTCCGCAGTTTCGTGAACCAAACGTCAATGACTCAGACTGGAACACTTCGCACGAACCGTCTCAAGAAAGATACCATTCTGGTGTCCCAGAGATCAAAGAGGGGAGGCGAAGTGGTTTTGCGAAGATGATGTATACTCGCATGTTCTTCCCTGACGGCAGTGCCGATTTTGAGCATGGTAAGGGAGCCTTGACTGAGTTGCTCAAGTTGCCGAGGAAAGGTTAGATCAGGTGATGATGAAGGCAGTCGAAAGGTCAAGGAAGACCGAGCATTGGAGTACGCGGTGGGGAATTGATGCTGGAGCTTGGGCGTGACATCAGTGGATGTAGTATATGCAGGCAGAGACCAAGCACATTGACAGGTCGTTCCCTTCTTCCCTGGGTATCCTGATGGCCACGCAGCTTGTCCAAGAATTGAGTGGGCGCCAGTAGGTCTGTGAATCGATCACAGTGTTCAGGGGTGCTTTGGCCTGAATCACGGCCGGCACAAGAGTGTGTTCGAACCCGCTGGTCGTCCCCGCTTCAGATGAGTTATCCAGCATTGCTGCTCGACGTCCTTTGCGATGTGGCAAGTCTTGATGCAGCATACGTGAAGCCAAATGCTCGATCAAAAGCGCGATCGAGTAGACTCTGGTCGTCCTATAGGCGCATGCTTTCAAGTTGCAAGTGGTCATTTTCTCTCTCTCCGACCCCAAAGAATTTCACGCCCAACAGCGCGACTAAGAATCTCCAGCTCAGCCACGCCACCCACGCCCGCCTCCGCCGAATCCTCCACGGCCTCCTCTTCCGCCATAGCCACCCCTCCCACCACCTCTCCCTTGATACCCTCCACCTCCACCATACCCTCCCTGCGGCGGCTGCACAGCCGGCGCCAGCGGCGCAGGTATATCAGCATACCCCACCGCGCCCTCCCTAGCCTGCCTCGCCACATCCTTCATCTTTGGGATCCCATCATAGCTGAAACCCCAGTAGTTTCGCGTGGGCCGGTTCGCATCCTTCCATACGATATTGCCTAGGGCATCGACGTCCTGGACCTCTTCCGCAGGAGTGAACTTGGTAAACTGGGCTAGCATCTCGGATTTGAGGGTTGAGACTGTTGCAAGGAGATCTGAGTCTGGTTTCTGGCCGCCGCGAGGGAGTTCATAGCCGCCTTGAGGGAGGGCGTATGATTTAAGTGGGTAGCCGCGGGTGCGTTTTAGGTAGAGGCCGTTTGCGGCTGGGAGTTCGTGCCAAGGTGCTGTAGGGTCGCCTGGGACGCCATGTCGGTATGGCAGGACCATGCTCTGCTCGGCTTCCTGCCGTCTGATGCTCTCTAGAATTGTTTCTAGTTCTTGTTGAGACTGCTTGGCTAGATCATCGAAAGTCGTGACGCCACTCGCCGCCTTGAGAGCTCGTTGGAGCACATCATCTATTACAGCCTCGCTGAAGATGCCCGCATCTTTCCAGAAGTTGAGCAGGCCGACGATCTGACAGAGATCATCAGTGTTTCTGCTAGATTTTGGTGCCTCCGCATGCGCTGTAAGAACCACGACACTGGGTACAAAGAGCTTGAGAAGTTCCGCAAGGGCTCTTGTCCTCGCATCACTCTCCTGTTGCAACGTGACCAAGACGTCGCTGACCACGAATATCAGATGCAGTCGTCTCGCAGAAGCATGAGGCGGCTGCTGGACCTTGCCATTGACAATTTTGCCAAGGCCAGTATTGCTGTAGCCGGGCTTGGTAGTGTCTATTCTTTTGGTGGCAGTCTTGAAGGCCGAGGAAATGTTAAGAAGGAATCTCGCTAAGGCCAGAATCGCGTCCATGCTTATCAAAGAGGCCGTAATGGCCTGTGTCGCGGACGATACATTTTCCTGCGTACAAATGTTGATGGAGCGGAATAAGTCCTTGATCAGGGCTTCGCCAGCATTTCGATTGCCAGGCTGGAGCGCTATATACTGCTCGCACACCTCATCGATCTCCATCCCGGTCGGGTTTGTGCAAATGTGTGTCTAATGTTGAAGCGATGTCGCGTCCTGAAAGTCAACGATGGGAGCGTCGAATGCATGTGAGACCGGACGCGGAGAAACTTGAACACCGACGACATTGGACTTTCCATCCTTCCAAAGACAAGACCATTAGCAATCCATCAGATCACGACATGGCGCCTTCACGAGCTCCCGCCTTCATCTGTGCATCCTGCACCAAGGCTCTCGCTTCTCAACATGGCAGGCACGCCGTCCGTGCATTCTCTGCTTCAGCAGCGCAGTCCGCCCCAGCGCAAGACGTCCCTCGATGGCAGCAAACTCCACCAGCGATGAAGATGCGCTTTCGCGTTCGCCCACAACCGAGAGGGCCAGCGTGGAAGGTCAATGATAGACAGGAGCCAGTGAATGAGATGTATGACAAGTTCATTGGCCGGGTGGGTGAGGCGGCGCAAGGGCAGGAGGGAGTGGCAGGCTCAAAAGGGAGCGATTTGTTGCCTGAGGAAGTCAAGGTAGGATATTGTGCATTAGGAATTGCATAGAACTTGCAAGGAGCTGACATACTGTGTAGTGGCTAGCAATCACACACAAGTCCTTCGACCACGGCCGACGAGGATTCAACGACAAACTCGCGTTCTTTGGCAAACGCATAGTCGACCTCCAGACATCCATGGCGCTAATACGCGCTCCTCAAGGACCCTCACCCACGCAAGGCGATCGCAATGTCTTCAAGCACCCATCCCTGGAAGGCATAGAAAATCTGACTCCATCTGTAAAGGCGCAGATGCTTTCACCACAACGACTGAGTCAATTGGCGAAGAGCTATGGGGTGGATAAGGTGGTCAGATGGCAACCGAGGAAGGCAAACAATATGCAGACTTCTGGTGTGGACACGGTTTTGGCCCATACGATGTACAGCATTATAGGCGCGTTAGCCTTACAAAGAGGAGGTGATGTCGCGGCAAAAGTGGCGCGGGAAAGAGTGCTTGGTCCGCTCGGGCTGCGGTAATACATCAGGAGACCATGGACTGGAGACTCTGTACAGTATGTGTATCAACAGCGCTAGAGCAGGGGCGTGCATCCGGTTGATCATAGCATCTTCTAAGGATCACACGCAACGCCACAGCCAATTGACCGCTTCCAGCTCCCCTCTCCGTGATAAGCATAACCTGATTCCGCGGATCCCTCTCCTCGTGACTCGAACAGATTTCTCCCATGCATGCACTCTTGGCCCCGACTGTTAAGCTTACTCCATCAGCACGCGCTGCCGTGCCGGCTATCCTCAGTCTACCAATACCACTGATAGACCAGTAACACGTCGAGAAGTGTGGCGAGAAAGGGTTCGACAAGTATCGCATTGACCTTTTGCAGCAGTTATGAAGCATCAGATGATACTTCCATAGCGATCCATTCGAGACGTTGAGTAACAAGCTTTCTTACCAGCACCGGCATGCGGTCCAATGCTTCCGTTGACGTTCTCGTGTAGTCCTAGTCTTCGGCAGCGAGCCACAGGGCCCATGCCAGTCCTTGCCCGGGCCACGAAAGAAGTCATCAGGTTGTTCTGAGTGTGTGGGTCCAAGGATTTGAAGCTAATGACGACGAAAGTTGAGGTAGTAAAACGTAGTGGTGGTGCTGAAGGGCTCTGAAAGTGCCATCATCTCATACGTCCGGCTCGCAGCAACTCTCTACAAGCTTCTCCTCCTCATGACCCGCTCCGGATCATATCTCTCGCCATGCAACCGCATCATCTCCTCTGCGATCGCACGAAGTCTTTGAGCCCACAAATCTTCCTCGTGCGATCTCGAAGAAGCTTCTACAACCCGAGGCTCAGCGATACGATTTTCCTGGCTCTGCCGCCTCATCAGTACCGCCCTCCTATGACACCTTTCTTCACTCAGCGTTGGACTGCTTCCCGACGCGAGGGGAGCCTCAGCAGCGCCAGGAGGTCGCCTCGCAGCAAACGCAGGATAGTTCTCATTGAACAGCTTCGCGCTGCGTCCTGCTCGCACCTTCGGAAGCCGCACATTTGCGCTGATCATCGCCTTCGACGCCTGAGGAACCACCAGTGGCGTAGAAAGCGGATGGATGCTGATCTTGCTGCCGAGCACTTTATCTCTATTCAAAGGCTGTGCGCTCCTCGGTACCACGGCCGTGCCACTAGGGCGCACAATCCTGACCTCCGCAACATCACTCGAACTCTCGGCTTTGACGATTATCTTGTCTCCTGATGCAGTCTCCAGGTACGGTCGCTTCTTGTGTTGTCGAACTCGGAACTTGTATACCGTAGCCCTTTTGCGGACTGGTGGCGGTGTGGAGGAATTGGAGAGCTGCCTCATTACTCGCGGCATATCGAGCGTCTTCTGAATCGATAGTTGCTCCTGGGGTTCGGTCGAAGCTGTTGATGAACGGGCCATGCGCATTACGTTGCTGCCCAGTTTGCCTTCACTTGTGCTGGCACCTTCAGTGCGGCTTTCGATGACTATTGCTGTCCTCGACATGATAATTGGGTCTGCTCCACTTCGCAGTAAGTACTATCGCCGGGTTTTCCTGTTTGACAATTTGAGCCTGTCTTCGGTGTCAGGGCGTCGTTGAGATGTCTCGTTCCGAAGGGCACATTTTGATAGCGAAAGTAAGACGCAAGTCGCAATATCATTGTCGAGACACTCGAGTCGACACATTCTTCAGTGCATTGCCGCCAACGCTTTGTATTTGGGCGCACCCGACATTCACATGCGAGTGGCTTTGCAGCCGGTCAAGTCGTGCCCACCTCTTCACTAGCGTCACATTATTATCAAAGTGATGGCTGCATATACTCGATGCTCTTTGTTGATAGCAGGGCCTGGCAACAGAACATTGGGAGGGAATAGGTATACATACTGTACAGAGTTCTCCTTTACAAACGTAGTCCATGCCAATCGCGCCGTCCAATGCTCCACACCAAATGCTACGCAATGCATGCATGTACCGTATGCAAAGTCCAAACCACGAGTCGACCTTTCTACCGTCCGCGAGCCCGCTTTTCATACTCTTCCGCCGCCTTTCTTTGCGACTTGATCTTTTGCTTCTCCGCCTCCCGCTTGACTTGCTCCCTCAAGTTCTCCTGCGTCTTGGCCCATGCTGTCTTTGCTCGCCCGAAGATACCTCCTGATGCTTCTGAGTTGGGCCGGTTGGCCGAGATCATGTCGTCATCAGGCTTCGTGGTCTGGTTCTTGTTGACGGCAGCGACATCAATGATTCGATTGGACGACGCACTCGGTCGAATATTGAGCGTCGGTGCTTGGTATCTTGCGTTCATGTACGGCTCGCCTCTCGTGTATCGAGGCGCCTCGCCTTGACTTGCGTCTTGTTTCGTGCTTGACCTTCCCTTGAGCATTTCCAGCAGACCATCCATTGGATTGGCAGCCTTCTCGCCGGCAGCTGGCTTGTAGATCGGCGCCAGACCGAGATACTGCCTCACCGCTGGCCTTTGCAACAACAGACCTTGAGTCATGCCTAGCGCACCTGATGAGGCAAACCACAGGCACAGCGCACCAGGCTGCCATCCCATGAGAAGGAGTATGATACCAGGCATACCATAATACAGCATCGGCTTCATGCCTGGCGCCATTGTGGCCGTATTCATGGTTCCCGACTCACCTCCCATGCGAGCCATGATATGCATGGACGCAGCCATGATGAACGGCATGATGGCATATGGATCCGACACTGTCAGGTCAGAAAGCCATAGGAAGCCGCCATCTTTCAGGCCTGGGACTGGTGCGTCCACCATGCCGCGTATCAATCTGTAGCCGCAAAAGCCGATGATGCCCTGGTAGACCATCGGCTGGAATTGAGCCCAGTAGCTCAAGCCCGCTCTTTTTCTGATCGCACTGCTCTGTTGCTGCAACTGCAGCGCGGTTGTCTGGTCACCGCTTCGCATAGCTTCCATCATTCTGTCGTTGATCGGCTTGGTGACAGACAACATCGCCGCGGCTCGAGCATTCTGGTCTGAAGCCTTGATGTAAAAGGGAAGGGTGATGAGCCTCAGTGCGACAGCCGTCACTGCTATGCAACCCCACCATGGCATGCCCGAATAGACGTGGATGTGCTCAAGCAGGGATTGTATAAGCGATGTCACGCCTATACCATAGTCGAGGCCGAGCGACTTGAGGTATCCAATAGTGTCTGGTGCCTGAGCCGCAGCATTTATGATGTCGTTGCTGTCCAACGTGATTGTATCCAAATTCGGGAATGTTGCTTCAGAATTAGTCGTCAATGCTGATGTGGTCTCTACAGGAGGCGGTGGTGGAGGAGTTGCGGCTTCGACTGGTGGTGCGGTCGAGGGTGTTGGAATCGCATTCGAGGTAGCTGTGCTCGGTGTCTGAGGTTGCGACGATGAAGAGGAACCCCACCATGATAGATGTCGAGCCGATGCGACTGTTGGGACTGCCAAAGGTGCTACTCTTTGCCATTGGTTTGACTGTAGTGCAGATGTGGGTGTTCGTGATCGATGTGGGATTCGCGATGCGATTCGAGGTGTCGATGAAAGCTACGCTGCGTTAGTAGTTGTCGCGTGACGTCGATCCCAGCAATCATACATTTCTATGTTGTAGGCGTACTAGCTGAGGCGCATTGCCCCTGGCGAGCAGGCCTCTACTGGGCATCATCTTGTCGCATGTGTTGACATGGATTGAGGTGGAACGCTGATCGGGAAACTTTTCGAGATGGCCGATGCAGCTCGGCTTGTGTTAGCGCGTTTGTCTCGTGATCATATATCGATCGTTTGGCATATCGTTCGCTACACTAAGAATATGCAGTCGTAGACAATCTTGGGTCATCCTGATAGTAATTTGATACCAGTGGATAGATCGCTGATCCAAACCTCGACGCTGCCTGTCCCAGGGCTGGTCTCCTGCTCTCGCGCCAACGCGCCGTCCGTATGCAATGCTAAGCCCAATCTCTATGCCACTGTAGCTTTCAGCTTCATCTATGTACACAAGATCATCCGCCAATAGTCCTCGCTTGCCTGTCTGCTGAGTCACGGAGCTCTTACTCAAGCGAAGTGTAGGCATCCAATTCCTGCCCATTTCTTCGTCTTCTTTCGATTGGGTCCTCTCTGATCTCAACACCCGGTCCTACCGATCTTGAATTTCTATGCGATGGAAACACCTATAAGAAGTTAGCAACTTTCCGTCGCACTATGCGCGTTCGCAATTGAGCTCCGTCGCAACACTGTTCTTCCATTGGTCCGACCACCCTTACGCACCTTTGTCTTCGACCATCCTAACCTGAATGCTGCCTCATGTGCAAACAGCTCTCCAAAGCCCAACATCAAGCCATTCACGAACGGTAACAGCACATTGATCGCCGCCCCTCTCAAAATACCCCATATTGTTGGCGGCTGGTACAGTATCATGGGACTCGCGGAGCTGCTCGGTGGCTCGTCGGACGAGTCCTGATTTGAGTGATTCGCATCGTAATTCTCGCTGTCTGATGGGAAGGTGGTTTGCGACTCCGAGAGGAAGTCGTGTGCCGACATGGTAGCTGCTGTGCCGAGATGCTGAAGCACTGGATGTATCTGTACTTCTGAAAGTTGCTATCGCAGCGGTCGAGGGTCGAGAAGCGCACTAGGCGCCGGAGGAAGGGTGTCGAGAGCAATCCGGCGACGGCTGCTTTTGCACTCGAGTGCATGCTCACAGATGGTTGACCGGGATCGAGAGCACATGCTCTGCCGAAGAAAGTCCGCTTAGTCACGATTCGTGAAGTCCAAGCTCCAGTGACGTTCGCTGCTTTGTGCCTGCAGCTTCAACTTGACTAGAGCTTTTGAAACATAACTTTACAAAGCAAATCAGAAATACAACAACCTCTTCCAGCCAACCTTCTGCAACGTCCTTCCAAACATCGCATCATGGACTCCGAACAGGCAGACAAGGTCGCCACCTTCAGCCAAATGACTGGCGCCAACCCGAGTACAGTAAGTGTCACAGGCTTATTGGATCAATCAATCAATACTAATGCATGATAGGCACAAGCCACGCTCGAATCAACCAACTGGAATCTCGAGGAAGCGGCCAACCTCTTCTTTGCTGCCGCAGATGGAGAGCCCAATCACGACGTTGACGATGCCTTTGGTGCCGACGAGCCTGCCAACCAACCCACATCTTCTACACCACAACCACCGACCCAGTCGAGCTCGAGAGGTTCATCACAGGCTCCGCGCAGAATACCCGGTCAGGGGCCACGCGCAGTGACGTTGAGGGATCTACAGCGGGGTGGCGAGGACAGTGAAGACGACGAAGAGGACAAGAAGCAGGATATGTTTGCGGGTGGAGAAAAGAGTGGGCTGGCTGTGCAGAACCCAGACAAGGGCGGTGGGTCAGTTGACCACTTCAGGAACATCATGAATCAGGCGAGGCAGAACAGGGAGAGGCCACCTGCGGAAGGCGAGGAGGAGGAGCCGCCGCAGCGGTCGTCGAACTTCTCCGGACGGGCGCAGACATTAGGCGGGGATGATGCGCCGAGTCATGTCATCGAGGATCCGACGGCAAGGTCAGGGCGGCCAGCAGCGCTACCGAGGGCGACACGAACACTGCACCTGTGGGCGGACGGTATCAGCATCGACGACGGGCCTCTCTTCCGCTTCGATGATCCGGCGAATCAGGACATCATGGCGCAGATCAACGAGGGAAAGGCACCGCTTAGCTTGCTGAACGTCCAAGCCAACCAGGAGGTAGATCTCAACCTGGACCCGCACAAGGACGAGAACTACAAGCAGCCGAAGCCGAAGTACAAGCCGTTCAGTGGACAGGGCCAGCGGTTAGGTTCGCCGACACCAAGTGCGAGTTCAGCTCAAGCAGGTGCATCGTCTCAGCCGTCTGCTCCGGCAGCCTCCAGCTCCAGCACATCGTCGGCACCCACCGTCGCTGTCGATGAGAATGCCCCCACCCTGCGCATGCAGATCCGGCTTGGCGATGGCACGCGCCTGCAATCACGATTCAATACGACTCATACTGTTGGCGATATCTACGACTTCGTCAACCGTGCATCACCCTCCCAGAGGACTTACGCCCTCATGACGACCTTTCCGAATAAGGAGTATACCGACAAGTCCGCGGTGCTTGGTGAGCTGGATGAGTTCAAGCGTGGTGGTGTGCTGGTGCAGAAATGGTCTTGAGGGCCGGATAAGCATGCGTGTATGTTCATGTAAAGGGACTGTGCAGGCGAATTGCGGGCTGGGATTGCAGACGAGTTCTGAATGGGTGACCAGACAAATACGCTGGCTGGGAATACCCGCGCCTCGTGGCGGGGAACACGGCCAGTATATCATGAGTATGGCTATCAAAATGTACCACTACTATGCCTTTCACGTCGATCAAGCCTCACCAGTGTCAATCAAGGCCCACGCACACATCACTTCTCGCATTGACAGCCCTGAGCGAATCAGCTCTCATATCGCTGACAACCGAATGCAAAGAAGCTGGAATTAGCTCTTTAATCGGTTCTTCCCCATCAAATGCCATCCAATCGCGTCGCCACAGTGCCGTAGAGTTGATCTTTAAAACACGATGTGTATGAGCTTAAGCGCTTAAGCCGAGCTATGTAGACTTCAGTAGCACGTGGGAGCACCCCACCAATAGTATGCGTGATGGTGAGGGCAAACCAGGTACGCGGAACCAGAAACACCGTGCGATCGCATTGCTTGAATCTTGTAAGAACATATGCTCGGGCGAGTAAGTATTGATGATTTTGTTATGCGTATTCCAATACGATAATGCCAAGCTGTCTCGGCTTGGACGGTATGAAACATGAAGTTCGCGAAAGAGCTTGAGGAGAGCGCGATTCCAGAATGGAGGGACAAATATTTGGACTACAAGGGGGGGAAGAAGAAGTTGAAGGCCGTCAGTCGTGCCATACGTTCGGTGAATCCCAGCAATAATAGCGAAAGCATCAGGTATGCGACAGGCAGCTCAACGCCGTTTGCGAGTATACGCGATGGACCGGTGTATTCGTTCTTGAAGAAGGACAACAGAGGTGGGGCTGGGGGGCAAAGACAACGAGAGTCGCAGCCGAATAGAGACTCGAGTAACAGTAACACGCCATTGGTCGAGGCGAGAGGTGCACTGCCGGTGCCACCACAGCGGAGCAGGAGCCATGGCGAGGTGGAAGATGGAGAGCGGACACCGCGACCGAATACGCTGCCGGTGCCGGTGTCGGTCAATGAGCGCAGTCCGCTGCATCAACCGCGTGCCCAGGATCAAGGAGCGAGGATGACGAGGTATGGGAGTATCATTGGGAGCCCGGATGAGCACGAGGGAAGTGGTGGTGCTTTGGACAGGGTAGGGACGAATGCCACGGCACCAAGTCTGGAATTGCCGCAGCCTGCTATGGTGAGTGGCGATGCGGGCGTGGTCACGCGCACGAGCACGCAGGAAAGGGCAGAAGAGGATCTGGATTGCGGTCGACCGGTATCTCCTGGCTCACCAGAGATGGTGTCGCGTGAGCAGATCCAGCCTCCAGCAACTCAGTTGGCACATCGGGGAGATGCCTACACCATTTCTCGGCCTACAGATTTGCAACCCACCGCGAGTTCTTCCGCAGAATACAGACAGAAACGATTCAGGTCTCTTTTCAGCCCACGACGTAGCAATAGTATGACGCCAGACACAGGAGCCAGCTCTGGTCGGCCGTATATGCAGAGGATGTTCTCGGCCGGGACACCTGGTGGTCCGCCAACTCCTGGCAACCAGGATGTCGCGCTGGAGCAGTATCGGGAGCTGGAGTTTAGGCAGGCGGAATTCTTCTTATTCTTGGACAAGGAATTGAAGAAAATCGAAGGCTTTTACAAAAGCAAGGAGGATGCTGCTAACGAGAGGCTGGGTGTATTAAGAGAGCAGCTGCATATCATGAGGGAGAGGAGATTAGAGGAAATTCTAGAGGCGCAGAACAAGAAGCGACCTGTTTCTCAGGCTTTGCGTAACGAGAGGAATGTCACGGATGCCTCTTCAGCGGCTCATCAATCCGATCCTGAGTCCGAGACAGAGACCAAACGTACCAATGGAAAGAATATGCGCAACCATCCTCTGAGAAAATCCATGGACGTCACCAGAGAAGCCCTCGAGCGCATCAAAACTGGACGTGTTGGCAAGACCTCAAAAGCGATGGGCGAGCTTGGCTCTCCAGAAGTTCCTCCCACCGCACGGAGTGTCCACCAAGATTATACGCGTAAAGATGTCAACAAGACTGTCCCCTACCGCTCTGCGAAACGCAAGCTCAAACTAGCCATGGCAGAGTTCTATCGCGGCCTTGAACTCCTGAAAAGCTACGCCATGCTCAACCGTACCGCGATGCGCAAAATCTGCAAGAAGTTTGACAAGACTGCTTCATCGATTGACGGCAAGAACTACATGAAAGATAAAGTCAATAATGCCCATTTCGTGCAGAGCGATAGTCTTGACTCCCTCATCCAAAACGTCGAAGACCTCTACGGGCGCTACTTTGAGCGCGGCAATCGTAAAGTCGCAGTGGGCAAATTGAGGCAGAAGATCGCGAAGGAGGGCGCCTTCTATGGCCCTACCATCCGCACCGGTCTCCTACTAGGCGTCGGCGTCGTCTTCGGTATCCAGGGTCTAGTCTACGGGACCACACGTCTCCTCGACGAGCCCGAGCGCTGGCCAGGCGAACACACCCAAACCTCCTACCTCCTCCAAATCTACGCCGGCTACTTCATGATGTGGCTCCTCACCCTCCTTTTCTGCATCGACGCCGCCATCTTCGCCCGCTACCGCGTCAACTACCAATTCATCTTCGAATTCGACACCCGCCACATGCTCAACTGGAAACAACTCTTCGAGCTCCCCGCCTGGTTTGGGCTCGCTCTCGGCCTAGCCATGTGGTTTAACTTTTCCTACTGGAGTCCGGAATCCTTCTACGTCTACTGGCCTGTCATCCTCGTCGCGGTCAGTTTGATCATGTTCTTCGCGCCCCCGCCGACGTTTTACTGGAGGAGTCGAGCGTGGTTTTTGGTGAGCAATGCGAGGTTGTTGCTGGCGGGCGTGTATCCGGTGGAGTTTCGCGATTTCTTTCTGGGCGATATGTATTGTTCGCAGACGTATGCGATTGGGAATGTGGAGTTGTTTTTCTGCTTGTATGCGCGGCATTGGAGGGGCGAGGAGCAGTGTAATAGTAGTCATTCGAGGTTGTTTGGATTTTTTCAGACGTAAGTCATGATCTCACAGATTGTCTGGTACAATCTGGTGGTGCTAACGGAAGAGCAGATTGCCGGGTATATGGCGATTGTTTCAGTGCTTTCGACGCTATTATGATACCCGGCTGTGGACGCATCTGGCCAACGGAGCGAAGTACACGTGCACGATTCTGCAGTATATGAGTCTTTCTATTTGGCGTAGGTCTTCTCGACAGCGTAGCGACTACATGTGTTCAACTCCGCTGACCCTGATATGCAGGCATCCACAAATCCGACGGCACCCTGGCCTTCTTCATTGTCTGCGCCTCCCTGAACAGCATCTACTGCAGCTTCTGGGATCTCCAGTACGACTGGTCGATGCCTCTGAACCCATACTCAAAGCCGTTCCCACTGCTTCGCGATGTCTTAGCCTACCGCAAACACGTCTGGTGGTATTACATTGCCATGATCATTGATCCGATCATTCGGTGCAACTGGATCTTCTACCTGATCTTCATGAACGACAGTCAACACAGCTCCATCGTCTCCTTCGTCATCAGCCTTTCCGAGGTCTTCAGACGAGGCATGTGGGTCCTGCTCCGAGTCGAGAACGAACATTGCACCAATGTCGGCCGTTACAGAGCCCAGCGCGATCCCGCACTCCCATACGAAGTCAAACATCGCTCCTCTGCAGAAGCCTCACGCGAGTCACTCCAGGCGCCACCAGAAGATATACAGCAAGCAGATGGATCAGTCATTCCAAGTTCTACGCACGCGGCTTCTGGAAGGGATGTGGAGAGCGGTCCGCCTTCTGGTTCTATTCTGTCGATGCGGCGGCGACGAGGTACGAAGCCTGCTTCCGGGGAGGAGGCTGCGGAGAGTCCTGTTTATCGGGCGCTTAGGCGAGCGGGGACGACATTTATTACGGCGCATGCGCAAGATTATGAGAAGAAGCGGAGGCCTGCTGAGGAGGAAACGGGTGGGACGTTGGGAAAGGGCGGCGAGGAGAGTGATGAGGATGATGATGATAGTGAGTGAGAATATGATATATGCTGTGGTCTCTATCATATGCAACTGTACATGCAACACTCACGCACAACAAAACAGGATATCTATCGTATGCTTCCTGCAACACATGCCCTAGCACTATTTATACTCCGAACGACAGGACAATGGTACACGAGATCGCCGGCTCATCGACCACCACTGGCAGGGAACAAGATGCGAGACAGCTTCATGTGGCTTCGCAGGAAGATGAGTTGGACGTATACTGAAAGGCAGAGTCAGTACGGTAGCAACATATCAGACACAGGCCGTGACCTACTGCGTGGATTCCTCCACATAACCATAAAGCTCGACTTCGCCTGCAACAACCGGTCCGCATAGCTAGTGGAGCGCCTAAGCGTCGCAGGTCGCGAAGGCAAAGCCTCCCTCTTCTGCGGCGGAATGCGGTGCTCCGGCGGCGCAGCATAGCACACCGCATCGATGACCCTCCCATCCGCCGGCGAAACATAAAAGGTATCGCCAAACTTCTCCCACCCGAACCGCGCGGTCATGACTTCCGCCGCGAGCATCCGGGCTGCAGACCACACGACCACGTACATGATCAACTGCGTATCGTTGTCGTAGCTCCACTGTGTAACAGCATTGTACAGCGCCCTCACGACTCCGGGGCCTTTCTTGACGGGGTTGACGAACAGGCGGCCCACGACTGCGATTCTATCGCCTGCGGCGGATGGGTTCTGCTGATTCCAAAGCTTGACGCAGGGGCAGTCGTCTTCGGGTGCGTTGATGGCGATGTGGCCCACGATGTGCCCGTTGTACTCGGCTACCCAGGCTTGTTCGAGGGGTCCTTGGTCTTCGCAGATGAAGGCGCGAGCGTCGGGGACGCCTTCGAGGGGCCAGCCGGTCTTGGCGTGGCATTCATAGAGGGCGGCTTCGAGGTCGGGAAAGTCGGCGTCGGTGCGGGGCCGGACGGTGGTTGTCATGATGGCGGTCGATATGGTTATGACAGGGTACTATCAAAGTCTGAACACGATTCTTTGAGATTTGTGAAAAGTTGCGGGAAGGCTTTAGGCGTGTGTATGTTGGATTGATGTAGCGAACGTGGTAAAGTAACGAGTGTGAGACCGTCCAGCGATGTCTTTCGGCCCGGCCGATGTAGTGAAGGAGACAGAGCGAAGGAAGAGTGTTGGACGAGGGCGCGAGGAGAAGTTCCTTGAAAGGAGCAACAGAAATATACTTGCGCCTGAACGATGTGTCTACTGTTCAATCTGGTCGATACAAAGGGTGGACCCATCGATCGTGGTGGCGTTCCCCTGGTATGATCCATTCCGGCGCCTATGTCTCATGTGCTGTTGATCGGCATGTTCTGTAAACTACAAGACGGCGCCCAGTACGACAGCATATGTGGGCTGCAAGTGACTTGTCGAGGCAGCCACTCCGGTCAGAAAGTGGTGGGCCGTCTGCCATGATGTGACAGCTAGTGCTCGGCCTACGGGTGGGACTTGAACTCCTGAGTCTAGGCATGATGTGGAAAGGTATGATGTGGAAAGGCATGATGTGGAATCTAGGCATGATATGGAAACCACCAACAGGCCGTGCGTAGACAAAGGTCTCCTTTCATGAGAAGGCATAACATATACTCATGTTCGGCAGTGTTTCATCGATGATCCCGCATGCACACAGAAGTATCGAATGAAGTCGTCAAAGTTGGGAACGGCGTAGGTAAGGCATTCCTATGCTATGCTCGAGCCATGCTCACATTTCTGCTTGCCTCTTGGGGTCGCGCCGGAGTATGAGCCGCCAAGATCACGATCAGCATTGCCAGTCGTGGTTCTCCCACAAAAAAAAGCAAAGCTAGACAGCCTCGTTGTATTGCCTATATTGTCCGAGGCTCAGGCGTCGATATGGCCATGCTTGTCCACATGGCCAGAGTCAGTGCTGGCGACGATCTGCACGCAGCTGGTGAACGGTCGTCCCCATTGCCCGAGCGACAGGTCTCATGCGTTTGCCTCGTGGGAAATATTCGGAGAAGGAGATGTTCGCCGAGATGGTGTCTGTTTGAAGACATGCATCGTGCTGAAGACGGTGTGAAGTCTGAATCTGTGCACGGACCTCCTCGCTGACAGACCCTTCTGCAACCTCACATGAAACTCACGTCGCTGCGAACTTGTGCGTTGGTAACACAATTCATCAATTCGCGCACCTTTTGAAACTCACTTCATCTCTTCTTCGACTTGTCGTTTGCACAAGTGCCAACGGGCTTTCAACGCGCGTCATGGTCTTCCGCCATCTGGGCAATTACGCCGCACGACCTAGATGCTAAGCATCAGACGATACACTGCGCATTGCAAGCCGAGACCGGACGCAGGTACACGGCTACTTGCAAGATATCGAGCTGTGTAGCCGCCGTTCACTGGCCTGAGATTCAAAGCTTGTTGAAAGCCGGACATAGAAAGAGAGTATCATGATGTCTCGTGCTGTGGATCTGTCTATTTCTACTTGCTAATTCTCAAAGTCGTCTGCGGTCCGTTTCTCGCCTTCGACTAGACACTGCTCGGTCTCCAGAGCCCTATCTAGATTGTAGTGCTTCACGAACAAGCTCGCAAGTGCCGCAGCAACGGCAAAGCAGGCCATGACAATATACACGAGCCTCAAACTATCTGTGTATGCGGTACGCATAATGGTCCGACCCTCGCTAGGCTCCGCGTTCTTCATCCATTCCACCAATGCAGTCGCGTCTTTGGCCAGCTCGGCCGCTCGTGATGCAAACATTGGTTGCTCCGAAAGCTTTTTCTTCAAAGAGCTGGGCAAAGCGTCAGCGAACCTGTTACCATTTTGGAACTTACATGCGTAGCTCACTTCTGGAATATGTTACCGCCGATGGCAATACCCAATGTTTGGCCCAGTCCACGCGAGAAGCAAAACATCGCGACTGCATTCGCAAGGTAACTTGCCGGTGATGCTGACTGGAGCTGAAATTGCAATGCGGGAAAGAGCCTGGCATTGTGTTAGTGAAGGAGTCCTCTGACTTGGCTATGAAGACTCACGATCCCAGCCCGACACCAGCACACAGATCGGTGAGGACAATTTGGATCAGTTGTGTATCTGTGTCGATGGCGCACATGAAGCCTACACCGAGCGTTGTCGTCACCCAACCTCCCCACACTGCCCATCGATACCTTCCAAACTTGCTAATCAAGATTCCGGACAAAATCGCCATCGGTGCCACAGTGAAGGTCGCCGGAAACAGAGCTACACCGGCCATGATTGGAGAAAACCCTCGTACGCCTTCATAATACAGCGGCTGGTAATATAGCAAGCACCAGAGCACCATCCCATGCAGCGAAGTCGTAAGGTACGCAATGTTTGCAGTTCGGTTTGCGAATACAGCTGCCCGAATGATTGGCTCAGATGCGACGAATCGTTCATGGTAGGCCAAAATGATGAATCCGACCAACCCATAGCCCAAAGGTGCTATTGTGCGCCAGCTCTCCCAAGGATATGTCAGACCGCCCCACGTCAGCGGGACCAGCATTGACGTGATGCTTGCGACGAAAAGAACAGCGCCCACCCAGTCTGCTCTCTGCACCTTTTCTGCGAAGCTACTCGGCACAGCCCGCAGAACGATGAAGAAGACAACCAGCACGAAAGACGTCAGGATAAACGGCAGATTGAGGTAGAATATCCATTTCCAGGTCGACTTATGCGACAGCGCACCACCAATGACTGGCCCACTGACCGACCCAATGGCCCACATTGCACCAAGAATGCCAATCCAGTTGCCGCGGTACCTCAGCGGGACCAAGTCGGTGAGCAGAACATTCGTCATGGCGGTGATGCCTCCACCACCGACACCTTGGATGGACCGACCAACGAGCATCATAGCCATGTTTTGTGCCGTTCCGGCGATTACGCACCCGGCGAAGAAGAGGCCGATTGCAATCATGGTAATGTGCTTGCGGCCGAAGATGTTGCTGAACGTCGCATAGATGGGCAGGAAGACCGTCGAGCCTAACATGAACGCAGTACCGGCCCAGAAAGCATCTGTCGCTGAGCCATCGAGTGCTTTCGCAATGACTGGCAATGCAACGGAGATGGAGGTACCGTCCAATGCCACCACCAGTGACAAGGCCGCTAGTGCCGAGAATGCCAAGTAGAATCGAACACCAGGTTTGAACAGCGGAGCTGTTGCAGGATGCACAATCCCTAGCGGCTCAAGATCGGTGCTGGCCGAGCTAATGACCACATTGCGATGCCTTTTGTGGTCACCGAAAAGTGCTTTCTCAGTGAAGTCCACAGGATCCTGGGAGTAGATGCTTTCGCTGTCCACGGACGATGTCTTTGCCAGAGCAGCTCTGTCTGCTGCAGAAATCGAGAAGGTCGAGAAATGGACAGAAGGCGCTATATGCGAGAAGCGTTCCATGGTTTTGACAATTGCTAATACTGCTAGCAGAATCGTGTCGTAGGCAAAGGTCGAACTGTGTTGGATGTTCTCGACATGAAGGAGAACTTTGTTCAACTCGAGAGAGTGGGTCAGCAGTTCACATTGCAAATCGCCGTCCCACAAAGCAGGTTTGGGGCGTTGGAAAACCGATCGCTTTCGTCAGTCAAGTAATTGTGCAATGTCGCCGAGGCCATGGTATGTTTGGCATCTGAAACTATGGTAGTTTTTAAGCAGGTTTCTCCGAACACTTTCGGAGTTCTGGACTATTTGGACCGCGCGGCATACCCATAAAGTAATACGAGATCTGTCAGAGCCGTGCCGAGGAACTGATGCCAGTATCAACACATCAACAATCATGCAAAAGTCATACATGGTGCTCCAACAACCCGAATGTCAATATAAAACAGCGCACGTCAAAATAAGGTTTGAGTGGGACGCATCAGCCTTGAAAACAACGACGCCGAGCCTTTTCCGGACACGCCTGCATACCACTGATACCTGAAACCCTTCCGGCTTCACATCACGCCTAGCCACTGCCATCTCACACAAAGGCGTTGTCGGTCTGTTTGCACAATCTTGCACTTCGAGAGTGTGGAGATCATTTCCCTGGTCCCCTTCACTGGGCGGGCGGACAATGATGTGTCATCAGATGCTGATGTGGCGTGCGATCTCCTGTCATCGAGAGGACGAGTCGCGGCATCGACAAGAATGCCTAGCTTTTGATCTCGTCGGTCCTCTTGCAACTGGGTCGTTCAAGAGGTTTCGCAACTGTCGTTCGTGTCGATCTGTTCGTCCAACCACCGATTTATGGGTTTTGGAGCACTCGCTTTTTCATTACTCTCCTACGCTCGTTTTGCACTTATTTCAAAGATGGCGGGCGTCCTCAGTTTGGTCGCTCGTGCGTCTGTTAGCGATGGCTGTTAGTTGCGTCAGACTTTGAAGACACATCAGAACCGCAATGCTGACGAACCCGTAGGCACAAAAGACACTTGCCCTGCCAGCTACTCCATATGTGCGTTGTCCAATTCGACGATGGTAGAATGATCGATGCTGACTATTGTGTTAAGATGGCTACGCCCCGAGCTGGGACTTCAACCTTTTCTTCACCATCATATTCAGTGTCTCTGGCGCAGTATTCGTGGTTCAAGCTTTCGTGTGGCCAAAATGGCGGGTCTTCTCGTGGGCATGTGCTGTTGGCAGCTTCATGGAAGTTGGCGGTACGCTCATAGCTTTTTCTTGGCCAATTCGATCCTATGCTGACCAGTGTGCAGGCTACGTGGGTCGCCTCTTGCTGCACAATGATCCTTTTTCAGACATGGGATTCAAGTGCGTAGTCAATTAATTGATCCAACGAGACCGAAGGCTAACCGGTAGCATAGACTTAACGTCATCTTTCTCACAGTCGCACCAGCATTCGTGTCGGCCGCAATCTACCTGACCTTGAAGAAAGCAACCCTCATATTCGGCCAACGATACTCTATCCTCCCTCCAGCCTACTACGCCTACGTCTTCGTGGCCTGCGACATCGTATCAATCATTCTCCAAGCCACCGGCGGCGCTATCTCAGCAGTCGCCGAAAAAAAGAGCCTTCTGAACGACGGCGTCGACATTATGATCGCCGGTCTGGCCTTTCAGGTCTTCACACTGCTGGTGTTCCTATACCTGGCAATCGACTTCGTGCTGAAGTGCTGGAGGAACCGTACAGATCTAAATCCAGGCAGCATGGGCCTCGCCAAGTCGATCCGATTTCAGGTCTTCGTCGCGGCGGTGTGCTTAGTCTTCCTTTGCATTCTGGCTCGATGCTGTTATCGCGCGGCGGAGCTCAGTGGAGGATGGGGCAACTCGATCATGAGAAAGGAGGCAGAGTTTATCATACTTGATTCGGAGTAAGTCTCACCGAATCCAGCCTCGAGCGTATATGCTGACGTTGAGATAGCATGTGTACCATCGCATTCGTTGCTCTGAACATTTTCCATCCTGGCTACCTCTTCGACGAGACGGGGCAGACAGACCTTGGGACACAAAGGCAGGCGGTGGAGATGCGGAGCCAAGAAGACATCAAGCTCGACACCACGCAGAAGGTGCCGCTCCAACGTCAGGCGACTTTGGTGGATGGAACCTGGCGTTTTCACTCAGCTCAGTACCCTGCTCACGAAGACCAGAACTGGGTCTGAAGGTCCAAAATCACGTTGGCAATATCATAGCCGCAAGCATTCACATAGATCTAGAGCAACAGTACATATGCAACCTGCAGCTTCCCATCTAAAGTTTACTTCTTGGCTGTACCAGGTCCTCGACCTTGGCAAACTGGTAGTAGTAATCCAGACAGGCCTTATTCGCCAGAGTGTCCGAAGGCTTAATAACCTTTCCAGACACAATCTGTTTGACAGGCAACTCAACCTTCTTGAGGTTGATCGTCGTCTGCAATCGTCAGCAATTGCTCCAACACAAACAGACGACAAGTCACCAACTCACCGGTATCTCAGGCGTCGAAAATACGTACTTCGGCACGCACCTCCTCCCGACATCCCTCGCAATGACATCCTTCACACTCTTCACAAGCTCCTGACTAAATTTCTTCTCAGGCTTCATAAGCAAAAACAACATCACACTCTCATCCATATCCTGCGGTCGCCTCTGCCCAACACAGATACTATCCTGTACCAATTCGCCAAAATTCGCATCAATCGCATTATACACCTCTGCACTCCCAAACCTCACACCGCTTGGATTCAGCACTCCGTCCGCGCGACCATGTAGATACACCTGCCCATTCTGAGGACTGACAGTAATGAAATCGCCATGCGTCCACACATTGTCGAAACGCGCAAAGTAAGCGTTGAAGTACTTCTCCCCGCTCTCATCGCCCCAGAACATAATTGGCATAGTCGGAAACGCTCTTGTGCAAACGAGTTCGCCCGGCTGTCCGACACCGGGTACAGGACGGCCTTTGACGCCCTTGCCACCTTCAATCTCTTGGTCGTAGACTTCGATCTTCATGCCTAAAGCAGGCGTCATAGTGCCGCCAACGTAGAGGGGCTTCATGACTGTGTCCATGGTGAAGCAAGCAGCGAGATCCGTGCCGCCGGAGATGTTGCAGAGCTGTACGTGCTTGGGGAAGCCTTGGTCGTAGAACCACTCGAATTGCGCTTCGGACAAGACCATGCCTGTACTCGTGACTCGTCGCAGGTGGCTCAAGTCTGCGACCTCCCGCGGACTGACTGGCGGCTTTGCGGACGCGAGTGTCTGCATGAATCGGGGCGAGATGCCCAAATCCGTGACTCGTTGCTCGCCGACGAGCTTGATAAACGACTTCAGGTCCGGAAGGAAAGGGCTACCATCGTACAGTACCGTTCTCGACCCTGACAGCATAGCCGTACAAGCCGTCAAATACATGATCCACCCCGTCGTCGTATACTGCAGCGCGCAAGACTTCTCCGAATCCTGCGCCATCGCGTCCCGATGCAAATTCGACTCCTTCCGACTGTTCAACAGCACGCCTCCAGTCGAATGCACAATGCACTTCGGCATCCCCGTCGTCCCCGAGCTGTAAACAATAATGAACGGATCTCTAAACTCCACCCTCTCAAACCTCAACGTCCTATCACCCTTCGCAGCCTCCAGAAACCTCGCCAGCGTCTCCGCTCTAGGAACACCAGAGACATCCTCCGGCCGATCCTGCCACCGCGGCATCGATACCAATCCTTCAAACTCCGAGACATCCTTCATACCCGCCTCGATTTCCTTCATCTTCGGCCTCAAATCGACAGTCTTGCCATTATACACAGCCCAATCATCCACAAACACAAACTTCGGCCTCGTCTGCCTCAAGCGATCAAGCACACCCCTCGTCCCCATATCCGTAGACGAGCTGCTGAAAATCCCGCCCAAAGCCGTGATCGCATAAAACACCGTCAGCGTATCAGTAGAATTCGACGCCACAATAGCCACTCGATCACCTTTCCTCACGCCTCTAGCCCTCATAGCATTCGCCAACAATCCCACGCGCTCTCGAATCTCCCTCCAGCTATAATGTCTAATCTCAGTGCATCCCTCGCGAACCTCAGTGACCGCAATCGCATCATCACGTTTACGATCCTGACAAGCTTTACTCGGGTCTTGACCGTCAGGCGAGAAGAGTATGTTCTCAGCGAAATTCACCTTGACGCCTTCGAACCAGGTGGGGATGGAGTCCATGCGGGCATTTTCGTCTACGACTCTGCTGTACTCTCCAGAATGGATGATCGGGAACTGTTGGAAGAGCTCTTCCCAGAATTCTGTTCGATGGTCAACGGACCAGGCGTGCAGGTCTTCCCATGTTTGAAGTTTACGATTCCGTTTTTGGTTGGCTATCTGCATGAAATGGTATGCCAGAGTCTTCTTGGGATTTTCTGGCTCCCAGAGCTTGCGCATTTGTATCTGCGAATCTGCCATAATGCCGGCACGGACAAGGTGCTTGATAAATATCCGCTATGCTTGGTATTCTTCCATGTAGAGGGAGAACGAATTCGCAGTATTCGAGACAGAGTGCAATAGCTAGATCTCTAGTTCCCGGTGCACATAGAGACAGAGCCAGAGAATAAAACAATATATGATCCGCTTACCAATGTTTACTTTCGTGAGCAGCAAATTAGTGAAGACAGCATAGCCGCGGTAATGCAGATAGGTAAGAGTGCCTGGACTCCAAAAGTTGGGGTAAGCGAAAAGTGGGGCTGGGACAAGGCGTTCGCGATGGCTCAAACATGCAAAGGCACCATGTCAAACGCCGAAGAACGCTCACGAATGGGTATCATACACGCCGACGCATCTCAAAATCTCACCCACACGCGCAGCACTCCTCACAGCATCGCCTGTCCTCCTTCCTTCCCCCTCAATACTCATACATCTCTCACGCTAGCCCCACCTCCACTTCCACGACCGCCACCAGCAGCAGACGGATTGCCACCTCCTCCTAACGAAAAGCTGGCCACGCGCTTGGCGATAGTGTCTCCCACGAAGTCAACGGCTCCCTTAGGACTCTTGAGACTGATACCACCGCCCTGCGCCGCGAGCACTGAGAACAATTTAATGCCAGTACCTGTCCAGATGCCATTGATACCTTTGTGTGTAGCGCTATCGGAGGCGTAGATGAGGCCCCAGAGCAGGCTCATGTACCAGCCCAGGGACAGCGACGTCCAGACGAAAGCTTGGGATTGGATGGAGCCGGGTGTTGGGGGATTAGCGCCAGGCGAGTGTTTGCCGTCGCCGCCTTCAACAAGGGAGAGGAGGGTGTGTAGCTGGAGGTGTGGGAGCCAGGTTTCGAGCTGGTGGTCATGCGAGTCAGCGATCTAGAAGCACAATGAATATGGTAGTGACTGATGAGACTCACCCACTGCGCCGTCGGCACAAATCCCTGCCCACCCACACTCCCGTTCCCACTCAGTGCCGACGTCGACGTCGCAAGCGCCGTCAAACTAACATTTGAACCATGCCTACTACTCACCCTCGAGAAGCTCTCCTGCCCAACCGGCTGCTTCCCTCTCGCCTTCTCACTCATACTCCGACTCTGCAACGGCACTATATCCTCCACACTCGCACTCGGACTAAAAGTCGTGCTACCCGTCATCGACTCCGCATGCTCTTCGTCCTCATCGTCGTCATCGCCAATAGCGAATGCGCCATTCTCGGGCACATTGTGCAGGCGCGGCGACTGCGCGGATGCAGGGCTGCGGATGCTGTCGATGGAGCCGCTTCGTGATTGCTGCACTGGACTGCGGAGGCCGGAGGCTGGCTCGCCGCGGTCTTTTCGTTCTTGCGCTTGCCTGTCGAGCTCGGCTTGGGCGCCTTCGATCGTGAATTCGCGGAGCGCTTGGAACTTTCGGCGCGAGCGGAGTACGACTTCGATGAAACGTGGGTTAGTGCTGTATTGGTGCTCGATTATGGCGTTGAATGCTTGTAGTATGCTAGCGAGCAAGACGTGGTTGCTGTCTTTCTCTAGCAAGAATCTAGGCGAGGAAAGCTGGGTGAAAAGATCGATCAATTTGCTGCTCGTCGCTCGTTGGAGATTCTGGGTATAAGGTGCTATGTTGTTTATAATGGCCAGCAGCGCCGGGTAGATCGACTCGAGACGTCCTTGCGTGGTGGTCATAAGTGTGTGTATGGACGTAATCAGAAAGTCCGCATAGCTGCCGTGGAAGTTACGTATCTTCAAAAGTGCAGGTAGACTCTCTTGCCCGATAAACTCCTTGTTCAATCTCTGCCCAAACAACGCCTCTACACTCATAGTCTGCAGGATGAGCACACACATCCGGACCATACCCTGCTTGCTTGGGTCATCTTTGTGCAGCATCGCATAGTAGAGCACCAACACTACAAAGTCATGTGCACGGTCGGTCTCTATTATGAAGGCTCGAAAGCGCTTGTTGACTTGTAACAGTTCCCAGAACAGGATCAGCATCTCAGGCGCCCATGGTATGGAGCGCTGTATGCCAGGGATTGTGACACCCGAGACTGGTTGTGTCAAGACAGTGGTCAGGCCTTGTTGGATGAATTGGAAGTCTTCGACACGATGTAGTCGACTAATCGACTTGCGGTATTGATTTGCTTCCCCGGTCGGATCTGGATACAGTATGAGGACCAGCAGGAGCTGCAGAGACAAATTGACGAGCCGTGTCTTCGGGTCGGCTTCCATGGTAAAATCCATCGGCACGCGCCATGCCGCTGGATTGTACTTCAAGACAGTATTGAGCAGCGAGCAGATCATACTGAGCGCGATCTGGCGCTCAGGTCTGCTCGTGAGCACGGTCAGCGCATTGACGTCGACCTCGGCAACGACATGCGGCGCGATGTACATCTGTCGACTGCACAAAGCAAGCAACAGCCGCACAATCTCGGCCGCATTCTTTTCGTTCTCTTTGGTCATGCCCACGCTCTGCCGACATCCAATACCACTGTTCCAGATGTGGTATGCGACTTTGGTCTCAGGGTATCCGTGCTCGTCCATCTTTCGCGGGAGCGTGATGCCCTGAAAGAACATGTAGGCTGTGAGCAGATTGATCAGGCGTTCGCCCAGCGGCTCGCCGATTTCAATCTCCGCCACATCGCCCTCTGCTGGCTCCGCCAACTTCTTTCTCGGATGCAAGCCGTCGAACCATGGTCCCGGACGATTGTGCCTCTTGTCCCATATGCGCTGCGGTCTCTGCTTCTTCCAAAAGAACTGCTGTTCCCAGTCGTGGAGATGATCCGCCTCGTAGATGTACGGCATCAGCCTCGTCAGAATCCTCACGCAATTCAACACCTCCAGAGCTCCATCACCGCCAGGAGTCACTGTCTCCCACTGCTTCGTCTGCAGTGCCTCCAGCCTGCCCACGCAAGTGTAGATCAACGTCTCCAGGTTCTTGCGTGGCGGAAGTCGCGACCCGGGTGTGGGACGTTCATGATCGCCGCCGTTGAGCGTCAAGTTGCGGATGTCGGTGGGTGACCACAGGGAGAAGACATCGTCGGCCGATTCGGGCAGTTGGTAGAACTGTGGCCAGGTCGGGCTGTCGACCGGCAGGTTGTCCTCTCTTGCTAGCCTGAAGACCTCTTCTTTGAAGGCCAGCTTACTCTCGGATGCGCCCATTGTCGCATATCGTGAATATCAGCCAATTCGCTCTTTACAGCTCGCCTGCACCCAGCATTACTTTGTTTGCTCAATAGAGGCAGGTGTTGACGACCAGCTGGCCTCCTGCGCTATTGTGATGCAGCCAAGCAACCTGCGGCTGATCAAGCCATCCTGTCGTCAACTGTATGTACGACCGTTACTCTGCTCTATTCACTCTACAATGTGGAGGCGGTGTGCTATGTAGAACCAAGTTCACTTTCCGACCGCAGCGACCACAAAAACGATGTGACCCCATTGACGTAGCACCGTGGAAGGACCCTGGATATTCGGTGCAACATTTGACCGAGCTGGAACGCGTCTTGAACAGAACGCGTTTGGCATTTGTCAAATCTATTTCACCTGAGTTGACTTGGCATATCCAAGCATTTCTACAACAGCATTGATGATCCGTCATGAGTAGTCTCGTTGATTGACGCTCAGCAGCATTACCCAGATCTTGGCCTCCCAAAGATCAATGGCAGACATTACTCATGGACCACCATCGTCAAACGGCCATTCACCGGGAGATCAGACTGAGCCAGGATCATTGAAAGATGCTCTCAATGCAGCATTAGCCGAGGGCTTCGAGTGCAAAGCGCGATACGTCCACACGCCGCCAAGATCGTGTGATGCTTTATTCTCGCCACTACCGGGTCAAGAGTCAGAGAAGACTCATCTGGCATCTCACTTCCTCACCGTCAGCGTCCACCCTTCGCAAACGGCTGGAAACTCGATAGTAATCACCGACTACCTTGCAAATCACAAACATGGAGTCCTTGGTATCGGCATCGAGATCCTGGTCTACACGACGAAGCACCTGACCACAGTGTTTGTGAGCAAAGCTGATACGACCGGCTACATACCCAATCTGCCGCCTTCAAGGACCAGAGCAGTATGTTCGGCGTTTCTGAAATGGCTCGTTCTAAATGAATGCAGGAAGCACCCATCAAGGAAGCTGGTCGTCTCCTTGTTTGCGAGAGCGCAAGACCAGTACCTGTTCCCAGGCTCAGTAGATCACAGCAGTAAGCATGTACTCACCGACCGACAACTCATCAAGTGGTGGGCGAAGGTCTTGGACGCGACATTCCTCACTGGAATCAAGAACGACGATGCATCCCACAAGCAAGGTTACTTGACGGTACCTGGTTTCACTGGACCTGAACTCAGACAATTCTACCCACCAGGCAATACTGCAGCTGATGGCGGACAACCATGGCTGCCCGGTCACCCTCTTCGAGAATTGGCAGAAGCACGAGGCATATCTTCAGCAGCACCACCAAGATGTCTACTACCTCGGTTTCCAGACGATCCGAAAGCCCGGTACATACAAGACCTCGACGAAGAAGTCGGGCTCAGCTTCACCGACGATGCTCCCACCGAGAGTCCTGTTAAGCGCAGGAACGGGCAGTGGAGCACCATCAAAGATCTTGAGCGATTCTGGGAAGCGATGGAGTTCAGACAGGAATGCTCAAGCGGGAGAATGGTAGGGTTTTTATGGCTCGTGATCAGCTCATCAGGCCAAGCAGGAGACGATGCAGCGATGGAGGAGAGCCAAGAGTCGTCCTTGGCAGCCTTGAGCAGCGACCCAGCATCTCAGCACCGAGACGAAACGCCCACTCCCGCTCAACTCCAAAATCCCAAAAAGCGCAAAAGGAAAGTCCTGACCGGTCCCATCATACCTCGCAAACCTAGATTGAAAGGCGGCTCCTCAAGCCACGCAAGCAATTCGAGTAACTTGAACGGCATGATCAACCCAATCGCCTCCGGCGACGGCCTCACACTAAGCAAAGACGGCTACGACCGAGCCATGTCTCTCCTCCTCAAAGGCTCCGATTTCTCGAGACTGGAAGCCGCTGCTCGCACAACAAGCCGCTGGGTCGCAGATGTCGCCAGCATAGCAGGTATTCAGGGCGATTGGGCGGTTGTGATTAAAGGGGAGGCGAAGGTTGAGCAGACAAATCATGGGATGAGGTATGAGGGTCAGGCTGGTGGGCAGGTAAATGACCTGGGCGCTAGTATGGTGAGGAAAAAGAAGCGGAAGGTGGAGGATGCGACGGTTGAGGCTCCGAGGTATTTGGAGCAAAGAGTCGAGGAGGATAAGCCTGTGATACCGGAGCATAGGATGGAGGCTAACGCCATTGCAGTCAATGTCCTTGGGGCGAGCATGGTGAGGAAGAAAGCTAAGCCAGCGGCTTCTTGAAATATTGGACGTGGTTATGATTTGTTTAGCGTGGTGTTTTGGAATAGGTACTTGCATAGCGGCTTCTCGAGTCGGTCGTCGAATGTGCGCCCGGCTTGCTTCTCAAAGGTCAAGTCACTCAATAATTACTCATAGCGTAGGGTACTAGCCTTTGCAGAAGTTAAGACCTGCATGTAGCCCTTGTAACACCATGCATGTGTCAGCAAACCAAGAATAGCTTGGACCTCCACATCTCCCAAACACCACCCGAACTTCTCCTCCTCTACTTTACTAGCCTCCTCGTATCCTGCATCCACAACGTAGCACAACACGACAGCCACGTCCCATTAAAATCCTTTGCGCATATGCCAAGAGGCACTAGAACATCTGCTACGACCAGTCGTAAATCTTTTCATGAATGCGGGACCTGATCACCCAGCCAATAGGATTACCATTGCGCTGGGATTACATGGATTTTTGGACAGAAGGTTTGCAGTCTGACGTCGGAAATTATACTGGGTACCCACTATGTTCTCATGCTCTTGTGCTGGCAATGGCTGGTGTGGTGAGGTGGATGGGCAGGCACGGTGCAGTGACTTCAGGTAGGAGGGGAGAGGTGCGCCTGTTGACATGGCAGGTAGGAAGGATATAGGAAGGTAGGGTTTGGTCTGTTTGGTCTTTCACTACCACTTCTCTACATTCTCGACTACATAGCAGAAATCAAGTATCACGATCGAGCAGCATCAATTCATCAGTACTCCAGACGAAAGTGAGCATCACATCTAAACCGAAATCGACTCACCGCCGCCACCACAACCACACCTCCCAACTCCATCACAAGCCAGCAACATGCTCCTCACCTCCCTCCTCGCCCTCACCCTCTCCGCCCTCACCCTCACCCTCGCAGCACCCACCTCCCTCCACCCCCGCCAATCCACCACAACCAAATACCACGGCATCTCGATCCAGGTCAACGCGGCGGCCCTCGGCCAGACCCCCGTCCTCGAACCCGCGCCGTGCGAAATCAACGTCCTGACGTCCCTCGGCAACAACACGGAGGCGTCAGAGCTGATTTTCGATAAGGGCGTGGCGATTAATGTGGATCTGGCGAGGGTGGAGTGTAGAGCTTACAAAGATAATGCCGGGTTGGTGCCGGGGAGTGCGCCGTTTACGAATGCGACGAAGGCGGTGTTGAGCACTGAGCCCGTGGTTGTGGGGAGTATTTTGTGTTATGTTGTGGAGGGTTGAGTGGGGAGGGAGAGAGGGGGTGGACGGAAGGGAGGAGTGGCTTTGGATGAGGCATGACTTTACGGAGACCTAATGTGATAATTTAATATGATCATGCTGCAAAGGCATAACACGATGATGGCGAAGACGCAGCAAGGCAGGGTTGTAGATAGAACCTGTCCCTAATGATATCTTGCCGCTTCAACATGCTGATTGCAGCCTGTAAGGCTTATGTTAAGCTTTCAACGCTCAATTCTTGCCATCCGTGACGAGATCATCGGCAAAGACACAGGACGCTCCTTCTGACTGTTTTTCCAATCTTCATGTTGTAGTATTGACGAGCCCGACTATATAGCCGAAGTAAACGCTCGGCATGTGAAACTCTGCTTACTTCAAGCTATTGCCGAGGATATACACTTCGCGACCCCGTGGGGTGTCTTTGACGAAGTGAACATCGACCTAGGCCCGAAGAGCAGCCATCTTGACGACTGCAGCAGTAGTAAGTCAGTCCGTAGCCATCTCATCCTCTCTACTTCATTTTCTCCCCATTCGCACCAAACCAGTCCCCCCACCACCACCCCTTTACCAGCAAGCCACCCACCCACCACACCTCAACCATGCCCTTCAACACAGCCCTCACCCGCAAACTCGGGATCCGCGTCCCCATCGTCCAAGGCGGCATGCAATGGGTCGGGTACGCGGAACTCGCCTCCGCGGTCTCCAACGCAGGCGGCCTCGGGATCCTCACCGCCCTCACCCAACCCACACCCGAGGATCTCCGAAAGGAAATCCGGCGCTGCAAAACCATGACCCCCCACCCCTTCGGCGTCAACATCACGCTCCTCCCCTCCCTCAACCCCCCCGACTACCCCGCCTACGCCCAAGTAGTCATCGACGAGGGCATCCGGATCGTGGAAACCGCAGGCAACAGCCCGGGCCCGATCATCAAAATGCTCAAAGACGCGACCCCTCCCACCGTCATCCTACACAAATGCACCACAATCCGCCACGCGCAAAGCGCCGTCAAACTCGGCGTCGACTTCCTCTCCATCGACGGCTTCGAATGCGCCGGCCACGTCGGCGAAACCGACATAACCAACTTCATCCTCCTCTCCCGCGCGCGACAGACACTGGGCGGTGTCCCCTTCATCGCCTCCGGCGGCTTCGCAGACGGACAAGGTTTAGCAGCCGCATTGGCGTTGGGCGCGGAAGGGATAAACATGGGCACGCGGTTCATGTGTACGGTGGAGGCGCCGATTCATGCGCGGATCAAGGAGACGATTGTGGCGGCGCGGGAGACGGATACGGAGTTGGTGTTGAGGCGGTGGAGGAATACGAGTCGCTTGTTTAGGAATCGGGTTACGGAGGAGGCTACGAAGGTGGAGAGGGAGAGTGCGACGGGGAAGTTTGAGGAGGTGGCGCCGTTTGTGAGTGGAGCGAGGGGGCGACAGGTGTTTTTGAATGGGGACCCGGATTATGGCGTAAGCTCTTCCACAATACTACCGTCTCCGTTTATCCCAGCTAATGTGTTTTGATAATAGGTCTGGACAGCAGGCCAAGTCATCGGCCTCATTGAGGACGTCCCCACTTGTGCGGACCTCATCAACCGTATCGAGAAAGAGGCGACAGAGACGCTAAGGGCAAAGCTGGATTTGATTGTGGATCAGCAGCCTGAAGCGGATATTGTGGGCAAGAGGATGGGTGATATGGGGAGTGATCCGCGGAGAGAGGGGAATAATAGTGTGCCGGCTGAGGCGCAGATATATGGGATTGGAAAGAGTAAGTTGTAGAGGGAGGTTATATAGGGGTTGTGAATGATCTACGATTTGATGTGAAGACGATTTGCTTGAGGGGCATGGTGGGCTTGGCTATTTTCTGAACTATGTCAAGCAATGTGGGTGCTCGATCTGCCGGGTCGAGACTGTGCTGCTATCTCCTATACGCTTTCGGCCTCGGAGTGAATTGTGGAATTAAAGCACTCAACCATCCTCCCCTGTGGCGGCGCTCCTTGCGTCTTTCACTCGCCATCGCACCATGTGCTCGAGCTATAGCATGCACTTCCTCAGCAGTGCTCGGTCGCCAGGGGCCGTAAGAACCGGATGCTGGGTGATCTGTCAATGTAGGCTCGCTCGAGGGTAGCGTAGTCTCCCCTGATGGCTCGCCATTGCTGGCCCGCGTGGGACCGGCATTCAGAGCCCAACGCGCAATAACACTTTTGCCTCGTCCTTCAGAATCTGCATTTCGCTGATGCTGTCGGAGGTTTTCGGCAGTCAAGTCATGCTCGCGTGAGCTTCGTCGATGGTCAGGTCGTGATCCCAGCCTTTGGCTTGAGGAGAGGTAGGTGGCGGAAGCTGAGGTAAGATCTCGTGTGCCGCCGGGGTAGTAAGTATGGGAGTGACTAGAGGACGGATGATCGCCGGATCGGTGAGAAGACACACGTTGATTGATCGCGATTTGTGGCTCATATAAGCTTTTCGTGGCCCAAGGACTGCTTGAGCGGTCGTTTGAATTCCTTTGCATGGTGCGTGGCTGCTCTTGATGATAGACCGGTGAAGAATCGCGAGCTTGCGTCGATGAGTCCCACGCCTGATGCTGCCTGTTAATCTTGGCGTTCTCATCACGGTGATTAAGGCTACGCTGCGATGAATGTTGTCTAGTCTGCGATACTGCCGCCAGGGAACGACTCTCATCATCATCAGCATCATCACCATCGGTTGGCTGCTGCGTTTGTCGTTCACTCTCACATCGCCACTTTCCCGCTAAGAAGCGTCCAGCACTGACCGGCTCTTCGCTCGATGCCTCCCTGCCTTCAGTCGCCTCGAAACCGAGTGCGAAGTCCTTGACGTCTAGGCTAGGAGGACTATTGACGCCCGCTCAATCTTGGCTCATCCGCTCAATCTCCCTTAACTGCGCCACGACGAGCGCGTCCTCTTCAAAATCCAGCTCAAACTCGCTCGAGCTACTGCCTTCATTCTCATACACGCCACTGCCAAGAGCCCCCCATTTTGGATATTGACCACCTTCAGCCCAGTGGCCAGAGCCTTGCGTCGCTTTCTGGCCACAAAGATAGCAAAAGTCTGTGGCACAAGTGCGAGTGATGTGCTGCTCGCGTGTCAGCCGTATCTGCATAACGCGAACGCCGCTATTGATACTTACATTACAAGCCTCCCTCAATTCAATCCTCCGCCGACACTTCTCTTTCGGGCACTCCTGCCAGTGAACGCCCATGATCAACCCTTCGAAAGCCTTCTCGCGCAACTCCTGCTCCACGCTCGGATCGCAATGGTGCGCCAGATTAGCCTGCTCACCTGAGCGTTCAGAACTGCTGAAGCAATTCCTGCATCGAAGTGAGGCTGGAGTACGCCATCCCTTCGCGCGCGCGCTCTGCAGCGTTTGTAGAGCTCGGGGTCGAGTACTGGCTTGGAGTCTCACACGTCCAGTACCAAGGTGCCCCATCTTAGTGGGAGCCTCGTCTCGGTTTCGGTGGAGCTCTCGAATAATCGATGCAGACACCCCAAGCAGATTTTGTCAGCCTCGATTTGCACTGGCCTTGATGTCGTTTCGTCGGCGCAAGTCGGGCAGATCCAAAGGGGTCGGCCCATCGTGCGAATTGGATGGTTGTAGAGATGTTGTGGAAGACATGCTTACGAGCAAGCAGCCGGCTTAAGCAAGGTGGTGACCACCACTGGTTGCGGCGCATGACTACGAGCAGACAGCGACAACCAGATCAGAAACTTTCATTCTTGTTCATAAAAGGCGCCGTGCGTATGCGCATATTGATTGGATTCGCGGAATGCCTTAGATGACGAAGAATGAATTGGTGCAGCATTTGACAAGTGTTGAAACCAGATCTCGCACTCCGGCCATCCTCATATAGTACGTATTGTTTTGACGTACTGAATGTCAGTGATTCCATTCGTCAGTCAACCAGTCCCTTCGTATATACCTATTGATGGGGTTGGATGCCTATTGACGTAGTCGGCAGCTTCTCGACATGGTGACTGCCTGCTGCTAACACGGTTGAATGCCTGGTACTGCCATGGACCGCTCAAAGCAGATGCTGAACTACATCACGCACTGACTGCAACAGCCTACCGTATGACTGTTAGATGACCGATGGGACTGCTGTCGATATCCATTACCTGAGTCCCATCAATCCATCGATTTGCATAACACGCCTGAGCATGGGCTGAGGTCACCGGTAGAGGTGGTGGTCCCTGCAGCGCTGAAGAGGAACTGAGTCGTGGTCATCAAGGATGAAACAGCCGCCCTAGGTACAGATGCAAGAGCGGCGCCGACTCCTGGTCCGATGTCAAACCGGTATGGGTAGTCGAGAAGCTCATTATGGTGATCCAAGTGCACCATGAGGGCGCCTGATGGTCATGGTCTGTCGTATCAGCCCAGGATGAGGACAGTGTTGGTCTCGTGGTATGAGAGTATGAGATGTGCTGTGGGTCACGACGAAGGCGGCTGCATGGAAGGGGCATTCGCATGTGATGCCAAGAGCTGCGGGATGACGCCATGGCTCAAACGGGTCGACATGCATGAAGCCTGTCGAATGGAATCATGGAAACAATCGGGAGATGGAGCATCACACGGGCAAATTGTGGCGTCTGGTCTGCCCCTCCACCACCACCGACTAGGTATCTGCATGTGGACAGCATTAGGCACGAGATTCACGACAGCAAACATACAGCTACAAGTCTTGCACCTTCTCTGCGCATTGCACAGCATTCGTTGTTGAAGCTGCATGAACGTTTTCAGTCCAGCGTACCTGCATACTCTGTGAAACGAGCACGAGACCACGCCGCGCCAGCACGAGCAAGCACTCCTCCACCACCACAACAGCGTCAAGCAACACGATAGCCAAACATGGCCCAGACCGCACCTGTCCAGCACACACCGCCCGCCGACATGTCGAAGCGACCGAGGGGCATCCTCAAGAACTCCAACTCGTTCCAGCACACCTCACCCGACGCCCGCATCTCACCCACCCAGACCCATGCACCGTCGCCGTTCCACGAGCCACCGTCGCAGGCCCAGGCCACGCCCGAGCGCCCGGCGATGCCCACCCGCGAGCTGTCGGAGAAGGAAATCACGCAGATGAACACGGAGCTCAATGCGGGAGGCGCCCAACGACGCAACAGCTCCAACCCACGTGGCTCGGTCTCCAGGCGGCAGTCGAGTCAGAGCGCAACCGCAGACGGCACTTCGGAGCAGGAGGAGCCGAACAACCAGAAGCTGAAGTGGGACGAGGCGAATCTGTGGCTGAACGAGGGGCAGATGGGCGGGAAGATGAAGATTGACGAGCCCAAGACGCCATTCGTCAGGCAGGCCGACCCAATCGATGAAGATGAAGAGATTGAGAGCATTGACGCCCAAGGCATCGCTGTCGACGAGCTAGACATGGCCAAGTCCGGGAGTGGTGGGACTGCCTCCAAGAAGAAGACGGCAAACGAGGAGGACATTCCGGGGTTGGACATTGGCGAGCCAGAGCTGGAGCCCACGTTGGAAAGGCAGGACAGCGAGGACAAGAGGGTGACTGTCGGCAAGACTGACGAGATGGACGAGGATGGCATGCATCACGGTGAGGATGAGGCTAACATGACGGGCGAGGAGCTGGCCAAGCACAGGAAGTTTGAGGAGATGCGCAAGAAGCATTATGAGATGAAGAACATCAAGGACTTGCTGGGGTGAGTCCTAATATATTTGAGCACGAGAATACATGTACTGATCAAAAAACAGCCATCCGGAAGCCCTCGATGTCGATGAAGATGACGAGGATGAAGAGCGGTGATCGACTAGCGAAACACCGACTCACGATATGCAGTCGTGAGCGCGAGCATGCGACGCATGTACGGTTTTCGGCAAATCCGATTATCGCCTCAAAGGAGTGAAGGTCTGGACATTTACGCAGGAGCATGGCATGCAATGGCGTTTCATTCGAGCCTCGGGGAGACCCGCATGGCCTGGGGCATGTGATACCACGGCAGCATTAACGAGGCAGAGGGTTCATCGCCTCCTACGAATAGCACGAAATAGTTTGTCTTCATACAAGCAGACCTACTTCTCACATAAAGCTCTTTCCTCAGGCTCCAGTCTCATACCCAGAAGTTCCACTCTGATCGGCGGCACACAGTCTGTTTGAAAGCGCATCGACGGCGGACTCGGAAACATGATCTATGTTATATGCAATGCCGGAGCTTCACACGCTCTCCATAGTGCATGTCAATCACCGTCAGTCGCCGAAAGCTTGGAGCTCGAGCTCGACTTGCTATCATAATCTCTCCAGCAGACTGAAACTCACATGACAGCCCTCACAGATCTCAGAATGACACACAAGTCAACCGCCATCATCTCCCACGGCACCATCGACGACAAGCCTACCGAAATCTACGGATCAGGACCGATAGTGCTACGAATCGGGTACGTCCCACCCTCCCAACAACCACCCACACAGAAAAACATCACTAAAACCTCCTCAAAAGCAACGGCGGCGCAGGTACTCAACCCCCTCCCGGCCCCATCCCTCCCCATACCACCTACCAACTAACCCAACCCCACCCCTCCAGGCTCAACAGGCCTCATCAAAGCCCTAGCACAAGACTACCTCTCTCACCGTCCCGGTTCCTCCTCACCATCAATCTCCTGGACCAGCAACCACTCCCGAAATACCCAGCTCGCACTCCTGCACAATTACATCGATATAGCACTAACCTACGAGCGGGACCAAGAAGCCCTCTCCATCTCCGAAGGCTGGGCAGTGCCACACGGCTGTGTATTCCACGACCACTTCTGCCTCGCCGGTCCCGTGGGTGATCCGGCGGGTGTGAAGGAAGTGCGGTCGGTAGGAGAGGCGCTGCGCGCGATTGCTGCTGCTGCTGCTGCAAATCCAGGGGGAGGAGTGAAATTCCATAGCCGAGCGGATGCGAGCGCGACGATGTGGAAGGAACGAGCGCTCTGGGAGGGCGCAGCGGGGACGCGGCCATTTGATGGTGCAGCGGGGAAGGAACAAGGATGGTACAAGATGACGCAGTTCTCACCCGCGCAGGCAGTGATTGAAGCCGATGCAGCGCGCGCGTATCTACTTACTGATCGCTCGACTCTGCTGCGACAGGTCGCGGAGGGGAGGGTTCACAATACTACTGTTTTCTTCGAGCCGGAGTGGGAAGGGGACGCGCTGATGAATAGTTGTTATGCGTTGACTTCTCCTAATCCGTCGGAGGAAGCGGTGCGGTTTTTGGAGTACCTCACGTCGGCCCGGGGTCAGGGGGTCGTGGCGAGATTTGGTGATGAGGAGGTGGGGATGCCGCTTTTTGCGCGGGTAGAGGATGGGTTTGCGCGGAGGGGTTTGGTAGGCGGACGACCGCTTGGACGACGGTGGGTTGGGGAGGGTAGATCAGTTCTGTGATGATGATGCAGGCTTTGGGATTGAAATTTGTGATCCATCCTCCGAGGAGTCATTGTTGTTATCGTAGATCGATCTCTCTCGTAGCTAGGATGGGCTCCGCCTCTGCTCGAGCTCTTCCAAGACGAAATCGTACGGCGTAGAGCTCTCGTAATGAGTGTCATGCAGAGGCTGCTGCGGTGATCATGCTACAGATCCCTCATCACGCCCATCACTGGATTTCTTTTCTCCCGCTGAGATGCCTAGTCCCGCCTAACAGCTTACCGGAACTCCTCTTGCTCGATAGGGCTCGGCCTGCGTTATGAGCTCGAAGCGTGCCATCGTGAATGCTGCCCAGTCTGGGCTCATAATTCCGGTTCTCATGCTCGGTGACATTGTGAGATAGCGAGCCGCAATGGACAACTGGGCCCTCCACTTGGCACTGCGTTTTGCCCTGCTTGGAGGTCGGAGAAGAGCATGTTGGCGCATGGGAAGCGCTACTAGCAGTTCAACCCCGCCTCGACTCATACCAATACTTCGCTGTGCCGTCCTCCTCGCCCTCAGAAAATGGCATCCATATCGTCAACGCCATTGCACTCTAACCAAGTTCGTCCGCCACATGCATCTAGGTAATCTACCTCTTCTTCGCATTAACATTCCTCCCCGCCCCGACCCTAATCCTCCCCCCCGCCCTCCCCCGATCTCCCGTCAAAATCCCCGGCAAATAATCCTCGTCCATCAACCCCCTCTCCTTCTGCCTCTTCTCCACCTGACTCGCCCTCTCATACTCCTTCTGGTCCTCCGCCAAAATCAACTCGTTCCCCCACCCACCCTTACCGCCACCTTTGATCCTGCCGTTCGCAGAGCCGTGAACAGCTTTAGGAATGCTGTACCGATCGCCTCGCGTGTTCCACTGCATGTTCTTTTTGAGATGGAGTTTGAATTGGCCGTTGGCGTCCGTCGAGCAGGAAACGCGGGTGAGGGTTGGTTGCCCGCATTTGGGGCAGAATTGCTTACTCATGTCCTTGGTGGTTTGGAAGCAGGCGTGGCATCGAAGGATGAAGGTTTTGAGATGCTTGACCCGTGTCATGGAGGGTGATAGTAGGTTCAGGTTGATCTGTAGTATGACGTTCTGCATGGCGAAATCTGTGGTGAGCACGCCGACCTGCATGGTCTTCGGCTCCGGGGTCTGCACAGTTGATGCGCCTGCGTCTTGCGCCTGACGTTTCTTGAGGTTGGCTGGGGTGATCCAGCCGTCGGAGTCCGACTCTGGGTCTTCTTGGCTGGCACCAGAGTTATGTGCCGAATCCACTGGAGGCGTGGCCGTATCATCTACTTTCAAGCTGGAGGTTTGTTGCGCAAGCTCCGCGTCGTCTTGATTAGTCTCTACCACTTGATCTTGCATGATTCGTCGCTCCGACTTCTCAACGGCCGTCGACTCTGCGATTGCGGACGCGTCTTCAGAGCTTTCCGGCTGAGCAGCCTCTTCCGTAGACTGTTCACCATCCTGGTTCACGGCCTGATGATTCGCCTCATCCGTAGTCTTCGCAGGTGGCGCACCATTCAATCCCTTCTGACCAGGCACTTTTCGCAACCGCCAGTCGCTGCCATTTCGCTCACACTCGATCTCGTAAGTTAGCGCAATAATTTGAATATCTGGTTTGCTGAGGACAGCCAAATCGCCTGTTCTTCTAGCAAAATCCGTCACAAATTTTACGCTCGCAGGACTCGGCGAACGTATAGTCAGGAAAGGCTGCAACGTGGTCTCCACTCGAGATCTTGTTGCGGCATCGCGAATCTCGGCAATGATTGCAGGTACAGTCACAAGGGACTCAGCTTTGGCAAGAAGCGTGGAAACTGGAGGCTCGTTCTTGATAATCGCACCGGTATCGAGCACCAGAGTATGTACAGGCTTTGCGCTCTCCATAACGGGCACTGTGGTGTAATTTGAAGGGCTGTTGAATATCAAGTGGTGGCGGAACAAATCTAGTACAGAATTCGGCGCCAAGCGCGCCTTTGATTGGCTGAATCTACGAGGCTTTTTCACATGCAAAATCAAGCCTCCGAAGCACGTCTGAGTGGGTTGTACGATCAAATGTCGTATAGGTATACATCTGCAGGACACCGCAGCGTACGCCGACTTTGCACGCTTAATTTCGCATTGTCGCGAAATGCTGGCAATAGCATAGAGCGACGGGAAGATCCTCGCTATCAAACCACCAAGACGATCCAACTACCCTAGGCTCTTACAATACAGTCAATTTACTTTGCGAATACAAGCACTGAGAGATGCCAATGCTGGTCGTGAGACAGTGTTCACTACTGTATATTTATCGCCCTCTCAACACTGCCATTGAGCTTCCTATTGGCTCTTTCCAGCTCAGCTTTCACGTACGTAGGTGAGGCTTATGATAAGTCGAACAACTGTCCACGCGCATTGAGGTGATCGGTCCACCACCGTTGCAGATGTCCGGACCACATAGTATCCGTCACTGCCCTTCACAGGATTGTTCGCTGGATGCAGTTGTCTTGACAGCATCACAACGTTCTGCCGAACCAGTCACACAAGTTTGCTGTGCATCGTGATCTCTCGAAGCGGCTACTATGTTGCTGCTTCGCAAGTGCTGCACCCAGCACTCTGCTCACATTCAGTATCGTTGCATGCATAGCTGAATTTTGAGACTTCGGTGCTTCCTTGAATGCTCGCTTGCGCCTTGGACATTACGGGCGGTGTGGTTCTCTGACGATCGTCGAAGCCGCCAAAAAGGTTCATCGCATTGATCATGAAGCTGCTGCTGAGGGTGCGAAGTTTTGGCAGGAGCTGGAGGATGGACTCATGACTCGGCAGATCGCACCGCCGCGTACCACAAGCCCGGACCGATCTCCAATGCCATGGGCCGGAGCGCGTTTCCGTCTCGGCGAAAAACCTCACGTCTTGACCTGCCCGTCTGACATCAGCTGGATCATCGTGAGCTTGGATATTTCGCAAGCTAGCACGCCGCGATCAGAGCCCTTTCGTCAAATGTGGTTCTCGCCTATGCCAGCGGTGGACGAAGCAGCCCGGCTCCAAACCCTGGTCAACTTGGCAGACTCTTCTAGAGCAAAGTCACCGCTCGCGCCCTGTTGGCACGCCGCAATGACTGGTGCGCCTTGGGTTGGCTCAGCCCCAGATAGCCTACCAGAGGGAATCAGCGGAAGGGTCAGTCTGGTGCAGAATAAATTGGGCTTCCAGGCTCTGGCTGAACGTGGGAATCGTACGATCGCGACTGGCATGCAGTTCGTAACGTTTCCGGCGAAGGCAACAAGGCGACGACTCCCAGACACCCCGCTAGCTTCGAGGGCGCAGCAGCAGGGCGCAGCATGGACTTTGTGCAACCGGGGCGTTGTGCGATCGTGTTTCCGGGACTCGCATATAGCATTTACGTTGCCGCCTGCCACCAGGACTTTTTCTCTGCGTTTTCGTCATCCGACCATGGCAAGACGCCAGAAATACCAACTTCGTCGTGAGCCAAGAATCCACTGCCTCAGAAGCTCGAAGGTTGAAAGGTTGCCAAGTGCGATCCGCCGTTGGCTCAACAAGCGAACCAGTCAGGACACTTTTCGCAGCGCAGCTAGGAACCACCTTGAAGCACAATTCTAGGGAGACCAGAAGAATTGGAGTACTTTATTATACACAAGCTGGCCAGGCCCCATTTGAACCTCATTCCTTCACAGTCACGTGGTCCTCTGCACGCTTGTCACACCACTGGTCAGCCATCAACAAGCTTAAGTGAGATCAGCCAGGCTGGTGCCGATGCGCTCAGCAGCTCCACCAGCATTGTGCATTGCATTGGTTCGCACAAAGCCCAAATGCGGAGTCGAGCAGGGAGATGTCTTCGGACGATCACTTGGACTATTACAACCATCCTGCAGCAGTCTGACGGCCATTGCAATCTCTCTTTCGGCTTGACGGCCTCGCGCGTCTATGCGCTATACCTGCCGCTCACCATCCGCTGACTTGTCTTGCCTGTGCCTGGTATCGAGTCAGGGTATCTCGGTAAAGCCATCGGCATTGGTGACGCCAGCAATCGTCGCTCAAAGGTCATCCTTTCGAACGGCATGTCCAGAGTGGTCGATAACCAGTACTGCACTCAAGCAGCCTTCGGCACAGCCTGGGTGGATGCTGTCTATGTGAGCAATGCCAGCCCACCACGTCAGACCTGGAGTATAGCGGAACGGGGCTGTTGCTGTCGGCATGTGCCTGTCTACCGAACATATTCGGGGACATGGCCCGAACCAACTCCCGCTGGTTTCACGCGTCTTGGGACCCTTTATCAGAAGCCTGACGACGACGCTGAATGGTCGAGATGCCGTACAGCTCATCTAATTCACAGAGAGGCCCGCTCCTTCGCGGCAACCATCGGCACTACGCAGGGTCAAAGGTGCGGCACATCATACAAGCGCGTGTGAACTCAATTTCTGGGCGCCCCGAGAGCCTGTATCCAACCCACCCATGCAAACACGGTATATCTGCACCGAGGGGGCCCGCTCGTTGGACCTCGAGCTCACCGGCCGGCCACTCCGTGTTTGATGCGTGTACAGTATGTGCACATGATGGTTGCTGGCATGTTAGATGAAACCATACGTCATCTCAAGACGCGCAGGTAGGTGCGAATATCAACAGCCAACTCATGCCGTTGATTGATTGAGAGCTCGTCGTAAGTCAAAGCCTGGTCTCTTTATCCATTTGGTCCACAGCTCGGCAAGAGAAGAACGAGCCAGATTTCTCCCAAGATCACCAGACCATGCGTTTGCAGTATGGCAGTATGTCTTATGGCCCAGAACTGGTCGCGTGAGCTGACAATCCACAGCCCGAGTATTACTTCTCGATTGCGGTCATGAATGCTCACCCTAAAGCACGACCACGAGTCAGCGCTAGTGCGAACCATGGCACGTGGCTGCCGCCTAAACCTCGCGGAAGCAATATCAAGGGCCCTTCGATTTGCTTTAGACACGCAGACCATGGAACACGAGCAATAGCACGCCTGCCCGAGGACGTCACGGCGAACAAATTTGCTTGTTACTCCGTCTATTACGACCAAGGAACGTTCTTCACTGTCAATTATGATGCCACGGAAAACGATGTCGGCGATGGCGATGACACCACCGCCGCTCGCGGTAATGGACGCAACAATCCCAGCGAATCCAGCGATTCCAGCGAGTCTAGTGAAGATGAAGATGAAGATGCAGATGGTGAAGAAGAAGAAGAAGAAGAAGAAGAAGGAGAAGATCGCACCGACTGGGCAACTATGAGTTTCAACCTAATCGACCAGCGGCGACGCATCTCCTACATCGGCCAAAGGCAGCCTTTGCAAAGACTTCCTTACCGTCGCACAGATCAAGTATGGGCCGATCAACTCCTCCCTGATCGCTACGGCGCAGAGCCAGCCCCCCATGTCCAGGATCCAAGGCACTGTGGACTCCTCGGAGACTTGCCCTTATTGATCGCGCTGGTGGCATTCGGCATGCCAGCAACGTATCTGTTGCACACTCTTCCCCAATGTCTCGGGGATACCTTCTCTGCTCCTCGAGGCTTCCCACGCGGCTGCGGCTGTAAGTAGACTGACTGCTCCGCCAGATGATGCCTTCCACTACTAAGTCTAGATATCTAGGGACAGATCGACGTGGCATGGTGGTGACTGTGTACCGAGACCCTGAATCAAGGGATCGAGAGAACCTCGAGAAGTATCAACGCGGGGGATTCGGCGTTATCTTTGCGTGAGCGTGAGTCTGTGGAAGATGGACCATCAACGCTTTTCCTCGATACGGCGACAAAGTTCCAACACTTCATATGATAGCAATGCTGCCAAGAACACGATCGGCAAGCTTCTCCTTTGGCGTCGGCTTCATTATGCTTAACTTATAGGGCGCGCCGAGAAAGAGAACGTAGTGTGGCGCTGCCACCTGGGTCCTTGAGAGAAACCGGAGACACTTCCATTGGCTTTGGAGTTAAGAGGAAGATTGCCAAGCTCAAAACATAGTGGAATATAAGTCGATGCAGTGCAACTGCGTGCTGCTATCGATTCATATTACGATGAGACCATCTCTGTCTAAACGCCATAGGCACAATCGTATGCTGTGCTTCGCTCACGCCATTCAGTAACTGCACAGGCACCAGGGTAAATAATGTTGCGTAGGACGCGCAGCCAGTGGCGTACATGTCCCCAGTAATCGTATCATGGCGCAAAACGCACCAACCATAGTCCAATCCTCGAAGCGCAAGCCGCCTTCATCGTCCGGAACGCCATCGCTAAGCATGCAATTTCGATCATGAATTAAACGCGCATATCGCAAGCGCTCGTATAGCACTTCAAAGAAGCCACAGGTGAGTCAAGTCGTAGCAAGTCGTCAACTCATGAGCAGTCGTAAGCCGAGGTGGTAGTAGTACCTGGGTGATAGACCTTTACCACGGTCGCATTGCGTTGGCGCACTAGAAGTAGTGTCAGTACAGGGTCGATCGCAGTATAGTATAGCACGGTGTGCACGTACAATATCGGCCTCGCGGATCTTCTCAGCTTGCTCGGACGTGAGCTTGGTATTGCCCACAGTCGCCGGCGTGCTAGTGCCCGACGACGTCGGCGAATGCGTCTTGACAAAGCCCTGCCACATATTGCCGAAGAAGCCGTTCGATCCCGGCCTCGAAAGCGGTGGTCGCTGAAGACGTGGCTGTCCGGCCTCCACGGCCTGCTGTTGCTGCTGCAGCTTTCCCATCGCCTGCTTCAGGGCTGTGGCATGCTCTTGCTCCTTGCGCTTGGCCTCATCAGCCTTGATGCGCTCCTCGCAGTACGCGGGCGGGAAGACGTCGGCTGGGAACATGTTGTGTGTGGGACTAATGCGTCGGAAATTGTTGATCGCTGGAGTGTTCGCTATGCACAACGGTCGAGGCAGAAAGCGCCCTGATATGGTCGCGCGACCAAGAGCACAGCCTATCTGCCGTGTGCCGACCTGCTTGCTGTGACGTGTGCAGAGAGTCTTCTGGATTTTGTCTTCCGCGTGGAACCGGCTGTACGGATAGATTGTCACGAGCTTCCTTGTATGCGCAGAGCCTCCACGGATAGCTGGAAAGCTGATGTTGCTTGGCTAGATACTTCCGTGCGATTGTCAAAGCGAGTGGTTGGCGAAGAAGCGAGAGTGTTTTGATGGTAGGCAAGTGTCGTAGGTGAGGATCTGTCGCGCAGGAAGTTTGCAGAAATTGATGTTGAGGAAAGAGGCTGCTCAGGATTGTTATTTGCCTTCGACTTTCTCTGTCGGTCGGTGAACAGTGCGGGCGAGTGCGACAGGGACCAGCTAATCAAGCATTCCCCACACGCACGCGATGGCGCGTGCTCAAAGCCAAGGTACCGCTAACCGTCCGTGTGCGGTTCTAGAATTGGAAGCTTTCGCTTTCTTGCTTGAAAGTACCGAGCTCTTGGAACTTGGTTGCCACGAGCGACTTCCGCAGGTTTCTGCACATACATTCGTTTCGTAGACCATTCGTCCATCGACGATGGCGATCACGGTACCAGCAGGCAATGCTCGTTCTGCGACGTGGATTCAGTCGCGACTGACGGACAGAAGCATTGTGTCCCGCGCCCGTTGCCCCACACACACAGCAAATCATCCGGCCCGCCAGAGCCAAAATTGCTCGGCTTTGAGAGATGGTTCCGAATAGCGAACAAAAGGAGGGTTGTTCCTTCTGAACACTAGCTTCTGGTTGTTGGCGCTTTGGAATGTCTGCTCGGCCTAGCTTGGACACAGCACGTCTGAGAGTCACTCTCGCACTGCCACTTAGCAAGGCAGACGATGCCACTGATCAGCATTATGCCCAGCGTAAGACAAGAAGGCAGCATCGATCGATGCTCCAAGGCCCGGTTGCTCTGTAGGCCATTTGCGAGCATTTTCACTTGTGCCCAAGATCTTAGAAACTTCTCACGAATCAGCTATCCACTAGCCATGCCAACGTAACGGCTCAAGGAGGTGGCAGTGACTGTATCCTCTGGCTTGGCAAATATAACACAGGCTTAACCATAGAGGGAACTCCCAGGCTACCTTAGCCGTCATCGAGCTTCACTCCTGTGCTAAGATGTGTACGACTGAAAAGGACGAGAGACCTCTTTGCGAGTGCACGGCAGTAGCGTATAAGTATTTGATGACATGCGCCATATCTTCTCACTCTGTACATACTGCCATCTGCAGCCGCAGGGCAGCATGATTGCTCCCGCTCCTCTAATGCCCATTTCATCTCTGTATCGCACAGTCGCCCTTGCTGACGCTGCCATCGAGCCTCCAAGCACTTGTAGTATACATCCCATATTGCTGCTTCGAGTAGGCCGTAATGATCTGAAAATACCTGCCCTGAACTCGTTGCGCCCCAGAGCGACTGCTTGACACCAGCACATCTCCGTCGCACTCTGTTGCCCCCGAGCACTTCACATCCCGTCTCGTTTAGGGATCCTGAGCATAACGATATGCTTTTAGTCCGTCGTACTACTTGCTGAGCCTCTGTCGTGCACGACAACGGATCACCCAGCGATATGCATGCCATTCGCGCACCCAAGCATTGCCTTATAACTGAGCGTCCGCCCATTCACTCACGTCGAAATTACCATTTGCGTTGCCGATATACTCTCTGCCGTCATCCGCCACAGACTGCCAATCTGCCCGTTTCGCGCTGGTGGGGCGTGCCGCACCAAGTTGAAGGTCCAACTCTCCCATACCAGCTTCAATCGCAGTCCATGCTCAACAAATTACGCCTCAATCAATCCAATTGACCAACCTCTCCGGCACAACAATGCAAGTCGCCTCGCCACCTCCCATGACCACCGCAATGGCGCCCACAATGACAGACACGATACACAATAGCATCGCCGCGCGCGAGAAGAACACACGCCTGCGCTCGATCTTGAGCAGTGCTTCAAGCTTAACGCACCGCATTCTCAATTCACCATTCTCATCTTCGAGGGCCTCGAGTTCTGCTTGGAAGGCTTCATGCTCCTGGATCTGCGTCTCGAGTCGGTGGCGAGCGGCTCGATCGTCTTGTGGCGTGCTCGCGAGTGCTTGCTGCAGCTGCTTGAAACGTGTCTCCCGAGCAGTCGATGCTTCATTTGCATCAGTCACCGAGTCGCGCCGCTCCTCGTCTGGTCGGTGTTGTTTTTCTTCCTCAGCCATTGTGGCGTCCTCCGCTCGGGGATGTCGTCCTTGGGATGTCGTCCTTGGATCAGAAACAAATCTTGACCGATCACTTGACAGTGTGGGGGTGCAATTGATAGCAGTCGGTGTAATTGAGTGCGATTGTTGACGCGGACATCGCGCGTCAGGTGCGACCTGGGTACCTCAATCTTGGTTCGGGATGTGCCTGCCGTGCGACCTTGCGGCATGCAGCTCCGGCCTCGCGAAACTCTGCATTTGAGAGATTAATAAGGCTTTCGAGCACCTCTCGCTGCGTGTACAGCAATGTCAGTGGGATCTGTCGATTGGAAGCCACGATCACAATGACTGTGGTGTTGTTGACGTGTACCTCATCCTGGCATGATGTACCCCACTTCCGAACTAAGATGGTTACCTATCATCATGTATCGCAGGGTCCGCAGCCCAAGCCCATGTGACACTTGGCCGAGGCTCAGATGTTCGTTTCAAAGTCGCGAATCGGCATATTTACAGGTCTCGCAGGAAACATGCCCTTGAGGCCTTCATAGACGTCTCGAAATTTACAGTCGCTGCATAGGTATCTGGGCACGGCCGTATCTCATCGCCTACATCCCATCAACGCCGTCATTATCATGAAAACGCCGTATCAACCACTTGCCCCTATCTCTTTATGTGCCTGCCGCTAGTTCCATAATCTCTGTTTCGCTCGTGATGAAGCGCTGTCGTCCACAGAGCCTTCCTCGAAGCATGAACAAGAATCGAATCAATTTCAGTCTCATGTCTCAGCAGAATAGTAAGAAGTCATCCCCGTGCTGCTCTGCTCGGTATTGGGCCTGGAGCGAACGACTGGATGCGCCCTTAGTGGGTGATTGCCGGTCGGCGGTAATGCAAGGTGATCCGCCGATCCATTGCCGTGTGATGCTTTGATAGCACTGCTCCTGCGCGACGCTTTCTCCGGTGGTGGTGTGATCGACTTGAGGTACTCCACGAAGCGTTGTTGGGAGGACCTGTCAAAACATACTGTGTTGGCGAGTTCAGGACCTGCCTCTGGTGGAGACCAGTTTCCCGCGTCTAGTAACGATGACTCCTAGAATACCGTACCGTCCGAGAGAATCATGATCGGTGGCTCCTTGGTGTTGGGACGTGACACCTCTGCAATCTCTCTGCCGCCCTTCCACGTGCCGGCCTCGAGCATCTGTGCAAGGCTGAGCTTGTCACTGCCGCTGAGCTTTAGCTGCTTGTTGACCTCTACAAGCAACATGTCCAGGAAGCCAACAGTCAGAGCTCGCCATTCCACAATCACATCGTCGTCAGCCGTAAAGAGCGGCACAACTTCAACGTTCGGTTGGCCTTGACGTTGTGCGTTCTTTTGATACTGCTCTAGCCCTCGCTGAGCGTCGTCTGGCTTCAACGTGAGCAAGCCTGTGTCAACAAGCAAACCGCCGTTTCTGTATTCTGGAAGGCCGGTCATCAACTCGATGCCCACAAAGTGCACGTTCGCAAGCTTCTGCATGGGTACCATTAGAGAATATGTGAGCCACTGCGTAAGCTTGTGAAATGGCACGATGTTCTCCCAAGGCTGATTTGATGGCATGGATCGGCATGGCCAAGCGTCTCCTAGTGGTGTATCGTCTATTCTAGTCCGGGTGGCTGGCCAGATCGTGCACAAGCCGTCCATCAAGGTATCCCACAAGGTCGGCAGCAGAATGATTGGCACGGCAGCCACATGTGTTGTCGGATGTGCAAGCAAGTAATCAAGCATGCCGCCTGGTCTCCCTGATTGGCCGAAGATGTCCTGGTTCTGCAGCGCATCTGCCAGGCAAATGAGTAAATTCGTGCGGCCTTCTAGACCATCGATGGGGTTCTCTTCCGTGACTTGAAGGCCCTTAGCCATCTTGTCGGTCGTGAGCTTCTTCAATCCACCTTTGTCGGCCTGACAAGGCTGTTCCGGATCGCTGGAGAAAAGACCAGTTTTGAACATCTCCAGGCTAGCCACCGCCAGGCCCTCGCTGCGCTTGAATACTTTCCCGCTCTCTTTTGATTTGTACTGCCATTTCGTTCCTGCGCCGGCGTCGAGAAGGACCGAGACCAAGAACAGATCTATCAATCTCCTGGTCCGCTCTTGTGCATCGACTGTGCTTGGCCATGTTGCCATCAACTGATCGACTCTCGGTCTGCCGCCGGCTTCGAAGTGCTGCCATCTTCCGTGCGGTGGAATAGAAGCGTAGTCAGGAGCAAAGTCGCGCTGTTGGCAAAGTCAGCAGAAGATCTTGGCGCTTGACCGTTGCACGAAATGCCGGGTCGTACCTTGATCATCATGACTACGTAGTTTGCCGTCTCCGAGAACTTCGACATGTCCACTGTAAAGTGCTGCAGCTGGTTCTTCTTGGCCTTCTCCAGCACCAATGAACTGCGTTCGCGGACGGCATAGATGCTTCGCAGGTAGGCAGCCGGTGCGACGTCTGGATCGGGCGCCTTTGGCAGGGGAATGTCTGGCATGCTGGCGTTCTGTGCCGGATTAGTATTTGCGCGCTTGACTGCCAGTGAGTGTGATCTGAAGTCGCCGTTGAGCGATTGAGTGTCGCTGTTGTGGCTGGAGGCCTTTGACCTTCGCGAGAAGAGACCCATTTCTTTCTTTGGCGAAGGTTGCTTGGCCGATGCAGCTATCCCTTGGCCTGCAGCTTGTGTCGGCAGCTGTACCTTGGTAGCTACTTCTGATCAAGCGCGGGGCAGTCGTTTTCTGTCGCAAAGCACATGCTTGACTTCAGTCATCGAAGACGTCCACGGTCACACATGTTGCGAAGGTGGCGTGCAGGTGGCAAGCTGTCACACGGTCGAGCCTGAGGAAGGAGCGAGGTAATATTCGAGAAATAATGCGGGACACTCGAGTTGCAGGGTTGGCACGGACAGATAGCAATAGCGGCGGCATACTAGGAGCTAGATCTGCAGGAACCCGCCCAGGGTGAATGAAGGCACGAGCCTAGCGGAGATAGTGCCTCGCTTCATGTTTTCACGTGCTCGCAATGTCCACGGAGCAGGAGCACTTGCCAGCGAAGGATGATGCTCAGGGTCGAGCTGGACTTTGCCATCACTCTTAAGCCGACAACGACCTTCGCCTGACGCCTCAGGGCTCGTTTGAAGTCTTTCAGAATAAGTCGCCATACTGACTCGGCACTGTCGCGACTGCTCCGGTGGACCCAGCTTCTGACACAGCGATATGGGTTACCTGCATCATCCGTAGGAGGGCCGGTAAAGTCTGCGTTTCAACCAAGTCGTCTCTGCCATCTAGTCAGACCATCCACCCAGGCTACTCGCAGGAACGCTATCTTGGCGTACTCCCAGGTATTGCTTAGATCGAAATAGACTTGATAGAAGCAGTTCATCAAATGCCGTACCGGCGCTCGGCTAAGGATCAGTATCCGCTCCCAACACCACGTTTCCGGCGCGAGTTAAACGAAGAATTGGGACTCGCTTGGAGGGTCCCGGACGACAGACTGAGCCGTGCTTTCTACAGCCCATATCATTGCCGGCAGTCATCCCGATGGTCAGTCGAGCTGTCCTTGTTAGACTGAAGAAGTGAATACGGCTCTGAATACATGTACCATTTCGACGGCCGGTGTCATGGTGATATATATACGTTGATACTATCTACTGGAATGCCGCGTTAACAGATCGAAAAGGATTGACTGATGTGGTCGACAGAACCAAAATCAAAGATGACGGAATGACTGCGTCACTCATTCATCAGGATGTTATTAGTTGATTGTTGAGTAGACTAATCATCAGCCTCCCCGACTTATGTTCTCGGAGGCACCAGTACTGCTGATGGCTGAGAGGCCGGTAGTGAACAGCGCTGAGACAGAGACTCGCGAAGCTGTGGGTTGGATCAATGACACTATCCTCGGTCACATGTGATCCGACTTGAAATGGCAGTGGAGTAAGGTATTTATGAATGTGCTCTACATGACTGTCCACGCAGCAAATAAAGACATTTGTCAGCCGCGGCCAGGGTCAACCACTTCTGGTGCCTACCGGCTAATTACATGCCAAAGTACGCTTGGGCGGCAGACCAGGAAAGAAGCTGGACGGCCACGTTGGAATAGGAATCTCAGCAGTCGTTCCCCAAGTGGGCTTAGCAAGATCGTTGGGCATCGTAGGTGCGGCATATCCCTTTGGTGCGGTCGTGACAGTGACGGTAGTAACATCGTACGATTTAGCATCCGAGCCCTTCTGCAAGCAAAATTTCTCATCGGTGTCTTCGTTGCTTGTCCATGCGGACTGGCACGTGTAATCCTGACTCTTACCCTTTTCAGTCCACATGGCGAAGTCGTTGATGTTGATGTTGGTGCAAGGCGCACCGTCTGCGCAGAGTATCTTGATCGGGCCTCGCGCGGCTCCATTCGCCTCTGTGCCCGTCCAGTTGGATATCATTATGTTGTTTAGCTGGACACCATCCCCGTCGACTGGGTCCATGGACTCCCAGTACTGATCGATGTCAAGGCTGTACGCATTCCCATGACCGATGAAGTTTTCGAGCACGACATTGTTGACACTTCCGGATCCGCCGTTGGACTTGATCATATACATCTGGTTGGATGACCAGGTGTAGATGTTGCGATAGGTAATGTTCGAGACGTCGACGTCGGCGCCTAGAGATCCCATCGCGCAGCCGCCTGACCAGTTGCAATAGATCTGCTCGACGAGAATATTTGAAGAAGGAGACTTGACAGTCACACACTCGTCCTGCCGCTGATCGTCAGTGGTCTTCGTTCCATCGCCTAGGTCGCAAAAGAGCTTACCTTGTTTGTGACCATCACATCGTGTATCCATATATTCGTGCTCCAGACATCGATACCATCGAGACCACCATGGTTCCCACCACGAATGAGCATATTGTACACCTCTCCCCGGTCGCAAGTATCCATTACGAAATGGAAAGCCGGAGCATCGACCAGAGTAATGTCGTGGACGGAGAAATTGCCAACGTCATAAAGGCGTAGGATCCTTGGACCATCAATCTTGCCGTCCTTGTGAAATTCATAGCCATAACCCTGGACGGCGCCCTTGCCGTTCGACGAGAACAGTTCAAAGTCGCTCGAGTGCTCAATGTAAATCATGTTGCCGTCATCGGTTCCCGTGCGGTAGATGGTCCCATCGAGCTGAAGAGCCCAGGCTGAGCCACCTGAGAGTCTCACCCAGGTCGATAGAGCATATTCACCAGATGGGATGACTACCACGCCGCCTGACTGGCAGGCCTCGAAGGCACTGGTAATGGCGGCCGAAATGTCGGTCTTGCCATCCGCCACCGCGCCGTAAGATGTGATATCGCAGACATTGGTTGCGTTCTTGTCAGCTAGCGAAGTCAGAGGACCAACGAGCCCAGCAAGCTCGGCGGACTGAGCTGCGACCAGCGCAGCGCCGCAGAGGGCAAGAAATGATTTGAAGAACATCATGACCAAGACCAGCTTGATTGCTGTTGAACGAGCGACGTGTGTAAAGATCGACCGGTGCTAAATTGCACCTGAAAGAAAGAACGAGAAGAAAGAGCTCGAAGACTTACCTGAGGGAGAAGAGGCAGTCATCCTCTGCTATATTGTAAAACGCTGCACAGTGGGATTCTGTACCATTGCTTCACCACTGTAGCCGAAGCTGGACAGTGTTTTGGGTGAAACCACAGGTCGCGTCCGGACACTCATGATTGCAGCTCTAGATTGGCCAGATCGTCAGGTCAGGTCAAGATGCTCGGGCAGCCGTGGAAGGATTTCTCTACCCGGTATCGTATAGACGACCTACCGCCTCCATTCTTGGCGGAGAAGATGCATACTTCCGTTGTCGTCTGAGAGGCTCCCGACTTTTGCATGCGAGGTGAGATGAGGTTACGAACAGGGGTCGATCGACGCCAGGATGGTAAACAAGCGCGACCGGTAAACACGTCGTGCGACAGCGCCTACGGGCGCTTACAGGGCCTTGTCACGTCGGATGCCAACGTGGATTTCCCGACAACCACGCTGAACAAGGGTTCAGAAATACTCTAGTCTGAGATACTCCTGCTCGGATTGGTTTCTCGCCCCTGTAAGAAGCTATATTAGTGCAATTGCAAAAGGTCAACTACGCTAAAGTTTGGCATCCGACGTGACAAGGCCCTAAAGTGTTCCACTTCGGAGGTAATTCCAATTCCGCGACGCGAGAGTAGGCTCTCGGCCAACCAACGACTTTGTTGTGAAGAAGCGAGTCTTGGGCGCGAAGACTTCTAAGAGCCGGACACATCTGTGTAAGGCACATAATCCGACGAGCAAGACAAATAGACTTCTAGACTGGATAGTGACAAGTTCGTGATTCACGGCTCTTCTTCCCATTCTTTCTGTCTTAAGTCTATGCATATCAGACAGACGACAATATGGCAGTGGCTCCGAAGCTGAACGTGCTGACCTGATGTCTATGATGTCTTGTGGTGCGTGTTCAGATCCCGGACAGATCGTTCCTTAGCCGGCAGTGGACTGCACGGGCGGCCTGAGATCAGGCGAGCAACGGAAATGCTGCAAACGCCAGTAGAATACAGGCCGTACCGGCATCGAGGGCATGCGGCACCGCGAGGCAGCCATGGCGCAAGGGAGCACCTCAAGCCCACCCTTATTGCTGTGAAGGCGGCATGGCTCGTCCTGAGTCCTCTGAAGCACCAAGTTATGCAAGTCTGGCCATAGGAGAAAAGTTCAGTGCCTTGTTAGCCCGCGATCTGAATTGCTGCACGTCGTCTCTATTTGTCGCGTCCTCTGAAGCAGGCGGTGAGATCGCAGGCACACCAATCCTGCCGATTCAAGGTTCTGTTCATGAAGCATTTTTCAATATTGGTCATCTGCCGGATGAAAACCGGGCACAGCTCGCAGTCGCTGTGCTGTTGGCAAGCATTGCTTCGCATGACTACAGCATCCGGTGAATATGTCTGTTGTGACCCAAATGGGGAACACAACAGTCAGGCTTTACGACAAGCTGTCGCTCTGATATGAAACGCACCGAACCACTAGATCAGGCGTAATGCGCGATTAACTACGAGCGTGGAAGATTGGTCTTGGAACCGTAGAAGGCGACCAGAATGCCATGACAAGACGCCACAGCGGATGGTCACTAGCCGCGCCTTCATCGTGTGACTCTCCAGACGGTTTTGCGATTCCTTGTTGTGAGAAAGAAAGAGCTGCAAACTGGAGTTGGAATTTGTTGGTCTTGTTGCCGCACGGTCCAGCTAGCAAATCCAGATGCTGTGATTGGTGCGCTTGGCGAGTCTTGCTGGCCGAGGTTGCCGACATGGACGACCGCGAGTGCATCACCACTATCAACCTCTTGTCTTGCAATTCACCACCCTCTCCGCTCCTTGTTACCCCGGACACCGCCAAGATGATTCTTCAGAGAGCTGCTCAGCAGACGCTGCGAAGGAGTACGGTCCTCGAGGATGAAAGAGACGAGCATAGGCTAACAAGCGCATAGTCGCCCTCCAGCAGCCAGCGTACAGATATGTTGCGCCAGCAGCAATCGCAGCGACACAGAATGCTTTCGCCAGCCAGAAAAGGTCCGTCTCCACACAGGAGCTCGGTATAGTAACGTCTCGCTAATACAGAAAATGGCACAGGCTAGCAGCAACGACCACCGTCCCCGAGCACGAAGCCCGTAACCAGATCCTCGCCAAGCAACGCATCAACCGCCCGGTCGCACCCCACCTCTCCATCTACCGCCCGCAAATCACCTGGTACCTGTCCGCTCTGAACCGCGTTACAGGCGTCACACTGTCCGGCGGCTTCTACCTCTTCGGCATGGCATACCTCGTCGCACCATACCTCGGCTGGCACCTTGAGTCTCAAGTCCTGGCCGCCAGCTTCGCGGCATGGCCGGTGTTCTTGCAGGCGGCGACCAAGTTCATTGTGGCGTTGCCATTCACATTTCACTCGTTCAATGGGCTGAGGCATCTGACTTGGGATACCGCGAGCATGATCACAAACAAGCAGGTCAACCAGACAGGATGGACTGTCGTGGGTCTGAGCGTGGTTAGTGCGCTTGCATTGGTTTTCATGTAGGATATAGACCGCACAGATGGGGCATAAGGTGGCTACAGGTCCGCCATCAAGGCATCTACATTGTATGGCAATTATATGAGACACTTCACCATCCGCAGTCTCTGTCATTGTGCTGCAGTCCACAGTGCGCGGGCAGCCCAGTGTCTGTAGCCAGAGATACTGGTTGCACAGAACGGGTGGTAATTTCCAGCAGAGTCCGATGAAATCCGTCTATCTCCGCTGCCAATGAGTGAGGCTCTATGAGGTACGGTATTTTTCATGTCAGATATCGAGCATATACAAAAGTCCGTCGGCTACGCAAAGGTCAAGGGGCACGATCAGCCAGAGCACAATAACAATGCTTACTCTCTCCATCCCAAAGTCTGGAAGCGACAACGTCGGGCATCAGAAACGATTTGGATAAGTCGGGGACGCTTGCTACATGCTACACAACAGTCATTAAACTTGTCATGTACAGCTTCACACAGGGCACAAGGACAGCTACAGGTTTCGAGCATCAGCGCGACAGACGGTCTAGTGCGCTCTGAATGTCCGATGCTATTTCATTGCATTGTAGATGCTAAGGCGTTTGAGCATATCGACATTAACCGCAACCCTAATCCTAAGACCATGTTTATGCACATGATGGCATCACGGCAGTCTGGCAGGACTGTAGCCATAGCTCAAATTGGTGTGGTGTGCTCATCGATGGTTGAATCCCCAGCAGATTTGCAGGAATGCGTTGTAGCGGCATACCATTGATCTTAGTCGAGACAATGCCATATTCGCGGGCAAGAGTGTCCATTATCAGGTTGCTGGTACCCTGACCAGCATCCGAGACCGTTTCGTTGTACAACACGTGAGAATAGCTCCGCACAATTTGTGACTGACAGAGTGCTGTTGTTAGCCATCTGGTGGGATTCGCCTTCACTGTACTGTGCCTATTGACCGAAAGCCAATGCTCGGCCATGATGACCTGCAGTCATACTCATGACTCCTCCTGGCTGGCATGCTCACGCTCGAACGCTTCAATCAAACCATCAAACTCTTTGTATTGGTCTCCCTTCAGCCCAGCCGGGCAGCCTCGCCCTCATCATCCCAAAGCGTAAATTTCGTTCCATCCCTCACCCTGTCGTCCTTGAGCATCCGCGCATCTTTCCTGACGTCCTCGCCTTCCACCTCTAATCTCGCTTTCGGCTCCTTGGCCTCGATCAAGAAATGGTTGTCGCAGTGTGGGCAGTACTCGTCGCTCTCTTCAAACTCCTGCATGTCTTTGCGGAAGGGCTTCTTGCACTTCTTGCACGCGAAAGTCATCTCTAAAGTCTGCTTGAGCGGGTGGTCTGGCTGCTTCTCGGCATGGCATTCGGCGCAGTCGAACCATTGGCGGCAGCATGGCGAGCGGATCGAGACTTGGGCGTTGAGGACGTGTTTGCTAGAAGCAGTCAGTGATGTGTGCTTGTCGTATACGATGTTTTGCTACATACCACATGGTGATGAATGGGAACAGCGTAGTCTGGGCAGCCTTAGGTCTAATTGTGCGATACTGATTTCGCGTAAGTTTCGTGTTGGTACTTTCGAGAGTGCTTCATGGCGGGGGATGTTTCGGGGTGGGGCGCTGGTCAAGCATTCAATTGACTTGCCCTTTCGACTATATATTGATGGATCCATTGAATAATGCCGATCAATTAGGCACCTTAACCTTGGGGAAGCATCGCTGACTTTCCGTGCCTGTCCCTGCAGCAGACAAGGCTCGGCGCGCGTCAGGTGGAACGGCGACCCACATCGAAGGATCGGCAGCCAGGGCACAGCCGCAAGCAACCTAAGCGGCCGTGGTCAGTCACGTCTCAGCATGTGCTTAGGCCGGCTTTGAAGCACTTCACAGCGCAGCCAGAACAGTGCATTGGGTCTTGGAAAAGAGCTTGGCCGAGGCGCAGGGCTTCGATTTGTTTGCTGTGGTGGCGTCATTCGCTTCACCACCTCAAGGACGTCCATTCATCGCAATCTCTCGGAAGTTCAGGAAGGAGCGGCACAAGTTATGGCGGCACAAAGGCTGGATGGAAGGTAGCGTGCAGACACAACATACTCAGTGCGGATCCTTCGAGCTATGGCACACGGAGAGGAGGGACCGGACGCGTCGTCAATAAAGCCGGTGTCGTCTCTACGGTCGAGATTTGAGAACTTGGGCAAAGATGGCGAGCAGAAGGCTGGGAGTCAATCAGTCGAGGCTAAACGACAAGCTTCGCTGAGTGCGGAGCCGTCGTCGACAGTCCGAAGGTCAAGTGCGTCCGATGGCAGGACAAGTCCAGTCTGGCCACCGGTCAGTCATGAAGGAGGTCTGCAGGCAGGCTTCAGAAAACGGCCGCCAAGTCCACCGCGGCCAAGGCCGGTGTCTATGGTTATGACACCCTCGCAGAAATCACCGCCAATGGTTACAGTAGACTCGCCGCAGTCTCCCGGCAACATCGCTTCGATGAGTATGCGGATGGGTGGCCTTCTGCCTCTGACGCCAGACTCAACCAGCGGATCACCAACTAGGAGTCATGCTCGCACATTGAGTCGGAACCCAACACCTGCATTAGAGAAAAGAATGTCTGCCTTCTTGACGAACGAAGATCCACCAAAGATGAATTTCGCGACCAAGCCGAAGCCTCCCGTGGCAGAAACGGATGCACAATCAGCCAAGGTGCCTCCGCCAGTCAACCGCACCGCGAAGCCTAGCGTGCCGATCAAGCCTACTGCTCTGGCACAGAAGCCCAGCAACCTTTCAGCACCGGATCCCAAGCCTGCTGAGCATAGTGATACCAGTACATCGCCATTTGGCACTCCACCGAGCAGTACTAATGCATCCCCCACAAGGCGGAGAAGCTCGGTACCTCCAAGACGCCCGCGAAACGAGTCCGATGCTTCTTTCGTCGAATCTTTTGGTGGAGAATCTGGCAGGTCGTCACCAGCACGCACCCGGGCTGAGTCAGACGCGTCGTTTGTTTCTCGCATTCGTGGTGACTCTGATGCTTCATTCGCCAGCGGTCGTGGTCGTGCTACGTCTAACGCGTCTTGGGTCGAGCCATCCTCTTCTCCCCGACATCATCAATTCGCGCCGCCTCCGGTCCATCATCATGTTGCGGCTAGGCGGGAGCAGCATGCTCATGGCTTGGTTCGGACCTCGACCTTGCCAGCACGACACAGACCAGCCCAAAGCAGTAGCAGTGCAGAGGCAGATGTGCAGGAAGATAGGCCGCGGCTGCCAGCTCGACCCGAGTTGCTAATCAGATCTGGACGTACCAGCCCAACCAAGCCTCGGTCCGGCAGGACAAGCCCGTCTAAGCTTTCCCAGCAGATGAATGCAAAGCGGTCGATCGATGGATTAAAGAGGGCCGCTACTCTCAACGAAGCTTCCCATATTCCTCGCATACCTTCTAGCAAGCCTGTTCCACGCTCTTCGGCGCTGAACCAGGGCTTCAACAGAGCCGCAGCACCTGTTGCTGGTGTACCACCTGCGGTGCCCGCGCCGAGGAGGTCAATGGACACCAGGAGACCTCAAATATCAAGCTTACCACCCAGCGACGGCCAGCGTGGCAGTATCGACGTCGGGCGACCCCACATACCCGCGATAATTTCGCATGTGGATGGCCACTCGCGCGATGACGAACCTGACATTGACCCGGGTTTTGCACCTGAAGGTCAATCGCCGGCGGCATCGGACTATCCGGACTCAACGAAGGCGAATCGACGACCGCCACGATACGCACACCGACCATATCACATCCCGACTGACTACGACACTAGACTGCTCGGCGTTTGTGGTGAGTATGTGGTCACCTCTGGCTACCTCACGAAAGCTTGGAATCTGCTCACTGGCGAATGTCTACTCAACATGGTGCACAATGAAAATGTCAAGGTGACATCATTGGTCTTTAAGCCGACAGCAGATGTAGCAGACCAAGGCAAGCGGATATGGCTTGGCACGAACATTGGCGAGATACATGAGGTCGATATACCATCGCAGTCACTTGTGAAGACCAAGACCGGGGCGCATACTCGCCGCGAGATTGTCCGCATGTTCCGGCATGGTAACGAGATATGGACCATGGACGATGGAGGAGACTTCAACGTTTGGAAACCAGATCATAAGGGCATGGCAAGTCTGGACTCACAGAGCGTCAACTTTCGCATACCCAAAGGCTCGACCTTTGCCATAATATGCGGCAGATACGTATGGGTGGCGACGGGGAAGGACCTGAGAGTGTATGATCCTGCGGCGCGGTCAGATACCGAATTCCCCGTCCTGCGCAATGCTCTGTCACAATTTGGGACTGGCGACATTATATCGGGCACGATCATAAGCAACCAGCCTGACCTTGTTTACTTTGGCCATACGGATGGTAAAGTGAGTATCTACAATCACACAGACTACTCCTGCGTAGGGGTGATGACTGTCAGCTTGTACAAGATCAGCTCGCTGGCCGGGGTTGGTGACTACCTATGGGCCGGCTTCAGCACTGGCATGATGTACGTCTACGATACTTCCACGACACCTTGGCAAGTGAAGAAAGACTGGGAAGCACATGAGAAGAAGCAGGTAGCTAGTATTGCAGCCGATCCCTCTGCTCTGTGGACTCTGGATTGCTTGCAGGTCGTGTCGCTTGGCACAGACAATATGCTCCGCCTCTGGGATGGTCTGTTAGAGAATGACTGGCTGGAGTCTCGCATGCAGGACCATGATTCTGAATATTGCACGTTCCGAGAGTTGACTGCTGCGGTCTTGACTTGGAACGCGGGCGCCTCGAAGCCTAATCACCTGCAGCATAGCATGGATGATAGCAATTTCTTGCACGACTACATGACGACCCGAGACCCGCCGGACATTCTCGTTTTTGGCTTCCAAGAGCTGGTTGATCTGGAAGACAAGAAGACTACCGCCAAAGCTTTCTTCAAGAGCAAGAAGAAAGGCCCAGAGGAACAAGAGCACGTTGGCCATCAGTACCGCGCGTGGAGAGATCACCTCACAAGATGCATCGAGGATTATATGCCTACGGATCAGCCTTACACCTTGTTGCATACCGCAAGCCTGGTAGGACTTTTTACATGCATCTTTGTCAAGTCGTCAGAACGCAACAAGATAAGGCATGTGCACACGGCGGAGATTAAACGTGGTATGGGCGGACTGCACGGCAATAAAGGGGCTTTGATCATGCGCATGGTACTTGATGATAGCAGCTTATGCTTCGTCAACTGTCACCTTGCAGCCGGACAGACTCAGACGATGCATCGTAACAATGATGTTGCTGCGATCCTGGAAACACCTGTACTACCCTCGTATCCGATGAGCAACACTGGCGTGGCTCAGCACAGTGATGTCTTCTCCTCAGGTGGCGATGGCAGCATGATTATGGATCATGAAATCTGCGTCCTCAATGGAGACCTCAACTATCGCATCGACACCATGGGAAGAGACACTGTTGTGAAACACGTTGCCTCGAATAACCTGGCACGGCTTCTGGAACGTGACCAGCTCCTCTTGAGCAGGAAGAAGAATCCCGGTTTCCGACTGCGCGCCTTTCAGGAAAGACCCATAACCTTTGCGCCGACATACAAGTATAATCTACACAGTGACGATTACGACACTAGTGAGAAGCGGCGCGCTCCTGCCTGGTGCGATCGCATCCTGTACCGAGGTTTGGGCCGGGTCAAGATGGAGGAGTATCGCAGGTGGGAAGTGAGAGTCAGTGATCACAGGCCTGTCAGTGGGAGGCTTAGACTCAGAGTGAAGTCTGTGGATGCTGGTCGGAGGGAGCAAGTCGTGGAGATCTGCCAGCGTGAGTTTGATCAGGCGAGGCGGAGGATTGCCAAGAACGTCAAGTGAGTACCGTTACTTCTTGCTTCTCTGCTTGGCATTCACTAACCTCGCTTTGCAGACAGCAATACTTCGTCAATGTCCTCGGTCTAACCCAGCAAGAAGCCAAGGCTGCTTTGGCGGGCAAGCAATAGCCAGGATGGGGTTGATAGATACCCGAATATGAATCCCATCTCCATCCGAACTGAATTCTCATGTCACCACCAACATCCATAACGATACTATATTAGCTCCAACTCTCATGTTGACATCAACTATCATGTCAACATCAATCTGATGTTACTACACTCGCACGTCAACGTGATGACTCTCATGTCCAGACCTCATTCCATTGTCAAGATCTCATTGCAATAACGAAGATCAACTCTCGCGTCGACTGACTTTTATGTATAGCTCTCAGAGCAAGTTGGCTTCATATGATACCTAGGCTGTCTTCCAGCTCTCAATTGAACATCTGTGAAATCGTGCTCACGTATGTATCAGAGCCAATGAGGCACATGCCGCTATCTCAGACCCTCCATAGCATCCAGAAGCGTGGCTTCACGTGTGTCAAACCTGCATGTGTTCCTGGTTGTTTTCATGACCACGCGCTAAGATCTCACAAACGAAAGTCAATCTGTGGGGGATTCTGCATGACATCAGCGAGCTGTAATCCGTGTGTCGCGTGCCTTGACCCTTCGTCAACAAGCCGTCATTGACACGGTTAGAGCTCTTGCTGTGCAACCTGTGACAACACATGTTCTTCAATCGAATGTGGTGAAAAATCCAGCTTCAAACAAACCAAATCTCCTTCACATGTCTTGCAGAGTCTTGTCTGCAAGCATCAGAACAGCTTCGAGTCGCCCGTTGAGCACAAAAGTAGCAACTGCTTCTTTCGCCAAGACAGCCAAACCTTTCACCAGCTTCACGACCAGATCCTTCAGCATATCGACGAAGATGGACGACCGTGAGGCCAAGGCTAAGGAATCTCTTCCTGCTCAGGACCACTGGAAGGTTCGAGCTCCGTACAAGATTCACGAGCCGAACGAGCACTTCAATGCGCGCTACGAGGCGAGCTGCCATTGCGGAAAGGTGAAGTACCAGTTGAGCAGGGAGGAGCCGTTGGATAGCAAGTTGTGCCATTGTACGACCTGTCAAACACAGCATGGTAAGATATAAACACCTGCCCATCAAGGTGCTTGGCTTAGCTTAGCTCCGCCAGCCGCCTTACGTAGCCGGAGTCACTGCTCAAACAACATGCTGACGTTGTGCCTACCTAGCTGCACCGTTCCAATGGGCCGCCATCTTCCACAAGGACGACATCAACTTTGTGCACGGCCACCACGACCTTGAGTGGTACGACCCAACTGAGAAGTCCATCGAGCACAAGTTGCCATGCAAGGTCCGCTGCTCATTCTGCCACTCGCCAATCATGGACGAGGGCCGCAATATGATTCTCATCTTCCCGAGTCTGGTGCATTTGAAGACCGATGCGGACAAGGCCAACTTCAAGCCGCGTTGCCATATGTTCTACGGGCAGAGGGTCATGGATGTGCCGGATGGGTTGCCAAAGTGGACGGGTCTGAACCAGGATAGCGAGTTGATTGAGGATAGCCCGCCGGAGTTGGTGAGTTCTGACCCGACTTCCTGGGTGAGTCTAGAGTGCTAACGTTCGTTCTAGGTCCAGGAGTTTGAGAGGAAGAGGGAGAAGGAGCGTGAGGAGAAGTTCAAGAAAGGCGAGAACAAATGAGCAGGCCTACGAATTGAACACAGCACATAGCTGCATGTTTGCAAAGCGAGGCGTTGGACGAGAGCATCACAAACGACAGTTATACATGGCCAAGTTGGCCACTCGGTGCTGAAGCAGTGGAGCATGCGACCTGTAGCATGCCTAGCTAGATCAGAGCCCAGTAAATGAGCTCCGTGTCTCTTCAGTCAATCAAAGTTGACTGATGCAGCAGACTGCTCGAATGAACCTCATGTCCCAATCAAAAGTCATCAACCGCAGTCACCTACATCCAGTCAGTCGACAACGTGTTCCGTGAAAGGCTTGGACGATCTTAGATCAGTGGATGAGCTTGACCGCCACACAGCTTTTTAACATCAGACATATTTCACATGGACCGTGCGACTCGTGATTTTGTTGCAACGTCCTTGACTCGTTAGGCCTGCCGTTTACGGAGCTTTCTCGAAGGACTAATATTGTTCGTGATCAGCAAATACTAGGTACACCAATCGCGACCGCGACGTGTTGCCTTGACTGAGTCAGCAAATGCCAAGGCTGTATCCTCCGGCCTCGAGCATCTGCAACTGCAAGTATCACTCACCATGTACCTTCCCATGCTGCCTTCCTGATAATCGAATGTGCGCCAACGATAGCAAAGTACTGACTATGGCCTTTTTGACTAGCATCCTCCAGGTTGCATGCTTTGCGCGATGAAGCGCAAGCAAGTCGCCTCTCCCTCCACTGCAGCTACATCATCTTCTAGGAAGCGCATCAAGCAAGGTACGTCGGCTCGATGCCGCGACATAGGCTCTCTGTCGTCTACTGCGTGATTTGTCAGGCTGATTCTAATGTATCATCAGTGCACACGTCGTTGTCTCCGACGCAGCACCCACACGGTGAGGTTGACTACAACAAAGAGTACAAAGCCAATCGAATCATCGACGAGAAGGGCTCGAAGTTCCTCATCGACTGGGAGCCTGACGAAGAAACTGGTCAAATCTACCAACCCACCTGGGAGCCAAAAGCCAACGCCAACCAGGAACTGAAAGCGGATTGGCGCCGTCGGCAAGTCGAGGGCCGTGCTGCCACCGTCCTGCTCGCGGGACCAGCGACTGAGCCACCGAAGAAGCGTGGTCGCGGGCGCCCGCCGAAACCAAAACCTCAGTGGCATCCGCCCGCCTCTTGGAATCGGTCAGGCGAGTCACAGGCAGAGGCAGGGTCTCCATCACGTCAGCCTGATAGGGGGGAACCTGAGATTGTCGAGAGCCCAGGGAAGCAAGCTGTATCTGGCGCCGAGCAGGAGTACAACGTATCTGTTGCCAGCCCGCTTCTTGAGCCGACAGTCGAGCCATCGGATCCGCCGTCGAGCTTCCAGGCCGGTACTTATCAGAAGTTCGCTTCTTCTTCGTCGTCGCAGCGCTTGTCCAAGGTTGCTGGGGCAGGGTCCAAGTCAAACGTAGATCCTGCTGCTGCGCATCAATCTCAGACAGTACCTGTCAATTTTGGAGATCGTGCGGCGCGAGTCATTCCGGACTCGCAGACGTTGGTGGAGTTCTCGAGCTCTGCACCTGCTGCTTCGGAAAGCGATCACTCGGGGGCTGCAAGTCCTGCTGTCCAGCCATCCAAGCCGTCCTCTCAGGCCGTCTTTGTGCCCTCCAGCCCTGCAGCATCTCAGGAAGCTGACTCGCAGCGATTGGAGTCAAGTTCAGGTTCAGCTGCTCACACCACCTCTTCATCGGGCCTGAACAGGTCTGTAGCAGAAGCTTTGCAGTCTGCTGTCGAGAGAGTGCCCGAGAGTAGCGTATCGGATCGGCCTGCGGCAAAAATCCAAGACGACGACGCCGACTCTCAAGAGCGCACGTCATCTATCGTACACAGAGCGGAGCAGTCCGAGTCGGAGATCGTGGCAGCACAAGCAGTTGAGGCAGCTCCAAGCACGCCGCCTCACCGGTCGACATCTCAGGCCGCGACGGACAATAGCCAGTCGACTGCAGCAGCCTCTGGAAGCGCATCAGGCATTGCGGCTTCTCATCCAAGCCTGCATCCGAAAGTCTTCCCCGGCATTGCCTCAACGAGCCGAGAAAATCCTTTCAGTCCCACGCGACCAAGTCTCGAGACGTCCAGAATTTCTCCATTTCCATTTCACACGCAGTTTGCGCGTCCAGGGACTAGCGCAAGCCAGACATCGCCACTCATTCGCAGTCAAATTCAACCTTACCTCCCCGGGGCACGAGCTTCAAGCCTGCCGGTAGCTCACTCATCGGCACTTCAGTCATCAAGCGCCATTCCTTCCGTTCCAACCAGGTTTACAGGGACGCTAGGTGAGAGTGCGCCCCCTCGACCAGTAACAGCCTTCAGTGAAATCAGCTTCGCATCCCAGCAATCAAGAACGGCCATGGACAGTTCGCAAGCCTCGATGAAGTCCACACCTAGGCTAATCGACACACTAAATGCTATCCGCGAGCAAAGCCGGCGTAATTCTACCCAGTCTTCACCACAGACAATTTCTCAGCAGTCTCAACAGAGTCCTGCATTTCTAACACAAGCACCTAGATTGGTGTCTAACTTGATAGCCGAGGAGCAAGATCGTCGCTCTCCCTCTGCCGTGCCTGCGATGGAGCCAGTGCTGGAGGTCTCGCAGGAAGAGCAGAATACGTCTGAGCGCTTTCCTACGCTGTTCCCACAGACTGATGCCCATGGCACGTTGCAGCGGACCAGGTCGACAACGGAGGGTGCCACACTTAGCCGACAACAGTCGAAAGTGCAGTCGGCATTGCAGGCTATTCATGTTGTTCCCATTGGCCTGGTGGGCCAACAGCGAGACGAGTGTCATTCGATACCGAGCTATACTCCTGTAAGGGAGCTTTTGGATCGCTTCTTGAGCGCTGCTGATCCCGATGCGAAGCTTGTCGCCGAGACGCAAGCACTTGTGCAGCGCTTGAGACATGTTGCAATGCACATGGATCTCCAGAATGATGAGACCGCTACGCAATATGATGTGGGATCACGCACACAGATCAGTTGGGACCTTAGTTGCAGCGGCAAATTTCGCTTTCTCAATGCACTGTTCGATGGTCTGCGCGACCAGGCCGTGCATGTAGCTATTGTCATGCGACCGGGGAGGCTCATGGGCATGTTGGAAACATTTTTGCAACACATTTCAGTACCGCATAGGCGCTTATCTGACGTCGCAATCTCCAGCATACAGAGTGAATCCCAGGGCTTAATGGTCACTTTGGTATCCACTGAAGATGAGGTGGGCGATATCCAGCCTTCACCAGCAGATCTGCTCATTGCCATGGAACCCACGGTGGACGAAGAGTGCCTTCCTATCCGCGCATTGATGCAGAATGCTGAAAGCCCTGCTATACGCATCACACTCGTCGCACCGTGCACTATCGAGCATGTCGAGCAGTCCATCTCGCCTACTTTGGCGCCTCTGACGCGCTTACGCACTCTCGTCAGTGGCGTTCGACAGTATCAGATAGATGCTGGCAGACTGGATATTGGTCAATCATCGGCGGAAGATGCTGCAAACCGTATCGCTGAATATGTTGTTACGGACGAACGTGGAGAGTGGCCAATAGAGGGGCTTGAGCCACTTGAGAACCTTGACAGCCAGACAGAAAGCGAGATAGAACCACCGCAGTCCATCGATGCTGGCAGCGCCCACAACAAGCGGTCTCTAGAGCCGAGCGAGCCGGCTGACGAGTCAGTCGATGTACCGAAGAGACGACGACTTGAGGATCACGTTATGGATCCTGCGCTTGAGCTGCCCACGACTGTTAATCCACAGAACCTCGAGGTCACTCATGTCCGTCACTCCATTGCTGCGCCGTCGCAGCCATATGTACAAATCGCCGATGAGCATGCGGTGGGACAACTTCCGCTCACGGATGCCGAGCAGAGGCTCCAAAGAATGCTGAAGGATGCGCAAAACAGACTGGGAGAGCACGTGAAGGCTTTGAGCGAGCTACAGTATCGCTTCGAAGAGCAGCGGGCTGAGCTTGTCAGCATGACGAGCGAGCGCAATTCGCAGGCTGTTATGGCACAGACGGCCACGGGCAGAATGACCGAGTCCATGAACAACAGCTCCAAGTTGAAGGCTGAACGTACTGAACTTATGCGTCAACTGGAAGAGGCAAATGCAAAGCTCCTTAATCATGAAGTACCTGAGCGAAGAGAGTTTGAGGCTCTGCGGCTGAGGACTGAGCAGGCTGAGAAAGAGAAGCGCATACTCGAAGAGAAGCTGAAGACCGCCGAAGAGAATATTGAGTACTTCAGGACTGCCTACCAGGATTCCTCGCAGAGCGCTCAAAACCTGGCAAGCCAGAACGCTGAGCTGGATAACGAGCTTGCTGTTCTGCGGAACAAGGCCACAGGCGAGCAAGCCAAGTTGCGTCAGCTTGGCTATGATGAGCAGACCAGGATGCTGCGGAACGAGAATAAGAAGCTTAAAGCGACCCTTAAGCATTTTGAGGCTGCGAATAGATTTAAGGACGAAGAGATTGCAAGGTTGAAGGAGGCTGGTCGCGGAAGAATGGGAACGCGCGGAAGCAGTATACCGCGCACGCCGAGACTCGGGTCTCCCGCGAAGATGGACGGGCTGAAGGGGAGAGGGAGCAGGCAGGGTAGTCCCGCTCACGGAGAATCGAAGACGAAGGGCTCTTTGCATCCATTAAGCCGCGCGAGTTGAGAACGCCACTACTCGCCTTTGAGATCCTTCGCGGTCATGAGTCAGACAGCGTGACAGTGCGAGATAGGTGTTGCTGTCAAGCAAAGCCGAGAAAGCCAATCTTCGCGTTAAAGCACTAGACTGGTCACTATTTGTGTTCGCTTTCCAAAACGGGAGTCGGTTTCTACGCTATCAATGCGACGTCCACTGAATCCTCACACGTGTACCGGTCCGCCCAACATGATGTCTTGAAACGAGGAAGATCGAAGCGTTGGTCTTCAGCCAAGTGGACCATCCCGGTCAATACTGGCTGGCCGGCCCCGCGCCACGAAGCAGACCGTAATTACTCTTCCAGGGCGCCACTGATCGACCTAATCGGACATATGTCACACGAGGTCATAAGACGTCTTGCGCTGCAATCGCAACAGCGAGGAAAAGGTAAGTCTCGCACCATCATGGCAATGTCGATCGTAGCAACAATATGCCTTGTTCTGAGTGGCGTCACCACTGTGCTGGCGCGCAATCCTGCCATTGCAGGTCTATACGCGGATCCCAATATCGCAGTATTCGATGGAACCTACTATGTCTACTCTACAACGGATGGCTTTCCTGGATGGAGCGGTCAAACTTTCTACGTCTGGCATTCAACCGACCTCGTTACTTGGACTCGCACTCCTGACCCCATCTTGACGCTGAGTGGCACAAGCGGCAATGTGCCTTGGGCTGGCGGTAACGCATGGGCACCTGCCATTATCGAGAGAGGAGGTACCTACTATTTCTACTTCTGCGGTTGGAATGAGGACCCGAGTCTGAACAAGCGCATGACTATTGGTGTGGCTTCCGCCTCGTCGCCGCTAGGCCCGTTCAAAGCCCAGGCAAAGGCGATGATCACCAATGACGAGCCAATCCATGCCGGTCAGGCTATTGACCCAGCTGCGTTCATTGATCCGAAGACTGGCAAATATTACCTGTTCTGGGGCAATTCCTCACCAATGATGGCTGAGCTGGCAGACGACATGATATCTCTCAAACCCAATACTTTCAAGAAGATTGATGGGTTGACCGACTTCACTGAGGCATCATTCGTGGTATACCGCAAGCCATACTACCACCTCACGTACTCAATTGGCTCCACGAATGAAGCAAACTACCGTGTCGGCTACGCCACCGCGGAGGACATCAATGGACCGTGGACATACCGGGGCATAATCCTACAACAGGACGCCTCTAAAGGCATCCTTGCTACCGGCTCGAGCTCCAGTGTAAATGTGCCGGGTACAGATGATTGGTACATTGCGTACCATCGTTTCAAGATACCAGGCGGGGATGGCTCTCACCGCGAAATCTGCTTGGATAACTTGAGCTTCGATGAACAGACAGGATTGATCACGAAAGTGCAGCCGACTTTAGAGGGTGTGCATTGGCTGGGCAATGACTTTTCAAGAGTGTACCAGAACAGAGACCATACGAGCGGTTGACGGCATCTCACCGACTCCTTGGCAGCAATTGCTCTACCGGTGCATACTGGTCCTGGCGACTCCCAACCAAGCCTGAATGATATGACTGACATGACAGTCATTCCAGCGCCACTCTTCATCAAGTATCGATGGCGGAAATCAAAATGGTAGATAAGAAGACTGGTAGACTAGCTGTTAATATGGCAAATTTCACAATATAGTCGAAGATTCTTCATGAGCTCAATTGAGCTCAATGTAAGCCCCTCAGCTGATGATTGACCCCATCGATACGGTTGACTCACAGTCATCAGTACAAGAAGTGGTTGCATCAATTGATTACGTGAATAGGGTCTGATGTCTAGAATTGTTGGCCTGTGTCTTTGAGCTAGTGGATGCGATCTATACTCAAGTTATGCAGTCCTTTGGCTGGTTACTATGTCTGAAAGTCATGTTTTAACTCCCACGACAACCAGGTTTCGAGGACTCAGCCGATAGTCAAAGACGGGCTCGACCCAGGCATCCTTCACCTGCTCTTGCTCCTTCAACCACAGCCATCGATCGACCACAATCGCTGCCTCGATCACCCCCGCAGAAAATGCCATCAAGCTCCAGATCACGCTCAGATCCTTCTTCCTATGCCCGTACTCCCGTTCATAGCGCTCAATTTCTTCATCGGGCAGGAACTCGGCCGATAGCTTTTCCCGGCAAATTGCGCCCATCATGGCGTCTTCGTAGAGCTTCGCGAGAGCACCACGTACGTAAGAGACGAAGTTGGCATAGCAAGACTTGCGAAGTGAGCCAATGATGATCGGAGTGCCACTCGAGTGACCTGCTGGACTTCCACCAACGCAATCCGGACTTGGTGGGCCGACGACGCCTTTGTCCATGCAGATCCGTTGCAGCAGTGCACGGTAAAAGTGACGAGTGAAGAAGCCTTCGCTATCTTCTGGACCCCAATTCTGCGGTGCCTGCACGGCCATCATGCGGGACGTAATGTTCAGATGAATGCCAGGCGTTCGGGCGGATCGAGATGAGTGAGTGAAGTTGCACATGCGCGCAGACATCGGAAACCCGTGCGGATCTCCTCTTGACCAGCGGAAGGCGTGCTCGCCTGTACCCTTGCTACGAGCCCAGTCCGCGCGACCTGCAATGTTCGCTGAGTCATTGCTCATACCATCTTCGGCAACCTCAATCTCCTGTGGGCGTAGTTCTGGCAGCTTGTAGGTGGCTGGTCCCAGCCTTTCAGTCACAAGATTGTAGCAGCAGCCTACCATCGCCACAGCTTTGACAGCTGGATTCAACAGCATGCTTCGCAGACCGTGGTGAACCAGGTTTCCGCATGAGTGTAGCGACATTACCATTAGTCTTGGATTCTGCTCCCCGACTTTCGCTACCACGTCTGTAAGGTCGCCATCCTGTATGATATGCTCAACATACTGAATCCTGCCCTTCGCATCTGGCGAAGCCTCGATGGTGGGATCAAGACTTGCGTCCTTCGCCGCCGGGCTGCTCTCAGTCGATTCAGGGGTAGGTTCGGGAGGTGGAGTAGGTAGTGCTGCTGGCACAGGAATGTTTCCCGGCTGCTCAATACCGGCTCGAAACAGTTTCTTGTTCACCATGAACTTCTGCTTCTCTACAAGCTTGGCCATGACGTCGAATTCCTTTGCCCGTCCCGCATTATGGCTTTTGCTTTCGATGGCCACAATCTGGTGATTGTAAGGCTCAGAAGCCAAGGCTCGTCCTAAGTAATTCTGTCCGGATCCAAAGTCCACCAGATGTGTGATACCAGAGTGGTCATCAGAGGAAAGTGATCCGGCAAGATTGTTAACATAATGCGCGAACAAGCCAACTTCATGCTTCTTCTTGATTGTCATCCCAACTGCAACATGTCTCGCGAGCTTCTGCATCGGCTTGACTGCACGGTTTCGAGAGCATTGCGAGCCTCCTGGCTCTCGGCGAAGGAGGTGCTTTCGAACGTTGCGCAGATACTGCAGCAAAGACTTTGGAAGAGCAGGGCCATCTCGAAACTTAGAACTCTCTGCCGTGCGATCAAAGGCATCCAGATCATCTCGCATCAGGAGATCTAAGACCTCCATCACTCCATGATGGCTAAAGAACTCACGCCATTCATCCGGCAAGACTCGCGAGTACAAGTCCGGGTGTTCAGTGGTGAAAAAGTCGAGGATGTGGACGCCGCCACATAGAGTTCGAAGCAACTCATTCGTGCCGACAAAATCCACGAGCGAGTCGACATATTCGTCTACAGACGCAAAGCATGTATCATCGTATGGCAAAGGCTTGCTCGGGCCAAGAGCAGCAGTCATTGCTGGTTCCGTGTCCAGGTTGATGTCCGTGTTCAGCCGCCGTCGATCTCGCAACGGTACAAATGTATTATGCGACGTCTGCTCATAGCCCTGGCAAGCCCACAAGTCTCCTGGTATCTGGGGGATTGAGCGTGTAATTTGGAGTACTGTCTGGCAAATGGCAAATTTCACATGCATTTCTCGAGTGCACTCAGCCACATCTCAGAACGCCACGTTCCTGCCGATCGTCACAGGGGTCTGGCACTTGAGCGCTCTACCATCAAGCAGCGGCAATTACATAGCTAAGCTGTTCATTGTTCTTCGCGGCGCCTTCTGGTGATGTCTGCACAGTGGTGATAGCTAGGTATAATTGACCGCAATTCCAGCAGCCATGGCGTCCAACGACCCTTTCCTTTCCGCGCAATCCGACCTGCTAGCCCTCCTAGACCAGAGTCGTCCGCAGCTACAGTCCTATCTACGGATCCGGTCATCGGCTTCTTCTGCAGGCTCGCCAGAGCTCATAGAGGCGCGACAAGAACTTGAAGGGACTCTTATTGACCTGAGCGCAGACCTCCAGGACCTGGTCGACAGCGTCAACGCTGTGGAAGGCGACCCGACTCGCTATGGTCTCACCAGGGCAGAAGTGCAGAGACGGCGCAAGCTGGTCAGCGATGTTGCGGCGGAGGTAGAAGGCATGCACAAGAAGCTCAACGAGACAGTGCATGATGCAGACGCCAAACAATCCAATTTGGCACATCCGGATCAGTATGCTGCCGCCGTCGAGGACGGCGACCCACTAGCAGACCAAGACGAAGACGAGTATGGCGCATGGGAGGAGCAGAGGCAGATGGAGATTATGCACGAGCAAGACGAGCAGCTGGACGGTGTGTTCCGGACTGTCGGCAACCTCAGGCTTCAGGCGGATACGATGGGGAGGGAGCTGGAGGAGCAGGCTGTCATACTCGAAGACACTGAGGATATTGCTGACAGGGTGGGTGGCAAGCTCGCGAAGGGCATGAAAGGGATCAAATATGTGATCGAGAAGAACGAGGGTATGTTCGCTTGGCGCTCGACGCGCGGTATGAGGGAGACAACTGACGGGCCTCGTAGACCGATGTTCGAGCTGCTGCATTGGCGTCCTGATATTGGTCCTCATCATTCTACTGATACTCGTTTTGATCCTGTGATGGTATTCAGAGTCATTGTGTTTCTCAGCACTCGATGATTTGGCTGGGCGAGCCGAGTGGTGCACCGCCACAGCTGCCCGCTGATCATCTCCGACCTCAAGCTTGGGATCTAGACGAGCACTCGCCATCTCTCTCCGACACGAGACTCTTCACACATCATACAAAATGCAACATGAACGTAGGCTTGCAATAGTCGCGATGACTCGCTTCTCCCACTGACGAGTGTTCAGGTTCGCACCCTTTACTCCAGCAGACGCCCTTGAGCGTCAACCCATTCATAGACTTGCCCAAGCCGCCAACACTTCCACACAACTATGCTTCACTGCCGTCGACACTTCCGCCTTCCTCTATAGATGCCCCACCAACAGCATCAAATCCAGACCTTCCAGCATACGTCACGAGTTCGTCAGGCTTTGCGGCGCATCCCAGCATCATTGTAGCCCAGAACAAGTCGCTACTCGAACAATTGGAAAAGCAGAAGACAGAGGCTGAGAGCAAGGTCAAGGAATGGGAGCAAAGCATTAAAAACCGGGAGCTAGCGGAGAAGCGGCGGAGAGCTCCGGGATGGTTGGACAGTGAGCAGCATCTGCTGCAGCCTGCGAAAGCAGGCACGCCAGTAGATGGACAGCACGATGCTGCGAAAATAAACTCGGTGGATGGACCTGCATCTGGCGACTCATCACAGAGACTTGTTGACAAGCAGGTTGATGACCTCGGTGACGCGATGGATCGTGCGTTTGGCAGGAGTGAGATGGGGTAGCGCAGCTTGAGCAATGCTTCCAAACTGGCACGGTATCGTGCAAGCTTCACTGCGTTCTGTAGAGCTCATTGCGGCTGTGTTTGAATTGGTTGGACGTCTGTGAGCACCTACAAAATTCAATGTACCTTCCTTGTTTACTGTATGCATGCTAATTAGGCGTGGCAAACAATTCATAGCTTGGCATTGAAATTACTTGTCCTCCCGCAAAAGCATATCATCGAATCGACCTCGTCTTTGAGATGGGCCAAAAAATAGGGGGAAAAAAAGGGTGCGCTTTGCTTTGAACCCGCATTGAAGCCAGTGACCTTGAGACAAACATGGATGATTAATCGATGGAAGCCTAGACCTGTCTCGAGCAGAGACACTGATAGCCCATCTTGAGTGGACCTCCCCGATTCGAGATCCCAATGCGTGGTAGCCCCGTGCGTCGAACGAGACAAGAAAGGGTCAACAGTGGTCTTGCAGAAAGCGTACCCACTGCGCCATATCTTTCTGGAGAGCTCTAATCTCTGATTGGTGTAAACTCAGCTGCAAAAATCATTTATGAGGCTCACTTCGTGGAATTCGGCGAGATCTCGGACTTGACGAATCGGGAAGGAGCGCGAACTCAGCCACTCGCACATGCCCTGGCATCACTTGTAGTATTCTGCGGAGACGTGCAAGCACGATGGAAGTACTGGCAGCTGGAATATGGTCCTTCCGCAATCACATGGCTGCGCATGTGACAAAGCGATGCGTATTCACTGGTCTGTCATGCAGCTTCTGGTGAGCGCACATGCCCTCCGGAAGCTGCCGCCATTAGCGCAGCGTTTTTGTGTCACGTCCACAGCACAAGACTACTTCAGAATTTTCAATTGCAGCTTCACTTTTGCAAGAACATCTTCAAGTTATCGAGAACACCATCAGCATTGACAGCGACATCACAGCATTGACAGCAGCATTAGAGCATCGAGAGCAGCATCAGAGCATCAAGAGCAGCATCACAGCATTGACGACTGTATCACCTCCTTGACCGCAACATCATACCATTGGCCGCGACATCACGGCAGTGACAGCAGCATCACCTCAGCAATCAACACGTCAGCTTCCCATCACTCCCCTCAACACTTGAATCCGCCGTCACCATGCCGCCACGCCCAAACCTCTCCGGTGAGGCGTCACTCGCCCGTCACAGGGCGATGACGGAGAGTATCGGTAAGTCTCCCATCAACGGGGTATTGAGCGTCAGCCTTTGACATCTCACTGACATTAGCTTGATAGGCTCGAGCAGTGGATCACATGCTTCAAAGCCTAGGCTTGCCAACCAACTTCACGTCGCCAATATTCACGTGAATCTTGACGAGGAGGGCTTACGTGAGATGTTTGGGGAGTACGGCAAAGTCACCCACATCGACAGGAAGCACAAGAATGCGCACCTGCCGCTCGCCCGCCCGAATCCGCGAGGTGAATATGGGCATCCCACGGGTGATGCGGCGCGGTACAGTCGCATCCATGCCTTTGTGCATATGTCCACCAATGAGGAGGCGGAAGCGGCGTTGAAGGCCCTCAATGGGCGCCAATATATGGCACCAGACTGGTGTTTGCAGGTCTCGCTGGCGAAGAAGCAGGAGAAGAGGTCTCGTGAGGAGCAGGAGGAGGAGCCTGCAGAGAATCCGCAGAAGAGACTGCGTGAGATTGAAGAGGAGGAAGAGGAAGAAGAGGAAGGTCATGAGAAGGAGCCGGAGAAGGAGGCAGAACAAGAGAAGGAGCAGGAGAAGGAGCAGGAGGAGGAGCAGGAGAAAGAGCAAGCAGAAGAAGAGGGCGAAGAAGTCACCGTCAACAACGTTGACGCCCTGTGTCGTCGTGTGCTTGACCGTGACGACGTCAACACCCCAAACAAGATCAAGCCGACCACTGACCCGGCTGTGCTGCCCGGCCTGCTCAAGCTGTGGAATGCAGGAGACGAAATGAGAGAGAAGGCGAAGTTGTGGAAAGGGCGCGCTGACGCTGAGGAGTACACGGGGAGGGCGTGGTCGGAGCAGGACGAGAAGAGGTACAAGGACCTCCAGAACGCCGTGATGTCAGTGTTCTTGGCCAACCTGCAGGCTAACGAGGGTGTGGAGATGGATTGGGAGGCGAGGCTGAAGCAGACGTCGGCGCTGAGTCAAGTGCGGAAGGCAATTCTGGAGCAGATGGCGTTTATGGGCAAGATGGATGAGCTCGTGAGGCTCCCGCAGAGCCTGGCGATGTGGCGCATTGCCAAGGACGACATCAAGCAGGCGCTTGCTGCGTGGAAGGCAAGAGACAAGAAGCGTGGCGAGGCGGAGATGTACCTGATCTGAACCAGACCACAACAACATGCTGAGATGAGAGAGAATGACGAGCACCGGCAAATGAGCACATAGAAAACGAAACACCAATGTGGAGACTGCGAGAAAGCGTTTGAGCCTACAAGCATAGCACAACACCAAAGGCACTGTGCAGTTAGACCACCAGTTTTCCAGTGAGCCGCACATCGCGACTACTAGCACCAACGTACAGCGTATAAGAGCCCTCCTGCAACTTCCAATTCTGCGTAACGACATCCCAAACGCTCAGATCCCTTCGTGTAAGCGCGAACGTGACCTCAACACTGTTTCCGCCGCCGATCGTAACACGCTCGAAGCCTCTCAATTGCCGCGCCGGAGCCGTCGGGATACCTACATAGAGCTGCGGCACCTCGGCAGCGGTGATGTTGCCGGTATTTCGTATGGTCAACTTGACGTTGAATATAGTGTCCCAGAGCGCTGCCGGTCCTCCTTGTGGCACGACGTCGCTTGCGGCGGGGTAGGGTGAAGTATCGTTCGACGTTGCAACAATCGTCAAACTGCTGTACTCGAAGCTGGAGTAGGACAGACCGTACCCGAACTCAAACCGCGGCGTGATGTTGTATTTGTCGAAGTGTCTGTAATCGATGTAAAGGCCTTCGGTAAAGTTCTGCTGAGGGTAGGGACCAGCAGTGACAGTGGAATTCAGCAAATCGCCGTAGTCGGATTCGTTCTTGGCGACTGTGAAGGGAAGTCTGCCGGAGGGCGAGACATCACCGTATAATACATCGACTAGAGCATTGCCTGATTCTTGGCCGGGGAGGAGGCCAAAGACCACTGCAGTGACGTTGGGATGGTCGATCCAGTCCTCCACAACCCGGATGCCGGCTGAATGGACGATCACAATTGTGTTGGAGCAATTGGTAGCAACGTTTTTGACAAGCTGATCGCTGAAATCGTCCGTGAGAGTCGTTCGGTCGAAAGACTCGGAGGCATAGGCGTTGATGAAGACTAGGCAGGCGTCGGTGTTCGCGTAGACTGTCGGATTGACAGAGTCGAAGTCCCATCTCAATATGCCAGCATCCTTCATAACCCGCTCCTGGATCGCTTGGAAAGGAGCAATAACATACGGTGGTGCATTCGAGCCACTTCCTCCTGCCACACTGAGCGTGCCGTTGAACGTCGTCCAACCAAAGTTGACTTCATACCCGCCTCCAAAACGGAGTGGGTTGGTCCATGGTGAATCAGGAAGCTTCGCATCATAGCCATAGACGCTGACATAGCGAGGATGCTTCAACGGCAGAGCATTGTCGCCGTTCTTCACAAGCACGGTGCCAGCGGATCCGATCTCGCGTATCAGACGAGCATGATCCGCTCGCACGTCCACGATTGGTGCCTCAACGTCGTAGGTGTGCACACTGGCTTCTGGGAATCCATCTTCCTGACGAAGGTAGTATTGAGCAGCCAAGATGCGGGCAGCCATGTCGTTTAGCCTGGTCTCGGAGACTGAGCCGTTGCGAACCGCCTCGGTGAGATTGTTGCCCCAGAAGCCGCCGTCGGGCATGACTAGATCTAGACCAGCATTGGCAGATCCTACACCCGAATGCTGTCCATCCCCTGATCGGAGCGCAATAGATTAGCTTGGTCATGACAGAGGACTCGATCGATGATGTTCAACTTACAATCAGATGTAACATAACCTTGGAATCCCAATTCACTCTTCAAGATTCCATTCATCAGCTTGCTATTCTGGCAAGCGTAGGAGTTGTTGACCCGCTGATACGAACAAAGCACCGAAGCCGAACCCGCACGAAGCGCATCCATGAACGGAAACACATAGAGCTCATGCGTCGTACGATCATCGGCGTTCGATGAGATCGCCTCTCCTGCAGCACCTGGGTTGCGGCGATACTCTTGCTCGTTCAGCAGAAAATGCTTCGCTGTGGCGATTACACCCTGGTCTTGCACACCAAGAGTCTCAGCGTACATTCCGGCACCCGAGAGATACGGATCAGCTCCGAAGCCTTCCCAATTCCTGCCTCCTCGCGCCAAACGGCCAAGTGGACCAGCGACCGGCAGAAGGGCTTGTTTGATGCCCTTTCCGCGGTATTCCTGGCCGATTGCCTCGCCGTAACGATACATTAGGTCTCTGTCGAAGGTTGCGCCGACGTGGATCTGGGATGGAAAAGCAGAGACGAACTCCTGGCCTCGGATGCCATTGGGCGCGTCGGATATGCAGAGCGATGTTACACCAAGTCTTTCGACGGAGCCGGACGTGCCGATGCAGACGCCAGTGAAGCCTCTTGTGATGTTCGACTTCTCGTCGAGGGTCATGTTCGCGATCAGTGACCGTGCTTTAGTGTAGGCGGCTTGCCATTTGGAATCCATGCCACCCGTTCCCTCAGCTAGTACATGTCAATGAAGAAAGACCTGGGACATGGGCTGGAATGCTTACGAGTGGGATAGACTGGCGGGCTTTGTCCATAGTATGCTGTTCAGTGTGAGGTGAGGAGCAAGTTGATACGATTTGTATATAATAGGCTTACGGTCAGATATATTGGTATACGCTTGAGTGTAGTCGGCGAATGCGCCAGAGGCGCAAGCCAGTAAAGCGCCAAGCACTTCGAAGTGTCGCATCTTTGGGTCGAGAGTGTGAGATGGGGTACCGACTGTCGAAGTGCCGGACACAAAGGGCTATATAGTCCTTGACCGTGCACCGACTACACGCCATAACAGATACTACAGCGTGATTGCAGGCGAGTGCCCGTAAAGCGGCCGGGCCCACAGTCGCATGGTCAACAGCTTGGCCGCCATCGCAGGTGTCGGCCGTGGGCCAGTACGCACTCTTTACCGCAAGATGTTTTGCCAGGTCGGCAGGAGAGCCACATTGAGGCTGGAGGCTCATGCAGCCACTTAATGTCAACATAGATGCAGATACTTTCATAGTGTTCGCTGCGATTATGCCATGTAGCTTCCATGACCTCGATCGTGATGTGCCTGGTCTGGAAGCTCGGTGTATCTTCGCTGCCCACTGTCCCGCGCTGGGGTTGATGCGGAGGAGGCTAGGATGGCGAAATCATCGAGAAGTAATCGTGTCGCTGGCACGCCCTCGTCTTGGCAAGATATTACCCGGAGGTATCAGCAGTGAGGAGATCAGAACAACCTGCATGGTGACGTCGTCGTGCACCCAACCTCAGCGATATGCTCATGGAGTAACCGCACTGTCAATGGCAGTACTCCCTATGTCCCGCATATAGTAAAACGATTGCCAAAAACGCCTTCACAATGGTTCGTACCCACCTGGGCCAGCAGGCTCCAGAAGATGCCTCAATGAAAGACGGCCACTTCCGCGAATACAACACCATAGCTCCCCAGGAAACCTCCGTCCTTTCTCTCTTCAACCTCAAGCACAAAATCGCCATCGTCTCCGGCGCCGGCGCCGGCATAGGCCTCCAAGTCGCGCAGGCCTTCGCCGAAGCAGGCGCAAACGTGGCAATATGGTACCACGGCAATAAGAAAGCCATCGATCGTGCCGCCGAAATCGAGGAGAAATATAACGTTAAATGCAAAGCTTACGCAACAGATGTGACGGACTATGAGGATACTAAACGCGTCATCGACGAGATTGCTCGAGATTTCAATGGCCGTCTTGACATTTTTGTCGCCAATGCTGGGATCCCTTGGACGCAGGGGCGGATGATCGATGGCGAATTGACGCATTACCACAAAGTCATATCTACAGACCTCGACTCCGTCTTCTACTCTGCCAAAGCCGCCGGTGAAATCTTTCGGCGACAGTATGAGACGGGTGTTAGTCTCGCTGGCGAAAGTCTTCAGAATTACAGCTACGGCTCTTTCATCGCGACCGCAAGCATGAGCGGGCATATTGCGAATATTCCGCAGCTTCAGTCCGCGTACAATGCGGCGAAGGCGGGCGTCATTCATCTGTGTAGGAGTCTGGCGGTGGAATGGGTGAAGTTTGCGAGGGTCAACAGTGTAAGTCCCGGGTATATGGCGACGGAGATTTCAGATTTTGTGCCGCCAGAGACGAAGGCAATTTGGAGGAGTAAGATTCCGATGGGGAGGGAGGGAGAGGCGCATGAATTGAAGGGTGCGTATTTGTATTTGGCGAGTGATGCTTCGAGTTATACCACGGGCACTGATATTGTGGTCGATGGTGGGTATATCGCTGTGTAGTGGAATGGTCTAAAAAGATTTGTGTACATCAGCTACATGTGGTCGTCAAATTGCAGCGGTACCATTCTTCTCCTTGGCCGCCTTTGCCCGTCTACGCTCCAGCTCCCTGATTTCTTCCCAGCGCTCCTCTGCAAACATTTTGACAGCTACCTGACACTTGAAGCTCTTGCAATCGTCACCCATCAGCTTGTAGAGCTCACTCTCCTCATCTGCGTGTGAAGTTTCCGACAAGCCCATCTTGTACTCGTCAGCAACGTAGACCTGACGACGAAAGGCTCTCACAATCTCGTTGAGACCTTTGTCCGACTTGCCGGTGACAGGTCTGAGCATCTCCTCGAGCAGTTCTCCAGCGGTAGCGTTGCCAACCTTTCGCTTGATGCTGGTGTCCACGGCCTCAAAGTCAGATAGCTTGTCAAAGAAGTCTGCTGCTTCGCTTGCGAGCTCGGCGCGAAGTTGAAGGACGCTGTCTGGCAGATTGATTGGCTTTGGGAGGATATGAATGTTTCGCGTAACTCCGATAGCTGCCGTGGTCTCCGCCGTGGCTGATGGCCTTAAACGCGTATCTGTTTCAGCTTGACCTGGGCCAGGCGAGGCAGAGTCTTGCGCAGGCTCAGATACCATTCGGTCTGCGTTCTCGCCCACTTGCTTCATGTCTGCGTCCCTGGTCTCGACCCAGTCTGGGGGATGCTCCGGCAGCCAATGGTTCAGGAAATTGGAGAAAATGGCCCGCTTGTCCTTTTGTCTGTCAGTAGACCGGTCCCGCTTCCAGATGATTGCTTGCGGACTTAGCAATCTGCACTTCCCAAGCCATACGTAAAGCTCGTCAATTGTCTTGAAGCCTTGCCTGTAGCGCTCAGCCGAAAGCCCAAGAAACTGCATCACTCGATCTGGATTATGGGAAAGATGCAGCATGCCTTCCTTGTCTGGGACATTCACGTAGTTCAGAGACTTGGAGTCATCGAGACTCTTGTGCCGCAGGAAGAGGCCTTTATCGGTGATAGTGAAGCCCAGGTGCCGCACGATGTGGCCCAAGAGGCCCGTCAGATCGCCATAGGAGGCGTAGAACATGTACCACTCATACATCACGCGCGAAACAACCTCAATGTCGATATGAGCGTATTCTTCGGCCGCAGCCAGAGGTGAGTCGAGATCGTGTTGGCTAGGACTCTCCTCTGTCGGGCTTGAGGATGCCTCACGTTTGTGAGGCACGACTGATGCTGGCGTGTGCGAAGTTTCTTTGACTCCGGCCTTGATCTGATTATCGTGCACAGGCATGTACTGAGCTGCTTGAGAGCCGTACTTCGAGCCATCTGCGGGTACGGCCAGAGTGCATTTGTGTCTGCTGAGGCGGATAAAGCCTCGTGCTCCAATGCTGTCCGCTATCTGCTGCCAATCCCAGTCCACCGGATCGTTTCGAGCAACGACAAAGTCCATATCGCCATAGGTTTCCTTTCCTGGTGCTTCAACTAAAGTCTCGACTGAGCTGTCAGGAAAAGCGTCCAGGAGTCGCCGTCGATAGATATTCCGGAGGCGGTCATAAGTTTGTTTGCTCATGCGTGGCGTATGTAGCGTTGGCTCGCCAGGCGCAGAGGCGTGCTTAAATGCGTTGCCGCCCATTCTTCCTGATACGATAGAGAGCCAGTCCTAGGGCAGAGGTGGGTATCTATCTATACTTGCAGAATTCAGTGCCCTTCAGAATATAGTGGCAGGTTGCAGGAGCTGCTGGTCTTGTGGCCATTGTTCGACAGTAACAATCAAAATCTTCTCGTCAGATCCTGCAGGTTCGCGAATGAGGATTATGTTAGTCGCAAAAGGAGAGCACCTTGCATGATTAAGGTAGGCTTTGCGGTAACGAACTTGATGCACATGCACTCAGCAGCCAGCATATGTCATCAGCATACAAGGCCATATCAGAGTTGCAGACCTGGGCAGTCGAGCGCAGCGAGAGTCACAGGTTCCATACGGTATGTGCATGAAATAGGAGTAGATCAAAAGTAGACGAAGTTAGGCAGTAAGAGCAACTAAGCGTCACGGTCGTCCATTTGGTATCGATACGCGCTGACTCAATGCTTGATCACTTTTTGGAGGGGTATTTGTGCTAGCTAGACATATACACATCAGGGACAAAGTCGAGAAGATGGCGGGCAAGGATTCTCAGATCAAGGAGTGGCAAGAGCGAGTGAAGGCCTTCGAGCCGCTCGACCTGAAGAAGCTCCAGCAGCCTCTTGGAGAGCTGAATGACCACCTCACCCTCCGCGCGTACATCGTCGGCTACAGCCTCACTGAGGCGGATCTGGCAGCATGGAAGACGCTGAGGACAAACAGAGTTGCTTTTGGCTTCATCAAAGGTGGTGCTCTGCCAAACCTGTGGCGCTGGTTCAACTTCATCCAGGAGACGGAGAACCCGACGGTGGAGCAACAGACGAAGAACCTGTCGAAGGAAGGTCAGGATGAGGGAGCGAGCTATGACATTGGCCTGGAGGGCACAGAGCACGGTGTGGTCACGAGGTTCCCTCCTGAGCCGTCCGGCTACCTGCACATCGGGCATGCCAAGGCTGCTCTGCTCAATGACTACTTCGCCCACAAGAAGTACAATGGCAAGATGATTGTCCGCTTCGACGACACCAACCCGTCCAAGGAGAAGCAAGAATACCAAGACGCGATCCTGGAGGACTGCAGTCTTCTAGGCGTCAAGCCAGACCAAGTGACATACACAAGTGACTATTTCCAAGACCTGTACGAGCGCTGTGTGCAGATGATCAAGGATGGCAATGCTTATGCGGACAACACACCGCAGGAGCAGCTTCGGGACGAGCGCGAGAAGCGAATTGAGAGTTCGCACCGGAATGACTCGGTCGAAGACAACCTGAAGCACTTCGAGGAGATGAAGTCTGGCAGTGAGGAGGGTACGAAATGGTACATTCGTGCCAAGCTTGACATGAGCAGCAACAATGGCGCTCTGCGCGACCCAGTCATCTACCGCTGCAACCCGCAAGCTCATCACCGGACTGGCAACACATGGAAGATCTACCCGACCTACGACTTCGCCTGCCCGATTGTCGACTCTGTCGAAGGTATCACTCACGCGCTGAGAACGACCGAGTACAACGACCGTGACGCGCAGTACCAGTGGTTCATCAAGACGCTTAAGCTGCGTCCGGTATACAACTGGAATTTCTCCCGCATGAACTTCATCCGCACTCTCCTTTCCAAGCGCAAGCTTACCAAGATCGTCGACAATGGTGTGGTTTGGGGCTGGGACGACCCACGCATGGCCACTGTCCGTGGCATTCGCCGTCGTGGTATGACCATCCCAGCTTTGCAGGAGTTCATCCTGAAGCAAGGACCGAGCAAGAACATCAACTTCATGGACTGGACTTCTTTCTGGGCGACGAACAAGAAGTACATCGATCCAGTCGCCAAGCGCTACACTGCAGTTGTCAAACAGGATGCTGTGAAGTGTACAGTCGCTGGCGCTCCAGAAGCACCGAGGACAGAGGATAAAGACGTGCACGCCAAGAATGCCGATCTAGGCAAGAAGAAAGTGGTGTACAGCAAGAACATTATCCTTGATCAGGCCGACGCGCAGTCTTTCGAGGACGACGAAGAGATTACACTCATGAACTGGGGCAATGCAATCGTGCGCAAGAAGAACTATTCGCTCAACCCAATCAACGCCATTGCTTCCGCAGTCTCGGATAACACTCAACGCTTTGTCTCTTCTCTCGAGCTCGAGCTGCATCTCCAGGGCGACGTCAAGAAGACCAGCAAGAAGATCACCTGGCTCTCTGAGGACCAAGCGCTGACTCCGCTCACGATGTACGATTTCGACTACCTGATCACCAAGGACAAGCCGGATCCGGATGACAGTCTGGAGGACATCTTGAACAAGAATACGGAGTTCAAGACTGAGGCTTTGGCGGATTGCAATGTAGCCGAGTTGAAAGAGGATGATATTGTGCAGTTTGATCGGAAGGGCTTCTTCAGGATTGATAAGCCGTTCAAGCATGGTGAGGCGGCGGTGGCGTTCCAGATTCCTACGGGGAAGAAGATGTAAGGTCGAAGCTGTTCAGAGAGAGCGATGGTAGTATCTGTTAGGAAAGGTTATGAGTGGAATATGAGGCTTGCGATGACACTCGCTGTGTATTCAGACCGTACATGTCCCGCGTGCTTTCGTCTGGGTAGGTCTATGTCAGACAATGTGCTGCAGAGTTCCGTCCTCCGCCTCGTTACCACAGCGGACTCACATGCGCCGTACTGAAATCGACCTTCAGTCGCACAAATATGACTACACACTGGTATGCTCGTGCTTTGGACCTTTGGTAACGAAGAAGTACGAGTGCCACTTGCCATTCACCGCTGAATCCCGTGATGCCTGTTGCCAAGCGAAGACAACCTTGAACTCCCAAACGAATCTCAGATAATTGAGGAGAGATGAGAATGAGCAGGCGAGAACGGCGAAGTGGTCAAAGATGGGAGGCCGAAATGCGTGGGTGATTTATTTGTATGAGAGCTACCTCACTCTGTATTCATTCTTCGGCTGTATATCTGGCTTTACTGTCGTTGTTGCATTTCGTGTCAATCATGCCTTCCGTCCGTGGTGCGTGCCCTTATCTAGCCCGCATCATACGTGATCATGTTCAAGGTTCATCCGCCGTCTCGCAGCCCAGTCTACCACATCAAGAATTCATGGTTCCCAACATCCTCATCAAGACCTCCAAACGGTCAGAGCGCTTAACAGGGTCCAACCATCTGTCCCAACTCTGCCAGACCTGCTCGGGCGTCCACACCGCCCTTCTCATCGTTCTCAATGAGATCCTCAATGACCTTCTTATCCTTGATTTTAAAAAACGCCTGCGCACCATCTGCGATTCTCTTACTAGTAGGCCCAAGTTGGTCCTCATTGATAGCAGCAAAACACAATCTGAAGTATCTCCAACCTTCAGCCTCCCTAATCGCATCCGTAGGACTGAAGATGCTTCCTGGCGACACCAGAACAAGATATGGCTTCGTGGTCCAGAACACCCACAGCGCCTTTGAAAGCCTCGCCAGCCCTCCGTCCATCTTGGCATAAATGCTGTACAGCGGGTGCGATTCGAAGTGCACGCGCAGCCAGAGGAACATGCCGCCCACTGGCCAGACGAAGGAGTAGAGCTGCTGCTTCTCGATTACGCTCCATTCGTCCTCGTCCTCGTCGGCGGTGGCAAGGGAAGGTCTGCGGCCGGACTTGACGAGGTACTTGCCCTCGTCCATGATCTTTGCCATAGTGTTCATCCTGCGCTCGTAATTGCCCCTCAGACCCTCCAGCCAGCGAACCCAGCCGTCGGCTTTCCAGCCTGCGCCAGTGGGAAGGCCGCCTTTGCCATCTTTGCCTTTGCCGCCCTTGTCGTCCTTCTGCAGGCCCTCGTGGTCAGGCCCGAGGATCAGCTCGGAGATGATACTCTGCACGAACCCACTGGGCTGCTGCGTCGATGTCTCCGTGATGCGAAGAATGCGTTCGACAAGCTCTGGCTGCGCAGTTATCCAGCCTAATCTACAGCCCGGCGCGACGGTCTTGGAGAAAGTATCGAGGCGGATGACGCGACCATCGGTATCGATGGAGATATACGAGGGGACGAGGGAGTCGAGGAACTTGTAGCCTGAACTCTTCCAGGATTCTGGGCGAGGCTCGCCGTTCGACATGATGTCGATGTTGGGATTGAAAGAGGTGTTCGATGCGTGAGCGGTGGTAGTCGTGTTCATAGCTGTCGCGGTGGGAAATTGCAGAAACCAGTAAGGCTCGTCTTCGACGATTATGATGTCGTACTTGCTCGCCAGAGCGTAGATCTCCCTCCTTCGCTCCAAGCTCAGGACACCGGATGTCGGGTTCTGGCCCATGGCGACTGTATACATGAGGTGCGGACGCCTGCCTTTCTTTGTGTCCCAGTTCTCCAGCACGTCTCGCAAACCTCCAGGCCCTTCAGCAAGCATGCCTTCATCGTCGATAGCGACAGGCGCAACGGCCATGCCACGGGGCACAGCGCCTTGAACAGCGTTCATGTAGCAGAAGGACTCGACGAGAATGCTCGGACGGTCTCGAATCCAATCTTTCTCTTCACTCCAGTCGTCGACGAACGCTTGCAGAACTTTAGCGAAGCCGTCGGTGTTGCCGCATGTCAGGATGATTTCCGGGCCGCCTTTGTAGGGGCAATTGGGGTGCATGTGTTGCTGAGTGAATTGGCGGATGAAGTAGTAGAGCGGAGGGTAGCCTTGTGCAGTGCCGTATTGCAGTGCGGTGCTCAAATCAATCTTCTTGATTGGGTTTGGCTGTTGGCTTGTGTGTGGCACTACTAAGGCATCTTGTGGTTGGTTCAAGGGACTGCTCTTGGTACCAAGACCCAGCTTGCCCATGCGCTCGGAAGCATCCTCATCCTCCGGCGGCGGATCGACCGGGCGATTGGGCGTTGGGTTCCATCGTTCTGGACGGGCGACCTTGGCCTCGAGGGTGTCGAAGGGGAAGTAGTAGTTATTAGGCAGACCACCTGCGAGCTGGCCGATGCCTGGGATGGAGAAGTACTTGTAGAAGGCTTTCATCGATGAGGCCTTGCGATTCTTGGTCGTGCGGCTCAAGTGATGGGTAAGGTCTTTGGGTGGCGGGCGGGCGTCGACCGCATCGCCGACGGCGTGGAAAGCCGCCATCGTGTGGTGGATGGAGGGACGGAGGAGGTGGCGATGGAGGTTGAAGTGAAGACAGGAAACAATGAAAGCGAGCTTACGGTTAATACAATGGAGCAGTCGTTATCGGACTTAAGGTGATCATTGATAGGGCGTTGCATAATCGACGACGCGCTACTGTAGATAGTCTGCAACGCGCCCTTTCGGCATAGGGTCCTGGTTGCGCAGGTTGCCCGCTCCCGTGTTTGACGTGCCTGGGATCCATCTGAAAAGCATACCTGGACAATCGCTGCTTGTCACACAGACGTTCAGATGTAAGTGGTTGGATCAATATACAATTTGAAAGCTACGATGGCGTGCCTGTACTGTACTCCGTACAACCATGTGAACTTGGCGTGTGCAAGTCAACATGCCAATCCCGGCTTCTCGGCATTCGTCTGTTCCGAGCTCCACCTGCCACGAGGGCGTGGTGAATGGCTGATGCTCGTACTAAAAGCGCCATCGTCATAAGTAAAGGTGTTTTCTGATAATTAGCCTGACTATGGCTGGCTGAACGGTTGGTATGAGTATCTCAGTTGTCCCACGTCACTTCATCTGCTCCAGAAACGAAACATTGAAAAGTTCACAAAATGACAGCGCAGTGATCCGGCCCACGAGGCTAGAGTAGGGCAGAGGGCGAGGAGGATAGAAGGGAATACAATCAGAAGATGGGACCAAGTACCTCGCGGCAGAAGCCGCGGGACCCCAATGAGGAGGCCATCGCTGGCGATAATACAGCAATAGAAGGATACCAGGACGACTCGGACGACGACAACTTGGGTCCTGATGCGCCGCTTGTGAACAATAGCAGCACACCGACGGATACCTCAGGCCGGCCCTCCCTGGAGTTCGATGGCTTACGACTTGGTGGACATAGAGACGGCAACGGCCCTACACTGCGACAGCAGATTGCGCAGCGTATCCCACAACCTTTGAAACGCGCCTGGAACGCAACAGTAACCTGGGTCCAAGGACCGGATCCGCCCAGGATATACACAATTACGCCAGTTTTTCCTTGGATACAGCACGCACCACTAGCACTTCTGGACCGCTACGCACCCAAACGCACCCACCGCCTGTTCCTCTACCTCCTCTGGGCCGGCAGCTGGCTCCTAACCTTCTCTCTCATCCTCCGCGCCTCCTCCTTCTCCGCCTCCATCCCGGGTTATGGGTCTCCCATCCGTCTCTCCTGCAGCGCGCGCTACTGGTCTGAAGGCAACGGCTGCGGCATCAACGGCGACCAATGCCGTCCTTTTGCGAATGCGACACTGGCGTTTCGCTGTCCAGCGGACTGCCACAAGACCCAAGTATTGAACCCGCATGCGGTGGGTGATCAGCAGGTAGTCTATAAGCCTCTTGTGGTCGGTGGGCCTTCGGAGTCGCAGACGGGATTCGAAGGCGAGCTGGTGGAGGATGCGGTGTATCGTGGTGATTCGTTCATCTGTGCTTCGGCGGTGCACTCGGGGTTCATCAATGATGCGGAGGGAGGGTGTGGTGTGCTAAGTCTGACTGGTGAGCAGACGGCTTTCACGTCTTCGAAGAGTCATGGCATTGAGAGCACCGGGTTTGACTCTTACTTCCCGCACACCTTTGGTTTTCTTCGCGGTACTCGAGCTTCTTGCAAAGATCTCCGCTGGCCGGCGTTAGCAGTCTCGGTCTTTTTCACCGTGCTTCTGGGCCTCTTCACGTCGGACCCGCTGACCTTCTTCTGGTCCTCGTTCGTCATTCTGTTCTTCCAGACAGCGCTGGCGACTGACCCGCCTTCACTAACGAATTACTACTCTTTGCTGTCCGTTGCCTTTGGAAGGTTCCTGCCGGCATGCTTCTGCGCTTGGGTCACTTACCGTTACACAGTCAAGCGGAGTTTGACTGGATTGACAGCACAAGTCGAGAAATGCGTCCTCTGGCTCGGAGCTGCTTGGGTCGGAGCCCTGAACAATCAGACCTTCGACAAGATACCGATTCAGCGCCTCACGCCCCACGACCTCAAAGCGCAGCCCGGCGCGATACCTGCTTTAATACTGATCGTGCTAGCGATCTTCTTCATCGCTCTCGGACAAGCATGGGCATTCAGAGTTGAAGGCCGCATGCCGCGGTATCTAGCGATCTACGGCTCAATGGTGGCGGGCCTGCTGATAATGCTCGCGATCCCAGGCTTGAACCTCCGGATCCACCACTACATCCTCGCCCTCCTGCTCCTGCCAGGTACAAGTTTCCAGAATCGGCCTTCACTCCTCTACCAAGGATTGCTCATCGGTCTCTTCGTAAACGGGATCGCAAGATGGGGTTTCGACAGCATTCTGCAGACTCCATACGAATTGCTGCAGGGTGCGCAGCAGGGCACTATCATTCCTGTCGTTTCAGTACTGGCCGTTGGGGCGAGGAATATCACATTCGACTTGGGACGGTTGCCGGTGTGGGATGCGAAGACGAAGACGAGGTTTGATGGCGTTAGTGTGCTTGTCAATGACTTGGAGAGGTTCAGAGGATTTGCGGATGGGAGAGAGTACTGGGGAGGCGGTGAAGTCGAGGACGATGGGGAGGGAAACTTCACGTGGACTTGGTGGCGGCATACAGTGGGAAGAGACAGCCTGGCAAGCGCGGAGGGAGGTGGGCAGGCACCTGTTCCTTTTGATTCGGCGGACGAGGGTAACGACGTACGACTCTTGCGCGGCAGCAGATGGAGCAGCAGCATGTTTCGACGAGGTAACAACGATGATGGCAGAAGCGAATCGAAGGATACAGATCTGGCAACAGCATCAGAATACGATATGACAACAGTACACGACGCAGATACAGATGGAGAAGCTCTCCCGGACGCATCTGAGGAGTTTGAGGCATGGGCGAGCAATGTATTGCCGGAGTACTTTCGATTTGCATATATGGCGGGAAGTTCTACGGGCGATTTTTCTAAGGCTGGGAAGTGGACAAGGGAGGGAGAGTGGGTCGAGATGGAGGAGGGAGCAAGCTCTGTTGATGCGGAGCGTGTGCAGTGAGGGTCAGAGAAGTGGTTCGGGTCAGCATCTTTGGCGGAGCGCCCGCAGTCAAAGTTCCTCACTCGTCTTGAGGCTGGTATGCTGCGTGGCCGACGTAATGGCATCAGGGAGAGGTTGCGTGGAATTCGGACGGTCCTGCAGGAATGATGGTGGAGTATCTGAATGATGAATATGATGAGGATGGTCGAGGGAGCACGATGGTGAGGTTGAAGAGCGATGGGCTGGACGAGCGGGTAGATGTTGCGTTCCACGCAAGCATGTTCCAACCTGATCGGCCACTGAGCTTGGCAAAATTACCTGTCGAGCACTGAGGTGCAGTGCGGTCATGCATCTGGTGTCGCGCGCCGCGCGTCTCAAGGTCGAAGGTGCTTGACAAGCGTGCATGGTGTTGCTTTCCCTACAAGCGTACATGCGGTGTACCGACCAGATGGGCTTGGCAAAAGATGCCTATATTGAACACCGAGGTGCTGTGCGGTCATGCATCTGGTGTCGCGTGCCGCGCGTCCTCGTGGGAGTTTCGTCGACGAAGGTCTAGCATATTGTGGCGCCCGACTTGCATATGGTGGCGTTTCCGTGGCGACATTCTTGTTGTTGGAGGCTGCAACTCAATCGTAGGTGACGGCGATCCAATATTCTGGCATATTTACGCCGCTGCAATATCCTGATAATGGACGCTTGTCTGTCGTTTTCGGCAGAGTAAGAGGATGTAGGCAAGTCTTGGCACGAGCAGCTGGGCCATGCTCTTATCAGAGTTCAGATTGCGCAGATGCTTTGGAACTCTTGTTCAGGCTTTTGGTGACTTCGGGTCCGTAAGCACGTTGGTGGCGCTGGATATCAACACAGGCGCGTTATGGACGAGATTGTAGGCGAGAAAGGCAATATGGATAGTGCAGAAGTGCAGATGGGGGCCAGAAGCAACCATTATACCGCTTTCGGTCCTGCTAAGCAGTGCGCACATATCTCCACGAGGCGAACATTGCGCCAGGCTGTCAGGCATAGTATTGCCGGGCAGTAATAGTATGTGTGAGGCGACATGACTGCGTCGTCTGCGATAGTCGTTGCTGATAGGTCGGCTCCGAGGTCTTGCAATGAGGGTACGCAAGCGGGGTTGCTTCGTTTAGAGTATACGCCAGGCGGAAGGAATCCTGCACGTAGTCCTTTGAGAAGAGACGAGAATTGTGAGTCGAAAGGGCATGGCTATATCGGGATCACGGGCTGGCGATGGAATGTATTGATAGCTTGACGTCGCGAGACTGAGAGCAAGACCGTGACGAGCACGGTATGCGAAGCGACAGGGGCACAGAAGGCCTTGCCATGCATGCGTGCCTGGCTATCATAACGATGATCAACGTGATCAGCAGGGTGATGCCGCCAGGTTGAGCACGCCAGGCCACAGACTAGGCCGCCGTACCATATGCAGACGGCTGGCGGGCTCAACGATTACAGCCGTCGCTCGCGTGGATGTCGAAGCATATTATCAGTTGACAAGCGAGACACAGGCACGAATCGGCGGTAACGAGCATCCAGGCGGGTAAATCGAGTGTGACGATATGCAAAGTATTCCCTGCAGTTACGGCCATCTGTTCTCAGGCAGACTGATGGAGGGAGCAAGTTTACAGCACATCATCCGTACATTTTATGGCAGTCAAGTGGAGAAAGCCTGGGGGATTTTCCGACTCCTCATTGTGTACCTGCATGATAACGACCCTAATCAGGACTGGCTAGAAGGCTCAGTGAGGGGAGAGCCAGAACCAGGCCTCGGTCTCAAATTGGATCTCAATTGGCGGTCGTGGACACAAATCTTCACCGTGGTGAGCAAAGAGTGAGAGGATTTATCCCAATACTATCACTCATCAAGAATACTGTAGTAAGCCAACAGCGTGCGATAAGGAGCACCAAATTCTCTCCAGTTGTGATCCGCGACATCTGGTTGAAAGTCAACTCGTCAAGCGTAATTGTTCGCGCAGTACGGATGGCACTCTCGAATCAGGAAAACCAGGCCCTCAATCTGAACTCTGATATGATCCGACGAAGCTTTGTTGGTGGCTTGTCTTACACCAGACCATCAAACGGAAGCTTATTCTTACAAATGATGAGGGATCATGCATGAAACACGAGACGGGACCCGATGACATTCCAATGCTGAAAGGTATTGCGTAAAGCATTCACATCTACAAGAGGCTTTGATAAGTCAACGCTGTGCATTTCTGCTCTCAAGCTGTCGAATTGTGCAACGGCAGGAGTCAGAAGACTTGCAGAGCGATGTCGACAAGCGCGCGACGATACATTAATGCATTATCGATATTTTCGTCGCTACCATGAGCATGCCTGGGAGTTGGCAAAACATCTCGGCTTCACGTGAACCTTATGAGGGGAAAACTCTGGGGACCCAAGAAGAGCGTTGAGGCTCGGTCGATCTTCGACGAATGGCACAACTCAATGCGCAGGAACAACCAACAGGTTCCTGACGCCCCTGCTCGATTTTCACGATCCGCGAATAGCACGGCTCAATCTGCGCTCGATCCACAATAAAGCTCAAGCATAATGTGCCTGGCTACTGCGAAAAACAGTGGGACCGCCTCGGCAGCATTTAAGCTTTTTGTTTCAAAGTTCAGATGGCAGCCTCTCCGCCTGCACGTCGGACGCTCTACCCATCGGACCTATGTGCCAGCCGTGTGAGGACGGCAAACTACAGGAAATGGTTGTGCGGATCTATACTAAATCGGTCATGGCCTCTGACGGTGAGAAGCTACCGGCAACGGCCATCGACGTACATGAGGAACTTTCAAGCCGATTGCGTTGGACGGTGCCTCGGTGGCCACGCCATAAGCCTGGACGTAAGACGACTGACCGTGGCGCTGGGTTTTGTTATCACTGGAACAAGGTCCGACACCCACCTAACACTCGTTTTACGCGGCAGAGAAGGACGAACGTGGACGGCAGGTTCTGTCTACGACGGTAGCTGTGAGGAGGGAACCAGCATTATCGGACGACGAGATGAAGGGCTTCAGTGTTGTACTACCGCTTCTGGCGAGCAGTTTGGTTGCAGCGAACCCAATTGAGCAACAGCCGCAACAAGCTGTAACGGCGCAATCCATCCAGCAGGACGTTCATGGAATTGACACTGGTGTTTACAACCTGCGAAAGGACCTGAGGAACTACCAGGGCGGCGCCCTGTCGGAGACACCACTGGGTATCGACCTCATTGGAATTCACGATGCAAACCGCAAGGGGTATGCCAATGCAAACGGCCGCACAGAGCCATTCAGCCAAGCTGAAAGTGCGGCCATCATTCAGTACTTCCAGTCGACCATCGGCAAGGACATGGCGGCTTGCATCAACGACTTGAAGGCTAAAAAGCCGTTGTTCCAGAGCTCTGGGCAGGATGCGTTGATCGCTGCTTCGTTGAAGTCTCTCCTTTACGACCACGACACATACTCAGCCTCAGTCAGCAAGCTCCTGACTGGCAACCAGCAAGATGCCTACAACATGGCTTTGAGCATTCACAACGCCATTCAGAACGGAATTGACTTCTTTGACAGTGCAGATGCCGGAGTTGCCAAGGAGGGCCTGAGGTTGAAGCGTGACGCTGCGCCTGGCTGGGGCGAGAGCCATGGAAGCTCAGGCAACAGCGAAGGCTGGCGTGGCGGCCACGGCGAGCCAGCCGGCGGTTATCATCAAACTCCCACTCCTAGCCAGGCGAACTGGAAGTCTGCACCGACGCCTTCGCAAGCCAATTGGGGACCTCACGGCAACAGCGGCTCGTGGGGCGGTAACCGGGGAAACGCCAACGCTGAGACTCATGCATGGGGCTCCGAACGCGAGGGCCGCCACATCGGCAAGCGCGAAGCAGCGCCTGAGGCCACACCGCAACCCGGTGGCTGGGGCGAGGACCGCGGCGAACGGGGCGAGAACCGTGGCGGATGGGGCGAGAACCGGGGTGGATGGGGCGGCAAGCCTAATGCTCCTACCCCATCGCAGGCGAGCTGGGGCCACCCAGCCGGAGCGACTCCGACGTGGGGTGGCAACTACAACCAGTGGGGCGGCCATGGCGAGGCTGCCAAGGGCGGCCGTGAGAACCACGGCTGGTAATGGATATCTGCCGATAAAACTCACCTGGTGACTGTAGCAGCACGTACATTAACGACAGTGGCAGAACATTGATGGTCGTGAAGACCAATTTGGGAAAGACGGTGTTTGACCATAGAGGACCCACAGAATAGGGCATGTGTATTTATGAGTTATCTTCTTACTTCGGCTGTTGAGCCGTCGACTTAGGGTACTGCACATACTCATTTGTGCATGATGTCAGTCCTCAACAACGTACTTGACGATAGTCGTGTGGTCTCCGATATGAATGCTGCAAAGTAGATGTGTCATGATATCAACATGGAAAGCTAGGTTCTTCCTTGGGCGGCTACTTACCCAAAGAACCTGGACCTTGAGCGGCTTTATCCTCAGTGACATAGTCTATGTAATCTTCCATTACTGGCTACGTGACCTTTATGTGACGCTGTCTTGCACTATATTCCATCACACCCATAATGAAGGTTGTCTTGCCTTTGAAAGTAGTCCATCTGCAACGTGCTGAGCGCGTGTAATCGAGATGAATCTTATCATTCTCCCGTGCTTTAGATCAATCGACCGCAAAGGCAAAGCGTACGCGTTGGACACTACCGGCTTCCCGTGGGAGTAATGCCGGGACTCATTGTTCGCCATCGTGGTTACCAAGAGGTATGAGACAGCTTGGGAAAAACCGTTGGTCCCGGTGCGTCTCCGTCTCGGCCAGCATGAAAGCCTATTGTCTCATTGACCGCTTCGCAAGCTCACTGCAGACCAGTCTCACCACAAGAAGCTCTGGCAGCGGTGAGGATGCTCGGATGGCTCCAGAAGGCCGAGCTGTTATTCGTGCTTGCCACTTGACAAACATAGGATATCAGCGCTGGAGAGCCTCTAGTCAATCACTGATTGACAGCTACTGCCATGACGATGATACCTTCGGTCAAGCAATCACCCAACTGAGGTGAGGCGGATCACTGGAACAGCCGCTGACAGCGCAACGCAATCGCCTGATCGCTTGGCCTGAATGACTGCTGATGGTGTTCGACCAGTTGGCTCGCAGGCTCACTGATCAACAGCCTCAAACATCATAACCACCCAGCCTACCGCTTGAAGGGATGATCGGGAATCAACGGCGGCATCCCACACCGCCCAAAATACTCACACCGACACACCTCAGTGTCCGGACACCTCACCCCCTCCCCCGTAAAGATATACCCCCACAGCTTCTCAAAAACCCTCCCGGAAACAATACTCTGCATCTTCGTCTCCACCAACATCTTCCTCATCCTCACATAATCAGCCTTCGGTCGTCTCAAAATCGTCTGCCGCGTTACAGCAAATTGGGCACAACACGGACTCGCAACCTCCCACGGCATCTCCTCACCAGGAAACAAATGGGTCCATAGGGCCGCGATCGCGAGCTCGTTTTCTTTCCGGAAGATGTCGTTGCCGTCGGTGCTGACCAGGTAGCCTGCTGGTTCTAGTTCTTTAGGACAGCTGAAATCCCACTCGCAGCGGAGATTGATGTAGCCGACCTTGTGGAGGGCCGTGAGATTTAGGTCACGCACGATGGATTCTGTGGTGCCGTCTTGATGCCAGGTGTTGACGTGGCCGTGGGTGAAGATGGCAGACCAGGGGAGGTGGGAGTAGTTGTCGATGATCCAGGAGAGGTAGGTCATTGCTTCATTGCCTTTGTTGACGGGAATGCGGAGCTGAGTGTTGGGTTGGGAATCGCCTTCGAGGTCGACGTTGTAAGGATAAGTGGTCCAGTTGCCTTCGAGGCTGGTCATCCAAGAGAGATCGCTGTGTTTGGTTCCAGAGGCGATGACAGCGCCGTAGGGCGGCTGCTGTGGTGGCGGCGTTCCTGGGTCGGGGTTGATGTCGAGCGCCCACACGCGGGCCTGGGGTACAACACTGGTGTGTCCAACACTGGTCGTCTTCCACCAGGTTTCGCTGAGCACGAACATGCCGACGATTGCGATGCACGCCAGGACCAGTAGTCCGCCGGCACGCTGCGAAAGCATCTTTGCGCAGCTCTAGGCTTTCTCCACAGACCTGATTGTGCTACTGCGCAAGAGGGCACGCACACAAGTCGAGAACGCTGTTCGGCTGATTAGAACTTCGGAATATACGACCCCTGCCACTTTTATGATGATCTATGCACCACTCCAGATTTCGCCCCCATCTCGCCCACGCAATGTGCCAAAACAGACAGAGTCAACACAATATCGGAAAGATCAGGACATAGCGAATAGGACTGAAGATCTTCAGCCAATATGTCATACGCATGCGTATACATTCGCTCGAAAAGTGGAGCCGGTGGCCAAAGAAAGAAAGCCTTCCGACGCGTTAGTGGTGCAGTCATCTCCCCTACATTATCTGACATATCTGTACATTGTTGTACGTGCGGGGAAGGCATAATAACAGCCCGTCTTTTGCCAAGCACATATGTCGTATGCTATGTGCTTTCTTTTAGCGAAACCCGCGAGCAGGATCAAGTAGCTTCCCACAACGCGCACTACTGCATGTAGACATATTTATGCCATGACCTACAAGACCTTGCAATCGGCGCATCCACCAGTCCTCGTTTCAGCCACTTGCAATGTCCAAAGCCGCGTATGGTACTGCGATGGCCGAACTGCTTGATTCATTTCTGCCAGAGATTTCGATCACCTTTGGGGAGGACGTGCTGCGTAACACAAATCGTCATCTCTACCTGATTTTAGCGCAAGCCTTTGGCTTTTCCTGGATGACATTGGCGCGCTGCGGAGGTTCCCAACGGCCGTCTATACTTTCTGGCTTAACTCTCTGCCTCAACTGTCGTCCCGCTTGCACTCGTACCTTGCCTCTAACTCTCCGACTGAAATCACGGTGAATGGTGAATGGCGAATGCCATGTACAGATATCACGACACGTACGCGTGCTGTTACTCGTTCTACTGACCAAGCCATAGCAGTCACAATTCCACCAAAACACATCTCATCTTCTTGCGGTCAACATCCATACCCACCATCGCATTAGACGCAGACGATCAGCATGAGCAGCACAGAATGTCTATTCTGGCGTTGCAAGAACAAAAGGGGCTGTATAAACAATTGGATCACGCTACCGAGGATGCTCGATCAACAAACACTCGTGCCGATCTTTCGGTGTCACATAATTTCCATGACTCTCGGAGTCAGACGTTGAACCAGTCGTCCAAGGTCATCGTCCATTGGTCATTCCCAGCGAACAGCTGGTGGCGGCGGCGCAGCGCTTGGTGACGACCAAGACCTTCCATAGAGACTTCCTTGCAGAAGTGGCCGAATCGCAAAATGATCAAGGCATCATGGTTCTTACGTTCGTGAGACGCATCTCTGTGCGACGTCTCTAAAGGCGATCTGGAACAGTAATGCTTCCATTAAGATGGTATGGTGGCTACTCTATGCACGTAGAAAGTGTTGCGGATCGTCTTTGGCTGTTGCCGCTTTTCGCAGTATATGCCCGTCGATGAACTTCACAGTTGCTGTATTGATGACCGAGTAGCAGCACGCAATTCTCAAAATTCGAAGCCTAAGAGGATATGTGCTTGAACATGGCCCAAGTATACCTTTCCTTGCGCAATAAATTGCCTTTCACTCGGGAGAATCGGCTCTACGGGAGCTCCCATTCATATGACAGTGATTGGGCTCATGAGGAAACAGCATTAACCACTCGGTCAGGCTACTTACATGCTCTTCTGACCCCAGCAAAAATGCCGCTGCGACACATATGAGACGCGGTCGTCAAGCCGGAAAGAGCTGCTTTCACAGAACTGACCAACCGCTACGCAGGAACGAGGGATTCTGATGGATCTTGACACAGAGTGTCAAGCGCAGCTGGCAGCATGGACGGCACAGCTTGAATGGTCGGTGCAGGACGGTGGTGCAGAATGGCAGACGACTTTGCTGGAAGTTGTGGATCAGAGAGTGAGGGAGCTGTATAGAGTACTTGAGGACTCGACTCACCGCATTTCCTGCAAACCTCACGACAACGATGGACGTCACGACGTCGGCGAAGAGAATGTGGATAGCGACTTGCACGAGCTTGCTGACGTTTCATCGCTGAGGCTGAAAGGTGGCGACGAGAGGCACCGCTGAAGGAAGCCAGAAAGGAATTTCGCAAAATGCAGACAGCGGTGCGAATGCTTCGGAGGAGTGTTTTAAGCACCTCTTCGCACGCGCTGGTGGGTGATGACGACGATGACGGCGCCTTCTACGATTTCCCTCAGGACACGGCGAATAAATAGGAACTCGAGGAATGTGCAAGGCCACTTCGCCACGCTCCAGCGCCCAAAACAAGTCCCGAGCCTTTCGCTGGCACACTCACTCACACGAGTCACTTCTTGTCTTCCCTGAGACCGACCAAACAATCAGCCCAGCATGTGAGGCCTTTTGACTCAGTTACATCTCGCCTCATGCATCGTGCTAGGCAAGCACTCACGCCATCTCGACGAGCAAACCGGACAAAAGAAGCCAGCAAAGATCCACCACCGCCCCTGTGACTCCTATATAACCAACCGTCCGAATTTTTCATCCCTCGATATCAAAAAAATTACACAACACTCAAGACCTACCAACCACCAATACCAATCTGAAGATGTCTTCAAACAAAAACAACAACAACAACAACTCCAAAACTTCCTCCAACAACTAGTCCACAGGTGGAGGAAGCAACAAAATGACCAGCTCCGATGCCTCTTCCAACGCCAAAACCGGGAATGATCCGGGTTTCGCTTTTCGCGCGCAGTCGGCGGCGGCGACGAAGGAGAAGAAGAAGAGCGTCGCTGCTGGAGGGGAGGGCGAGGGAGGGGAGGGCAGGAGTGGGGAGAAATAGAGGGACTTACCGAGGGGAACTCGAAGGAGAAAGGAACGGAGAAGGAGGAGGACGGACTAGGAGAAAGGGGAGTAAGGTAGTCTCTCTCTGGCTGCTGCGGTAATTGCATAGGCACGGCAATGGACAAGGTTTTGTGTTTGTATGACGGTATCACTTATTGCGGAGGCCTATTATCGTTGTGTATCCGATGATTAGGGGTAGGATACAGTAGATAGATGTGAATCACCCCTGCTTAAAGGTAAACAGCGAACCGCTATCAAAAATTTGTTCCTTTTGCATGGCAGGGCAACTTGCATCTCCGAAAAAACAAAATTACAACTACATCGTCGCACGAAATAACCCCGAAAAAAAAAAACTCCCCATGGCCCACCCTCCCCATCAATCAAACCCCCATAACCGAAAATTCAATCACGCCCCTAAACGTATCCGCCTCATTCCCATTCCGCGAATTAATCACCTTATCCACCCTCAACGTCACATACCTATACTGGCCGCGATCGCTAACGGGACAACTAACAAAACAAACCACCATATTACTCCTCTGATCCGACAACAGCGCCTCCTTGGCCCCCGCCTCCTCCCCCCGTCCCGTGACAGTGAACTGGTAGAATGTCTCGCTCCCCGTCGCCCGGTACGTAGTCACGTCCGCGCCTGTGATCGTGTGTTCGGCTCCGAGATCGACTTGGAGCGTAAAGGGCACGGAGGCAGGGACGAAGTATTTGTTCCCGACGTCCTCGGTGCCGTCGACAGCGAGGGGGAGACCCGTGCCGCCGGTGGGGGTGGATGTGACTTTTTTGTTGCGGGAGAGGATTTTGCCGGCTTGCACGCCAAAGACGTTGTTGCCGTTGTTGTTGGTGTTGGTGGTGGTGCCTGTGGAGCCGTCGTTGGAGTAGCGCACGGAAGGGTAGAAGTGGTAGGCGGACCATTTGGTTCCCTGGGGGCCGAAGGAGGTGGGGAGCGCGATTTGGCGGTTGGGAGGGGCTTTGGTGTCCCAGTTTGCGCCCCAGCGGTCGGCCATCATGATGTGCCCTGAGGCGCCGATTTTGACGACGCCCCCGGATTGCGCGGCCCAGGTGTTGGTGTTGGGGATGAGGAGGGGGACGGTTTGCCAGCCGGTGGCGATGTTGGTGCTGGAGATGTACTCGGCGGTGCTGGGGTACCAGCCGGCGGCTTGCGAGGTGAAGAGGTAGTAGGTGCCGGCTACTTTGACCATGGAGGGGGCTTCGCGCTGCTGGCGCTGCAGGACGGTGGCGGTGAGGGAGTCGATGGCGGTCCAGGCCGGGGTGAGCTTGTAGATGTTCATGTCTTGGTTGACGTTGGTGGAGGAGATGAAGTAGGCGGTGTTTTGGGCGTCATCGTCGGCGAAGAAGGCCGAGTCCCGCGAGTCATGGCCGAGGGGCCGCGAGGAGCCGTGGAAGGTCCATTTGTGGGAGCCTGGGATGCCGCTGGCGCAGGCGGCCTGGGCGAGGCCGTAATTTCTGTTGCTTTCGAGGTGCGCCCACATTACCGCTTCGCCCGTGCGGGGATTGAAGAGGAATTGGGCGCGTTCCAGGTGGCAGGGTTCTTTGATGGGGGCGCAGACGGTGTCGGAGGTCAGGACGGTGGTGTTGCCGGTGTAGGTGTAACCATCGGTGGATGTGGATTCGGTGATTGCGAAGATGCCGGAGCTGCTGATGTAGTCGTAGCGATAGTAGGTGCCCTTGACTTGGATGTCGGGTTTGATGTCCTGGCTCGATGGTTGGATGTTGTCGTAGGTGCGGTAGGTGCCTCTCGGAGTGAAGGGAGTGACGGAGACTTCATTCGATTGGCCGGCGGAGCCTGTAATGCGATAGTAATATGTGGTGCCGACTCTGAGATCATAGTCATCCCAGGCGTCGCCAGTGGTGGTGGCCAGAGTGGTCAGGCTAGCGGGCGATGTTCCCTTCTGGACCGTGAATGTGCCTGGGTCAACAAAGCCCCAATAGAGCTTGACATTGTTCACATCAGATCCGCCTTTGATCTGATACAGTTGAGCGGTGAGCTGGGGGGCGGCTTGCACGACAGCAAAGCCGAATGATACTAGCAGGGCAAAGAACGAACGCATTTTTGTGACAGTTAAAGCGAGCGAGACAGCTTACCGGCCGCAGCGGATCATGAGTGATGCTATGGCGCCTTCATGTTATTATACTTGCTCGTGAGATGAACTGCCAGCAGCATTGATCGCACTTCGCACAGGCTTCCGTGACGGTCCGGAAGGGCAGTGTCCAGCGTTCGAATAAACTCGTTTCAAGGATTCGGCAAGCTCGCAAGACGGGCAGGCAACCTGGAGCTTGAACTTCTCCAGCCCTGTGGAAGCTTTAAACAGCCCGAATTATATGTATTTAATGCGTCGCCTTGTGGTGCGTGACTACGAAGCGTCGTCCAACTTGGGCTCCAGGCATACGAATGTGGTGGTTTGATGAGGACGACCAGGTCGTATCCAGAGCACGCCTCATGATGGCTGCTATGCTCTCACTGATTCGACAGTACGAATGTCACCTGCATGAGGAGCCTTATTCAGTCTCGATCCAGGATGACCCTGGGCGATAAAGAGGTTGTCGAACTTGGCAATCAAGAATGGAAAGTCGCAGTCAAATGACAACATGATGAAATCTCCTGGTACGAAAATAGTCGCGCATCGCCTGGATGAGGCTTCGAAGCCGAGACATGTTGGTGTTGCAGGAGGTAAGAAGATGCGTGACGGCAGAGATTGGACGATGAGAGGACTGAGGTGTTAATCAATGCTGACTCTCATCCCGGCAGCTTTAACCAATTGAATTGATTGGCCTCACCTCCGCGGCCGTCACCTCCAACCACGAATGACCACAAGAGCAATCGCATCTCCTCCTCCATCTAGATCCCTCCACCATCCCGCTACGACTATGGCCACGCCCGCACGATATTGTCCGTCCTGCCTCTCGCGCGCGTCTCACACCACCACCACCAGACTCCTCCGCCCTTCGCGACAAAGACTCGCAATCGAATCTCCCTTCAACCAACTCTCCATCCGCACCGCCGTCGTCTCGGCCAACGCAGCGAAATACAAGCGCAAAGATGCCGCCAACAATGCGCCAGCGAGACGAAAAAAACAGTCCACGACATATCGAACACCCGATCTGCGGCAGGCGATGCAATTCAGCTTGGTAGACGCCATGAGGTATATATCCTAGAAAGAGCTATGTACCGTCCATACAGTCATTGACAAACGCACTCCAGATACCTCCGCGCGGCAGAAGTCGGCCGCCCCCCCACCAGCAGCAAATACGAGCTCCACCTGCGCCTCAAAACCGTCAAATCCGGCCCCGTCGTGCGCAACCGCATGCGCCTCCCGCACCCCGTCAAAACCGACCTCCGAATCTGCGTCATCGCACCCCCCGACAGCGCCCACGCCCGCGCCGCCACCGCCGCCGGCGCCACCCTCGTCGGCGAAGACGAAATCTTCACCGCCGTCAAATCCGGCACGATAAACTTCGACCGCTGCATCTGCCACACCGACTCCCTCCCCAAACTCGCCAAGGCAGGCGTAGCCCGGATCCTGGGACCCAAGGGCCTGATGCCGTCGGCGAAGACGGGGACGGTGGTAAGGGATGTGCGGGCCAGTGTCGGGGAGATGGTGGGCGCGAGTGAGTATCGGGAGAGGATGGGGGTGGTGCGCATGTGCATTGGCCAGTTGGCGTTCACGCCGGAGGAGTTGCAGGCGAATATCCGGGCGTTTGTGGAGAGGGTGAAGAGGGATGTGGCGGGGTTGAGTGATAGGGTTAGTAAGGAGATTGGGGAGGTGGTGTTGAGTTCGACGAATGGGCCCGGGTTGAGTTTGAGTGGGGAGTTTAGGAGTGTGGGGAAAGTGGAGGTAGGGCAGGAGGGGGGGAGTGCGGTTTAGAGGGGGAGAGTGAAGTCATGAGAGGAGGAATGCTGCTGGTGGGAATGGGCACGACGATATCAGACGATATCGCATTGCTCAGACCTCCTACAAGCTGGAAAAGCAGCAAGCAATAAATACTATACCACGAAAGAATACCCGCATCGACCATCACCTCCAACCCGCCTACCACACCTCAATCAAGCCTCCCTAGCCTCATGCGCCTTTCCCTTCATCCTCCCAGCAGCAACCTCCCCCACCCTCCCCCTAATCCACCCATTCAACCCCACCCAAACCCCCCACCCGCACCTCCTCACCCCCTCATCTCCCCTCCCCTCCAACCCCACCCTAACCAAAACCTCCCAGAACCCCCTCCTCCACTCCGCCGCCGCGACCATAGCCTCCCAACTCATCCACTTCGTCCACTCCAACTCCACACACCTCCCCTTCCCCCTCTCAACCTCCGCCTTCCACCTCCCAATCGCATCCATCAACTTCACATTCCGCTCGCCGGGCCAGTGGCGTTCGCGCTCTAGTCGCCGTTTGTGGCACCAGAGGATACGATTACTCGTTGGCTGCTGCTGCAGGGTTTCTTGTAAGTCGTCTATGGTTTCTTGGAGCGATGAGTTCTCGGCTTCGAGGTCTAGGATCTTGTGGGCTAGGTGCTCGTTGGCGGCGCGGTAGGCGGCGAAGATGTTTTCGGAGGGGGCGGGGATGGCGCGGTTGGTGCGGGACCATGGTTGCGGGGGGTAGGTGGCGCGGCGGCGAAGGCGGCGAAAGGGTGGTGAGGAGGCTTGGGGAGGTGAGGACGGTTGTGGAGGTGATGGTGATCTCGGAGGTATTGGTGGAGGAAGCGATGTGCTGAGAACCGCGAGGTCTTCTTGAGACGCCGACGAGGTTGCGATTGATGATGGTGGTGGTCTTGGCATGGTGGAAGTCTTCTTCGTGAGGGTAAAGATGGGCGTGAAGTTTTCGTTGTAGACGACTGTAAGTTGGATGGACGTCGTGGACGTTGTAAAAAAGTGTTAACTGAAACGACGTTGACGAGCTAATGTTGTTGCGCTGCTTATGGGATGCTTCTGATGTGAATTGGGGGATATTGCTTTGAACGCATGTGAATACGCATCAAGCATGATGGAAGATGAGTCCGGTAGAGTAAAGGCGTCAAGTCAAGTCAAGCAAGGAAGGAAGTCAGGTAAAGTCAAGACTCAACGGGAGAAGGGAGTCGAGCAAAGAAGAAGACAAAAGCGGAAAGACTCCCTCGCAAAAAAGAGAGCAGGAGTCGGTCATTTCAGTCAATCACAATTCACTCTTCCCCTTCGCTTTCACACTACTCTTGCCAACCTTCATCGCCCTTCCACCTCAAACCATATCATCCTCAACTCTCTCACCATCCCCCCTTCCCACTCGGCCAATTCCTCAACTTCCACCGCGCGCTATAACAACCTGATACATGACCCTCGCCCTCGACATCCTTAATCGCTGCCTTCTTCGACTCACACCAAGTCCGTGTGGCCCTCTACTCACTTTCGGCGATGTTGTATGTTTCACGGTCCTTGTTTCGCGGACTTTCCATATCAGGAATCCGCTGCGCTGTGAGCATTATCACTTCAATGACCGTGTGATGGGTTACTAGTTTGTTGTTGTTGTTGTTTGGTCGAGTAAGGCGAGGGTTTGATGATTTCTGAGCTCGGAGGAGCAGACAGTCTTTGAACATGACTCGAATGCGATGAGTGGGCATGTCGAAAGGGGTGTCGGTAGTCGAGGTGCGATGGAACAATGAGGCGCGGAATCTGACTGCTTGCTTGACTTTCGTAGTCAGGCTCGTTCCGCAATGTGTCTGCCTCTACACAGGCTTATTCGACCATGTCACTTCCAAAACGCCATGCACTCGCTCGAACGCAGCAAAGTCATAACCACCACCCTCCTTATACCCATCCCGTGAGAACTATACGCCTGGAAATCGTCCTACCACACCTCCTCCCTCGATCACGACTCCTCCATCTTCACCTCCCCCTCGCCCTCCCCACCGGCCAAAACCTTCGTCTTCACCCTCTCGTCCACGGCCTGCCCAGGCGTCCAGGCCGTCACCTTGCCCTCCTCATCCACAAACTCCCACTTGTACCTGCTCAAATAATGCGGGATAGCGCTCAACTGTGGTCCATATCTCCCAGTGTTGTCGTATAGTTCGAACAGCGGGACAGCCAGAAGCTTCATGTTCTTCGGTACTGATAGGACTTTGGTCTTGGGAAGCTGGATGAAGTAGAGCTTCTTGCACTCTTTCGGGCGAGTGACGTGCGGTGGAAGGTAAGGGTACATGAAGGTCTCGAAGTTGGGCCGCCACCTACAAACAACGGTCATCAGCATCATCCACTCTTCCACACATCTCACAGGGGCTGTGCCTACCACTGGGCCAGCGTGTCAAAAACATCCCACCCCTTCGCATCCTCCCCCTCATGGCTCTTCTCCAAACTACTCCCCGCGGTGGGCGCCAACCTCTCATCCAACCTTCGACAAAAGCCCTCGACCTCCTCCTCGCCCGCCTGGATGTAATCGCCCGGCAGCTTGAAGAAGGCATTCGCAATCTGCAGCATCAGCACGTGCGGGTGGTTGTGCTCGTGACACACCAACACGCCCTCGCACGTGCGGCGCATGCCGTGCTGGGCGTAGTGTTCCTCGAGGCGGCGCAGGCGGTCTTTGACGGATGGGTCTTCCTCGGGTTGCGTTTCTTTGGTGCCGAAGGTGTAGTTGGTCAGAGGGTAGAGGCGGATGGGGGGCGGTTGGCGGGCGTGGAAGGGGAGGTTTTGGGGCGGTGGGTAGGTGGAGAGTTGGTGGTCGGGGGGGATGGCGGACATGGTGAACTTGGAAAGAGCAAGAGTAAGGTAGTGAGGGTAGAATGAGTGATTGATGGAAGGAGCTTCACCTTCACGTGTCACGGACGCGACTGACTGAGTAGGAGCTTGGGCCATGCGAGGCTGGTACCTGCTCAGATGGGAAAGGGTAACGTCTGGACTTGCCGTCGTCCTTGCCAGCCAGCCAGCCAGCCATTGACTCGCACGACAGCAAAGCAATCAAGTCCGACCGTCGAGTAGTATATTTCAGGCCAAGTATCTCACATTCCCATCATCTATTTACTAACCTCACTCGCCCCAAATCAACCCTAAATACTAACATCCCCATACCCATCTCTACCACACCCTTTGCTAAACCCTCATCATCATGTGCCGCTGGTTCGCCTACATCTCCCCAACCGAGCCCTGTCTCCTCGAAGACGTCCTCATTACCCCCCGCAACAGCCTCACCCACCAAGTTCACGACCACTACCTCCCCCAACTCATCGCCCACAACCCTTCAGATCTCCAGTCCGCGGATCACTTTACCACCGCCCGCAACTCCCTCTACAACATCGACGGTCTGGGAGTCGCGTGGTACACTTCCGTCTTCTCGGACTTTGAGCGCGGTAATACCGGTGAGAATTCTGATGGAGCGGTGAGTCAGTCCGCCGCAATCATGTGAGAGTGAGGTGGATGAGATGCTAATGCTGAGGGCCGTAACTTTAGAAGCAGGATGGTCTGCGCCCCGCGCTGTACAAGACTGTGCAGCCACCGTTGAACGATATGAATTTCCGCTCGCTGTGTAGCAACACGGAGACGAGGGTGTGCATGGCGCATATCCGTGCTGCGAGCGGGACGCCAATTGTGGCTGTCAACAACCATCCCTTTGTCTTCGGGTGAGTACAGCCACTCTACTCCATCTATTCCCGACTCGGTACGAAAGCATCATAAACCTCCCATGTCAGAAAGGCAAAGACAGCAGCATCATTTCTGCCACTAACACCCACCAGCCGCCACACTTTCATGCACAACGGCGTCGTCTCGGACTTCTCAAAAATCAAACTCGCCCTCTGCCAACAACTGTCTCCAGCCGCCTACGCCAACATCAACGGCGGCACCGACTCCGAACACCTCGCCGCCCTCTACATGACTTACCTCACCCGCAACTCCTCCAACTCAACCACCGCCTTCGACCAGAAATATCCCCTCGACCTCATGGCCGCCTCCCTCCACTCCACCATAAAAACCCTCATGACCCTGCAGAAATCCCTCCTCGGCGCGTCCGCACAACCCAACTCCCTCAACCTCTGTGCAACCGACGGCGAAAAACTCATCGCGATCCGCTTCCGCAACCACGCAACCGAGCAGCCGCCGAGTCTGTATTTCTCGACTACGGCGGGTGTCACGCTGAATCGGAAGTTCCCTGGGCATCCGGATGGGATTGGTGGGAAGGGGAGTAGGGGGGGAGAGAGTCATGGTAGGCATGTGATTGTTGCGAGTGAGCCGAGCACGTGGAGGGCGGAGGAGTGGAAGTTGGTGGGGAGGAATTCGTACGTGTTGGTCGATGAGGGGGGTGGGGTTGAGGTGAGGGCGGTGGAGGAGGAGGAGGGATGGGATTGTGAGGATGGTGCTGCTTGAGGTGGGATGCGGTTGCAGGGGTGGCGTGGCTTGATCATCCGGATTATGAGTAGGGATGGAGAAAAACTTCCAGGTGAGGGCCAGCCGAGGTCCCAAAGGAGAAGGAGCACAGCCTGCTGGCTCCCTCCCCATGCATTCATTTTTCAGGGCTCAAATACCCATGGTCAAATCTCTAGACTAAAAAGCCCTCCAACCCAAGCCCCTCCCGCCTCAAAACGAATGTTGCGCCGTCGAAGCTCCCATCACGACAACACTCTCCTCAATCCTCCATCTGCTCCTCCTCCTCCTCCTCCTCCTCCTCCTCCTCCCCTCTACCCACAGCACCCACCTTCCCCCTCTTCCTAAGCGGCGTCATCAAATCGAAATCCAAATCCAACATCCCCCTCGCCCCCTCCATCCTCTCCTCCCTCTCCTCAAGCTGCCTCTCCACCTCCTCAATCCGAGCCCACAACTCCCTATTCCGCGACCTCAACTCCGTATTCTCCAGCATCAACTCCCCATTCTTCTGCTGTTCAGTAAAAAGCTCCGCGGCTAAGGACTCGGAGGTTGCGATTAGTTGGTCCGGATTGAGAGTAGGGGGTGGTGTTGCTTGCTGCTGCTGTTGTTGCTGCTGCTGCTGCTGCTGGACGGCTGCTGGAGGGGGAGGAAGAGGAGGAGGAGTGAGGCTGCGAGTGGCTGCTGGAGTTTCGGGGGAGGCGGTGATGTCGTGGTCCTGAGGGGGGAGGTCTGGGGCGGAGATCGGTGTGACAGGCCGTTCGTGGCGGCTTTGAGACGGCCCACCACCAGTGATCTTAGTACCGTCGTACCTGCGTTTCGTCCCACGCTTAGGAGGATACCCAGCACCATGCTGCGCAGCGGAAGAGGTGCTGGTCCCCGCCAGCTGCATGATGATCATCAATCGTGCGGCGAGCTTGATGAGACTCCTGTTGTCTGCTGCAGGCGCGAATTTCGTCGCCAATCGTTGAGCTTGGGCTAGACGGCCAAAGTGGTCGCTTTGGACCCAGGTTTGCACGAATGTGGTGCATGCCTGCGTTAGACTGCGGCGGATTGGGCCGTTGGTGCCTGTGCTGGTGAGCAGGCGGTTGAAGTAGGTGAGGGCTTTTGGGGAGGGCATGGTTGTTTTGAGTGTAAAATTATGTGGTAGTTGATAGGTTTGCTTAATTGGAAAAAAGATGGGTGTAGAGATGGCGCCAGGCCTAGCATGTAGTTGATTTGCTGCTGAGGAGGATAGGATGAGGGGGTTTTGATCTGAGGAGAGAAGAAGTGGACGATGAGGACTGCATGGTTGTAGATATAAGTTGCTCAGTGGCCTCACGGCGGCCGTTTGGCTGATGAATGAGACAAAGTCTGTGGTGACCATTGATAGGACGCTGAGACCGTCTCGCTGTGCTCATGAAAGCAGGCTGAGCCAGTCTCGTTGTTCTAAGAGAGATTCGAATGCCTGTAGGTAGCTGAGATCGATCATGTCTCTTCGGCAGCCTACAGACAATGTGATGCCGCAATGACAATTACAATTCCAAGGATCTATTCTCTAGAGACTGTCTGGAGGCTGCGTGATCTGGAAAAAGGTCAGCTACTGTACTCCAAGACACCATGTCAAATCCCTCGACTCACCTTAGTCAAATGATCCCCATTCAGCGTCTTCATCACCTTCCCGAGCCCCTCATGCGAATAATCCTAAAAACAAACAACCGTCAGCAAAACCACCCAGACCCCCCGCCACCCAAAAGACCACTCACATTATGATTCCACATATCCTTATGATACTTGACCTTCTCCTCTCCATCCAAACTCAAGCTCACCAACGAATTCACGGGCTTACTAAAATGCGCCACCCGCGGCGTATACTCCTGCTGCAACTTAAACACAATCACCCCCTCCCCACTCTCCACCACCTCCGTCTTCAGCGTCTGCGACTTGGCCATCACCTTCGGGATCCCGTACCACTGGCCCGCAATCTTGTAGCGCGTGTCGCAGTAGCTCCAGGGATCGTCGTAGACGGCTTGCGCCGCGTAGACTTGCATGTCGGTTTCGGAGGCGCTGCCGCTGTAGAGACGCGTGATGCTGTCTACGATTTTTTGGCGGGAGGCGGAGAGCGGGATGCTGTTTTCCGGGTGCGGTTCGTAGTCTACGCCTGTTGGGGCGTTTTTGTTGGGGTCCGCATGGCCTGTGAGTTGTTGGGGGTCGGGGCGGACTTCGTAGTCTTGCGGGCGGTCTTGGTCGGGCATTTTGAGTGGTTTCAATCCGAGGTCCGTATAGATTTTGTTGCCTATATATTGGGGTCGAGCAGAGTATATGATCCTAGATTTTATGTTTAAGAGAAAGTGTTTATACCTACTCCGTATTATATGTGTACTCTGTCTACAAAGTCATGATGTCGGGATGACGATCGCCGTCATTGAAAGCCAAAATGTGGCGTCTTTGTGCGACATGTATGCTTGATATGTAGAGACCTGTTGTGGCTTGAATACATACCCTACTACTCCACGAACTACGATAGTATCAGGCATTATGCATGGACAAGACGGAAGGGCGCGAAGGTCTTCTGTGGATGGTGGACGGGTCTACCTCGGGATACGATCGGCGTAGTGGGAGTACTAAATGCATAAATGTCTCCTCTTCACCGTCCTCTTCATCAGTCGTCCTACCTCCTGGATCCCAGCATTCTTGACGCACATATGAACCGGGTGCGGTACGGGTGGCTGCTGCTGATTGTGTAGCAATATTCTGGACTTGGCTCTAGGTCCATATTGTTGCGTACCAGCCAAGGAGCCCCGGCGATTCGATGCCTGATGATTCTAATGCTTGGAAACATGGGCGCGGTCAGTGTGCACAGTATGTATTCGTCTGCTTTATGTGTCTGCGGGCATGCCAAACTAAATCCTGATGCGACCAGGGCCGCCCGCCAATGTGCTTCTGACTGGTGCGGTGGCCCAGATTTTGGCCATCAGGCCGGAATGCCATGTGTACTTGAGCCTATGATAGATGCAAAGGCCAGCTCCTGGATGCTGTGCCTTGAAGATATGGCTGGCAAATTATCTTGATGGTCTTTGAGATTGCTTTATGGAAGTAGTAAGATGACGACAAGTCTTTCAAGATGACTGCAAATGCACTGTCGCATCAGATAGGCATGCAGGGGTTTTGAGCTTGGGCCGACTCTACGTCCTTTCGTGGGAGAAAGATGCGCCAAATGACTGGTATGGGATAGAAAGCTTCTGTGCAGCATGCAACCACCTCCTATGGCTAAGAGAAGCTGCGCAGTCATGCCACTAGTCACTCTGGTCAAGCTGCTACTACATGTGATGAGTATTGCCCGGCTATTTCCCCAGTCTCCTCGCAGAACCTCGCTCCTAGATTGTGACAACGGAGATGCGCCATTGTCTTCGGCGGGCAGAGATGGCAGCGAGGATGGCCTACGATTGAAACTCAATGGCCTCTTTGTTACCACCCACGATCGACTACTACATAGCTCTGCAAGCGCCGCTGCGACCTCCGCATCGTCGCGCTTGAGCACGAACCTGGCGTCTATCTGATCGTCATAACAACCAAATGGATTCGACCAGATTCGCGCTCTCGGCAGATTCGGCTTCACATATGCTATTGCTGATTCATCCGTGAATGGGTCTTGGCTCAAAGGGCTCGAAAAACATTGCAATACTTTCAATGCCTCGAGAACAATCGCTTCAAAGACGACCGTGCAAAACCGACTCGCATATTTGCACCAAGCATACACGAATCACTACGGACCAGTAACTTTTCCATAAGCTCGCAGTACGACTGGCGAGCCCAAAAGCAGACCTACCAGCACCGAGAGCCACGTTCATGGCCTCGACAACACAGACTTCTTCGTTCGCCCGCCTGCCTGCCGAACGTAAGCTCCAAATATTTGGGTACCACACTCTGTTCGTCAGGGACACATATCTCGGCGATCAGGACACAAGAGAGGAACACCCTCTATGGACGTTCCACGACATTACTCAGGCGCTGAGTGCCTTCACATATTGTGGCGAGTCGGAAGAAGAATGCTTCCATCCTTCTCACATGGACTTGTTTCGCATATACTTTCCGACGGCACGCAGAATCTTCAGCAGCTCGTACTTCGAGGGCTTCTGTCTCGGTGCCTACGAGATCGATCATGAATATGTATCGTGGCTCAACTTGGGCATACGATTCGAATTGCTGGGGGGATCCAGAGCCCGTTTGCCGCGAGACAGGAATGCCTGTTGGCGACGTCGCCAAGTACCTGCGCTTTCTCGCTTATGCGTCTGCAATAGCCAATAGAGGTGTGAGGATGCTCGGCTGGTACTGTGGCGCATCGAGCCAAGACGCTATCTACAATGGACTTCTGTTGCTTTTTCGCTTCAGCGGGGAGCACATCAAAGGAGATTCTGCACCCGCAACGCTGTAGCCCGCTTCGAGTATTATAACAAGCTCACAAGCTTCCAGCGAAATTTGCTTCACAAACTCGTTGAGGATCTCGCATGGGCATATGCCAAAGACGCCGCCGACCGGTCGAGGTACCTCTTTGGCCCCTTGATCAAATACTAGCATGACTTGATTAGGACCACACAAGTTACTTGGGACCAATTCATCAACTGCGGTGCCTTCGCGACATGCATCAAGCACTTTATCTTGAGACTGCCACTACGTACATTGGACGGCACCTCTGCGTGGGGTATCCAGGGGGAAGATTGGGACGAATCAAGGTCATGGATTGGTTCATCGTACTATCCTGACAACATTTTTTACATCCTGCACGTCCATGGTTCTACTCTGACTTTAAACCCTTAAATTGAGTCGGACCGCGCATTGTACCTCCATCGGCTCTGGTTTCTAGAGCGGCGTGACCCCGACACCGCGATCGTCGACTATCGCGCCCTTCAGGAGGCCTATTAGGCAGATACGAGACCAGGTACGTCCACGTTTGACATCTACAATGTCGTCAGACGTGTCGAAGTCTTTGATGGGCTGCATTTGCTCAGCGACTATGAGCTTGCGGGCCTGTTCAGAGAAGCTCAGTCGCGTTACAGCCAGCAGCTTCATCACTGCGACGGCACACGCTGAGACTATGAGAGGGGAGAACGCCTGATCGGGAGAGCATGGGAGATGCCTAGATGTTGCCACCCTTGTGAAGACAGATCCATGAAAACGGCGAAGGTCGGGCGATGTGTGGGAAAGGTTTGGATACGACTCTGCGTCAACGAAGTAATGTCCAGTGGTCGCGCCACGATATCAATGCATCAAAGGCACGGTAGGAGAATGCGAACGTTGACTTTCGCCAGTGTGTCTCCGCTCAAGAGATCCGCGAAAGAGTGAGCTAGTTGTTTCCGAGATATACGTATGACACGATGACTTGCTACACAATCCTTATTTCGAGTCTTCTGCGAAATTTCGACATGGTGCAGCTCAGCTGACGACCTGTTCCCGATTTGCTTGGCTGAAGCTTGCAAAGTGAACACCATTAATTCACTTCCAGCCTCGCCGCACCGCAATTACTATGTTCATAACGTCACGTCTAACCGCTGGCAAACCATAAAGACGTACTGTCGAGGTCTGGTATCCCGACGGTCAGGTTGAGTGGACGCAAGTAGCAAGTGTGTTCGAAGTGCGAATCCCGTTGACCAGTAACTTCCAGCCAGGAATTCGAGTGCGGCTAATTAAGCTACACAGTCTGATTGATAGCCACCGCAACCGGAGACCATGGTAGATGATGAGCAAAGATTCGGCATCGCAGCATAAAGCCGCAGCCACAATGGAGTGCCAAGTGAACAACAAGGCCTCTTCCAGCCAGCCGATCGATGTCCAGATCTGATTCCTCTAGCTTGTGCGACAGCTACTGTCCAGTATTATCGTGAGGGGCGACTCAAGCTGCAGCGTCGCGTTGCGATGTCCACTGTATCGTCCGCTCCACGTGTCTTGCGCGTCTTGCGCGTCTGTACAGCTCGCAGCTCGCGAAGTCGATGGCGAATAGTCGCGGCGACAACTTTCATTCCCTCTGGTAGAGTTGAGATATGATGTACGCCTTCAGCGCGTCCACGCGCCAGATGCCTGTCCCATGATGGCCTTGATAGCCTCTGGCGGCCTTGACAGGCACGAATTACTTCTCGAGCTCCCAGATTCCAGCAAACGCCTGGACCCTTCCCTTTCCCGAGCCCATAAGCCCGCTCGTATGACTCTTGCAAAGTTTCATACCTGCGGACGTGGGGTATGGCGTAACCCTCTTATGCCTTCCAGCTCTTCGCAATTGCATTTTCCAACCACGATCGACCTAAACAATAGGATCCGCCCCCCGATCTGTCTGCTCCATCCGCATATACGCATCAATAGCGGCACTAAACGCCGCAAAGCCCGCACACCCCACGGCCACGGCCTGCGGCCCACCACTCCTCGCCAACCACCCCCCAGTCAAACACCCCGCCGCAACCCCATTATACAAATCGTTTTTCGCCCTCAAACCCTCCACACAGCACTCCGTGCCCGCAAACACACCGCCAATATACCCGAAATTCTTCGCCGATGACCAGGCGGAGCGGCCCATGTCTTTGAAGCCGAGTTTGAGTTGCTGGCGGATGGGGAGGTCGGAGATGCTGCCGGAGGCGTTGGGCAGGCCAGAGCCAGGCAGACCGGCGCCGAGGGGAGTGTCGTAGCGCATGCTGCTCATGAAGAGGCCGAAGAGGCCGCCGAGACCGAAGCCCATGGTGCCTGCTATCACGGTTTTGGCGGGACAGGATTCCATGGCTGATTGCATCTGTGTGAGATCTCTGTGTTAGTGAAAATGCGCCAGAAACGAGACGGAGTCGAGCATAGCGGCTGTTGTGTCTCGTCATGGGAATCGTGTACCATCTTGATCATTTTCTGTTCCTGTAGCTGCTGCTCATCCATCATCGGCTGCGCTCCTCGCGCGCCACCGAAGCCACCGCCCATTCCAGGAAACGCCATGATCGTCTTGGTCGCGTAAAAGGGACACAAGGAAAGGTAGTAGGATGAAGGCAGCAATATGTGGTCACTGTTGAGTAGCGCATCTAGACGCAAGACTACAGCGAGGGCACATGTGAAGACGGTACTAGTCCGAAAGGGGATGCCTCGCCCCGCATTTCTGAGTGCGAGATGCTGTTCATCAAATGCGTCCAATTGTCCGATAACGATCTTTTCGTCTCAGCTATCCATTATGCTCAGCACCGAAACACCGTCGCTAATCCCAAACTAAGTGAGTAGACGCTATCAATCCTTCTTGGAATTCGTCGTCGCAAAAATTGCCTGCGCCTCCGAGCCCATGCCCAAATAATCCTGTCCCTCACCCCTATATTCCTGCCCCGGACTCGGCGTCAACTGCTTCTCCCACTCATTCATCAAATGACTGGCCGTCCGCCTGAGCGTCGCAGGACCCAGCTTGCTCAAAGCAGGCCAAGGAAGCGGATCCTTTCTGCTTGACTCTTCGCTCGGTCTTGGACTGGCAGAGTCGGAGACGGTGGTGGCCGCTGTGTGGGACTCCGACGTTGCGGATGAGGAGCGAGACTCCTTGGGAGAAGGTTCGTCCCATGCGTCCCACGAGTCGTCGTTGCTGCTACTCTGGAGGGATATAGTCTTCGAAAAGTCTTTCTTGTGGCCTCGCATGGTTGGCGACTTCTTCGCTGCTGCTGATGCTGGCTGTTGCGCAGCACTTGCCTGAGCGAGCACACCATGCTCAGCCCAAAAGCTTGGATCCGCCAGTCCCGTGGCCGACGCACCAGCAATAGTAGCACTCTTGACATGTTTCTTACATGCCTGCGGACTCCTACTTGGCCGCCGTGCGGTCTCGGCACTTGCAGCACTTCCTCTTGAGCTTGGTCGCAAGCTGTTTCGACTTGCCTGCTTCTTCGCTATTTTGCCATTCAGCGTCTGTGAGCTCTGCCGTCTGACTGTGGTATTGTGTGGATGTACCGTCAGACCCTGAGTGGCCTCATCGCCTACAGTGGCCTGCCTAAGGTCCTCGAAGAATGTCCACAGCCCGTCCTTGATGTCAGATGCCATCTTTCTGCCCGTTCGAAGAAGCGCATCACGGTCGACGCTTGCCACGTCAATATTGTCAGGCAGTCTCTGACCCGGCTCAGCAGTGTTGACAACCTCGCTTGTGAGATCCGGCGTGGTGGATGCTCGATTCATGAGTGGTGGTCGAGCAAATTGAGCAGGTTCTACCTCGAGACTCCGTTTGCTGGCTTGGCTGAGGCTGTCGCTCCTTGTCGGCAGCTGCCGCGCAGCTCCATCAAGCGACCGTGCAGGCGGTGTATCTCTTGCCGGCGAGAGCAATGATAACGCTCTGGCGTGTCTAGATCCAGAGAATTTTGTCCTGTTCCTGCCCTCGCTTCTCCCACCATTCATTAATGCTTTCCGCCTTTCTGTCTCCTGCTGGAGTAATGTACTGCTAGCATCTATAGCACCATCCCTAGCTTCAGCGTGTTGCAGCACGTCGGTCTGTAGCGGGTCCAGCTTCCGCACTCTCCTCGCGTCACCTTTCTTCTTGCTGGCCTCATGTCGTGCCCACTGCTCCTTCAGCTCTTTGAGATCTAGTTCAGCCTTGAGCAACTCCTCCTTAAGCTCCAAGACTCGCCTTTCTTGCGTCGCTATAGCAGTCAGAAAGTTTGTGTCCGAAGGTGCCACGGGCGTCGCAGGCCGGCCTGCGCCGAATGTGTCCCGAACAGGTGAGTATGTGGCTCTGGTCGGACTACCAGCGATGGCAGGTTGTAGCGGAAAGGTCAATGAGATCCTATTTGTCCGCGCGGTCGAAGCAATGGACTCGGTAGCACTCGACATAGTCCTCGCATGACTTCGGAGACTGGTCCGGCCAGACTGCTCAGACGTTACAGATCGCGTGGGACTCGAGAACTCTGTAACGTGCTCGACGGGCATTGCTGCGGCACCGTTGCCTTGATTTCGATCCTGATGCACCTCCACGTGCTGAACCCTGGTATCGTGCTTGGCGGTAGACATGTTTCAATTGCCTATTGACGCGGCAGAATGATATTCATTAGGTTCTCGTAAAGTCGTGACCAGCATCGAGCATTCACCATCATTCAGTAAAGGCTTTAGCACCCGACTGAGAGCCACATATTGGTGTGAGAACAAGAGTAAATATACATAGGGAGGTGTTGCAGGCCTAGCCCTCGCATGCGCACGTTATTGAGAGTTGCGGGAGAGCTCGGGTGTTCCTAGACTGACGCGTATCTACTCAAAATAGCTGCTTCGCGCTTCAGCCTGCCACAACAATGCCACTATTCAGCTCCTCTCACTTCCGTCTCTCTCAGCCATGCTTACCAGTACTGGCACTACATAACCACCACGAAACTTGCTCGAGCGACAACGAACCATCGCAAACCAAGATTAGGCGAGTTAGTCAACTTCGTGCAGGAAACCACCCAAACGACTACCTTGATGGCTGAGTTTGTCAGGGCACTGGACATTGGGAAGCAAATCTGTCCACCGAGGGCGGGTCTTGCTCTATTCGTCTCTATGTCTATTACTGATAACCGCTTTAGCCGACTCCTGGTCGACCTCATGTTGCTTCCGTCGATCTGTCTCCTCGTGTGCCGGTCTGGTGCCGCTGTCTGTTATTACATCACTTCTCGAGCTCCGGGAGCTCTACTGGTCCGTACGTGGCTGTTGTGCACCACATGTTGACCAGCCGCGACTCCGTTTCAGAGGCTGTGGGCGACTCCATTGGCTTCTCGCTTGTCCTCGCCCCAATGACAAGACTGCGGCAGGGGGACCTAATTGCCACTCCGCTTGTGGCGGCGCAAGGCCCGAGTCTGTGGACTCCAATCAATTTCACTGCTTCACCTCCATCCTCAAACATCCTCCTTCACAGACGCAATCTTCACCTCAGCTGCCTTCTCATCCTTCTTTGCATCGACAGCCGGAGGAGGGCTGTACGATCCTTCAGCATACGCGGGATGCACGGCCACATCCGCTGCTTTCTTCTCGTCCATGGGCGTATTGATGGCCGGCGTCATGATCCCTGGACTGGTTGGGCCAGAGTAGTAGCCGCTCGTCGGTCCATAGCTCGTCCTTGCGCTGCCGTTGGCGTAGCCGAAGTTCTTCGCATGGTAGCCTGGAGGCACACCAAGCATGGAGCGTTCTCGTGTGCGGACGGACGACATGTATTGTGCTTGCTCGGGCTGCGGCATGAAGCGACTCTGGTCGCTAGCATCGCTGCTGTTTTTCATGAAGAAGAAGCGGGCGATAGCGTAGAACCTGGAGAGCAGGAGGCGTAAGTGTCAGTCAACGCTTTGTGAAGACTTTCCCATTGGCTTGCTCACATCAAAAGGCCTAAACCGGCACCGACGAGGATGATAACAATGATCGCGCTATTAGACAATTGGGCCATGATGATGTTTTGCGCTCCAGATATATTGTTGCTGAAACTGCCTGGACTCTGATATATGCCACGAATGGCCGTCTGCCTTGGCCTATCGAAAGATGCTGCAGATGTTCAACCAGCAATATATCCCGACCGATTCGTTGGTTGTGCAATCCACACTATTTCAATCCAGTTGAACGTTCCCGTAGCGACAGACAAAAAGACGCAACAACGTTGGAGCATGCGCGACGCAACCAAGTAAATAGTCAAGACAAGTTACAGACCTGAGGCATACTATTAAATGAGACCAAAACTTCATCACTATCCCATCATCTTCGATCGCCAAGTGCAACATATCGCCGACATCCGTCCTTCAATGCATTCACTTCCTTGCTTAGAGGCCGACAGTAATAGATGCTAACGTCCATAGCGGCTGCAGAAGTGGATACGCTTTAGCGCCTCAATTCGACCTCAACCCGGACCTTAACCAAACAGTCGCTTCACCGACGTCTCCAGCGACGCGGGTGCGCAGCCTGCGCAGGCGGAAAAGCAAGCGACGCCAAGTCGAACGTTCAGAAAATGCTTTTAGCGTTGCGTGCTAGGAAAATGCGAAGTGTTTCAAGGATTGTGAAGTGTAGACGGTCATCCTGTTTTGTCTCAGGCAAATAATGGCTGCGCAGTCAAGATTCAAGAACTCCTAGGGCCGGCGTTAGAAGCGCTTCAAGTCCGACATCCTGGAGCGCTAATGCAAGAGATCCACCTATCCGAAATTAGCGGCGTCGGTCAACGGACGGGACAGCACACTATTCTGCAGTGATCCTTGAGTCGCTTCGCTTCTGCAACGTCGCGGACGAACCAGATTTCAGCAGATGGGCAGAGATATAGATTGCTACCGAGGACAGTGACTGGCTGACGAGAGTCGCTTGACAGGTGATACCAGAGAGTGATCTTCCTCTTCGCCCCGTCTCGTGGCGAAATATCCAGAAGCAGGATCCTCAACTGAAGAGCCAGTCGGCCCACTAAGAATGTCGCCGCTGCGCTCGTGCCGTTATGTGACGGCTCTGGTGTATTTTCTTGGTGCAATGACCATGGCTCTGGACGTCATTCGAGCGTGAGGAATGCCTAGTCGGGTCGACTTCCTTGCCAATATTCACCAAGGTCAAATCTTCCCAAATATGTCGCGTCCGAAGCTGCAGCGCTTCGCGTAGTGAGGCAGACATGGTATTGATGCATGCCTGGGCGCAAATAGCAGGCAATCTTCATTGGAGGCGTAGGAATCCTGATAGCTATCGATTTGCCGCAATCATGCAACAGAAGGGCATCAAGCCGAATCTGCGTGGGCCTTCACTCCTATTTGATCGTCGTCAACTCCGTTTGGACGTTCTCGATGGCCTTTCTTGCCAGCGCCCAGCTCTGCCTGTCCTCATCTCGCACCTTTGCTCTACCACCATTCCGAACAATGTTCCGTAGACTGTTCTCAACCTCTCCGAGTACTTTCCTGCCGTCCTCTCTAATGATCTCAGTGAAGCCATCCCTTTCTTTGCCCCAGAGTTTCTGCAGCCTCCTCAGACTCCATACTAAGCCGAGACTCGTCACAGCGCCAGCGGCATACATGTCAGCAAAAGCAACCAGAATCCATGCACCAAGTGCCGAAGTGCCGCCAATCGTGCTGAGTGTGCTGAGCAAAAGCACTTGAGCTCTACGATGCAGGGCTGGCACCAGCGTGTTGAGAATCTGCTGGCGACTGAGGTTGATGGTCTGTGGCCATGGTGGATCAAATAGCATCTTCGTGCCCCATTGCTGCTCTATCCGAGATACGAGCGTTGGACTAGGCAGAAGATCAGCAGGCGTCATGACTTGCGCTCGCTTGGGCTCCCAGGTCGGCGCTTCGGTCTCGATCACTTCGCCAGCAGCCGGTGGACTCGTGCTTGGTTGCGGCAGCTCGTGTTGAGTCACCGCCACAGAACCAGCCGCTTTCAGCTCCGAAGTGCTTGTCATTCCAGACTCGATGATACGTCCACTGAGAAATGCCAAGTTCTGCTCCGCTTCTGTCAACCACGCAAGACGAAGGACGTCGCCCGCAGAGACCGAGACGTCATCGATGCGCCAAAGCAGCCGCCACCACGCTGTCCGTCGCCATGTGTACGAATCGAGCGCCGTGTTGAGATTGAGCTGCAGATCTCGATGCGCGTCCGCAGACCAGCCAGAAATCGTCTCTTCTAAGCCTTCACGCTTGAGATCTGGGATGGTGGCCAAAGCAGCGGCAGATGTCGCTCTTGTTTCTGTCTGCTCAACTGCCAAGGATGCGTTCACGAGGACGGAGTCGAGTAGAGTCCGCACAACCGCGTGCATGCCTGCCCTCTCATGCTCTTTTGCACCGCTCAGCCACTCTGTCAGAGCTGGCATCCGGCTGATTTGCCACTCATGACTGAACTGCGCGCCATTGGCTTTGCTAGTCCGGAAGACATCCAATGCGTGCGTCGCCAGGTCGATATCCACCACGTTATCCGTAGCTGTCTGCTCTGCAGTCTTCGTGCCAGATGACGAACGAAGCGGCAAGCTGAGAGTGGAGTGTATCAACGTGGACTTCTCTAGAAACCGCGGGAGACGTCCATACTCTATCGCACCCGTGATGCCTTCTGCAACCACCAAAGCCTTATGAACCGGGTACCTTACGAAGCCCACTCTGCCACCTGCAGACGTCGGTGTTGTCAAAGGTGGCACCAATATGGCTCCCTCGATTTCTGTCTCGCTGACTTCGTCCACTGATCTCCCATCTGCATTCAGAGTCGATACCAGTATCTCAAGATTATGCCGCCTCAGAAAAGGCGAAGGTATATGCACCGTCTGTACGAGCGGACTATGCTGCACCACGTCCTCACTGCTACCGTACCGCAGCAACAAGCTTCTCCCATCCTTCGCCGTTTCTATCACCTCTTTTTCCCACGCCTCCTCGTCACTAAGCACGTCACTCAATAGCACGCGCGCGAGCTTCCTCCCCGCGAGCGCACCATTGACACCTAGCCCGAGCAGCGCAACCCTGATGACAGGATCTCTGCTCTCTAGGCTCCTGGCAGCGAGCTGCAACCTCGCCAAGTCCACGTAGCTGGTAGCCTCCTCCTGCAACAACGACAGCTTCTGATGCAGCACCCTGTACTCCTCAGGCACGGTCGAGGGCGCGTTGATCGCGGTCGCCGAAGCCAGGGAGACGTTGGTCGCATATTCCTTCTGTGGCCTGAATGGCTTGTGAAGCGATTCGCTTCGTCTCTGCCTCAGCGTGACGATGGTCCCCGTCGGCGATGTCACAAGCTGCGCAGTGAGATGTCGTGTCCCGTCGGCGCGTCCTCTGCCTGACAAATTCCAGATTGTCCGTCGAATACTGCATGTCGGGCAGACATAAGGATCGACAGCTAGCAGCTGAAGCCCAGCTGAACGCCGTGGGAGCGGGCCAGGCATTGACATAAATGTCGCAGTCTAGAATTGAGGCATTGGAGAAACGCAGACGCAGCGTCGGGGAAGCCGTCTCCGGCAAGAGCTACCTAGAGCAGAACGGCTCGGGACGTTGCCCGGATATTCCAGCAGCGTGGATCTGGGGGTGATGTGGCTGTGCGCGCTAAGAAAAGGTTCCATCGTTCAGACTGCTCCAATCATTGGTATTGCTTCGCACCGAGTGCGAGTGCCAAATGTTCATGACGGCCGATTGAAATAGTGAAACAGCGGCACCTACCGAAGATAGCCATTCCAGGATCTTCTCAAGGCGTAGGGGATCAGAGACAACGTCACGTCGACTGTTAATTCTTGAATTTTGCATGTGATTCTCTTTTCAAATGAAGTGCTCGTTGATTGTGATGCACAGGTGGGTGTTGAGTATTTTGGCTGCTTATTGGGAAACGCCACTAAAATTGCAAGCAGCAGATTTGGGAGGACTCGTCATCTACCGTTATCCATTCGTTACTATTATTGCGCCATGCCTGGGAAGAAATGCTGTTGCTGTTGTGGCAGAGGCGGCGGCGGCATTTGATGCATCCCCTCGACCATCATATGCGGCGGTCCTGCCGTGTCGAGCGGACCAGCGCCCAATACGCCCGCCAACTCTCTGATATCCATGACTATCTCCATCGGCCGTTCCCATGCCGGAAACCTGACCCTCCCTGCTCTTTGACGCACCATAGCAATTCTGTGGTACGCCTCGGCCCATTGAGGCGGTGTTTGTCCAGTGCCAGGGCTTGGGGACCGAGCGTTTCCATCTCTGAAATGTGTAATGCCGAGTGGGACGTTGCTGTGACTCAACCAAAGCGATGGCACAAGCGCAGCAGAATTTGCAAGCCATCGTAGGGCTACCTCAGGGCCAGGTAGCCAATAGACCATTGTCCTACAACGGATTGTTAGCACCATGTTTGAAGCTCAGTGTAAGTCGAAGCGGACTGCGCGCTTTCTACTGCATACGGCTACCGTGCGTGCTTTCATGTTGCAGTAGTTCTTCATTGAGACTGTGCTTACCAATTGATGATTGCGGTTGGGTTCCACGGACTCTGATGATCGCCCAATTCCAGTGGTGTTTGTGGAGAGCGGCCCTGTGACTGACTCGTCTGCGTGCTTGATACTGAGCCAGCTGGACTTGATGGTGATCTTGATAGCGTCGGCGAATGTCGATCGGAAGGGGTTCCAGCTGTCGAGGGTGCGAGCGAGGACGGGCTTCTCGATGGTCTGCTATAAGCTTGCGGCTGTATGAGATCCAACATGTATGCCAACAGGCCTGGCGGTGAGTCGCAAAACGCGTAGGACATCGTCTGTGGCCGCTCTGTTGGTTGTGGGAATATGCCTGGCGATGGAGGTGACATTGCTCCGGGCGACGGTAAAGCCGGAGAGGGCATGCCAGAACCTGGCATCATGTTATCTTGCCCGTATCCAAAGCTTGGCCTGCGGAAGATTGCAGTGGTCAGCCTGGACATCTTGTTTCTCAACGACTTCGGGGTGCTCTCATCGAACCTTGGCGGCGGTACGTCTGGATTAACAGTATGTATGGCCATACAGCTGTCGCTGTGTCCGATCGCAAGCATTCTGCAGATCTTGAAGCCCCTAAAGGACATTAGCAATTGTTCTCTCGCGCATATTCGCTGCACACATCGTAAGCGCGGCCATATCTCAGGGTTGCTGACGCAAATCAACACCGCTAAAACAGAACTGCGGGAGAAATGCCGTATTCTCGCCGTTTGTATTCTTCAGCAGGACTTCGGACAGTCGCGTCTGAACATGTCGGGCGGCCGAGATACAACTTCCATTACGTTCGTTCATTGCTCTGTGGAGACCTCCATGCCGCAGCGTGAGAGGGGTGGGGTTGACCTACCAGCCGGATCCGTGAACCATGTATTGCCGGTATCCCAGACTTTTCATCAACGCGTCGAAAATGGCTGCAGTCGTCGGAATGGCGTTTCCTTCCTCAGGCAATGGATCGCTAAAGCCGAATCCAGGAATACTAGGGCATACAACATGGAAAGCGGGTACGCTTTCGTCGCCTCGTGGTGGTGTGACTACAGGAGCACACAACATCTCTATGACGCTGCCGACTGTGATGAAGCTTTCGGGAAACCCATGGACGAACAGCAATGGGATCGCATTTGGTGCCATTGACCTTCTGTGCACAAAATGTAGTCGCGTGCCATTGATCACTGCTCGAAACTGTGGCAGGTTCTCGTTGAATGATGCTTCTTCTCTCCGCCAGTCGTAGTCCTCGAGCCAATGATCAATCAGAGGTTCCAAATCGGACTTGGTGATGCCAAAATTCGCATTTGAATGCGCACTTTGCGGCTCTCTCGGCAATCTTGCCAGCTCCAATTTCCTTCTGGTCAGGTCCAGATACTTTTGAGATACATGCATGCGGTAAGAATGGATGGCCCCAACACCTGCTGCGGCTGGAGACCTCGAGGCGCGCGAGCTGGAAGCCATGGAAGAGGACCGATCGTTCGACTTGACGAGCTTCATCGAACCACGTCCGAGTGATGGATGGCAAGAACGAAACGTGCGCCGTTCTGTGGAATTCTGGCGTGTGCGTGTGCATGCACTGATGTTGATCACTGAGATCTTGTCATTGGACGCTGCGAGGCGGCGATCCTCAACGGTGGTGAGTGTGCGTTGGCCTTTCCTTTAGTATTCCTTATTGTTGTGTATCCAATTGTCCCTGAGCGGCTTAATGTTATATGGCCAGCGTTTGAGGCTTTCAATCGTACACGTAACGCCAAAGACTCGTGAGCTGGGTTGCAAAAATGTGCCTGAATCTAAGACTTGCTGGCGTCCATTTGAGTATGCTTAAAGCTCTTCCGAAATCATGCGAGCTCGCTGCAAGCACGCATGGCTAAGAACCGTTGTATGAATAGGCTTCATGTCGTTGGATCTAAATTCGGCGATACCGAGCAAAAGACAACCCTCCTGCTTGTGTCCGCCAGATAGTAGCAAAGGAGACCGTACGTCCCAGGTACGCTATTGGTCAAGCCGCGGCAACTATTCATCAGACAGCGGCGTTTAGCAGGGAGCAGTAGGATGGTGTAAAGTGTGGCGACGCATGATGTTAGCCACATGTGGCGGTGCTGCAAGTCGTACACTGTACGTGACTGGGTTAGGATCTGGCCCCGCGGTCCCGTGTCTGGCTGCTCAAAGCTGGCAGAAATACAGAATCTTGGTACGGGAGGGGCCTTTGGGTCCTGCGGCTTCTGCAGGCTGTTGCCGCTTTACCAGTTTCTATGGCCTCCAGCATCGAAAAATTTGCGTTCACGCCGTGTCTTCCCTACGCGATGCCGAGGGGCCAGTCCGTCTCCAAAATGCCGCGACGTATGTACTTAGATGCATATTGGTTCTGGAGAATGCCGGATTTGAAGAATGCGAACGGCACTTGGTGAGCCCGGGATCTCTAGTGCCATGGACGACACGCATTCGGCAGGTTCAGGCATTCCCCAGCCTTAGCCGTAAAGGCGGAGCATTTGGGAAGTCTCAACCCCTCTCCATTCAGCTGCGAACAATATGCTAGTTGAGGCGGCCCATGTGGAGCGGTGACAGTGGAAGATTGAGTGCGGTGGTCGACATGGTACAGGCTGCTGGAGCTGGAGTATGATCGGCCGCAACGCAATGGACACCGAAATCAGATGCACACCCCACGCGTCATCTACCGGGGAAATCACGCCGTTCGACCTAGGTAGTTGATGCAGATCTCGCGACCTTCTTCCTGCAAATGGGTGTTCCTACGTCACTACATCATGATACAACATGAAGTGCGCGCCAATGCAGGGATGCGCATCCAAAGCGCACAAGTATCTCTAGGCAGGACGTCTACGCCGCAATTTGGCCAGCATGTGAGCCCATCAATAAGTACGCCAATCGCATGTCACATACAGCCACGATTCGAGCGCTGCTGATAAAGGGAAATACGCCCATGAGGCCTGCGACATGCGGGGACGATGCTTTAGTGATTGACGTGCCGACACAACAAAGTGAACGCAATAGAAACAGGAGCGCGCACCGAGGCATCTCTCGCTGAATCGTTCGGAGATTTTTTTTACGAATCAAGACGAGATCTACTGTGTAATCGGTCCTATTTCTCAGGGCAAACAAAGCCTTACGCAATCCTTGACGGGCCACGGCGCTGATCCCGAACTGTCCTGTAGCCAGAAAGTCAAGGCATGGCGCAAGAGACGCCTCAAGTCGCGAAGTCTATCTTCTTCGTGAAGTTAGATATACAGATTCGTGGCGGTGCCGCACTCCACTTGTGGCGCAGATGTCTATGGGCGCATGTCTCCACCCATCCATGCTGCGCCCTTGCGCAAAACATCCCTGAGCAGCTGAGCAGTAATCTCGACATGTCATGCTCGACGCCATATATTGCTTACAGCTGCCCGGAGAAGCGAAGCTACTAGCCAGGCAACAAGTCCCGGCGTGGCGTGTACCTGCCTCAAACCATGTCATTCGTAAGGCGTTAGTCAAAGAGCTGTGGCGCTGACCGGGAGCACCTCCGCCATCTTGAATCCGGCAAGAACCATGTTGTAGGGCAAGGTTGTCTGTGCAGTATCGTAATGATCTCTGATGCCGAAGTCCTGACGACATCCAGGCCCATTGCTCGGCTACCCAGCTATGACTACTCGCTGGCGGAGTCGGCGGATGCAGCAAGCATGGTATGTTGATATTCAGGAGCAATTGGGAGGTAATCGCTAGATCTTCCTTTCTTGTCTCATGGGCCGATCTGAGACCAGAGTAAGGTACGCGGATAAACGGATTGTTGGCATACAAACGCGTTCGGGATATATCGTCGAACAGGATCTCGTTCCGGACCACGCCATCGATGAAACCCCTCGGCTGCGAGGCGCAAATGCTGCTGCTGATACAATGCCCTCACACAACCGAAACGCTCCTCTGCGATATAGCCTATGAATCCTTCTGATGTGACCATACCTCAATCCTCCTTGACGATCAAAAGCAGACAAGTTGCCCGGCTAACGTGTTTGCAATTTGCCTGTCGACTAGCACGGGATAGAATGCTATGATCTCTAGATCATCTAAGGATAGATGTTCAATGTCGACCACGAGGGGGGTTTACCTTTCCAATCTGACCTTCGTCAGAGCAGCTTGTGAATTTCGTTTACGCCGAGTGTCGTAGCTCAAAGAGGTTGCGATCGAGATTGCATCGATGTATGGATGATCGTGGGGCTGGAATATCCGTCCATGCAGTCCTGGCATATTGGCATTCGCTTCATCGCCTTGTAATAGCTTCATGAGATAGAAGGGGTCAAGACACGACGTCGATTTGTGCGAGGCGATGCTCTGTGTCTTAGATGCGGCAGTTCTTACCATCATTACGTCTCCAAGACTCAAGAGCGTTATTTTGAGGCCTCAACTGCCCTTATCAGCGCAGTCATGAAGACGTTGAGGTTCTTGCCGGTGCAGGAATCCTCGGGAGTCGGGGCGCTGTGGCCACAGGAATGTCGCTGTCAATATGTCAGACAGTCAGCCGTTGACTGGGCAGTCAAAGACACCAATCCTTGGATCGGTTCATCACCACTGATTCGCCATCAACGTCGTCCAAGTGGTGTCGACCGCATCATCAAGCAGTCAGACGCATTGTGAAGAGATAGTGGCATCACTGAGCAGTCGACCTCATCAACCGGTCAACTGGTTCATTGACTGTTAGGATCACAGGTCGCTGCCAGTAAGATACCAGGCTGCATCCAATAGATGTTGAAAAGAGCTGTAATTATGACTCTGGTCGTCATTTGTTTCCGCCTTTGCGGAGTGGACAGGAGCTTTCTCATCATCTTCTCTTGCTTCTCTTCTCATTCTTCGGATGTTAACAATGTCTAGCTTTGTCATTAAGCTAGCTAAGTTGATTTTTGAGGAAGGAGCGCTGACTCGGGTGTCACATCGGAGTTAAGCCGTACGAGTGCTTGCACTACGTAAGTGAACCTTGAATACTGCCTCACCTGTTCTCCTTGTACCGCCACCTATAGCGGATCATATTAGTCCTCAGTTCGGGATGGACTCGGTCGATGCAAAATCACAGCAAGACTAGACCAAGGGTAGCTTGCGCAGAAGGTGCCGTTGCTGCCTATACACGGACTGAAGGGCTGAAATTTGAGGGAACGGCTGACTATCCTATGCGTACCTGCAGCCTAAATGCCTTTTTGTGCCACTAGACAACACATCTCCTGGTTCCCATTGGCTGAGCAAGTAGAAAGTGGATCTTCATGGAGGCACAGTTGTCGCACGTGCGTGTTGACTCACATGCGCTGGTGCTTCTATGGGTCTCTGAAGGCGTCGACTTTTCGTCCTTTCAAGTACATTTCAGAGTGGCGAAGGCGGCGAGACATAAGAGTAGCTCGCCGCGCATCAGCTCACATATCAGGTTTTAGGGTCTGCTCACGGAGGCCGACGTCATTCAGGCCTTACAAAAGTGCTCTGGTCCAGCATCGTGGCGATTGCTCTGGGAACTCAGTCCACGAGTATTGGGGCTCAGTAGGCATACCTTATCCACTGTTCAGGACAAGGGCAAGTCGACGGTAGCGGTACAGCATGGATTTCCGCAAGATCGGTCAGGCCCTGCCGGCTGGCATGGGCACGAATGGCACAGATTTACCTGAACTGACTAACTTACCCCCAAATATCCTTGAGGCACTCATACCTGGATACAGTCTGATATCTCGCTACATTTCCGTATATTTGGGACTGGACATCTCGGTGTTCGTAACGGTTGGCGTACTGCTGGTAGCAGCGTCGAAAGGCGGGCAGTACATGTGGCAATACATGTACGGACTGTTTGAAAATACATTCATGTCCTCTGTCTATATCGACGAGAATGACGACCTCTTCGACATGGTAATGGGCTGGCTTGCGGCTCACCAAGAATCGACCTCTCGCAACCGGAAAATGCGAGCCAAGACTCCGCGCGGATCGAAGGCTGATGATGCATACAATGAGGCGTCTGAGGATGCACTTGATGACGACGGTATGTTCAATTTCGCTAAATGGAGCGCCCGCACACCACCACGCTTCGAGCCGTATTACGGTCGGCAATGGGTATGGCATAACGGTCATGTTTTCTGGTTTCGCAGGTCCAGAAAGACTGGCGAAGGTCAGAGGATCAGCGTGAATTGGGGCAGCGCTGAGGACGATGATATCATTCAACTCGATTGCATAGGCCGTAGCATCGACCCCATCAAAGATCTTCTCAGAACAGTCAGGATATGGTCGTTGGCGAGGCTCAGTGGAACGACAGTCATTCGCCACCCCACACCGAAAGATAGAGCTCGGTGGGGTGGCACATGGAGCAAGACTACAAGCAGGCCGAGCAGGCCAATGGACACAGTGATTTTGGATGCCGAGCAGAAGTCGATGATCGTCAAAGATATGAACGAATACTTGCATCCATCTAGTCCGAGATGGTACGCTACTCGCGGAATTCCGTACAGGCGCGGCTACCTCTTCCATGGTCCGCCGGGAACTGGTAAAACTAGCTTGAGCTTCGCACTCGCGGGAATCTTTGGGCTTGAGATCTATGCTATCTCACTGCAGGAGCCGACACTCACCGAGGGCGACCTGATGCAGTTATTCAACGGGCTTCCGCGCCGATGCATCGTCCTCCTGGAAGATGTGGATGCTGCCGGCTTGATTCGAGACGGCGCCAGCGAAGACAAGAGCGGTGAGGGTCAGAAACGTAAAATGAAGAAACAAGACGACAGAGAAAGGGTCAACGGCACCAAGGCAGAGACGAAGAATGATGAGAAGCAACAAGACAGCGGCAAGGCAAAGAAGGATGATGACTTCTCCTTGAAAGACCTTGCAAAGGAATTGAAGTCCCTTGGTGGGACGAGGGGCAACCGAGGAAACGACCCGAACAACCAGAATCGCCAGCCAGGCACTGGGATATCTCTCTCAGGTCTCTTGAATGCCATAGATGGCGTCGCAACTCATGAAGGTCGCGTGTTAATCTTGACAACAAACCATCCAGAGAAGCTTGACGCAGCGCTAATTCGCCCCGGTCGTGTAGACCGAAAGGTGGAGTTCAGGCTGGCTTTGGAAGACCAGATCCGCGAGCTTTTCGTAAGAATGTATGCTGCCAGCGACACGGGGACGACGTCGAAGCCTGACTCGACTGGAGTCTCTACTGCCAACGGCCATGCGCAGAGGACCATGCCGCCTCCTGAAAAAGCTATTGTCAGAAATGGCAACGCGAGATCTGTTGAGTCAAATGATGCTGTATCGGCATTATCTCGTCCTGAGCTAGAAGACTTGGCAAGAGAATTCGCAGCGCATGTTCCGGACGACACTTTCACTCCGGCCGAAGTCCAGAACTTGCTCATGCGTTACAAGAACAATCCGAGGACTGCTGTGGCGAAGGTCGAAGCCTGGGTTGCAGAGACGTTAGCGGAGAAGGAGAGGGAGCGTAAGGCGCGAGAAGGAGATGTGGAAGAACAAGACGACACGACAGAATACCAAAAGGCATAAGGGCAGCAGCTTTGTTTCTTTATTACTGGGCAAGCGCAGGGTTGTAATAGCAGAAATTGATGATAGATTTCCGTACAGACCAGACACCGATGCTACCAGTCAGTGGATTAGTGATTTGGGCCTTTGCAGTGCTTGAAAGTGGACAGGCGATGCAGCGTCTCGTACAGAAGAGAGCGCATCGAATGGTTGAGCGCTTCGACCGAGTGATCGTTGCACGCTGCAAACGATATCGAGTGCTGTCCTCGCGTTCCCACACGGCGGTAAGAACGATATACGAGCAGCGATCGGGCTTGGCGTGCTCGGGAGAAGACCATCCGGACGCCTCATACAGTCATACCATAGGCGATACTGTGGTACAAAGTCTGATGCTCCGTACCTGAGCAATATTCCGGGCAGTGATCCATCCGCAAATGCCTTTGGACGAATGAAGGCGCCTTGCAAGCATTGCCACAGTATCTTAAGAGGGCTTTTCGGAGCAAGAATTAGCGGCGGGGGGGAACGTGTAGGTTTGAAACAACAGTTGGAGCCAAACTCTGATCTCCAAGCCGTTACATGAAACCATGCTGACGTGCTTGATTGGTCTTTCTCGCCATGCTGTTTGCATGGGTTAGTTGGACACCCATCCACGCTCGTGCCGGCTGCAATTGCTTCCGGAAGTGACAACTTGGAGGTCCTACGATAAGCCTTGCTTACCACAAAGATGAAGCTCTACCCTCAACTCCATCTGCCGCCATCGTCTTTGACTGCTCGCGTACACGCAGGCTTGTGTCCTGGAGACGACTACCCAGAATCACATAGATATAATCAGATACACAGTAGCCGGACTTGGCATCGACGACCACGGACATGGGGATTGCAGAAGGATTCGACCTAGACAGGGTCACACTCCTCGCGCTGGCCGCCACCGTTGCTGCAATTGCAGGCATATATTCCTACTGCTTCAGCCGCCCGGCACTTCCAAAGAATGCTCCCAAGCTGATCACAGAAAGCTGGCCCATCATTGGATCCATCGCCTTCTTCACGGAACGATGGGACTTCTTCCAAAGGCAGGCTGCCCATTCGAATACCGGAAAGTGAGGCGTTGCCCAGCTACCACGCTAGCCACTAAAACATTTGCTGACCATATATGAAATGTAGCTTCAGCTTCTATGCTGGACGATACCCGGTACGCAATGAACAGGTGCCATCCCACTAAGCCCACGATTGCTAATCACGCTCATCAACTAGATCATCGGCGTCACAGGCAAAGAAGCCCGAAAAATCTTCTTCGACAACAAATCCCTTGGCTTCGCGGAAGGCTACGGCCCCCTTCTCGGCGGCCAACCGACCATCGACTCCGAGTCTGGCACCGACAAGTCCAGCCGTGACTTCGGCACCTACTTCAACAGCCGCATGATCTCGATGATGAAAAGCAACCGCCTCAATCAAGGCCTGCCCAAACTCCTTAAAGATGCCCGCAAGGTCTGCGACAAGCTCGCCGAAACCTCCACAACCAACCCCTTCGACACAATCTACCGCATGGTATTCCTCTTCACCATGCGCACAGTGGCCTGCAATGAGATCGCTGACGACCCGGTCCTCCTGGCAAAATGCCTCGAGCTCTACGAATCCGTCGATGGCACTGCGACCCCTCTCTCCATCATGTACCCCTGGCTCCCCTTACCGTCGAAATTCCAACGCCTTTACGCCGGCAGCCAGCTCTACATGATCTTTAGACGCATCATCGAGGCCCGCAAAGCTGAAAACCGCCGCGAAGAAGACGCCCTGCAGTTCCTTCTCGACCAAGGCGACAGCATCAAAGACATCATCACGTTCGTGCTCGGTGCCCTGTTCGCTGGCCAATTGAATTCCGGCATAAACGCCTCGTTCATCATCTGCTACCTTGCCAGCAAACCAGAGTGGCTGCAGAAAGTCCGAGACGAAGTGAACGCCGTCGCAGACCGGCACGTGCCGGACAAGTCCAAGCCTTTGAAGGACAGATTGATGGACGTCCCGATCGAGGCCTGGGAGTCCGAGTTCCCAATCACAGACATCTGCCTCAAAGACTCCATGCGCCTGCAAATGAACGGCACGGCGTTCCGCAAGAATATGTCCGCCCAAGCCGTTCCATTGGGAAAATCAGGCGAAGTGATACCACCCGGTGCTTTTGCCATCCTCGCAGCAGGAGAGATCCACTATAATCCGGAGATCTACAGTAACCCCGACGAATGGGATCCCTCTCGCTACCTCCCCGGCCGCGAGGAAGACAAGCGGGAGGAGTATAGCTGGATGGGGTGGGGTCTGGGACGTCACCCCTGTCTTGGGATGAGATTCGCGAAGCTGGAGAACAATATGATTGTTGCGTTCTTCCTCGCGTATTTTGATGACCTCAAGTTGCTTGATGAGAGTGGGCGGGAGACTAGTAGGGTGCCTCCTGCGAATAGGAACAGGTATACTGCGCACAAGCCGGATGAGGTGGTGTACTTGAAGTACAAGCTTGCTGCGCATTAGGCCGGGAGCATGTTGGTAGCTTGTTGAATGATTGCAGCACGTTTAAGTGATCAATGAATTTCACGCCTCCACTGACTAATGTGTGGTGCGCAAGATCGATGAAATTGTGTGCTTGATGTAAAGGTTGCTGCGCGTCGAGCCGGAAGGGGATATTTAGAAAGGTTGCAGCATCTTTGCAGGTCGTGCTACCAAACATCCAAATGCATGCACAGCTCATCGTCATAACTCTCTTTACGCCCAAAACTATAAAGCAACGCCTTGCCCTGGAGCATAAGCACAATTTCCTAACCCAAGATCTCGGCCGTTAAAGCACAGATTGTGCAAGCAAAGCTATAGGAAATGTCGAAAGGCGACCACTTCTCTGAACCTTCTCTTCCCAGCGGAAACTGCTCGATTTCATTAGTGTCGCTCAGCGACTCAGCAGTCGTTCAGCATCGTGGCCCTTTCCCCAAGCCTGGGAGCCGCACCGCCCTTCCAATCCTCCCTCTCAAAGTACCGAAACACAAGCTCATATCCCTCCAAGTCATGCACAATTCGATCCACCCGACGATACCCCTTGACATGGTCCATCCTCTTATCCTTCTTCGCCATCGTCTTGTCGTCATCGCCCTTAGCGGCTTCGAACAGTGTGACCGAGAAGCGACCAGGCTTGAAAATCCCAACGACCTGCTGCACGACTTCCACGGTATCGCGGCCGCTGGCGCGAGTCGGGACATTGGTTTCGAACGAGGCGTAGGAGCACTGTGGTTCGGGGGTGACGTGGACAGTCCAGTAGTGGGTGCTTTCGGCGTCTCCAGGCATGGGGACCACGCCGTTGGCGGAGTAGCCACAGGGCGTGAAGAGGTAGGAATCGATGCGCGCATCTGGGTACTTGGACACCGGGTAGACATCTGCGAGCCCGCAGGCTTCGGTCACGACCGTACCAAGTGTGTGGCCCTCGGTGCTCAATTCTTGAGAGAAACTGAGGGGGTCTTCGTCGTCGGAATTGAACCCAGAGTGATCAGCGGATGTCTGGGCAAAGACGTCGAAACTTCCATCGTCATCCTGCCGGCCATCCACAAGCGTGTTGCCGGAGATGCTTGGATCCGACTCGTTACGCTCCGATATGACGCCCATATGCTCAATAGCGTTTTTACGGGCCTCATGGGCGCGACGGGCATTGTCTTTGGCAATGTCGCTGGCATCGTCCAGGTAGAACTGACGAGCATTGTTTTCCTCCAGATCGGTCATCAGGATTTCAAGTGTCTCATCTCCGGTATCGGTCTCGCCCGCAGGAAGCGGCAAGTGCTGCGTCTTTGTCTCCACCGGAGTGGACGGAGGCGTGATCTGAGTGCCAGGTCCAGTGATATAGAGGTACCAGTGCTCACCGTTCATTTTGCCAATCATGTATGCACTTCCACCAAGAAACATCTTATCCAGGTAGCGCACCTCATCACGCCAGCTACGGTGCGGCCCTTGCTGCTGGTCTGGGTACAAGAAGTTCTTGCGGCTGTAGAAGATACGGTGCGGTGTAGCGGCCGCACCAATGCCCTCTGGCAAATCAGCCTTGACATGCGGGAAGCCGGCTTCAAGAGCGGCAATCTCAAGCAAGCGCGGCAGGCCACAAAGCAGAGTCGTGGTGCCGCAAGTCTTCAGCACAAGCTTGTGCGGGAAGACGAACATGCTCGACTCTGATAGCAGATAGGCATCCACATTGCGCGACTCCACGACTGACAGGACCTTGCAGTGCACAAGGTCAAGCATCTCCTTCCATGTGTCCTGCGCCACGGCTTTCAAGCCGATTGGATTGGCAGACGCCGGCAGCGCCTTCTCAGATGGGCACAGCCATACTTCCAGCAACTTTTCTGGGCCCTCGAAAGCAGAGCTGCTATCAAGGTCCAGAGCAGTGATATCCTTGTTAATGGTCAAATGCGGCGTACCGACTAACGATGACGGCGAGTTGGTGTAGTGAGGTGGAATATTGATATCCGTCATCTCCAGGCTGCTGTTCTTGGCAGTATCGATGCAAACAACGTTGCTCTTTCCGGATCTTCTCTGGTGCTATCGCAGACTAGTGAAGCACTGACTGCTTGCCCAAGACAGACCGCTACGTCCGCTTGAGAAGAGTAGGCCCACGGCTTCTCTTCTGTCCTGGAGGCTGGCTTACGCCAGCAGCAATTCGCTTATCGGGGTGTGATGCAACGACCGTAATGGACGTTATGGAGGCCGGGCTGAGAGGGGGATAAAAGAGCTCTTGCGGCGCGGAATGGTGCCGGTTCTGCGCGGTCTCTTGGATGTGGTCTCCGATACCCGCTGTCAAGTATCCGGGCGTGTAGATGGCACGTACGTTTGGTAGGCGTGTGTCTTTCTCAATCTATGGTGTATATCTCAGCTGTGGATGTGAGTCGTGTTATCTAGGCCTAAGTGAAGAAGCGTTAGTGACAGTCATACATGAGACATGCTGGGACATTGCATACTTCTTGGGCTTGCAGAACAAACGCAGAAGGTCCTCTTGACTCATGGAAGTGAGTTGGTTGATGGGTCGGAGTGGCACAACAGCAAGACTGGCTCTCCTTACACGAGAGCGAGTCGTGTCAATGTGCTAGTATTGTCACAGTCATATGTTTTTGCCAGCTTGAAATTTTGCAGAGACAAGCGCCTGCCCGCCAAAATCTTGTGTGGATAAGGCAAGTGCTCGTGTGACTGCCTCGTGGCCAGTTCTAGGTAGTTCTTTAGGCTTCGAGCCGTCGAGGTAAAGGTGTGAGCCAGATGCGCGTGGACTACTGTTACGAGAGAGGTCAGGATTTTCATAGAGCCTCGAAATTTGGTGGCGGCGTTTGGAAAATGACGCGCCGAGACATGTCAGTCGCTAGCTGCCATGTGCTTCTGAGACATCACAGCCACTTTGACTTGGCATCGATACCCAACGTCGTTTCGGAATTCACGTACGAATCGCGATGAATGCAGAATCAACATCACTGTCCCAGCCCAGTCAAAGTCGGACGTAGTCACCCATCAATTCGATGCAGCAAGCGACTGCCCGGATAGTCACGATAGACTTCTGAATAGTTCTACTGGGGAGATCACAGATTACCTAGGCAGAGCTCATCGCTACCTCAACCTCTTCTGATGTGTGTGTGCAACTTGGTACACCTGGTTCTGTTTTGCTTGCAACCCTGCAAACAATGCAATGAGGCTATGTCGGAACTCTATCAACTGTGGTGGTCAATCACAATTTTTAAGTCGCGGGAAGCCTATACGAGCGATGTAGGCGATGTGGACACCAAGTCAAGCACAGAGAGCAGACATGAAGCAGGAGTGGGCCATTGAAACGAGCTGGCAGCCCTTACCTGTTGATACCCTGAAGCACTAGTCCAGCTCCCTAGTGGTGCCCAAGGCCGAATCAGCATATGCGAATCTAATTTCATGGCTGCTTGCCAGGGACCGAGATAGATGGATCGATCGAATATACAACTCTGATCCGAATGATTCTGTCCACAGTTACTTGCTGATATCGGATCTAAAGTGGTACCCTACAAGCCTCTACGTGCCTTGGGAATCCAGCCGCCTTTAAAACTGGTCTCGCGGATCGCAGACCATGGTCCGGGCAGGTTGCTGCATCTCCATTTGGACAATCAACAAAGTCCTTACTACCGTCAGCGTACTAGCTGTATCTATTGGCTCCTTTGCAGCATACTGCAAGCACCATTGCGCAATCAGGTCATTCGACATGACTTTTGTCCTTTGGAACTGCATTGTAAGCATTTTGCAAACAGGAAATGAGCTTCAGCAGATTGAGGAGCCCTGGATCTGCCTCAGCTGCTAGCCTGTGACAGCTTTGTTCATGAGATGGACATTTCCCTGGGCGCCATCATCGTCCAGAGCTCATTTTTGCCACCGCTGTCTGGCCTCTGGCTGCGACATTAAACCAAAATCGAACAACTGAAGAATGCTACAATGCGACCAGATCACTTGATCATCTCATTGCTGGCTGCAGTCATTCACGCACGAGTGCTACAGGAGTTTGAGTGATAACCGTCAGCTCACGACCGTGCAAGAGCAAACCAGAAGCATGACTGAGTTGATCAGCTAGGCATGGGGGAGTGCCACAACGATGGGGATCGCAAGAAGCAACCTCGTGGCTGGACTTACTGCACTGGTGCGTACTCGCTCTTCCTCCGACCACCACATCGACATTGGACTGGAGAAGCTCGTGAAAGAAACAACGAGCATCTGCTCGTTGACACAAATGGAGGGAATAAGTGATTTGCGCCTGACGCTTCAGGCATCGTTGGCCACCTGTCGAGATCGTTGTGGTTGGCAGCGAAATGTAGAGCGACTATGACCCAGGGCGTGCATCATTTGCCTGGAGTCAACGACTTGCTGCATGTGACCTCTGCTAGGCTGAAATGCTAATAAAACATGACCTACGAGCACTGGACAGTACGAGTCGCCTATCACCATGTCTCGGCATTGCCATGAAATCCTTCGTGGTCAACTCTTTGCGATACCGAGCTCATGTCAGGGAGAGACCAGCGGTTTCCTCGTTCACTGAACGGGTCGGGAAACGCTTGTCGCGATCCACTTAGCTCATGAGAAAATACGCCAAAGCCCATAGCCAATCTACAACAATCTGGGACACTGCCTTGACAAACATTGATGGGGCGCAGACCTGCAACGTCAGTCTATCCATGATGACATTCGGCAATCTACTCCTAAATTCTCCACCTCATAGTCATACCCCTGTGTATTATGAAGGTGTCCGTCGTCACCTGACAATCTTAGAAAGGATGAGCCGCTACAGACATAGTATTCAATTGGCTACAAAGCTGATGGCAATTGTGATCCAGGACGTCCCTAAGGATAGCCTTGTTTCGAACGGAGGCCAAAGCTGAATGTAATCTCACAAGCCAGAGCCTTTATGGATTGCTACAACTCAAGGTGTGCTACAGGGACTTAGCATCAACGTATAATATAGGGCTGTAATTCGCTCAGGATGCTTGCCGCGCCTGGAAAAGACCGTGGAGCGAGATGTCTCGTTAGCAAGGAATAAGTCCACAGCGAGTATCAGAAGCCCTGATCGTCATTTGGGCTCATTAGTAGGTTTCCACGTTCAATACTGTCCTGTTTGATGCTAGCACCTGACTGCTACCAGCTGTCTTCTCCCAAGCCGCGCCTTCGAAGTGCCATGTTGCGCCATGAGATGCCACCCGTGGACCATGTATTTGCTACCACCTTCACATCCGCAGTCATTGACAGTCTTGCCGGCATCTACATTCCAACGTCATCGCCGACTTCAATGCCGCCATCCATTTCCAGACTGTCGACGTCAACAACCTCAGCGTCAGCGCCATTATGGTCGACCAGTAGACCTCGAAGTCGCAGTCGCCGAGACTGGCTAAGTCGGGTCGTCCATCGTTCACCTCTTTCGCGCGGATCCAGCAGACCTACAGGCTCAGATTAGCACGGGTGTCGAATACACAACAACAGGACATTGATCAAAAGCCAGGTGCGTTTGATGCCCTAGGCCTGCCCTTCGCATCACGTGTAGGCTCAGGAAACCTAGTGCGAAGAGGAAGGTTAAAAAAGAGATCATCGATACTGACATTGATATCCGTCTCGCCACACCAGCCAGATTGCTGTCATTCTCCGCCTCTCTCGAAGCACGCTTGAGCGCCTCATCTCTGGCTGCATCGCTGCTTCTTCGCACCTCCTCGTGGCTCGGAGGTAGACGCTCGTTCTGCAAGTCGACCTTCCGCGCATCTTCGAAATTGGTAATGGCTTGCTTGATACCTTCCGCACCAAGCATGAGCGTACCAGCTGGCAGACGCCCACCTGATGCGGTCTTGAGCTCGGTGACACGCTCGGACTCCTCACGCAAGACCTGGAACACACGGGACAGACGACCGATAGCGAGGATCTTGTTCTTGATGGCACGACGCTTGAACTCGGTGCTTTCCGGATCCATGCCGCTCGTGTCAGTGTGGCCAGGGATCGGAGGCGATGCAGGGCCAGCTGATGATGGCGTCTCTTCCTCAAGCTCCTCCTTGCTACAGGTGTTGAGGATTGCAATGAGCATGTCTGTGATCTTCTCGCCGACAAAGGGCAGCGACCAGGTGAAGACGTCCATGAAGTTTGGTAGCCAGTACGGGTGAGGTGTGCAGTTAAATTGTCGAATGTTCATTACGTTATTCTCGTATTTGAGCACGGCGGCCTTATTGTTGTATACGTCCAAATAGTTGGGTGCAGAAAAGATGGTCATGACTGAAGGAAAGCCTGTCGTTCTCGTCTTCCTGTACATGCGGTAACCCGCGTCTTGTGCTTCGTGTGCTCGAATGATTGACAGCAGGTTATTCTTCTCCAAAAACGCACATGCTGCAGGGTAGCTGAAGAAGTACGAGCATCCTCGGACATGGTTGTGTACGAAGTACTCCTGTGTCTTCTCCTGTCCAAACTCCTCGAGCGGGTCTGCCCAAAGGATGTCGCACATGAGACCATGCGTAGGTGGCTCCCGGAAGCGATCCAGCGCCTTCAGGTCCTCCAGTGTGTGTAGCTCAGGTGACAAGCCGCCATGGATGCAGAGAAACTGCTTGTTCATAACCGCAGCCAGCGGAAGAGCGCAGAATGACTCCAGACACGCCTCATACACCTTCTCGCTGTACTTGTGCTTGCATTCCAGCTTGAAGGTGAAGTAGTCTGTCAAGTGGCGACACTCGTGGTTGCCGCGTAGCAGCCAAAGTGTATTGGGGTACCACATCTTCAGAGCCCACAGGTACAGAACACACTCGATGGAGAAGTACCCTCTATCGACGTAGTCGCCAAGAAACAGGTAACGCGTTTCCGCCGGGTCGCCGCCCACCTCAAACAACTTCATCAAGTCGAAGTATTGTCCGTGGATGTCACCGCACACTGTGATGGGCGCATCCATCTCCAGCAAGTTCGGCTCTGACCGCAAGATCTGAGTGCCTGAGTTGATGATCCATAGTGCCTGCTCTTCCGTCAAGCGTCCTTCCCGGTATAGGTGCTGCTTGAGAAACTGAAGATTGGGCTTGCTGCGATCGTCCGGCGAGAGGAGCTGGTCTTCGGTGGGGGTATTGAAGGCGGGCGCTTGAACATCTGGAGGGAGACGCCACTGTCAGCATGTATGTTCCTTCCCAAAACCCTGTCTGCCATGAGGTACCTTTGCACACGCGCTCTTGAGTGCTCACGGTCGAGCCATCTTCCATAGTATGCAGTGTGAAGTCGATCTCCGGAACCTGCTTTTTATTCCGGATCGCTCGTATCGCATTGTCCGTGTACTGGTTCTGATCCTGCTGACCGTCCATCTTGGCGGCTGCGCAATTCCACTCGACTCGCTCTTCCACTTGATCGAAAGATTGCAGCGCGTTCGGTATCTGGTCGTGTGTCTTTCCGATCGTCCTTAAGTCAATTCCGCCAAACGAATCCCGGACTTGTGGCTTGTGAGAGATGGTCGCGCGACCTGCTGCTTGGAGCGGAAGGTGGCCTGCCCGTTACGAGGTCGTCGTCCAGTGCGGTTTCGGCAAATATTAGCAGTCGTGAACAGTGCCAACAAAGGAATTGTGTCGTCACGGGAGCAAGTTACGGGAGCACCTTCGAGATTTCGTCGGTGAGGCACAAGGCTGATAGAGGGTCAAGGAGAGCGCCACTGTCGAACCAAGCGCCGAGGCCGCCTTGGGTATAGTCTAACGTCCTGAGCCTACTTCCAGGCTTGCTTACCCCTCGAGCGGGCCTGAAACAACAAGAAAAATGCCTACCGTTGGGCAGCATTTATTCACACAATATGGATTATACTGATGTCTATGTACATGCACCACCATCTCATCACTATTTACATGGTCATGACATTATCCGCATTTCGTCTACTTAGCGACAGACCCAGTGCTTCTCAGCGGGTACATAACCGCATTAGCAGCCTTCGCGCAGCTGCTACTCCCGGTCTGATTAACGTGTACCGACTGACCATCTTGTACACGTCCATACACATGGCTGTAATACCACACCTCATCCAGAATAGTGCGACCCGTGTCATTCGAGCCCTTGCCCCCAGCAGTCTCATTGTACCTCGGACCGGTGCAACCCAGATATGGCACAGCGCCGTACTCAGCCTGCAGCGCTGACTCCATGGCAGACAAAGTGTAGTTGGTCGCGTTCGACGGGTAGATGCCATGAGCACCCAGCCAGCCATACGTGGGACGCGCCATGTAGTACAGAATCACAGTCTGGAAGAAATCGATCACGTCCTCGTGCTGCACGTACTCAGGCCCGTAGCACGGCACATCGAAAGTGCTATAGCAAGTCGCGTGCTTGCTGAACTCGTGGGCCCAGAAGTCCTCGTTGGACGCCCCTTGGTTTACCCAGTACTTGTTCATGTAGGCCAGGAGGTCGTACTTGCCGAACGCCTGGATGAAGGTTCCGACATCCGGACCGGTGTAAGCTGGCACCTTGGTGCCGTTTGCAAGGCCATTGGTAGTGTTGGGAGATGGCGAAGGGTCGTATTGACGGTTCAGGTCGCAGTATTGGGTATAGCTTCCATTACAAAAGTCTGGCCACAACCCGTGGATTGAGAATTCGTTAGACGGCAGGAGCTGGCCTTGCGACTCGAGACCAGTGTAGGTGTTCCAGAATTGCGTCTGCACGACGAGACCGCCATAAGTCTCCACGCAGCAGGAGTCGACCAAGGACGCATTTGCATTGGCAGAACAAGACAGGTATGGCTGGTCGAGGACGCAGGTGTGGTTCAGGTCACTCTCGCCATACAGAGAGGCATTAGCGGCAGCGAGGAGTACTGCTTGAGCAGCAACATCGGTGGACTTCATCTTGACTGTGCTGCAAAATGTACAGACCTACCATGCATATGAAATTTGAGTCTCGGCCAGGTTATATGCAGTACCTTGCAGCCCACAGCCGCAGACGTATGGATAAACTCATCATCATGCAGCCTGCAAAAGCATTGACACCTCGTGGCCGTGCTGAGCACGGCGATTTGATGATGTAGTTGTGTGCTACTTAAACGAGGCTGGAGACATGGCCCAAGCGGATCTTTTCTTGGCCGGCCGGCCGGCTGGCGATCTCCGAAGGAGCAAGATCGCACGTCGAGACTCAACTCTTCTCCAGTGACCCTATCAGTCAAACAACTGGTTGACTGGCTGCTTGATGCTTCATTCCGTTTGACAGTTCAATGATGCGGTGACTGCTGCTTGGTGCTGCCGCCATTGACTGAGGTCGTTGATTGTGAAGTCGGTCGAGGTTGACAGCTTGGCAATCTGATGCTAGCAATCGCTAGTCAACCATTTGGTGGACTGATAAAATCACTGCTCTTCTTGCAAAGTGCCAACAACGACTGTGAGGATTTGAAAAGTCAGCAATGCTGCTGCATCTCCACTCTGCAGTGCGCCAGAAGCTTTGAAACCCCCAAGCAGCTGGCTGCAGCTTGCAAGTACGCCAATACCAGCTGGTCTGGTGACATGGGCAAACAAGGAGAACAATATGGCAACGACACATGCAAATAGGCAGTCTAAGCTTCAGCATCTCAAGACATTTTTCCAAAAAACCAAGCAATAATGCTTCGAACAGCTCTGACGACAGCGCGCCAGGGCTGCTTCCATCGCTTCATCATTCATGACCGATGAAGCGATCAGTCTATGGCTAATTGACAGCTTTCCGACTCGAATCGGGTATCCTCCGGTGACTGACTGACAGTACTCATCGAAACCCAACACAAAGCCAGTAATATGCACGGTGCATTGGCAAGGCATGGGCAATCATCATGACAGAACCAGGCTGCTTTGACGTGAGGCGAGGAACAGTGAACAATCACCACGTCTCGCTCATATGGTCACTGATCCACTTTGACCCAACAGGCTTTCTCCAGCGCCTGCACCATCTTATCGTTCCTGCTTTGGCATCCATAACGCATGCAAAATGCGTCATCTCATTCGTGGTGGGATACTTCTGCACCAGTTCGACGACGTCTGCCACGTTGGACATTGAGCGCGTGGCCTTGATGTGGTGCCAGTTGTGCTCAGCACACTGCTTACGATCTTGTGCTTCGGCGAGGAGCTCCGCGAGCGATGCATTTGGTGGTGGGGGAGAGTGGTCGGTATTCCGAGCACATTCGCTTGACTCAGCCTCTTGGTCATTGTTGGTGATGACGATGAAATCATTGCTCGAGCGCAATTTGGCTGTGACGCGGTCCTTTTCTATTACGGTCGTTTTCATGCCGTCGCAGAAGCAGAGGTAGCAGGCTGTACTTGCGAATGTCCGAGGAATAGCAAAGTGTTTGATAACATCCTCGTATCTTGGCAGAGCAGTCACAATGCAGCGGCGCTGCGCAAATCCTTGCGATTTGTACGAAGCATTAAATGGCGAAATCAGCGGCGGTAGAAGATAGCTTCTTAGTATGCTGGCGATGCTTGGTCTCAAACCCATCAAGACCAAGAACATGTGACACATGTACAGCACATTGGCAATAAGACTGGACTTGGCATTGCGAGTTGGCCGAAAGTTGAGGCTCATGCTGAGATCTTTCCGTACGCCTGTCAGCACTCCAATGAAGCCGGCATAAGTGATGCTGCTGGCAACCACTGGACCGTCCGGTGCTTCAACGAAATCTAGATGCACAACGATACGACGTAGTGCTGGCATATCCCAGTCCAGCGTTCGAAAGTGTAGCATTTTTACTCCAGTACCGTGCTCGTCTTGTACAGCAGCTCCACCACTAGAGCAGCCCATAAATAAATCTAAGAGCACGTTGAAGCACACCAGCAGGTACATCGCTACGCCAGTCGCCTGGCTTATGCCTTGTAGCTCAGCATTCTCCTCGTCGTTGTGGATCTTTCGTAGGAAGAGGTGGCACAAATGATGCAGCCATCTACCTGGTATAGGCACCGCGCTTACGACCACGTCGTCGAAAAGTGAAGTCAAGCCTTTGATCTCGCTCTTCATGGCGGCGCATACTTCGAGGTATCTCTGCTCAGCAGGCAGGCTCAGATCGATCGTGAAGCGAGGCGGCTCGTCTGATTGAGCACTGCGCGCACGCCGAGCTGTGGCCTTTTCGCGTGGACGTAAGTTCGCCGATGCATTGTCAGGTGGTGCGTCTGCCGGGGCGCTGGGCACGCGCTCATGAATTGTCTGGCTACGAGTAGTAGGCATTGCTATACCATTTAGCAGGAGAGGAAGAGAATGAAAGGTCAATACCTAGTGCCAAGCCAGACGTTCACATACGTGGCAGCTCGAATGGAAGTTGGCAGAGGATTGCAGTTGCCTCTCTGCTGCCTGGCCTACGGCAGGAGCATGGTGAGTGGAATCGGTGCATGAACAGGACACTGGAAAGGGTTGCATGAAGCCCCTGCACCAGCCATTAACCAGTTTTAGTTTGGTGGCCATCAAACTTGGCGCCTCATCAACAGCAGCGTCATTCAATATCTATGCTCAGAAGATTCTTCTCACCCCCATCGCAAAAGTACCCAGTGAGCACACCATCTCATGGCCTCTGAGCCTCCACATCAGGCTACTCGGCTAGATATCCAACGCAAGGCACATGAGAGGCGTTCGTCTGAGCTGAACGGCCACCACGCCTGAAGATGGCTGACATGCTGACTCACGATAGTATCTCGTGAGGCAAGGCTTTGTGCTTCCATTGGAGCCAAATGCAAATTGCCATGGCAGGCAAGGAACCCTGATAGATACTGAGGCCGTCTCTGATACATGGAGAGACTGGTGAAAGATCATTGCATTCTTTGGCGATCGCTCATTGATGGTGACCTGTCTACAAGCTGCGGCGCGAAAGATGCCACAGGTACATCGATACGGTACCTGCAGGTGGTAGGCGTAATGACACACAGTGTCTAGCCTCCCATCCAAGACCTGGGTACGAGAGTATGAAGGTCGACCATTCCCGCGAGGCTTCTTATGCTCTCCATGGGTCCCCTTAGAGCACAATGGCCACGATGCGATTTGTCCTAGCAGCATTCATTTCTAGGCTGATCCTGGTGGTCGCGCAGCAGAGACCTTTCACAGTCACTGGCACTCAGATCTCCACTACAGTCTTGGCGACCACAATCGTTGCGCTTTGCAGTATGACTATGACTGCCTCAGCCGCACCGACAACAACCCTTCACTCGACCACTAGCACGGCTGCCGCTTCCACGTCAGCCTTATCCTGCACTTCTGCTCTGCCAACATCATTCTATATCCAGAACAAGCTCAATTGTGACTACTACGCTTTTAAACATTTCCGGCCACGGTCAACTATACGCTGTGAACTCGACTTGCGAAGCTTCGCCTTTCTGGCTGGACAGCACCTGCGATGGTTCAATCTGCGACATCAATCAGCTATCTTACAATGTCACCTGTTCAATCACGAACACTACCGCGAAACACGGAGCTTTTGTACCTGGAGACGGCGGACCGGTATTCTTATTCAGTAACTCCTCGCAAGGCGCCTTTGTCACTGCAGCCTGGAGCTCGTACCTCTGTGTGTTGGTACTGATCCCGTTACTGGATCACGACGTCAGCAACGTGTATATATGCGATGGCATGTTGAACCTTTTTGGACTTGGATTTGAAGCTTGCTGTCAGGCGGCTACTTTGACAGTTGTGCCTGCTCAAATCCGGAGACCTGAACTTCGAATTAACTTGTATAGGCATATCTATGCTCATGAGCAGATACCTGCATTGCTCACAATCTCTTCGTCTATTGTCGGATCTCGCTTCATAGCAAATAATTGCTCCATCCGAATCCGCCTGCGAGCGTACGACTCACGAAAATTGACCGTGTGCCCCGTCATACGCAGTACCTCTGAGCTTTCGTTGACCATCTTCACCAGCTCGTCAACATACGCAATCTCATCACCGTCCTTCTTCAACGAGTGAAACTCCCTCCCAGCTCCTTTACGTTGAAGCTTCTGATTATACTCCTTCCTCATTACATCTGTTGGGGGTAGCGGCACCACGCCGGCAAGAACTTGCGCCAAAGCCTGAGCCTGGAATTCGAAAAACGAAAATGTTGCGACGTGATATGGTACGCCAATGAAGCTCAGCGTTGGGTCAGGAATGTAGAAGACGTCTTTGTACAGGTTGTGTGTTTGCTGTCCATCAGTCACCAGTACCGTTTCATTTGCTTCTGCGGAAGTCTTATCGTCGTCATGATACTGCCGCATGAATGGGAAGGAGACGTGATAGCCAGTAGCCATGATGACCTGGTGGATGTTGCATAACTTCAGACCAGATGCCAGCGTCACAGTCCCCGGAATCGGAAGCTTGTCATCCTCATCGAGAGGCTCTTCCGAGAGGACATCGAACGATGCTACTGCACCAACACGAGCCGCGTTGGCAGGCAGAAGATGGGATGGCAAGTCATATGGGCCGCCTCGACTGGACTGGTACACCGTTCTTGCGATCGGTCCAAGCTCCTTTGCGATGTCTGTAGAGGATACTCCAGCACCCACGATAAGGACATTTTGGTCCTTGAAGCCCTCCGGTCGTCGGTACCGCTTCGAATGCTGCACTCTGTTGGGGTATCGCTCTTTCCACGCCTCCAGACCTGGAAAATCAGGGATTTTGCAAGCATGATAGTGGCCGGAGGCTACGACCACGGCATCAAACGTATATTGCTGCGATGAAATTCCCGGGCTATTGAGCATTACATTCAGCGTTGAGGTCCTCACAAGCCAACCATCTTTCTCGCGCTCAACTTGATCGACTTTGGTGTTGTACTTGATCACGTCCTCCACGCCGTTGGACCTGGATGCCTCTTGGATATAGGAGGCGAGCACATGATGTGGTACAAACTCCTCTGTACCCTTCGGCCAAGATTGACACTGGACTTCCATCTCTATTGTAGAGACGTTGTTTCTCAAGCCATTGTAGCAGGGTCCCGGCGGAGCATGCTGGAGTGCAATGTCTTCGCTCGATAGCGACGTAGGCAACTGCCCATCTATCGGGCTGTCTGCTCGACTTCCCGCTTTGTGCTGAGTGTTTTCGGGCGAATCGCCAATAGAAGGCAAGATGGAAGGGTATGCTGCATCTTTTGCCACACGTTCGTCAAACACCCAGACGCCACCTGCTCGGCCTGATCGTTCGAAGACGGTGACGTCGAGTCCAGCCCGATTGAGATACACTGCAGCTACAACGCCAGATATGCCAGCTCCGATCACTGCGACTGACTTGACGTGGAGTCTTTGCTCGTCAGCCATCCTTGGGATAATACTCAAGCTGAGTCAATCATTGATACGTAAAGTCACAAACAACAAAGTGTCAAGAGTTGTTGGCAAGATACGGTATTGTATTAACAACCATATCCCTGCATGTATTCATTTTGGGAAGTCGAGCGAGAGTCGTGCGATGCTGCAGTGAGCACGCCATACCTCAGCTTCGCTCAACTGTCAGCCAACGGTTTTGAACACCGCGTTTTCATTCTTGGGCGCGACACATGGCTTTTTGAAATAACTAACGAATCCTCAAACAGTCGGACGATCACACTGCTTCTTGAAAAATCTGTCTGATCTATTGATCGATGAGGCATCGGAGAGCTTCGAGTGGAGAAATCAGGTGTTGTTCGCGTGAAAATCATCACTACAATTGTTACAAGGACGGAAGACATATCAACCGATCTGATCCATCAGGCACATGCCTTCAGAGACACCACTTACGCAGTTGCACACGGTGAATCAGCGTTATGTTAATAGATCGACGACACCAGCTCTTCATCCGAAACTTTAGGCGCATCTAAGAATGCGACAGCCTCCGCCGGCATTGGCTGGTAGGCGGCCTCTCGCATATCAATGGCGTATTTGAGCCTTGCCTGTACGAACCTGATCTCTTGCGCAACAGATGTGGTTCGGTGCTTGCGGAATTGCTGTATGGCGAGGGCCATCAGATTGCGCTGATGGAACGTGGCGGTATCGTGGCGGATATCGCTGTCGTCCAAGTAAGCTCGGATCTCTCTGAGAACAAGGCCAATGCACCTTGTGTCGCTGTTCAAGTCCTCGAGATAAGTATCATTGTCCGATAGGGCTTCGTCCGATATCGACTCAATGTGGCCCAATAGAGCCCAGTCGTCAACCATCCACTCGTCGCTCAAGATAGAGTCGCTGTCGGACATGGAGCTATCGTCTGACATGCAGTCAGTCTCTGCCCTTCCAAAATCGGCAATGACCACGTTGGGGTAGTTGCCGAACGATGGGCTACGAGTGCTGAGCAATAAATTGCATGCATAGACATTTCCGTGAGTGAGCAGGGGCCAGTCCTGGCGCGGAGCCATCTGGCCAGGTTCGCTGATTCCGAAGCAGATGTAAAGCATACCTCGAATCACCTCGCACATGACGTGCCACTGGAAGCCGAACGATAGCGCTTGAGGGAACCGTTTGGCGAAGTCTTCCAGTACTCCACCATTGCAGAAAGGAAGTGCTAGCCACTGGAGCTCAGGCCCATCGTATTTGAAATCGCAACAATGTGTATAGCACGGGTTAGCTTCCGCCAGCTCTTCTGAGAGGATCATGATCTCGTTCTTCAAATCGCCTTCTATGTTGTCGTGCTTTGCGAACTTGATGACCACCAGGTTAGCTCTGAGTTCGTCGAAGAATGCCGGCGAGTGCTTACCTTCATGTGTCGCAATCACTGTCTGCACGACATCCTTCTGGATGGCTGCGCAGGCATGACCATTGTCTCCATGACCCAAATGCTTGATGATGCAGTAGTATAGCGAGCAATGTTGCCGGGAACGGTCCCATGGCGGATCCTCCAGGGATCTGTTGTGGTTGGCTTCCATTAAAATATTAGGCGTAATTCGAGATGAAACCAAAGTATTGTGTGCCGTTGACATTGTCTTCGGTGTTCGAGGCCTGCTCGGATATGTTGCACTTTATGGCTGATTGAAACTTTGATGTCAGAGATTCCAATGTATGGCGGCACTTTACGCAGCTTCGTTGCTTTTATAGAGCTCGAGAAGCAATGAGCTGGCTCTGATTTATCCAACAGCATGCAGAGGCTTGATTTACATAAAGGCAAGATCATTGTCAGCGGGATTCTCTATGCTTGTCTGCACGATTCTCCGACAGAGGCATTGTGTAGTACAAGGATCTCAGGACGGCTTTGTAGTCCTTAAGCCTCGTACTCGACCTCATGGGCTCCTCGGCGCGTGCCTGCTCGGCAAACGCCTCGAGCTGCCACCGAAATGTCGTCCACCACTATTTCCCTCGTCTGGCCCAATAGAGACCATCAGCATACGCGTGCCTCGTGTGATACGAGCCGAAGATGCTATGTGATGCCTCGCGTGGACTGTGGTGGACTTTTGTTTATGCAGGACTTGGCCCGAGCTTTCTAGCGCTATCATCCTGACTTCTGCCATTTCGACAAACCACATTGCGCCTTGCATCGCGACCGAATCGAAGAAGACATTCCATCAGTATGTCATGGCCACGGCAATGCGGTGCAGACGCTGAATTGCTTCCGTGGTTTCCGGCTCCCCGAGGCTGGCCGAACGGAGATGTTGTGTCATGGACGTACAAGCTTCAGGCCTATCTAGGTCATACTACAGGCACTTATGCACCCGCAGACACCAGTGATTCAGCTGATTATGCCATTCTCAATACCTTGCCTCCTGACAAACCAGGACCATCTTGACCAGATTCAACCTCTCGTAGCAGTACTTGTACCACCATGTCAGGAACAGCTGAAGTGCCTCTCGTCAAGACACCCGTGCTCATTATTGGCTCGTCCATGGTTGGCATGACACTGTCGGCGCTTTTAGCGAAGCATGGAGTCGAGAAGTGCATTACTGTCGAAAAGCACTCCTCTACAGCCATTCATCCGCGAGCAGCGCTTTTCCATCCACGAACGATGCAGATATGCCGCGAGTTGGGCCTCTACGAGCGCATGAAGGCGAAAAGCTTCGAGTATTATGACGAGCATGCTGGGGTTCACAATGTGGAAAGCTTGGCGGGAAAGAAGCTGGGTACGTGGATGCAAGATCTTAACGAGGGTCTGGAGGATATTAGTCCGACCAGCCGTCTGTTCTTGACGCAGCAGATGTTTGAGCCCCTTCTTCGTGACCAAGCTGAGAGCCATGGCGCGGATCTGCGGTTCAGCACCGAGTTGATGGACTTTCGGCAAGATGAGAAATGCGTGGTTGCCATCCTGCGGGATACCCTGACAGGTGAAAGGCAGCATGTGCAAGCACAATATATGGTGGCATGCGATGGCAATCGTAGTTTTGTCCGTGAAAGACTCAATATCCCGATGGAGGGGCATGGTCTGCTTTCACAATCATTGACCATCTACTTCAAAGCTGACTTGGGCCGCTTCGTGCGAGGTAGCATGAACGGTGTGATTTATGTCAACAATGAACAAGTGCGAGGGTTCTTCCGGCTTGACAAGACAGGTACCGAGGGCTTCTTAGTTGTCAATACAGCGGGCAAGCGAGGGACAGAAGAGAGCAGATCTCCCGCCAACGACATCACGCGCGAGCGGGCGGCAGAACTGCTCACTGCTGCTATTGGCGCGGATGTGGAGTTCGAGATCACGCTGATTAATCCTTGGCGAGCTGTTTGTGATGTTGCGCAACGCTTCATCGAAAAGAGAATCATCCTCGCTGGCGATGCAGGTGAGCACCCTCCCAACCTATGTATGCCGTGAGTGCCCGCTGATCATGATATTCTCCCCTGGCAAGGCCATGTAGTGACACCCAATGGAGGGTTTGGTGGTAACACTGGGCTGCAAGATGCCCATAATATCGCTTGGAAGCTTGCGCTCATACTTCAGCGTAAGGCTGGCCCAACACTCATCCAAAGCTACGAGGAGGAGCGATGGCCAATGGCGAAGAAGACGGTAGATCAGGTTTTTGAACGGTATATTGTGCGGACCGATCCAGAGCTGAAGCGACCAGATATGCTCGTTGAAGAAGAAGTGCCGGACGCACATCTGGAGTTAGGATATCAATATGTGTCCAGAGCGCTGACGAATGAGGCTTTGCCAAATGAGGGGTACGTCACAAGCGATCCTGCTACAGCAAGCGCTGTGGCAGGCTCAATGTGTCATCACGTCCTCATCCAAGAAGCTTCAGCTGCAAGAAACGACGATCGCAGACCGCATCCTATCGCAGACCTCCTTGGCCACGGCTTTGTCCTGGTGTGCGGACACGATCATCACTTATGGATGGAGGCCGCCGAGAGTGTCAACCAAGAGAGGTGTCTGCCAGACATAGCTCTTCACCAGCTCTCACCGGACCGTTGTAATCGATATTTCTACGAGCGCTATGCACTGTCGCCGTCTGGCTGCGTTCTGATCAGACCTGATGGTTTCATCGCATGGTCACAGCACAGCCTCGACCGCCAGGGACCCGACATTAGCATCATGGTCCTCGTCCAGAGGCTCAAATGCGTCATGGAGCAGGTATTGTGCTTGAAGGACAAGGCACGGCTATGATGATCGAACATTCCTCAGCGAGTCCTTGTACTCGTGTGACGTTTGGGCAGAACCGAAGTACATTGAGCATGTGAGTATCCTCGCCTGAAGCAGTCAGACGGTCCGTCAGTGACAAATTGCAGCGACGACATCATAACCCCTGTCCTTCAGTATCGACTCGCAAAGCCATAGAGAACCGTCCGAGATAATGCGATGTCACATCCCAGCCGAAAAGAGAGCGCCTGGACCCTAGTATTTCAATACCCGCGGAATCGTATTGGTTCTCTGCGGTTTCGAGCAGTATTGCTGACCGTCATTCTTTTCTCTGCCTACAACGGCATGGGTCTCATTGTACACATACGTACACCAACAGCAATCGCGGACCTTAACCAAAAAAAGCAGGCACGCACGCACTCGGGCCGCGAATTGCGGGGCACGGGAGACCGATCGATCCTCACGCGCTCCACTCTCCTTGCTAAAGCGCTGCGGACGCCATGGACCCCACAAGTAGTACCCGCGGTACGTCGCCCCAGTACAAGTCGAGGCGCCAGCCATAGCACTGAACAATAGACCATTCAAGTCACGAGACCTTCTGCATTGCGCAACCTGACTGCGTACTGTAGCCGATGGAGGGATCTGCAACCAGGCTCGTGCCACGATGCGTGGCATTTTGGAGCACATTACACGCTGCGTCTTTATCCTGTCGGGAAACGGCTCGTAAGCCGAGCATGGCTGAGGCTGAAGTGTGCAAGTTCCTTTGTTCGTAAAGGCCAGGCTTTGTAGCGTGGGTGCAAGCTTGATGTCTTGCGCCTCACAATATCCGGTCGCACCGGGTGAGCAATGATGTGAGTGTACTCATGGGCCGGGCGAATACCAAAAAGGATGCGGCGCACCTCGGGCGTAATGCGGAATAATTGTGTCATTGCAGGCAGTCTTCTGACTGTCGCTTCTGCTACACACCACTACCTGGATGCTGTCCGCGACCTGTCGGCTCAAGGAGAGGCGCTACTTCAACATCTCCGCTCCCTCCATTGGTCATCAGACCATAGACGTCCGCTTTCTGCAGATCTTCGCGGCCGTCATTCGTGGACAGAGGCAGATATTAGGCGATCGTGGCTTGGTGTTGGCTCACTACCTTGCCAAATATTACTCAACGTGGTCCAGACCTTCGTTGTCTCGGTGCCGCGACCATGCACCATTGCTTTTGATGTGTGTGCGTGTGTGTGTGCTGTGTGCTGGCGTCTGGCCGATGGTGGTGTCGGTCAGTCGCTATTGCTCCAACGATAAAGAAGCACATGCTTGGTCTTGAGCTCAAAGAGATCAATCAGCCGAGCAGGTGGGGCAAGTATTACATCCACCGCAGGTACCGTGAGTTTGAACCCAAATCATCGCCAGCGATGCGAGCCTGCATCTAGGAATACCAATGGGCGTTCCTCATAAAAGAGGCTGAGTCCTCTCCCAGATACGTTTCGTCAATGATCAACAGCAAGGCGAGTGCAACCCAAAATGATACTTCTTGCACCTCTGCGAGCCGTATTGCTCCTCACGACAGCAACGGTGACTGCTCTTACGCCTGCACAATGGCGAGCGCAGTCGGTCTATCAAGTAATGACTGATCGCTTTGCGAAGACGACAGATGAAACAACTGCTTGCAGTAATCTCAACTATGTGAGCTTACTCGACACCAGTGTCACTCGAGCATTGCGCTAATGTGGTCAGTACTGTGGTGGCACATGGCAGGGTCTTATCAACCACCTGGACTACATCCAGGGCATGGGCTTCACAGCGGTACGATGCCTCCCTGGCATTTGTCGGAAACAGCTGACATTTGAGAAGATCTGGATATCCCCGGTCGTCGAAAACCTGCCCGCGTCTGACGAGACCGTCGACGGCAGCTCATATCATGGCTATTGGGTAGTCCACGCTCTTGCTCCACAGTGGGGTGCTTGACGCTGATGCTCGTGAAATGCAGGCCCAGGACATATACGCTGTCAACCCGAACTTTGGCACCGCAGCGGATCTGGAAGCCCTCTCCACCGAGCTGCATGCTCGTGGCATGTACCTAATGGTTGATGTCGTGACCAACCACATGGTGATTTGATTCTCCATTCGTGCTCCCGTATTGCAGACTGACATACGCAGGGTTATGATGGATGCGGAGAATGTGTCGACTACAGCACATTTAATCCGTTTAATTCGCAGTCCTATTTCCACCCATTCTGTCTGATCGATTACGACAATACAACTTCGATTCAAGTGTGCTGGGAAGGCGATAATATTGTCTCCTTGCCCGATCTCAGGACAGAGAATAGCACTGTCTTGTCGACGTGGAAGACATGGATCACCGAGTTGGTCGCAAATTATTCGAGTAAGCTCCAGAGCTCAAATAATATAACGCAAGCTAACGATATCGCAGTCGACGGTTTACGCGTTGATAGCATGCAGCAAGTCGACTCGGCTTTTTGGCAACCCTGGCTTGCAGCAGCCGGAGACATCTATGCTGTGGGTGAAGTATTCAACGGCGATCCAAGTTACGCCTGCCCCTATCAGAGCTACTTGCCCGGTGTAATGAACTACCCGGCTTATTATTATATCACGGAAGCTTTTGAGAGCACGACCGGAAGTATCAGTGACCTTGCAAATGGTATCAATACGGTCAAGAGCGATTGCAACGATCCAACGTTGTTAGGGTCATTCTTGGAGAATCAGTGGGTTTCCGGATTTTGCAGTGCTGATGTTAGCCTTGGCTGACAGGTTGCATAGTGACAACCCGCGTTTCCCGTCATACACCTCTGACATCAGCCTTGCAAAGAACGCCATCGGTTTTACGATGCTTCAAGATGGCATTCCGATCATTTATCAAGGCCAAGAGCAGCACTATAACGGCAGCGGCACCCCAAACAATCGAGAGGATATTTGGCGGTCGGGCTATTCAACTTCTGCCACTCTTTACAAATACATTACACAGATCAACGCCATCAGGACTTGGGCCCTTACCGAAGATAGCTCGTATTTGACGTACAAGGCGTACCCCGTGTACTCTGATTCGAAGACCATAGCGATGCGGAAAGGCTCAGTCATTTCTGTATGGACGAACAGTGGCGCATCAGGGAGCAGCTACTCCATCACACTCACGTCTTCCGAAACTGGATTCTCGGCTGAGCAGTCGATCACAGAGCTTCTCACGTGCACGACTTCCACTACTGATTTTGAGGGTGGACTCACGGTCAACATTTCTGGAGGCCTGCCAAAGGTGTACTATCCAAGCTCCGCCCTGTCCGGTAGCTCTCTGTGTTCGACTACTACGACCACCTCAACAGCGTCCACCAAGACGTCGACCTTTACGATTTCGGTTTCGAGTACTCTGAAAACATCCACCAAGACGTCAGTTTCGACCTCAACCAGCTCAACTTCGACAAGTACTTCTGTCGCCGTGACCTTCGACGAGCTCGTTACCACCACCTATGGTGAAACCATCAAGATTGTGGGCTCTGTTTCACAGCTAGGTGACTGGGCCACGGCGAGCGCTATAGCACTTTCAGCGTCCAAGTATACAAGCTCAAAGCCCTTGTGGTTCGTGAGCGTGGATCTGCCCGCCGGTACTGTGGTAGAGTACAAGTACATCAATGTAAGCCCCGCACATAGATCAAGTCAAAGGCATGCTGCTGACAGTGCTGTCTTAGGTCGCAAACAATGGTGATGTAACATGGGAGTCGGATCCCAACCACACCATAACAGTATCGGCGTCCGCAACGACCGTGAGTAACAGGTGAGTCTGCACCACAACATGCTCGATTGCGATGGATATGATCACTGACCTTCGCAAATCGATGTGAGCAGCTGGCAGAGTTGACATTGCACATACAACAAGCTGCAGGCTTAAGTCATATCGCTCTTCATGCATCAATAATTTGTCTCACAACCAGAGTAGATACATTATGCTATTCATGTTTTGTCACAATATACCATGTAGAGTCTTTTCAATATCGTTTACGACGAGGCGATCCTTGCGAGCTGCTTGATTCGGGCAGTCGCCAACGAAAGACAGCCGTCCGAATAATGAGTAGCAGGAACAAATTGGGTCGGCTTTGCCAAAGGGGAGCTTTGTACAGTCATAGACGGTTACATGCCGTTGATCCGGCATGCGTCTGCCAGAGGTAGAGAGGAAACCCCACAGAGCAAGGGAAGGTCAGGCAACTATCGTGTTCGCATTCGATCCGAGAGCTGTAAAGAAGATACTTCGGTTCGCACATACCGGGTTACAAGACGTCGTATGCCGTAGGATTGGTCCTCAGCTCCAAAGTATTGGAGAGAAGATGCTCTATTATGGACACAAAGCACTCGTGCGCATTAGTCTCAACGACCCAAACGCCAATCGCTCGCCTCTCGCCTCACACGCTTTCAATGCAGCCCATTCGCATGACCATTGACTTCGGTTTGACCGATCGCTCCGGCATGTTCATGGACTTCTGCATGACCATTGACTTCGGCATGGCCATTGACTTCCGCTTGACTATTGACGTGCGCTTGACCAGTGCCTTCCGCTTGACCATTGACCTCCACTTGACCATTGACCTCCACTTGACCATTGACTTCGACTTGACCATTGACTTGCGCTTGGGATTCCTCTTCTTTTCGGACGACGAGGACCCTGAATTGGAATGTCGCAGTAGCCCCGTTGCATGCCTCTTGTGCGCATTTCTCCATAAGATCAAAGTACCACTCCCTGGTCATTTCTTTCGGCAGGCCTTCGATATCCGGCAGAGCCATTGGATGCTCCGGCAGCCTTTCAGCCACAAGCATCCAAATCGCGAGCGTGTTGTCCGCCAATGCCCTATACATCTCTAGGGCTGGCTTGATATGATCGACTGCTAAGACCTCGCCGCCGTGTTGCATGAATGTCGTCGGTAGAGCATGATACCACTCAGGTCGCATACCGCCCATATCGACCATGACGATCTTCTGAAACTTGAACATGGTTTCCATTGCTGCTGTAGAGACATCGGGGGATGGCGAGCGGCTCGTCCAGGTTCCGACGTGACTCTCATCCCATTGAACATAACCACCGGGCTTGAGGAGGGCTAATATGTTCTTGATGAGTGGCTCATCATTGTTGTCAATCACGGCGCTGCCCATAGAACGAAGATGGACGATATCGAATTGGCCAACGAAGTTTTCCGGCGGAGTGGTGGTGGCGTCCCATAGATGAAGTTTGATGTTTTTGGGCAGGCATCGCTGATGCGGAAACAGGGACGATGAAAGGTCGAGGCCGTGATACTCGTGCTGCGGGTACTGACGAGCTGTTTGCAGGAGCCAAGCACTGTCGGGCCTTAATGATGGGCTCTGGTCTCTTGAAGGTAGGCAATTCTTACCCGTTGGCGCAGCCGACGTCGACAATCTTCAATGGTCGACCCTCTTCCGCAAGAGGTACCAGCTTAGGATGCAAATTGTAGTCCAGCAGCTGATTTATGAGCCATGCCTGCATATAGAGTCTGCACGCTCGGGTCAACTAATGCCATCTTGCCTAAGATCAGTAGCGCTGACCTGGTCGATTCCCGGAAATCGTGTCGCTTCCAATATTTGCTGGGAGAGAAGTATTGCTTCTCGGCTGGCTGTGATTCCGTCATTGCTGATGGCATAGTCTGTGTCGAATGATAGGTTGTTACTGTAGAGAACAGAGGATTTGCATACGGTCAGCTGTACGGGTCGCAGAGAGGCGTCGCCATCATGTCTTTTATGTGTTCCAGGCTGCTTGGTCCAACAACGATACCTCGCACTCCACACCCGGGATTGCGAGCCTTCGACGGACTCCAAGCGCGAAGGGGCTTATACGAAGTTCTCGTCCGTATGGTTGTCTGACGAGGACCTTGTCAAGCAATGCCTGCGTGAAGCAACACATCGAGCCAGCTGCAAGTCGATGCTCATCTCGTCGAGGCAATCATGATTGTTGTCCTGCATTGGCGAGTTGGCAGGGCCAGAGAATGCTTGGGAATCCTCTGGAGTCCAGCGCGAGTGACCACTAAGACGGCGACTCATCCGAGCGAGCAAATCCAGAGCGCTGCCCAGTCGCATGGCGTCAAGGATGCCATGATTATTGAACATACAATGACGCCAGCATCGAGGAGCACGATCCTGCTTGTGGTTGGTGGTCCCTATACGAGAGGTAGCATCAGATAGCTTTATCGTACTGACAAGCCTGGAATGGGGATTCGTAAGCACCGCGTCTTTCTAGAAGTTCATCTGGGCAGATTCTCGTGGTCTGCAAGGTTGACACTAGACAAGGAATCTCCAAGCCTTTGATGGATCATTTGAGATGCCAGGGAAGCTTTGCCCCCACAGAAAGGATCACTTAGCAGTGCGTTGAGCAACGCGACAAGTATAGATCGACCTCCTGTCTCGTCATGCCCAGGCACCCATCTTTCACACATGATCAAGCATTTGCGGCTGATTCAGGCTTCTTACCAAGCGCAGTGCAATCGAAACGCTCGACTGTCAGTGGCTCGTTGCGAGATGAGGTGTTGCGAGGCGGTTCTGCATACCGGTGCGGGTAGTGATCATGTCTTGGCTCATGACAGAAATGGTTCTGTCGAGTGTGTTTAAAGCAGCGAGCCACACCTCCCGGCAAAAGTCCAGTAATAATGCTGTTGAGCAGCGCACGCGAGCACAATTGAGGGCAATATGCATGTCAAATTAGATCTGCGACAAGCAATGATAAATTTAAGATTCAAAGTCTGCCGTCCCGAGTGGGATAGTACCAAGCTTGACCTTAGCTGGTGAAGCAGTAAAAGCCTGAGATTGACCATGCGCCCTTCACAACGCCACGAGCAACCCTATTTGCTTGGGCATGCGCACCAAGCTGCATCTTCAAGATTTCGTATCCAGTCCAGCATGCAGTGCGTAAGCCCAGGTGTTTACAAGTCCCTCAGCCAAGACTCCTCCACCCGCCCGGCCAATATACATCAAGCAGACCATGATCCCAAGAGATTGAAACGGCAACTTGTCCGGACCAGCCTTGGCTTTATGCAACAGAATCAGAGCCGCAGAGGCTGAAGCAAGCAGCAACGCTGCTCAGCCATCCTTCTTCTTGACCGCTTGCAAACCTACATCGAACAAGATCGCGAACCTGGTCAGCACGAACGGCCAGGTCGTCAATGTCGCAATCCAGTCCTCGAGAGTCCAATCTGTGACTACCAGCCAAGCTTGCCAACCTCCTACAGCTTGAGCGACCGAGTGACAGTACGGGAGGTCAGACATAAGCATAGCCATGCAGAGGACCTTCCAGGCTCGGACATCGTCCAGCAAACGGAGAGCGATGGCCTCTGTGAAGGCAAAGTGTAGCCAGGCTCCGCCGAGCTCGGTATAGATGAATTGCGTTGCCGGGTCTAGTGAGGTCACAGAGGCGCGGGTCATTGTCGACGCATATTTCTGCGGTTGTGTCAAAACCAGAATAACCCCACCAAATGCGAAAAGTGGCTCGAGGTAGAGGAGCAGTATCCGAAATAGTGTGGGTACGGTAGACGTGGCGCGTTGACCGGATGGTGGGAGGAACACCATCTTGGCTTGTCAGCAGGAGCTGATGATCCTGCTTGGCCTTGAGGAGGCGAAGTCGTTGTGCTTCAATAATGCGACTGCGGGCATATACACGAGCTCACGGATCCCGAGAGATGGAAACGAAGGCCATAGAAGAGAGGAAGGGCGCAGAGCGTCGGGTGCCCCGCACTGCTCACGTGTTTTTTCTGGGCTCCGAATATTGGGTGTCCATGTCAAAATAATCCCGGCGAAGTGTTTCTTGGCTCAAGCTGACAACCATACGATGCAGGGCGTGACCCTGATCAGTCGTGACGATGCCACGGATACGATCTGACCTTCAGGTTAGCGACAGTCTCGACGGGGCTTACCCGGCGCAATCCATTACCGTGAATCGACCAAACCCAGAGCCTCATGGACAAGGTCAAGTGCTGGGCGACAATGGAGATAATCGAGTCAATTCCTCAGTTGAACATGCTGCCCTGAGTCGCGCGAAGCGGAAGAACGAGTGATCCGCTCAGGACGCAGGACAGCGAGCCATGGTTGCGCCACGTAGAATTATACCACAAGGAATTGCGAGCCACACGGCAAATATTGTGCGTGTTGATTGATCGCGACAGAGTATCCTGTTGTGTTCGCAAATCTATAACCGAAAATTTCGCCTCTATCATTCAGACCGCCAGCATTCTGCTCATGGAGCACCATACTTGTACCCGACTGCGACTGTCGAACCGGACCCGTTGGAGAGTTTCATCTGCTGGTCGCCGCCGCGCCCGGACGCTGTACCACACCGAGTACGACATCCCGCATGCAGCGCATTTGGGAGGATGAAACCAGGAATTATGGGCCTCGTGCAAAAGTCCCTAAATCATGGCAACAGGCCCCTTGCAGAGCGATTAGGAGGTATGGCATCTTGTTCATTCATTGGATGCATTCATCAATTGAGTGGGCGACGAGCCCCAAGTGCCAATCTGGCAAACAGGATTGGCGCCATCAGTTGTTGGACATTGCAAATGAGCTTGGCTCTCCGGCAAATTGCTGTCGAGGTTCATGAGGCTGAAGATCCTGTGATGATGGAGTAGAGTCTCAGACAGACTATCGGCAGTTGTCGCTCGAGCCTGGGCACGGTTTCGCCGCTGATCGAATGGCGATTCATATCCCGACGTTCATGATTGAATGACTGAACAGGCGAGAAGCCGAGCATTTCGTCAAGTTCGGACTGTTGGATCATGGATCAAGCAAGTCGTGCAATTTCGTTTTCGTCCTACGCGTGTGCTGGATGCTGTGCATTGAGGGAGCTTACTCCGTTTGAGGCCTGAGCTACCAATGGCAGCGCCAGCCCGCGGATTCCTGCAGGCAGACTCGTGGCGCCAAGACAGCTGTGAAAGTCGCTCAATGAGATCGCAAGGCGCAATCTCGTGCAGAGAGAGGTGCACTGCCGATAGCCGGTGCACGTTTGCCTTCCTTCGCAGAGGGAGTTGTGAGCGACGTCAAGGATGCGGATCGATATCAAAATGCAACGGGGCGATCAACAGGAGTCGCCGTTTTTAAGCGAGGAGGGTTTTTTGGACCGGACTTGCATGCTTTTCGTTTCGGCCGTCAATTCCGCCGCAATCCTCTTGCCAATGTGACAATGTCAAGCTCGCGCATATCATCCGGTGAACGACAGATCACACATCTGAATGAACATGCAACGAAGACTTCTGCGCCTCCCTGATGTGGAACAAGGAAGCACTCTCGTTCGCTCCTTCATCTTCCAAGTGACGCGTGACTCTCGCTTGAGTTTCGGCAACGTTGCTAGCGGCGAGCTAGAAGTCGACTCGCCGCATCTGATTCGTCGCGAGAAGAGCGACAGTTTCACAGTGGAAAGACCCTCCTCTTACAGAATCCCTGCCGTCTAACAGGAATACCTCCGTACATGCAATCTACATTCCTCTCCCTATCTCACCCAACCTCCCTCCACACGTCAGCGCGCGACCGTGTCGTTCAGTGTTGATTGCCCTCCAGTACAGTCATTCCTTCATTGTCAGTCATTATCGACAACCAGCAGCAATAGATCTATCGATCTCCGAGCTAAAGCGCCAAGAGCGTGAGCAATTGCAGCATCCACTCATTGACCCAGCATCTGCACATATTCACAAGATCACCAGTTTCGATTGAAGTAAGGGCCCAACAACACCACGAGCACACGTCGCGTCGAGCTTGATCAATAGCACGTGGAAGCCCTTCTCGCTGCACAGTCGATCAACGCCTTCATCACCTACACAAACTTCCGACTGCATATACCACCCAAGCTGGCGCCGGCGCGATAACGACCAAACACACGCTCATTTGGACTAGCAACAATGAGGTCGCAGGCGGCCACTTCCATCGCGCTTGCCGCACTGACCGGCAGCGCATCTGCATTTTGGCGCATGCCATGTCGCTCGCAGACAGGCAAAGGTCGTCTCGACCCTATCGTTGACAGGGGCGAGATCTCCGGCCACGTGCACACCATCCATGGCGGCGGAGGTAAGCAGTTGTGTCGCATAAAAATCAGTGCGAGTTGCTAACAAAATCCAAGGCTTTAGCTTTACGGCTGACTACAACACCCTGAGTTCGAGCAACTGCACCTCGTGCGAAGTCACTCAGGATCACTCCGCGTATTGGACTCCGGCACTGTACTTCCAGTATTCTAACGGCACGTCCGTTATGGTTGAGCAAGTTGGCGGCATGCTTGCATACTACCTTTACTACTTGGACAACGTCACCGCATTCCCGGAGGGCTTCGTGATGGTTGCAGGCAATCCTCTCCTCCGTCACTTCGAGGGTCCGTTCCCGGACACCGATTTGAGCTCGTGGCCAACAGACGCTACCAACAACCAGTTCTTCTTACAGCAGCGTGCTCTCGGCTTCAACTGCCTTGACTACTCGAAGACTGCAGAGGCTTCGTTGTATCGCCACCAATTTCCAAGCAAAGACTACATGGATGACAACTGTGTCGATGGCATGCGTCTTGAATTCGCTTTCCCGTCCTGCTGGAACGGCTCACTCGACTCCAGCGACCACAAGAGCCATGTGGCGTACCCCTCACTCGTCAAGGAGGGCAATTGCCCCGACGGCTACGACCAACACTTGCCATTCCTGTTCTACGAGACCATCTGGAACACGTACGCGTTCAAGGGCGACGATGGCCAGTTCCTCTTGTCCTACGGCGACCCGGTCGGCACTGGCTACCACGCTGACTTCATGATGGGTTGGGAGTCTCAGGAGTTCCTGCAGAATGCTCTGGACACCTGTCAGAGCTCATCAGGCGAAATCGAGGACTGTCCGCTCTTCAACATCCAAAGCGATGCGGACGCTGCTGAGTGCACATTCGAGGTATGTTGGCAATTGGGATATCGGATCGCTGGCGCCATACTGACTTCTCTCTAGATGCCCGAGCCGATTTGTGACGACGATGTTCAAGGTCCCCGGAACGGTCTTCCAGTCGACGTGCCAATCCAATACGGCCCGGCAAAAGCCACCAATTACAGGGTTGCCGGCCAGTCTGGAGTCTCAACGACCTCCATGTCCGCGTCGATCTCCACCATCTCGAACGTGCTCAGCTACTCTGCCGCCAACGCATCAGAGACGTCGACGGCGCTTGGCGGTATTGTCGTCGACAAGGTCACTCACTACAAGGGTGCGGTGTCAACTACATCTGCTTCCTCCACCATGACGAGCTTCGCTACCTCCATCACGGCTGCGCCATCCTCCGAGACGCCAGACATCATCTCCACCATCTGCACCACTGCCAGCAATGCCGTGTACGAGATCGCGATCGAGGAGGTCGACGTGACCGTCACGGCTGCAGCGACCGAATCTGCCGCGCCGTACCACAAGCGGCACTTGCAGAAGCACGCTCACCACCACCACCAGCGCCTGTAGGTGTCGGAGAGCTTGACCACGGCCGTTTGAAGCAGCCTCCGCGAACGAGACACGACGATACCCTTCTAGAGATAAAAAGACCGATGAGCATTGAAAAACAGCATTCGAGAGCGTTCATTTCACCTGTGGCACGAGGCTCAAAGTGGCGTTTGGGTTGTCGCGGGCTTTTCCCACAGGGCTGGATACGAGCGACTCGGAAATTTCCCAGAGCAATTTTGCATGCATGCATGAATGCAGGCTGGGCCTGCGAGCAAGCATTGTACAGCACCAAAGAGAGAAGGAAGAAAGGAAGAAAGAAAGAACAATTCATGAGCACGCGCTGAGAGACGAGGTGAGCCTTTGCTGGAGGCAGGAGCTCGAGCTCCTGACCTTGCGGGTTCAATCATCCCCCCATTGTAGATAGCACAGTCCAAGATCAGATCCCCGCGATGGCATGGCGTGGGCAACGCCGAATGAAGATACCCCGTGATGAGCTTCGGTTCTCTTGTTCCTTTCATGTGACGTTTCTTCTGCATTCCAAGGAGACGTAGGAAAGAACGGGAAGGTACTTCAAGGGCCTAAAGCCCAGGTCATCACAGCGCTGTCCGGACTTGGCAAGGGCTGGCTTCTGGGTAAGAAAAAGAAGAAGGAAGAAGAAGAATCTGGAAAAATATATGTCGAGGGCCGGTCCCAAAAAGGGAAAGCAGCTGGGTATCATTTCTTCTCGCTCTCTCGCACTGTGCGCACAGAAACGCGAAACAATATACATATTACAACAAATCAAGTAGAAGAGAGAGAGAGATAGAGAAACCACCCCCCTTATTTCTCCCCCTAGAATCCACCAAAGCTCCTGGCACAGACTCTTCGTCCTCAATCCTAAATGATTCTCTTCCTTCACAAACAACGCAATTTAGAATTCACCCCTCCCTCCCCTCCCCTCGCCGGGCCCTAGAGCCCCCGCGCCCCAAATCCCCACGAGCCCCCAAAACCCAACTCTCCACCCCCGAATCAACCCCGCGACCCCCTGCCCCTTCCTCACCCTCAGCATCCCCGTCCTCGGATCCTTGGTCCTCGTTTCACCCTCGGAATAAATAATCCCGTAGACCGTGCCCATGACACCGTTGTACGGAGCCGGGTCCACGATGGTGGGGAGGCCCGGGTCCTGCTTCTTCAGCACTGCGACTTGTGCGCGGTGGACTGCGGTTTCCAGCGGCAGGCGGAGGAAGAGGTCGGTGAGGCAGGTGAGGAAGGCGAAGAGGGACCAGGTGGAGGGGGTGGATTCGGGAGTGATTTTGAGGTTTTTGCGCAGGATCAAGGGCGTCGCGGCGGAGAAGAGTTGGGGGATTGTGTGTGCGAGGGCGGTGGGGAGGAAGAGGATCGAGGGCGCGGGGACGAGGCTGGGGAGGCGTCGGAGGTTGTGGAAGAGTCCGCGCGGGGGGTGCGTGGTTGGGGTGAGGATTAGGCGGGTTCGGACGAGGTCGAGGGGGGAGAGGAGGAGGCCGGTGAGGGCGCTGGAGAGGGCGACGATGAGGAGGCTGGTGAGGGGGTGGGGGGAGTCGCTGAGGTCGAGGCCGCTGAGGCCCATGGCGCCCGGGACGGAGAAGGCGGATGCGAGGCCGTTGGCGTCTGGGCCGGTGATTTCGGGGAGGGCGAGGAGGGCGAGGAGGAGGGAGCGCAGGAAGGAGTCGGTGGTGCGGTTGAGGGTGTTGTAGAGGAAGGTGCAGTTGGTGCCGCGCCAGAGGCCGATGGCGCCGGAGGTGGTGTAGAGGGTGGAGATGGCGTGGGTGATGCTGTCGAGGCGTTTGAGGCGGAGGTTGTAGGTTTGGGAGGAGGGGTCTTGCTGTCGTCGGCTTTTGGGGGTGGGGGTGGGAGAGAGTTGTTCGGAGGGAGGGGTGCGTCGTCGCTTGCGGGGGGAGCGAGATCGGGGTGCGGTTGCGGAGAAGTAGTCGGGTATATTGTCGCTTTCGTTGCCCGTCTCGTCTGTCTCTTCTTCTGACTCTTCTTCTTCTGACTCTGACTCTTGTTCGTTACACTGTGGTCTGCGCTGGGTGTCGTAGCCAGCTTGGTGTGCAGGTCGTCGTGGCGATCGTCGTCGCTGTGGGGTCACTGCTGCTGCTGTTGATGGCGGCAGTGAGACTTGTAGGAGGACTTTGGCGACATCGAAGGGTTGTGCTAGTAATACACTCGTGTATCTGTAGAGCAGCTGGTCGAACAAGCTGCGGGTGTTTTGCCATGCTTCGCCCGCGGACGTTTTCAGATCGAGATCGAGCTCGGGTAACAAGTCTCGAGCTGTGGATGATAGTGAGGATGGCGGCACGCGACTCGCGCTCGGTCTGCTGGCAGCATGCGCGGGCTGTGCTGGTGATGCTGAAGGCGGAGGTCCGATGGTCGCTGGCCGGGCATAAGGTCGGAGGATGTTGGGTTCGCGGGAGGTGCTGAGCGGGAATTTGCTGTCTCGGTCCATGGTGTGCGTAGTATGATTTGCAGGAGGAGATGTGTGGAATGTTCAGGTTGGTGGTGATGGCTAGTACTTTCACATGCATCGAGTGATTGACGCAAGACGGATGATGAAGCTTGGACGTCGAGCACCTCCGGCTCCCGAGTCCCTGGGACGAAAGACATTTTGGATTACCACATCACTTTGCTACACCCAACAGTCAACCCTCACACGACCTTGTCGACTGTGCGCATACAGCATCTCAAAGCATGGTGCAGCGACAGTGCCTCTTCGCTCTTGGCAGCGTGCCTTCCCTGTGGAGTGCTGCAGCATCACGAGACATTCCCCATCGAGCACGACACCATCTTCTGCGACAGCGACGAACCTTCACATCAGCCACCACCACCCTTCCAGCGCGATCATGTCGAAGCCAGAAACTCAACAATCCCACCTCTCCCTCCATCCAACAACAACAACAACAACGACTCCCAACCTCCAACGCGATACGACCCTTCTCCACCACCCCAAACGCCCAACATGGCCACCTCCACCCCCCGAAACCCGGCGAAGAACGCCACATATCCTTCGTCGACAAAGACGGCAGCGAGCACACCTTCCAAGTCTCCGACGGCGACAACCTGCTCGACATTGCGCAAGCCAACGACCTAGAAATGGAAGGCGCGTGCGGCGGTTCCTGCGCGTGCAGCACGTGTCATGTGATTGTGGAAGACGAGGAAATGTTCGATAAGATGGAGGAGCCGAGCGATGACGAGAATGACATGTTGGATTTGGCGTTTGGCTTGACCGAGACGAGTCGCTTGGGGTGTCAGGTGGTGATGCGGAGGGAGTTGGATGGGTTGAGGGTGAGTATCATCAGCTTTCTAGAGAGCTGGCTAGGCTGCTGGGAGATTATGAGGAGGATTTGATGTGCTAACGGATATCGTAGGTCAAATTACCGTCCATGACGAGGAATATGCAGGCATCGGATTTTGCTGAGAAGGAGAAGAAGTCGTGACCACAATTAATGATCGGTGGACAGGAGTAATTTGTAGAAAGCATGCATAGCGCAGTTCCCCAGCAATGGCATATTTACTGTACAACAATCATAGAGCGCATACGGTAATGAGATATAGTAATCTCCCATCCCACACCCGTGAGGAACCAAGCAGGCGAATCGACGCTATGCCTGTCAAGCCTAAGTTGAGCTACATCGACGCACGAACGGCACCGCTGGACATGAAACGAATTGGTTCGAAAAGTCAAGTGGCTCTGGTCTGATACGTTACACTCATATAGCCACGCAAGCCGAGCAGGTCCTACTTCCCTCATCCATAGATTGCCAGGAGACTTTACCTCAGATCATCAGGTCATCTATACGTCTCCAAGCTATATCTCCAGCACAATATCATCTCATCATGCTCATCATATTCTCCTCCAACCCCACCCATCCCTCCCGCTTTCCACAACTCCCTAAGACAACCCCATAGCACTCACCCCCTTCCACTTTCCTCCCCGCCTCAACAAGATAACCCTGCGCAAAAAAAAAACCCCCCCCAAACGTCAGTCCCAATCCGTTCCTCCCGCCACGCACTCAACCCAGCCAAGTTGAACCCCGGAGACAAAAACGAAACAAGAACTTACCTTTCCCCCACCAAACTACCCCCCTCCCCCTCCTGCTACCGTACCACCATGACTCCCCCCACCATCAGCACTACTCCCACCCTTCTGCCCGGCTTCCGAAGCCTTCTCGCCGCTTTTATCTCAAGCCTTAGAATTCAAACGAACGCCATCTACGCACTCTCGCGCAATCAAAGCAGACCTTACCCGGGCTCGAGCGTCCCGCCTGTGGCACTGTGGGAGGACTGCCCGCCTTTCGACGCACGCGATAGCCTGGCGTTTGCTTTTTGGGGCAGGTTTACAGAAGTTGCCCGGGTTCTGTTTGAGATGTTAGTCGTTGCAGGGGATACGTATAGGTGGTGTTTCGGGGAAAGAGAGGGAGGGTGCATACGGCTATTGTCAGTCATAGCTGTGGTTAGTTGTGAAGAGGTCATGGAGGGAGGGGAGGGGAAAAAGGGGACTCGGGGTTTCGGATGGGAGAGACTATAAAGTCTTTGCTAGGCTTTGCTTTTGGCCTTCTGAGTTGTTGTTGTGTGGATTTGAGGAAGGAGTTCTGCTCGAGATCTTCTACTATACAATACTATACTATACAATACCTCTCCGTCCTTTTGTTGACGGCCCCCGCTCCGCCGCATCCCCGAACTCCATCCAAAACTGCCACAAAACCCCTGGTAGCGGCTGGGCATTCCGCACATCAAGATGGAGAAGAAAAGCATTGATGATGCTGAGGGATATGGATATATGTCGCCAGTTTGAGTCTTTCTGAACGGGATGTGTAACAGATCGACAATCCAAAGTCTCTCCCAGGTGGGAAGATTTGGTCGGTGGAGGCAAGTTATAGGTCTCGCAGATGAGAGAGAGAGAAGATCAGACTTATGATGATGGTATCGAATGGATTGACCATTACATTTACAGCCGCATCTTCAATAGAAGAGGGGCTGCGGTATCTCATCATCGATTACATATGTTGTCATGCTTGGTCCTTGATCTGGTGCATGGGGCACGAAAGGCTTCTTGATTGGAGGAGAGAGGTAGCGAGACATCGCTCACGGCATCGACCGCAAAACCCCTTGGATCATTCTCTCGTACTCGATCAAAAAAACCATGAATTCTTGTTCTCAGGGCTGCAAGAACCCCTGAGAGCACCGCTGGGTATCATCTACATTCGCCCGCACCCTCCCATCCCACTAATGATACAATAATACGCACGCCATGAACTCGTCAAACCACCCCCCCCCCCCCCCCGGGGGCGCTGGCGGGACCTACCGCCACAAATCATGCCGACTCCCCCTCTTCACATGCCCCTTCCCACCGCCACCCCCCTCACTCCCCGTCAAACTCCCCATACTCGGCGGCGGCCTCAGATATCCTCCTCCCCCTCCACCACTCCCATTCGTCCCCTGACTCCCCACACTCCCCCACCTCGACCCCCCAACGCCATCCACCATCTGCCTCCCAGGGGACATCTGCACGATACTCCCGCGACCGCCATCTGCAGTCATAGGCCTCGGCACCTCTTCCTGAGGAACGGCTAGGAAGCCGCCGAAACCGTTGCCGACGATCACGCTCTTGCGGGCTTCGCCGCCGAAACCGCCGTGCGCCCATTGTGGTCCTAGGCCGCGGGAGGCGGAGTAGGCGGATAGTGGACGCCCGCCGGAGAGGGAGGACTGGTGGGATTGGTGAGGGGAGTTGGGGAAGGTAGAGGTGGGGTGGAAGGAAGTGAAGACCCATTCCAGCTCATCGATGCCTTTGCTGAAGATTTCGAGGGTTTGGTTGAAAGGAGCCGTGGAGCCTACTGCGCCGCCGTTGTTGTTGTTGTTGTTGTTGTGGATCGGTGGGTGTTTTGCCGGGCCCAAGGGACCGATGTGCGAGCTTGTGCTGGTGGAGAGGTTGGAAGTTTTCGATCTGAGCGAGTTGCCGGAGTCGGAGCCGAAGGGTGGGAGTGGTGGTTGGACCAGGAGTTCTGGGAATTGAGGGTCCCGGACGTAGAGGGTTGTGAGGCCGGGTAGAGCGTTTTGATGCAGGGAGTTGGCCAGATAGGCATAGTAGCTTTCGGCTGGTTTTTGCAGGCCGTGCACGTCTTCGGAGGATGTGATTTCGAAGTGTAGTGTTTTTAGGCTGAGGGATGTGAGGGGCGGTAATTGTGCCGAGGCGGCCAACGAAAGTGATCTGGATACAGTCTCTACTATGGCGAGAGATTGGATGGTGGAGGCGGACCAGAGGACGCGGTGTAGGTCCTGCACAGTGATGCCGGTGTTGGAGAGGGAGAGGGTGGAGAGGACTTCGCGGTTTTGCGGAGCGTTCAGATATTCGCATATTCCGGTCGCAGTGACGTTTGGTGTATCTTCCAGCTTCAGTGATTGTAGTGGTGGGAAGTCTGGGAGTTGGCCGGGTGAGATCTGAAAGATGGTGTCGTCGACCCAGCTCATATCCGATAATGTGAGATCGTGCAAGATCGGGAGACTGCCGAGAACGATTCTCAGTGTTGCCGGCTCAACTGCCAATGCAGAGAGTTCCAGTGTCTGTATGCTCTGCCAATGCCTATGCGCGAGCAATTCCAACGCCTCCTCACTGCCCGTCCGATAGCTCATCTTCCGAATATCCGGACATCGTGCCTGCAGTTCCTGCCGTAGTGCCAGACAGCTCGGCTCGCCCGTGAAGAAGCCATCCGGCAGATCCACATACTGCAGATTCGGCAATGCACTGACCGTCCTTGCCAGATCACCCTTCGCAGCCTCCCTCGTCATGTATGGCAGCTTCAGCAGAAGGACCTGCTCGGCCAATCGGTTGACCTCTCTCACCGTTCGACACAGCAGCGCAAGGCGTACGTTCGGCACCTCCCCCGCCTCGGACACCAGCCCGGCCGCCTTCTTCTTCCCAAACGCCCCTCTTGCCTTTTTCCTCCGCTCACCCAGCTCCTCTTCCAGCGCGCAGTAATGCACGGCATCGATGCGCACACTCGTGTACAATAGTCTCTGCGCTGTCGTGTACCATGTTCTGCACACCTGCGCGCACCCTGCCAGATCCCTCAAGTCGCATAACGGGCAGCCGTCGCCGATTTGGGATTCCTCGGACGGGAGGTAAGTATGATCGAGCACGTGCGGACAGACGTAGGAGAAGATGTTCTCGACGACGTTCTCGGGCAGGATCGACGAGTAGTCTCGGCCGCGGTACGATTGCTGCTGCGAGCTGTAGTTGGCATATTGAGAAGGCGCGTTGTAGGTTGCCGCGACGGGCGAAGAGAGCTTGGACTTGGAGCGAAAGTGCTTGAGTAGACCCATCGCTCTTGTATATGTGCTGGACAGGGTTGCTTGATCGATTAAGCACGAGTCTTTGCTCGGCCGCGCGAAATTGAGTGCTTATGACCTCCCCCTCACCACTAGTCACTGTCGCTGACTCCTCACTGACTTGACTTGTGCTCGTGAGACAATCGCTTGTCTCGTTCACCTGACCTGACACATTCGCCTCATCCAGCTGTCTTTTGTAGTCGCACAATTCGGATCTATCGTACAGAATATACTCGACACAATGCAGAAGGCGAAGAGAAAACACTTGTCGCAGCACTTCGCAGGCAGTTCGCAGCATGACCAACCTCGACCAGGCCTGCCCTGCATTCCAACAACCATCCCCCCCGCAAATATTCCACGCTATCTTCAGGGACGCAGCACTAGCGCCAAACCGCTGCGCAGTTCCAGTTTCATCTGCAAACCTTAAACATTCTCTCCAGCCGTATTGCCGATATCTCCTACGTGCACGATCGATGCATAGCATTGGCACTGTTTGATCGAAAGAAAGCATATCAGCATGGGCAAAGATGCGAATGAAGAGCTCAGCCGAGCAGAATACTGGGATGCCCGCTACAGCGCCGACAACGACGATGCCAAAGCCTTTGACTGGCTACGACGATTCGACTCGATACAACCATTTTTTGAGAAACATCTGCCTCCACCGGTGCATGACCCCAAGATCTTGCATATGGGCAGTGGAAACAGTGTACGTCTAGAATGATTGATCCTGATCCCATCCAGCCCAGAAATGCCATGACTAATCACCGTTACAGACTCTACCATCCGACCTCGAGAACCTAGGCTACTCAACTCAAACCGCCATCGACTTCTCCCCCGTCGTCATTTCCACCATGTCCGTCCAGCATCCCGGCATAACCTGGCAAGTCATGGACATCCGGCACCTCACCTTTTCCTCTGCTTCCTTCGACCTCTGCATCGACAAGGCTACGCTGGATGCTATGCTTTACGGTTCGCTCTGGGATCCGGAGCCAGAGGTTGCGGCCAACGTCAAAGCATACGTGGATGAAGTCGCTCGCGTTCTCAAGCCGGGTGGGCTGTTCTTGTATATTACCTGGAGACAGCCGCATTTCATTCGGCCGTTGATTAAGAGGGAAGGGGTGTGGAGTGTGGAGGTGGAGAGTCTGACGGGTGGTGAGGGGATGTTGGAGTATTTTGGGTTTGTGATGAGGAAGACTAATTCATGACTGAGGTTGAAGGAAGCATAGTACAGGAGAGCACCATGATTCACTGACCCAGGCCCAATCTTTTGGCAAGCAGACCTTCCAGGACCCTGAGCTGAGAAGGCCTACCAGAGTCGCAGCCATCATTGGATACTGGCGGGGCTACTACGCGGCAGATCGAACGCGATTGACTGGGATTGCGATGAGATCTATGGACTTGACGGCGGTGTACGGGGTCTGAGATCTGTCTTGGTGCGCAATGAGCAGTCGGAATGTATCGCTGCCCACTCTTTCACGGTACACCACAGGCAACAGCACAATGAGCGGAGTTTTGCCGCGGATTCAAGATGTCGCCGTGCAAGATCGACAGTTTCTTGGAAGCCGTCCACGACCACGGATGCAGTTGTTCATACAACATGCACTTGCAAGGATCTGGCGATAAAATCGGAGGTCAAGTTCCTCATAGAATGCTTTTGGAGGCATTCAGATTTCAAGAAGATCAGGGACTTGCAACAGTATATCTTCGACATTTCATCCATGATGTAGAGGATGGAGGATGGACGGGGATCAAATACCATGACAGGCTTCGGTTTTGAAACTTGGGATCGGAATCTTAATCGATGACCGGAGCAAATTTGCAAATAGTGCAAGATCCGAATGGGTGAACAAGGGCACAGAGATGGCGTTACGCACTCTAGTCGCCTGCGGACCCTGGTGGCCGTTGCAGAGTCCTATACTCTAGCTCTGGTGATAGCGCCAGACAACAGGCTTCCTCTGCCTTCGTCAACCTCGAGTACCTCCCGGTCGACTGCCCAGGTTTCGAACTACCAACACGATACCGACGCAGTATCGTCCACTTCGCACTGATCTCGCTATACCTTGCTGTTGTGAAACGGGGTTGCCTAGATGCTCTGCACTCGCTCAGTGCCCCGACTGCTGCATATTGTCAGTCTGTGATGGGGAACTACGTTGGCGACGTCGATCCTGGCCCCTGCTAGTGTAACAGGCGAGAAACGCAGGCAGATGTCGAGCGTGCGAATATGCGGTGTCGATCACACATGCCAACGACACAAGGGACTGTCGATCGTTACCGAACAAGGCAGTTACACTAATTCGCACTTACGCCATATCGCAACGCGAATTTACACCTGGCGCTATACGCAGCAGATGCAATTGCTGCTCGTAGACAACCTCCATGAGTGGCGCCCTGCGCTGTCGACGCATTGCGCTGCCAAATCAGCTGTAGATCAGAGTCGCATTGCTTTCGTTCCGGGCGTCGACGTGATGCCGCCTCCCTGCATTAAACAGTCCATGAGCAATGTTCTCTAGCACTTGCTCACATCGGACATTGGAAGACTGATCGTCATGCGTATAAGACAGGAGGGCAACCAACAGCGGCTGGATCTTTGGTTAAAAACAGGGACTTCTTGACATTTTCATCTTCCACCTTACCTCATTTCCCTACCTACCTACCTACCACCACTACCTTGACCAGCTGTACCGAAACTCCTAAAACCTAACAGAACCTCCGCTGCTGCCACGAACGCTCTCGCCCGTGCACCTCTCACCATGTCCACCACCAACCACAACAAAGACCTCGAAACCCTCCCCCTCCCCCCCTCAACCACCAAACACAAATCCCCCCACCGCCTCCCACCGCATCGACCTCCGCTTCCCCCTCCATCCTCGCATCCCTCTCCTCCTTCTTCTGCCTCATCGACCGCTCGAAACGTCTCCAACGCGCGCGTCCCAGGCGCCGACACCCAACTCCGCCCTCTCAGTCGGGACTCGCTACTCCCCTAATCCGATGATGGTTTTCGTGCCGAACGTGATTCTGGAGTAGCTGCCGTCGAAGATCGTGTTGAGGCGAGTCGGGCCGGGGCTGTGGTTGCCGGCGCTGACGTTCGTGTTTGGGGTCGTGAGGTTTGTGCTGTGGGTTTACGGGGACGTGGAGGGAGTTGCTTGGGGGTTAGGGGGTGTTGGGGACGTTTAGAGGCTGGTGAGTCGTGAGTGGCGATTTGGAGCGATGGGGCCGAGGGGTTGTGGCTAAAGGTTGATGCAGGGTTTTATCCTGGATGTGTGTATTTGCTGTAAGTCTCGGGGACTTGGTCTCCGGGGTGAGTGGAGACGAGGTCTGACAAGAGTCTAGATCCTGCTGGTACGTTCGGTTCGAGATACAGAAACGCTCTAGTATCTTCTTCCTCCTCGCCACGCTAGCATCTGGAGTTGCGAACGCGCTGGCATACGGCATATGTCTAATGGATGGACTTGGTGGGCTGGAAGGGTGGCGATGGTGAGTAACTCACTTCAAGGACCTTTTCCTATCATCCCGTGGGACGCTGCTAACCTCCCTCTTCCCACCCCAAGATCCTCATAATCGAAGGCCTCGCCACAGTCTCCTGCTCCACCTTAGCCTTCTTCATCATCATCCCCTTCCCCGACGCCGCCACAAAACCCGGCCTCCTCATCCGCAAACCCTTCCTAACCACACACGAATCCGAAATCGTCATCTCCCGCCTCGAAAGCGACCGCGGCGACGGAGCCGAAGACCGCATGACCTAGCGCAAAAATCCTCAAATACGCCAGCGACTGTAGAGTCCTACAATGGGCCTGGCTTTACCTCATCGCCGCCACGGTCTCCTACTCCTTCCGCCTCTTCCTCCCCATCATCCTCGAAGACGACTTCGGATACAGCACAGAGTATGCGCAAATCCTCTCCTTCCCTCCCTACGCCATCGCCGCGCCCCGGATGTTCACCACCGCATGGCTCGGTGATCGATACCGTGTCCGCGGCGGTCTTATAATCTTCAATTGCGCTGCCGCACTCGCGGGACTGGTAATAGTAGGCTTCGTCAGCAACCCCAAGGCGCGATACGCCGGCACATTTCTGGGCGTGTCTGGAGGCAACAGTAATATCCCGACTATCATCACGTATATGCATAACAATATTGTCAGACAGACGAAATGATCGGTTGCTAGTGCGGTGCTGGTGGGTGCGAGCAAGTTTAGTGGGATCATTGCGGCGAATATCTTTCGAGAGCAGGATGCGCCGACGTATACGCCGGCGCTGGTTACGGTGATTGTGTTGAATGGGCTGAGTATGGTGCAGGTTGCGAAGAGTCAATGAAAATCGGAGGGCGGATAGGGGGAAGGTGTTTATTGAGGGGCAGGAGGGGTTTAGATTGACGTTGTAGCTTCAACCAAGCAGTGTTGGAGGGCCTCGATTGACTGGTGTGACGGTCTCTTGCAAAGCACGCCAAGCAGGCCTGTCTGGGCAGATTCTGGCAATTTCTGGAAGTCAGCTGTGAGAGGGGCGGCCCTACAGCTGCGAACGTAGGTATTCTTGGTCAAAGTCGGTCCAAACAAGAATTCAATGCATCATGATTGATACTTCGCTTGTTCTTCCCTATCTCTCATGACATTATTATTACCGTCTTGAAGCTCAACCAGCGTGGCCTTTTCCTGCCCCAGAATCGCGGACCACTGCCTTAATAGGACCATCGACGCCCTCATATTGATGTGATTCCTGTCGTTAGTCAGTTTTGATCTGTCTGCGAACACTGTGAACATCTCCGTGATGACTGACTCGTACGGCGAATATTCCCATCAAATCTGCTTCCACACACTCTTCCACTCAACGCCACTCCTCTTAAACAACTGCGTAATAGGACACCTCCGCTCCGTCTCCGCCGCAAAATGCTCAAAAGCAGCATCACTCTTCGCATCCGTCCTGACACTTGCAATCACCTCAATGCTCTCCCAATTCGCATTTCCCTGAGCTCCAGTGACCAGAACCGTTGGATCGAGGGAACCATTGACCGTAACCTCCCATTTTTGCAGCTTGATGCCATGATCTTTGGCAACGATGGAGCCGGTCACTTGCGTGCAGGAGGATAGTGCCGTTAGATTGTAGTGTAGTGGTGATGGTGCGGAGTCAGTGCCGCCGAAAGCTGGGTAGGCATCTGTGCGGATGGTGTGCGGGCTGCCTTCTGTTCTGACGACTTGGGTGACGCCTTTGCCGATGCCGTCGACGCGGAAGGGCACTTTGGCCGCGCGGTGGGAGGTCTGGCTGAATTGGCGACGTAGGAGGGTGGAAATAGGCGCGGCAGGACGTAGTTGGTGGACTCTACGGCTGAGCATCTTGGTGTACGTAGCTTGAGGGCAGTGTGCTTGCACCATTGAGAGTCGCGAGCCCAAGATCTATTGCTGCTCACGATGGTGGAGAAGGTCCTGTCTTCATGTTCGTACATTCGAGTAGTTACTGTTGCTCACAGAAGCTTCGAGTGATGTGCTTCCATCTGGCCGGCCGGCATCTCGCTGCAAGCACGCATCCTGGTGCTTGGAGTGAGTGCACATCATGATGCAGATAAATGAGACCTTAAACGCCAGAAGATTCTTTGTTGCTGGCAGGGAGAAGCAGTGTCGAGTGGGTTTGTCTTCTGTTTTCTGCCGGCAGTCCCTTGCACCAATCCGTGTCAGATCTCAAAGGTACGTACCGCAAAATCATTCTATGAATGTTCTCCAAATTTCGATGTATTGCTCCCTTCAGAATCAATGGCAAGACATATCTGGTCTAGCTTCGACCTCCAGCACACTTCTCCTTGCTCTACAGAGCATTCAAGTCTCCTCGTCAGATTCGTCGGAATCGGGGAACTCCAGCTCAGTGTCATCGTCCTCATACCTTTCAATGACCTGATCGCGCAATTTCTTCAGCGGCTCTAGGACAGCTTCGCGACCACAATATTCCTCCTTGATCCAACCCCTGTCCGGCAAGGCTACTACTCGACGATGTTCCAAGTCGCAAGTCAGCGTGCTGAGACGGAGGTAATTCAAAGCAGGCATTTGCTCTAGCATGTATCCGGCCAGGAAAGCCCAATGCACACCATCGCCGAGAACCACGTTATGTATCGTTAGGCGCTCAAGCTTCAAACGAGACTTGCCCAAGCAGTGCTGAATGACGTCGTGGTCTACTTTAGAAAGGTCAATATTGCATAGCTCCAGTGACTCGAGATCGCCGACGATGTCAAAAAAGGTTTCGAGATTATACACATGTCTGGTTACGGCATCGAGCTTGACCTCTTTGAGAACATGTGCCTCGCTCAGCATGTCCTCCAGATGTACGCCATCGATTGTCAGCGACTCGCAAAGGTCGTCAAGGTCTAGAGCTACGATTTCCAATCTGTGTAGTGCACGAAACCCTCGCCTTATCTCTTCTAGTATTGTCGGAGGCAGCTGAAAAGCCTGTTTACAGAGTTCGAGAATCGATAGACTTAGTGCCTGGATGGGATATTGGCTAGCGGCCAGAACACTTAGGAACTCCCTTGCGAAAACGTCCCCGTCCTTGCAGGGATTCAACAAAACCGGAAAATATCCTGAGTATTCGCCGTGCATCATTTCCTCGTATTCTCGACATATTTGATCAGGGCCAAAGCAGGGTATATCCGTCACTTCGGTACTGAGTTTCCACGAGACATTGACCTTTGCATTGTCGAGGTATCTCAGAATCCGGTCGAGTCGAAGAGCGCGGAGGGCGGTCTGTTGGTTCTGATTGATGCGTATGAATTCTGATACTTGCTTGTGCCACTCCATGGGAGGGGTCGGCGACACAGCCACTAAGGTAATCTCTCTAACGTGCTTGCCAAAATCTGGGTCCTGCAGAACATCCAGTAAGACTTGCAGGCTATGGGCGGTCCAGACATGCTTCCGACGCACAAAATGGCGTCTGACGAAGGTATCGTGGGATAGGCGCTCAAAGGCTTTACTCGACCTCCGGAAAGCGAGCAGGTCGGGTGGGTCCAGGGCTTGCGCGATCATCTGCAGAAGTTCTTCCGCCAAATAGCCCGGCGAGTCAGTACACCATGGCCCAAAGACTCGTGCTGCACAGCAGATGCGTGGGCACTCCTGACCAAGCCACACACATCCTCTTCGCCCTTCAAGGGTACTCGACGATGCCAATCACCTCGACAGCATCCACTGCGTCCAGCTCTTCGTTCTCTCCACCAGCATCGCTGTCGACATCGCACTGCCCACTCTGCTTTTTCAGCGCCTACTCGACAGCCTCACGACCCCGGAATTCTCCCTCAATGTGTCTGGCCTCCTCCATAGGTAGGATATACCGCCCATCGACGTAAGATAGGTTCCTAATACGCAGATACTTCAATGCATGCATGTCCTTCAGCATCCACGCCGCCAGATCCATCCACTGATAATCATCATCAATGGTGACAATGTCAAGCACAAGGCGCTCGAGCGCGAGACCTGTCTTCTGCAGCGTCGTTTGCAAAATGTTCTCCCCATCGAAGAGCGTCAGGTCGAGATTGCGCAGCTCAAGCGACTTGATCTTCTTGCTTCGCACATTGTCCCGAAAATCCTCGATATAAATCGCGGTGGATTCCTTGCCTACCAGCGTGACTTCTTCGAGCTGAGTCGCGTGCACCAGCATGCGATTCAGATAAAACGGAGTGACTTCCGCGAACACGAAATTGAGCCTTTCGGCGGCTATTTCCAATTTGCGCAGCTTACTGAAAGCTGCCTTGGTCCCTTCCTGAATTGTCGCAGAGAACTCGAATGCAGGATCGTCGAGGTCTCCAATCGAGACTATGAGCGCTTGCACTGGGTATCTGGCTGCTATGACGGTAGACAGGAAACTCCTGACGAACTTGCACCCAGAGTGAGTGGCTTGAAAGTCAAAATCTGGCCAGTCACGCCCCCTCTTGAGCTCTTCCATCTCTGCTGTAATCTGCCTGAAACCAAAGCATTGCTGGAAATCCGTAGCGTCTGTACTCAGTCTCCATACAGGAGCCAAGCCGACCGAAACGCAAATCTGGAATACCTGGGTTAGGTAAACAGTGCGAATGTCACTGCCTTCGTCCAGGACTTCGCGATCTATGATATTGCTTTTGTGGAAGTCCACAGAGGGCGGTGGTGACACTGCAACCAGGACGATCTCTTTGAGGTGCTTGTGGAAGATCGGGTTCTCTACGATGGCTATTAGAGCTTTCATGCCATAAGCAGTATAGACATGTGTCCGAGTCGCGAAGAAGCCCTTGACGAAGGCATCGTGCGACGAGCGCGCGAGTGACTTGCATGTCGCGCGGAAAGCGAGAATATCGCGTGGGTCAGCGCACGCTGCGATCATGGCCTGGATCTCCTCAGGTAGGTTGTTGAGCGGAGTCGCGGTCGCCATCGTTGGTGGTGATGGTTGGCCGATGTAAGAGGTGTACGGTATATGTGCTTCGAACATCGGCAACAGAGTTGGAAGACCAGATCGCCAGTGAAAAACGCTTATCTGATACTTCTCCAAGAATGTCAACCAGGCGCGACAAGAGGTCAGCATGTGATTGAAGCGTCCTTGATGGCAGCTTGGAGAAAGGCATAAGTGAGCACTCACCCGAATAAAGCCATCGCTGAACTCAGCAACCACACGCATATATGAAGCCTTCAAGAGAAGTGAACAAGCCATGACCAGCTCCAGGTCCCTCGATCGCGTCTGCATAGACCAGTAGACTGAATTGAGGTAATAACGAGTGTTGACGGCGGTATTATCTGCATCGGCATGCGTCACATGCTCCAAAAGCAGAATGTGAACATCGCCTAAAGCCGAGACAGATACACGGTCAATTACACAGTACCTCAGCAAGCTTGAAGTCTCGTCACCATTACGGGCTGGTACTCATGACTTCATTGCGTAAGAAGGAATACCACCAGCGCCATCGCTAAACTCATCAATCCCACCCACTCAGTCATTGCCCATGCCCTAAAATCTGCATCACTTAAACAACCTCCTCCCACCCATCTTCGCCGCAGTACCCTGCGCACCTTCCAAACTCAGCCCAGTAAAGCCCACCGAGCCACCACCTCTCCTCTTCTTGTACCGCCTCAACGCCTCTCTCAAATGATCCGGCAGCAGCGGCCCGCGATCGCACTCTTCGATTTCTTGTATGAGACCGCCTGCACCGCCTGGTGGCAGCACATCGCTGGAGGTCGGCTTTGAGGATGAGGCGGCTGCCTTGTCCTGTGAGCGGTTCGCCACTGTCGTGGTCAACGAGGTGTTGGCAGAGGGAGAGGTAGGTTCAGCCTTAATGTGACCATTCGTCTCAACGCCGTCCATCTTCTCCTCATTCCCTGCCACACTTCCATTCGCGTCTCCATTTGCGTCTCCATTCGCGCCTCCGTTCGCGTTGCCACTCGCCTCACTACCCTTCCCCTCCCGACTAATCCTCAACTTCTTAGCCACCGGATTCTCACTCCCATCCGCCCTCCTCTCCTCCACCGCCAACCACTCCGCCTGCACCTCCCTCGCCTCCTCAATCAACCTCCCCGCAAACAACTTGGTATACGCCTGCACAATGGTCACCACATTCTTCGGCACACTTTGACCCAAGACCTGATTTACCAGCTTTCTGACATCGTTGTTACTAACTTTCGATTGCAGGTAATTCGAGTATCTGTCTCTGTGGTGCATTGGTCCGCCGATTTGTGGCCCAACAGCAAGGTCGTGGAACAGGCTCCTGCGCTCTTTGATTTCGTCGAGCTCTTCCGTTGTCATCTCGCCGCCGGCGTAGAGGGGCACGCGACCGCCTCGGGCGTCTGTCTCTTCTGGCTCGTCATCCTCCTCATCGTCTGCTTCGCCTTCGCCGTCGTGGCCGGTAGTACTCCTCGCGCCTGCCGTCCCGCCTCGCTTGCCGCCATCTTCTCCGTTCACCAGACTGACGCTACCGAAGCGAGTACTTTGCTTTGCGGGTCTGCCACGAGGGCGCTTTTCACCCCTCTTTCTCTTTCTCGGCATCTCGCCGCCCCCAATCCCACCTCCGCTCGGTCCGCTAATGGCGCTCTTGATGTCATTGTCATCGCTGAACTCGTCGTGTCCTTCACTTCCATCCGCGCTTGGAGAGTACTGCTGCCTCAAGAAATGGTCATCTTCGGCGAGCATATGTTGAGCTTCAAGTGAGTCGGGAGGCGGGAATGATGTCTGGCGGAGTGGATGGGCCGAGGAGACGCTGTTGAACGTTGATGGTTTGCGCGAGGACGGCTGCGTCTTGATGCCGGTGGGTAGGGCAAGCTGCGAGCGCTGCTTCGGAAGAGCCAATGAGGTTGGCGCGGGCGGCGAGCCACCATGATTCGGTGGTGAGGCCATGTTGGTAGATGTGTCGAGGTTGACAATGTTCAAGTTGTAGAAGTTCAAGATGCGACTGGAGTTTCAGGATACGGCAGGTGAGGCGACGCGCTAAGCACGTGAAAGTGGAGTGCTACCTCATGAGTCGCGCCGTTAAGTGAATGCATAAGGTAGTCTTGGCGATTCGCGGCTCGATGACAATTATGAAGCCCCTAACCCATGAAGCGCTCATGTTCCTCACGTCAACGCCCATAGTCAGTCTCCCCGCTGCCTCCCCAAGATGTCCCACAAACCTCGCGCACTCGGTCGTAGCGATGCCGCCTTTCAGGACCCAAACAACACTGGTCCTCGCGAGACACCAATGATGCGCGACGGCGGCGTCTTCTCAATCTACAGCTCTTGTACTATCAACGCTCCGCCCAAAGCCGTGTATGATGCGATTCTCGATATCCAAAGATGGAAGGAGTGGAACACGTTCGTCACCGACGTAACAATAACCTCGCATCCTCACTCGCACAAAAAAGACCTGAAGATGACAGAAGGCACATGTATGACTTTCCATTCTCAGATGACGCCTGAGGAACGTGCGGATAGTAAAGAGGTCTGTAGTCATATTGGACGATTAAAGACGAAGGAGGATCACGCGCCACGAGTTACGAGGATAAGGTGGGATTTTCATAATGCGGGATATCTCGCGCCTGGATTTATTATTAAGGCGCAGAGGGTCAATGAAATTGAGGAGGCAGAAGACGGGACGACGATTTATAGGACGTGGGAGACTTTTGGTGGGTGGGCGGCGAAGACGATAAAGAAGAAGTATGAGGAGGCTCTGAAGGATAATTTTGCACGGTGGTCGCAGGATCTGAAGAAGTATGTTGAGGGCAAGCAGCATGGTGATGGAGGGGCAAATGGTAGTGAAGAAGTTGCAAAGACCGAGGCGGTCCGGGAGGTCACTGTCTAAAGCTGAGGTGGTAATATTTTTACGCTCCCGTGGTTACGACCATTGCGCAGGTCGGCGAGCTGCTGATGCGACTCGCCTTGGTCACGTTGCACGATTGGACAATATAAGATCTGGTAATGTAATGATGACCTTCCAGTACGGCGCCGTATGGCCGGGTGTTTTTTCACAGTCTTACCAGCAAGCTGGCTGGATTCACGAGAATGGCTCGTGTTTCCTTGACTTCTACACTCGCCAGCCACTTGTGGACCCGGACTCTCGAAGTATGCGATACTCGATGACCAGCTCAACCATCAATCTCAGCAGAATCATGGGCCTTTTGCAATTCTGCTTACCTTCAGAAATGCTTGGCCGCACTTTTCCTTTCTTCTGGTTCTTGCTCTGCCACTCACTGCTCGGCTTGCTTGCGCTGCTCAAGGTCCGGAGACCTGTCCAATCTTTTTGCGTGACACCGATCATTTCATCTGCAAGACCGAAGCGGCACCTCCGTCACAAAGGCTTCACCTCCTGTCTTGAGTCCTCGCCTTCCAACACCCGACCCTCATCTCAAATACCGATATTTCGCCTCCAACACCGGTCCTGCACCTCCAATATCCATCATTCGTCTCTATTCGTCAGGACCTCAGAGATATGGCCAGCGCCTCCAACACCCACTTCTCCGACTTCCTATCCCGCTGCCGCGACCACGACATCCGCGTCAGCATTACCCGTGTCCGCGAACCCACGTCCTCACGCTCTCACCAACTCCTCGCGGCCCTTCACGCACGCCACCGCGTCAACGCCTCTCCCATTCACCCACCCACGTGGGCTGGTCTCCCAAAATCTTCTGTTGTAGGCAGACTACAAGAGCAAGAAGACTGCCTTTTCTGCACCAACCCTTTCGACACGACTCAGCACCTCCCGTGCTTTTGTGCGACTGCCAATGTGATAAGCTGATTTGCGAAACTTGCAAGGACGAGATTTTGAAGAGAGATTATCGATGTGCAATTTGCCAGTGTGCGATTACTGGAGCGGAGGTAAGGGTGCCGCTTTGGAAGGTGCTGGATGAGGAGGAGGTGGATGCGTTGATGGCTGATTTTCCAGATGGGGAGGATGTGAAGATGAAGTTAGGAGGACGAGGAAGGAGGTGAAGAGGTGGATCAGGAGAGGCAGGTGAATCGGGAGGAGGAGGTGGCGGTCGTGAATGTAGTTGAGCCATTCGTGGCCATAGATCGTGCTGCTGCTGCCCGTGAAACTAGACGCTCCGCTCGACGGTGGCTACCACTGTTTGCACGAGTGTCACCAAGAACGAGACTTCAGCAGCCGCGAGCCGCACTATTGGAGGAGTCGGTCTCCAGCGAGGCGGCTGGTGGGACGGGATTGATGAGCAGCCGCCCCAGGCACGCGGTGGCGATGGAGAACTCCACCGTAAGCGTGGTCGAGCGGCCTCGGGGAGCGTGGGCGATTGTGATGGCGCGAATTGCTGGACTACGTCATGATAATGCGGTCGACGAGACAAGCCGGCATGTTTCCGATGGCAGCGATGACGATAGTCAGGGGCAGGAGCTGGAAGACGATGAGGAGGACGATGAAGGTGCATACGAGTCCCAGGACGACGAGGTAGAAGACTGCGCAAGTCCTGGATCTCCTGCCTGTGGCGGGCACAGACGTCTACCTTCTTCCGATGACCTAGAAGCGGACGATGGTGTAGGAACCCTAACGAGGCACTGAACACGGTCCTTTGGAAGAATGTCACGAGAGCTGGTCTCTGTTAGCGCAAGAGCGAGCCGATGCGATCAAGCAGCATACCGAATCGTCGCGGTCTGCAATGAGACAAGCATTCGATCGAGGGCGCGTGATGGCTGAAGGACTACCCACGTCATCTGATGCTGTTCATTCACCAGCCCCGGCTCCCATATCCATGTCCCCGGGTCGCGCCTTTTGGCAGGCAGTGTGTGAGACACATGTTGCTGGCATTGAAGGCATCGGGTCTCGGTTGCGTTCGGTCGAGGCAATGAGGGAGGCTTCGACAAATTTGCAGGAGCAAGTGTTGGAGGATATTCAGTTATCGTACGAATTGCTGGCGAGACGAACGCAGCCCGGTAGTGAGGGTGATGGATGAGGTCATCACTTAGAGATTGAGAAGTGGCCTTTAGTCCTCTCAACAGTCAGGTTGGAGTCAAGATGTCTTTGACTGACTGTTGTGAAGACCTATTGTCTTTGCGAAGTGTGGTGGACATTTGTAGCTGATGGGCGTGTTGTGGCGCTGGTCTGAGAGGACTGGCCAAGCAGTCCTGGTCGCGGGAGTATGGAGTGACTTGGCTCTAAGAGTAGGGCTTAGGCAGCATGACCAATCTTATGCCCACTACATCACAAGCGACATGATGCGAATGCCCAGCGTAGCGTAACTGGTTCTAGCATTCGGAGTTTTCGAAATTTTCAACCACCGATGATAGAGGCAAGCTGTCCTTGAAAGCCACTTGAAAAGTCCGCCTGGCAGGCCTGAGTAGATGACAATACTACCGACGACTTGTAGCCCCCGCACAGAATCTGACTAGCGGTCTGAATCGTGATGCTCAAGATCGTGAGGACAATGGAAACGGTGATCATCGGATTCTGAAATCCTGTTTCGGAAATTTCGATGCGTGTAAACCATCCTCCATCTCCTCCGTCATGAACACCCAAGCCATGCCCCGAAAGGTGTAATATTCTTCCTCTCCATCTGGTCGAAGAACCATTATGACATGCATGTTCAAGCTGACCAGGAGGTCACCTGTGGCAATGGGATAACGTGCCAGTCCTGCAAATTCTGCTGAGGTTGTGAAAGCCAGAGACGGTCTTTCTGCTGAAGTATAGGAGGTGTATGTTCGGCCAGCACCATCCGGTGCATGACCTGACTCCCATCCGAGAGAAAATTGAGCATTATATTGAAAGTTATGTCCTGGCGCGACTACGTAGTCCTGCGATGCAAACGACACAAGCCCAGGGCTTGGGCTTGGTGCAGCCGACCCTCTTGACACGCTTTGCACGAGGCTCCTGCACTCGTCAATGCATTTCCTGCTGATACAGAACGGCGCGCATGGCAACAACATGAAGTGGTCTACCGTGTCAAAAAGTATGGCCTCAGTTGTCAGGATACGACATGCCTGGTCCATCTGCCATGTAGGCCGCAGCTTGCTGTTTCGATTCACAGCGTCCCTATAGACCAGGCGTGAGCCTGCGGACGCAAAGTCTACGGCCCAGGACGGCAGGCCTGAGGATAACGATGGGCTACAGCGTGCTTCCGAATCTTCTTTGCCGGAGTCCTGGAAAGGTTGCACTCCCATGAGTGCCTTGCAGTCCCATCAAGATAGCAGAAGGTAGCTCTCGCGAACACACTCTCAATTTGAGGTAGAATTACCCGCTAGAGTTTTTTTCATGCCCTCATCTTTGATAAGGCCTAACAAAGCGTATATTCTGTCTTCTGGACGAGTGGCTTCCAGAAAAGCAGTCCGAACCTAGAGCTCCGTACAAAGTATTCATGCGACTCAGCTGGTCGACAGCATATGAGATGTAGTCCAGCCACCGGAGCTGATAGAATAAACGAAAAAGGTTGGGAAGCTTTAAAAGCCAGACTTTCTTAGCATGAAATGTGGAAGCTCCATGATGATATCTACATTTGTGTTGGCCACCATGCAAGAAAACCTTGTGTGCAAGGACAAATTCTTGTACGACGCAAGCACGCTCATGCCATCGTGGTTCAGTCTGCTCCAAGGCACGAGCCATGGCAGCGTGATCCAATCGTAAACAGCTAAGGGTACCTAGCAGAGTCTCACGCCAGGGGACCCAATGAATTCAGTTGTCTCAATGTGCTAAAAAAATCTGTCCAGTACTGCTTCGTCTTGCCATTCCAGGGATATGTCTCGAAGGGACGATGGACCCGACTCGCCGAGCCATAGATCGACCCCCTTCGCTGAGCCATAAATGTCGCCCATCATTTTGATCTGATGTACCTTGTCCACATCGTTGTTCTGACCAATACACAGCGCATCGGCCCACAGAGCTCGTGTGCTCCTTCGACGTCGTAGGCGTTGGAGAGCGTTGTACAGATTGTCTGTAATCTGCAATTCATGAGCTCCATTGAGTAGAGTTAAATGGCCCTTCGGGCTAGCGCCCCAGGTATACGACAGCGCCTCGTAATTTGGTATCAAAGGCTGAGTGAGAAATTCGGTGCGCAGCGTGCCCTTGAGCGTGGTATCAAATCTGCCAGGTAGGAGGTCCAAGATTCGGATCTGGCGTGCTACGCCGTCGACGGGTACATCAGTATATGGTGACGATCGAGCTCTTGCGTTCTGTTCCGCAAAAGGGGCCATGACGAATGATGTTGGAGCAAGCGCAGGGCTATAGTGATGCAATGCAGGCCGGGACTATCAAGCTGATACAATAGCCAGGTCTCGAGATTGGTCTAGCCCAGCACTAGAGGAATTCACCCACTGCTAGCCGCCGAGACTGAACATGTCCAACGCATCTAGGACACGGGTAGACCTGTCTAAGTATTGTATCTAAGGTCCTGTGCAACTTCAGCCTCGCGCTGAATGGTAGCGTTAGCACAGCTCCAGCCGCAGTACCACCACCGCATCCTCAGGTGATATATTTCAAAACGCTGCAGCACGCGAAACCATCAATAATGCCAACAAAGATTGATGTTCCAGGAAGTCGCTCAGGAACTGTTCCGAGAAGTCGCGTCAATGTAGCCATGTAAGATCAGCAGAACAAGCGCGATCGCGTAGAGCTTGAGATTCGAGGCGGCAGAGCGACACCACCGATTCCCGTTTCGCAAACGTAAGTTATGCAGACCTTATGCACTAGAATACACGAGTCCTGTACCTACCAACAGCTCTGACGGCTCTGCCGATCAAAGTCAGGCATCTCGAACATCTCGGCTCATCGATCGACATTTCAGCTCGAATGCAGTTTGGCAACTGGCTACGTGGAACGTGATTGATACAGCAGTTCATCTGCTCTTCAGCAAATCGATGAGACTACACTGCAACGCATATTCTGCATCGCTCATTGAACCGTCGCTATCAAACGCCTTGAAATCCCCTGTGCCGTGTCAAGCCCATCTAGTTCTCGTGAAGAGCCTCAGTGAACAGCTCGTCCTTCTTCGCCGGCTTCTCGCTGTCAGCCTTCGCGTGACCCAGACCCTCCTTTGCGTACGCAGCAGCGTACGGGTTGAGGCGCAACAACACCTGCTTGTTGCGCAGCGGGTTCTTCTTCTGCACGACAGTGCGCTTGGTGATTGCACCGCCCTTGACTGGCCTGAGCACACTCTGAACCTCAGAGCTGTTGATGAGCTTGGCAATGTCTGGCTGGCTGACGAGGTTGGATGGGAGGACGAAGTCCTTCTTGAGCTCGGCTGGCTCGCTGGTGCTGCCATAGATGGAGTCGAGCGCGCCAAAAGCAGAGGAGGTCCAGATGACGAAGCGGCCAAGGTGACCGCCAGGTGCAAGCTGGAGGAGGTTCAAGGAGTAGACTGGGCAAGTCTCAACACCCGGGATGTTGCGGAAAGCCTTGACGAGGTCCTTGCCATCCTTCTCTGGCTCGTAGACAATGAGCGGGCCACGGCGCTGCTGGTGGCGCCTGCCCCTCAGCTTGCCTTTGCCAGCGCGAAGCTTGCGCGAGTTCTTGACCTTCTCGAGCTCTGGACCAGCGCCAACGGCCTCAAGCAGCTTCACGGCCTTGGAGGTCTTGTTGATGGCGTTGTCGGAGAAAGCGGTGGAGGAGAGGACGAGCGGGACCTCTGGGATGCTCGAGATGTGGTGACCGCGGGCGAGGAGGAGCGCGGCGGACGAGGTGGCGGCGATGGCAGAGACAGCGGCGAAGCGCTTCTGGCCAAGGTTGATCTTCTGGTGCCACTTGCGCCAGACCTTGGTTGGGGCGAACATGCGACCAGAGCGGCACTGGTTACCGAACGCGGCCTGACCAGCACGGTGAGTACCACCACCAGAGACACGCGGAATACGAGCGACAGCGCGACCTGGACGATGTCAGTGTCCATTGTCCGTCACAATTTCTCATTGCTCATCTCCACTCACCAGTACCCCAAGACTCGGCGCTAGTCTGGTGGCCGGCCTTCTCGCTCACAGCGTATGGTTGTCTCTTGTTCTTGGCGACGGCAGTGTGCACAGCCCTAGTATGGTATTAGTTTATTGTCCTCTTCCCTTCTGCTCTTTTCCGGTGGTACTTGCTGGACAATGTCGCTACGGATGGGGGCCTTGAAGACATTGGGGAGGGCCAGGCTCTCGGAGGTGGCAGCGCCATCAGCGCCGTGGACAGTGACCGTGGGAGCCATTGCTTCTGCTTCGTCGGTGCTGTGGGTTAGTATTAAGCCTTGCTGGCGACGGTGCAAGGAATCGAAAGATATTGCGGCGCTCGACAAGCCCAAAGTCGATTTGCGGAGGTGCGAAATCTTGGCAGGTTTGGTGTCTCAGGCATACATGCATCGGCCCGGCACTTCCCGAGTATGCCGGCGAGCTCGTCCTTCCTTCAGCCGCGACTCCTCTTCCATCGTCCATTTGTGCTAAATCGATACTGGTCTGAAGGTGGAGTACGGAAGCACCTCGATTGGTTGCCATGCTGCATGAAACTCGGACTGGCACATTCAGAAATCACGATGTCACAAGGTATCGAAACTGATATGACGCTAAAGATGCGCTCGCACCCTTAGACTGTAGTCATTCCATCACCCATCAATACATTGGCTGATTGACGTTAATGACTGCTGGGCTGATGAGACCATGCGGCTTCAATCAGCCACTCAAATCATCGAGCTCTCGAGAATCGTCAGCAAGTCAAAGCCTCACGCCGTCGATAGCCTCAATCATCCGCCTGAGCGCGTCAACCGCATCAAGCAGTGAACCGATTCAGTCGATCGCTTGATTGGCTGATGGGAGAGAGTGCCGTTCTTAGGTCACAATGCATTCGTACGGTACAATAACAACGCCTAACGCCTCACGATGCTCGACCAACGCCTGCTCTGCGGAACACAAGCACTTCGAGTTGCAAACCACCCATTCTGTCGTTCATATATCCTGCCTCCCTCCCTAATCCATCTAGAAGCTAACACGACCCGCCACATGCTTCCTCACGTGCCTCTTCCTTGAGATACTCCCATTCGAGCACGTCGTCCCAGCCGCAACATCCTGCCAGATAACTGACCCATCATTGCAGATGCCAAATTGGGACTCGCCATTGCACACAATCCCGCCATCAGAGGAGCAGGTGCCTGTGCTGGAAGACGACGAGGAATTAGTGTTCCCAGAGGAGTCAGATGCTGCGCTTGCCACTGCGGCAGATGTCACAGCTGCTGCTGATGCGCTGCCAGTGATCGTAGCCATGGTTGTGACAGTGACAGCCGCATTGCCGGCGCCACTAGAGCCAGCAACAGCAGTCTGTTGAGATACAGACGAAATCTGCGCAGCAGAAGCTGATGCGTACGCTGAGGCGCTGGCTGTAGCGGAGGAGCTCCCTCCGGCACTTGCTGAGGCCGATGCACCGCTGACAGGCGCCCCATCAGTAGCACAGCTAGCACCGGAAGGCGTCGACATCGGAAAGGTGCTGGCCGTGCTCGCCGCCGAGCCCGAAGGCTTCTTCGTCGTTACATACTTGCCCGCGAACGGGAACTGCAGGTCCACACTCTGCGTCGTCGGGCAAGTATCCACACTCGCAAGGTTCGCGACAAACATAGTCGGAAACTCATCCATCTCGCTACCATCGCCACCAGTAAGATCGGCATTCATGCAGTTCTGATAGATCTCGCGATTGCCGACAGTGTTGAACCAAGTCCAGCTCATAATCGCATGTCCAGACTTAACCCCACTGGGGATCGTGAAATTAAACTGGTTGATACAGTCCACGCCGTTGGCCTTCGGATCACTGCATTGCAGCGCACCTGTATAACTCCCTTCAGGGCCCTGATACGTCCCATCGAGATTCTGATGCGTGTTGGACGGACAGCCGCCCTCAATCGAGTAGATCACGAACCAGTTCTTCGGATCCTTCTGCTTAGTCGCATCGGTCTCGTAGGTGATGGATATCTGGCAGCTGCCGCCGCCGTGGACAGCAGTGTTGGCGCCGTCGCCATTATCGAAGGCGAGGAGCTGAGAGGAGCCAGCGGACATTGATGTGCCGCCTGTGGTGGGCAGGGTGACGCCGTGGCAAGGGAAGTTGGAACCGCTGGCGTCGAGAGGGGACTTGATTGCTGTGCCTTCAATAGGCGTCGGTGAGGAGATGAACAAGTGTGCGCTGGCGAGCTTCAAGCCAAGGCCTGCGGCGATAAGTGCGGCACGCATGATAGGGTTTTGTATGCTGAATTTTGTGGTTGACTGGTAAGCGATGGTAATCGTCAATTTATGTAGACCTGGTAATGAGGCAAAAACTGTAATTGATCTTGCGTTAGCTTAGTCGCTGGTCTCCAATGCAATATTTTGTCTCCCCATTTCGCGGAGGATTTGGGAAAGACTTCGAGCCATCTAGGTCTTTTCAAGTGGCGATAGACAACAATGCATTGTTCTGAATAACACATCTGCGAGTGTCGTCTCCAGACTATGATAATGCGTCGTCCACACATGTTGAATAGAGATCGACGCTTCGTGGTCTCGCTCGCTGCCATTGTCCAAGCTGGAAACGCTATTGTGACGTACCTGAATCAAAGGAGCAGAATGTATCCTGAATGAGTGAAAGGACGGTGAAGAGGCCAGCTCAATATGCAAATGAGAGACAGCAGAGCACCAGGCTTTGCAGGGCGTATGTACAAGTCACTGCAGCGAATATCGGAAAGTGAGGATGAAGAGAAGAAGGGAATCCCACATCCTAAGTCTTCGAGCACTTTCACCTACCAGTGGGTCACCAGCCAGGTTGACATGCAGGGGCGCTAGAGCGTAACAGCCTATGCTGAGAACGAAAAGGCACATCGGACGACTGTCAGTCACCGTCTCGACCAGCATCGCCCGTACTCTCGCGGGCACGACATTCAACAATCCATCTTGTCTCACAGCCAAAGATGATTTGCAGTACGTTGAGACTGTATTGGATGCACATGCGAAGAACGTAGACATTGCGGAGACAGTCGGTCGACCATCGATGCCGCGTTATCATAATGCTACACGAACTTGTATGGTCAGTCCCGCGTCTGTTGTGATGAGCTTGCGACGGACCGTCTGGTCGTTGACCTTGGAAGGGATGTTAGTGGAGAAGACGTCGTCGTCGTTGTTGCAGTCCAAGGGCGCTTAGATGCAAGGGCCCGGCCCGTCTCTAGCGCGTTTGAATAGAACTTCGTTCGTCCAAGCAGGCCTGTCATCTGACTTCTGTTCTCTTCGTATGAGACTGAGAGCTGCAAGTTCAGAGACTGTTTACGCGATCGTCGGTCCATTGTGATGTAGCAGTCAGATGTCATTTTTGCATCGGCTCCACCCACACCTAGCTACATGTTCAAGCTGTGCTTCTTCTATGCATAGGAGCTACTCCATTGCACAAAAGACCATGGCCGCTTAGACTGACCGAGCGATGGCGCAGCCAGTGCTCGTCAGAGCGTACACCGGCAACACGGGTATCTCAACGAGCGCTCCACGCGCTCCCGCACCGGAGCTTCAGGCTCTCCCGCCCATCTCCTCCTATGCCTTTGCCGATATCCTACGCATGGCCAATTGCCAAGACTTCCAGAATGCAATCGATGGCATTGCCGAGATCTGCGCGAAGAATCGCATGAGCTTGGCGGACGAGTACAGCTCGCACCTACCGCCGCTGGGCGAAATCACTGCGAGAACGGCTATCAGATCCCACTCCCATCGTCCTGGTCCACGGAGAGCTTTGACGGCGGTGCCTGAGGTCAGCTCGAGTAGCAGTGATAGTAGCGTCAAGAGTAAGAAGCGGAGACGGAGCATCTTCAGCTTCCGCAAGCAGACTGTACAAGCAAGCGATATCATCCGCGAGATCAGGATTGGGCGAATGGGGCGGTGCATACCTGTCAATGGCACGACTGCGATCAGTCTGAGTGGCGACGACGAGCCGGACCACGTTACCAGGGGTCTCGGTCATAACGTGTCTGCCCATGATGCAGGCCAGTCAGCGCGGCAAATACGAGCAACCAGCAATGCTGCCGCCAGTCTGCAGCGTATCCTAGGCACTTCTGCGTCAAGCGCTGGTTGAAGAACATGAAAAGTACAGCCCGTCTTCTTGCTTCGCGGAGTTAGCATACCTATGACTTGTGAGACACTGGGCGATCACGTTTGCTCATTCATAATGCGCAAAGCCGAGGGCTGCCGGTGATAGTATTCTCTGCGGCATGTGTATTCACACTCAGCAACACGACATCACCTCAGTCTGTTAGCTGTCAGATGCCATTCACAGCATTCGATAGCGCCCAATGGTAACTCCAAGGAATCATGCGTGCCAATCACGAAAGTCGTCCGTGTCGGTGATATACAGCAATTAATGGCTTACAGTTGCGGATATCGCGCCTGCCTCTTCCGAGTGCCAACAACTGACACACATGTTCATTACGAGACCAGGTTCGCGACGGATCATTGGCTATGTAATCTAAGACAAGGGGCGCACCATACCAGGATCCGAAATGGACCCGGAGTAAAATTGGTCGCGGTCTCGATCCTTCTCACAAGCCACCTGTGTCAAAACAGGTCCATGGGAGCAACACGTCGAGGATGATCACAGAATGATTCTGCGGCTCACTACACGCTCCATCTCAACAGTAATCTCAACCCAGGAAGATGCGCTGGTAATGAGCGTCATCCAAGACATACAATCATGTGCGCACCTGCTGGCGTAGCGGCTTGTCTTTCGGCTCAAACCAACATCGAACTTTGAATGCTAGATTCTTTGGGCCTCAAGCGCTGCTATGGCTTCCTGCCCACCAACCCCGCTCTACACACCAAGCCCCAAAGACTCCTACTTCCCGCGACCCAGCGACGCATCACTGGACCCCTCTGACGCCGCATCAGTCAAACCGTCCAAGCAACCAGCACGAATCGGCCATGGTACTGTCTGCGGCGATCTCCACTTGCTGGTCCCTGGTGGCGGTGTTGCGGATCTTCTGCATGTCTCCCACCCTCTTGCTCTTTCGGATATAGAGCAGATCGGGAGCACGCAGCTATGGCGACTTTCGGAGCTCTTGCATGCGCTGGTGTCGAGAGGTTTGAGCCAGCGCCCGACGGCGGAGAGGGATTTTGTCGCGAGGTATGATAGCTGGAAGTTGGTTGATATGCTTCTGCATCAGCGATTTGAAGGCCGCGAACCGGAGCCAGAAGGCGAGGCGGTGTTCTCGAGTGAAGGGGCCGGGAGCGTAAATAAGCAGGCGCCGAGGGAAAACGCACCGTCAATTGTTGTTGACGGGCCGAACGGCCGTGCGGCGCGGATCTTGCGCAGCCTTTCCGATGCTGCCATGTTGCAAGCCAGGAAGGAGCGGCACCTACAGCGACTTCTTACTGAGCAGACTCTTAGCGAAAATGCAAGCTCAGTGCACCACGACGACAGTGAAGCAGACCTAGAATACGAAGAGCGACTACGACAGCTTTCAGCAGAGGAAGACGAGCGTTTGAACAAACTAATCTACGATACCTACGCCACTAACCACTACTCTCCATCATCCTCCCACCTGAACATACCCAGTCATCCCAAGTTTCAACGCTCCGCAAGCGCGAGGCTCTCACGTCACAATCTGCCATCTGCGCTACAACTCCACGACGGACGGCGTCCGAGCAACAGACTCTCAAGAACACTTTCGAGGAATTTCTCTACCGACAAGTATGGGCGCTCGAGGAGTTTCGATCTGATCAGGAGGGATTTCGGGGAGAAGCTTTTGTTAAAGTCGGGCAAGGCGAAGCCGCCACCGGTGCCACCAAAGGATCCGTGGTTGCTGGTGGGATTGGAGAAATTTGATGAGCAAGGCAGAGGCGCTGTCGAGCTGGAGTGAATGAATAAAGGGCTAACGTATTGGGGTGGGTGGTAGTAGACGTTGCTTTTGTCGATGGGTCTAGGCTTTGATGTTTCAGAGCATCTTTTGAATGTACGGAACGATTTGGTGGCACGAGCAGTAGCATTTTGATGTAATGTGACGATCTTCGGGTAGTCAGTGTATCTGCTGGATGAATATCTGACCAGCCCTCTCTACTGCTTCGAGAGGCTTTGTCCGTGGGGCCTACGACTACATCAAAACTTGCTTCCAGTAGTACGCAGGAGTCTGTCGTGGAAGCTACCTACATCAGCATGGCAGCCAGCACAAGTCGAACTCAGGGCACATTTGACCTCATGATCTAGATCAGTCTATTCCGTTGCCATCGTAGCAGTGGTAGCTGTCTTTGCCCCCGCCATGAGAATAGAAGTGGAATATCGCCAGCTTCTATGCTACCGCGCGCCTTTGAAGCTCGCTTTAGATGCGATGACGAACCTGGATCGAACTCATCAGTGTCGCAGTGTCTCAAACATACGAGTGCCAATTTCACAAGTGTCCCTTCTTGACAGGGTCTCGAGTCATGAGCGACCGTCTCGACGAGTCCGGCCGCGATCCATTAATAATCATTCGACTGCTGGCAAGTCTCTAGACGAGAGGAACCACAGCAGCGCCGCAAGGCCTTTTGCGGATTCTTGCACTGTCGCTATGGTTTTTCAATCTACGCTACGATATGATGTGCATTGCGACTCGCAACATCGGGGTATCCCACACTACCATCTCCTACCTGTATTATCGTCTACTTGCTCCTCTTGTAGATCTTCCGCAAGAACTCCTCAAAGATGCTCTGTTTCAAGCCTTCACTCTCATCAAGCTTGTTGATATGCTCCCTTAACTCGTTGACACGCTCTTCCTCAAAGTCCTTGTATATCTGCTCCAGCTTGAGCTCATCAAACACCGCCTTGACCTTCTTTTCACACTCGGCATCCTTGCGGCCGTAATTCTTCTCCAACACCTCTCTCTGCTCGCTCGTCGCGATTTTGAGTGCCTGGTTTACCAGCCATGAGCACTTGTTGTCCTGGATGTCGGTGCCGATCTTGCCGAGGACAGAGGGGTCGGCGAAGTTGTCTAGGTAATCGTCTTGAACTTGGAAGTATTCGCCCATGGGTATCAGGATGGATTCGGCTTGCTTCAGGTTCATGGGCGTGGCGATGCCGTTGAAGTAGAGGGCGAGGGCGACGGGCAGGTAGAAGCTGTAGTATGCGGTCTTGTAGATGACGATGAAAGTGTACTTTTCCAGACTGAAATTATCCAAATCTACGTGGTCTTCGGGCGCGGTGAGGAGATCGCAGGCCTGGCCCAGCTCGGTCTGGAAGGTGACCTCGTGGAAAAGCTCCATGAGGTCGACATAGTACTTTTCTTGGCGGAAGTACTTTTTGAGGAGGAGGTAGATGCTGCTCTCTAGCATGAAGGCGTCGTTGATGGCAATCATGCCGACCTTGGGCATCAAGTACCAGCATGGCTGGCCGCGGCGGGTCTTGGAGCTGTCCATGATGTCGTCGGAGACGAGGAAGAAGGCCTGCAGCAGCTCGATCATCCAGCCCAGCGTTGCTGATCGGAAGAACTCATCTTGGTTGAGATCGCGGCCGAGCAGCAGCTGGGTGGTGTCGACGACCGACAGGCCGCGGTTGTACTTGCCGCCGAGGGTGTTGTGGTTGAGGGACTACATGGGCCGTCACTGTTAGACGGTCAATTGCTTGATGTGACTGTGGGAAGGAACGACTAGCGTACCTTCTCGAACCATGTCAGCGCCTGCTCGGGGAGGCTATAGCTCTGGCAGTGCTCCTTCAGATCCTCCACGAGACGCGGAAAGACGCTCTCGAATTCTTGTCGAGTGGCAGGCATGATGGGCGACTGTGCTCCTGCTAAGGTTGTATGTCGTCGAGGAGGGGAGATGGAGCTAGCCAGTGGTTGTCTAGATACAATGTGGCTCCGACAGGGCAAAGCGCGTAGAGCGACGTGGACAATGGGTCGCAGCGCTCGTGCGGGCTGGATCATACGAGGACTTGTTGATGTCTTTCCTGTTCCTGCCATGAATTCAGGGTCTGCAGCGGAATATCGTTGATCCGTGCTCAGCACCTTCCTACTTTGTTTGTACTTGCACACAGAAACCACGATGGCGACGCGTCTATCAGATTAGATTCACATCCAGATTCGAGCCTTCATCTTTGTGCCTTGAGGTCATGCCGCAAGTGCATGTTCGACATGACTCCATCAAACGTCAGCTAGTGAATCATACATCAACTGACAAACATGGCACTCTCCGAAAAAGACCAGCAACGCTTTCAGGCTCAGCTGCAGCAGGCTGTAGTAGCTTGCAATGAGAGATGTCTATACTTCGCAGCCAAGTGGTGAGGTGTCACGACTAATGATGCATTCAATCAATCTGACGGAGTCATCAGGGCTGCTGAGCTGCTCAACTCTTTTCCTCCAGATGATACCACAGTCAACGACAACTCAGTCACGGATATTGATGATGATGACGATGACCAAGAAACGACGAGACCTCGACTATCTACTCATGACAGACAAGAAGCGCGACTTGAAGCAAAAGAGCAGTCACGATTCCTGATGGCCAAGTCCTTCTTCGACTGCCGAGAGTTTGACCGTTGTGCTGTAGTGTTTCTGCCCTCGCAGATCCCGCACAGCACATCACAGTCACAAGCGTCTTCAGTCTTGTCGCCATCAGAGCCCAAGCTTGCAAAACACACTGTACGAGCATCAGATGGTGCTGTGCGGCCTCCAGCTGCTATTAAGAAGCTCAGTCAGAAGAGCCTGTTTCTGGCTCTGTACGCAAGATATCTTGCAGGCGAGAAGCGGAAGAACGAAGACTCTGAGACAATTTTAGGACCCTCTGATGGACCGGTGACAGCTAATAAGGAAATCCCGAATGTGCTCGCTGTACTTGAAGATTACTTCAATGCTCGAGGCGGTCTACAGGAAGTCGGCAAGTCGCAAGGCTGGCTTGAATACCTGTACGGAATCATGCTGATCAGGACCAAGTCAGAAGATCTGGCTAGACAATGGCTGCTTCGGAGCGTCAGTCTCCAGCCTTTCAATTGGTCTGCTTGGCTTGAGCTGGCTAGCTTGGTGGACAGTCCTGAGACACTGCAGCGGCTGGGCCAGAGAATGCAGCCACCGCACATTATGAGTATCTTCTGGTCCATCCACTGCAACATCGAGATGTATCAGCAGACTCCGGAGGTGTTACACCAGATCACCCAGCTTCAAAATATGTTCCCGGCATCGGCTTGGCTGCAGCAGCAGAAAGCACTTTTGCACTACCACGCTCGGGACCACGAGACTGCGCTGTCACTCTTCGAAGCATTGACGAAACAGCATCTTTACCGTCTCGAAGGTCTTGAAGTCTACAGCAATCTCCTCTACGTTCTCCCTCATCGGCCTAAACTCGCGTCACTAGCGAGCCTCGCAAGCACAACCGATCGATTTCGGCCAGAGACCAATTGCATATTGGGCAACTATTACTCTCTGATCTCGGAGCACGAAAAAGCCGTCCTCCACTTCCGCCGCGCTCTTACACTAGATCGCAACTACCAGTCTGCCTGGACTCTGATGGGACACGAGTACATTGAGCTCAAGAACACCCAGGCCGCTATTGAAAGCTACCGCAGGGCTGTCGACGCCGATCGACGAGATTACCGCGCATGGTACGGCCTTGGACAGGGGTACGAAATGCTAGAATGCTACTCCTACTCCCTCTTCTACTACCGCCAAGCCGCCGGTCTCTGTCCCAATGATCCTAAGATGTGGGCGGCAGTCGGCCTCGCATACTCCAAATGCGACAAAACCGCCAATGCCATCTCAGCCTACAAGCGTGCGCTCGTCGTCGGTAGCCAAGTGGACGCTCAGTCCTCTTTCGGCTCTGGATGCGACCCGCTAGCCAACGCTGTAGGTGGTGCACTGGATCCGCAGATCTTGTATGAGATCGCGTTGCTGTATGAGAAGGTCGGCAAGTGGGAGGAGGCGGCAGCGTATATGGAGCTAACTCTTGCGCAGGAGGAGGGAGCGGAGGAAGGGGAGGAGGGCTTGGGCGTTACGCAGGTTACAAGTCGGGCGAGATTGTGGTTGGCGAGATGGAGCTTCCAAATTCAGGACTGGCAGAGATGTCTGGAGTTGTGCAACGAGCTTTGTCAGGATGGGGTGGAGGTGGAGGATGCGAAGGGTCTGCAGAGGGATGTTAGGGCGAGGTTGCACTTGGCTGAAGATGGCGAGGAAATGGAGTAATGGAAATGCTGGAGGCGTGGCGGCTTGCAATGGCGTCGTACATCTGAACGCTGGGTGATGTATGCTGCCAAGCATCCAATAACCTAGTCACAACGCGCATCACCATCGGATATACTGGTGAAAGCGCGATACCAGACTACGGCAGGAACCTATATCCCTCTCCCGTCCAGCTGTCTCTTCTACTCGCGCCCTTCCCTTCCACCAAAGCCTCTGCAACGGCCTGCCGCCACGGCGAGCAATGTGTCACACCCACGACGCTGCTCTGCCTACTTGGAGACCGTGGACTGTCGCCAGCAGGAGGATCAATCTCGCCTCCCGTTATTTCCATGTGAGCACCCTGCGTCCCAGCACAGCCGTGTCCTGCTCGTGGCGTTGCTCGGGCAGGACTCATGTGCTCATCCATACGGTCGATGACGGCGCGACTAAGTCTGGCTTCGCTAGCAAGCACCTCATCGATACTCATGTGATGAAGACTCTCGAAGGCCACGTCATTTGTCGACGGAAGAACTTGCATCAAAGTCCCCTCACCTCTGTTTGCAAGTTGTCCTTGGCTCTCGATAGAAGCGGTGGAACGGTCGTTATGACTCAAGCCGTCCTCCTTCAACTGCCGCAGCAGCTCGTTTTCGCGCTCGGCGGAGCCAGGAAAGTCTGTAGGAGGCGCATGAAGCTTCCTTTGCTGGCTTCGCTGGTTCATGTCTTCGACTTGTCGCTGCACACTTTCTGCTCTCGAAGCATTAGGAAATCTGCCCAGGCCAGCAGTACGGAAGGCAGGATCCACGGCAACATCTGGCTGCTCCTTACAAGGTGGCTCATTGGAGTCGGATCTTGCGGACTTCAGGCTTTCGGGAGTTGGCTGGTAGAATGCGGTATCTTGGTGAGTTGACTCCTTGAAAGTGGGATTCGGCTTGGATTCATCAATCCAGGCCCAGCGATCATTTGCCCCGTTGGCCACGCGCTGTTCATAAGCGTCATGGAAGTTGCGTATAATCTGCTTCGTCCGTTCCTCGGCTTGCACTTGAGCGTGCTCTGCCGCAGTCTTCTCGGCGCTGCCATCTTTTTCGATAGGCTTCTTGGGAAGATGGGCAGCGAAGGACCAAATATCCTCATTCACGTCCGTAACTCCATCATCGATTGCGTTGTCCAAGTGCGCAACGTTAGCCAGCGATAGATCCTCGAAGCAACTTTCGTCGATGATTTCGCTTTCGGCGGGTGACTCTGATCGAGGCTCTCGAGTAAGGAGGGGGTTGCTCCGGCGGAAGTATCTTTCCTCAACCACCTGGTGACTGGCCGCAATTCTTTCTCGCAGTCCTGGGCTTGCCCTCTCTCCTACGTTCACGTCCTCATCGAAGCGGACGGTGCGACTGACATTGCCCTTGGTACCCTGCGGTGCCAACGACGAGTCCGGATGATCCGACGCAGAGGCAGTATTGTTGGCGTCGGCCTCGTAGTCGTGAACTGGCAGCTCCCCCTTCCGCTTCTCGCTGAGCTGCTCATGAGTATCGGCCAAGGACTGTGGAGCAGCGCTCGGGTCATTGCCACAGACTGGGCCAGGTTTCTCTGCTTCCTTCCGCTCTAGGTCCTTCCGTGTCTCCGCTTCATCAAGGAAATTGCTCTGGTTCTTCCTAGTCGACTTCGCCGCGTCGTGGAGACGTGCAGTGAAGCGCTCGATGGTCCGGTGTGGTGCGACAAATACTGCCTGAGACTGGGCCAGCAGGCCGGCTAGCCACTCGTAGATGGTGGCGATCTGGATCTCAATGTCGATGTTCGCGATGACCTTTGGCATTTTTACCTCAACGCTTCCATGCGAAGCTCTGAGACTCGTGTCCACGACCGTTAGAAGCTTGGTAGCTGCGTCAACCCGCACCGCGCGTGTGTCGTTCTCAGCCAGAACGACTTGGACATCCCTAAGGTCGTTCAGAAGCTCATTGAGCACATTTAGAATGAAATGGCGAGTCTCTTGTGGGATAGGATGGCCACCAGACTTCGGACCTAGGTGGAGGTCAAACGGGCAGGTAAAGTGAGGCATATCGATATGTTGGTTGAATGTAGTCTGTGTTAAATGCTTGCTGTTGAGGGTCCTGCAGGGTTCTGTCAGGAAGCAAAAAAGACTCTTATGTGCTATTATGGCGGTAGGGTGCTGTGAAGACTGTTTAGCATTGACGGAGACAAATGGATCTGTCATCGATCACTATCGGCAGACAAACATGGTTGTGATGCCAGTGATCGGACGCAGCTGTGGGTCCCAGATCCATATGACCAAATAAACAGTATTGAAGACTGTCGATGTGACATAGAGTTGGGTATCATGCTAAAATACAGGTCATCACATATTAGGTACAAAGAGCAAGCAACATTGTTGATGAAGTCATGCACACCATGCTCACCAGACAAACGGCACGAAGGCGTACGGCACTGTCTGCTCATAGTGCTTGTAGTTGTCGGCGTACTGCGATCACTGTTAGCAAGCACTCAGCACTACTCAATCAGGATACTGCATACCTTGTCCTCCAGGTACTTCTGCAGCACTGGAATCCCACGCTGCGTGAAGTCATACGTGAAGAATGCCGCGACAAGACCACCCCATGTCCAGCCGCCAGCAGCCAGTGCATATCCAGTCCGCCACAGCGTGTAGCCGAAGTAGTTGATGTGCCTGCTCAGCCCGAACAGTCCACCCTCGTATATCTTGCCCTTGTTCTCTGGCTTCCTCTTCCATGCCGCTCGTTGCACTTCGGAGAACCATTCGACGAAGAGGCCGGTTGCGTACAAAGTACTTCCTACAATCAAAGGTGTCTGCGGGAAATGTTCGCCGTTAACGGAGGCTGACGTCTGCGATGTGATGAAGAGGAGCGAGTTGATGGAGTTGAAGATGGAGTTGAAGACGGAGACGCCCACGCCAGCGGCCGGCGGCATCTGCTCATTGCTAATGGCCAGCAGCCAGAAGTTCTGCTTGATGGTGCTGCCCAGCGCCATGCCGAAGAGGATGGAGCGGTAGGGCGAGAGGCCAAGGCGGTCGAAGAGCGTATTGGTGACGAGGGGTGGACCTTTGGGCAGGACGCTGCCGCCAATCCTCGAGATCAGGGAGGCGCCCCAGTTGTGTGAGAGGATGCCATGCTGGAGGAAGAGGTCTGCTGTGCGCAGGCCAGCAAAGGCTGCCGTGCCAATTGGTGAGGGTTCGTTGACGCCGCGGACGATGTTGTCTCTGGCTCTGTCAGCTTCGCTGTACCTCTTGTTCGACGACATGGTGGATGATGGGCAGCGGTTGTGGTGAGAGGCAGCTGTGTAGCAGCTAGGCTAATGGAGCGTGAACTCCAACCAAATGACGTAGCCACCTGCATTGCATTGTACTACCTACCACATTATTCGCGCATAATCGGTCGCTTGTACGCCCCCAACTTGGCTGGGTACAAGTAATTCATAGACTCATTACCCTAGCTAAGCTGCTTACGCCGGTCGATGCTCCCAACGTGCAGTCTCTACCTCACTGTCTGAGGCTCTACACATGCAGAGTTCTTCAGCCTCGCGGAACTTCGAACCTTACTTGCAGACTTCACTTCCTCCTCAAATACGAGCTCACAAGCCGTGAGCCTTCCTCATCCAAGTATAAAATATATCAGCGCAAACCCGGGCCGTGCAAACGCTCTTCAACGTGCGCCAACTTTCCAAAATAATGGTCCTGGAAGCCGGCTACCCAAACACCCGTGGGTTTCGCAAGGTCGTCAAAGCCACCATCCTCGTAAAAAAGAAGCCCGGCATGAGCGACGAAGACTTCATCGATCACTACAACCACAAGCACGCGCAGATGGCCGCGCCGGTGCTGGAGCGGCATAATGTCATTACTTATAGTCTTGTATGAGCGCCTCTCCTTTCCAATGAAGTATGCCAGGTAAGCTGAGATTTTGTCTTTCCGGTGAGGTATAGACGTACTGTTTGCAGCGGGATAGGACGATCATGCGGGATATGTTGAAGGGTAAGGGAGCAGAGATGCTGGATTATGATGCGATCTGTACCTTTGTGTTTGGGGATTATAAGGATTTTGCGAGGTTTATGTATGATCCTGGGAGTAAAGCTTTGACGCCTGATCACGAGGACTTGTGAGTGTGACTGGCCTATTGTTCTGGATCGGGTCGGGTGAGCTGACGGAAATGCAGTATGGTGGAGGAGGAGATGAAGATGATGGTTGGAGACGAGTATATGATTATTGACGATGGTAAGAGGGTAGGATGAAGGCATTTGGGCAAGTCATATCCAGTTGTAGTATTCCACGGTAGTTGTCACTGCTATGGATACATGGGGCCATTTAAGGAGCGTGGAGCAACAAGCATTGACCGATCTGGCCGGCAAACATTAAACCTCAAACGCCACGCAAACGCCATGAAAATGTCCCCGATAGCCCTCTTTTCCAAGCCTAGACCTTGGGGTCTTCCATGTATTGCATGGCTTTTGGGAAGACAAGAAACCATTCCGAGACACGGCGAGTGGTCGTTGTGCAAGGACGAGTCTAGTCGAGCTCGTCCATGGGGCTCTCGTTTTCGGAGCGCTTGCCTAAAAGACCATCCGTATCAGCATTTGGCAGCTGGGCTGGAGAGGGAAAGGACACCTACCAATCACGCCATTGCCAGGCCCAAAGCCGCCGTTGCCGAGGCTGAGGGCATTCCCAAGACCGGGAAATTGTTGGCCGAACTGCGAAAACTGGATTCGTGCATATGTTAGCTGACTGTTTCCCAGCACATAGCTGCGAATGACGGAGATACGAACCGGGCTTTGCTGGTTCAGGCCCATCCGCTGAAGACTGCTGACTGTTAGCAATCATAGAAAAGCAACCCTGAACTCGACAAATGCTCACAGCTGATTGAACGGGTCCGTAGGAAACAAGCCGAACTGGTTAATCACCGGAGCCTGCCAGTTGAACGGGAAACCGAAGGCGTTTCGCTGTTGCAGCTGATTGAAGAACTTTATATACAGATTAGTGGCAATCGCCTAGCATCATGTAGCACTCCACTGACCTGCTGAATTGCAAAAATAGTGGGGTCTTGCAGACCGACAATTGGGAAGAACTGGTTGATCGGCCGCTGAGGCTGGAAGCCAAAACGCTGCAGCAGTCGGCCGAAATCGGCAACGTCATCGGGAATTGCAGCTGGAGCTGCAGCTGGGGCTGCGGCAGCGACGGCTGCGAAAGCGGTGATGATGCTGAGCAATTGCATTGTTGTGGTGTTTGATGAGGTCGGATGGCTGATGAACCGAGAAGTGATCAATGCAAAATGGTCCTTTGCTGGATAGTAGGCGAGTGAGGCTGTTCAAGGCACTGGATGAGCTGCTGGATGGAAGGAGGTTTGGTGAATGTGGCCCGGAAGCTGTTCTTTATACACGTCGTGATGGTATAGCAGTGGCATATACTTGGCATGGCAGTGGGGCGGCACCGCCTTTCGCAAGGGCCATAATCGCTGTCTTTTGTGCATCGAGCCAAGAATGAGAAGTGCTGGGAATTCCTTCGATGGCCTTCGCGGTCTAGCCGGAGCGAAAAGGCGCGACGTCAACAAATCTTCCATAATGTTTACGAAGTGCGAAGGAATATCAAGAAACTCAATCTGGGTGGTGTCAGCCAACTTGCAAGCAGTTGAAATCATCACTGTACATTGCTCGAAAGCCCTGTGCCGAACAAACCCTATGTTGAACAAGGACAATATCTCGTGTACTGCCCTGTGTATGATGCTTCAATGAGCCAGTCATTAGATCGCACTTCTCGAACATGCCAAAGCATCAAGTCTCATGAGTCATGTTGGCAAATGCCAAATCGAGGCTATGCTTACAGCGCAGGGTTAGTTGCGCTTGGCATTTCTGACTGACGCGATCCAAGAGCGAGATCCCGCAGATTACAGCTCCCGGATCCTTAAGGAACGTGTTTTAACCATTATCTGGACGTGCCACGAGGTATCCTTGGAGCCTCCGGGGGGCAGGTGCGACATATGAGCACGTCTTGTTCTCGCACGGCTGGGATTTTTCCAGAAGACCAAGCTATTAAGGGTCGCCGGCTGCAGCGGCCTTGTATTTAATGCAAGGGAGACAGGTCGGAGAGCTTGGATGTAAACGCATGAGACGGCAACTCGTCGCGGCTCAAAGGAGTCAGCAGCGACAAATTTGCAGTTCTTGCGCCGCGGCCAAGCTGCCTCCGATTGATGCCTCATCCAGCCTACTGTCAGCATGTCGATCCAAAACGAGGATGTTGGTTGCTCTTACTTTGACGGTCAGCAGCCTTGGGCAATGACTACATCGCTAATCTGCAGATATCCCTGTGCCGCCACCGTCGATCAAACCAGAAGTCTTGATTCGGTGCGTGAGTTTCTCGATGTAGCGAGGGACACAGGCACAGATGCACTTTCGAGGTATTCTTGACTCGTGCCGATCGACACCGCATGGTGTAGCACCGCCAATGCAGGTACAGCAGAGCCGTTGCCTAGACCAGAGCCATTTTTGGACGAGAGCAAGAATCTTTGCAAAGCAACTCGGGAGCTTGCCAAGTGCTTAATGCACGCAGAAGCTCGCTTTTGCTTCCAGTCTTCGAGCAAAGCTTGGCGCAACGGAGCTCGATGGAGTGCAGATGCAGGTGAGGATCAGACTCTCCGCCATTGTAAAAGCAGATGTCACATGTGAGAAGGCGACTAATTCCGATCGGTCGTCAGCGTGGACTACACTCCTTCATAATTGTCATGAGCAAGGTGTGACCCTTTGAATGTTTGAGGTTACGATAGTCAGTGGTCGCTGATGCAGAAAACTCAGGCTGCGATGAAGACGAAGCAAGAGGCACCGCCTGTGGCTTTCCGTCACAGGGAATACCTCCGCTCAGGTTGCAATAGTCGACATACAAGCGGTAAGTCCCACTCGGATTGGTCTGGGCCACACTGACCTAAAGTGCCGAGTCGCAACAGCCGGTTGATCATCTAAGCTCAAATTTCCAGGACGGCAAGATCATGAGTACCAGTCATAAGACTGCTCGAAAGCGACTGTGGAAGCCGCAAGGATGTCTTGCGAAATGATGCAAGATGTCTATGCCCAGCTCCGAGATGAGCTCAGGACCGCTGGGAAGTCAGATTTTGTGCTATGCAGAAGCGTCGAGGAACGTTTCGACGCAGCTCGATGCACTCGCCCAGCGATCGGAATACTTTCGATACAAGCAGCCTGGGACCCGGACGAGCACGGTGACCCTCATGCAAGTGAAAGGCCTTACGAGTAGCACATGAGTGCGGACGGCTCGAAGCTGCTCCTCGACCCAACGATGCTCTGCGTCTCATGTATCCTTCCTCTCAACAGAGGATCAAGCTCAGACCAGTCAAGCCTGATCCAGCTGTCAATACGGCTGTCAAACAAATAGTGCCTGAACGACATGACCGACGATGGAAGCAGCCTTTGACATAGCATCCACCCAGTCATCAGTAAGTCAGTCAAGCTGTCTTTGACTGATTGTTGAGACGACTGCATGTTTTACTATCCTGTGTCGTCCTGGCGTCAATCATTCTGATGCTTCAGACAATTAGTTGTTGTCACCAAATCATAGAATCTCCTTGTACTTGCTTCTCGCTTCGCCTGATGCGTATTGTCATCGCGCATACATGTTATGATCAGTCCAAGATCTCAGCATCGTCCCAATCACTATCGTCAATGACCACTGGCACGGAGTTCGTCGCCATAAATTTCGGCCGCCTAAGTGCAGGGCTGGGATCACTCCGTGCCTTGGCGAGGTCCATCTCAACGTCGCTACTCTCTGGTAGCTCGTGCCACACATCATCGTCCGCAGCTTTAACATTCGCAAGTGGATCCAGGAACTCGTCTTCTTCTCCTGCGGGTCCCATCTGACCATCAGGAAGACCTTCATCTGCAGACCTATCGCTTCCTGAATTCGCAACAATATCTTTCGACTTTCGCTTTCGCTTCTTAGCGAACAACAACTTGACTTCTTTCTCGCCTCGCATGCGAAGACTGAGCTCTTTGACCAGATTCACCCACTGCAGCTTGCTGTCGCATCCAGGGCAGAATCCGGCCGTAGGCACAATTGCATCCGTCTTGCCATACGCTTGGAGGAAAGATGCCGAGAGACACTCAAGGTGGGCCATTGCCTCACATTCATCGTTCGGGCAGATGAGCGTCATAGCTCCGCTCGCAGGCAATCCCTCTTTGCATACTGAACAATGCAGCCATTCAGAATTCTCAAGTCTCTGCTTGCTTTTCTCCAGGTGCAGTTTCAACGAGTTGTAGCCTACATCTAGTGCTTGTATGCCATTCGGAAATGGAGTCTCATCGCTCTCATCTGAAGTCAGAGCAGCAGAATTGGTAGAGTCGTCCAATATGACTTCAATACCGTTCCGTAATTCGTCGGTATGCTGCGATGTCCATTTGATCCAGACCTTGAAGACGTCTTCGGAATAGAAAGTAACTCTCAGTGGCCAGCGAGAAAAGCTGCTGGCCCGAAGCAGTAGGTGGAGGTTTGCGAGTCGGTCTGTGAGACATAGTCGAGGTCTCACTGGCCTTTTTCGAGCTCGTCCAGTCTTTGGCGAGATACGTGTGGTTGCTCTCGCTTGCGTAAGCCTGGACTCAGCAGCGACATGGCGTGTCAGATGGGTGTTTTGCCAAGCCCATCTGCTGAACATCAGTACTCCTTTGAAACAGTGCTTGCTTGGGAAATAAGGAATTGAGACAAAGCTCAATTGATGAGCCCGACGCGTCGCGCTGGTTCACACGTTAAGCGTACTTACTCAAACTGAAGTGCAGCGATCTTGGACGGAAAGCCAGTAACGAGGCATGTCATCTCCCACGGCCGTAGGTTGTCCTTTGATGTACGAGCGGCGCCGCCTTTGGCTACACCATTGTGTTGTCGAAGACGTCTGACAGGATTTGGTGTCGATCCAACGTAGAGTGACTGGTGGCGCACGGTCGATCGCAGCAGGTAGCACGCGTAGAATGCTGGAATGGGCTTCAAATTCTTATCCATTGCTGGTTTCGATGGTACATATATGCATGCATCGAAGGCTTGGTGATGGTGAAGTGGAAGGGGGTGTGGGCTGCCGACTTCACTCGATCGTTGATTGGATGGCCGCCGGGTTGCCTCTAGAGCCGCACGTCGGTGGTCCTTGCCGGACTTCAAGCGTTCGGCCCATCTCGAAGGTATGATGCAGATATGTCGATGCAAGATCAGTCTCGGTTGGTCTATTCCATGGTCCTTTTCGAGACATTGCGCTGTCCTTCAGCGATGCACAGACCAAAAGAACATTATGAGCAATACTGTCCGATATGAGTGGAGCAACGTCAAGATACGCTAAGACGGGTGGATCCGCTCGACCCTCTGTACCTTTCGGACTGGACTCGCTGCCTCCGCTTTCTCATTCACACACACTCATTAGTCACGCCAACATCTTTCGCATGTCGATGTGCGTCATCCTCAGCGGCGACAGCGATCCGGGAAACAGGCGGGCAGGAACCAATAGCATGATCGCGGCCCAAGTCAACGTTCGGTCTGGCACTTAGATTAGTGCGCCGCGACCTGATATCTGTATGCGAGGCCAGCGACAGCCCCAGCGGATAGATACCTACGACACAATCACACTACATAGGCTGAACGCAACGTCAACATAGGGCCTTGCGCCCTTCAGCGATCGTCCGACATGGTCGTTCCGCCGAGCACAGGCGCAGGGCCGATGGGCCCCATTATCGCAGTGCCTGCTGCGACGCCAGGTTTCGGCTCACCAGCACCACCGTCCGGTACACCTACATCAAGCTCGAAATTGAAAGCAAACGCATCGATGTCTGCTCCCGGCACGCTTAACGGGCCACCCTCCGGCAACAACCATGCCATTCCGCTCAGCGCTCGTCGAGCGGAGCCGCTCGACCTCAAGACCGTTGAGAGGAGGGGTCAACCGAATCTTCCACCTGAGGTTCCAAAGAAGAATAGATTGTTCGGCATTCCTGAGGCACCTTCGTTCTTTCCAACGGTGGAGGAGTTCAAGGATCCGATGGAGTACATGCGCAAGATCGCACCTGAGGGCAGCAAATACGGCATCATCAAAGTCGTTCCGCCCGAAGGCTGGAATCCCACCTTCGCCATAAACACAGAGGTATGCAAGTGAGATCAATTTTGAGGGCAGACAGCAGTCATACCGCGACATTTGGCTAATGCGAGGTTGTTCTAGCGTTTCCATTTCCGAACCCGACGTCAAGAGCTCAACTCTGTCGAAGGCGGCAATCGGGTGAACAACGACTATCTCGACCAGCTCGCAAGATTCCATAAGCAGAACGGACACAACCTCAACCGCTTCCCGAGTGTCGACAAGCGACCGCTCGATCTATATCGACTCAAGAAGACAGTCGAGCGTAAGGGTGGCTTCGAGCAGGTGTGCAAGGGTAAGAGATGGGCTGAGGTCGGCCGCGATCTTGGATACAGTGGCAAGATCATGTCATCGCTTTCAACATCGCTGAAGAATTCATACCAGAAGTGGTTACTCCCGTACGAAGAGTACTTGCGTCTTGCCAAGCCAGGCGTGCACCAGCAATTGGAACTGGCGAATGGTGGCCCTTATACGCCATCCCCTGGACCATCACCAGCCAAGAAATCTCAAGGAGCCACGCCAAGCATGAACGAGACCCCGCCCACGATGCAGGCGCATGCTGCTCTGCATGCCAGTATAAATGGTAACAGCACGCCACATGCCCCATCGGTTTCGCGCGAGGACTCGCAGTCAAGTCTGCCGCCGCTACCTCTTCCGAATCCAACGGGTGGCTTTACCGCTGTCAACTCTGGCGGATTTACTGCAGTCAATCACGCTCCGCCACCGACCTCATCATTCACTTCTGTCAATAGCGCCAATGGGTTTCATTCGAACAGTGCAACGCCGCAACCAGTGACACAGACGCCTCCGCATCTGAACGGCCACGGGCCGACGACGCCGCATGGTCAAGGCTTGCCCAGCTTGAAGAGGCAGCACAGTGATCAAGTGCTCACGCAGGATGAGATTGATGCCATGAACAGACGTAGCAAAAGATTGCGCAAGGACGTGCCCACTGTCGCTGGCAGTAACATGCATCACTCCAGCCATGCGCGAATGTCTGCTGGACCAGGTCAATCTAGAAAGGAGCGACCTGACATAAGACCCGGTGAGGCTTGCGAGAACTGCTACAAGCCAGACGATCGACCAAAGATGGTTATCTGTGAAACTTGCGACTGTGCATACCATAGATACTGCTTAGAGCCGCCATTGAAGCAATTACCTGAGCACGAGTGGCACTGTCCAAAGTGCCTGGTCGGGACGAATGAGTATGGCTTTGAGGAGGGCGACGTTTACTCGCTGGTCGGCTTTCAAAGACGGGCGGCGGAATTCAAGGCGATGCACTTCAACAATATTCCAAGGCAATTCAACCCGCTCAACGAGAATAAGCGTGTTCCGGATGAGGAGGACGTGGAGCGCGAGTTCTGGAGGCTTGTTGATGAGCTATCTGATACTACAGAGGTCGAGTACGGTGCTGACATTCACTCGACAACTCACGGGAGTGGTTTCCCAACCATTGAGAAGAATCCACGAGATCCATATTCGGTCGACCCATGGAATCTGAATATGCTTCCGTTGGACAAGGAGTCTCTCTTCAGGCACATCAAGTCGGACGTTTCCGGCATGACCGTACCGTGGCTGTATGTTGGCATGATCTTTTCAACCTTCTGCTGGCACAATGAGGACCACTTCACCTACTCAGCCAATTATCAACATTTCGGCGCAACGAAGACTTGGTACGGCGTACCAGGCGATGATGCATACAAATTTGAAGAAGCTATGAAGGAGGAAGTGCCTGAGCTCTTCGAGACACAGCCAGACTTGCTCTTCCAACTAGTGACGCTTGCAAGACCAGAAAAGCTGCGCAAGGCTGGCGTGCGAGTGTATGCCATTGACCAGCGTGCTGGCCAGTTCGTCATCACCTACCCACGTGCGTACCACGCTGGCTTCAATCACGGGTTCAACTTTAACGAGGCTGTGAACTTTGCGCCACACGACTGGGAGCCATTCGGTGAAGAGGGTGTCAAGCGGCTTCGCAATTACCGCAAGCAGCCTTGCTTTTCTCATGACGAGATGCTGCTCACTGCCGCATCACGGGACAACAATATCAAAACTGCCAGGTGGCTAGCACCTGCACTCGAGCGTATGCGCGATGATGAGCTGGCAGCGCGGAAGCATTTCTCGGAAAACCCAGAGGCAGATGGCAGTTCTGATGTCGTTGAAGCATCGCCATACGCCGGCCCAAGATACAAGGCCGAGCCTGAGACGATGGTCGCAACCACGGGCAACGATGACGACGAGGTCATTTGCTCTTTCTGCAAAGCCTACTGCTTCTTGTCGAATTACCGGTGCAAGAAGACGAACAAGAATTTATGTCTCCTACATGCTGGCAGCTACGAGTGCTGCGATGCGACCGAGTCTGAGCGGTACTCCGGCGCAAACGGCGAACATGTTCTGCAATATCGCATGGCCGATGACGCTCTGGTTTCCACCGTCAAGAAGGTGGTTGATAAGGCCAATGTACCGGAGACTTGGGCTGCGAGGGTTGACGCCGAGCTTGAAGATACCATGAAGCCTGATCTCAGGCGTCTGCGCACACTCCTTACTGAGGGCGAGAAAATACAGTACGATCTGCCGCAACTGCCTGATCTGAGGAAGTTTGTGGAGCGGTGTAACGAGTGGGTCGAGGAGGCGACCAGTTACATCACGCGGAAGCAGCAGAACCGCCGGAAGAACGAGAAAGCTTGGCGTAAAGGTACGCAAAAGCAAGCCGAGATGGAAGAGCGTGACAAGGAGTTGAGGAGCGTGGACAAGATTCGCACTCTACTCGCCTCTGCCGATAAGATTGGCTTCGATTGCCCGGAGATACAGACGCTGCGCGAGCGGTCTGACGCCATCTCTGAATTCCAGCGCGACGCGAATGCGGCTCTGCACAGCATCCGCAGCAGGTCCACCGCCGACTTCGAAGAGCTTGTGGAGCGTGGCAAGGAATTTCACATTGACATACCCGAAATGGACGATCTGGAACGCGTTGTCAAGCGCTTGAAATGGGATGATCTCGCGAAGATCAAGAGGCCGAACCCAGAGACGCGTCGGCAGGAGCAGACATTGAAGGACATTGAGAAGTTCATTCAGGAGGGCGTCGACATTGGTGTGCCGGATACCAATGGTGACATGATGTTCTTCCGCGAGCACAAGGCGCAAGCTGAGCTTTGGGAGCAAAAGGCAAAGGAACTCATGGCGGTGGAGCAGGTGCACTATCAACAACTCGACTCGCTTTCAGCACAAGCTGTCACGCTGCCGGTGTCGGCCGAGACACTAGCAGCCGTCGAAGCAATTCTCAAGAAGCAGCGCGAAGTCCAGGAGAAAATCGTCTCGCTTGTGGACCAGAGCCGGAATCTCGACTTCCGCCAGCGGCCATATTACAAAGAGATGCGCCAGGTCATGGACGCCCTTGAGGAGCTACAAAGCAAACCTGCTGGTACGATCGAGCTCGAGAAGCTGCAAAAGGTACACGAAGACTGGATGCGCGAAGGCAAGAAGCTCTTTGGCAAAGCAAATGCGCCACTACACATTCTCCTGCAGCATATGCTCATCGTGGACGAGCGCAACCAGGCCTGCTTCGATCTGAGGGACAAGCCTAGAATGCCCGTCGAGCCCCAATCTCGCGAAGCATCGCCTCAAGACGGGGAGAACCATCAAATCCCGACAGACGGAAGCAACTCTAGTAGGGATGTCTTCTGCATTTGTCGCAAGCCGGAAGCAGGCATGATGATTGAGTGCGAGATCTGTCATGAGTGGTATCACGGCAAGTGCCTCAAGATTGCTCGAGGCAAGGTCAAGGAAGACGACAAGTACACTTGCCCAATCTGCGACTGGCGCGTCAAGATCCCACGCGACGCCGCTAGGCCCAAGCTGGAGGAGCTGCAGGCCTGGCAGGACAAGCTCGACACACTGCCCTTTCAGCCAGAGGAGGAGAAGGTTCTGAACAGTATCTGCGAGACTGGCCAGGCGTTCCGCGACTTTATGAGACCGTACATCCACCCGGCCGTCCCTACTACTCAAGAAGAGATCGGCACTATCCGTTTCCACCTGCGGAAGATCGAAGGCGCCGATATCCTGTTAGCTGATGAGACCAATTTCTTGCGAGCTGAGCTTCATAAGTGGTGTCCGATAGCACCGGCACCGCCACCGATGATACAGATGTCTGGATCCACGCGGAAGCCTCGTCCGACGAAGCAGCAGAAGCTCATGGCGCAGCTTGGCATCACCAATCCTGATGATCTGCCGCAGCAGTACAAAATCAAGCCGCACATTGCCAAGCGCAAGGCATCTGAGGCTCTAGGCGGCAAGGCTCAGCCTTTGCAGCCAGCTGGCTGCTCTATTTCGCCTACTGGCAGCCAATCCGCGTCGCTGCCAGGCTCCTCATCAGGTCTTGGTCAGACACCGGGTCCAGCCAACAAGCCTTTCCTGACGCCATTGGCTATTCAGGTACTTGGACCACTGGCAGGTGCACCAGTGGTCAGTCAAGTCTTGAGTGCAGAGCCACACATGAACAGCGAAAAGCTAGCAAAGATGAAGGCGATCCTGGAGCAGCAGCCCAACACGCGCGACATCGGTGGTGAGGAGATGCGCAGGAAGATTGCCAGCTTTACGCCTATTGGCATGCATGAGTACGGCATCTCGAATCGTAACAGCCCTGCAGTCACGACTACGTACCGCGAGGCGCCTATGTTCGCCACTTCGACCGACACCTCACAATTCATGTCCAATGGCTCTGCCAATGGGATGGGCTCACCTGCACAGTACTCGCCTGCTGGCTTCACAGGCCCGAGTCCACCAAATCAGACATTCGACACCAGTATCTTCGAGTCGAACGATGGCAATCATGATGCCATGTTCAATGATTCAGCTGCTGAAGCTAAGAGCGGCAATATGTTCGACAGTCCTAAGCCAGCCCCTGTGAACCCGTTCAGCGGCGGTGCAGGGATGAACAGTCCGGGCTTTGGTGGGAGTCAACAGAGTGCAGGCGGCATCGACAACGTCTTTGACGATTTGATCGGTGGCTTCGACGGTACAGGCGATTCCAAGGAGGCCCACAAGCAAGGCGTAACGTCGGTCCCGGCTATTGAGAAGACGGACGTCGACATGAAAGACGCTCCTCTGCCGACCCCAGAAATAGATGGGCAACAGACACAGCAGCCAAAGCGTGGCATCGATGAGGTTGATGCGGGTACAGAGAAGATCATCATGGACGATTATGTGCAGTAGGATAGCTATCTGTGTCTGAAGCCTGGCATGTGAGGATGCGCAGCGCGGTCGATGAGTATTTTCGACACCAGCTCGAATGAATGGGATGATGTTAGCATGAGCATGGAGTTATGGGCTGGACAATGGCGCGGCAACGCGATACAGCATATTCAATGGGGTTGATTGGCATTAATGATACCACAGAGTGGCCCTCGCAGCAGAGAGGCATCATTTGTTCGGATTGGGGAATGGTTCAATGTGTGAGTAGCTTGGAACGGCGCAGTCGCCAAATGGAAGATGTGCACAATCGTCTCTCGCTGTTCGTTGCATTGTCAGTAACGGATGCCATATCACTTTGCAGAGGTCGTGGAGGAGAGGGCATGTGAACAGGTGGAACAGGCTAGACCTGCATGGTCTTATCGTGCAACGTCCGACTGCCGCGTTCACCTATGACCCCGCAGGCAAGAGTCGTGGGTCTTGATCGTAGTGGATTTGATATCGACCGGAGCAGCTCTCTCATGACATATGCATCGTTACTCGGCTTTTTGATGTGAAAGGGGCCCATTATTGTTGTCACCTTGTGTGCGAATGATATGTACCTGACGACTGCACACAAATAGCAGGGTCCAGTCTACTGTTACTACTAATAAGATTTTGGACTAGCGGAACGTACCCATCGGAGCTGCACCTGCTGCTTCCCGCCGTACTTGAACCGCGGACTACCTTAATACATATACGGATGTGACATGTCACTTGATGTCCTTGCCATGAATGACCGCTGCTGCTATCTCATGAATGCGAACATTACATACGCATATGAGGGTTTCACAGCGACAGTTTCTGACATCTGATTCTTCCTAGACCGCCATACGCGCCAGCCCAATCAGACTGGTATTCGGGCATTCATCAAAGCGGAGCAAGCAAGCGGGCCAAGCGCACGTGAGGGTAGTGAGGCAGCCATCAGGGTTACTGGACAGTCAAGCCGAACCTGTTGTGCCTGAAGTGCACGCAAACATTATCAAGAGTCATAATACACCCCATCGCATCTGGGCGTTTGCCCACCGGCAGATGTCGTGAGCCCGGTGCGGGCTAATCACCACGACAGGCCTGCCATCCACTTCCCAGCACCCAACACCACTTTCGAACTGGAGGACGATACTCCAGCTACGCCTCCCCCTATCATTACCGCCGGCCCAACCGCTTCCTCCATTCCAACAGTCAACACTCCATCAGCATCAGAATCTACAGCACAAATACCGGACCCCCTCACTCAGCACGTCACGACGACATCAGCGACTGATCAGGCATCACGAGCGATCAACGAGGACACATTTGACGAGCGTCCACGCAAGAGGAGGAGGCGCGAGTCAGAGACGGCAACGGACCGAGTGTACGATCAGGCGGCAGGAACGACGACGTCTAAGCAGAGGTCGAAGCGGCAGCGAGCAGACAACGATCCGACCGACACCGAGAGCATGCGTCTTGACCAACACAACAGCAGTCGACACGAACACAGACCCCGTCCGTCGACCAACGGTTCCTCATCACAAGAGAACGGGTCCAGCCCTCATACAAATAATGGTTCGGCAAATGGGACCACTGAGACCAATGGGTTTCACAGCGGCCTGAGCCCCAACGGTCATGGCAGTGTCGCTCACGAGAGGAGTACGGAGCCGTTCTACGGACATGATAGGGAGGAGGTGACCAGGATACTGCTGCAGAGTCTGAGCGACCTTGGATACCATGGCGCGGCGAGGCAGCTGAGCGGAGACAGTGGGTACGAGCTCGAAATACCCAGCGTTGCGGCATTTAGGCAAGCGGTATTGAACGGGAAGTGGGAAGATGCTGAGGCATTATTGCTTGGAGGCGAGGCACAGGAAAGCGAGGGCGGTGTGTCGTTGGGTAACGGTCATGCTGAGACGAGCACAGGTTCAGGATGGGACAAGAGGAGGACGAGCATTGCAAGCCCTCAGAATGGAGCGAATGTCCAACAGGGCTTGCCGCTTGCCGAAGGTGTGGACGTGGTGACCTTGAGGTTCTATTTGAGACAGCAGAAATACTTGGAGTTGCTGGAGAGAAGAGAGAAGAATGCTGCGCTGGTGGTCTTGAGGAATGAGTTGACGCCGTTGAAGAGGGACATTAATCGACTACACGAGCTGTCGAGTCTGATCATGTGCCTGTCAGCTGAAGATTTGCGGCAGCAGGCAGAATGGGATGGCGCGGAAGGAGAGAGCAGAGCATTGTTGCTCAGCGAGATCTCAAAGTCGATATCTCCGTCGGTCATGATTCCAGAACATCGACTTGCGACACTGCTTTCCGCAAATCAAGAGGAGCAGATCTTGGCTTGTCGGTACCACAACACAACCGCGCAGCCAAGTCTCTACACCGATCACGAGTGCTCAGCCGACGACTTCCCGTTGCAGGTCCTGACCGAGCTGAGGAACCATGCTGATGAGGTGTGGTTCCTCGAGTTCAGTCACGATGGGTCCATGCTCGCGACTTCCGGCAAAGATGGTTTGGTCTGCATATACGACACCTCGAATTGGCGCATACGGCATGAGATTCGAGAACACGACAGATCTGGTATAGGTGAACTGGCGAAGGGTGTATGCTGTGTTGCGTTCAGTCCTGATGACGAGTACCTCATCTCCTGCTCACAGAACAACGAGTTTGCCGTGGTATCGACCAGAGATGGGCGCAGAGTAGCGCACGGCGACCACTTCGACTATCCAGTAACGTCCGCAGCCTGGCTGCCAAACTCATCCGACTTCATTGTCGGCTCGCAAAGCTCGGAACGGCCGCTTGGTCTGTACAGCTTAAGACCAGTGAACGGCTCCTCCAGTGCCTCAGTAGTGAAGAACAACTTACTTTATACATGGCGGGATCCACCGTGGGACACGACTCTGAGAGAGAATCCACCTTCCTATCGCATCACGGATTGTGCTGTAGACCCTCGAGGCGAACGAATGGTAGCTACTACCACCGACAACTTCATCTTGTCCTTCGATCTCAGGACACGCATGAAGATCGGGGAGTGGCAGATGGAGGACAAGCTGCAATCTATCAATTTCGGCGTCGACGGCACGCAAATCCTTGTGAACATGAATGAGCAAGGTGTATTTGCGCTCGACGCTAAGACCGGTGAGATTCTGGGCAGGTACGAGGGTATGGTCCAGAAGGAGTATGTGGTGCGGTCTTGCTTTGGTGGCGCTGGCGAGAACTTTGTGGTCTCGGGCTCTGAGGATAGTAGGGTGTGGATTTGGCGACGCCAGACTGGGGCGCAGGTTGCGGTGTTGGATGCTCATGCGGCTGGGACTGTGAACGCGGTTGCCTGGCACCCGACTGACCATGCGATGTTTGCGAGCGCGGGGGATGATCGCAGGGTTAAGATGTGAGTGTTTGCCATCTGTGCTTGGTGAATGGGGTGGTTGACTGACTTTGCGCAATAGATGGACAAGTGCCTCTGCCATGAGACAGCAAGACGCACAAGCCGGTGCTTCGAGAACAAGTCTAGGCTCCTACCAACATGGGTTTGGCCGATAGCATGGCGCAAATTTCGACGGCGCCTCTGCGTGCGGATATCCAGTCGATGTGTCTTCGCGCGAGAGCACTTCCGAGCCAGTAAGACCGGCTCCAGAGCGTTCTTCTTCCAATGGCCGCCCTGGAGGCAACGGGCCTGGCCAGCTCGCCAATCGGAGTCGGCGCAATGCTGTTGTTCGTTCTGGAGATCGCCGCAGAGCAGATCGCCACAGGTTCTTAGTTAGTCTGAGGATGGATCCGCAAAGGCTCGCCGAGCTCATCGAGACTCTGCGAAGGGAACGTATACCGGTTTTATGGACTGCATTGGGATCAGGGAGGTAGCGAGCGTACCGCTGCTCGGATGGCTGAATCATTGGGTAGGTAGCATGGGGTTTGAACAGCTGTGAATTGATATTCGCCTCTATCGAGGCTTCTTGGAGGATGCACAAGTTCCATTGCTTCCTGTCTCATTCCCAATTATCCCGACCAATGCGATGGATCAGAACTTGCAGCTGCGTCAGTGTTGAAACCAATATTCTTTCGAAAGGGCAATGACTCCTTCCGGCACCCAAACTGCACGATTTTGCACCTAGCTCGAGGCTAACTCCTTGCCATATGCAAACTCCATCACAGACTGACACTCCAGATACTCCTTCAAATGTAGCCTACTGCTGGGTGGGGCGACATCATGCCGAACATCATGGTTGGGATATTCCTGTGCCTGGAATAGATTTCGTTCTTTCTCCCCGAAGCTGTAGGAAGCGACCATGGTATGATCGCCGCATCCGATCTCAAAGGCTGTCGGAGAGTCACATTGACAAAGCCTGGCGTGTTCAAGCTTGCTATACATATGGCTAAACAGCCACTGATTATACAATGATCGAAGACATCTGCAGCATACTTATGCGCGTCAGTGTACTGGCTGACCGGCCTGTTGGGGCTTGTAGCTTCGAGATACGAAGACTCATCGTGCTGAATGCATACTAGGAGTAATAAAGAGCAGTGCGATGTTTTGAGGATAGCAGGTATCGAAGGCGTGGTAGAGTAGAATGAAGCATTGCCTGTCTGATCGTCTCGTTCGCCTTATACCTATTACCTGAACGCATGTCGCGAGTTCAACCCAGACCGTATTGGAGCACTCCGCTGCGGAACTTAGAAGAGAACCAGACATGGCATGTACCGCGACCAACAAGCTGTGACAGGATGTCAAAGACAGGCTTGAATTACCTTTTGAGACGACGGCATGCCGATAGCGAGGCACGAAAGCTCTCACCTTCCTCGCTGCAGTCTACCTGTATGATGCGTGCGTGCTTTAGTCAATCAGTGGGATGTTCTCAGCGGAAGCTGAAATGGCTGCCAGGTCCGCAAGCGGTCGGCGTTAGTCTAGCCAAATGGCTCATCTCTTGTCATATTAGCCACGTCTCGATTGTATATGGACGTGCTGGCGAAGTATACAGCTTACTCATCCGCGATCTACCGGATCGGGCATAGAACTAGAACGCGTGTTAGGTAGCTACCTTCCGTCTTAAATCTACAGCCTCGCGATCGATTTGCCAGCTGTGTCGTCGGTTTTCGTGTATGTCTGCACCAGCTACGAAGGTCTGGCATGCGCTCATTCGGACCCATCACATTACTTCGCGGAAGAAGGTTGCGAAGTTGAAGCAGGCCGCGGCTGTCCATGATGTTTTCGTCCTTCTTCGGAGCGGAAGCTCGCCTGGCATCATGTACGTCGCAGGTCGCGAGTCTGGCGTTGAGGAATGGGTGGCGGCAGTGCAAGTCCGTGATGGTGGCCGTGAGAAGGTGACGAAGCGGCTGATAGTCGATGATAGAGATTGAGATACAAGGATTACCAGCTCGCCGTGCGGCCAGGACAAGTGCAGCGGGAGCATGATATCGAGCTCAATAAGCACGCGACTGCCGGACTGTTCGAGACTGATTCGGTGAAGGAGTTCGGCCTTCAGATGCAGGCCAGAGGAGTATTTCAATGGTGGCGCACAGGTATGGGCTATTCCGGGCAGGACCAGCGTCTTTGAGCCGTGGAAGCTTATCGTAGGGCAACAATATCCTCAAAACCCACACAGGCTTGACGGATTCTGAGGGGAAGATTTCAGATTCAACCACAAGTCAACCCACAGCAAAGCCGAGCAAATTTTACCCCAGGCGCCGAAGTGTGAGTCACAAGCCAGCCAGGAACCTCACAACATCACATCGACCAACGCCTGGCTAAAAATCAATCATGTCTTGCCGATATGCAAAAGACATGAGTTGAATGCTTGTTGCATTATAGCTTCAATTGGTTTCGATCCAATGTCCTCCGGGTTATGAGCCCTTGGTAACGTTAGTGGAAGAGTACTCTTTTGAGGCGAGCATTGGCTACTCACCGGCGCGCTCCCCCTGCGCCATGAAGCTGTCTGCGCCATGAAGCTGTATGACTCATTGCTGAGCTTGAGCTGTACCACTCGATCACCAAGTGTCTGATGAGGGAAATGTGAGCACATAATCTTTAAGTATCTGATGATTTTTTGTTGGATGACCCGTTGTTAATAACTTCACAGGGTCTTGACGGCGAGCGACTACAAACAGCTTCCACATCCATACGTTAGCTCTAATAACGTCTTAGCAGCAAGGTGTCCCCTAAAGTCGAGCTGCGGCTAGATATTGGCCAATAAGTATTTCTGCTCACCCGGGCTCATGCTCTATCTGGACGAGAGTCGAGTTGAAGACATGGTCTAGAGTGTATACGAACCTCGCAAGAAGATCCAGATCTCGTACGATCTCGAACAGCGGGTGTACATCTCCATACACATGAGTTTAGCAAGATTGATGAGATAACCAATATCCATCGAATCGATCAATCGCAAGAGGTACATTGCTCCACGGGTGGACTTCATCACTGTGGATATCCCACCTTGATGAAGGAATTGAAAAGCTTTGGAATTCGTGATGGGCAAGTGTGAAGCTGGACGCGACTGGACGCGATTTGGAAACCATAGTCTCGCTGTCATCATTACTGCTGTATCACCAAGTATGTTTGCCGGAATATTAGTAGGCGTTGTCTGGAATTATTCTCAACTCTTGATCGATCGCTGCATGCGTCGAAGCCATGATCGATACTTTTCGAAGAGGAATGGACTTCGGGGTCAGACCTTGACCAGCGGCTTTTGCTTCGTCCAACTCCTCTGCATATGATGAGCGAGATTGCCACCCACTCTTGCCTTGCTACGATCTAGCCTCGACTTCCTCACGAACCAAACACTTGTCGTACACGGCAATGCGGATATGGAAAAAAGGCATCTCTTGCAGGACGGGCACTCCCCGGCTTCAACCTTATAGAAAGACCTCGCTGTTGCTCGGAAATGGCTCAATGCGGTGCGCTGTTTGCGCGAAGCACTATAGTCGTCTTGATCTACATATTTACAGGGGCAGGCATAGCTCGATCATCAGCTGTCAAATGTATCAGGCAAGATGCGATAATGGTTCTGCAAAATCTCCTTCCGCGTCCACTACACTGCCTCATGGAGCAAAGAGTCGAGCATGTAGACATTTTCTGTTAAGCAGTGAGACAACGGCAGACTTACATACCACGAGAAACTTGCTAACTCCAGACAGCTGCGAGCAAATGTATGCCAACCAAGGCAAATCTGGGAGAAGCATGGCGAGGGAGCATCTGCATGCAGGGCAGGCACATGCAGCACGGAGTGCAAAGACGCTGGAGCATAGGCTCAGCCTTTGGTCCACATTTTTAATGGTCACCTGCGAGATGTATATGCCTGCCCTGACTAGAAGCCAAGGAGCAACTCCCCATCCGTCATCTCGGCAAAGTGATGACAATGTGGTATCTCCTCCGAGAAGCAGTGGTAGACCCACTCGACAGCAGCACACAGGACTTTTGACTGACTCGAGGCGACCTGCCAAGCCAAGAATGGACGTGGTTCATGCTGCCAGACTGCATGTGGCCGGGGTTTCAAAATCAGTCGTACCTATGTCTTCAGTAGTAGGGAAGTTCATTGAACGAGAAGAGTTCGCAGCCAGAACCCTGGACAACTGAAACGGAGGCGTTCCAACTTCCAAATCTCTTCTAGCCGTAGCTTTCCACACGTGCCAGATTGAGCCAGATCATCGGCAGTCACGAAGCTTATGATACCCTGGCGTTGGTGGTTCGGTAGGATGGCAGCCCTTATTCCCTGCACACCTTGATGAAATGCCATCATGATCGCTTTCTTCAAGTCTGCAGGAGGCATGAACCCCGGTGAGTGTGCTGTGCGCTATCATGACCCACGAGCGATCTCAACAATATAATTACAAGCAGGAGCAGACCGGGATGCTCTCCGTATGAGTGCTCGCGCAACGGCACTGCATTGCGTCGGACCAATACTGCAGTACAGAAGGCACCAGAATGACTCGCATGCAGCTTCAGAATGTTGGTTCGTCGTTCATATGATCGAGATGTCATCCATCACGATCTGCCGTGGTAGTCGGAGCCGGTCTCGTGGCCGTCACGCTATTAGTCCTACATATCCGAATGTTCTTGTCGAAGCCTGGAACTACAACGCCTAGTGCAAGTGCGGCGTACGCCCGCACCATACAGTTCGCATGGGCAATTTACTAGTACACCGTATGCATGCGTACTTACAAATATTCGTCGCCATGCCCGATCACAAGATTCCATGCGTTCAAGTCGAACGGGGCTTGCCTTCCCGAAAGCAAAGTGAACTACGCGACAAGCCTTGACGTTAATCATGCAAATTGATCCTGGGTCCTGATCGGCCAGGCAAAAGATAGCGAAAGTCGCGCTTGCACGGGCGTGATCTAGGTGACCACCAAGGGACAGGATATAGGCTGAGATTGTGTGAGCGCACCTTATAATGCCCTGCAATCGTTATGTTGAACGTCCGACACGAGCAATCTGCACCCTGACTACTTGGTAGCGGGTGTTGCATCCATTTATCAATCCCACTGTATCGACATTGTGCCTATCGTGCTTCTGCTGTCGGATGAATGCATCCAGGAAGGTTTTCCACTCACCGGGGGGCCGGGTCCAGGGCCTACAAACAGCTTTCAAGCTTCCAACGCTCGGCCTCGTCTGCGGACTCGAAACCATAAACCCTATCGTATGTCACAGTTGAATCTACCACAGGTTCTGCCGCTGGCCTGCTTGTAGCCAAGTTGCCGGTATCGAGAGACCGCCTGGGCCGGTGATTTTGAGAACCAATGAGGCTGCACCTCGAGAATGTGCGACATATACGTACATCTATGGTTACATGGCACACCTCATTGATTCCAGCTCCTGCGTTGCCGTTCAATGGCTGACCTTTCCATACTTTGGTCAGGAGCGTGCTGAAACCCTGCGTTGCCCAGCCGCCTATCTTCGTGACGAAGTCCCAGTCCTCGGCAGCGAGCAAGAGTTGTCAGCGCGGTAGACGCAAAAGCATAGTGCCTCGCGACTTTTGCGACAAAGACCCGGTCGTGCCGGGTGGTCACTGAAGAATAAGGTTGAAAGTATGCGGCACGCAAAACTTTCGACAGTGCTCTGACTCGTTGTCCCAGAAAGACAGCGGCTGTAGCTCCTAGCGCGTGAGGGCACGCATATGGGCACGCCTCTCTACTGCCTGCTTTTGACATGATCTGCATGTAGCCAGATCGGTTCACCCGGGTAGGCACAGTCAATCTGTGCCTTCTTCTAGCCACAACACCGTAGCGACGGGACGAATGTTGAGGCCTGTTCTGGCGCAGACCTCAGCTGATGCTTGCTGTTCGATCAGTGTACGTCCATCCAGCCAGCGGATCTCTCCACTTTGGTCAGCAACGTGCTTCGTTTATAAGGTTTCGGTATGCTGTAGTGGTGTCGCATCTTGATTTTGTCGGCGTTGACCTCCACTATTCGGCTGGTTGCGCCATTACCCGCAATAATGTGCAGTGTGCACAGAGGCGAAGGCAGCTTGGGAGGTTCCTGTTCGCGTCTTGCTTTATGAAGGCATCAAGACGTTAATAAGCGTAGATCGGAAGAAGTGTGGTTACTGAAAACAACATCGCTAGATTGTGTCTCCCCTTGTATACTGCGTGCATCGAATGATGATCCAGGTTCGCAAGCCCCCGTACACCATATGTGCAGATGCACAAGTCGACTTGTTCTTCAGCAGCCGAGCCTCACTACCGAAATGAAGCACAGACTAAGTCTATACTCATGTGTTGACACGTGCTACTGCCATCGACCATGACGGTTGACTACAACTGTGGGATCGGCAATTTGAGGTTGCTCTTCGGGAGATCTAAATTGACAAAGCTTGTGTAGCGTCTGGCGCGCTGCCGAATGAAGTGTAAAGCTCGTGTGAGTCTTGCAACGTTCGATAATGATAAAGCGCTCTCTCATCGTCTTACTTGCGATCGGCGTGAACTGCCAATGTGTCGGGCGGGAGAGGCTGAGCAATCATAGGACAGCGACGCTGAGGCTATCAGCGTGCAAGGCTAGATGTCAGCATCATGAGGACTTGGCATGGTCGGAAACATGGCTCTAATGCGAAAATAGCGTCAGCGAGTTGTGATAGGGCTGGGTGTGATTACGACCGGAGAGTAAGCCGTCACCACAATAGGAGTCTTGGTCGTTGACGGCATGAACTTGGCACCGGTTTTAGCTGAGGTTGGTCTTTGCATATTGATATTGGCCATGAGGAATAGCCGAGCATGCCGTGCTGGGATGGTGGGACTGCGGGACCAACAGCACAACGCTGGGTCTTGGGTGGGGACTACCTCCTGCGGCGCAGAAGCTAGATCGTACTTCGAACTGTGTTTCGATAGTTGTTGACCGTCGCCGCAAGCAGAGAGTACGAGCATTCAGTAAAAGCTTTAGCGAACGTCTCAGCGCTGCCAGGGCCGGGCCTGAAGTGACGCCAATTCAAGGTATATGTGTGTGTACAAGCAAAGAGTTCTCTCATAAAGTTTCAAAGTTGCAATAAACTGTTCGTCCGCGTCTCGGCAGCGTAAAGGCACACCCTTGGCGATCATGCATGTCGGCTGCAGCCTGCACGGACCTTGAGCTTCTTGGCTCGCTGGGTTGGTGCTGGGAACAGCGCATGCAATGACAGGCATGCGCGTTGCGAGACAAAACAATAGCGGATGGGTCAAGATGAAAGCGCGGTACAGGACGCTCGCTGGCATGCTGCATGAACCGAAGCAGTGCAGCTGTACGTCCCTGACCAAGGGTCCGCATTTGCCCCCTGAGGTCTCTGCACGGAACATGGCTGCTTCGGCACACGCGAGTCTTGCGAGCTGCAGCTACTTCGACCGACGTAATTGGCTCGAATCCCGCCGTAGTTTTCACGAGGTCAAAGATCGAAGCGGCTCCCTCTCTACTCCCTGTTTTGCCTTATTGTGTGTGTCTCGCCTGCGGGCGAGAATCGGGGGCCATCTAGACCCAAATGATTATGCGCACCTAAGTGTGGTAACGGCTGGACGTGCACTACTTCCTGCCTAGCATCTAATAAAGATAAACAGCGCAAGCGCCCGCACCTCGTCAACCAACAGGTCAGCTTCGGGTCGTCGATGTTCGATGATCTCGGATACAGACAAGTACGGACGATCCTTTGCTGCTCTGAGCATTTAGGCCGCTCCAGAGACTGGCCTGACTCCGCAGCCCCAGCTTGTGCAGCCACAGCGAACGCGTGAGGACGGACCCTCCCTCGCGGCAGCTGCACCGACCCAGACCCTCGACCCGATCGACTGGTTGCTTTCGCCCGTCGGCGGCCACTCTTCTTCGTCCTCTTCATTCGACCCAGTCTCTTGCTCTAACCTGCGCATCGATCCCGCAGTGGCTCGCTGATCCTGAGCCATTCTTCACACTTCGTGGTTCGTGCCCGCAGTGGGTGCCTGTCCAGCGTTGAGCACAAACTATAACTCCCACTGAGACCCACCGGCATCGATACTTGACAGATCGACTGGCCCTTCTTGGCCTTCATTGCCGAACGCCAACTGACTGCCGCCACCACCACCACGATCACTGGCGTCACGGAGTCCCTAGCAAGGCCACACCATCAGCACACCCTACACCAAGGCTTGACTGTTGTCATCTGGCGCGATTAATGTTACATCAAGACTGGCTCGACCTACATCTCACCCACAGTACCGGCTGCACATACACGACAACTAACGCCTACGTGTAACCTCAGGTCGATCGGGCTTGAGGATACCTTGGTTCGTCAGTGCATGCAGTGCTCCTTTCTTGTATTTGGCAATCCTTAGGGCTAAGGGAAAATGTGCAACGACATCTGAGCGCAGCGAACTGAACAAGCATACCCAAAAACCAGGCCTAGGCAACCTCTGATATACCCATTCACCACATCCATGATACATTCACAGCCTGTATGCTCGTCCATCAGAGAATGGCGGTGCCTGGGCCTCCGGCAGAATCACCGTATCCATTTGCACATCATGGCAGTCATGGGAGACCGTCCTCCCATTTTTACGGCGCGGGACCCAGCCAGCGGAATATTATAGAGCTTCCTCCACCTCTAGAGCCGCGACCTACCCACCAGCTTCAGCCGTCTTTGTCCGACCATGCCAGCTCGCACCGACATCCAGATGCCTTTCGTCGCATGTCTGGCAGTGTGGCATCGGAGTCTCGCCTGCCCGGCCTCAAGGATATCTTAACGCCACAGTCACACGGCGCTACGCAGTCTGGCTTTTCAGCACCTTCAAGTTGGTCTTCAGCTCCTGCGCAGCCACCCACCTCGGATTACCCCAGCGATGATGGTCACCGTGGCCGCGCCGGATGGCATCCTCCTCTAGCACTCCACCCCCCCATCGAGACGCAACAGCCTTACCAACAGAACAGCATTCGCCGGCTAGTGGACCTGCCGGTCCGCGAACCAAGTCCGGTACAGCGACATCAGCCATTGTCCGCCCATGTCATCTCGCCGTATACTCCGTATGCAGACTCTCGAGAATATTCAGAAGCGCGGCCCGAAAGAATGCGCCAGGCTTCCACCACGTCTTATGCTACGAACAGCGCACCGTCCCCATACAACTCGGTGCATGAAGACGCCCATCTACGAGCTTCAACATCAAGTCATGACAGGTCTTCTGAAGGAGCTGGTGGTTCCAATGGGCCGGAATGTCAACGCAAATATCTTTGCACTAAGGAAATCCCTGGCGAAGGTATTTTCCACCTATACGAAGGCGGCTACCGCATCCCGTCTCAAGTCGACGGTGAACAGGTCAACCCCGCCTGGGGTCTGACAAAGGCAAACAAACCCCGGAAGCGACTAGCTTTAGCCTGCCTTGATTGTCGCGAGAAGAAAATCAAGTGCGAGCCTGGCGCTAGCAGCTGCTTACAGTGTGAGAAGGCGAAGCGACCTTGTAGGAGGTAAGCTGAATATTATCCTTCGGAGCGCCCGCATGCACCAGCCACTGATATCAAGCAGGGCTCCGACACAACATGTGCATGCTGAAACGAACATACTGCCATCATGGCAAGGCACTGCAAGCCCACCTCCCCGGAAAGGACCATACGACTCATTACCGCCAAACGTGCAGCATTACGAGTCGGAAATGGCCAGTAAACGGAGGTCAAGAGACGAACCATCGCCGTCACAACAAATGCCATTCAAGAAACATCGATCAGCGTCACCAACCAACAACGAACGTGTCGCTCCACCATCAAACTATGGCGCCCCTGCACCTCTGCCGATTTCTGCTCCAGCAGCGAGCCCACAGCATCTCAACAAGGTTGGCGATCCACGGCAGGTTGACCCTGAAACCCAATTGCTCCTTTTGGATCTCTATTTTGCACACGTGAACAATGCCACATACAGCATTCTGCCAAGAAAGACTGTCATGAAATGGGCAAGCAATCACAGCAATCGGGCAAGCCGAGATGAGCAAATGATACTGTGTGCTGTACTTGCCGTGGGCTCGTCTTTTGGGAGCGAGCAATTCCACAATATGGGTCAAAATGCTGCGGATACAGCGAAAACTTTGCTTGGGACCCAAGCTGGTTCGCACACACTCGCTACCGTCCTGACGAACTTCCTGCTAGGCCTGTACTGCTCTGCACGTGGTTCTCACGCGATTGGATGGGACCACATGGGAGCTGCAATCCGAGGAACGACCAGATCCACTTTGCAGCTCAATCAGGAAGACTCGAGTGCCGCGGACCCTACGTCGTTCAACATGTGCATCTTCTCAATGAGCCGTGAGCAGATAACAGAATGCCGACGACGGACCTTCTGGGCATGCTTCCTTGCCGACCGTTATGAGGATGGCACTCTATGTGCCATCACCTTGCAAGACATTTTCCTGAGATTACCAAGCACCGACGAGGCATACGAAGCCAGTCTTCCGTCTGACGCGCCCTATTTCAACAACGGCATTGTTGACCCATCCCTTACAATCTTGACCCCAGCCAGCTCGGTCTCTCCGATGGCTTGGCTCGCCGTGCTAACGGCAAGGTGGGGCGATGTGCTCAATTTCACCAACCGAGCCGTTCATCGCCCTCAGAACAGCTACCGCGAGGTGTATGAGCAATTCTACTCCGAGACGCATAATGCCCTGGATGGGTGGCTCGAACGATTACCGGACTGGCTGAAGTACGAGGACGGCAATATCACTCGTAGCCTCGAGGGCGGTTATGCAGCTCACTTCATCACACTGCATGCATTATACCATTTTACATTGCTGCGATTGAACCGTTACGTGCGCCGGGCCTACATTCCAGATCTTGTTCCGCGCAATATTCGGGCGGCGCATTACCATGCACATTCGTTACTGACTATGCTGAGCAAATATATGAAGATTCGGCAAGAACTGACACACGATCACCCTCGGCCCGATTGTGTTCTGTCCACGCCGTTCCTCATCTGCGCCATCATGTCAGCTACGGACGTGTTAGGCGCTGGTGGTCCGGACTTCAACTTTAAAAATGCCGTGGATCTGGTTGGAGTCGGACTGGAGTGTCTCAGAGAGTTAGCGTATTACTGGACAAGTGCACAAGATCGCTTAAGAGCTGCAGAAAGGCGATACTATGAAATAAAGGCAGTGATTGTCCGACCAAATCGAGCTCGCAACGGCGCTTGGCTCGGAAACAATTGGGGTCTCAAGGACCCCATGCAGAAGGAATATGGATTGGATTACGATTGCATTGGAGGCACAGAGCATACGGATGATGACAACTACTCTAACATCTACTTCGCCGCGCTTCGGGAGGGCTTTCATGATGGGAGGACGCCAACTCAGGGTAGCAGCTTGCGCGCTGCTTGAATACGACAGTTTACTAAAAAGCATGGTTTTCAGAAGCGCTTGAACGACAGCAGATGTTGCTTAAGGCCGACAGAACTATGGCATTGATGGGAGTTCTGTTGGAAACCGCAGGAGCGGAAAAGTGTGGCAGAGCAAGGCCCATAGAGCATTGGCGATGGTTACAGTCCACGGCTCGTCTGAGTGGATACCGCTATTATAGCTTGATGATGATAATGATAATGACACCCGGAGTCCACTCTTGGGCTCGCGCTTTCAGAGCAAAATTGTCTGTGCCTGTAAGCCATCAGTTCATGCGGGCCATCAGTTCATGCATGACTGAGGCGACTGGTCAGACAATGCAGAGTGAACACCAACCACGCAGTCGGTAAATAACGGACTTGCAAGCGCGAGCGGCAGGCAAGACAGCCGATAGCGTGTCGATCTCGGCGCAGGCCGTTTAGGCAGCTGACAAGTACAGCAATACGGAGTACATCCTTGACGTTGGCATCAACATCATCCAAGCTATCCAACCAAAGTGTAGACAGTTCCGAGGGTGACTGAAATGCTCTGAGGCGCCTGCATGGGCCATCGACTCGGCGCTGCGGCCGCAGGTGGTCAGGAGGTGGTGAGACAGAGCCAGCTGGACGGGTCGGATGTTCAGAAAAGCGAGCTGGCGCGTGGAGCGGCAAACGACGATCGCCGATGGACTGACTACCGAGCCTTGATACGAGGGCCGGTCTGGTGATGAGAATATGGAACGCCCGGGCCGAGAGCAATGAAGGCGCCTAAAATCGATTGTTATGCAATCTGCCTTCTGAGATCAACACTGAAGCACAGGTAAGCGGCCACATCCATTTGCCGTCCGTGTCACAGATGCGGATGGCGAACAGGGCACCTGAGCACGCCGTCCATGCGGCTTCGCTTCCACCCTTGCGCTTCTCACAGATCCGAGAGCCCGCATATGAATTCTGCACGCCTGAAGACGGCACTTCACCTACACAAGTGGCCGATGCACCTTCCTTCAGTTCATTTGGAGCCGTGGGCCCATCGAGTCTTTGGTGCGACAGAAGCAATATGCCGGGAGCGCATGGCACGCCTCGGACTCAAGCAGGCAAGGATGTACTCATGCGGTCAGATACCTGCGGTCTGGCTGCCGCTGGTTCCAGAAGGAGACACGGACAAACCATCACGAATGACTGTGGGGCTACGGCACTTATTCATCGGTGGAAGCCATAGCACTAGGGAATCACTGTGGCCTTTTGGGGTACGCTGCCGTCCTGACAAAGGATACTTTCTGTGGGCCATTCGCATCAAGGGTACACCGAGCGTGTTGCTGCAATCTCCCGAGACGCAGGTCTACAGAACTTGAGACTGTATCGTCATGTGTAGCGCAAATCAGCTTACGGCCGTTCGCTCAGGCCGTCAGGACGGCGCGGAGCCGTGGCGGGGACGTATGGATCGTGGGTCAAGCGTAGGGATTGAGCATGCTTCGCCGTACGTGGCTGTTTTCGACTGCCCAGCTAGCGCTGCGGCCGCAGCAATGAACTGGTCCGGTACTTCGAGCTGCACTTAAGCGAGAGCCATCACAAGCCACTCACTTATCGTGCACAAATCCTGGGCTATCAAGGCTGGTCTAGAGCGTATCGTCTGCAGTCTTTGGTCGATGCTCGATCAGCGTTACAGCAAGCCTGATTAAACCCCGCTTTGCCGCTTCGCTGTCTGCCGTCGCCCCGGCACGGGTGTCTCGCTTAGAGCCATGTGGCCACGAGCGTTGCGTGCAAGTTAACGATCGTCCACGTCAGTATCAATGCAGGCGATATGCTCGAAGATGTTGTTTCTCACTCTACCGCAATCGCTTCATGCTAAAGCATGACTGGCCCTGTGCAGCCGGGCACCGGTAATCAAGATCCTGTCCATGCGCCGGGATCGTCTTGTATCAACTTCGTTGACCTAAAACGATTGGCAGTTGGACTGGCTCTGCCAATTCTGAGCCATGCAAGTGTTATGCACCAATACCGACATGGCAACGGCCTGTTTTTGGACAGCAGCTGAGGTGGGAGCACAGCATCAAGAGACAGCTCGCTTCAGCACTGAGCGTGCGCGAGTGATGTCTCCCACGCGGAACTCAGCGACTGCCTGGCCTTAATCACTTGTTACTTCCCCGGCATGTCGTCTCCGAAGATGCGGCAGGATCGCACATATGTTATCGTGCTGCATATAACGCAAAAGTGCTCACAGTATTGCTTCGGATTGTCTGCCATGATCATAGCGACACCCTCAAAGATGCCGGTGCTGACATCCCGATGCAATGGGCTACGAATGCCTTACTGCTCCAGCAGCTTCTCGTATGTCGTACAAATAGAATGTCGCGGTAGGTCACTCGCGGTGACGTTTCAATGTTCCCCTCACACGGAAAACATGATGGTGCTACACGGGCAAGGCATAGTTCTACCAAAGCGGATGTACCGCAACAGACAAGTGAGATCCCTCATGATGATACGGCATGCTGAAAATACAAGCAGGCCTGCCGATAATTTCTACTACTAGCAAGTCAAGCACGATATGGAGCGACAGGAGTCTCAGCCTACCGCTAGCCTTGGCCGCCTCAAGTAGCGCTTCCATTCATCACCAATATCAGCTCTACTCCTAGCAGATGGCACATGCATACCATGTCCAACACCACTTTCGTGCGCGGTGACCACAACAAGGCCGGTGAACGGGCTATCGATGCGGGCCGTGACAGCCTAATTAGTGCCGCAAATATAGACAGACTATTGCTTGACAAATGCTTATCTAGACTATACCGTATGAAAGCTCATGATCTTCATTGCCGGGGGCGAGTTTTGGATACTGCTTTGGGCTTTGAACGATGTGGCACAGAGCGAACGTGCGGCGGCGGCCGGACGAGATCTCGGCATGTTGACCGTGAAGCCAAGCAGAAATAGGCCTCCTATCCCGAGACCTCGCGCGTGCTGACCGTCTGATGAGCCGAGAATCCTCCTCGTGTTCCAGCTCTGCGCTTTGTGTATATGGCCTACTTGTTGATTACGAATGTGTAGAGAGACGAAACGACATCCAATATCCGGCAAGTTGATCCCTAGCAGCCTAGCAGGGAAGAACCAAGGTCAAGTAGCTCTTTTCATGATATATATTCTTTTCCGCAGCTCAGATCTCATACATGCGGCTACCCGCATCGACCTTGGGTCTCGTGACGTATTGGTCTTGGTAAAGTTGATATAAACAAAGAAGGCCAGCGTTGCACGGAAACGCAGGGGTGGGGCGGCCGTATCAATCAATGCCTGCAACACATGCTCCAAACCTATGTGTTATCCCGCCGACGCGGCCAGACCAGAACGGTAGGCACTGGCAGCCCTCCGGAGGGCCCGCATAAGCCTCCAGCCCCGTCATATGTTGGTGCCCGAGATAGACGCCCCAGTCGTGCACAGGCCATTAAGTTGTTCTCGCCGTAATTGTGCGAATGACAACCATTTTGAAACAACGAAATAGCAGCCATAACCGGGAATGCTTATTAAGTGGCGCAATCTGGAGGCATTTAGAAGCACCTCGCTTATTGGTGAAGTCGGTGTCAGAATAGGTGCCGAAGCACCGATGTCTTGTCTGCCAGGCACGCCCCGCTGGGTGGTTTATAAGGCCTGAATGATCTTGATGCGCCAGGCACGAGCCAGCGGCTGTCAGTGTATCCAGCCCTCCCTCGATTGTGGTGATCTAATGGCCAATCACTGATTCATCGCATGCACAGTCACAACGGGACTCAATCATCGCTCACCAGTACCATGGGATGAGCCGTCACCATCCTCGTTCTCATTGCCTAGTCCATCTCGAATTGCACCAGCGGCCGCATACTGGGTCACCTGCGTTTTCTCTCCACTCTTCTCTTTCCCTTGCACAATGTCCAGATGCGCAAACTCCTTCCGGGCGAGCTGAACATTGACTCGGGCGGCGTTGAACCCTGCCTCATCGTTTGGCATGACCACGGCAAGATTCGTGTTCTCGGTCAATCTGGTGATGAAGAACATGAATTCGCCTGTCTTGATGAGCATTTCTGCAAAGCTCACTTCGGATGGAAGGGAACCTGTGTGCCGTGCCATGCTGTGTTTATGTGTCTTCAAGATACTGCTCAAACGCTCGAACCGGTCGTGGTATGGATTGCCTTTCTCCTCCGAAAGGGTGACGTGGGTTACTACTAAGCAAGTCGTGCGTTCATAAAGGATCAATTCGCGGGCGTCGAGAAGTGTGGCAAGATTCCTCAGCATGCCTTCGATCGTGTTCGCATTTGGTACCAGGAAGTATATGACTTGTGTCCAGGCACGATAGAGACTTTGATCCCAGATACTTGTTGGCCACACTTCGATCTGTTGTTCGAGGAACCCTTCATCGAGACAGGTGTCCATCACATCCTCCTTCCTTTGCCGGAATATCGGATCCCTCGAAGCCATTGGCACAAGGTCCATTTTGTGTACTAAGACAAAGATCTTGGAATTTGCACTGCTCTCCCTCAATGCGCGAACAGTGGAAGCAAAACTCAACAGGTCGCTTGCGGCTTCCCTGCTCGAGATATCGAAAACAAATATCAGGACCGCGACAGAGCTGAAGACATGACTCCGTTGCGTGGTGAGATAAGATTCCACGAATGAGTCCTGGCCGCCGCAGTCCCAAAGGTTAAGCATCAAATTGCCCATGAACCGTATATTGGCGTGTTCAACGTCGACCGTCGCACCCAGTCTGCGGACATCCTTCGCCACGTAGTTGCTGAAGATTATACTTCGCATGCTCGACTTGCCGGCTCCGGAGCGACCCATGAGCAGGACTTTGCGCTGCTTCTGCCGCTTGCTACGCTCCATTGTGCTCATTCTGATTTATTGAATTGGCCTGAGTGGAATGTGGTATTAGATCTCGACATTTGGAATTGACTCCATCTGACCCTGGCTGGTATATCTGCGACCGGGTGATTTTCGTTGGAATACGATTGATCTGGTTTATGGTTTCCGCGGAAAAGATCCAAAAATGGGACCTGAGTTCGACTCTGCTGATATCGTCGCTGCTCCTGCTGCCCGACGCGCGCGCACAGATATCGGCAATCATTCACGGCCCGAACCCTACTGCTCGGCTCCAGTTTGCCGGGTCACGATCTCACATGCGCATTGCACGCGCCTCTCCGATGACACTCATAAGACAACATCGTGACTCGTAGGGCTGTCACGGCGGCTTGTCATTCTGACTCGAACTATGACGGATATGACAGTCGCGACTACGCCATCTGTACCGCCAGCTGGGCCTTCAGCTTGCACGGTGGCGGTACGATGCTTTTCAACGGTAGGCGGCCGACTGGAGGTGTCTTAGACTGACGTTCGGGTATCTCTGGCATGATGACTTTAATCACAGGTAGCGACTGGCTGTTCTGGAGGTCGAACCTTTATATGAAGGCTCCCTAGCCGTGCATGATGCTGTATGCATGAAGACAACCAACATTTGAGAACCGAACTCAAACCCCGATGAGCATCGAAGACCGCCAAAACGTCTTTCTGTCAGCACCACAATCAGCTACCTGTACTTTGCTATTCGTTCTCGTAGAGCTTGCATTGCAGGAGCGCATGTTCTGGGCTGCGCCATCACCAGTCGAAATCCTTACCGACTACCTCAAGGTGGTTATGTTTTTCATGGGCTTGCAGTATTGAAGAGATGCATGGAAAGGCATTGCCGGGTATGGGGATTTCCGTCATCCACACATGACGAGAGTAGGGCATGCATTCACTGGAATGCGTTGTGACCTCCTCCGGCGATGGCGTAATGGAACAACGCGCAAAGGTCAGCTGGATGTTGTCACCGCGAGCACACGACTCCAGCGATTGAGCGCAAGGTACAGCTGCGCACTGCTCGTGCTTAGTGGCATTGATATGAATTGGCATGTCGACATGGAGTCTAGGGCAAATCGGACACTCTGATTCAGTGCACCTTACGAAAATGTCACGGCGCCACCGGCGGAGCCAGACAACCGATGCCTATCAGATACGTTTCGCTCCGCGATCTATGGATTCAAGAACGCAAGATATCGAGCGCCAGGGCTGGCGTAACAGAAAGGTCTCGGAGCTGGCTGAATACGGTGGAGCGACTGACGGCATCAATCATCATGCTGAAGGATTAAAGTGGATTGTCCAACACGTCCTTGAGGTACAGCTTGCGCAGTGCTTTCGGTCCAGGGCCCTAGTCAGCGTTATTTTGTTCGTAGTGCTGCAATGGACGACGGAAGATTGTATCCAGACATCGATCAACCTGCATGCGTCCTCTTGCTTCGAGCCGTCTGACACCCAGTCGCCAGTATAGATTTTAGGCTGACATGACCGGTGCTTGACGCTGGCGCACACTATACTGCCGATCGCCATGCGTGTGCCTCTGTCGGTTGTATATGCTTCATGCTCATGCTGTAGCATTGCCAAGTGAAAAAGGTTGGGAATGATTCCTCGTTGAGCAAAGCTTCCAGTCCCCCGCATTTCCCTTCCACGTCTCACCAAAATCACCGCCTCGACCGCAATATCCGCCCAACATCCAAACGTACTCTCTTCATCCCAGTGATGTCAGGGCAAAATGAACTGAAGAGAGCAGCGTCGCCAGACGCTGAGGATGGTGCTGATGGGGCAAGTGGCGAAGTCCATCAAGGCAGACAGCGAAGTCGCGCCGCCTGTGCACCTTGCCGTCAGAGGAAAAGGAAATGCGATGGCAAGTATCCATGCGGTACATGCGTACGGTATGAGTACCAATGCGAGTATTCTGCGACGAAGCGCTCTTCCGTCATCAATGGCGACAGCCTGCCGCATTCCCAGGACTCAGCCTCGAATACTGGGAAGACGCCGCCAAGCATTGTCCAGCTCCAGAAGCACCCACTTACGGCCCCTGGAGCTCGATTCCACCATAGAGGTATTCTGGATCCTGTGAAGACGCGCTTTGTACGAGCAAACTCTGCCATTGCTTTCCCGCGAGTGCTGGGTATGGACATGGAGTCCGAGGTCATTCCTCGCTTGCACTCGTTCGCTTGGCATACCGGTATTCGTGGCGAGCCCATTGAGGCGCCGGTCGAGATTACTACGCTACTTACGTGGGCAGAGATGCAGGTTTTGTCGAAAGTGTACTTCAAGATTGTCAAGCCAGAGTTTGGGCTGGTGGACGAGGCAGAATTCAACGAACAAGCTGCTGCTCGCTTCAATGACCCCAGAGGCCTTAACGATGTGGATGCCATGCTTCTGGGAGTAGGCGCATTAGGCTCATTCTTTTCATCGAGTCCACACGCAAAGGAGACGGAAATGGTATTTGCAGCTCGCGCAGTACTCACGCAGAGGATCGTGAATGGCCCAACAACGAACAATATCACCGGCTGGATCTTGCGCACCATTTATCTGCGTCTGACGTCGAGACCACATGGATCATGGATGACTAGTTGCATTACAATGCATCAAGCCGAAGCCAGTGGCCTACATAAAGAGCTGCAAACCATCGCCGTGGTCTATCCAGCTGCGCCATCGGGAGACCATAAACTTCAGAGGACACGAAGAAAGCTCTTTCACATTGCACGGGCATTGAACATCATCTTGTCGTTCGAATACGGAAGATCGCGCGTGACCTTTGATGTGACCACCACAAAACGATTTGCAGCAGAGAGCGGCGGCTATGCACACCAATTCGTCGATATGGCTGATCACTTGCCCAGCGACTATGTAGATCGAGACCGCGAGCCTGATCCTCCTGCCGCTCTTGGAGCTGCTCTGACAAAATTGGAAGAAATGCACAGTGACTCGGCCTTCATGACCATGCTCAAAGCAGATCTTGCCTTTTCAATCTATCGCCGACTGTGGCTCATGAGCTTGACGGATGCTAAAGATCGGGCAGACACCGTCATCACAATTGGCAAAGCAGCATTGGATGCGGCAGTCAAGATGTTTGACAGTCGCACACCATGGTGGAATATCGTGCATAGTCCTTTCCAATTCTTGTGCGTCTGCCTAGCGGTGAGCACACCCAGGTCATTGAGTTACATCCAGGAGACCATGGCATTACTGCACCGCATCACGCAGACTTATGATACGCATATGGTCCGTGAGGCGTATAATCAGGCCTCCGCACTTCTGAAAATGTCAAAGAAGCGGAAGGAAAAGGAGTTGGAGGCTCTCAATGCTGTGACGGATGGCCCTACCTTTGTGGGTGACCACCCAAGCGTGGGAAGTAGTGGCAGTGGTGGACACTTGGCATCTCTTACTGAGGCGGTGCCGAACTTCGATTGGACGGCTGACCTCGGCAGTCTGGAGTGGGACATGTTCCTCAATCCGGATCTGGTTATGTCCGCGCAGCAGGTGCAGCCGCCGCCGGTCGGCGATGGATCGTTCAACGGGCATGGCGGCATGTCAGGCTTCCCTAGCAACGCGCCACAACCTGGCGTGGGAGGAGTGTGATTTGGTAGCCCAACCATCGCAATAGGTCACAGAAGCTTTTTCAGATTCTGGATCTATCACAGCCTCCTTGAAAAGGATCAGGTATATGTTTTCAGAAGCATCCGAAGGCGACGAGCCATGCAGAATCAGCAACCAACATCGCCTTTACGCTAAGCTCAAAGCCTCCGACCTGCCGGCGGCTGCGGGATGTGGCCAAGCATGCTTCGTGATTAAGAAGACAGGACGAACCATCCAAGCGGCTATGGCCGCCACCGCAACAGCACCACGGGTTGCTATGCTGCTGGCCCGCTGCAGCATTCTGCCCACCTAGATATCCTGCCTCGGCTACGATTCCGTGCTCGTACAGATATTCCACCAATTCACACCGTTCAACTGTGCGCCCGAGTTGGTAAAGCACTGATGAAGACATATGTTCTCCAGCTTGTAGTTGACTCCAATACAACCGCAGTCCGTCTGTGTCGCTGTCAGGTTGTCGTAGCCATCGGGTCCGCGGTGGAGAGTGCACTGAAGCACTGGCAGTGGCTGTATGCCAAGGCCGAGTTGGCAGGAGCGAGGAGGGTGGTGGCGAGGACTGAGAGGCTCTCCATTCTAGAGCTGAACCATCATACAATCGAGCGAAAGCAGGTGAATGCAGGTTGAGTGGACGGCAGAAACCCGTTGCAGAATGCTTGCAGATGTTGCTTCACACATTCAGGTCTTTCATACTTGGAACATCTACTCTCAGCATACACCGGCATACAAGCGATTACTACTTCCGATGACTTGCAAAACGGCTCTCTCCAATAACACGGCCGTGATGGGGCCCTCAGTGCAGGCTAAAACTTCTGCCACTAATCTGCTGTCATACCATCGCGATTCACAATCGTCCTAAACGTCGCAATGACCCAACGCAATGCCAAACGAATGATGCCAGAACTCCCAAACGATGCAGATATGCCGCTTCCGATCCAACACAAATCATGCTAACAATGCATTCCCTTGCTCACAAACCCAACGGGTTCTGCCCAGTCTGGGCATTGCCCCCAATCCTCTCTCCACCAGGCTTGTCGTTCTCCTTCTCTGCCTCCTTCAGCCCGGCATCTTCTTTCGCTGCATCCTGGACTTTCAAAAAAGCCTCACCACTAGGTCGACCAACCTGGCCTGTAATGTGTCCAATAGGTCTCAATCCTTTGTCGAGGACCTGGCCAACGGGGTCGCCAACAGGTGCTAGCAGTCCTACATTGCGTGTGAGTACAAGCTTTGGAAACGTGAGTGCGGCATACTTCGGTTCTCACCTCCAGTCCCTTCCAAAGGGCCCTCAGGCTTGATCCCTGTGTCGATCGGCATCTTCACTTTTCTTCAACTATTTCTTCGTGCTGGGTGTATGGGGGTCAAGAATGTAAAGGTCAGTATAATGGAGCAGAGGAGTAAACATGTTCACACAAGATGTCATTCCTCTGTATTGTACCGACAGGATCCCTGCTCGAGTACACCCACATTCCCTCTCGACTCATGTTCATTAGGGTGCCACTGGTGCACGCGCACGCGTTATGACGGCAGGCGCGCAAACAGATCGACATGTCTCACCTCGGCAGTGGCGTCCCGCATCGGAGCGTCTCCGGGTGCTGACTATGTATCCTCCTTCATGCATGAAGACCAACGGACTCGATTAGAATCATCGACTTAGTGACCAGACTCTTGAGGCAGAGATGCAGGGTGGAGGGCATGTACAAGACGGGAGTGCTTCCGGCCGAGGGACTTCAATGATCATCACCTTCGATGAGCTGCACTATCAAGAGCAGGCCACGCCGGACCTCATCACCAGCACAGAGTACGGAGTGGCAACACAGCATCTCAGCTCGGTCACACAAGTACACAACTTACGCCATCGCTCTCACACTCGACATCCGGACCCTGCTTACCCGGCAGCTTTCGTGAACACCAAGTCCAAATCACCAAGATCGACGGTGAAGTGATCCAAGGTCTTATACAAAAGCCGGTGACCATCCTCGCCAGGAGCCAATTTGACGTCGTAATCCAAGATGAGCCTCGCGGTAAGCGTGCGGAGCTCCATCATCGCCAAGTACTTGCCGATGCAGCCATATGGGCCCATTGAGAAAGGCGCAAAGGCGTCCTTCGACTTGACCATATCTGGCTTGCTGTACCAACGCTCCGGCACAAAGTCGTTCGCCCTGTCATAGGCGGATTCGTCTGCTGTCCTGTTAGCATGCATCATGCAGCGAGGTACTCGGAACGGTACTGCTCACCACGGCCGATGACGAACTGTGGCATGATGAACACAGTGTTCCCTGGAACCCACTGGTCGCCAACCTGCATGCCCTCTTTCGGCGTCATTCTGGACAAGCCGCTCGGGACCGGCGGGTGCATCCTTAAAGCCTCATTGATTGCACCATTCAAGTGCTGAGCTTGTCTGATGTCTTTGTCCGACCAGTCACCCCGAGTGAGCGGGATGAGTTCTTGTCTCAACTGCTGGATCTGCTGAGGCTCTCTGGCCAAGTGGTAGAAAAGGTACGTGAAAGTTGCAGCAGTCGTATCCGATCCAGCAACAATGATCAACCTTGCATCAGCTTGCAACATCATGTCCTTTGACGGCTCCGATACGCCCTTGTAGGCTTTCAGAATTGATGACATGATGTCAGTGCGGCCATTCTTTTCTGCTTGTTCGGCGTTGTTGACGCGCCAGTCAAGCTCTTGGACGCAGAATCTGACGAACTTCTGGAAGCCAGCGGCCAGACCAGGGATCTGCGTGAGCAGGCGAAAGAACCAGATGGGAAGGAAGAACGCCATTGGCTGCAAGCCCTCACTTAGCATCTCCAACGCCTCTTGCTTCTCGCCAGTATCGAGCATGCCGTAATCTTTGCCGAAGGCCAATTTGCCCATCACATCGAACGAATACAGGTTGAACCACTTGGTGGCATTGAAGGCTTTGCCTTCAGACTCGCTGACTCTCTGCACGACTTTGTCGTTCAAACTGTCGATCGTATGCTCGTACTCACGAAGCGCCTTGTCCGAGAAGGCTGGCGCCCAAACCTTCCTTCGCTTCGAGTGAAGAGCTTCGTCCCGGGATGTGTGCATCGACGTTAGCGGAGCATCCCCATCGTACCAGGGACTCTTGGTGATCTTCGAGTGCGGGCCATTGACTGTCTCGGTAATGCTGGCGTCGATGATGGACAGATCATTGCTTCCGATGCGGACGATAGGCCCGTACTGCTTGTGCAAAGCCTGCAGCTTGTAGTACGCGTCCGAGTTGCGGAGTTGGAAAGACATATAGAAGTTCGATAGTCTCGCTGGCCAAGGTCCAGGGAATTTGTTCAGCGGGTTGACGAAGACGCGATAGGCCAAGGTGCTGCCAAATGTACCAATCAGGAAGCTTGATGCGGTTGAAGAGGTTGTCGCTACAGCGTCAAGTATGCTGTAATGGTAACTGTGAAAGAAGGTGAAAGCCATACCAACGCACGCCACTATGAATATGAGTAGGTAGCGGAAGCCGTACATGTGGCATTCGTAACGATTGAAGTAGAGGACATGGCTCGCGATTCCGCCGAGGAGGGCGAGAAGGGATGGTAATCTGGAGGCGTCGTACATACTGACTGCGACTTTCACATTGCTTGTCGACGAAGTGCCTTGTACACAGACCTCTCGGGCAGAGAGGTTGGTAACCCTCCGTAGCTATATTGTGAAGCCGTGGTTGTTAGAGTTTCAATCCCCCGCATCGTTCAAAATCACCACGCGACCTTGGCGACCTTCATCAAGTCATGTAGCCGGCATCGTTACCAAAAAAATCGGATTGGCGAACAAGTCAGCGTCACAAAGCAGGTAGTTCGTCGAATGAGGAACGCTGAATCTGCGTATTCGGTCGTCCGTGACATGGATAGCTAGCATTCTAAGTACCGGGGTATCTGTTGCAGATCTTACGAAGGACAGCAGAGCTTCCAGTATGCAGATAGCAGAATGCCCAGTTGTAGGGGCTATGAGGGGAACCAGCGTTCACACAGTCAGTGATTGCCACTCGTCCGCTGCATTGTCGAGCTTCACCGCAGTAGCATGGCTTGGCTCGTGTTGACATGATCAAAATCTGGGCATTCTCGAGCAAGTACAGAGCGGGGAAGCAAGAGGAATTCGGCAACTTTGCAAGTCGGCTGCATGGCTCCAGTGAGGCGGCGCATCGACAACCCTTGTATGCATGCTTGCTGCCTTTTGCACAACGCAATCTGAGATGGCGATCGGCAAGCATCGATCGAGTGGTCGCAACACTTCGCACTTCAGTATCCTCCGCGTCGACACCAGCTATTTTGCGACTTGGGTCCTGTGGACAATTCGCCAACGACCTTGCCAATGTTGTTAATGACGGGTGAGCTTGAATTGTGACCTTTGAGCCAAGAACTTGACATGAGCCATTGCATATGTGGCCGTTGATTGCAGACCACCACCTCCATGATTGAAGTCGATACTGTGCGCATCAAGGGCCGCATGCGCATATTGTTCCACGGACTCCAGTGTTATTTCGATGATGGTGCAGACATCTAGTGAGATGGCAGACATCAAGTCGTTCGCCTGGCCATCCATCTCATCTAATGGTGCTCCGAGCTCCCGCTTATAGGTAACTTCTAGCTCCGTCCGAGTCGCCGCATCATTTTCGAGGGCTCTTCAACTGGCGATTCAGTCCTCGCCTTAGCTTGTTGTGCTTAGAGTCTGTCCAGAGCATGGCTAGTATGTCACAGCACGCCGCCTGAAAGCTGCCGCATGAAAGTGTTGTCAAGCAACCAACCTTTCAATTGGTCTACCATGCCCTGAAATCACAGTGTCATCACTTCACCACACCCTTCCCCGACACACCACCCTTCCCCGACACACCACCCTCAGACACCACACCACCCCCCACCGCCCCCGTCCCCGCAGCACCAGACCTCGCAGCCCCCATCTTCCCCCTCCCAAACACCCTCCCCACCCAAGCCCCCACAGGCAAAACCGTCCACCGCGCAAACCAAGGAGTCATCCACACACTCCCCACCACCCTAATCGGCAGCAACACCTTCGTAATCGCATACGCCGTCGCCAACTCCGCCACAATCCTCACTCCAGCCCCACCGCTTCCCTCACCCTCACCACTTTCCCACCATCTCCCCTCCACACCACTCCTCCCAGCTTGCTGCTCATCCACCTCACTTATCCAGCCCTTCTTCCGAGCGTACCTGCTGAAGCGAGCAATGGACTCGGACACCCATTTGCCTTCTGATATATAGGGTGGTAAGTAATCGGTGTAGTGGAAGAAAGCCGCGAGGCCAAAGAGCGGGATGATAGCAGTGAGCTCGTGGAGGATGAGGAAGGCGGTGATGTGAGAGACAGGCGCGTTGCGGAGGGGTATGGTGAAGCGGTGAAGGAAATTTGGGAGGCGGGACTCGAGGCGCGCGATGCGGGAGGACGTGGTAGTGGTAGTGGTGGAGGAGGAGTAAGGTCGACGGACAGGCGCCCTGAAGCCAGCTACGCGCCGAGCAAGCATGACTGCAGAATGCACGCCGCAGCAAGGTCGCGGCGACCTGCAGGCGGCACGAGCAGCAACAGTAAAAGTGCAGAGTGCATGCAGCGGATTGTGCAACGCCAGGTCTTCGTCAAGGGTCCTGCCGCTAGCTCGGTGCAAGGACTCAGCCAATGGATACGGGCCTTGGTCTGTACGTGCATTTCGACAGCATACAACGATCTGCCTACGCCCAGCTGTCCTGCCCTGTGGTATCGACTAGACCTAGACGCTCTGACCAAAACAATAGCAGGAAACCTCTATCGCCACACAGTCCGTCTCTTACGCCTCAGTGCGCCCAGCACCACCACTCTCACTCCACTATTGCACCTGCGCCACAATCTCGCTCGCCCGACTGAGACTCTCGACCATCTGCTGACATTCCTTCCTTCTCCTGATCGTGTACTCGCTCTCCTTCAGCAGGTCGTCGAGCTCCTGTGTCCTGTACATATTCTCCAATAACTCCCTCTGCATCTCCTCCTTCGTGTGCCTGTAAAATCACAAGTCAGCATCCACTCCCACATCAACACAAGACTCAGGAGAACTTACTCAACCAAATTCAACATGATAGCCTTCGGCACCATATCAATCATCGTCCTCCTCACAATATTATAATAACTCGTGATCAACAGCTTGATCACTTCCACCTCTTGAGTTTCCTTCTCACTCAGAGTCCCGCTCGCCTTCAACGTCGGCGGCGGCGGCTCCATCGCCGCCATCTTCTTCTTGTTCTTGCTTGCAAAGAAACTGCCAAAGAACCCGCTCCCCTGGTCGCCATTCAGATCCAGACTCGGTGACGCGCTCCTCGGCGGCGCCATCTGTGCAGAAGCGGGAAGCGGCTTGCCGGTCTTCGGGTCGACTTGCACGGGTTTCTGCGCGAGGTGTCGTTCGTTGACGATTGCCATGGCGCGATGGCCGTTGAGGAAATCAGGGTGGCCGGTGTTGACGTAGCAGGCTTCCATTGCGACGAGGTCTCTAACGAGCTTGTTCGTGGGGTCCATGGCCTTCTTGAAAAAGGAGATGACGACGGTTTGGAACTTGTCGCGGAGGCTAGGATAGCGCTTGAAGAGTGGCTTCTGCAATAATTGACCCAGAATGCGGACTAGCTCGTCGTAGACCAGACTCACACACTTAAGTGACGGCTCTTCTAGCCGCTTGATCTGCTGCTTTACAATGAGTTCGAAAGCCGTGGTGCCAACGAAAAGCGCTGGCGAAGATCCGGAAGAGTTGTAAAGAATGGTCCGAATATCGATGTCCTTGACTTGATCGAACGGATCGACAGCCTTAACACCGTTGCTGTACAGCTCGTGGTACACGAAGGAGATACGTGCACCACCGCTCAACTCTATCGAGCTGAGCTCTGCATTGTGACCCTCCAGCACTGTTCTGTACTCATTCGAGAACTCCGTAATGATGTTCAGCACAATGTTTGCACTGTTTCCAAGCATACTGTCACCCAAAGTCTGAAGCTCCGCGCTGTACTTCTGCAAGCTTGCAGATATCCTAGCCTTGATGTCCGGTAATGTCTGCTTGATGTGCATCATGAGAATGAGGTTGAGTTTCCGTGCCAGATACGGTGTTCCGCAATAGCTCGCCTTATTCCTATACGCCTTGTGGTTCTCAAAGAAATTCCTCTCGTTCTCCAAAGCAGCGCTGATCTGCTTCTTGGTTTCAATGTCACGCTGTCCACGGTTTACCACTGGCACGTATCCCAGCCGCAGCGGGATGATGCGGCCAGCAAGAATATCCACAACATCCGTTCCCTCGTCCATGAGATCGACCTTGGTGAGCACACCGATTGTCCGCTGACCTTCCGGATCCACTTCTCGTGCCAGCTTAAGACCGTCCGAGTTGGCCAAGTCCGTATTCGCCGCCGTGACAGCCAGGATGATGGCGTTCGGCTTGCTGATCTGCTTCAACACCATCTCCTTAATCTGCCTCTCGATATCCCTCGGCTGGTCACCGACTGGCACTTTCGTGAGACCCGGCAGGTCCACCAGTGTCAAAGTCAAGACATTTGGTGAGTATATCCGGAGGTTGATAGGCGCGGGCGATATACCAGCATTGCGTCCCGTCTTGCTTTCCGTCTCTTTCACGATCTCATCGCGGATCTTGTTGAAGTCGTAGAACTTCTGACCCGGAATGTGCAGAAACTCTCCCCATTCCTCGATGTTGCTCTGTGCATCCGTCGTCTTGATCTCAGTCTCGCCATCTTGTACGCCGTTCGCCTGTGTCTTCGGTAGCGGCGCGCGGTTGATCAGTTGTAGGATAAGCGGTCGCCGTGTGACGATACCAGTGCCTCGAGGCAGAAAGTCTCGCCCGACGATGTTCTCGAGCACTGAACTCTTTCCTGATGATTGCGATCCTACCACAGCAATTTGGGGCAGGTCTATAGGGTTTTGAACCTAAGCGCAAGTTGTCAGTATTCTGCATGTGACAGTCCAGATGTTGGTTGACCGCTACATACACCAACTGTGGTAAACACATCTTGGAGCTTATTGACGAGAGTAATAAGCCCCGGGTCGTTGACGTTTATCCTGTATGCTCATCAGCAGTTATCCTATTGCCAGTATACCAGGAAGCTCCCCTACGCGTTCGGATTCGTCTGCGCCATGATTACACTGGCTATTCCTCCTGATCTATTTGGTGCGGACCTGTCGCGCCCCGGTACGAGTCGAGCCTATAATCCAGATAGAGGTTTGGGTATTAAACGGGAAGTGCAGGCGCAAGAAGCAACGGTGGCAGTATGTTGGAGCCTCACAGCAGTTGCGACGCAATGTTTCGGTGCCACGAGCTTCACCAGGGCACGGGCCGTCCTGGATGCCGATCTTCACATGGGTCTCGCATCTTGCAGTCCGTGTGCGTGTGCTCACCCCAAGTGTCTTGGAACACCACTATCGAGAGGAAGATCAAACGGGCTCCACTACCTGTATATCTCATGGTTCAAACCTCATACGTTAGATCGGAATTCATCAAAGCAACGACGGCGTCATCACGTAGTGAGGCTACTATCAACATACTGAGGCTCTCATCAACGCAATGACACCACCATCAACGCAGATGAAACTGCCATCAATCCGCTAAGGACACCATCAATGGTTTGATATCTCTGTCAACGCGTTGATGCCACCATCAATCCACTGAGGCCACTATCATTCTGCTGAGCCCGCTATCGACTTGCTGAGGCCTCCATGTTTCTGCTGAGCCAGCTCTCAATCTGCTGCGGCCACTGTCAAGAATATAAACTAGTGATTTTCCAAAACGAAATATGATATCCAAATTGGGATGTGGTAGATAGTGAAGCATATACTCAACCCCTGTGGTCAATATAATAGCATCTGATAGTGCTCGTACAATCTATCCTAATCCACACCATATACACACCACAATCTCAATGCGAGACCCACCCTACTCATCATTAACCGACGCAAACTTCTCCTGCAGCGCCTGCAACAAATCCTCATATTTCTTCACAATCTTCTCTTCGCCCTCCGAAGGCACCTCGAACTTCATGCTCCTCAGCTTGTTCTGAATCTCGGACGTGTTTTCCCTGACCTTGTTCCAGCTCTGGCCTTGACCAATAGCCTTCTGCGCCTCGTCGTGGTACGCCATCATGTTCTTCATCATCCAGAACGTCTTCCATAGCGGACAGAATTGGTCGTAGTCAGAATAGCCATTCTGCTGCAGGAAGTCCTCCTTGATGAGGGTGGCAATGTCGAGAGTGATCTTGTCTGGGTCGCCGAGAGCCGACTTGCCAACCAGCTGTACGACTTGGTCGAGATCTTCGGAGGTCGACAGGATCTGGACAGTAATAGGTAGAAATCAGTCATGTGAAGATCTCCTGTGAGACAGTGACATTGCTTACCTCAGCAAAGCGCTCACGCAGACGCGGGAACTCTGCGTTGTTCTTTTGGTAGTATGCCTCGAGCGTATTGGTGTATTTCGAGTAAGAAAGTCCAGTGTTGATGGATGGGAAATGCTTGCGCTGGGCGAGCTTCTTGTCCAGCCCCCAAAACACCTGCACTATTCCTAACTAATTGATTGTTAGACTTCATGTGTGTTTCATATAGGGTTGTAGGGGTCAGTTGACGTACTGTGGAACTAGTGACAGGGTCCGAGAAGTCACCACCAGGTGGACTAACGGCACCGACGATGGAGACGGCACCTTTCCTTTCTGGAGAGCCGAGAGCAACGACACGGCCAGCACGCTCGTAGAAGGAAGCCAGCTTAGCACCAAGGTAAGCAGGGAAACCTTGATCAGCAGGCATCTCTCCTAGACGACCGGAGATCTCACGCAGAGCCTCAGCCCATCGGGAAGTTGAGTCAGCCATCATGGCCACGGCCTTGCCCTGGTCCCTGAAATATTCGGCCACCGTAATTCCAGTGTAGATAGAGGCTTCACGTGCAGCCACAGGCATGTTGGAGGTATTGGCGATAAGGCAGGTACGCTTCATAATAGGCTCCTGGCGGCCGTCGACATCGATGGTAAGCTGTGCGTATAGTCAGTACACTGCATGTCAATCTTCAAAGTGTAGAGCATCACCTCTGGGAAGTCCATCAACACTTCAGCCATCTCATTTCCACGCTCGCCGCATCCAACGTAGACAATGATATCAGAGTTCGAGAACTTGGACACAGACTGCGAAATCACAGTCTTGCCGCATCCAAAAGCACCAGGGATACAGACCGTACCGCCCTGCACACCAGGGAAAAGGGCGTCTAGCACCCTCTGTCCGACAATAAATGGCTCTTGCGAGCTCAACTTGTCGGTCACCGGCCTTGGTACACGGACAGGCCACTCGTGCATCATGCTGTACTCGCTCTTCTTGCCCTCAAACTCGACTTCCAAGATCTTGGTGTCGACCGTGTAGGAGCCCTTCTTGGGCATCTTGGTGATGGTTCCACGGGCACGGGGCGGCAGCAAGATCCTGTGCTCGTTCAACAAGGAGTTCTCATAGACAGTACCGAAGCAGTCACCGCCGGTGATGTGGTCGCCCTCCTTGAACTTGTCGGAAGGTGTAAACTCCCATTTCTTCTGGCGGTCGAGGGAGGGCACGTCAATGCCACGAGGAATGTAGATGCCTGCCATTATCATATTAGCTCCTGATCTTGCCATTCACGTCTTCCATCTGCATACTGTTCGTCTCGTCGCTGATTCCTTTCAATGGTCTCTGGATACCATCGTAGATCGTCTCCATCAGACCCGGACCCAATTCAACAGACAACGGCTTGCCCGTCCTGCGCACAGGGTCACCGACCGTGACACCAGCCGTCTCCTCGTACACCTGAATCGTAGCCTTGTCTGCATCGATACGAATGACTTCTCCGACCAGCTGATCATGGCCGACCTTGCAAAGCTCGTACATAGCACATCCGATCATGTTCTCGGCGACGATAACGGGCCCAGAGACAGAGAAGATGGAGCCCTGCTGCGTCTCATCTTGGGTGCTGGCCGTCGGCTTCGGCGTTGCGTTCTTGGGAGGCATATTTGCTGTAGGTTGGAAAGGTTCGGGACTTGCTTCTTCTTCTTGTCTTGTGTGTGGTGAGACCTGCTCTTCTGCCTGCTCGACGTAGTCTTCTTGCAGCGTGGTCTTAAGCGGACTCGGCGGTCGCGAGTGCAACGGGTTCTTCAGTACCAATACAGGACTGACCGGTACGCTCGGCGGTAAAGCGACGTCTTCCGGTCTGCGCTTAGGCTCGTTGTCTGCGTCTGTGGTGCCGTCGAAGCCAAAGATTGGTGGCGGCTTCCAAGTGGGCGCTGTTTGAGGTCGCTGTTCGAGAGAGCGACGCTCAATGTCCTTTTGGCGGATGAGATCGAGTAGGGAAGGGCGGGCTTTCAGGCGAGGTCGTGGATGTAGACCAAGCATACACACGATAGCAGTGTGAGGTTTAGCTTCCGTCAATGAGCTTCGAGCTCAAGCTGGGAAGATCTGGTGACGACGGTGCACGGACGCCAATGGCCTCCTCCAGAACTTGACTTTCAACTTCCACTTGCCCATCACATTTTCACAAAACATATACCATGCCAATTCGGCATTCGCTCATGTCAGTGATCACGGTCCGTCGGAGCTAGTATGAGCATGATTACTTCGAACCGCAATATTGGAACACTTGGCGATCAGGACATCTTAAACGTCCTGGCGCGCATAACTCCTTCTGGACAATTCAGATAGACGTGATGCTGGAAACGAAATGTCTCCAAATCACAATTTACTATGCCTGGACAGCTCCTCGGCCTGTCATAGAGCACTCTGTCTTAGCAAGCCCCAGATCTGCCTGCTGTTTTTGAACTAATCACTTCGAATGGGACGAGTACAGTGATTTCATCAGTCAACCAACCGATCAGCCATCTGACGTGCTAGTCGCTCAATCACGAGCGTTCAACAGTATCAAGAAGCTATTGACGGTGTCAACAAGCGATTGACATGTTAACAAGCCGTCAACCGTATTGACAAGCCATCACCTGTGTCAACAAGCTGTGAACCATACATGTACCAACCAGTCAATCAGTTCATTGACCGACCAAACCTCTGGACGATCACAAGACACAGGACCGACGCCTCTCGCATCTTCTACTCTTGACCATGTTCAATGCTGACATGTGTCGTCACCACCACAGGCACTCCGACCGATCGCTCTGCAGCTTTCGGCCATTATGGTAACCCTCCGTGAGGCCTGACTTGTTTTGTGGGCACGAGCAGCCCAACAGCGGTGTCATTAGCTTTTGAAAACATGGACTGGGGGATTGATACGGTGCATACAGTCCTTTCAGATTCGATAAAACATGGCAAGATTCATTTCTGAGACCTTTTGTCAACTAACAACCGAGCCAATCCTCAAGTCAGGCATCTATCACTCAGAACGACAAAGCAAGACAACGATTCGACCCGAACGACAATAGGATCAGCCTTCCTTCCACCAACAAGAACAAGATATCCGGTCAAGATCAGACATCAACATGTGCCGTATCGTATGGGATTATTGGTGCTGGCGCTGCCGCGGCCGCATTGGCGGAGAGGTCACCTCAGCCCCGTGTAGCAAATCTCCTCCATGCACGCAAGTAATAAGCGGAGGCATCAATCGCTCTCGCCAGTGCACCCGGTGCCAGCAACGGGAAGCTGAACACAGAAGGAATCAGCCCAGAGGTGCACGGGAGCCCATCTAAGCTTGCGTGATTGTTTTGACTGCAAGGCGAATTAAGTGCGCAAACCTGCTATATGCTCTAAAGGAGATTTGGAGCGGTCGGCGAAGATGAGAGAATCGCGGCGATTTGATCATGGGAGTTAGCACGTTCTAGAAAGGTAGGGAATGAAGAAAACTTCAAGGCGATAGGTCTAGAGTCGATGACAACAAATCAACGCTGGTATCCAATGGACAGCCAGTCAAGTTCCAGTCCCTCGTATCGAGCTGATCTGCAGACTCCAAAGCACATACAAGCTAGGCCATAGCAACACCACTGCGCGCCCCTACCTGCAATTCCCCTCATACAGCATTCCACGACTGTAGAATCCCATCAACCTCTATGCACCTCGAACCTCCCGCGCATAACCACAATTCGCAGACGAGCGTGATCTTCAGCGCGAAGGGCCAAATTCGAGCAGTTCAAAATGGCGCGGATCTCGTTGGACGACATCGCACGATGCGTGTTGTTGATGACTAGGGAGCGTCGCGCGTGATGGGCATGGTCATCTGTGGTGGGCATCAAGATCAGCGGTCGTCAAGGTGAGCATCATCCCAGGCGCCTTACAGATGTGTCGGTTTCCCGGGTAGTGAGGGCCGTGGTGAGTTGTCATTTTCAGGCTTTGGGGTCTGATTGTAGTGACGGGGTTGCTGGGGTTTATGTCGGCGCTTTGCTGTGGGAGCAGCAATTGAGCTGGTGTACTTGGGCTCGTGAAGGAGGATGCGTGCTTATGCGAGACGAGGCTGCCATCCTTCCTTCATATACTGCGTCCGCGGGGTAGCTCTATCACACTTGCGTGTGGCTTGCTGATGGTGCGTTGGTATCAGTTCAGCCTCGTTGCCTTCAGCCTTGTCGCCTTGCGCATGCCGTTCAGCTGTTATTTGGGCACCCTAGCTGCAGAGTCACAATTGCAACAGCGTTTCTGTACGGCACCGGATTTCACAAACAGACGCTTGCTGACGTGAACATCTTGATCGTTGAAGGTAACAATATATCCCAGAAGTGCGTCTGTGTCATGTATCTGACTTGTCCTCTAGGGAGGGTCTGGCTGTGCCATCCGTTTGGATTTAAGCTCGACACCATTCTAACGCCGGCCAATGAGACATCATCATGCGGAATAGCTTTCGTGTACATCTTTCAGCCTGGTGCAAGGAGACCAATGCTGGTAGAATGCTCGGGACATCGCCTCGGCCACAGCTGGCAAGACCTGAAGACCAAGGTCGACCGAGGAATCCAGACCACGATGGACCAGAAGAAATCGACATGGCACAGGTCAGGTGGACTTGGTCATCGAATGTTGCTGCCGTACACTATTATTGCACTAGCTGGGTCGTCTCTCTGGCGCACTGATCTCACTCTCCACTACTGACGGCGCCTTATACTCTGCCTTCACCCTATACTCATTCCTATCCGGCCTAAAATCCGTCGAGAAACCCACCAACTCCATCTCATCATCCGGCTGCGCCTCGATCTCACTTCGTCGGCTACACTTATGCGAGAACGTCTGGCTCACCACAATCGCGCCAGGCGAAAGCTGATCCCCAGCACTACCACCACTGGACTCCTTGCTTGCCACGCCAGCGGAAGAACGCGGCGAGAAGACGAAAGTGTAGGGTATCGTGCTCAAACGGTTCTTCATATCGCGATAGCTCCGACGGATCAGGCGTGCGGCCGTGGGAATGCAGGCGAAGACGATACCGAGGGCGTGTTCCAGGAAGGACATTACATCGAAGTCGACGTGGTCGTGCGTGAAGTTTGTGGAGTAGACGAAGGAATGGACCCAGACTAGACGGACGCTGCAGGCCATGGTCACGCTTCACTGAGTCAGTAAAGCGATGGTTTGAAATTTGTTCGCGTCTGACTGCTTACACGAGGCCCAGGAGGAACATAAAACTCGTGGTGAGCAGATTGCGTGTTGACAGATTTTCCATTTTGAGACTTCAGGCTGTCAGCGCCATTTTTTAAGCCAAACATGGACGGACGTACAGTATAGGCATCGGCATCATGAAGGTGACGACGTCAGAAGCCAGGTTGACGCTAAAGGCCAGGTAGAATATGGCAGGGAACGGCACACACTGCTTCTCGTGGCCTTGATAGAGTTGGGTCCATGCAAGCCGGATCGGATGGCAGGCGAAGCTCAAGAGGAACTATTATTGCCGTCAGATTTGGCACTGCCTTGAGGTGAGTGCAGCACGCACCACTGCTATGACGATAAAGAAGACGCCTCCTACGATCGACGCCCAGCAGAGTATCCGGAAGCTTGACGTGATCAAGTCAGCTTCATCATCGTTGGGTTGTTACGAGAATATTGACTGACTTTCTACTAACTCCTACAGGGAATATGCGCAGATATAAGAGAATGATGGACACTAGATGTCTCTTTGTCAGCGCGATCTTGTCGGCCTGTTGACAGAAGAATTGTTCATGCCCTACTCTTCATGGTGATGACCTGTGGGACATAGATGATGTCGCAAATCCACTGATACTGAGACCGATGTTGTCAGTCGTCGTTGACTAGCTTGATCGACGTGATACATACCAGCAAGACCTTCTGGGTTCCCGAGTACGAGACATGCCATATATCTGCCCTCTCAATTGTTGGCATCTATCTCAGCCACGGAACTCTTTGATACGTACCTTTGCCAAAACCATTCTTTACCACTACGCATCGTTAGCCAGTACGAAGTGCGAACACGGGGCGAAAGAGCACCCTACTAAGTGTCTGAAGAACTGCCATGAACATCAAAAGTGACAACGATAATAGCACCATCGCGTCATCCCACCCATGACCAGCAGCGGTGGTCTCTCTTGCCATCAGACGCATGATGACTGCTAAGATCGCGATGGCGCCAAGCAGCCACTCAACCGACATGATCATGACTGCTCGATCGCGGACTGGAAGCTCGCACGTCCTCGCGCGTCTCTTCTCCCACGCTTTGCAACCGTCAGTCAAGGGACTCTTGGACAGGCAAAGACCTCGTACCCGTCACATCGTGGAGAGTGCAATTGACAACAATGCATGATCGAAGAGCTTGAGTATATTTCTTGTCCTTGCACAGACAACCCGTATCTGCCAGCTGACAAGAAGGCACTGGTTCTGTGATTGAGAAGCATTGTTTCTGTTCTGGTTTTCAGCCAGGTTCTGTCAAGATCTATGCTTTGATGTCACTCACAGCGCACTCATTGACGTCTCGACCCTCAAGCTCTGCACTCCCGCCGAGTCCAACGAGGGACCACAAAGGCCGACTCGTCGGCTCCGGACTCGCAAGAGAACGACCGAACCAGCACAGGAGCAGCAAAATGGCAATGGCAGACCGCTGCCTCAAACGTAGCCGCATCGGGGCTTCATAGTCGTCGTTGGTACGCGAAATGCCTCAAGACTTCCATGCAGCCTTATAAGGAGACTATCATGTTTTCCCAATGCTCAAAAGCTTTCGGTGCACGACGCGAGGGTGGGCATCTGGTCCACCAAATGGATCAGGACTGCATTGGTGACACTGCAGGTGCAGGGTATATCCGATGTCCGCGGGGAATAGCGCCTGTTGTCACGCCAGAATGTGGCTAGTCTATGTGATTGATCACAGCTGCTGTCCTCCTTGAGGACGTTTGCGATGCAACGTGCTTGGGAGAGCCCTTTACTTGTAGTTCGCATGCCCTAGAACTTGATGGGCTTCGACGAATAGACACGATCATGGTTTGCATGGCCATCCGTCCGTGAACGCCATGTAGATCCTTGAGGACAAGCCCTTCATGCGACGTTTTGCTCATCAGAAACCAAACAGGTCATGAATCTCTGCCGTGCAAGCTTCTTGTGAGTTGCACCGCTCGATGGCCGTCTGCATCTTAGTGTTCCAGATGTCGCCGCATGAAGATACTAATATATTCTGGAGCAGTCCATCCTCCTTGCCTGATCCTTTGCCGCAGGGCGTATGGCTGTCGTGCAATCAAGATGCAATGCGCCAATTTCAGGCAAGAATGTTCTTGAGCAATCATTTCTTGCCAATCAATCGTCGACACCACCGGGTGCCATCTTCTGGAACAATCTCCGTGTCGTGTGCTCGTGCAACGGTGCAAGCGGGATCACGACACACGCTCGTCGCGGAGTCGTACAACGTGGCAAGACGTCGGGAAGTCGAGGTGCTGGAAGTCGCCGGGTGCTACTATACCCATTCCGCGCAAGTCCTGGTCGACTCTACCTGGTAGCGTAGAGAGTTGTACGTCACCTCAATCCTTGCTAGCAGTTGATCAGGCTGCATGTCTCGGATTTTAGTCCCCAGAGAAAGAATGCTCCGTGGCCAAGACTGGAGTGTGAAGCAATCCTTCGATTTGATCAAGACAACAAGCAGCACGAAAGATGTGCGTTTGGGAGCTGCGAAGACGCCAGTGTGGACGGCGGTACGCACTTGCATAGCGAGAACTGGCCATCTCGATGGTATCTGCTGATTCCACAATATGCGCATGCTGATTGTAAGAGCCTGTATTTCCACGATTGGTCTGCCGGACATAGGCGAGCACGACTGTGTTTGAGTGTCATAGGCACACATAGCATATTGCGAAGCAGAAATATGGAAAGAAAGCAAGATACACTGTGTTCTTTTTGAGTGCAGCACAAGTGCAGGTCACAAAAGCTTGCTGCGGCGCACAAAGATGTCGGCATTGATATGAGCATTTCATTAAAGGTCTTGCTGGACGCCTGCCTTATTGGAGAGCGAATGCTCGAAGAGCCAGCACCAGAAAGCTCGATAAAAGGCCAGCAACCATATAGTACGGTCGAGCTCGAGCAGTGACCTTGTGCGATGAAACGCAGCCGTGCAAGGATGAGGTCTTGTTTGGGTATTTGCTCTTGGAAAGTGCGACAATGTTCAATATAGATCCGCAGAATGAACTAAAGAGGATGCCTGCTGCTTCTGGAGAGTAGTCAAGGTTGTCAGGGCATGCAAGCACTGTATCGCGTTACAAGCACTCTTGAGCTCCGCTGCATGGTGGAAGGTCTGGCTCCCGAAGTAGCAATGTCGCTGGTGGATTCAGCGGCTGATTGCCGCTGAGGCGCTTAAGAGTTTCAGGGATGTTTGGCAGCCGTCAACCACGTCAAAAGCCTCGATGGGGGGCTGCTCTGTTGTTCAAGGTTCTGACTGGTCGACCACCTCAGGGGCATCGGCATCACTCCCGCTTGCATTTTCGCCTGATCCAAGATAACACCGCTGCCCGACAATTCCGTCTTCGACTTCCATGCGTCCACACGTCGATGTTATGCTTGTGATCCGGGTGTGTAAGACCCCGCTGAATGAGCTCTAGTGTGTTGAAGAATTCCCGGAACATATGATTGTTCGTAGAGTGGCGAGAGTACCGTGGGTCGCGCGGATATCTAATGAAAGGCATTGCAGCCGGCCGGCGAAAGATTCTTGGTGGCAAGCACTGCATATACCAGAAAACGCTCGCTCGATCAGTCGGGTCCGATTCAGGCAACAGAAAGACCCGGAGCTAGAAAACATTCTCGCATTCGATGCATAGCACCTGCATCCGACATGCATGCAATACTGAGCCAAAAGCGCGATTTTCGACGCGGATCATGCGAGTTATGTTGTGTTTACCTTAGCATCATAATGGCCAATGTCAAGGGTGGCAAAGTCATCTCTTGGAGGACGATGAGAGGGTCCATTATCCACACTCGCCTGTGCCGTCGCTGTTTCAGGTGCGTTGGTACTGGCGGGAAAGATGATGAACGTGTGGCCGTCCCCAGCACGCCTTTATTTTTGCAGTACTACGGTTGCAATGCCTCCTATGCATGTCGCTATGTCTGGCGATGTACAAATCGCAACCTGCCAGCAGAGCAGAAGCCGCATGCATTCCGGATCATGCGAAGTGTGACGTCGTCTTTCACAGATGTCAGGAATGGATGTCCAAGCCTTGGGAAGAGGTTGTAAGGTGTCGAGAAGCTGGGTGCAGTCTGCTCGCGTCCCTGCATATCAGTGTGCCAAGCGCGATAATCGCACGATAAAGGTGCTGCCAAGCACGCAACGCTCTAAGTCTGTTGATTGAAGCACAGGTAGACTGGTACCGACCGTTGCGTGTCAAACCGTAGCGGCCGATGCCTAGACTTCATCCTTCAGGGCTTGTCTCTGTAACGTTGGACCGTCACTTTCAAGAATTCGTCTTTCGTCTTCAGGAACCCTCAGAAGACCTTGTGAAATACCAAAATTTGCGCTGTAGGCCGCCGCACGGAAGGCAGAAGGGAGGACACTTCCATCGCAGCACGAACACAGTCCGGCTCCAACGCCTCAATGCGCTCCTCTTGATGCAGAGGCGGGCTTGCTTCCGTCTGCTAGTTCGCCTCAGCTATCTTCAGCCCCGCAGGCAGAAATGCTCAGCTCGAGACCTGATGAGCTTGCTAGGAGTGTTAGGGTATCGTGGTTCGGCATTGTATCGAGAACACATGGGGCAGCAGCAGTATAGCGTAGACGAAGGCGTGTCATGGTAATCATTGTCGTCATGGAAGCCATGTGGTCGACATACCGAAGCTCTAGTACATGCTGTGCATCTTGCTCTGTCTCAGCGCCGATCCTGGTGAAGACGCATGTGGCGAGGCAATCTTTCATGGCATTGTTTCAGTAGAGATTTGGTGCATTTGATGATAGAGCTGCACGAGCTGGAGAGCTTCCCGCTTGAAAGCTGCCCTATCGCCGAGGAGCAATTCGAGAAACGTCTGAACGATAACACATGCTCTTTCCGCCTCGCGTCAAAGAAAGCAGAGCCGAATTTCCACCAAGGGACTTACGGCCAACTTGTCGCGGAGATGTCTCATTGATATCATGCGAATCAAATCGCAGCTTTGCACATCGTTATATTGGTTGATGACTGGCCGTAGACCAAGGTACCAACACTTTTCGTGTGTCTCGTCTCGTGTGCTACTAGCTAAATGGTGGGTCGCACTAAAATAAGCTCACAAGCCAATGACGCCGCCCGCATGCGCCTATAACGCCAAACCCCTCGGCAAGTTTTAAAAGCCCTGGTTCGACCGGCGAGAGGACGAAGGATTGGGAAGGAGGAGGCTGATGTGTCAGGCATCTGGGAAACAAGATACGCCTGTGCCCAAATGCCAAACTTTTTTGCGTGTTATGAACACTCGTCGGTGCATCAGTATCTCGCAGTCAGCGGTCAGCTGCCACGAGCCCAGACGCTGTGCAACCTTCGGTTTGCTGCTCGCGACTGCATATATCTGCACGAGTATCACCAGTCACTCGTCGGCGGCCTCTGAACACGAGGCACAATTAGGAGCGTGTCCGGCAGCACGTTTCGATCACGAGCAGTACCAGATAGCAGCTATTCGCAAATTGGCACAAGATCTGGCACCATCTATCTGAGACTGAGACCTCAATCGGCTGACCAGCTAAGAAACGTCTGTGTCCGGCTTACGGTAGAGATACCTGCAGGGGAAGCCAGCGCGAAGACTTTTGATCAGGGACCGCGAATCTGCCAGGCCTCCACAGAGAATATCCGAAGTCTCTGAGACCCCTGCAGCTGCATGCGTTTTCGCGTGCTATCCCTGCTGAGAGTTGCACGGCGTGTGCAATCGACTTGACCGACAGCTGCCGACTACTCAGCGACAGTCGCGCCAAAACATGGACGATGTCCACACTACTCGGGCCATAGAAGATTTCCTCATCAATCCCACCTATCCAAACAGCGCTATGGAGCAAGACCCTGGACCGGCAGTGCTCAGGCCAGACAGTCATGTCTCTGCTGCTTCTCCACCTGGCAATATGTATTCCTGGAAGATGCACAGCAAGAACGCACACCTTCCCGCCACCAGCACGTTGAACCCTTTTGCCTGGCAAGGCTACGCGTCTGAAGAAGAACTTGCCTCACCAGTCGACACAGACGATATGAGCTTACGGTCTCCCAGTAGCGTCAGCTTGGCTAGCATCGCGAGTGAAGAGTCTCTAGCAGAACTGGTTGAGAAGACTTGCCTCGATGCTGAGCAGCATTGCAACGAGGCACAAGCAGTAAGGGTGGTCGTGGCGGGAAAAGCCAAGGTTGTTTCGATGCCCAAGCTCATTGACGATGCTTCTCGCAAGAAGCAGAGACCTACCTCGATTGCGCCAATGCAGCCAGTATCGTCAAAGGACTCATCAGACGCTGCAAGTCAAACCAGTAGTCTGAGTAGCCGACGCAACTCTCCGAGATCATCAGCAGAGGACTCACCATGGTCTCCAGCGTCTACTGCACCAAGCTCCGTGGACGCGGACGAGCCACCACCAGTACGAGCAAAGAGCACACTGCGACGACGTCCCAGCCTGCCACAACTTACCACCACACTCTCACAACCGGCTGCTCCAATGCCGAGCACAGCACACGTTCGACAAACCGTTGACTTCTGGGAGCGCCAGCCTACTACACAAATCGTTGACCGGAGACAATCAATGCCGATGTCACCAGGTCTGCGAAAACTACACAAGTTCTCGTCGTCTTTAGCGATGAACATCTTCAAGAAGGACGGCAAGCAGGTACCAAGGGGTAACAGTATAATGGAGGAGTCAGAAGAGATGCCAAAAGCGCCCGAGATACCATCAGCGTCGGCCGGCAAACCAAAGCCTAAGATGGTGGCACGTGGTGCGAACGAGCGTGCACCACCACTCGTGCTCCCGCCGTGCCCTGAAGAATACGGTGAAGACGACATGGCGAGGAGGATGGCACAACTTCCGAATAGGAAAGACTCGTGCTCGACAGCGGCTTCCGTCGAGCAGTCAGCCGACTTGAGGAAGCTGCACCGCAGGCAACGCAGCATATCACTTGTCATCGCTGCCGGGCGAGCCTAGGAGAATCTCTCGGCTGACGAAGATAAGGGTGGAGGAGGTTGCTTTTTCTAAGATTGTTTTACTCGAGTACGCTATGATACCCGCCCGAAACGGGATATGGGAATGAGGATACGAAAGGCGTTTGGGGGCGTTCACCACGAGTCAAGATACACATATCCATGTCACCACGGGGATATGGGTGGCTACTGTATGTTTAATGTTTGTGCTCGCGACCGAAGAGGTCTGCCGAGTGCTTGTACTGCTATAGCTAGAGACAGCAACTGATGAACAGACGCGACGATGTTGCAATCAGACTCTTCGTTTGTCGATCGACTCTGCCTTGATGCCTTTACATGTGACATCACGCTTATGGCAGCTTCATTTCCTTGCTCAACGACACTCTGCAGTCGATCACGATTTCCAACAAGATACACGGAAGACTTGTCACCAGAGCTCAAGAACACAACCTTGCCGTACTCCACATAGGCAAGCCTGGCCATATCTCTACATCAGCATCGGCATCTGCATTCTGCAGTCGCAGCTTGGTCTGGGACCCTTATCTAGACGTCATTCTCCAGGTTTGCATACTAGGATTCACTGTTAAGATATAGAGTTCGAAACTTCTTGCGCAACGTGGCGCACAGGCTCGTGGCTTCCGAGAAGCTTCTAAAGGCGTCTTAGAGCTACAAGGCATCCCAGCCAGGCAAGTAACGGCATGACAGAATGGCTTTTATTTTCGGTCACGATAGATCTTTCTTGGACGAGTGATATGCTCTCGTGGCCGTTGCGTGATAGCTTGGTGGTGTGATGTTAGAGGTAGGAATCTCAAGTATGGCGTATAGTGCCCGATCTCTTGTTCTCGGCTGCGGAGCTTGCGAGCTCTCTCGTCTGCGGGAAACGACCAGAAGACGGTCATTGGGACTGAGAGCTGAGGAGGGCCCGAAGGTTGTCTTAGCTCGCATACCTTATTTGCTTCGGTCTAGACGAGAATACGGCTGTGGTTGGAGCTGATAATGGCGGTGCGCTGCAGGCGAGGTTGCCGTACATCTCCGGCTGCTGCTGAAACAGTACATGACCGCAGTAAATCTTGGCAGGATGGTATTCCTCGTGGTGTGAGCAGATACTTGGCCCGCTTCTTGTCGTAAGGCGAGTCATGGTGCCACGTCCTCTGGCGGTGCAGGTGCACAGGATCATGGCCTTGAGACCCTCAGCGAAGGCGCAATAGCAGGTGAAGATTCGCTTGGTATAGTCTTAACAAGTACGTTCGCGAGGTAGAGCGCGATAGCAGCTGACGTAAGTTCGATAACTGGGCATGGCCAAACTTGGTACCACACGCCAGCCATATTTCGACATGGCGGCTGCTTACATGCCAATGCAATGAGCCTATCGTCCTTGCCACGCGAGCGCAGTAAGCTCCGTCTGGGCAAAGAGCCCCATGGCAAAGCACAAACCGCCCTTGGACCACGTCACAGAAGTGTATGGAGTGCGTGGCTTTGATCGCTCACTTCGCCAACCAGAAGTGGCATGGCAATAGCCCATGGCGTCCACAAACTTCCTCAGACACTTACTTCTTGCCCTTCTTCTTCTGACCCTCCTTCGCAGCCTCAGGCGCTAACCCGCCCTTCACAATAGCATCTCTCGCGGACTGATTGATGATCCTGAATCGATCAGGTCCCAGCTGCACTCCTCCATACCATCTAGTGACTACTACCATGGCATCCCAAATATCCATCAGCTCCAGAAGATGTAGCACCCGCCCACCTGCGGCAGTCTCTCCGTCGTCATCGCAGTCTTGATACTGTACTCCATTCTCTCCGCGAATGCGCCACGCAGTGATGTTATGCGTTGCCTTTGCCACTCTCCTATCCGTAGCAAGAAGGTGTGAGAGATATTGCTTTGCTTGATCGATCGAAGTGACAGCCGCAGCACGAGCCACGAAGACGGATTTCTTCTCCGTGATTACATCTGACAAAACCCAAGGCGGTGGCGCTCCCAGCTCCTCTAACGACTGTCGCATAGGCTCGTCAGAATCCTGCTCGCCCGTCACATGGATAGCAGGCGCACCGTTCGCTTCAGCATCTTGTTGCTCCTGGTCCGTGGATTGGCTTGCATCCATGCCGAGGTTTTTAAGCCTCTGATCGGAATCCTCGATGAGATCAAAGATGCAGGGCACACCAGGCGTGTAGGTGTCGGCGAGCACATCGCGGAGCAATCCAACCAAGTAAGTACCCTCGCCTTTGGCCACCGAGGAGCCCACATGTTGGGATCCTAGGACAGAGGGAGGGGCGTCTGGGTAAGAGGGTGGAAATTCGATGCGAACAGATATGCCCGGCTGTGCAGGGAGAGTCAGAGCGTAGACTAAATCTTCCCCTGACAAGTTGACGAGAGTGTCTTCGTTGTAGATGGAATTGATAGAGGTGACTTCGTCCCTGAGCTCTTCTGACATGGTGGCTGCAAATTGGAGGCACAAGTTTCTGTCATCGCAACCCCAATTTCATCTTTGAAATCTCGAGGTACCGGTATTTCCCGCCGCACTATCTTGTCCACGCGGACATTGCTTGTCGACGATGTAGTGAATGCATAGCGACGAGTGTAAGATGTATGTGGTCTTGGCGCTCCGGACTAACGAGTCAAGTTGGGTGCGACTTTGAACTTTTGACATCTGAAAGTCTTTGCACTCCGACATCCACACTCCAAGGCTCTACAACACACCTAACACTATGACGACGACAGGCTCGAGTCTGTCGCTGTCCAGCGCTTTGCCGAAGCCGAAATATACTGGCCACGAGGAGGATGTACCCACTCACGCACTACAAAAAGGGCCGAGAGTAATAGATGCCCGCGACCTGGAATCGCAGCAGTTGGTCGTCAAGCGCTCTGGTCCACCGCCGTATGGGCAGCGCTCAGGATGGCGACCGCGCAGCGCAGAGGACTTCGGCGATGGCGGCGCGTTTCCCGAAATCGCAGTCGCGCAGTACCCACTAGATATGGGGAGGAAGAATACGCCTTCGACTTCGAACGCGCTGGCAATTCAGGTGGACGGCGAGGGTAAGGTCAAGTACGATGCGATCGCAAGGCGAGGCCATAGCGACAAGCGCGTTGTACATGCCAGCTTCAAGGACCTGATCCCGCTACGGCAGCGAGCAGATGTGGGCGAGATCAGCTTGGAGAGGCCAAGCGAGGAGGAGGTGCAGGCTAGTAAAGAGCGGACACAGAAGGCACTGCAGAGCTTGGTGGATGGCACCTTAGCCGCGCAAAAGCCGAAGAATGTCAAGGGCACATCTAGGCCAGAGCCCACGTTCGTACGGTATACGCCTGCAAATCAGATGGGCGACAACAGTAAGAAGCAGGATCGGATCATGAAGATTGTGCAGCGGCAGCAAGATCCCATGGAGCCTCCCAAGCACAAGATCAAGAAGATTCCTCGCGGTCCGCCCAGCCCTCCACCGCCGGTCATGCACTCTCCGCCTCGCAAGTTGACTGCCGAAGACCAAGAAGCGTGGAAGATTCCACCGCCTGTTTCGAACTGGAAGAATCCAAAAGGTTATACTGTGCCATTGGACAAGCGGTTGGCGGCCGATGGGAGAGGATTGCAGGATGTCACGATCAACGACAAGTTTGCGCAGTTTGCAGAAGCACTCCATACAGCGGATAGACATGCTCGTGAAGAGGTGCAGCAGAGACAACGTATGCAGCAGCGATTGGCAGAAAAAGAGAAGGAGCAAAAGGAAGAGCATTTGCGCCAACTAGCGCAAAAGGCTCGCGAAGAGCGGGAAGCAGCCATGGCAGGAAGGGGCCGGCAGACATCCTCCGCCAGACGCTCGAGAAGCAGATCAGATAGCCGTTCCTCATACTCGTCCCGCAGCTCTCGATCACGTAGCTACAGCCGCTCCCCTTCGCGCGATGATGAACGCGATCGACGCGAGCGTGAGCAGCAGCGTGCGGAGCGGAGGCGCGAAGCTCAGCGAGAGATGCGGCAGAAAAACATGGGCCATGAGCGGAGAGTGCAGATGATGGCGCGGGAGCAGGGTCGTGATATCTCTGAGAAGGTAGCATTGGGTCTCGCCAAGCCGACGCAGAGCAAGGAGACTATGTACGACTCGCGACTCTTTAACCAGTCTTCTGGCTTCGCGGCGGGTTTCAACGAGGATCAGCCTTATGATAAGCCATTATTTGCGGAGCGCGATGCTTTGAACAGTATCTACCGCCCAAGTGTTGGCGATGACGACGATGGCGAAGATGGCGGCGAGACTTTGGAGGCGATTCAGGGCGCGAAGAGGTTCGAGACTCTGGGCAGGGCACCGAAGGAGGGATTCAAGGGCACTGATGCTGTAGAGGCAAGACAAGGGCCGGTGCAGTTTGAGAGGGACCGCGGTGACGATCCCTTTGGAGTAGATGCTATGATCGCGGAGGCCGCGAAGGGAGCGGGTAAGCGAGGGGCAGAAGATGATGGTGGTGGGAAGGGAAAGAAGGCCAGAGTCGATGATGATTGAAGATCGTCTCGAGAGACTACAAAGCGATAGCCGTGTCAATATGCTAGGGCAATGATGACCGCGTGGGTCAGTGAGGGCAGTGACTCGCGAACTCAAGAACGGCTTTCCTAGGACTCGTGAGTGCACGTTTGCGCCGCCCAATTAGGCAAGTACGCTGATTCACGAATGCTTTGCTTGACGAGCTTGCTTCTCGTGATTGATGTCAGCCTCGTCAATTTGCGCACAATCAAGACCGTCTAGCAGTTCTGCATTGATACTTTGGCAGCGTTGCGCAGGTCTGACAGAAATGCATTGATAGAGTTACACAACAGTGCGAACTGGTCGATCATACAGAGAGGATGCATATACCTAAGGGAACGACTACAACCACCGCGACTGTTACTGCGGCTTCTGCGCAATTGCCTGCCACTATGCCCCTGGAAGGAGAATTTGGTGCTGTCGGTGAAGCACCACAAGCGTCGTCGCATCGACTGGACTACACTCTCCCATTTCCCGAGCAGAACTCGACACATGACTATGGTGCGCGAACAATATCGAGGATGGCTTTGCCATCGCCTACGAGTGTCGGACCGACGAGTGATGCACAATTCATGGACTCGCGCAGTACGGTTGTTCTGGGCAATCCGAGCGAGAATTTGGGTGAGCGCACTGCTGGCGAGGCGACGGCGAGGCCTGGAACAATACGTATCATGAGTGATGCAGACGTGGCGAGCACGAGTGTGGAGACATTGATGGCTCAGAGTACGGATACGCAGAGCTTTGAGACAAGACTCCGTGATGGCAGCACGCTGGCGACCGTGGAGGCGTTGCCCACGATGTCAACTGTTTTGCCACGCTTCAAGCAAGGAAGTGATCCGCTTCCAGATATGCCGGTTTGGGTTCTCGGGATCTTAGCCGGTCTCCTCTCCTTCGCCTTCGTGGCTGCCATCATCCTGTTCCTGGTGAACTTTCCTTATTCCTTAGACTTTCTGGAAAAGCTAAGGAGACATCGAGTCGTCATCATACCAGCTGGGTCTCAACCACACCACGACCGCGAGCAAGACCGCGAGCTGAACGGCAGCAATACCGCGGCTTTCGCCACTTCGACTTCGTCAGGCGCAGCCCGAAAACGGAAGGCACGCCACCTTTCTGTCGATACGAGCGCGCAGTACCGTGGCCTCGGAATCGCTGTACCAGGATCTGGCAACCTCCCTCTATCTGCCTCGAGATCCAGCCTGAGTAGACGACGCTCCTACGACGAAGAAGCGCTGCAGCTTCCCACCACCAGCGTCCGAGGAGGCCATCGAAGCGCCGCAGCCGCCGCCTGGCACGCCGTCACCGCACCCCTACCCGCCATCTCAGCCTTCTCACCTGGACCACTTCCCCACCACCCACCAAGCTCAGATCTCGAAATAGGCACGTACCACTATCACCGCCTCACTCGTGCTCACAGCGAAGAGATGTCCAGTTCGGGACTTTACGACACCGCTGCCGAGCTCGAAGATATCCAGCAGCAGCATGTCAGTTGGATGGGGAGGTTAGGTGACCGGATGGAGGTTGCGGCGCAGAAGTTGGCAAGGTTGATGCATGATCAGGTGCAGGAAGGGCGGGAGGGAGAAGGTCTGTTGTTGCCGATTAGGAAGAACCAGAGGGAGAGGATTGTGATGAGAGGATCAGGCGCAAGCGCTGTATGAGAAAGGGGCGGAGGAAGGTCTAGACTTTAATGGAAAATTTTGGAAAGGGTCAGCGTTGGTAGAGCGGGCGATACTGTACATGCATGTGCTTCGTTTGTAACGTTGACGAGACTTGAAGACGTTCAAGGCTTAGGCCAGACTGAATACTGCCATATGACTGATCAGCCTGTCACTAGCCTAGAAGGTCAAGGTGTGTGCCTGGATCGTACCAAACACATGGTCTTACTTTCCGACAGCATCGCCACTGGCCTCAAGCACTTCAAGCGCCCACCTCACCATTGACTTGCCCTCTCCCTCTCCCACCTCTCCCACGTCCTCCCCTAGCAACACCACGGCCACCTCTACCGCCCCGCGCATTGAGATCACTTGGTGGCGGCGCATTATTATAGCTCTGCGGCCTGAAATTCGGGTTGTTGCGCACGACACCCTCACTCGGATCACTGTTGTTAATCACAGTATAGCCCTGTCTATTCGCGCCGCCCCTGAAACCGCCGCCACGACCACCACGAGGCGCAGTGCCGTTCATGCCACCGCGATTGGCTGGGTGGAATGGGAGATTAGCAGTGCCGTTGACATCGTTCGCGGCGCCTCGGCCACCACGAGACGTGAAGCCACCACGTGGAGTACCGTTCTGGTCTGCTACGGCGCCACGGAAAGAGCCACGCAGTGGTGCAGGAGCGGCCGCTTGCCGCAGCTGCTGGCCACCTGGGTACCCATACCCATCTGCGCGCGCAACAACATGCTGGCCTGGGCGCAATGGGACGAACTGCTGCGCAGGCATCCTCTGCTTCGCCGCCTCAGACATAGCGACGACCTGCTTGTCAGACAAGTTAAGCACGCTACTTGCCGGGACAGTCGAGCCACGGAAGGCGCTGCAGCGGTCATTGAGCGTAGTGCCTCCCATGAATGTCGAGTCGAAGACGACGTCGAGGAGTGTCTGGCGCGAAGTGCGAGTGAGACCGATGACCGTACCCCTCATGGCGATCGGTACTCGTCCACTGTCTAGCACGTACACCACACGATCTCCCAAGCCGAACCGCTGCTTACCGGTACTCTGCTCGGCCTCGTTTGGCTTGAGCAGAGCCATGCGTGGCACCCCCTTGATGTTCTTGCCCTTTACCTTGCCGCCTTGAGCTTGAGTGTTCTGATCAGCAGCTTCCTCGATCATCTTCACCGTGTCGCCATCCATTTGCTCAGCCTCCAAAGGGACCTTGTCGAAATCCTTGGTCTGGACAGACTTTAGCCATTGTCCAATCTCCTTCATCTTGATCTTCGCTTCCTGCGGATCAGGGTAGAACGCGGTATCTTCCCAGCCATCACCAGTAGGGTTGGCAGAGATGCGACCAACAAATTCAGGAAACTTGATCATATACTGCAGCAGCAAGTCGATGGCTTTCTGACTGTACTCCCAGCCACTCTGGTTTTTCCTCGAGTACCCCAAAACCTTTAGCTTCTTCGCCTCAAACTTGAGGTTCAGACCAAGATTCAGACGGAGACCAGAGCTGTTGACGTTGAACGCAGACGTCAGCTTGCTCAACACCAAAGGATGCAGATTCAGCATCTTCGCCACTTGATACGACGGCAAGTATGGCGTCTTACGCTCTGCCTGCCGAGCAATCTCCTTACCAAAGTCCGGTTCTTTCTCCAACAGCATGCTGACCCAAATCTCAGCCTTACCGTCCTCAGTATGCCCAGTGACCTCCAGAGGCCGGCCATACGCGATGTCGCCCAGGAAGAACGCGCGCGTGCCAGCTGGAAACTCGACGTCAATTGGTTGTGCCTCTCGCTCGATGAAGCGCTGGTCCTCGGAGACAACGTTGTCGACGATGGTCTGCGTGGCGTAATCGGGCTCCATTCCCGGAATTGGAGCGTATTCCTTCATGGTGGCACCTTGCTCCGTCTTCTTCAGACCGACGAGCATGTGCACTTCGACCAGCGATTCCACTGTGCCGATGACCATGCCCAAGCGCTTGCTGTAGACACTCTCAATGCGGTTCGCCTTCTTCTTCCAGTCCTCTAGGCCCCGACCTTCGTGCGGGCGTTGCACAATGTTTTGTGCAGTAGCCGGCAGGCTTGGGTCAGCAAGCTGGTAGATGAACATTTCATCACTGACACCCACGACCTTGCCTTCCGACAGGAACGGGTACCCAACATGCACGGCCTTGCCCAGACGTGTCTTTGCGTCTGCAATCGTGCCCTTCTCCTCGCCTTCCAAAAGCGTGATCACCATGCTCTCATTCCTGCTCTCCTGCTGGAATACGCTGACGCCATGAAAGCCAAGCTGTCCAGAGTGCGGAAGTGTGCGCAAAGACGGGAAGCCAGCGAGAGCTGCCGCGCCCAATTTGACACCATCCACCAGTCCAACGTATACATCCAGCCCTTCCATCGTCGGCAGTTCGAAAATGTTTTCTACACAATGACAGTGCTCCAGATCCGGGAATATTCCAGGTAGCGAAGACGGGTATGTGTAATCCACCTCGCCAGCATATGTGAATTTCAAGCTCACGCCAAAGTCGTTCCTCTTCCTCTCGGCTTCTGTCAGCAATGCGTCTTTCGGCGCCATGGCTGCTAAAAGCCTCTTCTCATCGATGAAAGGAATCTTGACCACGGCCTCCCATTCCTGCTTCTTGCCGTTCATGTCCAGCTCGAAGTCTCGAGGGTAGAAATCGATGATTGGTGAATTCGGATCTGTCATCAATGGCCAGTAGATCTGCGGAACAATGTTCTTGGAGCGATCCGGCAGCACACCCATCAACTGTTGATACGGCCGGAAAGGCTGACCAAGAGTGAAGTTCATGTCCGCGTTCAGACCCTTCTTGACGTCCGAAATCATGGGCGAGTAGTGATATTGGTAGTACCACGGCCAAGAAGCCACACCCCGGTAGTAGTAATAGAGCACCCACTGCAGGCCCTGAACGTAGTTCTCGGTAAGCTTGCGCATCTCCTCTTCGTTCTCAAGACCCCACTCGAACTTGGAGGTGTAGTGTTTGTTCTTCCACTCGTAGAACTTCTTGTCGTACTTCGCCTGCGCCTTCAACTGCGCATCCTCGGCAGAGACATCCTCGATCTTAGCCTTGTCGTACTGCTTGAAGACGCGCATGAGAGCGTTCTGCGCCTCCTCGTCTTCCTCATCCTCGTCATCGTCCATTTCTGGACGAGCGGGGAAAGACAATTGGAGATGGCGCGTGCCTTCCTCATCAGCAATATTGTTGCAGTTAAGATGCAAGCTCTGCGCAAGCTGTTCGACGAAAGCGCGATCCGCAGCCTTGAGAGTTGATGGCAGATCAAGCGGAGTCTGCTCGTCGCTGTTTCCAGCCCGAGCGTTGACATACTTCTTGACCTGCCCATACAGCTCCTTCTGCTCAGACGTCATTGTTTGAATGCCTGGCTTTCTCTTCGTCCTCTGCATCACATCCTCCTTCTGCACGCTCTTGTCTTTCAACCAGCTGGCGTCCTGATTGTCATGCTCGAAGAACCTATATTCGACATGACTCAATTCGTCCAACAGAATGGCAAGACGCGGCAGGCTGATTGTACCGCCTTCATTGATGTACCCTCCAGCTTTTGGGAGCACCTGCTTATACACATTGAACATGAGCGACAGGGCGCCCTCGTTGATGTGCAGATGTGGTAGATGAGGTAAGAAGTCGTTGCCCACAAAGAAGGCCATGAGAATGAAATCGTCAATGATGCGCTCCATATCGAAGGGCACATTGCCAAGAGCGCCGGGCTCTTTCAGCTCCTGGAATTCCAGCTCCAGGTACTCGCGCACTATGCATAAATGCATCAAGTAGAAGTTCTGGTGTTCAAGCTCCGTGCTCTTGGTCTTGGAGGCTCTGCCGAACGTGACCTCCTCACGCAGCAAACAGAAATGCGGATCGTGCGAAAGCAGGCCCAACATGATCAGATCGGCGTCCAGACCGTACAAGCAGTGCCGGACATTTGGGTCGTAGTTTGGCTGCGACTTGGCCTGACGGATGTACTCCATGATCTTGTGCTCACCCTCACCAGGCACTTCATGGCCGGACAAGACGATCTCGCAGCCCTGCCAATCGTTGTCTTCCGACACCTTCTTGGCAATGAAGTACTTGAGCTGCTGCGTCAAGCGGGCCATGAACTCGGTGCCTGGTGTGATACAATTCGAATCGAACGGCGGCTCCTTCGGCATCTCTTTGCCCTCCTTCAACGCCTTCTCGCGACCCAGCTCTGCATCCAATGCTGTTCTGAAACGTCTCGCTCTCTGCTGGTTCATCTTGGCGCGCGGCGCAACACCGTCGATGGCCATGAAGAACAGCTTCTGTGGCTTGATTTTGCCAAACAAGTGCTCGATGTAATTGAAGATCTTGATAAACATTTCATCTTCGGGGGTGTGGGTAGTGTGCTGGTTGTCGGAGTTGGAGTGGGTGCAGTTGTGGATGATGCCGTTCATGTCCAGGTAGAGGCAATCGAACTCGGGGATGCGATTCTCTGCGATTAATTGGGAGATGGCAGGATATCGCTCCGACATCCATCGAAAGAACTTGGGGACACCTGCGATATGTTACTACTGACATGGCTTGATAGCGACAAGTCATTGATGCAATACCCATGGCGGCGGCTGTCTTTCAAGCTGGCCGGATGTGCGGATGGTGTCTGTAGGGATTCTCGGGTTTCGTGCGATGACCGCAGAGGGTGAAGATAGGGGTGCGGCGTTCGCGACACGGAGTCTTCGAAGAAAGGAAGAGACATGTATGACAGCCACAGCTGCGTCAAGTGTACGAGAGATCCAGGGCCCGTGCGCTGACTTCCATCAATTCCGAAGATCAGCCGCCAACGCGTGCTCCAGAAAGCACGCGTTTAAAGCTAAGCAATCGCTCCAACATCAACTGCTGTTACTGCCTTTTACATACAACACCAGCGTCTACTCAGATCACCAATATCTGAAGCATCAAGTTCCGCGATTACCCAAGCAAATCATCGGACCAATCATCATACGAGTCATACGCAGTATTAGCTCAATATGGCGGCACTGGAAGTAACAGATCAAGAGGAGATTCAGAATAAGCTGATCAATGAGGAGTACAAGATATGGAAGAAGAACAGCGTCTTGCTGTACGATGTCATGTATTCACGTGCGCTAGAATGGCCATCCCTCACCACTCAATGGCTGCCAGATGTGAAGGAAGTCCCGGGCAAGAACATGCGCACACACCGTCTTCTGGTCGGCACACATACGAGCAACACCAGCACTGAATACCTCCAGATTGCGCACTTTGAGCTGCCGACACCACCGCCGGCCAAGATGGAGGACTACAATCCCAGCAGTGAGGAGCTGGGCGGATACGGCGCAAGTAAGGAGCGCATCGAGTTCAAGATCGTGCAGAAGATTGTGCACCCAACCGAGGTCAACAAGGCAAGGTATCAGCCGCAGAACCCGGACATCATCGCGACGTGGGCGAGCGACAACAATGTGTATGTGTGGGACAGGTCGAAGCACCCGTCTGTGCCTCCTCCAAACGCGGCAGACGTTGCGAAGCCACAAGTCACGCTGAAGGGTCACTCGCAGGAAGGCTTTGCGCTCGAGTGGAATCCGCATGTGGAGGGGCAGCTACTGTCCGGTAGTGCAGACGGAACTGTCTGCCTATGGGATCTGGAGAAGGACTTCAGGCTCGAGAACAAGACTGTCAAACCGAAGACGACCTACACTCAGCACAGCGCGACTGTCAATGACGTGCAGTACCATCCAACTCTTGGCGCGAACCTTTTTGGTGAGTGAAGTAGTGTTCTCACATGGGTTCACTCGGATGCACATGCTAATACAAGACAGGCTCGGTGGCCGACGACATCACCTTCAGCCTCATGGACATGCGCAGCCCGCACACGTCTCGTCCGGCCATTCTGATCAAGGACGCCCACACCGATGCCATCAACACTCTCTCGTTCCATCCCACCTTTGACAAGCTGATCGCCACCGGCTCAGCAGACAAGACAATCGGCGTCTTCGATCTTCGTTTCCCTACCCACGGCAAGATTCATTCACTGGAGGGTCACAAGGACGTGATCTCAAAGATTGACTGGCATCCTCACGATCCTGCTATCCTGGCCAGCAGCAGTGATGACAGACGTATCATCTTCTGGGACCTCAGCAGAGCCGGCATGGAGCAGACTCCCGATGACGCCGAGGACGGCCCACCAGAGATGTTGTTTATGCACGGAGGTCACATCAACCGTGTCAGTGACTTCAGCTGGAACAAGAATGACCCCTGGGTCATGTGCTCAACCGCTGAGGATAACCTCATTCAGATCTGGCGGGCGTCACGCCACCTAGTTGAGAGGTCAACACCTGGAGTCAGGAGGCGTGAGATCAGTGAGGGCTAGAAGTACTTGACGTTTCTGATGTTGCCTAAAGTGGTTAGCGCAGAGAAATGGGATGGCTGGGAGCTGGGACTACTGTATCTTTGCATGAGCGCGGGTTTCTATTTCCGTTGGCTGGACAACAAGGCTAAGCCTGATTGGGAAGCTTTCCACCGGGATAATGAAGCACAGCATGTGGAAATTCTTGAGAGCATAGAAAACTGGAAGGCTGAGATGAATGCTCAGCTAGGATTTGCTGAGGTTGAAGGCGAGTAGACACATGATCAAAACATCATCATTCAAATCCAAGAAACGCCTCTCCTTTTCGTTCAGTTGATCTGTCGAATGTCATAATGAATGTAAGGTCTGCTGGAACGACCTAAGCTGATGCGGAATTCTCGTCTGCAATGCCCTTCTCTGGCATGGTAGGTGTGGGAGCTTGGCTAGTGTGTGCCTCATAAGAGGTCGAGTCGCCGTCCTCGAAGATGATGATTTCGCCCTTGACGTCGCCATCTTTGGTGACAACTGGAGCACTTGTACTGCTCGAGGATGACTTAATCGCTGCGACACTAGTGAAAGCCACAGGCGCAGAGAACAGAGCGTTGTCCGTCATCTTGACGGCTTCTTTGGTCGGTGTCGGTAGCACGATGACATGCGAGTCCTTGTCGAGACCTTCTGGGAAGAACTCATCCGTCTCTAGATCAGAGAGCGGTGAGCGCTGCCCGTCATCCATCTCATCGGCCTTCAGAATCTTCTTGCGGACAATGTCCACATTCTTCATAGGCTTAACCTCAGACACCACGGATGCACCGCTTGCCTCGCCAGCAAGACGCGACGCTGTGGGCGCATCGTAGCCTTCCGGAGCCACGTTCTCTTTGCCGCGATCATCCCGCGACTTCGCAGAATCTTCATCGTCCGAGGATAGGTCGAGAGTAAGCGTGCTGTGCTCCATCAGAGTCGCGGCCTCCTCCTCGGGCGAATCTTCATAGATGTCGAAGAACCAATTCTTCGGCATGCTCTCTTGGATCGTAGAGCCAGCAGTAATAGCCACGTCCTTCCCGAGCGTATTGCTGATAGCAGCATCCAGACTGAACGGCATCAAAGAAGAGGTCTTGGAAAACGTAGGAGGATCGATTCGCGTAAAAGGTGCTGACACCCTGCGTGAGGCACCTAATTTCCTCTTTGGCGAGCGACCCGCTGGTGCAGTAAGTGGTGTACGCGGCGAAGCCATATTGGCTCTGATCGGAGTTGATAGACGCGATGGAATGGTAGGCGGTGGCGGCATGCTAGTCTTGCTCTTGACTGGAGCAGTGAGAGAAAAGGTGAAGTCACTGGTCTTGCTCTTCTTGCTTGGCGAGCTGAGCGCAGCAGAGGCAGGATCAACATTCTCGCTGTCGTAGATATCGAAGTCGTTGTCCAGGCTTGAGGCCAGACGCTTAGGCGGGGAAGTCACGGTGCTCTTCATGTTGGTCGAGTATGACTTGCCGGTAGAGAGTGACGACTTTGAGATAAGACCTGGTAAGCATAGTCAGTACTTCGGGTGTCAGCGTCGGCGAATGCTTTGACTCTGTTTACCATTCTGGCGATTCTTTGCGGAGGCAAGATGCTGCAGACGCGGATTGTCGAGCGGCGCAAAGGGCACTCGAGCCATTGGAGCGTGGGTGGTCATCTTTCGAACTTTTCTGCCTGATCTTGGACGCGTCGGCGTCGTGACTTCAGTAGAACAGTAGAGGTTTTCTTGAGCCTGCCTCGCTGAAACTGAGCTATATAGCTTGCCTCCAACGCGTTTATTTGCCGCTGTCAACAAGCTTGGCGGGCTTTTGCAAATACGATCATTCAGACAAAATGAGCGAAGACGAGGCGTAAGACAACGTCGAGGATGGCGAGTCCCAGCTGGCAGAACCTCAGTCGAACTCTGTGCCTCGACACGTAAAGCACAGACTCCCGGCGTCCTGGACGTGATTCCGTTGCAAGAGTGGAGAGTTTATGCAGAGCGCGTCCACCTGGGAAGAGCCGAGCCACTCCCGACGTGATGTTCGCGTTGAACCCTTGCAGCTATAACCACGATCAACCACAACTCCGGATTCTCGTGCGCCGGCAAGCGCCTTCGATTGCGCAAATGACGTGCGGACCTGATCTGGAGACGAGATAAGAAGCTTAGAATGTGCATCGGCGGCATTGCTGATCAGGAACTGGGAGCGAGTGGTTTTGGGTCAGTTGTTCAGGCCATTGGGGCGCAGGCCTAAGGCGGAGTCGCGACCCAGGTAGTCTCGCAAAGGACTCCATGATCACTATGCTTTTGCTTAGCCTCCCTTTCGGGAATGTGCAATTTGTGAGCCTACTGAAGGTATTATTGAGCTGGACATTTGGACCGTTCGCAAAGTGCATCTGGGAATGTTGTATAGCAATGCCTGCTGTGATCGGCATACCCAAACAGGCAAGCACGTATGGCCCAAGCGTCTCGCCATCAATGACATCAGCGTCACTATTTGCGTTCCATAATAGCGACCACAATGTCTTTCGCCTCTACAGCCCTCCAAATCCGCAACCCATTGAACTGCCACAAACTAATCCAGACAACCATGGGTCTCCCTCAAAACTCATCACAACCCCAATCACAATCCACAATGGACGCCGCCCCTCACCCCTCAAACCCTTCCAACCCCACCCAACTTCCCCCAGAAGCCCTCGATCTCGCAACCAAACTCTTCAACTACGCGCGCTCCGGCGAGACCGCGCCCCTCCGCCAATACATCGAAGCCGGGATCCCCGTCAACCTCACAAACCACAAAGGCGACACACTACTCATGCTCGCGTCGTACTATGGGAATCTGGAGACGGTGAAGATGTTGTTGGAGAAGGACGCGGATGTCAATGTGTTGAATGAGAGGGGACAGAGTCCGATCGCGGGTGTAGTGTTCAAGGGGTATGATGAGATTGTTAGGGTGCTGGTGGAGGGAGGGGCGGATCTGTATGCAGGGCAGCCGAATGCGGTAGATTCGGCGAGGATGTTTAAGAGGGAGGAGATGTTGAGGTTGTTTGGGGTTGAGGAGGGGACTTGAAAGAAATGACTGCAGGAAATTTAAGATGGGAAGGATTCGAGAGATATGTTGTACGATATACCGGGCAAGAGGTTGCCGGGGGTAAGATCTGATGATTCATGTGATTTGTTACGCTTTGTAGTATAAGATTGAGCTCTTCTGGGCTCTCAGCAGGAAAACATTTGCCAAGTAATCCTGTGCTCGAGAATGATCGAGCTCCATCCTCTTCAGGGAGGCCTTCTGGTCCTCATATATAATGACATCGCAAGCCCGTCGTCACTGGCACATTCTCAGCCTCGCTTCAGTCGTCCTCGCCGTCAGACTCGTCCGTCTCCTTAGAGCATCTCGGCACCTCATCATTATGCTCATGATACCGACACTTCTTGTCGCAATCCAATCCGCCCTTCGGCTTCTTCACCCTCGCCACCACATCAATTAAAAAGTCTCTAGGAAGCTCATCACGATTCTCATTCAACCACTCAATCTCCTCATACCGATTGTAGAAATCCGCCATCAACTTCCTGAGATTGGAGCCGCGAGCAGTGAGCCTGTACGCCAATTTTACCGCGTACAAGTAAGGCAAGCAGTAGGTGCGCTCGGCAACGTCGATGATATTGGTCACCGTTGCATTGCATAGGCGGATGTCGCAAATTTGGTCGGCCAGTGCGTACAGTTTGATGAGATCAGGCACTTGAGCACCCTCACATGGTTGCTCTTGGTCGCCATCGCACATCACCACGACCTCACCAGTGTACGCCCACTGAAGGTACCGCTCGAATACAGCGGACTTGACCTTCGGAAGGCGCACCTTCTTCTCCTTGGCCTCCTTGAATTGACCATTGCAAGCTGCACGGAAGAACTTTGATTTCGAAGTGATCACGTCCTTGTGCACAGTGTAGCGCTTTTCGTTCTTCCCAACAATAACTTTTATCTCCTCCGAGAAGTCGATCCTGCGTCGTCAGAATGGCTGCGAGGGTCATTATGTTTGCTCGACTTACTTTCTCCTTTTCGCCCTCGGCTCGCTGTCGCTAGACATGTTGGCCGAGTCGATTTTCGCAAAGGCAACGTTCGCAGGGAAGCAGGATCGTGATGGTCGCTCCTACTACGGTCGAAGTGGTGGACAGGATGAAAATGTTATGTGTGCGATGGAGTGTCTTGCGAACTAAGACCTGGTTCTGTTGAGGCACCGCCCAGCTTTCAATCTGGGAGTGGAGCACATGCTAGTCTCTCACAAGTGAAGCACATGTCAGAGACGGTGAGTCTGGGTGTGTGAATCAAGTCGAGTCGTCCGCAGTGAGGCAAGTCCTGCTGTAGTTGTGTGAGCCAGGTATTTCATTTCGGGGCCTGATCATCTCCGACTCCCACGAGCGCTATGAGGCTGTTTCGAGCGACAGCATTGGACGCAGGCTACCGGTCGTCGACGGAGATCATAGTATCGGCACTGGTGTCAAGGTGCGACTTCAGTGGACTAGGACGGGCAAGGGGCTTTCAAAATCTCTGAATTCTGATCCACTACCTCATAATGCTCACCTTGTGTCTTCGATAACCACAATGACCAAGGGTTCACCACGCATGGGCGCCTCTGTCGCGCTTTTTTATATGCTAGCAGCCTCGCCAGCCCAACCCTCAGTGCCGTCGCCTCTCGTATGACCACTTTATATCGATCAAAACAGCCGCTGCGGCCCTCTGCTCATCAACAGCAGCCCAAGCCTCACGCATGACACACTCTTGACACTTGACGGCACAATGACATCCTCCAGCCGCCTGGGGCCCCTGGAAGTCCCAGCACTTGACTTGACGCCTGACATGACGCCCAGAACCACGATCATTCCTCGTAATCTCTCCAGCATGTTGACTCGCGCACTCATGCGACATAAGTTGTCGCGTTGATGACCTGTATAAGCTAGTCCCATCTGCCTGTGCTTTAATACTCGGTCATGTTGATGTTGCACTCCTTAATCCTGTTTGTGGTGAGCACAGAAGTGAGCAATCGTCCGCATGAGCCACACAGAATCATGGTCGACAAGGGAGTCGGATAGCACCATCCTAGGACGGGAGTAGCAAGCGGACATCGCAAAGCAACAATCCGACTTCTTAGCAATTGATCGTTTGATCGTTATCGGATGCCCATCAATCAACCGATCATCGCGCTTCTTTGTTGTTTAATCAATTATGAGATAGGCCAACTTTTGGTTAGTCGATCGGTGTAAATTAAGATGTTGTTGATTGCCCTGATTTTGACCTGAACCTTAACACTAAAATTCCTTGGCAACGCTCGAATTCGGCAGCTAGAGTAGGGGGTTCTAGTGTCCGATTGGTCAAAGGTCAAGGCACTACGGGCCTGTGTGATCTGGCATGTGACTTTACTTCCATCAACTGCTCACTCGATCGGTGGATCAATCAGCCATGCCTCTAGAACCACCATCGATCAATCAACGATCAACCATTACCGCTAACAACGATCAATTGATTACTGACGGTACCGATTATATGATCGGGTGACTGTTGCGATGACTATTGGAGAGCCTAGTGTATGTAGCATGTTGCACTAAGAGATGCTTATACCACAATACAGGATATGCTGCTCTGTCTCCACGGAGTATAGAAAACCGCACGTAAGTGCAGGCTGGGTTGGCGTCAATGGTGCGAAGTCATGCACAAGCTTAGGATGCGTGTCAAACAATGCGTAATCTGTGCTTGTCTTGAAGACAGAAGTACATTGCATTGCTGTCCCAATTGTTGCGGGGCCTACGCTCGTGGTCTCCGCCTCGCCGCACAGATGCGCCAAAGTCAGAAGACCAAATGGTAATCAACGAGCTTGCACGTGACCGCGGCACTCATTGTCTGAAACGGTTGGTGGTAATCCGCGAACACTCAATGCTGCCATCAGAAGGTCATAAGTACGGCTCAGGCTTGTCCTGCGAAGTAAATTCAGAACAGACTTAGTGTTAGTCTTCTGGACGGTGAAAATGTCGGGAGGACGACCACGGCGTGTAAGTCGACTCAAAGTTCTACAAGCGTGCAGCCGTCCATCACGAAGATGACCTTCAGCAATGCGCCGATACGCAGGCTGCATGCTAACCCAATAGCATGACCTTTCGCCGCTCTGCGCATACGAATTAGTAATTGCTGACGCTGCATTTGAATTAGCCAGTGCTGCGGTGCGTAGCGCCGGCTTCTCATGGCCTCACCCAAAAGCAACGTACTTCTCGATTATGCCGACGCTGAGTTACATTGGAATTGCATCATGATGGAGAGCCCTCAGATGGAAGCACCGCCGCCCTATTCTAAGCAGCGAACCGGAGCTCGCGCTACCTCCCTTGACTTGACCGCCAGCACCCCAACAAAAACATGGCAAAGCCAGACATCCGCTGCCCAATTGCGACACTTCTTGCGCCACGTCCTTTTTGCAGACTACCAGATGCCGTTGGCCGTATCGCTTAGCAGCTACATCCACCACTTCACCCATCTAGCTTGCATCATGAATGACATGAAGGCTCATTCTGACACGAAGATGAATTGGGGAACAGAACAAATCCTCGACTTCACCAATTATCCTTGGGCCGAAATACACCAGCCGTCAAAGGATCTCTTTCTACCAACGAATACGGTCCTGGAAGTCCTCCACCGTTTCCACAGCTACAGCGATGAATCTGGCGTGTACAAAGGCTGCACTTTCGACGTCCTGTATCGCGAAGGGATGGACGCGCTTGCTGCAAAGGTGTGGGTAGACAGGAGGATCCTCTTTCCAGTGCTGTTCGATGCTCATGACCACGCTGATATGGAGCTGCGATCGCATCTCGAGTACCGCATGAAGATGGTCCAATTCAAATACTTTTTCGTTTGCCGTGGGCCTTATTGGTTTTACAGACGGAGTAGTATGAATCTGTTCGAATCGAGACACCTGATACCGCGCATGACCATCTCGCTGATGCCAGGTGGAGAGGAATACATTGCGCGCAGAGCGCGGTATTTGGAGCGTGGAGCATCCAAAGAATCGAAAGGCCAAGGTCTACCGTGGTACAGAAAGATCCTGGGGCGTCTGTGCAATACCCGGCGCAGTGAAGAGGTGGATGCCGAGGAGTTCGAGCGCATCGAGCGCAAAAAGTTCGATGAAGTTCTGACTCCTCGTGACTAGTGCGCGTAAGCAGGGCGGCCGCACCGATACTGCGGTCACATTGTTGAGTACTCTAGTTGGCAGCTTGGCGGGCATGGAACACCTTCAGACTTTACTCAGCTCCTGAAAACCAAATACATGATCTACTCAGCGCTTGCCAGTCCAGCCTTGCCTGTCAGCTCAAGCGCGAGCAGTACTCACACACTACCGTCAGCAGTCATTCGATCACACATCCGAGATTCGTCGTCTTTGATGACGACCTGCTCTGGGGCTTTCGACCTCGAACAGCACTCGCAACATCATTAAGCCGCATCATTGGTCAGTCCTTGATCATTTCCAGTCGTCAGGCAGTGAACATCAATTCAGTTTTTTGGCGAGAGAGCTTGACTCGTAGTTGCATGTCTTACTAGTCTTTGGACTGGTGGTCGCCCTCTGGTGCGGCCGTGTTGTCTGTGCCTCTGTAAAAAGCACCGTGGAAGTTGCCGCCTTTTCAAGTGTCAACCCGTCCTACTATGCCAGCTCACTCAGATAAGGTATAGCAGCCATCGCACCATGCCTCTCAACACTCTTGCCGGCAGCCGCTGTGGCAAATTCCAGTGCTGCGGTGTATGAATCACCCTTGACTCTCGCAACAGCATAAGCACCCACAAAGGTATCGCCCGCAGCAGTAGTATCCACAACCTTGACCTGCGCGGCTGGAACACGACCAGGTTCTCCAGATCTAGTAACATAAACTAGGCCTTGGCCGCCGAGCGTGATAATAACAGTGTCTTTGACACCCTTTTTCAGAAACAATGCAGCCAGATCCTCTGCTGATGGCATCTTGTGATCTTCTGTCAGTCCTGACAGTATGGCTGACTCGCTCTCGTTCATGATCAATGTATCAATATGAGAGAAAACGGCTTCTGGTATTCTCGACGCAGGTGCTGGGTTGAAAATGACATGCTTGCCTTTCTCGCTTGCAGTTTTGATGTTGTGCAGTACCTTGACAGATCGAGGTTAGCAACAAAGTTCTTTGCGAGTGACTAAGAACTGGTAGACTCACGACTGGCAGAGGTATCTCTAATTGAAATACCACCACATCAGCGTTTGATGGAACGAGATCCCAGTCTTTGCCCACACTGCCGTCCGCAACCTCCTCAAACGCATAATTCGCCCCTTTCGTAAACAGAATCCTGTTCTCTCCAGTTGCCTCGTCTACAATAATGACTGAGACTCCGGTCTTCTGGCCCTGTATCCGTCGAACTCTGCTGCCATGAATGCTTTCCTTCTTCATAGCTTCGAAGTAGTCATTGCCGAATCCGTCGTCTCCAACATTACCAACCATCTGTACCTCAACGCCTTCCGGAGCTAGTCGTGCAGATGCAACTGCTTGATTTGCGCCTTTGCCACCGAAGCCAGTGTCAAAAGATTCTGCCGTGAGTGTCTCGCCTGCATCGGGTATGCGTGGGGTGCGAGTGATCATGTCAATATTTAGAGACCCAACGACGGCTATCCGACGCGTCGCCATACTTATATGCAGTCACTCAATAGAGTGAATGTTGATGCGTGGACGCAATATCGACTTGGTGGGAAAGTGCACTTGGAGGTGTAGGCGGGAAAACATCGGCATCATGATAGAATTAATGAGGGAGCATATATCGAACCTCGGAACCTCTAAGGAGCGCATGGAAAGAATTGTTATGATGCGATGTAGAAAAGGTATAATTCTCAATAATCGAGGTCTCACGATCTTTGACAGATCTACTGCCGGGCACTACGTACTCAGCAACATTGGTCCCATGGCATCTTCAACTCTACGCCGGCTTGGGAGCTCTTCATCACAGACGCAGGCGGACTTTGCTGAACAATGGCATCTAACTCCGCCTGATAGCGAGCAGCAGCTACCTCCGACAGCCCTGTGTGATGACTGCCACCTTGGCTATGACTTGAGCTTCGACCGGCGTGCTGGCGACCGCTACGGCCACTGCGATGGCTAGTATGATCTTCGCGGCAGCTACTGCGGTCACTTCCTGGCCTTGTTCGATCTAGCCCTGCAGCACTACCGCTCCGCTGTACTTCCTTCCAGTCGTCATACGTCATCACGTTGTTCAAGATCCCATTAGCAGTGCCTTTGACGTAGTCCGGCGGTAGCACAATGCGCTCTTGTGGCATAGAAGCTTCGCTGAGAGGATGCGGCGAAATCCAGCCTCCGCCAGCAAATACCGTTGGACCTTCCTCTTGTGCTGCGATGGAAATGCGTGACGGCTTCGACGAGCGTGAGCTGCTGCTGCCGCCGCGGCCGCCGTGAGCAGAAGCGCCCCAGTCGTCTCTGCCAGCCAGGTCTCTAGATGCCTCTTCCCCGCCGCTCTTCGCAATCAAAGTTCCTCGGGCACCAGATCTATGCGAGCCATTGTTCTGCGTCCAGCCTTGACCTATCTCGTGCCATCCGCCGTGGCTAGCTTCTTGCCTGCTACCTGCCCGGGCTTGCATGATAGCATCAACGAGCTCCTTCTTCGACATCTGGGAAGCACGTGACGAACGTAGTGATGCTGCAGGCTCTTCATACATCCCACCAAACCCAACAGTAACACCGAGCCCACCAGTACTGGGCTTTTGTGAGCCGCTGTCTACACGTGAAGCAGGCTCGTCATCTTTGTGTGAACCACTGTTCAGTTTCCAGCCGCCCTTGCTGCTCGCCTTTTGGCTGACATTTCCGTGAGTCCGATCTCCCTCGGTCGCTTTCTCGTGGTCACTCTGTGCATTGATGTGGCGTACGGCTTCAGCCAGATTGTTGGAGACGCGCGACTTATCAGACGAGTGATGAGACACCGCCGTCTCTTCAAACATGCCACCAAAGCCGGCTTCTTCCCAGTCACCATTGCTGGTCTTTGTGCCGCGCTTCACGGAACGGAAATCGTCCTCCCATTCCTTCTTGCTGTGCTTCGCAGATTTGACTTCAGAGCTTGGCTGCTGGTTTGCATCTTTCCAATCACCTTTGCTGGCAACCGTGCTGTGCCTGCTAGGCGGCGCATCATTTTCCCAGCCGTGTTCTTTATGTCTTGCCGGAATGTCCTTGGAGCTGGCTCGTTGGACGGCATTGCCCCAGCCTGCTATATTGCTCGCTGCTGTACTGTGCTTGTCTGGCAGCGCATGGCCTTCCTGGGCGTGATTGCTCTGCCTCGCGGACCTTGCTTGGGAGCCGATATGCTGGACGGCGTCATCACGTCGACCATTGCCAGCTTTTGTGCTGTGTCTACTTCTAGGCGCAATGCCCTCCCAGCCACCATTGCCGGCTTTCTCGGATTCGCTATTGGTACTGATCTGTTTGACAGCATCCCAAAGACTCGTCCTGGCACCCTCAGACTTCTGCATGGAATAAAGCGATCTCGACGGCGTCCGCTCAAGTATATTCAAGCAGCCGGAGCCTTGTAAAGAAGGAGGTTTTGACTTCCCACCGTTGCTTGCAGCGATCTCGTTCACACTAGCCTGCGCAGCTTGTGGCTGGGAGTGCGATGCATTGCTCTTCGCCGTGATCTGCTTCACAGCATCCTGAAGGCTCTTCGCCGATCCTGCTATTGATTGCTTGGACTGTCTAGAATGTGTCGAAGCTGGAGGCGCAACTTCCCAAAGGCCACCAAAATCCACACCGGAGTCTTTGCTTGAGCTATGGACAGACTCTACCCAAGCATGCTTTGGTGGAGTATTCGGCTTGTACGGGTCCGATTTTGCTGGGCTCGGCAGCACGCCAGACATCAACGCCTTGGCTGCTGTTGTAGCGACTCTTGCACGGTCTCTCTCAACTTGCTGTCGGTCTTGATGCTGCCCCTCGATCACCCCTCCTGAGGTGCCTGGGCGCGCTGCGTTCCGCGCTGGCTTGGAAGTCGCATGACGAGAAGAAGAAAGTGCAGTCACGGGCGCAGGCGTAGGCGCGGACATGGGCGAACGTCCAAAAACAGGAGCAGGAACAGCAGAAGTAGGCATAGGGACCTTGGAGAGGGCCGGGAGATCTAAAGTGATCTCCTGGCCAGCCCTGCCCTTGATATGAACTTTTCTTTGCGCTCTGCTATCCTTCGCAGTGCCAGCTAGAGCAGCACTTGGCACTGTCTCATGTTTGACCGAGTGCGGCGTTGGTGGTGGATGCTGAACAGTGGCGTGCGCTGGTCGATGAACCGGCTCGCATTGAGACCTGTCAACGGCCTGGCGATGCTTAAGGTTGGTTGGTACGAAGAAGACCTTTGGCTTCTCCTGCGCGACAGTAGACGGCGCCCTCACCGAGTGCTTCGACACGACACTCGCAGATCCAGGTTCAGGTCCTTGCGCAAGCTGCGCGGCTTGAGCCTTTTCTTGAAGTGTAACTGCAGCAAGCTTTCTCAGCAAGCTCCCATCGAGTGCACTGTGCTTCCTCTGTGCCTGACTTTGCCCAGAATCAGAACCTACTGCCGATCCATTCCACACAGTAGGTGTACGGTCGTCAATCTCCGAAGAGCAGCTATTGCGAGTGCTAACGCTCCAGCGTCCTGAGCGAGGCCCATTGATGCCCGAGACTTGCGACGCGGTATCGTCCTCGACCTGCGCGTAGATGCTGCCAAAGGCATCGTCGATATACGATATCTGGCCGGAAATGATTGACATGGTAGTTGCTGTGTCTAGCCTTCAGGATCGCAAAGCATAATTCAATGTCGTTGACGTATGTTGGAGGTCTCTTGCGCACTGAGATTGACGTGCATCTGCTGCCACTCTTTGATTACGTCCCTGCGCACAAGCAGCGGCAATGGTTTGAACTAGAACGTGAAGTCGGAGATGCGTGTCCCCGCACTAGCGTCGGCGTAGAACTCGCCAATCTCGCGCGCCCTAGCAAAGCGCTCCTTCCCTTTGCGTCAGAGGTCGCACAAGGTGAGCCGCGACCCGCAATTGCGCTCTCATCCGCGCTCGATTTGCAGATCAAGGGCAGATGGTTGATATCATCATGGCTCCGTCTATTTCGCCTCCGCTCTGCACTAGAACGACTTGGGTATACTTTTCTCGTCGCTTTCACTGCAACATGGTGTCCAAAGTGGAATTAAGCCATAAGCAGTTGCAGCACAGCTACTTACTGAAAGGTCGCGCTCTCTTATAAAAGGCTGCTCATATGCCCTCGTCGCTCAGAGCTTTGCCTTTTCACGCAGTTTCTCTTTCTCCCAGGACCTTTTGATCCACCAACTTCGCACATAGCTCCATGTCGCATTGACAGCTGCCAATGGCGGGCAAAGCAACAATGCCCAAGCCCACCACTGTGGATGGCTTCTCTTTACCACTGCCATTACTCTGTCCAGTTCCCTCTTCAGATCCTCCTTTCCTCCATCGTTCCATACCACCACGCCAGCGCCTTCGCCTCGCCTTAAGCACCTTTGCGCCTTGTCTCGAACATCCCATTGTGACGCTACTCTATTCTTCGCATCCTCTTCTGTCAAATGTGCATCTCTCGCTCGAAGCCGCTGCATCTGTATCGCGGGATCGCTCACAGCAACAACCATAATCGTGCCACACAATGGCTCCCAGCCGCTCTCAAACAGCAGAGGAACGTCAAGTACGACTGCCCAATAGCCACGGATGTATGCCATTAGCATTTGCCTGTACATCTCTTTTCGCACTGCCGGGTGTACAATGTGATTCAAGGCTTTCCTATCATCCTCCTTCCCTTCACCGAAGACTCGTCGTCCCAAGGCTGGCCGGTTGAGCGGTCTACCCTGGCCATTTGGGCCGTTTTCGCCACCATTCTCTGGTGATGGCTCAAGTAGAAGGTCTGGTGTAGATGGGCCGAAATGTGAGACAATCTGCTTGTAGCCATTTGTACCAGGCTCGACAACTTGACGCGCGATCTTATCGGCGTCAACAATTGGGAGGTTGTAAGGCGGTGAGGCAAGAATGGAGGATACGGTAGACTTGCCAGTTGCTATGCTGCCGGTAAGCCCAAGAAGCAACATCTTTGCAACTATGATGGCATGGTAGTTCAAGAGTGAAGCTCGAGCTGGAAGACTATGCATGCGAGGCACCTCGGCTCTACAGGAGTGGTCAGTGCGTTCGGGTGAATACCACTGTGTGGACACCTCACGTTCACCTGCTCTACAACAATGGCATTATGGATCAGTCTAATGTGGAACGTTACCAAGATTGAGGTCTGTTGACTGCACATAAAGCACAGCTGGCCGTCGCCTATCCTCGCCTATGCTTGAAGATTAGTACGCCGCTTGGACAGCACAAGAGTCCACGCCGTTCTCTTGCGGACACGTCACGATCAATATTCTCAATACCCGGCTAGATGGTCATAAGCGAGGGCGAGACTGAAAAGCGCTCGCCATTCGATGGCAGTGCCACAAGGTGAGATGCCAGCGGCGTCCTGCACACCGCTACTTGTGAGGTTCCCATAGATGTGTGTCAGATGCAGTATGCCTGGAAATAGTTATCCACTAAGTGTTGAAGCTAATATACCAGGACCGGGCATCATGCCCTGGCTCAAATGGTGCGACATGAAACTCAATTTTGTAGGCTTGCTTCCCCAATGATCAGACTTCTGAACACCGCAAATCTCTGTTTCGAAGAGCATGTCGGCAGCCGCGTCCCGTCTTACGCGATCCTATCGCACACTTGGAGCGAAGGCGAGGTGCTCTATCACGATGTACAGAGTCAAGCTGTCCTGCCTTCACCAAAGACAGGCTGGTCGAAGGTCCGAGATGCGTGCCGGGAGGCTCTTAGTCGTGGCTACCATCACATCTGGATTGATTCATGCTGCATCAACAAGGACAGCAGCGCAGAAATCCAGGAGGCTATAAACTCAATGTACGAGTGGTATGCTCGTGCGGCTGAGTGCTATGTCTTGCTGTGTGATCTTTCAGCAGAATGTCCAGCTTTGGCCGATGTCCCGCAGTCTGAATTTGAATATGAAAGGGCGGGCCAGAAGAATGAGTGGCACCGCGCCTTCTCGCGCTGCGTCTGGTAAGTCGCATGGGCCAGAATCTCTGCTACGATGCGCTGACCGCTTAGGTGGACCCGCGGTTGGACGCTCCAAGAGCTGATCGCTCCCAGAAACGTCCTCTTCTTTGGATCGGCATGGAGTTTGATCGGGAGTAAGGACAGTCTGACGCATCTGATCTCAGCTAACACTGCGATTCCTGTATCAATATTGAATGGAACGCAGAAGCTGTCGACACTGAGCATCGCGAAACGTGTGTCATGGGCGGCGGACCGCCGCACTTCGCTGGACGAAGATCGCGCATACTCACTGCTCGGTCTTTTGGGTGTAAATATGCCTACATCATATGGAGAGGGTCGCAGAGCTTTCAGACGCCTTCAGGAGGAACTGATTAAAATGTCAGACGACCAGTCGCTCTTTGCATGGTCATCGAGATCATGCACATCCGGGTGCTTGCTAGCAGAGTCACCGGATGACTTCGCTCGAGACGGCGACATCGTCGTCTGGGGTCGTTCTGCCTTTGAGATGACCGATCAAGGTTTACGTCTAGACGCGTCCCTGCTGTATCTGGAAGACGGCGACTACAGAGAGCACTTAGCGGTGCTCAATTGCCGGTACGAAGACAATTGCGACGCTTTCATCGCCCTCAGACTTGACACCTACGACCACACCGGAGAATTGAACTCGCGGAATTTCCACGTAGCTGGAGACGGGCTTCACTGCGATCGATCGGACCAATGCGGTCACGAATCTGGCCGGTCAGGACGCGTGGCGCTTGTTGATACAGAGTTTCTGAGGTTCGCAAACAGGCGTCCAATACAGCTCGGTCGAATGATAGAACACCGTCGGCGGAAGCGCACCTTCCGAATCTAAGTTCCACCTTTCACAAGTGAAGTGCGCACCGCGACTTGCTTAGCGGCAACATGTTGGCATATGAGCAACAGTTCCATGCAAGCTTGAAAGGACTAAATTCCTGTGATGGATTGTTCTTGCGTTCAACAAGCTATGCGGAAATTCTGGTGGCTCCAGCTGCGACATACTACGACACGTCAGGTTTCGGCCTTGCAGAAGACTCGACCAATCGCGGGCTTATTCCTGGCGTGCATCAGTCGCACGAGACGGGCGATGGAGAGATTCAAAGACTCTGCAGAACCCATTGGAGTAGTAACAATACTGCCTGCCCTCAACCTGTAGATGTTCGTCCTTCCTTAGATACGCACGAGACAGTTCGACTGGTGCAAGGCGGAAAATGTCACGGGGGCGCTGAAGCAAGACTCCCCGATGCATAGTACCAGATATGTGATGCAATTGGCTATGCATCAGCTCTTCAGGCCACGAACATCGTGGACACATCTCGGTCATGTAGATCTTGTGGTCTCGACATTACTCGGTCAGGAGTTTGTTGAGGTACAGTGAAAAAGACGTTCATGCTTAAGCTGTTCTGGGTACTTGTCGCTAATCTACGATGCTCATGTTTTCGAATGCAACGCTGGTACGCTCATAATCATCTCCATCACTCTAGAAACAGAACCTGCCATTCCAAGCTGATCTAGTAGATCGGCACTGGGAACGCATCAAACTCGTAAGTCCAGGAGTCATAGCTAGCCTGGTCAAACACGCAGGAGAAGTCCGAGCTGTTGCCGCTCCAGACCGGGCGTTGAGGCCACATGCAGAGCTTTTGCACCTCGCCCTCATATGTGCCGGAAGACACAGTTGCGTTGAGACGGGTAGGCTTGATGCCGTTCTCAACCCAGTCGATCATGGTCGCCATGTTGTCCTCTGGGTATGGCCCAGGCTGAAGATCGTTGGCGCCGCAGTGAGCCGCACCAGGGATGAGGTAGAATTGGTACCAGTCCTCGAGAGCCTCGACAGACTCGTTGAAGGAAAGATCAGGGTACATGATGCTGCGCACAGACTGCCAATAGTGGATTGATGAGCCTGTAGGAATGGATGGGTCGGATTCACCGTGGTAGTGGATCAGCTTGCCGCCGTGCTCCTTGAAAGGAGTCAGGTCAGGGAGGGTGGTCTGCAGCGAGTCGAGCCAGCGAACATAGCCTGTCCACATCCAGTCGACGAGGGTGTCGTAGGTAACGCCGTCGAGGTTCTCAAGGTTGTCAATGTTCAAGAGCTGGACGTACTTGGTGACGTATTCACCACCAGTGGACGGGATGTTGAGGCTCCAGCCAGTGCTGTTGTCCCAAACCGGCTCAGCATCTGAAAGCTCCGCAGCAATTTGCCAGGACAAGTACGCACGCTGGCCCTTGCTGTTGAAAAGGCCGTCGTACACCTTCTGAGCAACCTCAATATCCTGAGCAGTGACAGTGCCATTCTGCGCCGGCTGGTAAGAGGTCGTGCTGCCTGCCGCGCTCTGGCGCTTCTGGTGGCCATCACGCTTGCTGAAACCAAAACCAAGAGACGTGGCAGTCTCCCCCTCACAGTAATAAGACTCGCCAATGATGGAGCTCAAGTTGAAGTTGAGCTTACAGAGGTCCGTACGGGACACAACGCCGTCAGTACGGCCATCCAAAGGGTCGCATGCTGCAATAGTGGCGTTGACAATCTTCGACAGAGCACATGGCGGGGGGTAGTAGCCCAGGGTGTGCTCAATGGTGGCCGGGAAGACGTGAGTGACCTGCTGCTGAGCAAAGCGGAAAGCAGGAGCACCAGTGATAGCGCCATCGTACTCCTCTCCCCAGCGCTGGACCTGCGACATGCCCTCGCGTCCACCATCTGAGCACCCCTCGTAGTATGAATAGATGGTGCTGGACGAGTTTCCGTAGAAAGCCTTGGTAAAGGGCTTGCCAATCTTGGTCATCTCTCCAAGCGCAACGTAGCCGAATGCGTAGGCCGCGTCCCAATTGATAGAGCCATTGCCATACAGAGCAACATCGTCGTAGGCATTGCTGAAAGCATCGTAGCCAGCAGATGTTGCGCCAGAGGCGGCGCCATACTCCAGACCTCCAGTGGCATCACTCGAAAGAGAGAATCCACCGCCTCCTGCTACATACCATCTGTTTTTGTAGGTCGACGGATCCGGGAAGGCAAACTTGACTTCGATCGAGTCATTCTTTCCGGTATGCTCGTAGGAAACTGTAACGTTGCAGTAGCTGTAGGTCTCGGAGCTGGTACTGCTGGAGCTGGCTTGCCTCTTCCTCATACCACCACCGGTAGTCGCATTATAGACCGCGCTAGCTGTGACAGATGAAGGAATGAGGTTTATGCCAAGGATGGTGCCATTGGCCGGAAGAGCTGCCTGAACGTTGGCGACCGTGCAGAGATCGCTTAAGGAGGCTGCGCCGGCAGTGGCGACAAGAGCAGCCGTAGCAGCGCGAGAAGTTTGGCGCATGTTTGCGCAAGTGTCAGTCAGAATTGAGTAAGAGAGTGTCTGTGGTCCGATCGCTGCAGTACATGAACGGCACCTTTCATACTTATTCTAGCCCATGGTGGTCTCATGTTGTCTACCCACCTCCTACGCGTCAACGCTTGCACACCTTACGTTGCCAATGCTAAGCCTATAACGGTGTCACAGAAGTCGTCGTAACATACGCAATCTCTGTCATGTGCTTCCGCGAGGCTGGGTTTGAGGTACAGGGCCGGATTGTGACCGCTCCAGTACATTTAACCGTACGGCCAAAGTGCGGACGCGCAATGGTTGGTCTTGGCGGAGACTTATAGTGGTTGTTTTGCTTGAGTGTCCCAAAGTCGTCAGGTGCGACATTGGTGGCACGAGACGAAGTGACGAGTTATGGGAGGGAGAATCTCGGTCATATACCCTGGTAAGCCTCACTAGTGGACAATATCTCATCCCGACATTCGTCAATTGTGGCTTACAGTGGGACATTTGCAACATCGTCTGCATCTCCAGTGTCTCTCAAAGGCTTAGAGCTGCGCCATGCTAGCCAGATGCACTCATGCATGGAGTAAGCTTCGACGGTCTCAGCAGGAAGTGCTCGCTGGGCACGGATCCAGCTGTACCACGAACGTGCTGGGTTGCCCTACGACGCGAATACACACAGTCCCAGAGTATGTTGACCCATCCGTCCTGGCTCTCGGCCTGGAGTTCGATATGCAAATATAAGAACCTGGTAAGGACGCGTCCGAGACTACTGCGTCTTATAGTCCTAGCGCATGCAGGCATCTCCGAGCTCGGCCGATGTCGTCTCTTAAGTTATCCTCACTCAGAACTGCTTCGTCGCTCAAGGTCCCTTGAAAGACTTTCTGTGATCATGTATTGACCCCCCGTTGAGCAAGACTGGCGACTGAGCCTTTGTGCGCCAAAGCACTTGGTACTACATGTAGTATACACCATGGGCAGCGCAGGTACTACCGTGATAAGATGATTTGTCCGCTTCCCAAACCAGACAGATTGCTCTTCATCTGCTTAAGAAGTGCGCCGCTCAGCCCCGTGAATGAATGATCGGACTGAGACCCGCGATTTTGAGAGCACCATGGCGCTCGCTCCGAGCAAGTCAACCACTTCTCATCCTGTCCAGGCGCAGGCCCAAGCACTGTCGTGCTCCGCCCAGACTCGCTATTGCCATTGAATGCAGAAACGGAGAATCCATAGCTCGAGATGTTAGGTAGGACCATCGCCAGATCGCTGCATGTTGAGTCAGTGACCGTCGCGATGACCTCGGGGGCACTATCGTGTTGGTCCACATTCTCAGCCCATATCTTGTAGCCAGCAGCAGTGACAGAGCCAATCCATGTAATGCTGTGTGAGATGATAGATCAGTAGAAGAAACCCAATTGAGCAATTCGTTGATCATACTTACTGTGCACTGGTAGCATCGTTTGCGTGGATCGTAATGTTGACGGGAATGTCTGGCATATTTGCGCCAGGCTTGACATTCTGCGCCAGGGCTGGGAAACCCTGCCCGTTCTTGTTCCAGGTCATGATACCTACCAGGTAATTGGCTCCAGGCTTGAGTTTGGTCAGTACTGCTGGCGACTCTGCAAAGGCGGCACCGGCCAAGAATTCGCAAGCTTCAGGATCTTGATTCCAATACAAGACATTGTATTCAACGATCGAATCTGTGTTTGGCCCAGTGGGTGGATCCCAGCTCATCTTGAATCCATCAGGCAAAGGCTGCACAACAATGTTATTTGGCGGCGGCGCGAATTCTGGCGTGGCGATGGCACTTTGCACGGCCGTCCATTCGCCTTTACGATCACCAGCCGCCGCTCTGACAGCGAGCGAGTAGGACGATCCAGCGAAAGGCCATGTTGGATCCCAACGATTGGTAGCGCTGCTGATCCTTGCCCAGTCACCATTATTGATGGCTACACGAATATCGTATGCGTAAGCGCCGTATACTAAATCGATTAGCAATGCTTGTACTGGTCTTGCTCGCGACCACGTACCAGGATCCCATGTTGCTGTGATGCCTTGGGGCGAGCTACGCACCAGAAAGCCTGATGGTATGGTCAAATTTCTCGCCAGGCTGCTGTCGTTGTCTTCTGGCACTGCGAGTGGTTCACGCCCCATACCAGATGAATCCACCAAGGTGCGAGAAAATGCATGCGCGATCTGAAACTCGCCCAATTCGTTGGGATGAAGACCATCATAGCCTGAGCCAGGCGATTGTCAGCACACGGTGGATGGAACTATATGATATGGGAGACTAACCAGCAGGGCATCCTGACGGCTCACAGGCGTAGCTGCTCTCCAGATCGACTAGATGAATTGGAGATTGTTTTGTGGTCCGTTCTGACAGGAACGATGGCAGTAAGTTGTTGTACTCAAGAGTATTGTTGATGAGATCTTCACGCCCGTCCATATAGCCACGCTGGGGTACATTAGCAATCGCAAATTGCAAGTCAGGATTGGCAGCTCGAGCTTCCGCAATGAATGTCGCAACACTGTCAAGGGTACCCGTAGCATCGCTGTAGAACCAACCCATATCGTTGAACCCGAGCATAAAGAGCATGATATCCGTCGGATGGCTTTGCAGCACATCCCTAATCAAGACTTTGTCTACAGCAACAGACCGGCCCCAAACAGAGAAGTGGTTGCAGTTGGACAGAAAATCAGGGTCTACATCTTTGGCATAACCTCCAGCATTGTCGATTGGCTTTGTTACTGCTGTGGAGTTGTACAAAGGGGGCGGTTTTGGTGGCGATGGCGATTCCGGAGAAACTGCACCAATGTAGGGCCCAACGAAGTGAACTGCGATCTTGTTGTAGTTGAACCACTGCCAGATGCGATATCTCCAAGTCCAGTCGCCCTGCTGACCTTGAGTCATAGAATCTCCCACGATCATCACTCGCAGAGGATGTGGGGCACCATTAGGTGTTGCCTCTGAGTTCTGCGATCCATTGCCAACAGTCACTATCGAGGCCGCCGTTACAGGGTCGAGAGACGCCAGTGTGCTCTGCATAGGTGGCATGAGGGTAGCCAGCGTGTCGACAGCTGGATATTCTGAGGTGTCTACCGAATCTGTCGGAACCCATATCGATGCGCGGGCGGCTTCATGGTCAGCCACCTGGCTTTGGAAGAACCAGCAGGCCGCAGGGATAACGTGTCGAGCATCAGAGAAGCGCATTGTGATGCTGGCGACGCGGCTAAGTACCGTGATTCTGCTCGATCTTGCCGTTATATGTAGGTCTCGGAATGCACATTCGGTGGCGTGCCTTCCAAGAGTGTCCAGGGATAGCTTTTTACATCGAAAGAGCAGTCAGCTCGTATTCCGACTTGGTCGTTGATGGAATATGCAGCGATCGGTATTGGGCTCCGATGAAGCCCTTCAAGCGCGGATGCTTCGTGCGATACATGGTAATACATGGATGCCGATGGAGATGGAAGTCGTTGCAAGTGAACAGAGTTCGATAAAGTACTTCCCCAACTTTGAGCCGGACAATCCAGCAATCAGCTAAATGCCACACCAGAACGCGAACTTGCTCCTCTCCCTCACATCTGCCATCACGATTAATCACACAATATTTCGACAGACCAGATACACGTCAGAACAATCATCGCGGGAGATCAAATACATACCCCAAGCTACATCGCGTCAGTTGCGGATCATGTTCAACGGTAAATGACCTTTTTGCTTGGACAGCTTGAATAGGCTTCACCATTGCAGGAAGAATATCTGTATCGACCACCAATTTCTTTCATTTCATAGCTAAGCTGTCTGCCAAGACTATCGCATGAGGGTTCATTGTCTCTCGTGTGATATCATCAAGACTCCCTTGTCTCACAGTCCATGCTTCTCAAAGCCGAGCCTAGTTTGCTGGCTGTGATATTTGCCTGCCGTCACAGAAGTCTACCTGGCGTCGGTCAAGTAATTTACCAGCCGTCGCCGCCACCAAACTGGTCACGGAGCTGTCCGTGGGGCTGCTGCTGCTGCGGGTCGTACTGGTCGTACTGGCCTGGATTGGCTCTTAGCGTCGTGGAAAAGTGCTGATCAGGCAAGTGCTAACATACCGTAGTGCTGATCGTACATAGTCTCAGCACGCTGCTTGGCCTCGTGCTTGGCACGCTCGCGGTCGATGTAGTCGGCCCCCTTGGTCTCGCAGAGCTTGTCGACCTCGCCGCCAGCAAGGCCGGCAATCATCTCCTTGGCGAAAGCGTGGTTGACAGTCTTGCCTATTTGAATGTCAGCACGTCCAGAAAGCACGAGCAGAGTGCATGGCTACATACCCTCCTTACGCTGCTGGTCCTCGAAAAGCTTCATGGCACCGAAAGCAGCACCGCCAGCAAGGAGCTCATGGCTGAACTTGCCCTCGTGGTCAGGCTGGTCCTGGTTGTAGACCTGGTCGTAGTTTTGACGGTTGTCGTCCCAGCCGAACATCTTGAATTGATTTGTGACGGTTGTGCTAAAGGTAGTAGGATTGTTGTTGGTGGGAGTGGTTGATGAGTGTGTGGATTGAGTTGTGGATACTAAAGACAGTGGCCGACAAAGAACAAATACTTATACTTCCCAATGCTGCCCCTCGATCTGTATTGGTGGGGCAGTGTAGGCAGGCACAAGGACCCTGAGCGCGTGCATTGCGTCAATTGGCCAGAGCTTCCATGCCAACGCTGGCGAATATTTGGTACCAGTCAGCTGGTGATGGGAGCTTCTGAAACGCGTCTGAGGAGCTCATGCCAGCGATTGACATCACATGTTATGGGCAGCCGCGGTGAAACCTGGCATTGAAGCTGTTGTGAACAGTCATTGCTTCATTTGCTGACGCTCAGCGCTTCGCGAGTCTCAGAATATCCTCAATTGACGTATCTGGTGGTTCACGATCCAGGCTGTCGTTTCAGAACCGCATGTGCAGCGTCATCGCCAAGGCCAGGAACAAGCTCAAGCAAGACCGGCCTGGACGCCAACAAGCATCGGCTAAAGCCCTTCCGGTCCGCAGTGGCAGTGCTTGATTCGGGCGCTACGAACATGCCGATCCACAAGCCCAGCTTACACGGAGAAAAACCCGGGCCCAGAAAACCGCAGTCGTGGCAACACTTCGATTGCGACGTTGTGTGAGGCGGTGCAGCTTGCCCATCATCACATGCCAGACGAGAAGAGGCTTCGAGCCGATTCTGAGGGCGCGAGACTCAACTGAGGAAGCAGAAGCGATTGTCCCAAGCTTCACGATCTGACCTGAAGTCATGGGCCGACTGCCACAGCCCTCTGATTTTCCCAGCAATGTCAAATTGACCATCACGCCACGTAAGTGAATACGATTCGTTGTCACACCGACACTACTCAGCTGTTACGATCATGCCAGCCGAGCAGGCATTGATACTGCGCCACAGACAGTGGGGCATGAAGCTCGTGCAGACTGAGTACTGGCTGCAATGGCATTGATGGCAGTGACCGCGGTTTCGTGGTCACGATGTGGCCTCACAACGCCTCGCAATCTCATGCGTGCATCGATCACTGGCATCACAGCCATCGCCATCATAGTCACGATCACATCGGCATAGAAGAACGACTGAAGATCCAAGCTACTGACAGACCTTCTACGTAGCGCCGAACAACGATCCGCCTACCAATGTCCTCGTCCTCCTGCATGGCCTTGGCGACAAACGTGAGCAGTGCTGTAGCAACCCCCTGATCGACCTCATCTGACGATTCTACCAGATGACTCCTTCACCAAACTTGCTTCCCAGCTGAATCTACCAGAAACTGCCTGTGTTTCCGTACAGGGTCCTGCAAACCTGCTCGACCTTGACGGCTTCCACTGGGGCGACGATATCATCTTTGATTCCAGTAACGGTGGACTAGATGCTGATGCAGGCTTCAAACTGAGCACACCTTTGTTGAAGGGCCTGATAGAGGATGACTTGATAGACACCTGTGGTTATAAGGCAAGAGAGATTGTGGTATTTGGCTTTGGGCAGGGTGGCATGCTTGGGCTCAACACTGCCAGTACGTCCTCAGTTTGACCTGTCAAAGAGCCTTTCGCTGATGTGAGAGCAGTCGCCATACAGAACATACCCAAGTCACCCACACAGATTGAACTGGGCGGGGTGATCAGTATCGGTGCTGGACTGCCAGCTGAAGCTCCTGCGGCTTTGGTCAACAAGTGCAAGACTCCTGTTCTGGTTTGTGCTGGAACGGGAGAGTCCGCTGTCACTGACACGTCCGAAGGAAAGTTGAAGAGGCTGTTCGAGCATGTCGAGATCAGGCGATACAGAAGACCTGGCGACAGCATGCCGAGAGACAGAGATGAGATGATGCCAATCATGCAATTCTTCTCGAGGAGGCTGAAGAGTACTAAGGGTGTTCCTGAGGGTGCTATCGAGATCTCGTGAGCATACGGAGCGTACATGTAGATATGGGCCAATTTCGTCATACCGCCTCTCCTCAGCTGAGCAACCCGTTGTCAAGACCTCGAAAAGCAAGGCCGGCGTTTGCAATGTCCACATCTTGCATAAAACTCGGATCAGGAGTTGAGGCTCTTTGCGACAGATATCGTGCATAATGAGAATGTACGTGTATCTTCGGCTGTCGTCAGGCATTGTTATACGAGTCGCAATTGCTACCCAAGAACCGGCTGGCTGGGCTCACAGACCCAAAACAGTCTGTGCGAAGGAGGCCGGTCGATCTACTGCAGGGTCCTCGCGTCGTTGGACTCCACAGCTCGAATCCTTTGGACCACTTCGTTTTTGTGCAACAACTGATGTTTACAAGATACGTCAGGACTGTTGTGAAGCTATTACAATGACTCTTGGTAGCATGCCATATCTGCTACCTGTTTGCCGTGCGTACCAAATTCATGAAACGCAGACATGCACCATGCAGGATCCCGCACGTGCGTGAGCAGTCGCGGGCCGGGCCTCTAGCGGCGTTGCCATGAGGAAATGACGATGGGTAAACACTGCGATTTTGCCGAGCTATTCATCAATGGACGGGCTAGCGGGCCTTGGAGCAGAGACCAGCAGTCGTACTTTGCGCCAAGCGCAGTCGCATACATATCTTCAGCTCTTGGGCATATACCTGCCCCTGAAATATCAATATCCTTATGCACGTTGTTGCGAGTCTTCCAGTGCGGTGCCAAAGCTGTTGCCCCTGCATACATTGGACTGCAGTTCGTAGAAGCAAAGCAGGGTAGAGCTGAGAGTGTAGACGGCAAGGCGGCAGGATGGCGGATGAATACCAGGTGTTAGAGCAGCTTGGGAGTAAGTGGATGCTATGAAAGTGGAGTGTTGAAATACTGACCAGACGCATAGGCGGATCGTTCGGCGTTGTCTACAAAGCGCTTGAGAAGACTACGGGCGAGTACGTCGCCATCAAGCACATCGATCTTGAAGGCAGCGACGATGATATTCGGGAGATCCAGCAGGAGATCAGCCTCCTAGCCACCTGCTCCAGCGAACATGTCACTCGGTACCGCGCCTCCTTCGTCCGCGGCACAAAGCTCTGGATCGTCATGGAGTACCTGGGCGGAGGCAGCTGTCTCGACCTCCTCAAACCCGGACCGATTGCGGAGCAGTATATCGCAATCATTATGCGAGAATTGCTGGAAGGATTGGACTATCTGCATAGCACAGGCAAGATCCACAGAGATATCAAGGCGGCGAATATTCTGCTGTCGGAAGATGGGAGGGTCAAGATTGCAGACTTTGGCGTAGCAGCGCAGTTGACGAATATCAAGAGTCAGCGGTTGACGTTTGTGGGCACGCCGTTTTGGATGGCGCCTGAGGTGATACAGGAGTACGGGTATGATTTCCATGCGGATATCTGGTCGCTGGGTATCACGGCGATGGAGATGGCGTTGGGAGAGCCACCGAGAAGCGATGTACATCCCATGAAAGTGTTGTTCTTGATACCGAAGGAGAGAGCGCCAAGGCTGGAGGGCAGCAAGTGGTCGAAGGAGTTCAAGGAGTTTGTGGCGCTGTGTCTGAACAAGGATGCGGAGAAGAGACCCTCTGCCCGAGCGCTGCTCAAGCATGCTTTTATCAGGCGCGCTGGAAAGACTGAATTGTTGCAAGAGCTTGTGCAGAAGACAAGGAGGTATGAGGTCAGCGGTTTGGCACGCGAGAAGGACACAAAGTATTATGAGGAGACTCTCAAGCCCATGAGTCGCGATGAAGAGGATGATGAGTGGGTCTTCGAGACGGTCAGACCGTCGTCAAGTCATCGCGCGATACCCACAAACCCAAGACAAACGGTCAAAAGGCGGAAGCTGGAGAGGATACCTTCTGGTGACGGCTCAGACGTGGACCAGGCAACTGCAGCAATGGAGGATATGAAGCTTGATGCCTCACCGTTGGGCGAGATCACAAACTCGGCAAACTCTACGCCGAGGAAGGACCTGTCAACGATACGTACGCCGAAGCCTCGACTGAGTAGTGCAAGAAGAGTCTCTGCCATCACGGCGCGCAAGGCATCTGTGACCTCACCTACCGCCCGACGAGTGAGCAGACACGTTTCTGGAAACACTCCCACTGCACGTAGGGTGAGTGCGCAGGCAGTGCCGCCGCTGCCGAAGCAACCACTTGGTGTGGATATGTCGTTTGGGAACACAACTTCTACAGTCCGCCAATTCAAGCGCGTATCTTCTGGCAGCAATCGACCAGTCACGCCCACACAGCAAGCGAGCTCGCCACAAGATAGCGTCTTTGACAGCGATGCCGAGAACAAGCCTCCTCAGCCTCAGCAGCGAGCAGTCCCTCCCACAGCAACGACAAAGGAAGCAATTCTGGGCCGTCGCTGCTTCGCCAAATGTGTCGATCCATCGTTCCAGGAGAGCTATGCAGCCATAGGCGATCGTGCGAAACGCGACGCACTAGGCAAAGTCGCAGAAGCCTGGTCTGAGCTCGATGAGCTGGACCCAGAAGGCGAAATGATCCTGCTCAAAGCAATCATGGACCGCATCCAATCCGATCCCAAACTCGCCTCCGCCTTACTCCCACAACGAGTAGCAAACGCCCAACTTGCATCTCTTAGAATGAGTCCCAGCAAGAAGAGCAGCACACTCGTCACGGAAACATCACTCGACTCTGCTTCAACCACTCCTCAGTCCTCCCCCTCGAAACCGAAGCGCCATTCTGAACTTCCTTCCTCGCCTACGAAAAGCGCGAGTCCAGGTAAGCTGGTTATGAACCCGCAGAACCCGCATTTGAGGAAGATGCGGTCGAAGCAGGCGCTCGCGGAGAGGGAGAGGGAGAGGGAGAAGGACGCGATGGAGGAGAAGATGCCGGGGAGGGTGGAGGGGGGTTTGGAGCATGTGGGGATGTTGGCGGATGTGCTTTATGGGAGGTGGAGTGAGGGTTTGAAGGGAAGGTGGCCGATGACTTGATTGGGAGTCAGTGGTTGAGAAGGGAAGGAAAGGGCATAGCGCGGGCGTTATCTTGCGAGGGGTTGTATCAGTGCAAGCGTTTCGAAATTCTTTGTATAGACTTTTGGTTGACATGCGTGCATCGCTTGCTCGGGCGGTGAGCGGATCGGTTGCATTTTGTGCGCAGCGTTGTTGGCTACAGTATGGAGTGAGAAGCGCAGTCACCTCGAGATCGGAGGGCTGGTCGTGATTATGTCCTATGTAAGGTCAGATCGGATAGCAGACAGAGGAGTGTACGCAGAAACGATCCTGTCGAATCTTGCTTATGGATGTTTCTCAGAGTGACATGAATGATATGCTAGTGAGACATATAGGGTAGCTCTTGGAGACATCGCCTACTTATGTCGTCAAAGATCAGGAGATTCGGGCCAATGGCTTTCCCATTGACTTCTCGTTTACGTGAGGGATGACAGCAGAGTTGACGTGAGGATTGAGGGAGATATCAGGTCGATGATCTACATGACATTGACATGGCTGTAGATATATTAGGTGACGAGGTTGATGTAGTGTTGGCGGCGGGTATGGCTGACAATTTCAGACATGACTATTGATATGGTTGATGGCTGATGAGGTTGATGGTTGGTTGGTTGAAAGCTGACATCAGAGGCAATCTGATTGTCAAAACCCATTGTGTTGTAATTGATTGTTGATGCGACTGATTTCTTGAGTGACAGGTGCCATGACGATCAAAACGATCAAAAGTTGATGACTGGATGATAGGAAATTTGATGTGCTTCACAGCTGATGCAAAATTTGACACGATTGAGTCTTGTCATGACTGCTGTTAGCCCTGTTGACATGCCTCACTGCTATCATCTACAGTGACATAGCTCTCATGATTCTTTGACCCCAACGCCACGCTGATAACGCTCAATGATCCCTCATCTTCCTCATCAGCCTCATCTATCAACCTGATCCCTCACCGTCATCTCTCCCCCTCACCTCTTAAAGCCTCATGACTCCCACTTATTGGCCTGCATACCGTCTGGCGGTACAGTCTCAACTCTCTTCTTACTGACTTCCTCCCAATTCGTGCTTAGCGCGGTACCGTTGCTCTCGGTATAGCTCTTCATCATCGCTTTCTGTACATCTGGCGAAGCACCCTTGAACAGCTTCTTGAAGAAGGAATCAGCCTCATCACCACCGGCGTCATCGTCATCGTCGTCCTTGCCGCCTAGCGCGTCCCAGTCCTTTGGACCGGACTTGGAGGAGGTAGGGTACGCGGGACCCTTGGTGGCGGTGCTTGCCTCGCTGAAGACGGCTTTCTTCACATGATCGTCGCCGGTCGTGGTTGCCTCAGAGCCAACAACGGCGGTCGGATCCTCCAATGCCCTCCATTTGATGCCTGGAGTCTTCTTGACCAGCGTGATCTCCACTTTGTACGGCGTGACGCTGACAGTACTGTTCGACGGATCAACCGCCTCTGACAGAGGATCAAACGTCAGGTTGTAATCGGAGCCTGTGATGAGCGGGAAAGAAATGTTGAGTGACCGCTCCAGAACCTCAATGTGTGCCTTCTCCTTTGGCACACCCTTGGCCATCAGCGTGAAGTACACCTTGTCGTTGTTCTGGTACCACTCATGCCGAATCTTGTCGGCCGGTGTCTGCTGAGGTGCAACTGTGGTAGGAGCGACAGGAGCGGCCGGTTTTGCAGGTGCCGTGCCGTTACTGCTCTTGCTCTCCTCCTTGACCACGCCGTCCGCAGGCTCATCTGGTGTCTCCTTCACCGTCACCTTCCTCTTCTCGTCATCCTCTGGTAGCCCTTTGAGCGCCAACTTCGCCTTTTGAAACCACAAATGCGTCGGATTGTGCTTCTCGTTCATCTTGCCGCAGATGCCTAGTATGTACTGCGCATCGCCGTATCTTCCCAGACTAAACAATGTGCATCCTCGTCTGAATTGCGCCTCCAGGATGGCCTCCCGCTTCGCCCTCTTCTTCGCTGCCAGCACGGCATTGTCCGCGTCCGCAAGAGCTTCGTTGTACTTGCCGGCACGCTGGAAGGCGGTGCTGCGTTGTATCAGGTAGTCTGGTGAGGTGGGCGATTGTGCAAGAGCCTTGGTGAACCACTCAATGGCTTCGTCGTACTTTTTGTCCGCGAGAGCAGTCTTGCCTTTGCTGAACTCGGTCGCCATGATCGTGCCTTCCTCTTTGGTGTGCTGGGCGGGATTTGAGGTGGAAGGTGCACGCGTAGGTAGACACTGGCTGCTTGGCCCCCAGCGATGTCAAATCTCAAGAGTGCATTTGCAAAGAGTGTGGGAGTGTGGCTTGAAAGGTCAATGTAGCTTCTAGAAGAGTGTGAAGCGCCGGGCGCCTAGTAGTAATGTTTGTCCGTGCACAGCCTGTCACATGCGGGGACTTCACTAGCGCAAAGACTAATGACGCGCTTGAGTCAAACCTTACCTTACAGATCGAACATCAGATCATTGACACTCAAGTCAGGCACTTGACCTCAAAGTCACCGATGCGCGGCCGTTGACCCGTTGATGCATGATAGTGTGGCCTCAAGTTAGCGATCAGCCACTTGAGCGATACCTCAGGACTTGACTGCTTTGCTTAGCGCATACTTTGAGGATTTTATACAGCATCCTCTGTGATCGTATAAAAGAAAAATTATCACACACATAAAGACGACCGTCTCACATTTTCGACCATGGCCCGCATGTCAATTCGCACCTTCCTGGTCCAGGCCAAACGCCACCTCCAGCAGACTCTCAAGGACAAAGGCAGGGCATCTTTTGTCATCGGCAACGAATCTGCAGACCTTGATAGCATCACTTGCGCTCTAGTCTATGGCTACATTCAGTCAAGCACGCTGGAAAGACGGCGCGCAAACACTTTCGTGATACCAGTCACCAACATCCCTGCCAAGGACCTGCCATTACGACCGGAATTGACCGCGTTGCTCAATCATGTGGACATTAAGCCTGAGGAGCTGGTCACGCTTGATGATCTGGGGCAGCTGCCGATGCCACTGAGCGAAACGGATTGGGTGCTTGTTGACCATAACAAGATGCTTGGAGGGCTGGGCAAGCATTACTCAGGAGCGGTGACGGGCTGTATTGATCACCACGACGATGAGAAGGCTGTGCCTGCCAATTCAAGCCCACGCATCATTGAGAAGACGGGAAGCTGCAACAGCCATGTCGTGAACCATCTTCGGCCGACTTGGGATGACTTGGCGTCATTCTCCACCTCGATCGGTGCCTCGAACGGCTCTCGCGATTTCGGCTTTCTTGATGACACTGCGTATGCTGCTACGTGGGATGCGCAGGTCGCTAAGCTCTCTCTGGCCTCGATTCTGATCGACACATACAATATGCAAGACACGAGCAAAGTCACCGATGCGGACAGGAAGGCCGTAAGGTATCTTGAGGCGAGAATCAACGTCAGTCCCAAGCTCGGCAAGACTTACGATCGCGAAAAGTTCTTCAAGGAGATTAATGACGCCAAGTCTGATCTTGATGCTCTGGACCTTGATGGCGTGCTCAGGAAGGATTATAAAGAATGGACCGAAAATGGAATGAGCATTGGTATCTCATCCGCTGTCAAGCCGTTGGAGTATCTGAAGACCAAGTCCGGCGGCAGCTTCGCAAAAGATATGGCCAGCTTTGCAGGTCAGAGAGGGATAGATCTGTACATGGTCATGACAGCATACACGCCCGAGTCTTCAGGACAATTCTCGAGGGAATGTCTGCTGCTCACCTTGCGTGAAGGGAAAGCTCATGAGGCCGCCAAGAGGTTTGCAGAGGAATGTAGGACTGAGCTTGAGCTCGAGACAAGCAGAATGGATTTAGGCGACGGCGGAAAGGGAGTGAAGGACTTGTATATCTGGAAGCAGCGGAATGTTAAGGCTAGTCGCAAGCAAGTCGGACCGCTGATCAGAGGATGTATGCGGTAAAGCCTACTCCTCTACACAGTCTGAATCAGATACCGGCCTTGTTATGCATTGCAATATAACTGGATCTGAGTACGACTATTTTCATCTAGCCAGCAGGACAACTTTCATGTGCGAGACAGCTTCGTACCCGGTTCACCAGTCCTTACGGCCATTTGACAGAGCCGAGCATCGATGGCCTTGATCCGACAACTACCGGCAGAGGGTCTCCAGAATTTACTACAGACCTCGCGCGATTCGCCGAAGCAACGTCCCTTCTTCTTGGCGTTCCTCTCCGCCTGCTCGCCATCGACGGGCCCGTCTGGGTCGTCCAGTCCAATACCTCTCAGAGCTGCTTGCTCTTCTTGATGCCTCCTCTTCTTGCTCTTGAGCCGAATGCGCACTGGGCTACTCTCGATCTGCTCACTGGTCTCCTTCCCGTACTGCGTAAACGTATACGTCAGCTGCGGCGCCAGCCGATCAGACAAAAAGTCGAGCAAAACGTGGTCACAATCTACCACTGAGAAACTTCTCCTTATAGGCAGTGTCGGACCGTCAAGCGAGGCGAAGTAAGTCGTCTGTAACGACTGGATTTGCTCCAGCAGGCGAGACTTCACCGATTTGGGTGCATTCTCGACCCCAAAGACCACAGGTACCAGGACGGTGGTATCCACCCAGAGCTTGGCAGCCAGCGCTTCCAACCCTCCTGTCCTGAGAACTTCGGATGTACAGCCCTTGTACTCGCCAATTGCGTCTCGGAATCTATGAAAGCGGCCTAAAACATCGTTGACCACGCTGCAGGGAAGACCAAGTGCCGCTGCTTGCTGCTCCGTCAAGTTGAAAGGTCGTTCCATCATAATCCTCTTCTTCCTGGCCTCTCCAGTGGTCCATTCTCCAGCCGACCCTTTCGGCTATATTCGCGAGATATTCTTCGTCGTGGCTGCTGAGTCCGAGGTTAGGTTGGAGCTGGTGGTCCGTGAGGAGGAGATTGCGCAGGAAATGTCGCAGTCGGGCTGCGCCCTCTCGATGCCTGGCTGGCATTTGAGCCAGCATAGAGTGCAAGCCGGGCGATGGAGACTGTGGCGGCGGCGCCTCGTGCGAGGTGGTGTCCATGTTTATACGATCAGTGTTCCGCCGGGTAGGGTAGGCCAAGTGAGGAAATGTAGCCACAAGCTATGAGCAAGTGTACACATAGCCGCATCGTGGTCGACCGAGACTACTTATACTGGATCGAGAGTACCTTCACTCCAATTCACATAGTAAGCGGTGGTCAGGCTTACAACACGAAGTGTATACATTGAACATCCAAATCCGTCGGCCAGCGCCGTTGACTCGAAATCTTGTTCATGACTTTGCCAACAGTGGTGAGCTGATTCAGCCTTACTAGAAAGGGCCAAAGACCACTGGTCCTTACGCAGCAGAGGAAAGGCGGAACGACTGATGTCAGACATCTCGATGGTCGAGCTTGCTACAGCGCTGGAATGGTAGGAAAATTTGTTCCTTGTCTGTTCCTTGTCTATGCTACAAAGCTATTCGTGAAGAATGTATCTCAGTGTCATGATGCGCATGCCCGTAAAGCGTCCTTCCATCAGCCTAGCGGCGACCACCCTTCTTGCTCGCCAACAACGCATCCAAAGCCGGGAAGTCGAACTCGTCGGTAAGTGAGTAGTCGACTGTCTCACTCACCTCGGCTTTGGAGCCTGACAGCAGGTGGCTCTTGTCGTCCTTCACGGCTTGCTGCTTTCTCAACCTCCCATCATGCCTCCCACCAGACCTTCTTCCACGCCCACGCCCAGTAGAACCACCACGATTCCCTCCACCGCGAGCGGGCGCAGCAAGTGGTATCGGTACCAAAGTCTCCGGCGCCTCCCGCTTGATCCTCTCCAATTCAGCATCTCGATCGTAAGGCCGCTTCTTCAAATAAAGCTTCATCGCCGCCTGCGCATCCTCAACCGCCGTATGCTCCTCCTCCTGAATCACCTCCCCAAACTGCTCCCACGCCAGATCCTTCAGCCTCCGCCGCCCATAAAAGTCCTGCGTATCCACCACTTCCTTGGCGTTGGTGAATGCATTGGTCTGATACTGCAGGCACGTGCGGTCGTGTTCACCTCCGTGCACAATGACCGTGCGACCCTTAAGGATCTCCGCAATGATGCGTTCACATTCACCAGCCGGGATCGCGCCGTTCTTGAATAGCAAGTCGCGCTTGTCCATCCGGAAGACGTCCTTGCCGTCCTTCCGAGGCATCTTCTTCTCTACGCCGTCTTCGTGTGGGTAGGCGCAGTAGGCGTTGTAGATGACTTCACCCTTGGTGTTGGTGAGCGCGACGCAGCCGAGACGCTCGCTCCACTTCGCGTCAATCTCGTGCTTGTAGAGTTGAAACTCGGCATCGAAGGAGACGGGCTCGCCAGGTAGGAGCCTGTCGATTCGCGGACAGGTCTGCACTGCACGGCATGGCCAGGGTGCGTCGAAATGTGCGGAGCGCTGCTTCTGCTTATTCGAGACGACAGATGTGCCTGTGCTGAATGTTGTTGAAGTCTTAATCGAGGTGCTTGAGGTCACGATGCTCTGTGTGCTCTCGATAGTGGTGTTGCTGTCGGGACTGTTGTCGCGGATCGTCATGCTCTCGATGCGACTGGTATTGGAGATCACAAGCGCTGCAGGTTGGGAGGTGAATGTCGCGGTAGTTGCGACGGTGTCTGCCAGAACGCTAGATGCGTTCAGCTTTTGGAGCCTCTTGCGCTCCTTCTGGCTCATCTTGGTCTGCATGCTGATCATGATGGGCGGCTGTGCTGATCGTGTAGAAAGGTGAAGCTGGTCGGTGGTAGCAGGTGAACAAGGCCGAGATGCGTGATGATCCAGTTGGCCGATGGGAAGAGTATGTGTAATGTATACGGATCGTCGTCAATGTGTCAGTTCTGGAGGTGTCGTGTTGGGTTATTCGGTGACGAAGATGTATCGATCGAAAAGTTTAAGTTGGAAATCCAAGCAAACTTATATACTCAACTCGAGAAGAGGCGCGCTGCATTGACCTTTCCAACGACACGCTAATCCAGGCATCCGGGACCAGATCTGTGAAAGCCATTCACATACACAAGCGCACTGATTCGTGCTGTGTTTCACTTCTGACAATCATCACTGACGTGTTTCTCCCACAGCCACGTAAGACCAGGCATGCAGATAGAGCAGCAGAAGACCCGCGCAGGTCATCCGCCAGGAGAATGAGGTGGAAAGCAGGCCTGATCCGCATTCTCAAGCAGACTCGGGCATCAGACACGTTTCCCCCAAACCGATTTGATAGAGGAGTATGAGGCGACACCAACGAACTGCAGATGCGTATTAGCAGATCAGAAGGATTCACATACCAGCCTTCACATGGATCCAAATACCAACGTTAGTACGGAGACATTTGCTCACAGATACGCCAGCAAACACCACCCCAAAGAGCAACAATGGCGACAAGCAAGGCAGTAGCAACCCAATGGAAGAAAGACAAAGCACAAATGCCTCAAAGGCCTTTGTGCCCATTCGTTCCTCATACCAAAGGTGCACGTATGCGCCATCGTCTAGGTACTTCACAGGTTGTTGTCCTTCCTAAACTTATCCCAAGCCTCATTCAGCGTGCTAAACACAGCACCACTGATCATCCTCTGCTCCGTCGTCGCGTCTTGCGGAATCTAGACCACTTGTCAGTATCATCGGCAACCCAACAAGATGAACACAGCACGTACCTTATCCGGATGCACCTTCCCAATCGCCTTCATGTAGATAATCTTGACTTTATTCGGCATCACCAAGTCACTCATGCCCACCTTCTTCCACCCTGCCGACTCCCAGAGTACAGAATCCAAACTCTGCAGGAGCGCTCGTAGATTATCGGCCTTACCACCTTTCCACGCCGTCAATCTCGCATCGACCTGATCAGCCAGCGCGAACTTCTCGTCATCGGCCTTCTCGGCCGCGGCATTCGCCTCCCTCAACTTCTTAACAGCCTCCGCCGACTGTGCGTTAGTAATGGTAGGCCGCTGCATCGAGTTACCCAAGCTCTTCGCTGGCGGCGCCTTACGCGGCCCAGGCGCCATGCTCGTGACTGGCTTAGGTGCGGCGGGTTTAGGTGTAGCAGCCTTCTCGCAGCGGTCGCGACCGCGGATGCTGATGGCGCCGCCCACGCCGGCGGAGATGGCTTGACGCCAGACGTTGGCAGCGTCCGTCCATTTCTCCATGTGCTCGAGAGCTTCGGCTTTGCGCATGAGTGCTTTTCCGTAGAATTCTTTCATGTCTTTCGACCCTTCGTCAGCGCCAAGGTCGATGGACTCGCCTGCGCCTTGGTTGACGCCGATGATCTCAAGAGCTTTGTCGGCGTCTAGGACGGCAGTCTTGGCATCGCCTGTCTTAAGGGCTGTCAGTGAGCGATTGGAGAGGACGATGATGGTGATCGGATGTGTCGCAGGTAGTGGCGTCAACGCAGCTGTGTAGGACTGATGAGCAGCATCAAAATCTCCTCGCTTGAAGGCTTCGCCACCCGCTTTTCGGTGTTGGGCTGACGTTGCTAATGCTGTAGGTGATACAGAAGGCATATTTCTTGGTGGTGCTTTAGGTCGTACCGGCGTTGGTGCTGGTGAGGGGCGCGAGCTCGAAGGTACTGGAGCTGCTTTGGCCGGCTGCACAGGTGCTGGGCTGAACAAGTCAATCTCGGGCTCTGGGGTCGGATCCGGCTTGGGCGTCGCTTTCTTCCGCCTAGCCGGGCTGACATATGCTTGCGCAGACTGTTCCTCCACATCCTGCCTACTGAGTTTGGCCGCAGGCCGCTTGTCTTGCTGCGGCACTTGCTGCTGCATAAATCGCGGTTGCGTCGCAGGGCGGGATGGAAGTGCACTTTCAGTAGGCGTCCGTCCTCGAGACAGCACGTCAGCAGGCAGTGCAGAAGGCCGTGATGGCTTCTGCGGCCTTTCCCGCGGCGCATCGAGCATAGCAGCCTCGTCAGTAGTGTCGACGGGTCGTTGAGCCGGACGTCTTTGGCTGCTGGTTCTGCTCGGCTCGGCTGGCTCTTGCATCCACTTTGGCTGGCTAGAATCCCGTTCCTGCTGAAATTCTGCCACAGTCTTCGCCATCTGTTTCTGGCTTGCCTTCCATAACGAGTTCGCTCCCTTGAACAGCTTGCTGCCGAAATCTTGCGCCATTTGTGCTGCATCCTTCTCGCCATTAGCAGGCGACCTGCTATCCTGCCTTCTTGTCCCTGAGGCTGACCGTTCTTCTCGCATCCATGCTGGCATTCCAGCACCATCCTGCTCACCACGCTGTCGTCTCTGCGGGCTCCTGCTTGGTGCTTGAGGGCTTCTTCGCCGTGTCTGACCTGCTTCACCACTTGCTTTCTGTTTCGATTCCTCATGGGCCTGCTGTAGCAACCACCCTACTGCACCTTGTACATCACCTCCGTTCTCTACCAACGCAATCTTTGCAGTGTCCGCTGGGAAACCCATATCGACTAACTCAGCCAATGCTTGATCCTCACGTCCATCTCCGCTCTTCGCTGAAGCCTGCATCTGCTCAAAGACCTCGTCCGCCTCATGCTGAGCTACCGCTGGGGCCTTCTGTGCTGGTCGCTCGGTCACAGGCTTGCCCAAGTCACCCAATATGTCATCGTCGTCAGTCATAGGAATCGTGGCTGGTGCTGCGGCGTGACCATTGCTCTTCTGTGGTGCGGAGCTCAGTCCGAACGGATCATCGTCGTCGTCGAAGCCTCCCTTACTAGGAGCTACAGGCTGAGCTGGCTGTGCAAATGCGGGCGTGCTCCTTCCACTTGCTCCCGCTGACGATGGGGGCGGGAAGTGACTCGCCTTGTTCACAGGTGCTTGGGCAGCCTTATTGAAAGCAGCCAGCACATCATCGTCCTCGTCTTGCGCTAGAGCTTGTGGCTGCGCTGGTGATCGTCCTCGCACCTCCGGCGTTACTCTCCCGCTTCCCAGGTTGTCCCACAATGCTGACTGCTCCTGCTGCTGTCTGCGTTTCTCCTCAATCAGCTGCTTCTGCCGATCCTGTATTGATAGGCTGGCGCCCGACTTCTGCGGTGCTTTGGACGCGAACAGATTGCTGAAGGAGTCGTTCGTCGGTTTGGCTGAGCCATTGGCAGTGCTGGCCGGTCTACTGAGGTTCGCTGGCGACGCTAGACCAGACGATGAAGGCTGAGGAGTGATCCGAAAGCTGTTGTAAGATGACGTAGGGTTTAAGGCTGCCGTCGAGGCTGGTTTGGTAGGCGCCTGCCAGTCCTCGCCGAGTAGATCGTCCATATTGGCAGCTACAAAAATGGTCTGGGCTATCGAAGGATCATTGCGTTTGTATGGCGAATGTAAAGATGTCACACGAGCATAGACAAACAAGCAGCTCAGGCGAGCTTGTGATAGCCTTGGCGTCCGGTAGATCATCGGCAAATTGTTCTCGACATCACATGCAACAGCATGGGAGAAGTACCATCATGACATGGTCAAACAACAAAACCCCACAGTCACTTGAATACGAAGATGACCTGGGTACAATGATGCGGACTGTCACCCAGGTGATGCGCCTCCCGCAATGTCTACTGCCCATCCCTTCCCAGTCCAGGTCGACTGCCAACGCTGCAAAGCTCCACTACCTTGAGCCACCGAGTCGGGGACTCGAGACTCAATACACCATGTCATTTGCGTAATTTTCAAGTCCGTTACTATCTCCCTTTGGCTCGACTACTGACGAGACAGTATTATTGATCTTATCTGTACAAATTTCCGCCACTTCAAAATCTCGATCCGTGGCCACACTAATCCATGAGTCAAAGCTCTCCGTGAGCTGCTTCTCAGCTGCTGGTCAGCTGCCCTGTGAAGTGAAGAGGGGACGAGGCCCTGGGTCTGGATAGTTCCCGACAAAGGTGTTGAACCTCCACTGATGTGCTATTGTGATTGACAGATCAGAAGCAATCGAATTGCCCCAAATTCATGCTAGCAGCATAAGAATATTTATGTCTCTTGTCCTTGATCCCTTTAGGTGTATTCCACTTGATCATCTAACCCGCACTAGATCTGGTCGTTCTAGCATACACTCATTTCTGGCGCGGGTCTGCCTGAGATTACCTGGATTTCATGATGGACCTTTCATCCAGTGGACTCGGCTTGCGCTTGCTTCGTCTTTGCTCGTCAGGATTCTTTGTTTGCTGGACACAGAGCAGCTTGATCGTGCCGCGACATGGCACGCTTGGCTTTGAGCTCTATTCTTCTCGGGCTTGCTCCTAACGTCTATTTAATGTCCTCCACTTGCGCTCTGCAGCTCAAGAGAAGCATGGCTGTGGTCTCTAAAGCCTATTAAGTCCCGCTTTCTGCGGCAGCGAAGCATGCTTTGTATTGCATCGACATCTGCCATGTCGACTGGTGCTCCAGGCATCCGGCGATTGGCCACTCGAATACGTTGCAGCCCCCGGACATTCACTGCATCTCATTGGCGCAGCCTTGGCATGTATCCAGTAAACAGCGACAGGATGCCATAAGGCCGTGAAAGCACAATGCATTGACGGAATCGCCATTCACCAACAGTCCACCACAAACACATTGATTCGCAGTCCCTAGACTTCTGTATAAATATGTCAAAACGAAAACAGTCCCGAATTATAGAACCACAACTTCCAATTTATGCGACAATACCAACAATCACGAAGCTACCGCAACGCATAATACTTCAACCCAGAATCGACGCTGAGTACCAAATATCCATCTCGAACCGCAGCAACCTCCAAGCCCAACATGGCACCCACCGCTCTCACCCCTTCGTCACCTGCCCCTGTCAAGCAATCAAAATGTCGCGCAACCCAAACAACCCCAGCCTGGCATCTCCTCCTCCCCGGGGAGCCATGCGGCCTCGATATCGAGTTCCAAAAATACAAGATCCGCCTTCCGGACGGCTCCTGGACGAAGGAAAACCACCGCATCGGCCGCATCTCCATCACCAATACGGAGAAGCAAGTCGTCCTCGACGTCTTCGCTATCTACCGTAACGAAGACGGCGTCCAGAAATGCTGGCAGCCCGCGCGGTTCGGCGTGGTCCCGAAGAAGGACCTGCGCTTCGAGAACGGAGGCGTGGATGCCAAGACCGTGGAGAGATGGGCGAAAAAGCTCATGCAGGGGAGGACTGTGGTGGTTCATGGTGGGAAGCATGATCTCGAGGCCTTCTATCATGAGAAGGATGCTTACGCGAGGTCGAGTGTCGTTGATACGCAGATGTTGTACAGTGATCGGCAGGATGATGGGACGCCCGGTCTGGCGCTGCTTGCGAAGGACGTGCTAGGGATCGCGGACTTCAGGAGTTCTGGCAATCACTCGTCTGTGGAAGATGCAAAGGCGACGATGGAGTTGTATCTGCTTCAGAGACCGTATGATAGGGAGGCGGAGGAGGCGAAGCTGTTGTCTGGAGTCGCCCAAGTGCGGCTTGCGCGGAAGCGGCACGGCGGTCAGAAGGGGTCAGAGGCGTCTCAGTCTTGGCGGAGGAAGCCTGCAAGGGACAACGGCGATGGCGCAGAGTTGTCTGAGTTTTAGTCGCTACCACACTGGATCGCCCTCTGCCAACCAACCCTACCGTCGATTGAGATTTCTTGCGCAGGCGTTGCATCTTCAGCAAATCAACGATATTTGACGCGTTGTTCATCCTCCTTACCTTGGCACTTGACACTTCGACCGTCATGAACTTCTTGCACGGCCACGTAAGCATAGCGTCTTCTCCGAAGCTCATTCATCCCCGCTTGATACCCAAGAGCTCAAGCCACAGCAGTACATCAGTACATCTTCTGCAGACACAGTCTACCACAGATAATGCCATCACTCTAATCCCTCCCAACTTCCCTCATCACTCCCCTCCCCATCCATACTCATCCCATCCCCGCCCTCCACCGCCCCACCCTTCGCCTCAATCATCCTAACCTCCAACCCACCCTTCCTTGGCTGCCCAAGCAAATACTCAATCGTACTCGCATTCCGATCCGCCACCTTCAAAATCTCACCCTGCAACCTCGCCACACCCCCTTGCACCAATCTCATGACCTCCGCATACTGCCCCTGCCGCTCTTTCAACACCCTCCCATGCAATCTCAACATAGACTCCAGCCACAGCAAATTCATCTCCAAATGCGGACTTGTATCTGCCTCCTTCGCGGCATGCCGCAGCAAGCGCTCGAGGTAGATGAGCGGGAGGTCTCGAACTACGAGTGAGATGTCGGAAACTGGTACGGAGCGGTAGACGCGGGTGACGAGCTTAGTGTTGCTGAGGCGGAAGGACATGACGAGTGCTTTGAGGTATTCTTGCTTCGCGAGGGTTTTGAGCGTGGTTTCGGGTGTGACGTCGATGTCTAGGTCGAATGGGTCGAATTGAACGCCCGCGTCTAGGCTGTAGACTAGCAGGCCTTCAGTGCTTGCGGCGCAGAAGGCGCGACCAGTGGGGGAGAAAGCTACGCCTGGAACTCTGACGTCGGGCGCTTGTTTCCGCTGCCCAGCATCGCCTCTTTTGGAGCCAGGCAGGGACTTGTCGAGCCGATCTTCGAGGTCGGAAGCCTCGCCTTGCTCATCGAGGAGGCCTTGAGGGCCGGCTTCGGTCAGCAGACGAGAGTTGAGGAACTCTTGTGTGCCTTGCAGACTCAGATTGATGCTGACGGTATATTTGTGCAAGAGGACACCGGTCTCGACGGAATAGAGGCAGATGTACTTGCTGTTGCCTCCTGCAAGCACGACCGTGCCGTCTGCGCTAAACGCGATCTTGTTAAAGCTCTTGGTTCCGGCCACATTGGCTGCAGTCCTCCGATCTGAGATCTTGCGGCCACCAGAGACGTCTCGTCGACCGTCGACGCCGGCTTGCTGGGTTGCTTCACTCAGAGACCAGAATGTGAGTTGGCCGTCAAGAGTGGACACTGCAATTTGTTTGCTGTCAGGTCTGATGGTTACGCATAGCACATCTGCTTGCAGCTGAAGAGGCTCTGACGTCTGTGTGCGCGCAAAGACAGACCAGATGCGTACAGTCTTGTCCCATGAGCCGGACACGAGGCTGCCACCATTTGGAGCGAATGATAGGCTCGAGACTGGTCCTTCGTGACCCGCGAGCTGATCGAGAAGCTGACCAGTTTGTACATTCCAAATGTGGATATCGAAGTCGTCCAAGCTCCCGGCTGCCACAACTTCACCAGAAGGATCTACAGCAATCGAGCTGAAGCTCAGCCGCTTCGGGGCTGTAAAGGTACGGAAGCAACGATATCTGATCAAGTCGAATGCACGCACGCTACCGTCAAGCGATGCTGTGAAGAGCACATTACCGCGCCGTGCGAACTCACACGCTGTGACGCCAGAAGTGTGCTCGGTGAAGGTGACGATGCAGAAGCCGGAAGCAGTATCCCACACCTTGATCTTGCCGTCATCTGCGCACGTTATAATGCGATCTCCGCTTGGACTGTACGTCAAAGCATTCATGCTGTCGAAATGGCCTTGCTGCTTCAGGATATATGACTCGGATTGCCACTCCCACACAAGCAGTTGACCAAGAGCAGAAGAGCCAAATGCCAACCATTCGCCCGTCTTGTTGATTGACACGGTGTCAATGTTCGATGCTGATATTGAGAGTTTGTGGATCTCGCTGAATTCTGGTAGCTCGTGCAGCATGAACAAGCCATTCGAGAAGCCAGTGACCAGCAGATTGGACGGCGCGTGAAATGCGGCTGTTGTCAGATTTGCTTGATCCTGGAAGAAGTAGTGGCGATCACTAATGCGCCATCGTTCATCCTCTTCACTGATGTTTTCTGGATCGGCATCAAATGGCGGAAGATATTGCCATCGAAACAATGCACCATCTTTAGACACAGTCCAGATGGTCTCCTGGTCGTCGCTGAACCATGCCGCATATACGGCTGTCCTGTGACCTGCAAGTACAGTGGGTATAAAGCCTTCCTCGGGATCTAAACTCCATATTCGTGCTGTCAAGTCCTTACTAGCTGACAAGAAGAATCGGCCGTCATGGCTCCATTCGATATTTTGAACGGTGTCGTGGTGCGCAACGTACTGTCTGTACCTCACGAAAGGCGCAAACTCCAGACCGACGCCTTCCTCTGTGGCTGCGTCTGTCTGTGATCCGGGAGTTGATGGCGTCTTCCAGACTTCTATATTTCGGCCCAGCGCAACGGCAAAGTGCGTCCCACTTGGAGAGAAGACGAGTGACGATACTGGCCCCTTCAGCGAAAAGTGATAGAGCACTATGCGTCTCTGAAAATGGCTAAGAATCGCATATCCCGAGTCATCGACAGTCAAGAGTAGCTGGCCGTTCGGGTGTAACGCTATTCGTGCGATGTTCTGTCGATGTGAGAAGGGTAGAGTATGTGAATTGTTGTTGACCAGATCAAAGACTGTCACTCGATTGCCGACTGGCGATAACAAACATGTGCCATCCTCTGTGTATACTAGGTTTCCTTTCCGGTACACTGTGCCCAAAAGGTTCGAGAACTACGGATCGATGTCAGTCGCTGCGTGGAGGGAGTCAAGTGTGGCTCGCGCCTTACTCTGAAGTCTGTCTTCATGTTCAACTCCAGGCGCCTCGCTAAAACTCATGCAAACTTGTAGAAAACAGTTGAAAGAAATGATTGCGATGGCGAACTCCGCTCACGATTCGTCGCAGAAAAATATCTCGGAGGGAGATCCGGCTGCAAGCGGATCGTGCCGCAGCCTTGCACTTCGAGGTGGATGCAACGAGGACGGGTTCTGCTTGCTTGATGTAGCAAGCTTTGTGTGACAAGGAGACCTTACGTGTGTTTCATCGAGGACTGTATATCATTTCGCAGCTTTCTGAGTATATCTTTCTTCATTATCGTTTGGAGCAGTGGATCCGGAGCATTTACTGTCGGTCGTCGCTGGCTTGAGGCTCATCCGTGCTTGCAGTAGCCTAACGTGGGGAAAGCGCACGGATCCTCGTCCAATTCGCAAGGGTTCGCCTACCTCTCCTTTTCGGTCCAGCTTGCCTTCCATTGCAGGACCCTCGTACATACCACCGTATCCTGACAAGCGGAGGACAAGACACATTATTGAGCTTGGCACCTCCAAACTGGTCATTTGCGCGACTATATACACTCGCTTGAGTTGTGTGGTACGTTTCCACTGGACGCGCACGCGTTCCCACCTCCATCACTCCACTTTATGCCCAGCGTTTCCATCAATCGCTTCTGAGACACCATGGCTGACATGGACAATGGCGCAGCCCATCCGGAAGACCACCCAGTCTCCCCTGTAGCCGACGCCTTCGCCGCAGCAGAAGACCCTTCACCACTGCCTCCAACACCGCCAATCATGGCCACCGAGTCAGGCGTCATGAGCCCCATCGGCATTGCCAACGTACGTACAAGAGTCGGCAGGGTTGGCACTATTACAATCTAACATGTTGTGAAGCTTCCCAACCAGCGCCACAAGATCGTGGCCAAGCGCGGCGCTGCCTTCACCATCATGGTGGCAGGCGAGTCGGGCTTGGGCAAGACCACCTTCATCAACACGCTCTTCTCAACGACCATCAAGAACTACGCCGACCATCGCCGACGTCATGCGAAGCAGGTGGACAAGACCGTCGAGATCGAGATCACCAAGGCCGAGCTGGAGGAGAAGTTCTTCAAGGTCCGCTTGACGGTCATCGACACACCTGGCTTCGGAGACTACGTCAACAACCGCGACAGCTGGCAACCGATTATTGAGTTTTTGGACGACCAACATGAGAGCTACATGCTTCAGGAGCAACAGCCGCGGCGTACAGAGAAGATCGATCTCCGTGTGCACGCCTGCTTGTACTTCATCCGCCCGACTGGCCACACTCTCAAGCCATTGGACATTGAAGTCATGAAGCGCCTGTGCACGCGTGTCAACTTGATTCCGGTTGTTGCGAAGGCTGACACTCTCTCACCATCTGACCTCGCCAAGTTCAAGCACCGCGTAAGTTTAAAATAACTCTGCTCGAAGTTGCAACGACTAATTTCTGCTAGATCCGAGCTGTCATTGAGGCGCAAGGCATTAAGATCTACCAGCCGCCTCTCGAGGAGGACGACGAGGCTGGTCTCCAGCACGCCCGTTCCTTGATCTCCGCCATGCCATTTTCGGTCATTGGCTCCGAGCGCGATGTTTCCACACCTGATGGCCGCACCGTTAAGGGTCGCCAGTACGCCTGGGGTGTGGCTGAGGTCGAGAACGAGGAGCACTGCGATTTCAAGAAGCTGCGCGCCATTCTCATTCGTACACACATGCTTGACCTTATACACACCACCGAGGAGAACCACTATGAAGCGTACCGTGCGCAGCAGATGGAGACGAGGAAGTTTGGCGAGGCACGGCCACGGAAGTTGGACAACCCCAAGTTCAAGGAAGAAGAGGAGGCGCTCAGGAAGAGGTTCACAGAGCAGGTGAAGGTGGAAGAGCAAAGATTCAGGCAGTGGGAGCAGAAGCTTATCGCTGAGCGGGATCGCCTGAACAAGGACTTGGAGAGCAGTCACGCTGTCATCAAGCAGCTGGAGCAGGAGGTCGAGAATCTGCAGGGCTCGATGAGTCGGACGGGCAGACGTTGAGAGGTGACGGTGATGTGAGCGGGAGTTACACTTGACAAAGCACTGCTGGCTGGAGAAAAGATGAGAGACCGTGCATGCGACAGGAGCGCGAGCAGCCTCCGGTCGGAAGAGGACATCGGTCGATGCTTTTGGGTGGCGCGTGCAAAACGATACCAAATCTTGTTTGTTGCTATAGTTCAGTAGTTGCTTGGCGCGGAAGGAGGCGTGGAGTAGCGGTTGTGACTGGGAATAGACATGCTCAGCATTTGCTATCATGTATCTTGCCTCGGTAGCTGGACAAGGCGTGTATGTATTTAGCGATATGGATATAATCGATTATGCTGCAACATGCATGTTCACCAGCTCCTGTCACATCAATAGTCTGAGTGCATGTGTTGTCACATGCTGTATAGCGGCGGGCTTGGCGTGCAGCGCTAGACATCTCGAACACTCCATCTCTGTTTCAAGTCCTCGTACGCCTTCGCACAAGCACCCCAAACATACTGGCTCGGGGCAAACTACCTTCGTGATACTGACGTGATTACGTCTCACGGATCCTCCTGATCGACTTGCGGCTTCGACCGTCACTGTATATCCCACTCTTCAAGTCGCTACCAACCCGGTTTAGAAAAAGATGATACTGCCATGGCACCATTCTCTACAACCCCAATAGCCACTCTTACCGGCCACAACGGCCCTGTCCACGCTCTCGCTTTCTCCTCCGGATCAGGCCAATATCTGTTAACAGGATCTCAAGACCGCCAAGTCCGGCTCTTCAACCCATCCACCTCAAAATTGATACAGACTTACTCCGCTCATGGCTACGAAGTCCTAGACCTCGCCGTGTCCGAGGACAACTCCAAGTTCGTCTCCGTCGGTGGCGATAAGACTGTTTTTCTCTGGGACGTAGCGACCGCGCAGACGCTGAGAAGGTCTACGGGGCATGCGGGGAGAGTCGAGACGTGCGCCTTTGGCGGCGAGGGGGATAGTGTAGTGGTTACGGGGAGTTTTGACGGGAGTGTGAAGGTCTGGGATTTGAAGGCGAGGGGCGAGAAGCCGATTATGACGTTCTCGGAGGCGAGGGATACGGTTTCTTCCGTTAGGGTTTTGGGCGGGGAGGTGTATGCGGGGAGTATTGATGGGAGAGTCAGGGTGTATAGTTTGGCGGGCGGTTGCGTGGATACGGATGTGATGGGGGCGAGTGTTACGAGTGTGGGTCCGACGAGGGCGGGAGACTCGTATCTGGTGTCGACGCTCGATAGTACGGTGAGGCTTATGGATCGACCGTCTGGAAAATGCCTGCAGACCTTCACGGCGCCACAATTCAAGAACGAAACGTACCGTGTGAGATCAGCTATGGGTATGGCGGATAGTGTGGCGATCAGCGGGAGTGAGGATGGCAGTGTGGTGATTTGGGATGTGTTGAGTGGGGATGTCGTGGAGAGGGTGTGGCATAGAGAGGGTGGTGAGCAGGATGAAGGAGGTGCAAGGACGAAGAAGGATGTTGTTTCTGCGGTGGCATGGAATCAGGCCAGGAAGATGTGGGCGAGTGCGGGTGGAGACGGGAGGGTTGTGGTCTGGGGTGCTGGAGAGTGAGGCAGAGACGGGTCTGCGGAGGCGCGATACTCGCACTGCAGTATCATTGAGCTTTCAAGCCGATGATCAGAAGAAGTTGAGGGTGTGGTGCTCGGGAATATGTACGGGCTGCATTTGCGACACAACACCTGGTCGATTCCGCCTCCTTCATACCGATTCCAGCTGTGGACAGCTACGAACTCGAGGATGAGGTGTGGGCAGTGCATGGACTCAGCGGCCGACCAAGCCGAATGATCCGTGACGCATCGTCTCGGTCCCAGCCGTTGCATTTCCATGGCCCACATGAGGAGGGTGGAAAGTGTCGTCCCCTTCTCCGACTCAACGAACAGCCCCCAAGAGAGTGACCTGAATGATAATATGTGCCCGTCAGCTTGAACTAACACATGGCAAGAGTCATTTCGAAGGGATTCTGACATACCGCGCTGTGCACCAAGAGGTAAACTACCAGGAGGAAGACATTCTTGATATCGTCCCTTGGGTAGTGCACGCCCTCAGGCTGGGACATGGTCCATTGCATGTCGATTGCAACTAATTCTCGAGCTCGACCGGAATCGTCCCAAAGTATTGCCGATCCAACATATAGTCCGGCATATAGATTGCAGTTGCCGAGTCCGCTCAGCCTCCAGGCCCTACCCTTGAGAAAGTAGTGGGCCTACAAGAACGTGAAGAAGCTTGCCAGATAGGCGGCCAGAAGCAGCAAGACAAGCCAGAGCTGTATGGCCGGTCTGAGTTGAGCCTGCAGAAGGAGATTTTGCCCATCGACTGTCATGTGTCCTAAGGATGCATCCGAGCCATTGTGGAACGATCCGCGTACAAAGTTATTGCGGAAGCTTTGGAAGTATGTTGGCAAGCAGGAGGAGTTTATGCCGTGCATCGCCCGTTCCTCCATAGTCTCTGATCGAACGGACAAGCTTGTAATGGCAGTCAGAAATGACAACATGAAATTGGGAGAGAAAGGAAAATTGGAGCGGCGTTTTAACGCGGCCTCTCTGTAGCTAGAAACGGAAGCACAATGGTAGCAGCCGACTTCACTGCCTCGAAACGATAGATACCGCCCTGGACAACGTCGGCAACGCGAAGTTTGCTCACCATCTCAATGCTAAGCCGCTGCTACAGCAGGTTGATGGCACTATGGGGCGGGAGACCGCGGACGATCTGTCAGATGCTGCGCCACCGTCGCCGTTAAGCCCGTGTAAGCTCCCGGGCTGCCCATAGAGTTCATCACCCGGATACGGCCACTATACTGACCATTCCCATGAGCGTCAGAAGACTTCGGCCGATATTGTCATCCTGAGTGCAGGCAAGCTCGAGATTAGCTGTGTTTGACAGCGAGTGGCTGCTGCCAAGCGAAGACTGGCAGCTGTATCACTATCACAATCTCAAAAATGTACTGGATGCAATTCAGAAGTTCGGGCGGATCTCAACAAGCATAAGACGCTGGCGTATAGTCTGTTCCGCATCCCTGTGGAACAGACAAAGCACAAACTGCTGTCATCCCGGAATATGATAACCTCCCATGTCTACCCGGCGCAGGCGCAGCGTCGATGCCCAATATTTGGCTCGATATCACGCGTGGCTTGTACAGCCGAGAGAAGCATTTCGAGGCTCTTACGGAGATAACGGAGCTGTAGCATTGGTTTTGCTCCGAAGCATATGAGCATAAAGGAAGCAGGCGTGTCCTGCGATCTTGGATCCTGCTCCAGAACAGGCTACCTCTCTTGCCACCCTCAAGAGGACATCTTATCACACCCCATACGATGAAGACACTTATACTCGCTCTTCTTGCCTTGGCAGGCCTGACCTTTGCTGCTTCGGCTCTTCATGGTTGGTCTAGAAGCAGATGTTAGGTGCAAATACTGTACTGAAAGCAGGCGACAACAGATAAGCGGTCATACAAAGCGCTTGAAGAGAACGCTGCTCGTGCTGCGTCTCAGGAGAAGCGAGCCGAGCTTGATGCTGTGAAAAGGGAACTCCCAGATGGCAAAGAGGGCATTGACCTGAAGAAGCGAGTGTACAACTTCTATGCCGTGAAAGAAGGGTCGCCAAGCGATGAAGAGGGCGTTGACCTGGAGAAGCGAGTGATCAAAGTGGAACCCGAGCCTAAAGAGGTCTCGCAAGACGAAGACGATGATGCGCTGGAGAAGCGAGCCGAGCTTTATGCCGAAGAGGCTGCGAAACTGGACAGCGCAGAGGGCGTCAACCTCGAGGACGACCTCGAGAAGAGGATGTCCGGTTGATTGCAAGTACTCAGCGGGACAGGCGGGCGAAGATCACGAACATGATGGTAGGTAAAGTCTGGAGTCTGCCGAGTAGAGAACAAAGCTGAAAGACCGCACAGGTCCCCCGATTAGTAGGCTCGCCTTGCTTCCTTCGACAGATCTAAAGCTGTCCCGCGAGGTAGCAAGGTGGGTGGTCCACAATAGCCGATGTGTGCCTACAAGGTTATCAGGGCATTGACACGCTGTTTCTGCAATATGGTGAGCCGGTGATGGAATCTGGTATTCGCCCATGTCCTTCGTTGCTTACCGTGGTGCACTCTCACAAATGTAATTCCTTCGCTCTGCTTTTTCATGCGCCCAGAAAACATAGCAGAAGGGCTGCATGGACAATGAATCTTCTATCATTCACATTATGGTAGCGGACAGAACCGTTCAGAGACGTCGAGCGGCGGCTCCTGCAGCTCGCAATAGCGGCTGTCGCCAGGCAAGCAAGAGTGGACTGCCGGGTGCAGCGGGACTGTATTGAGCCTGAAGGTCGCGGTTCAGTACGGAGTGGCTCTGGTTAGCCTTGCTTGCAGACGCAACTTCCGTCCATTTTGGCTCTTTCTTTGAGATGATGTCCTTTCGCCACCTGCCTTTCTATCCTCACATCTATAGGCGGTCTGGTCGTCAACGGTGAACAGCTGAACTGTTCAGCATATCACGCATTCGATTACTCGCGAGTAGCAGAGCTCATGCTGCACACATCCCAGAGACAGTTTGAGGGGTATGCCTCCATAGCGTGGGGAGAGCTCTCAGCGCACAGCTCAATTTCGGCGGTTTTACTGCTGCAAACACATAGCTAGACCTAGCTTATGCCTTGTCTTTTATGTTCTCCCGTCAGGTCCTGGTCGCTTTCTTGTCGACTCTGAATGCAGAAAGAAGCTTGGTATTCATGGACATGGGTCGGCAGTGGTCAAAACTGTGGTCGGTAGCTTCGCTTACGCCAAGAAGCAAATCCACTGCCACTGCACCGAGCCACACCCGTAACGCACAGTCTGATTGCAACGAGATACGCGAAGAGTGGACATGAAAATGAGGATGACAGGAAGCTGGCGTGAGCGACTCGACCTCGCCGCCGCACCTCGAATCCAGAATCGCGCAGCTCGGTGGAATGTCGGGTTAGCACTCTCAGTATATATTCAGTAATTTGTGCATCACATGTTGCCTTCGGGCATTTGGTCAATTTGAAACAATACAGAGAAGATTAGCATGGCCCCTGCACTAAGGATGACACATGCAAACAAAGAGTGCTACAAGTTTTTTTGCTCTTTTTTGGTCGTCGGGTGTGTTGTATAGATGGATGGAAGTTGTGGTTGCGAAGAGTCAAGGGTTCGAAATTGCGACGTTTTGCAACGTCGAATCTTTTTAGCCAATCTCGGCATGAATGTGTGGATATCGAGTCGGATGACCGCACGATGGTCCAATACATCGAGTGATCGGTTGACTCTTGATGCATTTAACTCAGTAGTACCTGACCTTTTGGCAGCTAGTCCACGTTTCAAGCAATTGTTTGTAGACTCGCCGATGATGGCAGACCTACCCTTATCTAATCTATATGTCTGACCTGCCTCCAGCTAAGCCTGCGCACGTTCACAGCTTCCACTCACTTGCTACGACCTCAACTATACGCCTCGCATTCTCAACACTCATGGGAAAGCCATGTCCTCCCGGCACTGTCTCAAACACAAACTCTTCGTATGCCATCATGCCCCCCAAATCCTCCCTGACATGCTCCGCCGGCACGACTTCATCCTCAGTACCGCAGACTACCACAAGCTTCTCCTTCCCACCTCTCATCTTCTGTTTCTGCTTCAACACATCGCATGCCTGCTGCCAAATTTCATGCTGGTTCTCCAGTGGTCCGTGGGCAACGGTATTTGCGAAAGACCTGGCATGTCCCTGATGGTTCTGAAACTGCCAGCGGACGATTGCTGGACCATCGATGTCCTCACTCTTGTCTTTGGTAGTTTGCTCCTCTTCAACCACGTCCTCTTGCACCTCAAGCGCTGCTGCCACGAGCTGCCTCAATTCCGCGTCCCCTGCTTTGCCCTCTCGTGCAGCCTTTTGCAACACCACATACTCCTCTGGCAGGTTCCGCAGCGTCCCAGCCGGACCAAGAAGCACGACACTTCGCACCATATGTGGGAACGAAGCTGTGAAGTCCAGCGTGATTGACCCGCCTAGTGAGAATCCGATAATGCTGAAAGGATCCGTACACCAGGATAGAGGCGAAGACGAGGCAGCGAACAGGATCTGCAGTGCGAATATCCGGCTTTCGTGGACCACATTGGGGGATGAACTATAGCCTCGACCCCATAGATCTGCCGGCGAATTAGCAGAACTGGTTGACACGGTGTTCAGATCGATGGTTCCTACCAAGCACAAGCACACGACATCCTCTTTCCACCAGCCCTTCAGCTATGTCCCTCCATAGCGGCGCGCATGTAGCATCTCCATGCACCATCATCACTTTTCTGCCGGTTTCTGGGCCCCACTCGTACACTCGCATGCTGCCATAGCAGGTCTTGACATTTCGAGCTCCTGGATATATGTCTGGTCGATAGTGTATAGAAGCTAGCTGCGTGGGTGAGAGTGTAGGTATATAAGTGAGTAGTGGTGACGAGATGGCACTGCGGCTTGAGAGGGATGGGTTTGGCAAGGACATCTTGTCTAGAGGTGTTGATAGTGACGAGACGGAGGAATCACTTGCGCCGAAGTTGAAAGCTGACCTACATGTATGAAAGATTCACGCTTGTCTTGTACTAAACGACAAGACGGAATGCTGCCGGTTCCGGAGCAATGCTGGCTCGACCGAAAGAGCTACCAGAACGATGCCTGCAAGGTGCGGCGACTGAAGCAAGATTTCGCTATTCTGTATGGCCTCGATCTCCAAAGTCAGACTCTTGACTGGCTTGACAAGGCGGCTTTGCCATGGTCGATGGGTGCGGAACCTTAAGGTCAAAGGCTCGGATGGCGGATTGCTTGTTGTTGTGCTTACGTAACACACGACACGCGCATCGCGTCTCTCAACTTCGTATCGTCCTCTTAGACTCGTCTATGATCAATACAGCCCATCATGGCGCCCAGTATAGGGCACGCTGCTAAGAGCAAGCTGTGAGATACATTAAGCGGTTCTTTTCGGAGACTCTGCTAACCTCAGCAGATTGAGTTTCACGGATGTATTCACCATCTTGGCAGGAGAAGAAGAAAAGCCGTTCATCCTTCATGGCCCTGTGATTTGCAACCATTCGTCATTCTTCCGAGCAGCCTGCAACAAAGACTTTAAGGAGAGCGAAGAAAAGACCATCCGCCTGCCCGGAATCGAATCTGACATGTTTTCCGTCTATGTGCAATGGGCATACAGCCGTGAAGTGGTGGTCGCTGGGGCTCAGACGCCCGACGAAACTAATTTAGAAAGTCACTCTGCTCCCTTAGCGAAACTATATGTGGTCGCCGATGTCCTGGGCGATACACTGCTTCGCAACACTGTTATAGACCGGATGCGCACAAACTGGTCGACACTCAAGAAAGGCCCAAGTCCCCCATGCGTCAATCTGGCGTATGGCTCCACGCCTGAGAATAGCGCACTGCGTCGTCTAGTGCTTGATTGGCACTCTCGCGAAGTTGTTAGCGAGTGGCTCAAGGCGTCACAGAAGAGTCTACCCTTAGAGTTCTTCAAAGACCTTGCGATTGCTTGGGCAGAAGCACGGCTGTCTGTCAAACAGACTGTCGACTGGAAGAATGCAGAAGAATGCAGATATCACGACCACGATGAAGATGTCCCTCCTTGCCAGTGAGATCGAACTCAAGTCAAACATGCTCCTGCTCTGCATAGCAAGACATGCGACAGGATTTAGACTGTGGCAATGGTACTCGATGCAGCTGTTTCACGGTGATCTTGATTGCTGGCCCTATCTGGTCATCATGAACGGATCACCGCAGACATACTGGCCAACTCGACCGTGGTAGGACTTGCTGCTCGACCATGTCTCATCAGACTATGACGAACAGCCTCAAGTCTATCGAGCCGCTGGTTTGTCGCAATTGTGTAGCTACGCCCACTTACCCAGCAGGCTCATGATAGCCAGACCAGCAATCAAGCAAGCAAACCCCACAACAGTATTGAGCGTATTGCTCCGCGCCAATGGCCCATGCCACCAATCCTCGTACCACATCTCCACCACGCCAACCCACAGCAGCATACCTCCGCTGAAGGCCGTGATGGTCCCTATGGCTATCAGCGTACTAGGATCATTGCCATTGAACGAGGATAGAACGCCCAAACCGATCGCCATGCCGACTGGTGTCGTTAGGGAGAAGAGGACGCCCAATATTACTTTCCTGATGGCGGTGCCACGGAGCGTTGCGATTCGGGACCCCAGTGCTAGGCCCTCAAACATCTGGTGGAACAGGATGATGACAAAAAGGGTGATGAAGCCTGATTTGCCAGCAACGGCGAGGGTCAAACCAATGACTGCTGTTCGTCAGTATTTTCGGAGCCAGCAGAAGCGTCTGCAAACTTACTGATCGAGTGAAATATGATACCAGCTTCCATGATGTTTACGGTCAACGCGTCGTTTCGAGCAGCTTCAGTGTCGTCAAGTCTATCTCTGGATGCATTCGACTTTTCGCCCCTGCTGCCGTCAATTTCTGAAGTTGATGCTGTGGATGCCGTTCCTGTTGCTCGTGCATCTGGCATCAACAATCGTCTGGACACATATTCTATCACGAATGTGACGAAAAAGCCTGCCATAAATATGGCTGCTGTTGTCGCTTCGTACTTGATGCCTTTGATGCATTCGTTAGAAAAGTACAGATCTGCATGGGTGAAAAGCTACGACCATTGTCAGTGGAGCTTTGGCTCTATCATCATAAAGAGTCGCCACTCACATGGACCAAGGCCGTGGAGATGATGACGCCAGTGCCAAACTGCCGTATGCCGATAAGCACCACACTGTCGCTCTCGACCTTGGTGAATTTTGCAGTCAGGATTGGCAAGAAGACTCCTAGCGCGCTGGTGACCAGGATGACGAAAACGAGCCCAATTCGCAACGGTACATTGTATCCATTTTCGGGTCGTGCACAACCAAGCTCGACAGTGTTTCCTTGTTCATCCACACAGTGGGGCACCCCTGCGTGTGAATGGCAAGAAACTCCGGCTGGAAGAGAGCTTGCGTCCGGAAGCGAGCTCGAGGTGGTGTCGGAAGCTGTTGTATCAACTGCGGCGGCTGTCAAGACGACATTCATGCCATTACCAGTACAATGCAACTTTGCGTCGCTGACCATCTCACAACCCGTGTACTCTGTGGTAGAATCATTGCCGCCAGACTCAACATGGTACTCGGCACCGCCTGCAATGCAATATTGGCCTTCGCTTCCGTGGGAGTGGCAACCAGTCACTTCCGTGATTCCAGATGCCACCGATATTGCTGATGTGATTGTCGCAGAAGCTGTAGTTTCGGTCGATGCAGCGGTCAATACGACGTCCATACCGTCGCCCGAGCAGTGGATTTCTGTGGCGCTGTGGGCGTGGCAACCAGTGTAGCTGGTGTAGGACTCACTGCCTCCAGAAACCACGTGGTACTCCTCATTCCCAACGATGCAGAACTGGCCACTGCTGCCATGGGAGTGGCAGCCTGTCACTACCGTGGCACCCGTAGCTGTCGCTGTCGCTGTCAATGCTGTGGTGGTCACAACAGAAGAAAATGTCGATATTGCTGTGGCACTAGGGCTGGAGCTATATGTGGTCCAAGGTGTTTCTGTGCCATCAGGCAGGAAACAGTATTCGACATTCCCATGTTGGTGGCAGCCTGACAGTGTGTATGTTGTCTGCGCTGCTACTGATGCAGAAAGGAAAACGATGGCTGCTTGCTTCCGCATCGTGCTGCTTCCAGCCCTCGACAGTAAGAGATTGAGTGTCGCAGATAAGCGTCGCAACGAATGCACGACCACATAAGTCTACCAATACTATCATGATGGTCACAGTCGAAGCACCGGCTATGCTGGATTCCGAAAGACATGGTTGACTATACCAACGAAAACTCATAGCGCTTGGCAGATCCTAAAGCTGGCGGTGCAAGCTTCCATGGCGCTGCCAACGACACACGCGAGTTGGCTCGCAGTGACTCCACGAGACTCAGATGCGGATATCAGTGCATAAAAAGGTGCCGACCACCGTAGTGGAAGTCTTGGGATTTGCTTGGCCAACATGTCAACCTTGAAAACTTTTACCATCACATGTATAGTCCGGTAGTCGCCCTCGGACGACTTGTCGATTCGGAGAGAAAGCGACGTGCGTAATTTTCTCTTCGTTGGACATCAAGGTACCTACCGATGTCGTTCTTGGCTAGACCGCTCCAGCTGTGGATCAACCAATCCTTACAGCGACCTTGATGCCAGCATATGTCTCGCCATACGCACGAACTCGACACCGACGCTCTGAACGACTGCTCATGATTGCCACTTAGTAAGGTAGTGGGTGACACCTCGCCATTGCGCAGACATCGTTGAGCCTTGGCAATTCTGCTAGCAACCATTGTCTTGGCGATGGTAGATAGACCATGTCCCCAGACTCACGGAACGATGCGTGAAGAACGGTCGCCGCAAGGTATATAGCCAGGACGGTCAGTTATGGACGTCTTGGACTTTCTGTGCCACCCACTCATCGCGGACCGCTAAGGTAGGAAACCGACCGAATCGTTAAGCATCATGGTTCTTTTGACCTCCTTCCTGGCCTTCGCCGCCGCAGCTCTCGCAGCACCGACGGAGCGCAGACAATCGTCTGCTCTGATTGTGCAACAGCAAGCCACGACACCAGCACTATGGTCTGATGGCTGGGTACAGGAGTATCCCATCCATGCGTCCTGCAACAGCACAGAGACGGCATTGCTGCGTCAAGCTTTTGATGAGCTCAAGCTTCTGGCTCAGCATGCGAAAGACCATATTGCGAGGTTTGGCAACAGCTCAAGCTACTACCTGAAGTACTTTGGAGATGCTGCCACTGGTGAGCCCGCCGGTTGGTACGACAAGGTCCTCAACAGCGACAAGGCGGGTGTCTTGTTTCGATGCGATGATATCGATGGCAATTGTGCCGCGAACCCTGACAGTGAGTGTCCAATGTGTCTATGACGCTTCGAGCATGGCGTTGACATTCAACAGCATGGGCAGGACACTGGCGTGGCGAGAATGCTTCAGACGAGACAGTGATCTGCGAGCGGTCCTTCACTTCTCGCTGGCCACTCGCCGGCCTCTGTGGTTACGGCTACACCGTAGCGGGTTACTCGACCGCCAGCTACTTCGCCAGTGACCTGCTGCACCGCCTGTTCCACACGGACAAGATTGGCGAGAGTGTCGTGAGCCACTACGCCGATACGTACAAAGAGGTTCTGGAACTGGCGAAGAACGACTCTGCTCTGGCTGTTCGCAACAGTGCGACCCTGAGGTATTTCGCGCTGGATGTGTATGCGTACGACATTGCTGTGCCGGGTGTGGGATGTACTGGAGTGCCACCGCTTGTGGAGGCGGAGGATGGTGGTCCAGCGCCCTCCTCTGCGAGTTCTGCTGGCCCTACGGCGACGTCAGCTCAGGTGGAGACATCTACTGCGCCAGCGGAAACGACAAGTGCGCCGGCAGAGCCGACCACTGTGTCGACAGAGACGAGTACAGCCGTTGCATCAGCTTCGGTGCCGGAGGCGACGACGCCGTCAGTCACGACAACGGCCGCAGGGGTAAGCGCTGCTCACACCCATTCTGATCCAGTATCAGCTAACGTCCTATAGGAGTGCCACACCCATGATAACGGCGATGTGCACTGCGTCTGAGATGCGAAATTGAATACCGTGGCGACCAGCGCTTGGAGTCCGCGCGCGCCGTGAATGAGTCCAGACCTTGCCATGATTGAATGTATGTAGCTACGATCAGCACGTTTGAAATCAATCCAACCTCAGCACGTAAATTTCTCTTCACCGAATCGTACGCCTCCTCGCCTAAATTTTATGATATCGATGGCGAGCATAACGCTTCGACATTCATTTACGCTCCTCTTTTCAGTAAATGACCTAGCCCTGTTAGCCACTGCCCTTGACTTCGCTACGCGATCATGCACGATGTTCGCTGCAGGCAGCCAAAGCGCCATTGCATTCCGCAAGACCCATCAGCAGCCGCTACTTGGCCTCTAGGCACACCTTGAGACTCCCTGTTCGTGCTCGTGGTAATCACATCGGATCTTCCACGACAGAATTTTGACTCTCGTTCCAGCCCTGTATGTCGTATGACATCGCAACATGACATCCCAGATTAGATCACGTGGGAGCTCGTCCTTGGCATCTTTGAACACGCTCTGGTTGGCTGCTGCGACGTACCAGTCCACAAGAACTCTTCGAAGGGTTAGTTTGTTCGACAGCTGGGTGTAGTAGCGCTTCACTCCAACGCAGCTAGGTCCGAGCGAAGTAGCATCTTCGGTCTTGATGAAGGCATCCACGACCGCATTGCTAAAGGCAGTGTCCTGGATGTACTCGCCGAGGATAGCAAGGTGGAAGATTGCGTGATAGCGAAGCCCTCCGATTTCATTGCGGTCTGTGTGTTCCAGCTCTTTCACTTCTTCCTCCGTATGTTCGTCGAGGACCAACTCTCCGGTGTATAGCCATTGGAGGTACATTCCAAAGTAGTCAGGCTCTGTCTCGGACATATCGATGGTGCGAGTAGTAGCTTCGCTCCATGAAGCATTGCAGCAGGTCCGGAAGAAGTCGGAACTTTTGATCAGGTACGTCTTCTGCACTTCGAACTTCTGCTTCTTGCTGCCGACGATGACGGTGATGCTTTCCGTGAAGTCGAGTCTGTTTTGTAATCAGTATTCGTCGACCAAGCAGGTCAGGGGATGATCCTTACCTCCTTCTCTTCGTTGGCGGCTGTGAGAGGGAGCACATGGTTCATCTGTTGATGGATATGCTGTTGATGAACATGGATAGTAAGGTCGAAGAGAAGTCTCGAACGCGAAAGCTTTCTGAAGTCAACGAAGGGAAGATCGTCACCGGAGCCTAAGCAGCAGCGGCGTGTGACGGACGCAGTGAAGTGAAGTAGTGGTTCCATTGAATTCATGTGCGCAAGAGTTTTGAGTTATTGTCTGCAGGCGTTTCTAAAGTACCATGTGGAATTGGTCGTGGGGCGACCACTAGGATCCATATACGTATAGCAGGACTAGTCGGGATCGGATGTCTTCCTGCCAACCCTGGTCATATACTTGATTGAGGTAATCCCTGGAATAGCGTCTCGCCCCGGGCGCCAGGAACCGTTACTTTTATCACTCCATTAGGAATGGCTGATACCAGCGGATTGAGAACGATCGAAACACTCACGACTGCCAGATCCATCTATCCACTGAGTCAGATCGGATGTATACATCGGGTCTAGACTGATCAGTCCACACAGAGCACTGCCTCCTAGACATTTGCGGTCAGTGTCACAGAAGGTTGATGATAGTAACGACCAGGAGACTCGCATTATTCTTGCGCGAACAGGGAGAAGCAGATGCGGCGGTGGAATGAGCTAGCCAATCTCCTGTCATGATTGTCCAGAAACGAGACCAGATACGCGTCCGAAAGAAAAGGCCAGACTTGCAGCATGGAGCCAGCAAGGTAGTGGAAACTATTCAACTCGCATTGTGGGTATCATATTAGCACGCCCAAACACGTGTATCAAAAAGAACAATCAACGTCATCCCCCGCAATTTGGCCCTCCCAAGTAACTGCCACACCTCACCCTTGCCGTCTGCCATCTGCCAACCATAGCCGCAGCACCCTTCCCTCGCTAAAATCACCTACACCCTCTACCTCGCAGGCATAGTGCCATACTCAGCCCCCGCATACCCCGGCGGCGCACCACCCACCGGCTGCTGCGCAACCGGCACCTTACTCCTCGCCCCATGGTTCTGCGGGTTCTGAATCTTATCGCTGTAGCAACCGGGCGCATGCGGCAGCGGCGCTACCGCACCATTCTCGATCGCGTCGCGGCGGTGGTAGTATTGGTATTCGAGGTAGAATCCTGCTTACATATCAGTGAACTGAACTGAAAACGAACTGAACTGAAAACGGAGGGATGGCAGAGGAGGGAGGTTGGCGTACCGTGGATGTGACCAGGGAAGTACCCGAGGATGGTAAGGAGGATGTTGATGAGAAGGTCGGCGCCGCAGCCTGAGATGAAGAAGACGCCGAGGGGTGGGACTGGGAGGGCGTGTTAGCTAATTCATGGAGTGATGGGGATGTGGTCGCGAAGGCATACTGAAGATGGTGATAATCACCACGACGACTGCGCCGAGAGCCATGGTGACAGCTGGATCAGATAGACTGGTGATGCGACTGATGCAAGTTCGATGCTTTGTCGTTGGCTGCACACGTTGATGCTGATGTCGATTTTCAAAACTAGTTGGCGGAAAGGAGCAGCTGGGAAGTTGGGACTAATATCTGATTGCTTCAAAGGATGACGAAAGGCAGCCACTGTTTGTCAACACTGCCAACTTTTTGCCTTGTCGTCGCACAAAAACGCGCGCGCGACTTTCGTGACCGGATCATGACGTAGTGACTATGGCTGTGCGTGGCTGTGCTGTGTGGCTGCAGTAGTCACATGTCAGTCAATTCCTCGATCCATTTACTGCGGGTCTGCATACGCAACGCTATGCATTCAACATATCTATTGGACAACTGAATTCGCTCGCAGTGCCTTGAGCTCCCGAGCCAACGCCGCGCACGCCACCCCCTGCCTGCTGTCATCTGCCCCAGAAACGCCACGCAAGATGTGACATGCCCATCACTTGAACCTCTCAGCTGCCGATCCATGCTTACGCCACTCCATCGCCTTCATGCTTCGTCTCATATGTATACAAGAAATGTCCTCGCTGCAATCCATAAAGTGCCATCTGCGTAGAAGTCTACCGAATGTTGAGGCTCTCGTACTTGACCCATTGGTTGCGGTTACGGTTGGGATGTTCCAGACCCAAGTGGTCATCCGGTCCCATCTTTTCGGACAGGATATCATCTGCGCACGAGTTAGCGACTGCCCCAGAAATCGGGTCTTCAGCGTGAGTCGTACCATCCTCGATCCAGATGGGCCTGCTGTAGTTCTGCCCACCCTTGATCACCGCAAATCGCACCTTTTCCAAGTTCTTGCCCTTTATGCCTGTCCGCTTCGATAATCTTTCTTTCGTCTGCTTGAAGATCTCTCCCTCTTTCAACAAGAAGATAAAGGGTACACCGTGCCCTTTACTAGGCTCCTTCTCGAAGTGTAGACAATATACCAGCCTGTCGCCCTTCTCCTTATCCATCTCCCTCTCTTCATCCGGGACGCGCTCGGCATACAGTTGCATGAACTCGTTAAGCGCAATGACCGACTGAGTCGGTGGCAAAATCTTGTACACCTTGTTGCTATGCGCCTCGTAGAAGCGGATTTGATCTAGTATCTCGTCGGGGAGATTCGCTTTTCTTTGCAATGCAGTAAGAACGTCAGTGAAGTGACTCTGCTTATGCACCAGCAAGTCAAATGGCTCTTCTTTGGCAATGCCGTCACTCAGCCAAGTGATCTTGACATTCTTGCGCTGCTCCAAGTCGGTCAAGCTCATCTCCAGGACCTCGTAGTAAAGGTGGTCTGTAAGCTGAGTTGGTGAATAGCCGTATCCAGCATAGCCGGAAGTGCCAAACAAAATGCTCGTCAAGTTAGTGTTCGCTTGACGCTTGACAACCGTCCTGGGCTTGCCAGACTGTACGTTCGCAGTCATGAATCGCAGGTGGTCGGGATGGACAGGCGCAGTGCTGACGGCAGTGAGGTGCTCGGCCACCTTGTGAGCAAGGACTTCGTAGGTGTCCTTCTTCGAAAGTGTGAGCTGGAATTGCTCATCGCCTTCGTTCCGGACCTGGAAATACTGTGGCGGAATGAACCTGGGCATGAACTGGACTTGGATGCGATTAACAAGGTAGTCGTAAAAGGCCACGGCATCCAGACAAACGGCAGGATTCATCTGCTTTATCGACGTCGCTTCTGCGTCCTCAAGGTGTTTCTGGAAGCAGATGATGTCTCCGTCCTGGATCTCAGACGCAACAAGAGTCTGTTTTGGCTTCATCCGCTCAATGTAAGTCTGCTTGATTTCCTCGTACAGCTCCAGCGAAACGCCAGTTTCCCAGCCCATAAGCTGCAGGATCTGCGGCGCGATGTCCTGGACCTTATCCGTAGGATTCATGTACACATGGCCGACACCGTGAAGCTCTTGCTTGTGCACGTCGAAGTGCTTGAGGAAGATCATAATAGGCGTTAAAGGTTGGGCGATGCTACCATTCATCGCCGGTGATGAAGGCACGTCCGCCTTCTCATTCGGCCACCACGGCTTGCCATCGCCGTCACGCACTGCTTCTTCCATGAACACTCTGAATCCTCCAGATCGAGTGCTAAATTTGTCAGCCGCAGCTGCCAATGTCATGTCGACGTATGACAGAGGGTTGTCTGGTCGCACAGTGCCATTCTGTCTGTTGACCATGACCCATGGCCTCAGCAGCTCAGGGGCGATCTGCATATCGTCTGCCACGTGGCGAGTGAAGTCGGCGATAGTCATGGCCTTCAGTAACTTGTACGTCTTGGGCGCGGCTGGATCTGTATCTGGCTGATCTGTAGCGTCTACCCAAGAAACGATGTCGACGCCACCGAAAGCCTTGAAGTTCGCTTCTGTCGCAACAAAGACTTGCATATACAAGTGAGCCTCCTCACGATCTTTCCTCTTCTTTTCGGCGATAGCTCGCTCCTCTGCGATTCTGGCGGGCAGATGCGCCGGTGGCTGCATCTCGCTTTCTGGAGGCAAGATCTGGTTCAATCTGCTCTCACGGATATATACCAGCATGTATGCGTTATTGGATCTCTTGTTCGACCATTGTCGCGTGTACGGATTCTGACCTTTGATCAGCTGGCCATTTGAAGCGTTCACATAGTCGCCGCCAAAGTTTTCGTCGATCGCTTCTCGCTTTGTCGCGCGTGTCACACGGTCGTCGTCAAAGCGAAAGAAGTCGCCGTTCTTCTCTGGCTTGAGAAATGCGTAGTAATGACCAGCATTCAGGTCTCCAGAATGTACTAGCACACCATGCAAGTGGTAAATGTACGGCTCGGACTTGTCGGCCTTCTCATCCAGAAATGGCTCCAAATTCAACACTTCTGGGAATTCATATCGGTCGTTGACTTTCATCATTGCGTCACGCTGGAAGTCGTACTCGAAGCGCTTCAGCTGGAGATGTAGCACCTGCGGAAAGGTCTCGAAGATGACACCCTTCTTCGCGTCCTGAAGTCCGTACCCTTCGGCCGCATACTTGTTGTCGCCTTCTAATGTCTCCACCTGAATGTACTCCTTGAAGCTGTCCTCCACCGTCTTGCATCCCGAAACGTTCAGCTGGAGATCCCAGAAGTCCTCCACTCTGCTGCTCTCATAGTCTACGTTGATGCACTTCAGATATGTCTTCATCTTGCCGACAAACATCTTCGGCAGCGCATCCTCTGCTTCCGTGCCCTTCATGCGCGCCTCCAGCTTCTCCATCAATATACGGCTCAGCTCTTGCACATCCTGTTGCTCGAAGATTTGCCTACTTTCCCAACCAAAGGAATGTGTTAGCTCCTGAGTGCCGACAGCCGCGGAATCCGCCTGGAGGCGGTAGAATAATCGTTGCAACGCATAAGCTGATGCAGAATTTGCTTTGTCCTCATCGGTCGCAGTTGGTATTTGGTAAACGGCTTTCCGGAACGCCCCCGTTAGGTATAGTGATTGCAGAAGCGAGTTGAGGTAACAGGTGGCGCCCTGGTTGCGCAGACCAACCATACCCGTCTCTTTCTTGCTGTCGTAGTTGACGAAGTTGTGCCATAGCACACCAGTCGGATCTTTGAGTACTCTTACATACGCCGTCATCTTGGCGCAATCGTTCTCCACTAGCGGTCGGTCATGGCCGTCGAACTTGGCAGCAAAGATGCGATTCTTGTCGGCGAACCGGGTAAAGCCCCAGTCGCCCTCTTCGGCAGTAAATCGATGGCTGGCCTCGTGGTGGATATATAGTGATGAATCATTCGGGTTGGACAACACCAGCATGAACTGCGCGCAGGCATACCAGTCTTCCGGCGGCTTCTCTCCCTTGTCTGTGTCGAAGCCCTGCTCCAAGTAAAATGACACACTCTCTGAAGCTGCATTTCCAGCAGGAAAGAAGAGTATCCGCCAAGGATGGCCTGCGCAGTGAAATATCGGGCCATGCTCCTTCTTTTGTAATGTCCGCCAGTTCTTGATGTCCCATGTGAACACCGTCTCTGCTTCTGTTTCGAGGTCCGGGTTGGTCGGCAGAAAGCGCTCCTTCATCGCATCGTGATCGGTTGCCAGCGGCGCTGCGGGCTCGGCCTGTGTGTCTGCATCGTCAATCATGCTGTCGGCGTCGTCAGGGCTTATGATGGCCACGTTGTCGGTCTCGTCCTGCGGTGTCAGTCGCTTCTCGTCGTAATCGCTGTCTAGCAGCATATCGCTGCCAAGCTGCAGGACATCGTCGTCAGTTACCGGGATTGACTGTATATGTCGCCAAGCACGTGCAGGTGTAGATGGGGTTGATTATGCGGTGGAACAGCTTACATTGTCCATCGTGGAGGCTGTCGCCTGCTACGTGCTTCTGATGTACGCAATCGCTGGATTGTGCTATCTCAACTGGGCGCAATTGGGACTTTTGACGCGCCCGTAGAGCTTCGGGATTGAGAGGAGAGGTGTATCGGTCGTCAGATATGATGGCAGGCAGTCGCAGCGCAAGCCGTGGCAGCGATGGAGGGAGGTCAAAAGCTGCAAGTACGTCACTCTAAATAGGTGCAGAGCCTCCAGTTCCGCGAGCTGACCAAACACAAAGACCATTCCATTGATCTTCGTGCAAACACGTGCGCCGGTCCAACGCGGCTCACACGACAAGTCTACGTCTTCACAAGGGGCTAGCACGCCAAAATGAGCTCATGGGTAAATCTAACTCTCCATGTGCTTTCACGAGCATCTTCTCTGCTGTCGTTCGTGCCTGAATGCCTTGCGGAGGGGCAAGTCTTGGCGTTGCTTGTCGATAGCCATAGGCTAAAAGTTTGCCATGTGACAGACAGTTTGATGGAAATGGCCCGGCTGAATCTCAGTAATGCTGGTCTCAGGCCGATCAAATGGGGAGCAGTGGTACTTCAATGCGTTACATGAGTTAAGCATCATCCCCCAGGTTCAAATGAAAGCTTAGTTAACTCATCAACCGCCGAGAACGAGCAGACTTCCATTCCTCGGTCGCAGCCTCAACATTGTCAGAATACCATGCTAGGCCGGACATCTGTCAGAGCCTCATTGAACACCGTGCTGTCTTTGCCACCTCCTCTACGTGTTCGAGCATTCTCAGCGTTTACCCATTTGTATCAGGATTCTACGGTCCCTCCGCCATGGCGACCATCAAATGTCTTGGACTCTTGGGTTGAGAGAGAGGCACGCCCGATTAGCTTGCGCCAACTCACGTTTTTTGGACGTACGTTGACTGAAAGCCGCCTCCTGAGCTCAGCCAACTATGTACGCCTGGAGCTGCCGACGAGGCTTTCCCATCGCCTTCGCGACATGCAGACATTACCCTATTCAGCCTTGACCAATCAACACATTAGCCAGGTCTATGAGCTCTACTACCAGGCCTTCGAGTCGCTGCGTAAGGTCCGTGAGATCAAGAATCTCTCGGACAACGACCACTTCTGCGACGTCCTTAAACAATGCCTCAAGGACCACCTGGCCGTAATCCCACGCCTCGCGATGGGCATACTGGAGATCCAAAATTCAGTGCCTGCAGACGACTGCGATCGATTCATGACTACTCTACTTCGATCACGTATCAGCCGACGAGTGATAGCTGAGCAGCACCTGGCGCTAACTGAGACGTTCCATTCTCCTTGGCATTTCCCTAACGCCAAGCCAGTGCCAAACGCACCCGAGGACGAGTTCGTGGGTGAGATCTTTCTCAAGTGCAATGCGCGCGAGATCATCGAACGCTGTACGACGACTGTCTCGGACCTTATTAACAAGGCTTACGGTCCAGACGTCAAGATACCGAAAGTTGTGCTGCAGGGTCACCTAGACACAGCTTTTCCGTACATACCGAGTCATCTGGAGTACATCATTGGAGAGTTGCTCAGGAACAGCATTCAAGCAGTAGTTGAGACTTGGGATTCGAGGACTGCTGAGAGTCAGGAACCGCCACCTATCGAAGTACTCACCTGCGAAGCCGCCCAGCACATCATCATTCGTGTTTCGGACCAAGGTGGCGGAATCGACAGAGACGTGCTGCCCTATCTCTGGTCTTTCGCGAAAGGACCTCGTCGACAAACGCGACTTCGAAACCTGTCGCACGTGCCAAGGTTGGCCGGTACGCTGCAGGAATTGCAGATGCCGGCTGGTCCAGAGTCCGAGGCAAAGACGCAAGCTACGAAGGAGAAGTTCGGATCGAGTTTGACCAGTCTTTCGAGCCGGCCACCGGATCTCAGGCTAGGCATGGGACTGCCGATGAGCAAGATCTATGCAGAATATTGGGCTGGAAGCCTGGCGCTGCACAGTCTGGAGGGCTATGGGTGCGATGCGTTCCTAGAGATCAGCAGACTTGGGAACAGGAATGAGACGTTGAGCACGAGGGCTAGCATGGATGCTGTGTGAGGCGTTTGGGGCGATGATAGAATGCGGAGACGGTGTAAACGTCCTTACACGCTTCATGGATTGCCTGCTTCGTAGTGACCACGAACGAGCACTCAACAGAGACCTCCCAACCAGTCGACAACATCGTTACCGTCGACGTCTTGGGCCTGCACTGCAGCCATTGACCCTCCTCTCATCAAATCAACCCTCATGTGCACACCCACCATGCTCGGGAGCTCTCCGTATTTCAGTCCATCCACGGAATGTCCAAGTATTCGTTTGCCCCATTCAATAGCCTTCTCCACCAAGCAAATTCGACATTCCTCCCACCGTCCATCGCATTCTGCCAGTGCGTCAGCGACATTGTCATCGCGCTCTGGTCATATGGGGCGGCTTACCTTCATCTCCACGTCACAACACGATGATAGTGTTTCCTGGCCCGCAATGCCAACAATGCGCGTCGCATCATGTCATTCACCTCCAGTCGGACCTTCATCTGAAGACAATTCCTCTGCGCCGTGGGCAGTGCGTGTGGCTGTGCAGAGATGAACAGAGTGCTAGTCTGACGAGTGATCGTAGCTTTAAGTAGGCAGCAAGCCCTGATTCTTGTGCCGCTGCACAGAGACGTGAGGCTGAGCAGGTCTCTATGGTTGGGAGTGCAACAGAGCGTAAAGAAGTCGGGCCCCGGATCCTCCCAATCTAGACGCTACAAGAATCGGCAGCATAGAGCTCGAGGCTTAAGAGTGGTCAAGAATTCGGCAGTCGTGGCGCAAAGCATTCGAAACGTTGGTCAATTTCTGCACGTCGGGGTGCGTCACAGCAGGAGCCGTAAAGAAGTCGGGCTCGGAAATGGCCTCAGAGATAGCCCTGGGGCGAACGTAAGATCCGCGAGGTTGCGCAGTAGATTCTGTCGGGCAACATAAGGCGGCATGAGAGCAGAGGCGTAAAGAAGTCGGGTCCCGGTGTTAACGTGGAGGGAGCAGTGGCCCTCAGCAGTGAGGCAAGAAAGCTAGATTTAGGGCGCCGGACGTCGGTGCGGTCGACAGACGAGACCGCAACGAGGGCGTAAAGAAGTCGGGTCTCTTGATTGTTGGGCCTAGTGAAGTATGGGTGACACCCGAGCGGAGTGACACTGGAGGGCAGGCATAAAGAAGTCGGGCCCCTGGGTACTTGAGTCCAGTGTAGCACACGCCGAATCCGAGCAACGGTGTAGTCGATCGAGCCTTGGCGGGTGATGTTGTTGACAGGTCGACACGATGCGCAATATTACAGCGGGAGGGCATCTGACTCCTGTGGCCGTTGCTTTGCGCTTGAATTCCATGCCGCCTTCGAGCTGCACTGCTGTCGGCGAGTCGTGCCTGGCCTCCGACCAGAATAAAGAAGTCGGGCCCCGGGACGACCGCGCGAAGCTGTCTGGTCGTTTGGCTTGTCAGTGGTCCTCTGCCCGCCCGAAGCACATCCGGCTCTCTTGCCCCCAAAGGAGGATACTGGACGCTGTGAGCAGCATCCGAGAACCGCGGGTCCAAATTGAATCTACCACTTGCCACGCATGAACTCGACCAGCAGCACGAACCACCACAACGGCACAGCCACCAGCCAATACGCGACAAGGGAGACAATTCTTGCCTTTGGACCCGAGAGGAACGATCTGCACCAGTCTAGATCATAGCTTCTGAAGCCCACGCATACAAAGATGCAATGAAGCCACTCCGCAAGAACATCGAACAAGTGGTCGAGCCTCGATGCGACGGGAAGCCGGCGCCAGAGGACCCACACAAAAAAGTAAATCCCTGCCCAGAACCACCAGGGAGGGTACTGACCATCAATGGCGCATGTCAGTGCATTCAACTCCTGTCAGACGAGATGCACTTACCTCTATATCCATATTGGATAGTAGTGAATGCATCGTAGTGATCGATGTGAAGTTTTGTAGCGATGTATTGTGATATTGATGCTTCGTAGCAATCGATCGCGAGGTGAATGGTTTGGTTGAGGAGAGGAGTGATACATTGTGTGCGAGTCTTCACTATACTGTCGCTCCCCAGGCCATGGTACTTACTCGACATTGTAGTATTCAATACATGCAGCAACGAGAGCTCAGGAAAGCATGGTTTGGCTTGGGAAAGCACAGAGCTGTCGGTGCGGAAAGGCCATCACACATTATCCGCTTCATGGTCAGGACTGACAAGCAAGCCTGACATACTGCCCATGAGCAGGCAAACAAAAGGCCGATCCGCAATGGCAAGATTCAGTACTGTCGTCCGACAACTGCAATGCGACACCTCTTATTGCAATCAACGGGAAAAGGAGCGACAGTGCATGCAGATCGCATAATCCTACAATATGAAGAGAAAGCTTCACAACTTCTCCGGCTACGTCGAAAAGCCTACGCTGAACGACAAGTCGGCCTTGTCGACAGAAGCTGGTACCTGCAGTGTGGGTAAGCCTCAACAAATTCTCATGCTGCTTGTTCCATACCACCTCGTGTTTCCTCGCCGAGACCCAATCTGGACGCTGCATTGGTCAGCGCTTATCGCACCAACCAACGAAATTCGAGATATTGGTGAACCTTCCCTACCATGCTCGCAAATATAAGCTCTTAGCATACCCTTCACAACCTATCTTCCCACAACGATCAACTGCAACGAAGGCTACGACACATACCGCACCAGCAGCAAATCTCGGCGTCTTGTCGAGCCAACGAAGCCGTAACCTCTGCCGACAAAGAGCATAGCTTTTGAGTGTGGAACACACCAGCTTCGCCATTTTGACTGCCTCTGTGATTGAGACAGCTACCTCCTGCAACAAGAACGCTTCAAATTCTCGCAGATACAACGCGCATTGATATCGCGAAACTGTACAACAATGGCTTCTACAACATCTTTGAAGCCAGAAGTCTGGACTATTGAGGCAATCGAGAATGGCGAGAAAATACTTGCGTGCTTCACTTACCCTATTATGGCCTTTATCGGACCCATTCTGATGGTCATCTTCCTCGGCTTCCTCATCATTCGGTACAACATAACACTGAATAGACTCTACCTATTCTTGTTCCCTTGGTTCGCGGTCTTATCCGGTCTTTTGCCCATGCTCCCTGTCCTATACATCGCACACTATGGCCTCGGACCCAAAGTTCATGGATACACGATCGGCCTAGCTCCAGTACTCCCTGGATCCTGTGCAGCATATCCTGAAGAGCTGAGATCAGGTGATCCGTGGCCTTGTCTTGTGGACTGGTTTACGGCATGCCCTGCGAACAATACGCTAGACCGTGGGATAAGTCCTGAGCTATGCAAGACTCTTGACAGCCTTAACTGGCCCTTGCTGGTCTTAATCGGGTCAGCCCTCTTCGGCTTAGGCTTCATACAATGGGTCCCGGAAGTCCGTTGCTGTCGATGCGAGCATTTCATGGCGGTCAAGGACCTCAGCATGCAAACTGTGCTCAATGAAGATCGGACTGCCATTGTGCGCCGACCCTGCTGCAGCGAGGCTTGTGCCACTCCACACGTGTCGCATGGACAGGACTTGGAGAAAGGAGAGATGGGGTGGGAAGACGGCGAGGCTGGGAAGGAGGACTGCAATCACGATGTGGACGCAGAGGAGCGGTGCAAGGAAATGAATCAAGATCCTCTCTCTTGCTTGATTCATACCGCTTTTCTGATGCTAGGCGGGTGATGCGGACCGATCCTTCCTGTTTGTGGATGACTCCGAGTGAAACAGTGGGCTCATATACTTAGCGCAGGTAGCTCTATCGCTAATCGAATGACACATACCGGTTTCTCGTTCACGACCTCAGTCTACATGTAGACGCCACATTTACCGCGGGCGCACCCAAATGCAAGATCCAAAGGTTGAGTAATCATGCCTGTTCACTCTACGCCCGCTTCAGACTGTCTGGACTCTGAGTGGTGTCTGGCACGGGACGTTCCAAGTCTCAGCCTTTGAGGTCACAGTCAATATTCTACTCAAAACAGCCATCATGAGCTGATACCTTTCCACGACCACGGTCGGCGCCTGTATCCTGTCCTATCTTCGCGACTAGCCAATCAAGAAAGTTCATTTCGTCACCAGTCAGCCCTACATTGACTGCTTCTCTTGCTGACTGACCTGTAGCGGCTCATTCTCCCGTCACTCAACCGTGTCTGCACGGTCAGCCCGACCATCAAAGGCGCCTGACTGGTAATCAAGAACCCTGCAGCAGTTCACCGTCCTGGGCACGTAATGCACCACCAGACAACCCTTTCGCCGCCGCAATGCCTTTGCTACCAGGTTCGCCCCGCAGATAAGTCGAAAGCTCTGTAGCAGCAGTATGCAGAAGTCTGCTACCGTGCGTTCCCACTCTGAGCTGCTCTGCAACCCGGTTCGAGCCTGCCACAACCTCAAAAATGTACCCAATGACGTATGGCAGCTGTGACTCGTCGTCGATGTATGACTCCCCGAAATACCTCACCAGATCCGCATGCACATGGGTTTGAACACCCCGGAGCAACTTCAGGCAACGCTGGTGGAGACCAAAGTAGTCGAACAGCAGATGGATCTCAGCAACAGCCATGCCCTCGCGAACTGCTTGTAGCAGCTCAATGGTCATGTAATGCTTTTGTACCATAACCTTCCTGGTGAAATCGGTCATGTCAACTGACGGTGGGCTTGTTCGGACAGCTTTGCTAGCCACTGCCACCATGGCCACGATGTTTGAAAAAGAGAGTTGAGCGGATTCACCGTCGACATAGCGCGGGAAGAAGATGTCCTTGACAGGAGAAGTGGTCTTGAGCCCACGCGGCCCTTTCTTCGACTCTGGAATCAAGGAAGGCCCACCTGGGCGGCGGTTGCGCGCGAAAATGCTAGCACTGGCACCTAGTGCTAATAGAAAGCGCTTACGGTAGTCAGCTGATTCGGTGGGTGCGGTGCCAACGAACAACCGCGTTGGGGTGTGCACTGAAATCATGTACTCCATGTCGTCCCAGACCACTTCGAGATCGGCACTCCTGCGGCACGCGTTGTAGAAATGAGCAGGATAGAGGACGGAGCGCCAGGCGTTGGAAAGTGTGATGCCGCCATCGTTCATCAATAAGTTAAGCCTGAATATCATAAGACCGGACAAGACTGGGTGGTTCTTCAGCGAGTGGAAACGGGGCGGCTTGATCTTGGGCTCTGAAACCTTGGCTTTAGCGGTCGCGATCGCTAACTGGTCCTCCAACGCCCAGTATTCTGCATCTGATTTGATGCGTTGAAAGACACTGTCATTCTGTGGTGGCTAATTGGCGATGTGACGATTGCGTGAGTACCGCAACCAGCCGTCAATGGTCTCGACCACTCGCCGGGCGGTGGTTTGCAGCTGATCGAATGGCCGACTTACGTCTTGCCGCAGAACGTGGTGTATGTCAAGCAAGATCTGCATCGCAAAGATTGCGAACATTGGCAGCTTTTCCATCGAACGAGTCTCCATCATGATGCCCATTGCGTTTGTCAGTTCGTCTCGCACCGGCAAATCAGCATGAAATAGAGTCAACTTCGTGAATTCGGGCAACAGCTCCATCAGGATGATCAAGTCCTCTTGGGCTTGCGCCTTCGGAGAAAGCTTAGTCCTGTCCTGAGCTGGATTGTACAGCCCAAAATGACCAGGCTTGTAGACCGGCACATGGCTAGCAGAGAGGACGTCTTCGTATGAGTTCAGCACGTTGGCAGTTTTGAGGCAGGTCCAGTCGGCGAAGTCGATAGAGTCAATGACATTCATATCTTCAAAGTATTCGCGGAGAAGCATCAACATGATGGGGTAGCTCGGGTTGCCGGGCAAAGACTGCACCACCTCTTCTGTTGTGCGTCTCAGTATGTTGAAGGCTGTATCCGTCGTCACAGCAGCGCTCATAATGTCGATCTTGCCATCCTTGAAGTCCCGCCAAAGATCCTGAAGGTGGGCGCGAATGTCATTGACATCGTGAAACAATGTGAGGACGGCGAATACGATGTCGTCGTGGGATGTTTCGAGCTCGTACTCGACGGCCGTCACGGACTTTCGGGTCTTCGTGGCCACGACCGGACCTTTGACGCTCGACGACGGTTCTTCGATCGTCAGAACCTCAAAGATATCCGTGGTCTCTGCCAGATCAGGTTCAATGCTTGGCTCGCTGTCGGGTTGGAGCAAGGACAATGTCTCCTCGAGGACGGCAATGAAGTGCCGGTGTCCAGCATTTGCCTTCTCGATTTCGGGTGAGATCCTGGATCCTGCGATTTTGGTGAAGAAGTCCACCGCCTTCTTGCGTAGTCCAATGACTTTCAATACGAGTGCTGCGATACTTCTCGGCAGTCTAATTTTGGGTTCTTCGGAGGTTGCAATGGCCTTTGCTAGTCTCGTGAACTCCTTCAATTTGATTTGGTAATGTTTTCCTTTCTTCGAGCCTTTAGGTGTGTTCGTCCCCGTAGCTTCGCCAGTCGAACTCTGTACCTCGACGCCGCATTTTCTGGCATTGTCGACCAGCCAGGTGGTGATTTTGCTTGTGCCGGCCTTGTATGCTTTGTACGTGTCGACGTAGGTACCAAGCGCCATAGTGCCAAGGCTCGTCGCCAACTGTCCGCAGAAGGGTGCAAAACGAACACTCGTCTGCGGGTGTCGAAAGATGACGATGGCGCGAGGTCGATTTGGCCGTTTGCTGGTACGGTGCTTACATGAAGCAAACGCCAAACGTACGTGTTTCACGGAATGCACAAGCCAAAGTGGGGGCTCCGAGCAGACGCGACGGACGCTAGCCGGCTGGCCGCCAAGATCTTTAGCGGTGAATGCTTGGCTGTGCATCATCCCTCCCATCATGTCCCAGCACTGGAGTAGGTACGATTTCCCGACTTTATTCGTAAGCGTAGCACAGTAGGTCGTTCGATATATTCATAGTTTGAAATACTTTGATGCCGGGAGCTAGACCTTGCATCTTGATCTCATCGTCTAGACTCGCCATTCCAGGGAGTGACGATGCTGATGACCGCCGTAAGCATCGAGACCATTGTTGGGTTGACGCTGTTGCCAAAGCCACCACAGCCTGTCGAGCTGGGCATGATGAAGAAAGAAAAGCGGATCTGCGTAGCTATGTCAGAATGTGTAAAGAGATGCGTAGATTCTGGCCTACCGTATGGAGCAGTGAAAGTCTCAAAGTCGCCTGCAATGCCGAACGGTATTGCATCGTGGACACGACTCTCCATCAATTGCACGAAGCTGTCATAGTCGCTCAGACTCAAGACTTCCTCAATGGACTCGGGGCTGATGTCATGTCCGTCTATGTGTCCAAGTTTGCCATCCAGGTCTCGAAATCCTCGGGATAAGCAGTGCGGATTGTACTTGACATCATAGTAGTCTGCAGTCACACCAGCAAATGGGCCGTCAACAACACATCTACCAGACCTTCCTACATTGATCTCACCGCCGACCTCGCCATCGCCACCAAAGCCGCTGTCCGGGTCAAATACTGGACTGTGCTCAAGTGCTTCGCTGTCGAGAGTCCAGTCCCAGTACACTAGGGCCCCTTGATATTGGCATTTCTGGCGGAGCGTTGTCTCGTAGATATGTAAAAAGTACCGATGCCAGGGCAGGAAGGGTGCGCTATTATGCGTAAAGTAGCCTACATGGCTATGGATCTTTGGGAAGTCATCATATGCTGTGCGATTGCTGTCCGGTGCCAGAGCGGATGGCTGCGTGCGAAGGCAGAGCACAGCAGAGATGTAGTTTGATTGATCATTGCGAGAAAGAGAGCGCCAATCGCGGCGTGCCGGACAGCCTGACGCGGAGCTGCCTGCATGAGGATCCTGCTCGGCATGGTGCGGTGCATCTGCTTGAGCGTGGGATTCCTCCTGACGTGTAGAGACGACGATAAGTGCGACTAAGCCCGCAACTGCCAACAAGAGCATGGCAATCATGGCCATCAACGCGGGACCTCTTTTCTCGCTTGTTTGTCCATCGTGTGTTTCATCCGCTCGAATATCCTTAGAATCTGCATCCTCGTCACTCGCAATAGCCTCATATCTCTGCTTCCGGCTCATTGACCACCACATTTTCGCAGCCTATCGCATACTCTGTCTCTTGCGCTCCTTCCGTGATCATCCAAGCCCAAAGCCGACGGCTAGTGTCGTGGAAGACGAAGAGATTGGGAAAGATGAAGAAATCCATGATACCTACCTTCATGCATATTTGGCCAATGTGACTATGCTACAGTCTGCAGGTCGCATCGTGGTCTCGCAGGGTGAGGTGAAGTTCACTTGCTGCACTGACCAATCGAAGCTGGGCAAACAGTCCACGCCGTCAAGCCACCCTCGGCAATCTTTGCCCCCTTTCCTTCGACACGCCTCGAGCCCGCCTACGTCGTCCGCCATGTCGTTCACAAGTGGATTCACGGTACTCTGCAGACGATATCACGATGTATTTAAGGCTGGACATGATACGTTCCGCGCAAGGCGAGGTCAGTGACACCTCTTCTCGCGGAAACGGTCAGGAGACACCATGTATCCCTTTCTTCCGGCCGCAGCAGACTTCATGCTCAAGGCAGAGGAAAATCAGAGCCGGTTCACAAGGACATTTGAGGTCACTTAATATGCGTACCTTGGCTGCCACGCATTTCAAGCACTTTGGCAGATGCGAGTCGTCCTCTTACAAGCTTTCGATGGCAGCTCTTATGTCTTCTCAGCTGCAACACCCGCGAAGCTTACCACAGGATGCCAACCACATCCCTTGGCCGGGATCTCGTAGGCGCATCGATTTGACCTCCGCTGAGGGCGAATCGATTCCCACTGGTTGCTATCTCTGGGCAAACTGGGATGTTGATAAGCTGCAGCAACGGTCGCAAGAGCTTCACGCACCCCCTATCCTCCCCACTTTGAGGGTGAATGGATGGCCACCTCGTCAGGCATAGAGCACACTGTCGCTCAACATACCTTCACAGCTCAGCCAGAAGATTGGAACGGCTCAAACGGGAGCTTTGAGCACCTTTCATAGATTACGGTCAGGTAGTCATTACTATGCCGGGCGACTTCACACACAGACTTGCTAATATCACTGTCAACACTGATTAGGGCTTGCACGTGCGACCTTGAGTCTTGGAGCATCATGTATGTACGTGCCAGACATTACCGAGCTCGACTGGAGGGACACTTCTTCACGATGGCATATTGCCGACGTTATCGCACTTTTGCTTTTCCATTGCTGGACACCTGGCACCATACGGAGCCAAGTCTGTTCATTCTATCGGCCCAACCAGTGAAATAGCGTCTAGCCTGACGAGCCTTTCAGCGGCGCGGATGTACATCAAGCAAATCGATGGCTGTTCTTGGTCGTCTTGCTCTGTGGCCAAGAAATACATCCCAGTCAACCACCACTTCTAGAGTGACTGATTTGCGAGTATTGGGTAGACAGTACCTGACTGATGTGAAATGTGTCAGTCAGCTAGCTAATCAAGAATGGCCGGACTGACTCATGACAACAGACACGTTCTCCGTCGCAGACCGCTTCATGCCGACAATCTCCTTTGAGGCAGGATGATACACCGCATGCGTGTATACGCCTGCTCGAGATTAAGGACACAAGGCATCAACGATCGAATGGTAATGGCACGGCGAGATAGAGTTTGTGCGCTTTGGCTTGGCTGGGCACGCGAAGCACTGCCGAACGGGGATCCCTGTTACTCTCCAAGCTTCAGATGCGAGATCAGCGACGACGCTGCCTTGATTGTTCAACCACGACATGCTGATTCGAAACCCACTCACCGGAACGCTGGGGAGCTCGTTTCAATGGTGCAGGATTGCTGGTGGACCACGGCACCCCTCTTTCTGCTCATTTGCACCTTATAAGTTCTGGTGGTGATGGCCTCGCCACTACGTCTCCCAAGTCCGCGCATATTTCCAGAATTTCTATCAGACATCAGTGAAGTCATCACGCTATCAGCTCCCACTGCCCACGAGACTACAAGCAAAATGTCCGGAAGAAAGATGGCACGAGTTACCACCGAGCTCCCTGTCGAGCGCCCACGCAAATTCGGCGTGCCCATCGACCTCTGTGGCGTGGAAGGCCCCGCAATGCTGGAATACACCAACACGGAAAGCGTCACCAACACCGCCTTCCGCTTCTGCATGGACCACGGCATCTCCATCAACTTCCAGCAGAAAATCGCCGACGCCATCATGGAGTTCTGCGGCAAAGGCAACTACCCCAACTACTGCTTCGACACTGTAGCCGCTGCCGAGTCTGCCAACGAGGAGTCGGAGTTGCGGGGCAAGGTCGATCATCTGTATGAGGAGTTGGCGAACGTGAGGGCGAAGCTTGCGGAGCAGGAAGCTGAGAATTCCAGGTTGAAGGGCGTGACGTCGCAGGGGTATCCGAGCTCGACGAGCCCGACCCAGGGGATTGCGGAGCAGTTTACTGTTACGTCGAGGCCGGTTGGTGAGCAGAAGGATTGGCGGTTGAGGGACTCGGCTATCTCGGAGACGTAGAGGTGAGGTGGGTGTATTAGTATCGTGGTGCTTGTGCCTGCACAGCTGGGCTGTCACCGTGCCTCTAAGCGGGTATTGGGCCGGGTGACCAGCGTTGGTAGGCACTGGCGTTCTCCTGGAGTGTACGCGTGTATTGTTCGATTGGGCATGATACCCAAAGGCACACAGGTTGGGTCGGACGGGAAACTTGTATTGTACTTTAGCTAGTATACATTTATTCGCTCGTAGTAGTCTTCTCGTGTGTGCATTTCACCTCTATCAGAATATGGACAAAGTGAACATGTTCAAGACCAGTCCATCACAACAACGATGGCAGCCTGACCGCGCACCATAGCCGCGTGTCAAGGATAAAAGTCCCCATGCGCTGCCGACCCGTGATGCGACCATTGCCATCTGGAGAGGGCCAGTCTTGCGCTTCCGCCACTTTATCGCGCTCCATCACATCATCTCGATCGAACTTGTATTTCCTAGCAGCATCCCAGACAGTCTGCGTAGCCCATTCAGCCGGAACATATCGCTCAAAGTCGTGAACAGACTCATGGTAGTCACGAAAGCAACAAGGGTGGTTGCAATTGCATTTAGGCGGGCTATCAGGCTAATAGCACACATTTATTGAAATGATGCTCGTACTTTGTAGACTTACAACTCGGCGTGCGGCAGCTTCGCGATCGCTGCGACCCTCTCGTCCATCGTTCGCTGAATCATTTCGCGATTGCGTCCATCACGTAGAATGGCCAGCCATTCGTTGCGCGTGATTGTCTTGATGTAACCATCAATGTCGACTACGGGACTCAATTTGGGGTAGCAATAGGCAAATGTCATGATCCAGTCAACCATACCCTTTCGGCAAGGGGAGCGAGTCGAGTCGATGTCTGGGAAGTCCCAGTAATGCCACTGAAGGTTGGCCCACGGACTCGCGACTTCTGCGTCAGTTGTTGGATGGAAGCGCAACTCGAGGTATCGAAGACTCGGCAGTCTGGCTAGGTCTGCAGCCGGAGCTTCGCCATTTGTGCTAGATCCATATGGCGTACCAGGCAGCTTGACCCGGAAGAAGTTCATGTACCACGGATCTGTGGAGTCTAGTTTGATCTTATTCAGGCAGTTCAGTATGTCGGTCCACTTCCTGCGGACCAGGCCTGGTATGATACCAGGAATGCTGATATGCTTGATTGTATCATACTCGATAACTCTCTTCAGCTTCGTATGCAGGTCCTTGCTCAATGCAAAGAGGCCACGATCGACTCCAGCGATGGAGGGCGACTTGGTCGGAACTGCGAGATGCCGATATGCGCTGCCTGCTCCAATGATCGGCTGATAGTCACGGCAAAGCGAATACTTGGCAGTCTGACGGTCAACACAGAAATGACGGACTTCGCCGACCATGTATTTGAGAACAATGTTCTGCAGGTCGTCCTGGAGATCAGTAAATCTGAACGCTGCTCCTCGAGCATTCCACCACTTCTGCTGAGCAGCATAAGCGTCTTCACCAACGAAGTGACGCTTTGGTAGGGAGGTTCCAGACATCACTGATCCAGTCACTGAACTTCCGCGGCGCCCCATTGCTCATCATGACCATCAACTCCCGCTTCGCATCGAAGAATAGTGGTACCTTCGCCACGATGCCCTTGAGCTGGTCGACTGGAGCACAACTAATCGCGAACAACTGGATCCGCGGCACACCCTGTGGCAAAGGATGTATAGCCTGATCGATCATAATGACCCGCAATGGTCTTATGAAGTTGGCAAAAGTGGAGTCGTTGAGCGCCCTGACTATGCTGATAGCCCTTCCGAGCATCTTGTCCCGCCGGTCTAGCGAGTCTGTGAAAATGAGAGGCGGCTTGAAGCCATGCTTGTTGTTGCGAAAAATGGGCCAGTCGATCGGATCAGGAGAAGGCGGTGGAGGAACTCTTTAAAGCTGTTGCCTTATCCGCTTGCTTACCACCCGAATGAAGCCAGGCATCTCGAGCACATCTTCATGATCGGCCATTGCGTGAAGGGTGACTAACAGTATGCTGTTCGATAAAGATGCCGAATGGGTCTGCTGGGGGTTGAAGTCGATTGGGTGCGGCTCGCCAGTGAGGTCCGTTAGTGGACGGTCGCTGCTTAAGAGTCGTGCCTTGAGAATGATTGCTTGAGAGTAGGTAACTGAGGTTCGTTGTCCAGAGGTAATCGCTGCTTGGAAATTGCTGCTCGACAGTTGCCGCCTAAGGGTCGCTACTTGGAAGTCGACAGTTGCTCGTTGATAGTTGCAAGATAAGAGAATCGAGAGCATGTGATCGAAAGTCCTCCAGCACAGCTTAAGCGCTACAGCTTCCGCTGTGTTTCTCGTCCAGGAACGGATCGTGAATGCGCCAGTCGTGTGCATGCCAGTAGGCGTCCACATCCGACTTCAAGTTGCCATTCACGAGGTGCTCTCCGCCATGGGACAGAGCTCAATTAATGTCGCCAGATCCGTTGGCCGGAAAACTTATTTCTGTTGGCAACCATTCTCTCTTGAAGCGAAGGCTGTCGAATGTCGGGCTGCTGAAATTCTTAGGCTATATCTGCCACAATATCAGTGTCGAGGGTGTGTCGAAGAATCTGTATATATTCGGCCGCGTGAGTACTAGGGCTAGATAAAGAAGAGATCATAGAAGTTGCATCCATGCTAAGTATCTGAACGATTCTGAGCAGCAAGAATGCTGAACAAGGGAAAGACCTGATTGTTAGAGTAGCACAAAGGGAGCAGACCACGCTCACACGAAGCTTGCGTGTCAGCTTCAGGTGCCGATAAAGCATCAATCGTGAGTTCTCGCTATCCAGAACCGGAGACCATATTCAGAACACTGCCCTTCAGTACCATCAAATCCAAGCACAAGAAAACAATGCCACCAGCACATCTCTCCACCCACATCCCACGAAGCACTCTCCAAGGCGTCGAACCTCCTAAGAACCCGCTGTCAGCACCTTCACCCACCGCCACCCCTCACCTCACCTCACCTCACCACAGCACACTACTCACCTAACCTCAGACCCTCCCTCTCCCCTACCTCGGATGATCAGCAATCTCCACCACCTTCTTCACGTCCCCCTCCCCTAACGCCCGAATCTCATTCAGCACCTGCACCTGTCGCTCCCCCTGCTTGAGACCCAAGTAATACCCAATAGCTGACGGGATTAGCGTGACGGGAAAGGGCTTGTTGTATTTCGATGTCAAGATGGCATCTGCGCAGGTTAGGGAAAGGGGACCGTCTGAGAGAGCAAGAGGTGGTGTGATGTAGGCAGGTACCTATGAAGCGAGAGAATCCCGACATTGTGCCGGATCGTGGTACAGTTTCACTTCGTCCGTACAATTTCCTGCCGCCCGTAAGTGACCTCCTGGACTTGCTTTCTGATAACTCCTGTGATCTTGCAGATGATTTCTGGAAACATACATGAACGATAGCGGAGTATGATTGACGCAAGGTAGCGGTGGCTGGTGGGCCAGAATGAACCACATCACTAGGGCGGACCAATGGAGCGGTCGGGAAACGGTCAAGACTCAAATTTTTAAGTCCGATATAGCCGCGTATGGTCCATTTGAGCGGCGCGTTAGGGGAGTTCAGAAAGCAGTGGGAGTCTTCTTCAGTTGGTTCATGTACGTCTCGGTAGGGCTTGTGTATTGAAGCATTTGTTTCTTGGAATCTATACACATTCGACCTGGTCTTGCCGTCTACTGCCTCACGCATTCGCTCCCTCAAAACCCCACTCAACGACGCCCCATACCCGACTATAATTTCACATTCGCACTCACAAACCCATTCACAACAGACGTCATCAGCTGATTCGCAATGGCCGTACTCGGCGGCAACCTCAACCCTCCCTCCTTATACTCCGGCCCTGCTGGGTCTCCCAGCCCCGACGTGCCCACTCTCAGCGCTTCCCGCACCTCGTCAAACGTGAACCACTTCGCATCGTCCAGTTCAGGGTCATTGCCCAGATCAATCGTCTCCCCTTCCTTCGTCGGAATCGTCTGCCCGATCGCTCCGATCATCAAGTTCGCTGGGTACGGCCAGGGTTGCGTGGAGTGGATCACCACGCGCCCGACGTGCACACCGGCTTCTTCGTAGACTTCGCGCCGGACGGCTTCTTCGATGCTCTCCGCGGGTTCCGCGAAGCCGGCGAGCGTGGAGTACCAGTAAGGGGGCCAGCGCTTTTGGCGGCCGAGCAGGATCCGGTCGCCAGCGTGATTGACGACGGCCATGATAACGGTGGGGTCTGTGCGGGGGAAACAGAGGTTGGAGATCCCTTTGCGCGTTACGCAGTCTGGGCGGTCTGGGGAGGGGGAGGGGGCGGGTGCGCCTTTTTGTGCGGTGCCGATTTTCAGGCGTGCGAGGTCTTGGGGTGGGCAGGTGCGTTTGAAGCCGGCGTTGACGGAGAGGGTGGGTTGACCGCAGGCGGCGCAGAAGGGGTTGCGGAGGTTCCAGTCGAGGAGTTGGCGGGCTTCGGCGTAGATGGCGGCTGAGGGGGATGTTAGCGCGGATTTCTCTTTCCCTGATCGTGCCAGGGACGAGGGCGAAGTCAATGGATCTGGGAAGGTGGGATGTTAGTGGACTTACCGTCGCTGGCGTGAATATCCATTACCCTACCCTTTGCGAAGCTCAACCCTCTCCCCTTCAACTCCCCAATAAGCTCCTCCGCCTTATCTTTAATCGACAACTTCGGCGTTACATCGACAGCAAAATACGGCGCCCCCCGGTAAAAATTCTTCCCCTGATACCCCAAGCCCTCCTTATCCTTCTCGTCGATCCCCAAAAAGATTATCTGCGGCACATAGTTGTCGCTATCATACTGCGCCAGCACCTCCTCCTCACTACTGCTATACGGGTCCTCCCCGATCACGGGCTTCACATCCTCGTACTTGACGAAGGCGAGGCGGTCGGACGCGCCGTCTTTGACGAGGGGTTGGAGTTCGTTGCAGAGGAGGAAGGAGGTGGAGGGGTGGTGCAAGGCCTGGGAGAGGAATTTGTGGTCGGCGCGGAGGAAGCCGACGCGGTTGAGGGGCGAGCCGGAGAAGTAGTTGGCGACCTCTTTGCCGAATTTGCGGGAGAGCATCGAGTCGTGGTCGTCGGCGGGGAGGGGGTTGGCGGGTTGTGGCATTTCTAAGTAGTGATTCTTGTGGCTAGGGGGGGTTGAGGGTGTCTCTATGCGGTCATTGGATTTGGTTGTGAAGAAGCGTCTATGTGTATGGTCTGAGCAGTGTAGATGAGATGATGTAGGTGCAAGATACTACCTATCTGAGTAATCACAATGCTTTCTATCTTACAATCACCTTAACTCCGTTGATGCGGCAATGCGATATGCATTAGAGGGGCAACGGTTCGCCGGCCTCGGGAATCGTGGAGCTCGAGTGCTTTTGCGTCACTACAGATCTGCTTGACTCATACACCCGATCTACTATGCTCCACCTGACTCGCGCCGACATCTGTCTTCAATATCAACCTTACCATTGCCATACTACCATCAGCGACCATGTCCAAATTCTACCTCCCGTCAACCAGCACCACCGCCGCCTCCACTCCCGCCGCCAAAGACTCTCGCTCGCAAACCTACTTCTCATCACCCACCCACTCACCCATCTCGGAAAACCCCTACGACTCCGACGACGACAACGACCTCCCCTTCCCCACCGAGCTCCCCCGTAACGACTTCCTTGCGCCAGAGTTCGACCCTCAGACCTATCTCTCCTCCCTGCGGAATCGTCACCAAACGCTCGAAGATCTACGCAGTGATTTGAGGCAAAGAAGTCAATTGCTTAATAGGGAATTATTGGATCTGGTGAATGGAAATTATGAGGAATTTCTAAGCTTAGGTGGGGACTTGAAGGGCGGTGAGGAGAGAGTTGAGGGTGTTAGAGTCGGCGTGCTGGGGTTTCGGAGGGAGATTGAGGGAGTTAGGAGTAAAGTGCTGGAGCGGCAGCGGGAGGTCGGGGAATTGGTTCGGGAGAGGAAGGAACGGAGTAGGGATGTAGCGATTGGACGAGGTCTTCTGGAAGTGGAAGATAGACTGGTGGATTTGGAGGGTGGGCTCGGGCTCGGCGAGGGTGAGGAGGGGATGGAGGACGAGCATGATGAGGAGTTTGATGAGGATGAGGATGAGTCTGTGGAGAGCAGTTCGCTTTCAGCGAGGCAGATTAGGAGGTTGGAGAGGCATACGCAGCAGTTCGTGCTGCTACTGCGGCTAGTAGAGAGGCTGGGATCGAATCATCCGTTCTTGCAGGGGAGGAGGTCGAGGATCGAGGCGGTCAGGAAGACGGTGCTTTTGGATTTGGCTGCTGCGTTGAGGCAAGCGAAGAGCGAGGGGAGAAGCGAGGACGTGTTGAGGGTAGTGAGGCTGTATGGCATTCTGGGAGCGGAAGCAGAGGGTGTAAAGACGCTCAAGGGGAGCTAAAGCTCGTACGATTTGCTCATGAGAGCATAAACCTACCAACCCTTTGCGGAGATCAGAGCAGACATGCAAGATTCGCTCATGCTAAAGCCAAGTCTGTGAAGGACGTCTATGTGGACGAAGTGCTTAATGTCCAGCGACGAGGCACGTTCATATGTTGTCATGTGTGCCTCGCGCACAAGACGAAGGTTGCGATGCAGTGTTGCGGAGGAGCCAGCAGCATAGCCCTCCAAGCTATCAGCAGCTTGCTATGGAATGACTGCGTGAATGCGCGGGATGGAGCAGCAAACCTGGATACTTTCACATGCAGGCGGGGTTGATTCACGCCAGGTTGTTAGCGTGCACGGGCCTTGGCTTTCGAGATTCTTGGTTCGAGTTTCGAAGAGCAACTTCGTCCTGAGACTTTCTTGTCACTAAAATTGGAATCGAGAAGCGCTTCGAGTTGTTTCGCTGAATCATTACTTTCTTGCTCCTGAGGTCTGCGTGGCGGTGGAAGTCGAGCACAAACACAAGCTCCTCTTCTTACGGACGACGATACTCCTCCCAAACAACATTACTCCTACCATCAACTCTACAACAGCCTGCCCCCAACACAGCCTTCAGTCATGGAGTACGACGAGATAACAGGCAAGAGGCGCCCAGTACGCGGGAACCGTGAGAGAGATGTCGAGAATCCCATCACCCGTGAGAGTCGCTGGGACTTCAAGCGGCCACTCAAATTTCAAGTCCCGAACCCCTTGGACACGGTGTACTGGGAAACACAACAACACTTACAGCGATACAACACCAAGTCACTCCACCACGAACAAGATCCCCTCCTTGTCGAGGCACTGAACATCGCACCGACACTCTGCATTGAGCCGTATCAGACGGTCCCGGTCGTACACTGCCTGGTAAGGCATGGCTTCTTCATCAAGCTACAGCTGAAGATGGTGTGTGATATCGACTATGGTTGGGCCAAGTCCACGGTCATGGTCAGGGACGATGATCGGTGGATCACACTCCAGAGCTTCCTTCAAGGTCTACCCGACCCGACCATGCCGGGTTACAGGCAGGCGGCATGGGACGCACAATTCTACTCGTGGTTGGACAACGGCAAGTCTTTCAACTTCCTGGAGCTCCCGAAAGAGCTGCAGAAGAGGATCTTCCTTTTTGCCATTGGCGAGTACATCCAGCCCATTCACCTTAGACCGGAGGACGACGACGGTCAACTCAGCATTTGCCTCACGGGTGGCTCACCAAAGCCAGATGTTAGACATTCCTACAACAAGACCAGTCTGCCGAGACTGCGCCCCGTCAACCTTGCCCTCCTTTCCCTGAACAAGGCAACTCGCGCAACTGCACTAGAAGTTCTCTGGGTAGACACCACCAAGCGGTACGGCACCGATAGCACAGCATGCAGCTGGTTCATATCCACAGACCTGCTGGCCGACACGCACATCTCATCCATACTCCAATTCGCAGGCGCAAAACACCTCGGCTTCGTGCGACGTATCCAGCTCGCCTACAACAACGAAATCCTCATCCAGCTCTTCGGCTGCCCGGTCCCACCAATCCATATCGAGCATGCCTCCGTCGCTGGGCCCGCGCTTCGCGCTCTTCCAAACCTCAGGTCCCTGGAGATCCATTTCCAATCTGCTGCCCATCCGAACTACAGTCCTTGGTACGCCCAAAAGGACGAGGAGATGAAGCAGATGTATCCTTGGGTGAAGTGGAGACGATTGCCGTGCACGAAGGCGCTGCACGACTGGATTCTGTTGTGGGCGGCGCGGGACCTCATGCATATCCCTCTGGTGAGGCCGACGGGGTATATGAAGACGGACCTCAGGAAGAAGTGGGAAGGCATCATCGGCAGTAACAGCTCGGAGCGCAGCGCAGCAATCAAGTGGATTGAGCAGGAGAAGGAGGCCGTGCGCAATCTGCCTCGCACTGAGCTCTACTTGTGAGTTGTCCCCCCATTTTCACCCCCTCAATTTCCTACCTTTGCTGACCAAAATCCCGCCGCACAGTCCGCCTAAATGCGACTGTCCCAAGCCGTGCGGCGACGACGAGCTGCGATACTTGCACGAATTTGCCAGCGCGCCGATTGAGCGCACATTTGATCCGAAGCCCCGTCCGGAAGCTTGGAAGAGGGCGTATGACGCGTACTGCTTTGATGAGGACGATGTAGCGGGGAGGCAAGAGCGCGAGGAGTGGGATGCTTAGATGGGCTGGGATGGTGAAGGAAGGGGTTGGCGAGGCGAGAGATAGGGGGGTAATAGTGATGATTGTGTGCAAGGGGATGGGAAGGCTGGAGATCGTGCGGGGGCAATGCGTGGGTTTTGTTAATGCTTTGGGGGTTGTCGATGCATTTAATGGATGACTTAAGGTAGGCGGCACATCATACGGGCGAGCTTGCTGTTACATGGGGTAGAGAGAACGGCGGGGTGAAGGGATGAATGGAGAATGATGAAACAGGCGGGATAATGGATTCGACCGTCGATCATCTTGGCCTCGGCTTTCGTGACTGGCGGTCGGGGCTGGTGGTGAGGTGCAGATGCTAGTGCTGCGCGGTCCAACTTCGCAGCTAAGAGCGCGCAAGAGGCACATATTTGGCGTTCATCCAGACGACGTATGCGAAATTGCCCCTTGGAGAGCCATGGTCAATATATGCGGAGTCGATCAATCCTTGAAGTTCATCGAGGATCAAAGGTCTAGATCTAGACTAGGGGAATTCTTGTCTCTAGGTGGTGACTGGATTGGATCTAAATTGAGCAATGGTCATGGCAGATACTGGTACAGCGGCGACGAGCATCTTAGCCCCTTCATGCCGGCGCAGAGGACATTATTTGTTACCTCTATGGATATATTGGTGTTCCAAATCATGCAATCCGCTTCTTTCACTGCTTGTGAGGGCAGGAGAATGACTTACGGGACGGATGCTCGCTGCTTGCCGATTGAACCCAAGCAATGCCCTTGACCTGCATCTGCATCACCGGTGTGGAAAATAATAGGCAACAATGTGGCAGAGTCGAACATTCACGAACGTCCTCGAGAGTCACATGAAGATGCAGAATATTCCCTCGCGCGTTCTTGAATGTCCTTGAGCGGTGTGGGCCTGCTTTCACTTTCTTGGTATGCAGACACACTTTCTTGGGACGCTTGTTCTACGACATCAATCTGGCTCTACCACAACAACACGACCAACTTCGTATCCACTTCGACTTTAGCTCTACGACTCTGGCTGTACCTCCACATTAGATTGCCCACCGCAGCCGACCTCTTGACAGAACAGCTGCACTGTTTATGTCAATCCATCTTCCGGATAACTCAGACTTACCTTCTCACTCCAATCACTGCGATCATGTCTACGACCAACGCAATCGACAAACCCTTCCTGCATGCCGCGCGCAAGGCTTTGCATGCACACAAGCACTCCACTTTTGCGAGGTACCTGGTACCGGATCTCGTGATTGTTGCAACACCCAGCTCGGCTAGCAGTGATGCTGCTGTACGCCATTTCGAGGTCAGTCGTGCTGGGTATGAAGACCTGCCTTGGTTGAGGGTGAAGGTGTTGATGTTCTTTGCGCCGGATGCGCGGGAGAGGTTGGTGTTGATGGTCAAGGGAGCAGGCAAGACTCAGTCATTTGGGTAACTTTCTTGGCGGCGTCACGTGGACCATGACTCCCGCGTATGGATAGTAATGAGAGCTACAAGCTGCAGTGGCAATGGTGGCAGGCACGTGGCCAGATCTTCAACTTCAATGGCCTGTCAACGGAGCTTCAGGACATGCTTCTCCTGCAGATGGCTGGCGAGGTGCGACTTGTCACCCACGAGTGGTACTTAGGGGCAAAAGAGGAGGTATTGATAAGAGAATTCCCAACGCCCTACGTGCTATCCGACGATGGAGCCAGCCGACCTTACATTGTGTCGACTCAGCAAAGGCATCAACGCCAAGATACAACCCATCATACGCGATCAGACCATCAAGCAGTTCTGGGGCATCCAGGACTTTACGTGGCACTTCCTCGATCCGAAATACCTGTTCCCACACTTCATGCCGAACCTGACTCGGATCATGCTGGATTTCTCGGACTCCGACTATGTGCAGTTCTTTCACAACGAGACACTCCCGAATATGGGGCGGACCGGCGTCTATAGTTTCCTTGAGGGACCTCATGCGGCGTATTTGAGCAAGCTCCCGAATCTACGTTACCTGGAGCTGTGGTTTCACTCGACCATGGACGTGTTGGCTTATGATGAGCAGCCGTGGCGGTACATGGATGTAGACAACCCATACGAGAATCGCCCATATCCTTGTCGGAAGGGCATGGTGGATTTGATCATGCTGTTGGCCTATCAGTACATCAATCAAATTCCGTCTATCAACATGACCGGATATGTCAAGACTGTAACACGCAATAAGTGGCTGAGCATCTTCCACGAGATCAAGGACGCAGTGCGTCGGCAAGAAGTTGAGCAAGATATTGAAGCCGAGAAAGTAAGAGCATTGTTGCCTGAGAATTCGTAAGTGTGATTCTTACTGCAAGCATAGTCCTACGGCTAACTCACATCATCGCAGTCCACCCGAGTGCAGCTGCGCTTTCCCTTGCTGCTACAAGGGTCTCCTGTACGTGAAGCGCTACGAAGGCCAGATCGATCCTCTGCGGAGAACACCACAGAAAGGCATAGAGGCAGCGATCGAAGACTACGAGTTTGATTTCGAGGACGATTTCCGCAGACCGCACGAGGAAGGCTCGGAGGATGACAAGAAAGCCAGGAAGTTCCCACCATGCTGTGAATATAGCCATTACTGAGGGACCTACTCCGCATCAGCATGAGTGTGGGAAGCATGGTCGACGATGGAATGGATGTGGCGGGGCGGAATGAAAGGTGGAAATCAGATAAGTGCTTCGAACGATGAATCTCACACGGGCGTCTGATCTAGACACCCGCACTTTTCCAAAGCAATGGCGTGCTTATCTCCTCACAAGCACAGTCACGGATTCTCCGATCAGTTAGCCACATCGAACATTACCAACTCAAACACATTGGTCAGGCCCACAATGCAGCTTGCGAACACACCCCTTTTTCCATAAAAGCAAAGCTCATGATGGCATAGGTGTCCACTCGAACCACACGTGGTACCCTGACTTGCAGATAGAATGCCCTCCCAAGAGGTCAATCGAACTCATAGCAAAAACAAACCCGAAGTTCCAAACAAGCGCATACATACTAACATGTCACTTGCGAAGGGTGCAGAAACTTGTTATCAGACGTGGATCTTGCGATCGTCTGCGTTTACTGACTTAGCTATCAATGCAAACCTTGGATTGCGATTGCATTGATGTCATGTGATGTGGAAAGAACTCTTCTATATTGCTGAGTGATATAAGGGATTATGCCGAGGTAGGGCCGGTGGTGCTTGAGGTGGTTGTAGTTGGGTGACGGGCAGTAGACTGGCGAGAATCCAGAGGGGGGCTGTGGAGGGAGGATGTTGAGGTGATTCTGGGTGACTCTTGCCCTTTGTTGCAGTCCGTTGAGCAAACATGAGTGTAGAAGGATGAAACCACTCACTGCTCGACCTTGATCCACCATGCCGCCAGTCCGCCATGAGCTCCCACAACAACACCTCAGACCCTCACCACCTCCCATCCCCCGACTGCCGCGAAAAGTACGTCGAAAACCCCATCGTCCGCTATGACCTCCGTGACTTCAGATGCCCTCTCCTATTCCAGCCTCCACACCCCTACGACTACGTCTACTACCTCACCCGACATGTGCTCGCATCTTGGAGTTCTGGCAGCTCTGCGCGACGACAAGATCGAATCTACATATTGGCTCTGAATGCTGCACCGACATGCTTCTTCGCTCATGAGACTGTGCCTGAAGTGCATTGTCTTTCGCGAGCAGGGTTGTGGATTAAGCTGCAGTTGAAGGCGGTCTCGGATGTGGTGTATGGGTGGGATATGCCGGGAATTCTGGTGAGGGATGATGAGAGGTGGGTGATACTGGGGGCGTATCTGAGTAGGGTTGGGGAACCTTACAGACGTCTGGTGGTGGGCTGATGGGGCTAGCGGTGAAAGCTGCGGGATCGATGGCAGTTGTAAATTTGGACGACTCTGAAGAAACTTGCTGGCATTGACGAATTTATGGGCTCAGGTCAGGGAAGTGGTAGCTCATGAGTGCATACTTAGCTCGCCACGGTCCCTTGATAGCCGCTAAAGCCACCCGTCTCTTCTTTCAGAATCTCAGGCAACTCATCCTCAACATAGCTCCTCTTCCAGTCCTTCTCCTTTGGCTGCCATCCCAACTCCCTCAACCTCACAGCTCTGCTCCGTGAGTTGAGCCCAATGACAGCACCCGTGAACTCTCCAAAGACATCCACGTACAGATCCTCCGGCAGCGTTCTCGGCTTCGAGTCCTTGATCTTGCCCGCCTCATGCAATTGCTGTCCGATCAACGAAGCGACCTCGTGCCAAGATGGCTCGTTGCCGCCAGTGCATTCGCAGAAGTAGTACGGGTTCTCCAGGGTCTGAGCTGGTGTGGACTTCTCGAGGTGGTGGAGCAGCACTATGTATGCGCGAGCCAGGTCCATGACATGGATGTTTGACTCGACGGGAGCGCCCGTACCAACGTGGGCGGCATAGCCATGCTTGATGGCGAAACGAGTCAGAGTAGGAATCTGGATGGTCAGGCGTTTGTGATTGGGGTTGACTTGGATATGGTCAGTCTCCCATATCTGGGTAAAGAAGGCACAAGTGGTAACTTACAGCCGTAGATCAAGGGAGGAATCATGATAGCAATTTTTGTCTTCTCTCCCAATTCTTTCTGCGTCTTCGTGATTGCCAGATCAATCTCTCTATGCGGTGCCTTATCGGGCACACTGTCGACCTCAGCCTTTACATTGTCATGGTAGACCTTATCCGACTTCTTTGAGCCCTGAGCACCATCGTCCAGAACAGAAGTACCGGATGTGTGGATGTAAATTGTTGATTGACCTTTCTGAGCTCGCTGCTTGACGCCATCCAGCACGGCTTCGGCACTAGGCAGATGGTCTGCGGTGGCAGTGTGGAAGACAATATCTGCCTGTGCAGAGTGCTCGGTGATCTTGGCCTTGTCTCCTAGATCACCCATGACCACTGCGGCACCGGAAGCTTTGATCTGATCGGCATGTTCCTGGCGGCGAACGAAGCCTGTTACGTTGTAGCCTTCCGAGACGAGGAGGTCCAGGACGTTCCATCCGATGAAGCCTGGACCGACGATGAAGACGCTTTTTCCTGCTGACATGTTGAGCACTGCTGTTGGTTCTATCGAATTAAATCGTGTAATATTGGTCTGGTGCTGGTGAGATCGAGATTCTTGCTCACGCCATTGATATACATCAAGTGATTATTAATGGACCTCCCAGCATATTACATGACATGACGTCAAGTTATTCTCTCTTGTAGTGGGTTAGAGGCAATGTGGATACAGCATGGTGTCGCGCTCGAGCTCCTTCACTTTTGGTCTTGACAGATGAGCGACGTGCACAGCAGTTCCATCGTCAATGGTGCAGATTGTGTGTCGAAAATTGAGTCCTGACTCCTGACAGGCGTGGTGAATGTGGGCTGTGGTCCGTGCTCCGGATACATATCGGTATTGACACAGTGACTTCCACAGCAATGGAGGAGCCTGGAACGACGGCACTCGCCATGCAAGTCAAGATTTCTACGTGCAAGACTCCACGTCAGGTAGCACCGCACCAGCACAGTCGCCTGTAAGCACGCTGCGCGTCCCCGATTCTCTCGCTGGAGTTCAGCAGCTTGCGCCCGCAATGGCAGATGCACAGAGCTATCTGGCCGGATTCGCCACAAAGCACGGGAAACATTTAAGCAGCGGACAGACGCTCTGTACGGCACTGCACGACCTGGTCTTCCTTGGACTTCGACAATTCCACTAGCAGCCGTTGAAACGACAGCTTAAAGCACGACCCAACAATGCATACGCTCGATCCTCCGGACAGCAGCTCGCATGGCAAAATTCGGTGTGCATAACCGATCTTGCATGCCATCCACTTGCCACGGTGGGGTGCGGCTTTGCCAGCTGAATATCAACTGCAGGCCAGCCTTGCCGGCACGGTCTGAGCCTCGCGATCTAACATACACGCTCCAGTCCATGTGGCAATTCGATTAAGTCTCAGAAAGTGACACGGTGGTCTACTTACAAACTACAAGTTCGCGGCGTACAAGTATGAATGATACTTGCCTCGGGCTCTGGACTGGAGTACGATTAGAAATCATTTGATTGTGGGTTTGCAGAATGCATATCGATCAGAAAGAACCATGGAAAGACGCACTTGATGCCTTAAGCGATGATGAGCGCCAACGACTGGACCTCGCGAGCGGCAATCCGGCTGGGGTACTCCAAGACATACTGTGCATTGTCGAGGAGAGGAAGGCTGAATCTCGGAAGAAGCAGCTGAAGTTCTCATTTCGAGGCAAAACTATCGTCCTGCGGGATGTTTTCGAGAAAATGGCTGTATGGGTGAGCCGTTTCATTGTGGTCGGCGACATGGCCGTCCAGTACGACCCCGGGCATGCAGCACTGCCGTGGGCTGCTGTGCGCTTTATACTCCAGGCCACAATCGCGGATATCGAGCTTTTCGGCTTGATTATGCATGACACTGAAGTCATTGCTAACACAATCACTCGGTGTGCCATTCAAGAGCGGCTTTACCTCGGTGGCAGCCTCAAGAGTGGCAAGCAGATTCAAGAAGCCATCAAAGCGACGTATGTCTGCATCCTCAGGTATCTATGCGAATTGCTCAAACTGCTCAAAAGCAAAGCGCACGACAGATTTTTCAAGGCCAATTCTCATCTCAAGGACAAGATGGAGCAGGGCTTGGAAGACATCTTCAAGAGGGAAAGGGAAACAAGACAGCTGGCCTCTATTGCAGAAGCCGAAAAGAGCCGTGAGCTTGCTCAGGCCGTTGACGAGCTTCGAGACAAGGGTGCTGTTGTGGACGCAGAGACGGCGAAGAGAGATGCGCGCTTTCTTGAGCTTCTACGTGAGATAGATCAACCTATCAAGCGAATCGACACGCAGATTAGCGAAATTCGTGATGATCTTGAGAATGCTCACCGCAACAAGATCTTGCACGCGGTCTCCAGCGCGCCCTACCCACGGCATCATAAGGCGGCCTGTAAGGATCGGATGGAAGACTCGGGTCAGTGGCTTCTGAGCAAGACCGCTTATCTTGAGTGGCGCGCCAGTAGCGCCAGCTCGGTGCTATGGCTGCATGGAATTCCGGGTTCTGGTAAGACGAAGCTGACGTCGCTGATTGTAGACACCGTGATGTCCCAGGAGCAGGTGGCGTACTTCTACTGCGCACGCGGCTCGTCCGAGTCAACGGAGTCCTACCGCGCGCAGGCCGATGCTATTCTCGCGAGTCTGGTCCGCCAATTAGCATCTACCCCTCAGCATCACTCCGTATTGGAGCCTGTGGTGAGGCAATATAAAGATGCAATCGCAGGCTTGGAAGACTTCGGCGATCAAGCGTGGACTGCGGATGAGTGCTTGCCAGTACTTCTTGAGTTGTTGGCATACTACCCGTCGGTGACTATTGTGCTTGATGCCCTCGATGAAGTCGATCAGGCGGATCGGCCATGCTTGCTGGACACCTTGACTGAGCTCGTCAACAATTCTGGAAGCCTAGTCAAAGTTTTCATCTCGAGTAGAGAGAACTATGACATCGTGCAGAGACTTCGTGGAACGCCAAATGTCTACATACACATGGACGAGAACGCTCATGATATAAAAGAGTTCATCGAGCAGCGTCTCAATCGTGCCAGACTGCTGAGAGGCGAAATGCATGATGATCTGCGGGAGCGTGTGGCTGCTGCTCTGCGGCAGAGGGCGCAGGGTATGTTTCGCATGGTCGATCTCCAAATTGAGACACTCAGCAAACTTAAGACTGCCAGAGATATCGAAGCTCGTCTACACACGCTTCCTGTCACCCTGGAAGCCTCCTACAGGAATATCTATGATGAGATCCGCGACTCTGGCGAGCACGCGTTTGCCTTGGCTAAAGCTATATTCCAATGGTTGCTTGAATGCGCTAAACCTTTGGACATAACGAACTTTGCTTCTATCGTATCACACTGGCCGAAGTCCGACGGCTACGAATACACTGCTTCTGACATACAGGACGTGTGTTCTGTCTTCATTTCTGTCGACGAAGACTCGTTCCGCTTTTCGCATCTCACAGTGCGCGAGTTCTTCGAGAACAGAGCAGGGGCTGGCGACAAGTCATATCTCAAGGCGGATGCGAATGCAGCGATCGCGTCAGCTTGTCTTTCATACCTATTGAAGACTTTGGGATCCATGGGCATTCTGACTACAGCAAGCGAAAATACGCAGCAGCAGCCATGCACTTCGGGTTCAAATGCAAAAGGTGGACATTCTGATGGTGAAATCCACTCTGATGATGAACCCCAGCATATTCAAACACAGGATGCTGACAGCATGAGTTTCGAGGACATACCGGGCCCATATCCGCTCAAAGAGTACACCACTCACAATTGGAACGAGCACGTCAGAGCGTCTGGCAGTCTGGCACTCGAGGACCCTCTAGCGCGGCAGATTCGCTCCTTCATCATACATGATAGAAGAGTCGCAAAATACTATCGGATCTGTGCCAAGCACACAGAGGCTCTCTCGATCACCTCGCCTGCGAATGGTCATGTGAGGTTGTCGATCAGTCCCATCTACTTCGCTATAAGGAACAACATGGACGATCTCGTGCGGGAGCTTCTAATCGTGGAAGATGTTACTACCATGGCATATTTGCCCTCTACGCCATTATGGTACACGATCGAGATGAAGAGACCCAGGCATCTGCAAATGTTTCTGGCGGGCCGTCCGCGAGGTCTCGTTCGGTCATTGTCCTTTGCAGCTTTGAAGGTGCTGGAAGACGCCTTTCGAGCAGGAGACCGCGGCAACAGCGTGAAAAGCGGGTTTTCGAAGGAACCCAGAAGTCCTGGCAAGGAAGAATGCGATCTGTATGCTATAGCGTCAGCGCGAGCTGAAGCGATCGTCAATCATCAAGTTGAAGGGCTTGCTGCTCTGCTTGAGGCAATAGCTGTCGATGACGATCTCTTACATGCGGTGGGAAATGGCTTCGACCATGTTGTGAGATATCTGCTGAGCCATAGGATTGGAGAGAGGCATCTAAACAAGGCTCTGATTCGTGCGTACTCGGATAATAACAATACTACTGCGGAATTACTTCTCGACTTTGGAGCCAAGAGGGAGAAGGCAGCAGTCGCAAGGGCACTTAAGCGCCAGTTGTTTGAGACGGCCACCAGACTCACGAGGAGGGGCTACGAAGTCAACGGCCGGTTCTTCAACGAGCGAAAAACCGCTTTGCATTATGCTGTTGAACAAAACCGGATTGACATTGTTCGTGATCTGCTCCAACATGGAGCAAAAGTCCGCGTCTTCGATCGAAATGGCGCACAACCGCATCATGTCGCCGCATCATTAGGGTCTTGGAGCATTGTAAGACTTCTCCAAGAGCACGGGGCGGATTTGGCACTTCCTGACAGATCAGGCTGGATCGTGGGTGATATACCGGAGACTGCTACACCGATAGAGGCGACACCTGCCAATATCAGCGGTAGCGTATCCAGTGGTAGTCCGGAGATAGCGTCTGCTGGGCATGAAGAGCCTATAAAAGCAAGCTGCGAGGCGCCGGTCGGCACGTTGGAGCATGGAGCTACTGACTGCGTCCGAGTTCAAATCTGGAGAGTAGCCAGCCCATCTACAGGCGATCGATCACACCAGTTGTCTGAAGACATCCCGAAGCTCAATGTCATTGCGCCTACCCCACCTCCAAGCCCGCCTGCTTCTGACACTGAGGAGACTCCTCAGCCGCCGGCAGTGTCTGAGACGTAAAGCACCATCCGTGCCAGGTAATCGACAGTAGAGAAAACAGCAGGCTGCTGCCGTAGCAGCTGGCCAGTATCAAGCTCTCAGCGGAATTAAGCTCGCTACCAAGGTCCAGACCGTGCTACGCCTCAACAACGTTGACTATCGAGCCCTGTTACCAAAGATTGGCTAGAGCTCATAGGCGAATTTTATGGTCAACACGTCCAGTGGCACTCGAGAGGACTTCTTGGCCTTCGTCTCGGAAAACATGGCGGACACCAGGCACTTCATGGAGCCATCAAGCAAAGTGCCCCAGGCGCCCGTCAATGGCTAGGGACGCGATTTGCTCAGGCACCCATACACGAGCCACGATATCAGATACTTCAACCGCTACCTCCTCCTTACATTTCGAACCCCCGACCTTTGGCGTCAACTGCCCTCAGTACTTCAGCAACATCTCCCACTACTGGTGTATTGTATGGGCGCCTACCATTCCAGCGAGCTTTCCATAATCCACGGCACATATGCTAATTCCCGTAGCCCTGGCACCCCATTCCCGGCTGCCACTAGCCAGACGATTCAAGACTTTTACATGATTTTTGCTCTTAGGGTTGGCCAAAGTATTTCGATGGCGTGGCTGGAGTGTTTGCCGTGAATGGCACGACGCAGAACTCTGTGCCCAAGGGCCAAATTGAGGATATCTGCGGTGGATATTATTCGTAGCATGAGATGACCCCGTCTGTCAAAGAATCGCCACGAGACAATTGATCCAGCTTCGGGACCTTCCTAATGCGCCTCTTTCGGCATTATGACGATTACGGATACGCAGCAGAAAACATGTCTCAGCTCAGGTGACCATTTTAGAATCGCACTGAATGACAACGCGGTACGCGACCGCTGAATGTGAATGATTTACTCCCTGGCTCGTTTCGGCCCTAAAGGTCAACCAATTCAAGCAATCAAGTTCTGTCACAGACTGCCAGCTTCATGCCACCTGAAGAATTAATCCTCCTCATCGTTCTCACGTCCTCCCAAAGCCACTTCCTCGGCACCCTGCATAAAACAATCTGCCGAAGTCTGCACGTAGCTTGGCTCACGCAAGTCTCGTCCTGCGCCAAGCCTTTTACGGTCTGAAGCTGATTGATGTCTCGCTGTCCGAGATGAACCAACCTAGCACTTCACTGTCAGCCTCGCGATCGTCCAATGCATCCCTGATGAGGACAAGCCGTTTTACGGTCACTTTGATACTAGCCATAATATCGGGTGATGGATCGACTCTAGGGACTTCTGGGCAAGGAGTGTGGCTGTGAGGTTTGTAGTATGGCATAAAAGCCTGGCAACCAGAATTCCATTCCCTTCGTACACTATCTCCATCACAAAAGGAAGATTCACTAACGCTCCACCACCAACCCACGTCGTTCTTTCAAAATGGTCTCCACAACCCTCCTCACCCAGGTCCTCTTCGCCGCCGCCGCCCTGGCCACGCCCAACAATATCTTCGCCCGCCAGCAAAGCGGCGCTGAGGTAAATAATCCACTCCCAGGTCCCACTCTTCCCTCCCTCATCACACATGCTAACCACCCAACCCCTTTCCAGTGCACCTCGGACGACTCCTGCAAAGAGCCCTGCAGCACCCCCGTCGTGAGAGCCGAAGGCGTCTCCGTAACCATGAACCAGCAAGTGCAAGAGGAAGCCCGAAGGCGCTTCGGTGACGCGCATTGCGAGAACAAGAAGTGCTCGTGCGCGGTAAGTCGCCCCTCCACAAAAGAGTCCCGCCCAATCGAAGTGTGTGAGATGTGCTTGCTGATGTGGCGGTGGGGACTTCACAGATTACCAGCGATGACCAGGCGCAAGATTTCTGCAAGTACTGGATTGAGACGGCGACCGAGGAGTTCAACGGCGCGAGATATGTGAATGGAGGCGTGGATGCGGATAAGGGGAGCATTTACTGCGTTTATGCTAAGTAGGCGTGGCCCAGGCATTGACGCATATGTCGAGTGTGGGAGAGGTGCTGGATTTTGTAATCGACTCAAAAAATGGGAAGACTATCTTGTCAGCTCTGCGCATTCGGTTGCATTCAGTATTTTCGTTGGCGTCCTTTGATGGCGTCAGGTCTCTTCTATTGGTTTTGACTTGGATGCATGGTAGCAGTGCCGCCGTAGACTCCAGTGATCGCATCAGTCGACCGTACCCTTTCGCAGATCGATGTGCGCTTGACTTGCAGACGCTGTGGCGCCTTCAATCAGCCGCCCTCTCGTCCAATAATTTAAGTGACACAACTTACTGGCTAAGTCGATCGAATGGCTGATTGACTAGTGTAGTCAAGTCCCTGATCAACGAGTGGCCGACCGACTCTCACAAAACCATGATTCGTCTCGAGACCGTCACTCTAATATTCTGTCGATATCATTCTATACCTATCCCCACTCATCCCTTCCCCCTCAACCAGTCGGCGTAAACCTCGACCTCTCCCTAATCTTCGCACCATACTTATAGAACAATATCGGTGCCGGGATAAACACCACACAAATAAACGCCAGCAAGCTCGTTGCCCACGGCACTCCAAGCCTGCGATACATGATCGGTGCGAACAGCGGGAAGGCAGCGCCACAGATCGATCGTAAAAAGGTGTTGACTGCGATTGCACTGTTGGCGTAGAAACCGTAGCAGTCGATAATGTAGTTCATGCCTTGCCAGAATGCGACTAAGCAGGCGAAACCGGTGAAGACGATCGAGATGACTTGGGGGACCCAGGTGATGCTGGGGAAGGATGTCCATGCTGCGTGGTGTTAGTGGATGCTCCGATGTGAGTCTTTTTGGGTACACTTACCGAACCAGAAGAGGGAGATTGGAAGCACGATCGCGGCCAGAATCATGGGAGGCAGACGCTCCTCGGGAATTGCCTTGCCGTGTTTGATAAAAGCTTTCTTGAAGTTGGTTGCGGAGGAGTAGCACATTATGCCCGAGCCCAGCAGGATTCCAACGATGAAGCCGACGAAGGCAAGGCCGCTGACTCCTAGACTCCAGCCCCGGTCTTCGTGGAAGGAGATTGGGAATGCTTCGAACAAGAGGTAGAGCACACCGTACAGGTAGCTCATGTACGCCGTCAGCAGGGCGAGGATCGGCTCCTGTATCAACATCACCCAAGGTCGCGCTAGATAGACGGTCCAGATGGTCTGCAATGTGACTCGGTGCTCATCGGCCTTCGAATGCAAGGCCCAATTCCCAGTCTCGTACCGCAGCTCTTTGGCTCTCAACTGCAAGATCCGCGCAGCCGAAGTCTCCGGGATCACGATCAAGCCAATGCCTCCGAACAGCGCCGCCATGATCAAAGTGATCCACTGTGTCCATCTCCAGCCCAGGTAGCTTTCAGTAACAAAGCCTCCCACAATCGGTCCAGCAACCGGCCCAGCAAACGCACCACCAGCGAACGCACAAATGGCATAAGCACGTTCCACCGGCTCCCACAAATCCGCCATCGCACCTCCCACCACCGCCAACGGCGCACTAGCCGCCAAGCCCGCAAAGAACCTCCCCAGCATAATCGTCTCCACATTCTGCGCCACAGCCACCGGTATCTGGAAAATAGCGAATACCGCATACCCCGAAAGCAACGGCACTCTCCTTCCCCATACCTCTGACGCCGGTCCGAAGGCCACAGGCCCTAGCACGAAGCCCAGGAGAAAGAGGGAGACGCCGAGGGTGGCTGTGACGGTGCCGATGTGGAATTCTTCGGCGACGGGCGTGATGGCGTCGGCGAAGATGGAGGAGGAGAAGGTGACGACGAAGGTCATCAGGCCCATGGAGACGGTTATTGCGCTGCGGCGTTTGACGCTCCAGTTTTTGGGGTTGCCAGGGTCGTTGGAGCCGGTGAACTCGACGATGTTAGGGTCTTTGGGCGGTGGTGTTGCTTGATCCGGTGTCATCGCTGCAGTGTGGTTTTGCTTCTCGACATCATCGTCGCGAGGTCCAAATGACGGATTTGAGGACTCCTGGTGAACTTTTTCAATATTGCCTTCTGCTCCATTATCCTCGGTAGTCGATGCGCTCGCGCTGCTTTGTCGTTTCGAATGGATTTCATCTTTCTCCACAGTCCTTTGATTGTCGCCCTCTGGAGCCTCGCGACTCGAGCTAGAGTCTGACACCATGTTGCCAGCAACTCAACAGAGAGAGGATTTGTTGAAGACATCCAAAGAGATAAACTCTCAATATTGTAAGGTAGAGACATACTTACCACTTAAGCGTGCAGCCGCGCCCCTGCAACGTCTGCATTAGCGCTCATCTGATTGCTAAAGTGCAACGGACTTAGAATGGATATATGACCGCTACGTTCGCAGGTCTGTAAGCCTTACGTGCCGAGTGCCGAGAGAGGACGAACCGTCAAAGTCACGGAACTGTGGCTGATGCCTATATCGCAAATTGTCGCGCCTCACATGGTTGGGTGTATCATCTTTCATCATTCTGTCACTCTTCGAATTGTGTACCTCCTCCGCATTTGTATGTGTTCGGCCGTCCATGTTGACGACGGCGCAGCTAAAAGACCTGCAATCTCTTGCTGAGCTCGCATTCAGCATCTCGATATCACCGGCTGGTACCGTTTCAGCTCATGTGCAGTGATGCTTTGTAATCCTCCTGCGAGTTGCATGTCCCAGAAGATTAGCCCTGGAGTCGCCTCGAGCAATCAGCCGCACGAAAGGTAAGAAGCATTTTCGGGTTTGTCCGTCCGTACTCGATGCCAACCTCAGCCTTCGCACACTCCAGCCAGGCTCATTATTTCTTCACACATTCTCTCGACCTCTGCTTTGTACCTCTTGAAAGCAGCCTAATGGAGTATAACAAGACGCTGCCAAACCGGCCTGGTGACAGCTCGATCGAGATCTCGTGCGATAACATGGGCCTCAAGGCACAAATGACCGGTCATGAGGCCTTTGATCTCAAAAGCTTCACGCAAAGCACTTCTTATGACATGACGAACCTGTATGAGCGAGAATGGTGTCGATTGAGCAAGGACTGTTTCAGGCGAAATATGAGAGCATCACAGCATCATGACCATAATACGGGCAGCGACCCTGTCCCCTCTGTATCATTGATCTCATAAAGCAGTCACAGGCTCCTCTACCTGCGCGACGACCAGTGCACTTATGTATAAGAGACCGCCCAATCCACTTCCTCAAGCCGTAAACACAAATCTCTGAGAGACCAAGCAGCCATACCAATTCCCATTCGCCCAACATGGCATCCTCCACCACCCAACCCCCCATCCCCGACCGCTCCAAACCCAATGACTCCACCGCCGACCGCCCCTACTTCACCCTAGCCAAAGGTACAACATCCACCCTTCCTTTCCCCTTCTAACACCCCCCACCACTCCCCCAGGCCGCCCCATCTCCAACCCCACAGCCTCCACCATCCTCCGCGGCACGCACCACCGCCTCCACGGCGGCCTAACCCTCCTAGAAAACACGCACCTGATCGAAACGCTCGCGCACTTCCCACGCGAACGCATCTCGGGGCGCGCCGTGCACGCCAAAGGCGGGGGGAGCCTAGGGCGAATTCAGAGTCACGCACGAAATCTCCGACTATCACGAGCAACCGAATTCCTGACGGGCGTAGGGAAGAAAAATGCCGTTGCTCGCGCGGATTTCCACCGTGGGGAGGGAGAAAGGGGAGTTCGGATATACAGTGAGGAATATCCGGCGCTTTTGCGATGAAGTTCTTTACGCGCGAAGGGGGAACCAGGATTTCGTAATGAAAGACCTTCCCGTGTTTTTTTTTGTGCGGGATCCAGTAAAATCCCCTCTCGATGAACCGCTCACACAAGTAACACCATCGCAGACGAACGTCCCGGACGCGACCATGTTCTGGGACTACCACGACAACAACAACAATAACCCGGAAGGCACGCACGCCCTCATGCAAGTCGTACGTCCTCCTCTTTCCCCCTCTCCCAGATTCAGCACCTCAATCCTAACAACAGATATCTTCCAGATGAGCCCCCGCGAAATCCCCGCCTCCCTCCGCAACGTCAACGCCTACAGACTCGGCGACCCCCCTCCACGACCGGCACCTTCAGATACGTAAAATGGCACTTCAAGCCCAATTGCGGCAACAAACCCATGTCGTACGAAATCGCCACGCAGCTCGCCAATTCGGACTCGGACTGCCACGTCCGCGAACTCTTCAACGCCATCCGCCTGGACCCTCTACATCCAAGTCATGGACCCCTCCGGGAGCCGCGGCAGTCCTTTACGATATCTTCGACGACACGATGATATGGCCGCATAAGGAGTACCCTCTCAGACCGATAGGGAAGATGACGTTAAATCGCAATCCGGAGAATTATTTCCAGGATGTGGAGCAAGCGGCGTTTGGTTTAGTCCATCGAATATGGTGCCCGGTATTGGATCATCCGCGGATATCGTGTTGCAGGCGCGCATGTTGAGTTGTCCCGATGCGGCGAGGTATCGCGTGGGGATGAATTACCAGCAGCTGCTGAAATAATCGCTCGCGGGCGCTGGTGTATTCGCCGGTTCAGCGGGATGGGCCGATGACGATGAATGGGAATTACGGGGAGGATCCGGATTACGTTCGTTCGTCGTTCAGGCCGACAAAGGCGGTGAAAGAGATGAATGTGCCGTTTAATGAGTGGAATGCGTCCGTGGAATCGTACTCGTCGGGGTTTAAGCCGGAGGTGGATCTGGTGCAGCCGAAGGAGTTGTGGGAGTTGTTTAAGCGGCAGGGGGGCAGGATGAGGACTTTGTGCAGAATGTGAGTGTGCATTTGAGCGGGGAGATTCGGGAGGTGCAGGAGAAGGCGTGTCAGATTTGGGGGATGGTGAGTCCGGAGATTGAGGAGAGGGTGGCGGAAGTTTTGGCGACGAAGCATAAGGATGCGGATCCGAATCGTCTTTGGAATTTGCTGTCGTAGAGCTCTTGAGTCGTTGAGGCGGGGACCGAGTACACAATTGTGGGCTATTGCCCTTGAGCGTCTTGAGAGCTTGAGGTGGGTGGTATGCGAGTGATGGCGGATGTGCTCGGATGCTGCTCGCTGAAGCTTGGTGCGGCGTTGCTAGTGGAGCACCTCTTTCACCTGATCATGATACATTTCAAGTCGTAATCCATATCTTCATATTCCAAGCAATGCTGCTCCTTTTCAGTCACTGTCGCTGTCATACGCCGACACCAAGGCCAGGGCAGACCTTGGCGCTTCTTGGGCCACAGGCTGTGGAGGCGTTGGCGCACTTTCCTTTGCCTCACCCTCCTCCTCCTTCTTTCTGATGCCTACAAGCCCGGGCAATGTCTTCTTCGGCTTTACCTTCCTCTCAAACGTCACCGGCGGCGGCATGGCCAATCGGTCCTCGTCTTCCACCTCAATATCCATGTCCAGCCTTCTGACCCTCTCGCCCGTCGCACTCATGAACGCCGCACGTGCCTGCTCCTGAATCTCCCGCTCTATCCTCTCCGCCTCCTCATCCTTCACCTTTTGCGCCGCAGCCACCGAACTGATCGCCCCGTCCACACCCGCCCTTTCGCGCATCGCATTCCTCGTCCGCACATCGTCAAGCGCATCGGCGATCTCCATCTCACGCTTGGCATCATCCGTCTTCTTCTCCAATTCCGTCATCTTGTCCTTCTCAGCCTCCTCCTTCTCCAGCCGGTCGAGCCGTTCCTCCTCCGTCTCCTCCGCCAGTTTGGATTCTCGCCACGGCTCAAAATTCCTCTTGGCGCCTCTTTCGCAGGTGTAGTCCATATGCTTTGGGTCGGTTTTGAACGTGATCTCTGCACTACATCTCGTACAGCGGATGTAGAATCGGAAGATGGTGATCGCATAGTATTTTTCGTCTGTCGTCTCTTTTCGCGCATTGAACTTGCGGCCTTTGTAGATGTATTCGCCGCAGGAAGTGCAGCGCATGGGGAAGGGTGCCATGAGGCGGACTGTCTGGACCTTGGGACCAGCATTTTTGGGTTTCTTGACGCGCTTTTCGAGTTTTGACGGGTCGAAGTCGGGTGGATAGTATTTCGACAAGACCTTGCGTTCGGACATGTTGGGCTGGCCAAGGTTTGTCTAATGTCGGATGTGAAGTTCAAAGAGTGCAAGTCTTGAAGGTTGGATACATTAACCACATGACTCGTGTCCAAAGCGTCGCTGGCGACCCACGACTCACGAACGCGCCGCTTGTGCAGGCCATTGGTAGCAAGACAACCTTAACATATAAAACACTTCTTTTCTGGTATTACGCTGGGGAGCTTTTTCGTGTACAATCACGGTGGAAGAACGCGTGACAATTCACCCTCACGAGTACATTGACTGCACTACTGTATACATACAAGGCGCACTGACAGCCATGTTGGGAGGGCTGATGTGAGCATCCTCTGATGAGTGCACCGATTCCATACCATTGCATCTCCCTCGGTAGGTAACTTCATCATTTTCAGCAAAGATCGACTAGGAAAAAGCAGACAAGAAGACAGCCCTAATCACAGCCTCCAGGCACTAACCTCTCATGATCGTGCACTTTTCGTCCCTACGTTGTCGTGACGTGCATGTTTCGGTCGTAGAGTCTCTGCAATTTCGGTGTATTACTTCATACCTTGGTCTTATTGAGAGCATTGAGATGTCAACCAGGTCACTTCACATGCACTCCAGCTTTCGGCATGTGAAGACCGATATCGGGTAAGCGTATTCACGTGCGTCGGCTTATCGGACTCTTGGGTGAACGCTAAACGACTAGCGGCTTTCACATGGCCAGTCCAGTATTGGGCAGGTCTGTGCGCAAATCCTGGTGACACTCGACCCCTCCGCCGTGCTGACCTCGTGGTGTGTGTGCCAGTGTCATGGTCATGTAACACACACCACGACCCAGCATATCTCTGTGCCGAATGTACCTGCATTGACTATCGCACAACCTAAGACATTGTCAGCCTTACAACATCTGAAGCGAGAACGTGATCGGCAATGGACATGGAGGTCAGCCCGGGCGAACCCCGATCTCTGTCACGGCAAGCAGAAGAGCAGCATCAGAAGCATGCACTTTCGCCCTACGAGCTACCGAAGCCGCACTTTGAGGCCACACAGTCGCACATGCCACCACCACCAACACATCTCCCAGACCTGAAGACAGTCCTGTCACCACAATTCCAGCAGACATCCACGGCGCAAGCTCAAGGCACCATCATAAACCCCTTGTCGTCTCCTGTAGCGACTACTCTACCGCGAATCGAGCCCCAGCAACACCTCGATGACGCAGGCAAGAGTACGGAAGCGGCAGTCGCAAGCCCGTCAGAGAGCAGCATGGTCGTGTCTGATGATCACGGGACAAGAACCAAGAGCGGAGTGTCACTTGCGGATCAGGAAGTGCGCGATGTGGCAGAAGCGCTGATTGGGCTTGGTGGATCAGGTATGTTGGAACACATCAAGAGTGTGGAATAGGAGGCTAATGACAAGGCCAGTCCCCTCACCTTCTGTACGAGTGCTCTCACATCCAACGCCCAGCTCCTGCGCACCAATCGACGGCATACGCCAAGAACAAGAGCCCTTGCTACAGCTATTCACCCAGGCACACCCCGTACCTGGAGCCATCATCAATGGGTCAATGTCAGCATACACTGGCGCCAAGTCTCTCACACCCCGTTTCGTGCGAGCTGGCATTGACGTCGCTGAGCGCAACATTGGCAGCCCCATGGTGAATGCAGTGGGGAATGTTGGACGGACAATCGGCGCCGAACGAGCTGCTCGCTGGTATCTCACGCCTAGGGAGCAAGCAGACGCCAGCTCGGGCGATGAGGCAGCCGCTCGCAGCAAGAGACGAAGAGTCGACGAGCATATGGATGTTGAAGCCGGCATAACCGATCATAGGGCTCGTCGAGAGTCTGTGGGCTCTCAAGTCGAATCGTTACCCTCATACCGTGCCAGCAGACCACCATCATACCGCGAAGAAGCCAGCCCTGCAACCCTAGAAAGAGCACAACCCCCCGACCGCCGGCCCGAGCACAACCGCTCCTGGTCCCAGCACCTAATGTACTCCGCCTCCGGCCTCGGCGTCGCAATGAGCGAGACATCGCGACGCAGCCTACTATACTGTTTGCAGATACTGGGTCGCAGCGCTGAACACATCGCCACAGTGTCAGATGCCCTGAGATTAGTGCTGGAGCAGTACGACCAAGCCCGCGACCACTGGCACCAAACCCACAACAAAAACAACAACAACTCCTCCTACGACTCATCCCAAGCGGAAAAAGGCGAGCGCCCCAAAACCCCGGACCACGACGACTCCGCCCGCCGCCTCGCCGGCATCATCCAAAAACACTGCGACGACATCTGGTCCACCCTCAAAACCGTCGTGCAATCCGTCTCCTCCTCCGCCGGCGGCGCCCTCCCCATCAACGCCCGCGAATTCGTGCGCGGACAACTCCTATCCCTCCCGCTGCGCTGGCGCCGCGTTTCCGATGGCCAGGTGAACGAGAGCGAGACGAGTCGGAGTGCGCATCGCATGGTGGCGTTCGCGACGGAGGGCTTGGATATGATTGGGCAGGTTAGTCAGATGTGTAAGGCGACGCTGGATTCGGCGGAGGGGTGGGTGAGTATGGTGGGGAGGAGGCAGAGGGAGGTGCAGGAACAGCAGCAGCAGCAGCGGGAGAAGGCTTGGGGGTGGCGTGCAGTGGGGCAGGGGGGGGAGGGGGATTGCGAGATGCTGGATGCGCATGCTGTTGAGGGGCAGGTGCAGGTGCAGGCGCAGGGGCAGAGGGGGGAGAAGCAGCAGCTGACGAGCATTTGAGTGCTTCCAAGCTCGTGGCGAGCATTTTTTTTTTTTTTTCGCCCAAGTGCCTTGTCTGAGGCCTGCTGCAACTGTCAGCAAAAGCCGGGGACGAGCGATAATGCCAGGGCCTGGGCATTAGGTCGGTTACTGGTCATTTCCGGCGGAGGGTGATCTGGTTTGAAATGTCTGGTGTGCATTACCCCCCCTTTTTTTTTCCAATCAAAAGAGCAAGGTGTTTCTGGCGTGGGCGTGATTGGCGTCGACAGCACAGAAATCTTGGGGAGTGGAAATGGGCACGGCAAAGTTAACGGCAGATTTTTTGTTTTCCATCTTTTTTTTGTTATCTTTGAGTATCTTTGGGTATTCTTGGGTATCTTCAAGTATCATCTGTAGATATTCATGAACTTTTCAAGCACAAAATTTCTATAATCCCAACTATCTACCATTCATGGTATATCTTTCCATTCTCTCTGTGGTAGTTGTTGTTATTGTTGGTCGTACTATACATAACTGTCGGAGACTTAGAACTCATATATATATATGTATACATTGGGTATGACCGACGTGGTCTATAATTACCTATGATGAAGAGACTAAGCGAGCGTGAAAAGAGAGAAAAAAACATAAGTGCGGAAATGGACGGGTTTAGCATACGAGACTTTTCTTTTTTTTGTGGAGGTACCGGTTTGTTGAGCTGGGAGCTACTAGGTAGAAGTATGGGTTTCATTGCAATAGCACGTATTGTGCACTTTGGGCTGCCGTGGTGAGAAGAAGAAGGAGGAGGAGGAGGAGGAGGAGGAGGAGGAGGAGGAGGAAGAAGAAGAAGATCCAAGCAGCAGACCTGCTAGAATCGTACATACACGGCTGGAATTCTCTCTCTGCCCGCTCGCGCCAGCCACAGAGAAGAAAAAAAGCTATATCGGTTACACGTCTCATCAGCAGCAGCAGAGTACAGCAGGAGTCTTCGCATCATCCGCGTCTTCCCCGCCCCAAAAACAACCCACCTCCACACACTCACACTCACAACAACCCCGCATTCCTCAAATCATTCCACACAACCTTGGGCATAACATTCCCCTGACTATCCTCCATCTCCTCCATCGCATCGCCCCCGCCCCGCCTCTCCTTCTCCAGCCCCCGATCCCGCTGAATCTTCTCCCACAACCGCTCCGCCTCCTCAATCCCCGTAATCTCCCTGAACAACCCCGTATTCGTAATCCCCAAACACTTCAACCCATACACATGCCGCTGCTCCGAGAAATGCTTCTCAAACGCCCTGCGGCCCATGTACACATAATTCCCGCAAATCTCGCAGGGAAACTCGACGCCGAGACCGTGGAGTTTGTAGAGCCAGAAGGGGATGGGTTTGCCGTCCCAGGCGAGGGGCAGTTTGAGGGGGTTGTAGACTTTTTCTTCGCCGTCGACTTCTTCCTCGTCGTCGTCGTTGCGGTTGTTGCCGCTGGGGACGACGGCTTGGTCTTCGGCGTACAGCGCGGCGAGCTCCTGCTGGCGTTCGCGGTCCGTCATGCCTTGTTTGCGCTCGACGTTGACGCGGGTGTCTTCGCGCTCGGTCTTCATGGCGGAGGCGAGCTTGCGGATGCGGTGTTCTCGTTCGGCGATTGCGCGTTCTTGCGTGCGCTTGGCGGCGGGTTGCGCAGGAGTGGTGGTTGGAGGAGCAGAGTCGCCGTTTTGTTGGCGAGATTCGGCGTTTTTGATGTGCTTTTTGCCGGTCAAGTGAGCTTTGTAGACGTTGTCGTTTTTGAATTCCTTTTGGCAGTCTGCGCACCAAACGCCTTCGCCGGTGCCTTCAGTCGTTGGACCTTTTGACGTGGAGGTGCCGTTGGCTTGTGATGAGGAGGAAGATGACCAGCCGGGGAATTTGTCTTGATCCCAGAGCAGCACGAATTCCTGGTCGAACGTCTTGAACAGTCTGTCCAGATCCTCGAGCGGCTTCGTTCTTCGCATAAAGCTCTCAAGGTATTGTGATAGGCTGCCGACGTAGGAGAAATATTGATCCGTCATCTTGTCCCCCTTCTTGATCGTGCATTGTGGCGGTGTGAAGTGATCGAAGATGTCCAGATATTGCAGGTACGTCAACTTTCTAACGCCCTTCACACCCGGCAGATTCAGATACTCCTCATGCAGCATGGTCAGGTCAAAGTACCTGCCAAAGCCCTCCTCACCCGTGAACATGCCATCAATGTCGCCCGCAAACGTGTTGACATCCTCCGTCTTCTTGTATGCGCGCTCCAGATTCTCGACGGGTTCGTTCGGATATCGCTTGTGGAAGTCCTTGATGCCCGCTAACTGCTTGTAGAACTCCTCGAATGGGTCGCCGGTGCTTAATGATTGCACCTCCTGTAATCGCTCATCCTGCTTGGTGTTGTAGATGTCTAATGCTTTGGTTGATTGGTTCTGTATGCGCTCGAGGAAGTTTGCGACTTCATGATCTCGCACCAGTCGCTGGCGGATGTGCTTCGGCTCGTCGATAACTCGGTCGGCAATGCCTTGTTCTAATCGCTCGATGTCCTCGTGCAGATATCGCAGGTCCTCGAAGATCGGCATCGTGTCTTCTCCTCCCAGGCCTGACCACTGCCTCCCTCCAGATCCTCCAACTCCGCTCTCTTGCTCGCCTCGCCGCCCAATTCACGTGTTTGCAACAAACTCACTTACCCAAGAAATTCCCAATGGAGAAGGCACGCAGTTTGCTGACGGCAATGCCGTTGTTGCTGAGAGAGTATGTGTGAGTGTCGTTGTTTATGATCGAGTCGCAAGTCTTCACTTTGTCGCGAAAGAGCTCAGAATTGTCCTGCACATGCAACACTACCATGACTCGCGCGGCCGTCGATCTCAAAAAGGCTCGGTCCGCAATCCGCCGCCAGCAGGAAATCTGAGCTCGTCTTCAAGTTGTCCGGCGCGATCTTCCCAATCGCGACACAGATCAAGCAGTAGAAAGAAACAGCATCATGGCGGACGAAGGCATTAACCGAGAGGAGGACTCCAGGATGGAGTTCAGCACCTCCAAAGAGGTCACAGTCGCTCCAAGTGAGGCTCCCATACAGTATGCGACACACGTATGGTAGCTAACATACATACCCAGCTTTCGAGGCGATGCACCTCAAAGAGAACCTCCTCCGCGGCATCTACGCATACGGCTACGAATCACCATCAGCAGTGCAGTCCCGAGCCATCGTCCAGATCTGCAAAGGTCGCGACACCATCGCCCAAGCGCAAAGCGGTACGGGAAAGACAGCCACGTTCAGCATCAGCATCCTGCAAGTCATCGATACCGCCGTGCGCGAGACTCAAGCCCTCGTGCTCTCGCCCACCCGCGAACTTGCGACTCAGATTCAGTCCGTCCTGCTAGCATTGGGAGACTACATGAACGTACAATGCCACGCCTGCATCGGCGGCACAAACGTCGGCGAGGACATCCGCAAGCTGGACTACGGCCAGCACGTCGTCTCTGGAACACCAGGTCGCGTGGCCGACATGATCCGGAGACGAAACCTGCGAACCCGACACATCAAGATGCTAGTCCTCGACGAAGCCGACGAGCTCCTCAACCGAGGTTTCCGCGAGCAAATCTACGACGTCTACCGCTACCTCCCTCCCGCCACCCAAGTCGTGGTTGTCAGCGCCACCCTTCCATACGATGTGCTAGACATGACGACAAAATTCATGACGGATCCTGTGCGGATCTTGGTGAAGCGTGACGAGTTGACGCTGGAGGGGTTGAAGCAGTATTTCATTGCTGTGGAGAAGGAGGAGTGGAAGTTCGATACGCTGTGCGATTTGTATGACACGCTTACGATCACGCAAGCGGTTATTTTTTGCAACACGAGGAGGAAGGTGGATTGGTTGACGGATAAGATGCGCGATGCGAATTTCACGGTGTCGAGTATGCATGGGGAGATGCCGCAGAAGGAGCGGGACAGCATCATGGGCGAGTTCAGGCAAGGCAATAGCAGAGTGTTGATTTCGACTGATGTGTGGGCGAGAGGTATCGATGTGCAGCAGGTAAGCACAGTTTACAACTCCGCAAATTTGGGGAACGTTGTCACTGACGTAATGTGATCTTAGGTCTCGCTGGTCATCAACTACGACCTCCCCTCTAACAGAGAGAACTACATCCACCGCATCGGCCGCTCGGGACGCTTCGGCCGCAAAGGCGTGGCCATCAACTTCGTCACGTCCGAGGACGTCCGCATCCTACGCGATATCGAGTTGTACTACTCCACGCAGATCGATGAGATGCCGATGAATGTAGCGGATCTGCTTTCTTAAAGGACGCGCATTTGCGTATCGCGACCGGGACAGGTTTCGTGGTCTTTTGCAGGCATGGACTTTGTCCTGGCGATGAACAAGAACAAGTCGACGGGCTTGTCGAGGCGCACACGGCGCGTTGCGCATGTGTGCAAGCGCCGGAAAAAGAAATGAGGATTTCTGGCGTATGGCCACAAGGGATGGAAAAGGGGCAATGTACCCATATTGTGAGTCTGCTTTTAGCATGGTGTCTTGGCGTATCACGGGCATTGGACTGACGCGAGATGAGATAGACAAGAATGCTATGTGTTGTCCTTGCCGATGTTGCATTCACGAAAGCCGGTCCCACCTACTGCAGGGGTTAAATGATTGTGGGATCCAATGCAGAAGACACGAAGGACAGCTCTGACCAGGTTCGAAGTGTAGACAAGGTGCGTCTCTCCTTCTCTTGGTTTCACTGATCAACTTGTTTGACTGTCTTGGTCGACGACGAAGGTGCTCCTGTTACCTGCGAGATGTCGTCGCACGAGTCTGAGATAATCTGTCTTGCAGATGAGCGATTTGTGTGCTGCGTATGCACGTTGGTTCAGACGTCGTGCCCTAGTAATCGAGAATCTGGATGGTTGCCAATGATCTTCCAACGGCAAGTCGCGTACCGCCCGTACCTGGCAGACGGCTTATGCTACCGTCTTGCAGTTGGCCTGCGCGGACTGCTCAGGGCGCACGACGCCTTTTGACAGCAAGTGCCTTCCCATCCCGCGCATGAGCGAGTGAAACTCTGCCGCGCTCCGGTTAAAGCGATGATATACACAGAACGCCAGCGCGGTGGTGGCTACTACGATCGCAACCGCCACGAAGCATGTCCACACGGACAGTGGCGAGCCGTTGATCTCCTTGACGTTCATGCCGAGGATGCCTGTGACGAAGGAAAGTGGCACATATCCGAAGGCGAGCCATGTGATCAGAGTCGCGCGTCTGGATCGTTCAATGCCGATAGTGCTGTCGCAACTGCTGAGGGAGCTCATGAGGAGCTGGAAGGTCTCTATGAGAAAGTGATCGAGTCTATCGGCCTTTTCTAGAATGCGCTCGTGGTTGGATGTGGGCGACAAAATGCGTTCTCTGGTGCCTCGTAGCGATTTTTGGGTAAACGTCGTAGTATGCTGCAACGCCCGAAGGTATGTTTGTGCTGGTTTCGGACAGTAGCGAGCGTAGGGAGTGGAGTTTCTCGCGGCAGTCATGGAGTTGCTCGTTGATCGCTTCGTCCCGGCGACGTATTTGGCGAAACAAGATTTCTTTGAGCACTTTTGTGAGGTGCCGTAGGGTGCTCTCGGAAAGGGAGGACGAGAGCATGTAGATGAAGGGAAGAAGAGGGAGAGCTGCGGGTCGCGTCGAAGACAATGTCAAGGCGCCACTCGTGTGTGAGGAAAGACTGCAGACTTTCGCTTGATGCATAGTATGGATTTGAGTACAGCTGAGGTAGCACGATGCCTCCGCGGTTCGAGGCAAATGGTAGGCGCGTTATCGTTTGCAAGCACCGAGGCTGCGATCCGAGAACTAATAGCTCGCGTGTTTGTGGAGCATCCACCATTATGAAGTCTGTGAATTGGATCAGCATGCCAGCGGTTCTCGGTGCGCTGATCGCACACAATTCACTTTAGTGCTCTGTAATCCGCATGTAAGAAGTGCATGTACTAAAATTCAGGCAGTCCTCATTCTCCACCCATGCAGGTTTCTTGAATGGGACATTATCGCAGGTCAGGCCGAGACAGTGGATTCGCTGGCTGAATGAGCCGAATGAGATTGGAAACACCCGCAATGTTGTAAAACGTTCGAGCTTCAGGCTCATTTTGCCACAGACTGTGCCCCGGCCTATGCCAGAACATCTCTCTTGGTGGTACTGCAGCATGTGCCACCAAGAGCTCTGGCTCGATGTTCCATACTGGACCAAGTGGTGCAATCCTTGGCGGTGTTATGTTTTGTACAACGCAAACACTGGCACGCCCGCCTGCCTGATGGTCCGTCGCGACAGCCCTTATCAGGTCGCCTGGGGTCTCAAAGGTTTGATTGATCGAGAGCTGAGGAAAGCTGAGGTGGCCTTTGGATCCCATTTGCGATTGCTGTCTCGCCAGCGGACGCCTTGCTGCTGCAAGGCCAAAGTTGCGACCTTGTCGGGGTAGCGCTTTTGATCCACAACGACAGTGCTCTTTGAAGCCATGAGCTGCGCGTTAGTCGTCGTTTCCTGCAAGTGCAGGATGTCTTTGACAGTTCGATGGTATGGTCTCTGAAAACGTGAGGCTGATTCAAATTTCTGCAGCCGCCGGCAAGCGTCTCACTCCGCGTAAAAGGCGGACTGTCAACAGCCGCAGGTCCATCTTTGACCATGTGGTGCTCGCATGCATTGGCGGCACCCTGCGTTTGACAGCATCGTCCTATACATCTGTCTACCACTTCTTGCCCGATTACGAAGCGTAGATAGTGGGGAGACTGTGTATGGAGAGGACTACCAGGGCGATCCCAGAAAGCGGGAGAGGCGATCTGGCTCGGGCCGCCCGCTGCAAGCTGCGGCACCAACGCTTACCTTTCCGGGCAGCGATCACCGGTCTTTGGCAGTCGCTTCGCCCGCGCTGTGAGAGTCTGCGAGCTCTCGGCTTCACAGCTTCAATATACACGGTACCATAGTACATACCGACAGCCTTGCACATCCACCTACACCACTTTCGACACATGCTGGAGCACTTCGTTGTGTTGGCAGCTACCTTTTTAAACACGAACACTTGTTAATTTTGCGCAACGGCTGTCGCAAAAGAAAAACGCGACCACATGCACGCGACTTGCAGCACTGTAGCACCTGCAAGCAAGAATTCGATTTGAACGAGTTACCAGACTCCACGCATAACCTGAGTCATCTGGGCCACAGTACTAGGCAGTCACGATCAGCCAGAAATTCGAGCATCGGAGTGCGACGAGACATGACTTGACGACGACACGAACGACGAACAAGCGATTCTGAAGAGAGCATAATACATCTGCGGGGCCAGCATGGCCGCCCGCAGCCTCGAAGAGTATGAGGCAAAGCTTCAAGATGCCTCTGCCGACCAGAAAACCAAGGCGCAGTTCTTGACTGAGCTGCGCGACGGGCTCGACAACTGGTGCTCAGGCTCCAACTATGGCCCGTTCCTCCAGAAGTTCGTTCCACTCTTTCTGCAAATACTGTCGGGATCGCCAGTATTCATATCGACGTCGCCAGAGCAGAAGATACGGTCGACCATACTAGAGATACTGCATCGACTGCCGCTGGCCAGTGCGGACAATAGCGTGATTGAGCCGCACGCAGACAAGATTGTGGAGACATGCTTGGGGTTGGTCAAGGTCGAGAACGAGGAGAATGCGGTGTTATGTCTGAAGGTTGTTATGGATTTTTGCAGATACTTTGCCAAATCACCTGCAGTCGCGGAAAAGGCACAACCATTCCTCGAGCTGATCCTGGAAATTTTCGAAGGCATGGAGCAGACCGTGAAGGACACCTTTGATTCTCCATCGCCCGCACCAGCGACGGCAAATGCGCCTGGCACACCAGGCGCCGTTGGTACACCTGGATCGCCAGTCAGCTCGAGCAATCAATCCATCGGCTCCGACCCGTCTGCGGACCAGCAAACAACGCGGCAGCTTGCAAAGGGGATGCAGAGCTTCAAGGTCGTGGCTGAGTGTCCGATCATTGTGGTCTCCATTTTTCAAGCCCATCGATCGTTAGCACCCAAGAACGTCGGCAAGTTCACGCCAAAGATCAAGAGCACTTTGATGCTGCAAGCTGGTCCGCAAAGGCGTGCTCATGAGGAGGCTGAGTCTAGAGGCGACATCTTCACTGGCATTGCGAAGGAAATCAAGTTGAAGGGCCAGACTGCTGCATTTGGCGATCTGGTCACTGCCCAAGTCAAGACGATGAGCTTCTTGGCGTACCTGTTGCGAGCCTATCAGAGCTCATTGACTGAGTTCCTCAACAATCTCCCGGATTTGACTGTGCGGCTCCTTCGCGATGTGCCACGGTCGCATACTGCAACGCGAAAAGAGCTTCTCGTCGCCATCAGACACATTATCAACTTCAACTTTCGATCTGTCTTCCTGCCATCCATTCTCCCACTGCTGGACGCGAGGACTTTGGTCGGAGATAGTCTCACGGCTGATGTCTCGCTGAGGCCGCTCGCGTATACTATGCTTGCGGACTTGATCCACCACGTGCGCGAGCAACTCAACCCTGATCAGATTCACAGAGTCGTCACGGTGTATGTCGGCCACCTGACCGGTGATGATGGCGTCGAAGTCCCAGGCACCAGCTATCAGACAATGTCTGCAAAGCTGCTGCTCAACATGGCAGAATGCATGTCAAAGGTGGAGAACAAGCGAGACGCACGGTTCCTGATGATGACGGTCCTGAACGGAATTGCAGATAAATTTGCAGCCATGAATAGGGCGTATCCAAACGCCGTCAAGTTGGCAAGTCAACAAATGGAGGCCGGGTCTGGCCTGGATTCAGTCCCCGAGAACTTCCTCGCAGATCAAGAGCAAAAGCCGGACTGGGATCAGACAGACCTGTTCTCGGCGATGCCGATAAAAGCATTGAGCCCTCGAGATCGTGCAAACGATGCCGTGACTGAAAACCAATTCCTGTTCCGCAATCTGCTGCATGGGCTCAAGACATTCTTCTACGCTCTCAAGAACACAAATCCGCAGAAGATCAAAGATGAGGTTGACCAAGCCAATGCTCCGCTCAACTGGGCCGACCTTTCTTACGGATTTGAGGCTGAAGAGGTGGAGATCCTTATTAAGCTCTTTCGCGAAGGTGCAAAGTGCTTCCAGTACTACGCACCTCTTGACCAGTCCAAGGAGTCCGAGAATATGGATCCAGCATCGAACCAGAGCCTGGCGTCGTCGACCGCAAGCAGCAAAGTCGAAAAGGATCTGCTTGAGACTTTTGCCACTATTTTCCATCACTTGGACCCTGCGACGTTCCACGAGATATTCACTTCACGCACTACTGATCCAGCTCAGCCGGGCGCCAGCGAGTCTGGCATCGAATTTCTGTACGAGCAGTCCTTCAAGCACAATGCGCTTCTGCACATACCTCAGTTCTTGCTTGCCTCAGAAGCTACTAGCCCTGCCTTCTGTGGCATGCTGCTCCGCTTCCTGATGTCAAAACTGGAAGAGATAGGCGAAAAAGACAGCGCAAAGACGAGTGTCTTGCTTCGGCTGTTCAAGCTTAGCTTTATGGCTGTCACGCTGTTCAGCCAGCATAACGAGTCGGTGTTGCTCCCGCACGTGCGCGAACTCATTACCAGAAGCATCGAAATGAGCGTGACGGCTGAAGAGCCAACCAACTACTTCCTGCTGCTTCGAAGCTTGTTTCGCTCTATTGGAGGTGGTCGCTTCGAGCATCTTTACAAAGAGATATTGCCTCTTTTGGAGATGTTGCTGGAGGTTCTAAACACGCAGCTGGCTGCCGCGAAGGACGCAGCGTCTCGGGATCTGTTCGTCGAACTGTCCCTGACCGTGCCTGCCAGGCTCAGCCACCTGCTCCCTCACCTTTCTTACCTCATGCGACCTTTGACCGTCGCGCTCCGCTCCGGCGAGCGCACCAATCCCTCCGAGTCGCGCGGCGCGGCTGGCTCCAACGACATCAGATCCGGAAGCGCAGGCTCCTCAGAACTCACGGCACAAGGTCTGAGAACGCTTGAGTTGTGTGTAGATAACCTTACGGCGGATTATCTAGACCCAATCATGCAGCCGTGGATGGAAGAGATAATGGGCAGTCTCTGGCGCATGCTGAAGCCGGGCTCACTCACATCAACCAATCCGCAGCAGCCGGGTGGTGCGCTGGTAGTGACTGGCCATCAGGGTGCGCACACGGCTGTACGCATTCTCGGCAAGCTTGGTGGCAGGAACAGGCGCTTTCTCACGGGACCACCTGAGCTTGAGTGGCGTGGCTATGCGGATGACGAAGCCAGTGTAGATGTGCGATTGATCGGCGCTGTCAGCAATGGAGGCGAGCGTGCTATGCCAGCAAGGCTTGGCATTGAGACTGCTGTTGAGCGGCTATGGGAGCCTGTGCCGAAAGCCGAGAAGGCGAAGAAGAGCGACGAGCACTACAAGCGCCAGGCCTATAAGCTCGTCACGTCGCATGTCAAGCTGCTTATCGGATTTGATGATCTACCACACGATTTTGCTAGGCTTGTGCGCTTGCAGGCAAATGATCTGGCTGACAAGAAATTCGACACCGGCATCGATCTTTTCAGTGTGTCCGAGCGGCAGAAGAGCTCAGTCAAGCGCGACGCGCAGCAGGCAGTCCTGCTCAAGTTGCTGAGAGCACTGATGTACACGGCTGGCACTTCTGAGATCCTCAAAGACGAGTCTGCTAGATTTCTGCAGGGCATCTACCGTCACTTCATGCTTGTAGAGCTCAGCGTGGCGTTGGCGCGAGAAAAGCACAAGAAGCGTGCCTTTGATGTTCGCAGCGGTGAAGGTCCAGTATACATCGAGACGGCGCTACTCGCAGATGCTATTTGTGATTCTTTGGCCTCGGACCTGCCGGAAGTCAGAGAGGTGGCGGAAAACGCGATGCAGACTTGCTTCAAGCTTGCAGTCACGATCTTCGGTGGCAGCGAAGAGCGAGCAGAAACGCTTCCATTCTTCCATAAGCTGGCCGAGTGCTGTGTGCATGCCTGCTACGAAGAAGAGTGGTTCACTAAGTCTGCCGGCGCACTGGGCATCAGCATAATGATCAATCGCAGCAAGATTGGCTTCACCGACTCCTGGATTGCCCAGTCTAATCTGACCGGATTCAATCGCCTGCTGGATCTCATCCGTGGACTTCTCTATGTCATCAAGGACATGCCACAGGACCTTCCTGCTGGTATCCGTTTGCAAGCCAAGGACGCGATCCTCGAGCTGGTCAACCGTTTCGGGTCGTCCGATCTAGCAAAGCAAGGTGACCTGAAGAAGAAGCTCGAAGATAAAATAGATCAGCTGCATCAAATCGCCAACCGTTTGATTGCAGAGGTCAGCCACATGAATCGCCATGTTCGGGAAGCGGCTCAGCTTGCGCTGAGGACCCTGGCCGATGCATTGGGACTGCCAATCCATGAGCTTGTCAATCCAGTCAAGGATGTGTTGATCCAGCCTATTTTCAACAAGCCACTGCGAGCTCTGCCATTCGCGGCCCAGATCGGTTACATTGACGCTATCAACTTCCTGCTGGACATGGAGAATGATGTTCTGACTTTCGGTGAGGAACTCAATCGCCTGCTGTACGAGACTCTGGCGCTTGTCGATGCAGACGATGAGTCTCTGGCTCAGAAGCCGTACGAGTATCGCACTGCAGAGAGCATCGTGCGTCTACGCGTTGCTGGACTGAAGTTGCTGACGACCGCGATAAGATTTCCGGGCTTCACGGGTGGCCAACAGCAGCAACAGAGCCAATCTCAAGGTACTCCTGGCTCCAGTTCGGGTACGCCTCAGCAAGCTACTGGCGGGCAACACAGAGCAAGAGTGATAAGCATCTTCTTCAAGAGTCTGTACAGTGAGAACAGAGACGTCGCGACAGCGGCCAACGCTGGGCTCAAGATTGTGTTGGCCGCCACGCAAAAGTTACCTAAGGATCTTTTGCAGAATGGGTTGAGGCCAATTCTTATGAATGTCCAGGATCCTCGTAAACTGTCGGTTGAGGGACTGGAAGGGCTCAGGACGTTGTTGCAGTTGCTCACCAACTACTTCAAGGTCGAGATCGGAACGCGACTGTTGGATCACATGAGGCAGATCGCCGACCCACAGACCTTGCAAAAGGTCAGCTTTGGCCTAGTTGAGAGTCAGCCGAAAATGAAGGTCGTGAGCGGGATCTTCTCCGTATTCCACCTTCTACCAAGTGCTGCTGTCAGCTTCTTGAGCGAGCTGGTGGACCGCGTGCTTGCGCTTGAGGCTAGTACGAGGCGGACGAGAAGCAGCCCGTTCCGGGAGCCATTGATGCTATTCCTCAATCACTATCCGAAAGAAGCTTGGGAACACTTTGCCGCTCACCTGAAGGAAGCTGCGAAGGGGCGATTCTTCGCGCAAGTGCTGGCGCATCAGGAAAGTGATGCACTGAGAGACCACGTTGTCAATCAGCCCGATGCATTTATAGCTGCGTTCTCGAACGACAGCCTAAATGCTGGAGAAAAGGCTCAGGCGCAAATCAATGCCATACACGCTGCAGAGTCCATCTGCTCGTTCTCGGATGCGGGCAAGAAGCTTGTGGAGCATGAGTCGGTCAGATCAGCACTGGTGGGTGCGGCTAAGGACGTGCAGTCCATGAAAGAGCAGCGCGCGCTGCCTCCTGACCTCAGGCTTGCCGCTGTCCAGAGCTCGGAGCAGATCATGCGTGTGCTGGTAGTGTACATGGAGAGCCACCTGGACGATTTGGACACGCTCTTCAGTACTATGGATATGTGCACGAATGGCGAGCTGCAGACATCGCCCACCTTGTTCGGCTTCCTCTACAGGCACGTCATCATCAGCGAGGACATCGAGTTCCAGCGCAAGGTCATGAACCGATGCATCGACGTCTTTACGGAGAAGGCGACGACGCAGAAGCTGAAGTGGTTCGCTTTCCACAATGTCATGAATCCAATCATGGCAAACGACGTGATGCGCAACTGGGACCAGCTGTTCCAGCCGGACAACAAAGGCACAGCATTACTGAACAAGGCGATGACCGATGCCATTCACAACAAGCTCTGGAAGCCACAGTCCGTCGCTGACATCTCTGATGATGGCACTCAAGGTGTCGACCACAGCCGCATGGAGCTTTTGCAAGCCTCGGCGTTCCTGGTCAAGTACCACCACAACATGCTGCAAGATGCACGCAAAGATCTGATCAAGTTCGGCTGGAACTACATCCGCCTGGAAGATCACATCAACAAATATGGAGCTTATGCCCTCATAGCATACTTCATTGCGCACTATGAGACACCGCCCAAGATCGCGATGCAGGTGTATAATACCCTCCTACGTGCGCACCAGGCCGAAGGCAAGAACCTTGTCATGCAATCGCTGGAGATCCTCGAGCCTGTGCTTAAGAAGCGGCTCGGCGGTCCGGACGGCAGGCAGAGTGTATGGGCCAGACTCCCTCGCAAGATCTTGACCGAGGAGGTCGGCAATATCCCGCAGTTGACAAGCATCTATCACTTCTTGGTCCGCCATCCGGATCTTTTCTATCAGGCCAGAGAGGGATTCGCAACAGTGATGATTTCGACCATTAGTAAGGTCGCGCAGTTGCCGTCTCCAAGTGTCGAGGCTAGGAGGCTGGCGCTCAATATCTTCAATGTAATCTGGCAGTGGGAGGAGAAGACTATACAAGAGCAGGGTTCGCTCGCTGGTGCAGACTCGCCAGACGGCCGCGATGGCTCAAGCCCGGACAACGGCAAAAGGGGCGCCGTTGCCAGCGCCAGTATGCGGCTCGGTCTTGTCAAATACATGGTGCAGTTCGTTGCGGTCCTACCAGAGCGCTTCCCGGTCTCCAAGAGCCAAGAAGAGCTTCGAGCGCAGCTTCCCATGGGACAGCGGCCAAGTATTGAGACGGTCACTAAGACTCTAGATCTGCTGTACAAGCTGTTGTCGCCACCTTACTGGGATGACCTGGACATCGATGCTATGTTCCCCAAGGTCACCGAGCAGATTCTCTGCGCTGATCACAAAGCTGACGAGAAGCTTGAGGTGTGGACCATGCGGATGGTGAACGTCATTCAGATATTGAAGATTTTGGTGAACAGCAGGTCGAATGAGTGGATAGTTGCGAGGTTGCCTCAGCTGCAGAAATTGTTGGCGAAGGCGCTGAAATCGGACAGCATTGAGGTTCAGCTGGCTTTGCACAACGCCGACTTGCCTGATGCTGCTACACCTAAGCTGCCACCGTTGGTGCAGCGGGTTCTCGAGGCGATACCTGTCAGTCAGGCGGAGGACGAGCTCCCGGATGCTGACAGCCCAACTGATGAGTTCACCACATTCCTCACCAACAGCGCCGGCGAGAGCTTGAACAATGGTAGTCACATGGCTGGTATCAATCTGCTGTGGATCATGGCGCAGCGGAGGCCGGAGGACGTGGATCAGCATATTCCGGCCCTGCTCAAGACCTTGCAGACGAAGCTCGCGAAGGACCATATCAATGCTCACATGCCGCCACAAGCGCTTGCTGCGCAGGGCATGCCACCGACGTCCCAGCCCAGCCCACAAGAAATTGAGACGACGACGAACTTGATCATCAAAGTGATTGAAATGCTTTCGGCGCGCATCAGTACGCTTGGCGAGCAACGCAGACCATATTTGAGTGTGCTTGCATCTTTGGTCGAGCGCTCACACAATAATGCGCTGTGCGAGAAGATTCTGGCGCAAGTCGAAACTTGGGTGTTTAACCCTACGGAGCCGGTGCCAACGCTCAAGGAGAAGACGGCAGTATTGCAGAAAATGCTGCTGTTCGAGCATAGGCCGGATCTGACGCTGTACGGCAAGTTTATGGACCTCGTCATCCGTATATATGAGGACCCGAAGATCTTGCGCTCCGAGCTGGCTGTGCGCATGGAGCACGCCTTCTTGATAGGATTGAGGAGTCCTGATATCGAGATGCGATCGCGTTTCATGACGATCTTTGATCGTGCGCTTAGCAGGTCGACCAGCAATCGCTTCTTCAAGCTGATCAGTGAGCAGCAGTGGGACATCCTTGGCGACACGTTCTGGCTAAGCCAGATTATCCAGTTGATGTTTGGCACGATCGATCACAACACGGCTCTGCATCTACATCCGGAGGACTTCAAGTGCTTACCTGTGTCGAAGCTGTATGGCACCCACTCTGGCGACACGAGAGCAGCAGATATTATGCTTGACAACACTTTTGAAGGCATTATCAACAGTGAACGCCACTTCATGAATGATGTTGGCAACGTGCGCGCGAGGGACTTGCTTGTCCCACTGGCAGATTTGCAGCACACGGACAATCAGCTGGCGCATGACATTTGGGTGTCTTACTTCCCGATGTGCTGGTCAACGCTGTCTAAGGACGACAGAGAGGATATCGAGCAGGGCTTGATCAATCTTCTTACCAAGGACTTCCATCAGCGCCAAGTCGATAAGCGTCCGAATTGCGTGGCTAGCCTGCTGGAGGGCATCGCGCGTGCCAAACCGATCTGTAAGTTCCCACCGCACGTCATGAAGTTCATGGCGAAGCAATATGATGCCTGGTACGTGGCAGCAAGCTTTATGGAAGACCTTGCGATGAAGCCAGTCATCGATACCTCCACCGTTCGTGAGAGCAATCTCGACGCGCTAGTGGAAGTCTACGCACAACTCGAGGAGGCGGACCTTTTCTACGGGACTTGGCGCCGACGCGCCCAATTTGTGGAGACCAACGCGGCACTGTCGTATGAGCAGAATGGTATCTGGGATAAGGCCCAGAACATGTATGAGCAGGCGCAGATCAAAGCCCGAACTGGTTCTCTACCTTTCTCCCAAGGCGAGTACATGCTTTGGGAGGATCAGTGGGTGCTTTGTGCGCAGAAGCTGCAGCAGTGGGAGATCTTGGAGGAGTTTGCTAAGCACGAGAACATCAATGATCTCTTCCTGGAGTCGGTCTGGCGCAGCTTTGAGAAGTGGTCGGATCTGAAGCAGCTGGAGCAGTTCGATTCTGTCATCAAGGCTGTTTCGGATGCGCCGACGCCGAGAAGAATGTTCTTCCAGGCTTTCAGTGCGCTGTTGAAGCTCCATCATGCAAAGGATGCGCAGGCGCAGTCCGTCTTCCAGAACATCGTGGATGAGAATATCCAGCTGTCAATCAAGAACTGGCACAAGCTGCCGAAGAATATCACGAATGCGCATATTGGCCTTCTGCAGAACTTCCAGCAGCTGGTTGAGCTTCACGATGCTAGCGTCATCTGCCAAAGTTTGGCGCAAACGAACGCAGGCAACTTGGATGTCAAGTCCCAGGAGCTCAAGGTGCTGCTTAGCACGTGGCGCGACAGACTGCCGAACCTCTGGGACGACATCAATGCATGGCAGGAGCTCGTCACTTGGCGTCAGCACATCTTCTCGCTCATTAATCAGACGTACTTGAGCTTGCTGCCACAGACCAACACGAATCAGACCGGGAATAGCTATGCTTATCGCGGGTATCATGAGACGGCTTGGATCATCAATAGGTTTGCGCATGTGGCACGCAAGCACCAAATGCCTGATGTCTGCATCACGCAGCTGAGCAAGATCTACACCTTGCCGAACATCGAGATCCAGGAGGCGTTCCTGAAGCTGAGGGAGCAGGCTAAGTGTCATTACCAGAACCGCAGCGAGCTGACGAGTGGGTTGGATGTTATCAACAATACCAATCTCAACTACTTTGGTCAGCAGCAGAAGGCGGAATTCTACACGTTGAAGGGCATGTTCCTCAGCAGGCTCAACCAGAAGGAGGAGGCGCATGATGCTTTTGGCACCGCGCTGTTCTTCGACATCAAGGCGCCAAAGGCTTGGGCAGAGTGGGGCCGGTACAGCGACTATCTCTTCAAGGAGGAGCCGACGAACTTGGACCTTGCTGGTAATGCCATCAGCTGTTATCTGGAGGCTTCTGGGCAGTACAAGAGCGCCAAGTCTCGCAAGCTTTTGTCGAGAATTCTTTGGTTGCTAAGTCTGGATAATGCTGAGGGTACTTTGGCTAAGGTGTACGCCAAGTTTCAGGGTGAGCACCCTTGGTGGTATTGGGTCACTTTCATCCCGCAATTGCTCAACAACTTGTCGAGGTCTGAGGGCGAGGCCAATGTGGCTCATCAGATTCTGACGAATCTGGCCAAGACGTACCCGCAAGCTTTGCACTTCCAGCTGAGAACGAGTCATGAAGATATGCAGGTCATTCGCCGGAACCAGGCGATGAAGGAGCAACGTGAGAAGGCCGCTCGTGAAGCTAAGCTTAAGGGTGATAATGTCAAGACCGAGTCGCCTTCTGCAAGGCCTGATAGCCAGAGCGGCACATCAAGGCCGGGTACTGCTGCTGGTGGTGACGCGCAGATGACCAATGGAACTTCCGACGAAGTGCCCAAGAAAGATGGTGCTGCGGAAGAGAACAAGGAGGACGCGCCGAGGCCGAAGAAGCCGTGGGAGCACACCGAGGCGCTTGTCATCACTCTGCGCACGGCGTTTCCATTGCTGTATGCCTCTATGGAAGCCATGGTCGACCAGATTCAGAAGCACTTCAAGTGCCCACCAGACGAGGACGCTTATAGGTTGATCGTGGCTCTGTTGAATGACGCTCTCAGCTACGTGGGTCGCACACCCGCGGCTGCGACGGCAGAAAGTAAGCTTCCGCCGCAGACAGAGGCTAACATCACACGCTTCGCCGAGTCAATATTGCCGCCGCACATCCGCAAGAACTTTGAGCAGGACTTTGTGGCTAAGAAGCCGACGATGCTCGAGTATATTCAGAAACTCCGGAAGTGGCGCGACAAGTTGGCTGAGAGGCTCGATCGCAGACCAACGACTTTCCATCTTGCTGAGACTACTCATCTGAGTGGTTTCCGCTTCGTGTGGTTTGATGAGGTCGAAGTGCCTGGACAATATTTACAGCACAAGGACAAGAACCAGGACTTCGTGCGCATTGAGCGCTTCTTGCCGAACGTGGATCTGGTGAGAGGTGTTGCTGGCTGTCACCGCAGACTCAAGATTCGTGGTCATGATGGTAGCATTCATCCGTTCGCCATACAGCACCCTGCGCCGCGTCACAGCAGGCGCGAGGAACGAATTCTGCAGCTTTTCAGGATCTTCAACAGCACTCTGGCTAAGAAGAAAGAGAGTCGTCGCAGGAACTTGCAGTTCCACCTGCCGGTCATGGTGCCGCTTTCGCCTCAGATTCGCATGATTCAAGATGACACTTCGTACATCACGCTGCAGGGTGTTTACGACGACTACTGCAGGCGCAATGAGCTCGACAAGGACGAGCCGACGATCTTCACGATGGAAAAGCTGCGCGGCTTGAGCCCGCAGAAGCAAGACCAGTATCTCAACGTGCGAATGGAGGCGCTGAACCATGTGCAAACACGCATGGTGCCAAAGGATGTTGCTCGCCAGTACTTTGCTGCATCATACTCGTCCTTTGACGCTTTCTGGCTGTTCAGGAGGCAATTCTCGTACCAGCTGGCAGCGTTGACATACATCACTTGGACCATGCACATGACTGTGCGTTACCCGAACAAGATGTCTATCGCACGCCGAAATGGCAATGTCTGGGGTTCGGAGCTGCTGCCTTACATGTCAACCACGAGGCCGTACTTCTCTAACCCCGAGCCTGTGCCCTTCCGTCTGACACCCAATCTGCAAGTCTTGATGGGCCCGATCCACACCGAAGGCATTTTTACCTGTGCCCTGATGGCCATTGCACGCTGCCTCACTTCTGACTCCAGCTATGCCACCAGCAACTCATCCGCATCCGATGGCGCCAACGCTTCAACCCCAGCTGCTGGGCTGTTGCAGAACACGAATTGCGAGCTTGAGCATCACCTTAGTATCTTCATTCGCGATGAAATGAGCTATTGGTACACGACGTCGCATCGGCAGAGCATCAAGGAGAACGAATTGAGGGAGAATGTGCAGAGGAATGCAGACGCGATTGTGAATAAGGCGTTGGTGATTGCGAGAGAGCCGGCGGCGGGCAATTTGCCTGCGAATCAGAGTGTGCTCGATTTGGTGGCGAAGGCGACGAATCCGGAGAAGTTGTGTCAGACGGATTTGCTGTGGATGCCGTGGTTGTGAGCGGGTCGAGCGTGGGCAGATTGGATGCAGTTGATGCGTTTGTGAGCGGAGTAGGTGGAGCGGACGGAGCGAATGGAGTTTGAAGGAGGCGGACTATCCATTGAAGTCCTGGTCACATGGGTATGGGGCGTTGGGGACGGGATGAGGTTGATTATGGCTCACTGGTCAGTGATGAGCTTTGTGATATCCCATGTTAGCATGGCGTTGGAGGTGCATCACGTGCAAAGATGCTTGAAAGTCTATAGTATGTATCAAGTAGTCTAAACAGCCCTAGCTTGACTTACAAGCTATTGCGCCAGAATGACAAGCTGACAATCGCAACACCGGTTTGGTGAGATAACCAGGTGTGGTCAGGTCTCCTCACCGTTCCTGCGAGCCCATTGAGGCAGGTGGACCTTCCCGTGGAGTCTTGCTTACTTTGAGCCAGTCAAGGAAAGGGATAAAATAATGCGCGGACTTTGACCCCTCTCCTGTCATTTGCAACAGCTACTATGGATCCAGTACCACCCCATCAGGAGCACCATCGCTTTGGCACGAGCACTGGGACACACAATATTTCGACTCGATCAGTCTGCACCTCTTTTTCTCTCTCACTCTCACACTCGCTCCTCAGATCCTTCCATCTGCTCTCCAGCCTTTACGCGCAACAACCAACAACAATGGCACCTTCACCCATGTTCAAGGCGCTTGTGCGCCTCCTCCTGACCTTTCCGGCCCTTTGCATGGCTCTGCCGGCGCCGTCGGGTGGTACGGAAGTCAATATGGCGTAAGTCCTTTGACAGAATTGCAGGGCCACGAAGAACTCGTGAATTGACGCTGAGACAGTATCGTCGATCACGATTTCACTGAGGGTGGAACGTAAGCATAAACTGACATTGGGAGAAGCTGAAGTCCTTTTTATCCTAATCTCTGCGATAGTGTCAATGTCGTTCCTTGGCCCGAGACCAACGCCAAGCGCTTCGCTCTCACGGCAGAGAACCTCGCCGCTCTGGACTCTCGCAACGCCGAGGGTGGTTTGGGCCTGCCGGGTGGCGCTAACGTCGCCGTCAACCCGGCCGCCCTGCCTGCTCCTACCGAGATCCACTCGCTCGGCGACCTGGAGTCCATTGATCTCGAGGGCGACCATTTCTGGCACTTCATGCGTCAGGGCAAGAACCAACGCAGAGAGGAGAACGCGAAGGCCAAGTCTCTTCTCTCCAGTGCCAAGTCCGGCTGCTCTGACGAGGGCGGATGCTCCAAGTACGTCGACTGCCTGAAGGATTGGTCGCCGGAGTAATTTGCCTTAGATAAATTTGTGGGGAACAGACGACTGACGCACTTTCGTAGTGAGTGTTTCCGGTACTTGCCACCACAGGTCCAGGACATTCAGCCTCGCAAGGAGCCTGACACCCTGGAGAAGGCAAAGTCCATCCTCTCCAGCGCCGCGTCGGGCTGCTCTGACGAGGGTGGGTGCCCTGATTACGTCGACTGCTTGAAGAACGGAGCAGGAAACCGGGAGTAAGTCATCCCAGCTGGTGCCGCACGACCACGAAACGGACCACTGATCCACGTTCGTAGTGACTGTATGCAGTTCTTGCCGGACCGCGTCTTGCCGCACTATGCTCGTGGTGAGAAGGAGGAGCCCAGCAAGCATGAGGTTCAATCCCGCATCTCCAGCGCGAAATCGGGCTGCTCTGATGAGGGCGGATGCCCCCAGTACGTCGATTGTCTGAAGAACGGGGCGGGGTCAGAGAAGTAAGTCCATTCAATGATGAGGATAAAGACCACAGTCTCGTCTGATTACTGACTGACACGCTTTCGCAGCGAGTGTGCCGGCTACTTGCCGTCTTCTATCTTCGAACGTGCTGCGCTCAGCGCCGAGGACCAGGCCAAGCAGCTCTATGCTCTGCGCCAGGAGTCGAGCCAGGCTTAAGCTCGGCAAGCGCCTCGAGTGCGGCCCTGCGGACGGGACAGCGAGAGAAACTACGCGGAGCTTGCGGACGTCCGCCAGAAAGAACAGGGACGGCCACGGTAATCTTAGAAGAATGGTTAAGTCGGATCGATCCAACTGTGGCTACTGTGGAAGAGTTTGGAGAACGGGTCTAGATACCACTGCTTCGGAGAAAGTATAGTCTTGCTTAATGTATTGGATTCAAAGCATCCCGACCCGCTTGGCTTTCACTTCGGTCATCAAACGCCCTGGTGCGACGCATGAGCTGAGTTAATGGTCGCTCTGCTTCTGATCTCCCACGCTGACAGAAGATTTACGTGAATTGCAAGAGGTGTGTTGCAGGTACCATGTCGCCGCATCACGGCGTACCTTTCAATGGCTCGACTATGTGAAGGAGTGCATAATGGTCAGTCAGTCTCAAGAAAGCCCTCCTGCGTGTCATCTTTTCATTCTGATACGCGAACCCTATTCGAAGTATCAAGCATCCCAAAATGGATGAAATCACGCTACCAGCTGCCCCACGTACTGCTGCTGATCGTGCAGATCTGCGTAGTCGTCGGGTAGCTGGTGCTAAACTTCTTCGTTATCAAGCACTCCGACGTCGACACCGTAGAGACCTCGGTGACGTACGTCTTGTAACCCGTGCTGACCTCGGTGGTCCACACTTCGATAGCTGTTGTCACAGGCACGCCCGTAGTCTCTGTCGTGATGCTGCTGCCGATGTGGGTCACTGGAATGATGGTGGAGCCAACAGAAGTGGTGGTGGATAGACCAGTGACGGTATAAGGGATCTTGATGATGCTGGTGGAGTAGCTGTAGGAGATTGACTGATATGACTGAGTTTCAGTTTTGATGAACTCGGATGTAGAAGGGGTGACCTGTGTAGGAGGGACTGTCGCGACCGTAGTCTTCTCAATGACTGTAGTCTCAGTTTTCGGGTATTCAGTGGAGAAGGTCGTGTCGATACCAGTGGTGATTGTGCTGGCGACCCAGTTCGTCACAGTGTCATAGGATGTGAAGACACTAGTCTCAGTGGTCTCGATCCATTCTGTCGTGAGAGAGCAGGTTGTGGCGGTGGTCGGAGTGGTACTAAACTTCGCCGTGGTGGTTGACGACGAACCCCATTGAGTGCTTGGCGTCTTCAATGAAGATTTGAATGACGACGTGGCGCTGGTCCATTCAGTACTGGTGGTTGAAGTGGTACCCCATCCACCGCCGTTGCCCGGAAAAGCCAAGACCACATTGCTGAGGTCAAACACGAGAAGGGCAAAGTGCTTGGTTGAGATCTGCATGTTGATGCTTCGGATAAGTGGATACGAAGTTTTCCGAAAAGCTTCAGTGTGGAAACGAGTCCGACAGCTCTCAGTGCCTGTGCTTTGGAGTGCTTGAATGAAGATCGTATAGCTTCCTGGTCGTCCAAATGCTCTCTTCTATACATAAGGTGAAGGGTCCATTTCATGAGCCATTCTCGAGCTGCAGCATCCCTCCCGCGAACACGTTACACGACGACTCTCATGGCTCTATGCTGCGTTCATTCTGCAACAGCAGCAATACTCTCACGTAATACTTACACCAGCCTTGAAGCACGCCCAAAATGAGAGCTGCGTGTCGCAACATTGATGCTTGTGTCCACGCCCGTGTGGCAAGTGTGCAGCTTTATGTGGAGGTTGGTATGCCGTCGTCGAGCTGATCGTCTGTTACCACACCTTGAAGCGGCGAATACGGACCATCTTCTGACAGACAAGAGGTTCAAGTTGGGAGGCTCAACGTGCTTGGGCAGCTAGGAGCCCGCGATGCAGTGACTTCGTCGTTCCTGGCATAGACAATGCCGTGCGACAGGGACTCAAGAACAGTGATGAACACACATGCGGCACGGCGTTCTCTTGTAGTGCATCAAGTCGTGCCTCGAGTTCGTGGCATGCATTGCTTTGCCGCCTTCGAAGTTGAGGGATGGACTTCTCGTTCCTGCACTAGGGGAGATGTGGAAACGGTTAGGATATGCAGATTCAGAAGTCGTACGATGCATAGCTGATTGCGGAGTGCATGCATCCCAGGTGTTCAGGCGACACACACCCATGCTGATACACGAGCGCCTTGATGCTTGTGCCCGCCACGTGCTTTCGTCTTGCGGTCGCACGCTTTGTAGGCACTGTGCCTGGCGGCACGATGTCGATGGGCTCCATCAGCAAGTTAATGCTCCAAACAGCCGGCCGCGGTTACCTCGCATGGTTCATTGTCGTGAATGAATAGCCGCAGACTGAAATAGTGCAATTTCAGACGGCTCGCTGCATATACCTGCCCCAAACCAGATCCATTCATCTATTACCAGTATTCGTGCAGGATGTGGCCATAGTGCCACGCCAGGAGGCAGCACAAGTGCAGCTAGCCAAAAGTCTCGAACCGATTACGATCTACATGTAGGAGCGCACTCGAAGCCAGGCATGCGGGACATTGACCGTTAGAAACGATCTTCAGTGTCAGACACCTGCCCGCACGCAGCACTGCGTGAGTGCCCAGAAAGACTGGTTGCTCTCGAGACCCATTCAAGCTAATCAAGCTCTGCTGCCAAAATTATTCGGGTCTCTGTATTACACGAGTTCGCAGGTAGAGTAGTTATACACTGCGTGCGAGTGTCTGGAATCGAACCGTTAATTCCGGTTTTCCACAGGCGGGTGGCATACTTGAGTCCGGAGGCACGCCTGCTGACCCACCCGCGTGCCGCCTGCGTATACGCTTGCCTGATACTTGTGTACCATTACAGCTATGCCTATAGCGTATTTCTAGTCCTGAATCGACCCTTCTGGCGTGCTGGTGGGCCATCTCAAACATACTTCTGGGACGTCACCAAGCCCGGTCGCACCTCCAACGGTCTTTCCCACATGTGCTTCCGTGCCTCTACATGATGCCATTGCATCGTGCTCGCTGCTATACACGACGGTGCACGTGTTTGGCTCGTTCCGACACGCCGAGACGAAAAGCGTCCCCGCAAGTAAGACCTCCCTGCAGCCATCGAAAACTCCTGATTGCTCAGCCCTGCAGGTGGCTTATTGAGGCACCTCCACGTGCTCCCAGTCGACATTGTCCAAGCTCGAATGTAGCATGCTTTGCTGTGGACGGCGACGATCGTAATGGCACCTTGCGGACTGATTCGCGCAGTCTTCGGACGAAAAGGACCTCACATGCAGCGTACATCAGCCACCTTCCCAGTCGAGCCTATAGGCCAAAGCTTCCAGAGTACTCTCACCACTAGCTCGACCTACGCCTCGCAAACCTGCTCTAATGAACGCCAAAGTCCTCTTGAATTTCCCCAGCATCGCATCAGCCTCATCGCCTATCGGGTTCCGCACTGCACTCGAGCTTAGGCTGTTCTGACTTACAGTATGCAGCGTCGGCATGAGACTCCGCCACAGTGCGCCAAAATGCTCGCAGTTCTGCAGCATCTCCATGATTGCGGTCTTGATGGGAGCTAAGTTCTGAGCGAGGAGCATCGTATTCTCCAAACGCGTCGTGTATGCCGACCATATCGAAGACATGACATCGATGTCGCATGCATCCTCCATGCGAGCGCACATCTGGTCGTGTAAATCTATAGATGTGGTCGTGATATGCTCGTGGAAGACAGCGACAAACCATTGGAGGCCAAAACGTAGCTTGAGCGCTACGCGTAGCCTCGTACTCAGGTCGTTGCTCTTGCAGTCCAAGTAACGAAGATTGAAGAGCTCGGGTGTCAGAATGGACTTGGCGTAGGTGACTTGAAGCATAAGCGTGAATACCTCCGAGTGAGTCTGGAGCGTGGCAGAACGAAGGACGTTCTGCACAGGCCACGCAAGTGCCTGGTGCATGCCAATGTTTGCCAATCTGCTCATGACCATATCGCTCGATTCGACGGTTTCATTATCGCCTATAGTGATGATATAGCTCGCGGGGTCCATGCTAAGTGCAGTACCAAGCGTAGCTTGTGCAAGCTCAGTCAACAAGAAGCGATCGCTTGCCGCGCCAAGCTTACGTCGTTGCGCCTGACTGAAAAGGGTCTCGACGAAGCTTTGAAAGAGCGCGCCGTCTTTGCTGAAGAATGCATACGGGACAGTCCGCAGCAGTCCCAAAAGCCCATGGTCATGCAGAAGCTGTTTGCTCAAGCTGAGCGTCCCGTTGTCCGCACCGCACACGGCTACGCGAACAACATCTGCTATCAGCTGTGGGAAAGGTAATAGCGGGTTCTTGGAGCAACGTCCTTGGACCTCCAAATGAGCAAAGTGCTCACTGCATGACACCATCTCATCTGCGGACACTGATCCTAGAGAAAGCAGCTTTGCGAATGCTCTTGCTTTACCCACGGCGAATGCTTGAGCGACGAAGCTTTGCACAAAGCATGGCGTACATGGCACGCTGTTCTGTTGCAGCCTTAATGACCACCGATCATGCCACACCTTGCCCAGCGGGCAGCTTGTATCAGCATCTTTTACGAAGAATGTTTCGACGTGAGACGGTGGCAGCGTGCCAGTCTTTGTCCATGTCGCAACCGATTTGAGATAAGTGTTGAGACCAGCGGAGAACACTCTGACGACGGCGTCGAAAAGCTGTACATCACCAGAGGTATGCGCGATGCATGCCTCGTCATACAGCGCGTCGATTAGCGAAAATGGCGAAGCAGAGGCTCTTTCAGCTGTCTCCGCAGCTGCTATAGTGTTTGAAAGGTGCACCAAAGGGCCAACAAGAGCTTCGATGTCCGTGCCAACATCAATGATGCTCACTACGATTCCGCCAAGTGGGCTTCCGAATCTTCGCTCCAATCTGGCCATCGCACAATCGTGGTCTTGAATAAGGATTCCAGTGGCCGCCTGCATGGCCTGGACATGAGCCGCTTTCCGGTCACTCCTGGCCCATTTGCGTAGAGCATACAGCTTGTAAGCCGCGTCTGCGCAAGAGCTCAATAGATCTTGCGAGACCATCTTGGAGGCTGTCGAACAGCGTATGTTAGAACGCAGGATGAAATAGCCAGTGGGCTCATCAATGTCATATAGCGATGCGGGCAGGCCTCGCATCATATTCAGTGTCTCGCGAATGATCGACAACTCGGACAAGTTCTGTTGCTCGCCGGTTGCCTCGAGCTGTTTGGCTAGCTCTCTCGACTTGCTCATGCCACCCAGTAATTTAACATCAGGTTGCTGTAAATGACCTTCAGCAAGCGACTCGAGATCATCATCGACAGATGTTGCCTGCGTGGAGGTCGTCTGCTCGGACTCAAGCTCATCGCTTGTCGCATCATCGCCACTAGAGTGATAGCCGCGATCAATGTCGTCCCAGATGCCACCCTGATCGAGTGGATCATCGGCCAGTATTTGGTCCCACGTCAGCTCAGCTTCAGCATGTCTCGGTTGCTTCAGCGCGTCCAAAGCGTCAACAGCAACATTCTCCACTGGCTTGTCAGACAGCTGAAGAAGGAGCGACAAGATCTCCGGCAGCCATCTGGATTCTGCTGGCAATTGCCCGAGACGGCTTTGCAGAGCTTCGGCTAGGTCATCGCGGTTGCGGATCACGAATTTCTCGACAAGGCCATCGAGTGACTGCTTGACGGCGAATTGGTTCGTTCTGGCATGACTTTGATCTCGGAAGCCTTTGATCGTGGTTTCCTTGAGTGCATGAAAAACAGGGTCCTGATTTGTTCGACCGGTGATGCTTGAGACGAGCTCGCCGGCCAGCCCACCAAGCCTGGCTGCGTGTGCCATTGCTCATGTTGCGTGTAGTGTTGGCTACGCAATCTGCCGTCGTGTCTAACTCTCGGATTGTTTCTCAGACGCGCCTTCCCAAAGTGTGGTACGCGCGTATCGATCTAAACAATGCAAGCCTCCGATTGGACAAAGTCCGATAGCTTTGTCCGGCTAGATCCTTTGGCGTTCTGTCGTTCCTGATCCCTGCAGGTTTGCGGGAGGCACGAGAGCAGCGCATCGAGCGGTTGCGTCTTGTGGTTGCGGTCCAGGTTTACCATGGTTGTCTGACGCACGCTTTGCCTCTAAACACACATCCGGCCTCTCAATATCATAGTGTTGTGCATATTGGGAACAGCACACATGCGATCATCACGAGCACAACAGGTTTGAAGGCTCAAGAGTGGATATTTTGGGGTCAAGGCACATGAGGAGGCAAAGGAAAGATGGCGATGCCAAAACCAATACGAGTGCTGGCGGCAGCCACATTGGTGGTCTTCCTCTTCCTGATCTTCCAGATCATGCGTGCGCCGGGCGCTATGAGGCTGCCAGGGAGCAATGATGGCAGGATGGAGGACATGGTTCGCGATCCAAACCTGGATGGTATGCGATGAGTGCAAGAACTGCTGTGATTCAGACATAAAGGACTAATGGGCAGTGCAGAGACCGGCGAGCCTCCAGAGCCGTTACGACGAGTAAATGGGAATAACTACGATGTCGACAACCCAAATAGCGATCGCATCAATGCCACATTACTCTCGCTCGTGCGTAACAAGGAGCTGAGCCAGCTAGTGCAGTCTATGCAGGACCTGGAAAGGACGTGGAATCACAAGTTCAACTACCCTTGGACTTTCATCAACGACGAGGAGTTCAGCGAAGAGTTCAAGCGAGTCACAAAAGCGAATACACATGCAGAAGTGCGATATCTCGTGATACCCAAGGAGCACTGGGAGATACCAAGTTGGATCAACAATGACTTGATGGAAGAGAGCGCAAACATACTTCAGGAACAGGACGTGCAGTATGCGCATTTGAAATCATATCACCAAATGTGTCGATGGAACAGCGGGCTCTTCTACAAGCACCCTGACCTGCTGGACATGCAATACTACTGGCGAGTTGAACCAAACGTCCACTTCTTCTGTGACGTGGACTACGACGTCTTCCGCTACATGCAGGACCACAACAAAACGTACGGCTTTACCGTCAACCTGTACGATTCCCCAGAATCCATAGCCACGCTCTGGCCAGAGACGATCAAATTCCTGGCTGCCAACCGACACCTCCTACATCCAAATAACGCGATGGACTGGCTAGTGGATAAAGACCGCAGACCCGATCACAACCTAAAAGCCAACGGCTACAGCACCTGCCACTTCTGGTCTAACTTCGAGATCGCAGACATGAACTTTTGGCGGTCTGCACCTTACGAAGCCTACTTTGAGCATCTGGATCGCGCGGGAGGCTTCTTCTACGAACGCTGGGGTGACGCTCCGGTGCACTCGATCGCGCTGGGTCTGTTCGAGGACAAGAACAAGATCCATTGGTTCAAAGATATTGGGTATCAGCATATTCCGTTCTTCAATTGCCCGAACTCGCCGAAATGCAAGGGTTGCGTAAAAGGCAGGTTTACAGACGGAGAGGCGTGGTTGAATAAGGAGGATTGTAGGCCAAATTGGTTCAAGTATGTTGGGAACGAGTGGGCCGAGGGCGTCGCGGAGCCTGTCGGTGTGGACGTTACGACGCCTACTCCTTCGCCGGTGGCGGCAACATGAGAGGAAAAGTGTAGTTTGGGTATGATGTGTGGCAATGCGAGGGAAGCATGGCGTCTAGGCGTGTTTGATGGCATGGTATGAGGCACTCTGCTACGGCAGACAAGAAGGTAGATGTTGGCAGTAGTATGTGTGACTAATGTATCATACAGTGTAAATGCGTACAACTCTCACGATAATGGACTTGCTCCTGGACGAGGCAGTGGAGTATCAGCCAACTTGTTAGTCAAGAGAATACGCCCAGCCATTTTATTGGTTTTGAGGTCGGGTGCAGGCAAGACTGCTGCATCAAATCTGCCAAGACATCAAATGCTAACGTGGCGCGTGTGTCCAGCTTTCGAGATAGGAAGTTACGCCGAATGCTTTACCAGCACCAAACATTTTGGAGGAGACATATGACCGTTTGAATGAAGTGTTTCGTGTGTGCATCTTGTGGGAAATATAATTTTCGACGATATCTCGCTTCTGATGTCGGGTCGGTCTTGAAGACCGACAATCGATTCGAACCTTGACGCTGGAACCCAATAATTTTCGCGACTCCTAATGACCGTTGAGAGCCGCATGGCACGCAACATTTACCACAAGAAGGATGCCACATTCCAACAACTCCTGTTCTGGCAATGGACTACATTCCACAGAGACCAACCACAACAAGCACTGCATCATTGTTGACCGACGATCATCGCATTGCGTTGTGTAGGCAAGAAGCTGCGACAATGGAGAAACTCGATATGGCTGGGCGCTAACAGTAGAAGATCATTTTTGAGCATTTGGCGGGTGACGGCGCGTCGCGTGCAAGGCAGGATGGCGCCACCAGTGGGAGCTCAAGATGCATTATTCCTCGACATGTTGTTTGGCAACGAAGGTCTGCGGCGGCGCAACGCAGACGGCAGCATAGCTCAAGCTGCTTCGGACCCAGTCTCTGGTGCCGCTCAAGCATCCGCAAGGAGCACTTCTGCATACATAGGAGTCGGCGTTGGCATCGGCGTCCTAATACTTTTACTGGTGAGCGTGGTGGGAGGGTTGATCTGGCGCAAACGTGTACAGCACAGGCACGAAGTCACCGAGATTGATCCCAATGCCACACCAATGCGCATGCGACAGTCGCAGGAGATCGGTGAGGTACCACGACCAGTAAGCGCAGCGCGCTGTAGCACTTTGGGGCCACTTCATGGTCGCGCTGGATGGGGTGCGTTGTCTTCAGATGAGACCGTACATCAGTTAGCGCCAGCCGCGAAGCGGAACGGGAAGAAGCAGCGCGGCTCCGCCTCGCTGCCGAGGACGATCGGGTCGCATGCTATACCATTGCGAAGGATCAAGCATCTGTCTGCGATCATCGAGAGTCCAAGAAGTCGGTCAGCCAAGTCACCCTCTCCCGCGCGAACTGATGTTGCGAGCACTCCAGTCAAGCAGCGAAGCGCCGAGAAGTTAATGTTCAGGAAGACCATCACGATGGTTCACCCGGCAGAACGAGACGGAGACGTGTTCACGGCACCTGGAAGCCCGAAACCAAACGTTCTGCCCTCCTTCGCCATCCGTTCGCCAGGCATGTATGGTGCCGCGATCGCGAACGACGATCGTTCCAAGGTGCCCAGATCTGTCTCTGTCGGCGCGTTGTTAGATCCACCTTGCTCAGCACCCGAGATGCAAAGCAAGAAAGAGCGGCCGCAAATGCACTCGCGGTCTTTGAGCCTTGGTGCGCCACCCGGTGGTCCACCATCGGGACCGGTGCCGCCATTACCAGAGCGCTCGATGCTCCGAGATATCCTTAATGCTGCCAACGCCAATCGCAGACCCGTGCTGGTGCCGAGACTCTCCTCTTCGAGCGGACAGTCCGCTGACAGCTCGGTGCTCATCACCAGCCCACTACTGACCGTGCGCGACGACTGCGCGAAGCAGCTTGGCTTGCCCTCTCCGTCGCCCACGGTAGAGCAAGTAGTCGCAGAAGAGGAAGGAGCCCAGCTGAAGTCCGTCCCAGTCATGAACAGGCAGTGGCAGAATCCTTTGATCATCGGCCCAAGACCGACGGACGAGCCACATTTGGACGAGAGCAAGTCTGCTCCAGCGCTTGTCAGACCACGGCTGGAGCGCAACCCGGCGAGCGTGCGCAGCAACATGGCTACCTACAGCACGGTCAGCGATTTCCTGGATCAGCGACTTTCTACAGCCAGCATGGGTTCAGACGAAAGCGTGACGCGCAACAGGCTGTCAATCCCACAGATCGCCACTGCCGCACGTCTCAGTGTCTCGCGGGTATCTTCCTCGAGCTCGATTCCCGGGATTAGCAGTGCTGGGGTGCAAAAGGTCAGAGTCACCACGCCTCGCAAATCCTCGCGGCCTTCATCTGTGTCAGCCGACGGCTCGCCTACTGAGCGCGAGAAGCCCGATAGATCGTCCCTGGGCACATCGGCGACAACGTCAGTTCTTCAGTCCATTTCGCATAATGCTGTGTCATTGAGCCCAACGAGACAGACTTCGCACTCGACGCAGAGCTCAAGCCAAAGTAGCAATGGCAACCCGTTTCAGTGGGAGCACAGCATGCCACTGGTGAAGCCTTCAGCATTGAAGGGAAGCCCAAACGCCAAGGGCACGAAAGGCCATCGTCGGCAAAACTGCGTACGTATCTCGACACTCACACCGCAGATTCTTGGACCGCCACCGAGTCGACCGGCCAGTCAGTGTTTCATGGACGGCATCGAGGAAGAGGAAGCCGAGGACTTCAAGTCAGATGCTGAAGCAGGCATGCGATTCATCACGAGACAACAGAATCGTCTGTCGTTGCAACAGCAGCGACCATCAAGTGCAGACGTCACGTCGTTCGCGCCCGCCAACCCTCATCTGCAGACATTGCGTGCATCTTTCACGCCTAGCTCACAGACATTGTCGGCATGGACAGCATGGCAGGCTCAAGAGGGCGAAGATAAGCGCGCAAGCGGTCTGACGAGCCAGCATTCAGACAGCCAGCTCTCTCACCTTTCCGTCTCGGACCTCACGAACCGCACGGTATCTTGCCAATCGTCAGTATCTGCCCTCAGCATCCCGTCATTCCCATCGCCTAACCATGCTACGGCTGCTCCGTCCTCGTTCGCGAAAGACGTAGTCGCTGTGCCTGAGTTCAGCCCGCAGAGACCATCAACCGAGGATGCGACGCCTGAGGACTCGAGTCCATTCGCTTTGCACGTGTCCACTGACGAAGAAGACAAGCTCACGGATCTGCCATCAAGCCCACCATTGCCGATCAGCAAGACGCAGGAATACGACCCAGCGTGGCCCGTGCTCCACATACCTAAGCGCGGTGCCAGGGAGTACGATCCCAACTCGCCTAGCTGGCCCGACAGTGCTATGGAGGACCAGAATGCCAAGCAGGCAGATAGAAGCTCGACCTCATACTTTCCATTCGCAGCACCACAAGGCTTTGGCCATCGTCCTGGAAGCGGCATAGTCGATACAGAAGATGAGTGCGTGTCTCCTCGCAGTCGCCCATCGAGCTATTTGGCCCATGGAGATGTGCCTGACACGCCTCCATGCTCGCCAAAGACTATACCACAGGGCTTCCATGACTTATTTGGAGGTATGGCTCATGCTAGCTCTATGTCTGTGCCACTCGAGCAAAGGCTAGAGGTATCGCGGGAAGCCAGGCCGCGAAGAAGCTTAGAAAAATTGACGTCAGCAAACGCATCAGCGATCATGGCTACGATTCCTGAAGTCCCGCCGAAGGTTGGGTTTCCGACTGCTGTTCCGATCTTACCACCACCGCCAGCTGAAATTGACCCGCACGCTACAATGATTAGGCCGACTACAAGAAGTAGAGCGGTCAGCAGCGCGTCTCATTTCTCTATGCGGCCGCCGTCACCAGGACAGGCACCAACAGCAGTGATGGTCGCACCTTCTTTGAATGCATCCGCAATTGACAACAGTCCCATGCCTCAACCACTCAAGATACACACGCGGGCCAAAAGCAACGGGAGCGTCCGCAGCTCCATCACACCACGAGGCCCTCGCTCCGAGCCTGGCAAGTCCGTCCTCAAGAATGCTATTGCACTTCGCCGTGTGAATTCCGAAATAGATGCCACGACCCGCTCCGACCGTCGCTACACGCGCCTTAATCGCGAGCCAAGCCCTGTGCTCCCCTGGGTAGGTAGTCCGGACATTGATCCCAGCGAAAGCTTCGATGATCTCTTTGACTTTGAGTTGGCTGGGCGGGACCACAACGAGCAGCAGCAGGCCCCTCCTGGCGCACCAAGTAGCGACACCTTGTATGGCGAGAGAGAGTATGCAGGAAGCGGTTTGGACGAGATCCACTTCCAAGTTATCGACAGGACGATCGATGGCGCACTTTCCGGTCTGCAGTACCGTCCTCCCAGTACGGCGTCGTTGAAGAGCCGAGCGAGTATCGAAGTCTGGGAAGAAGGCGAGAAGTTCTGGAGCTCACCGGCAAATGCGGATATGGAGAACAAGGAGAATCAAAGGCCAAATGGTGCTGGAGTTGTTGGTTCTGAGGTAGATCCCAGCAGCCCGTTCGATATCTTGACAACCCCCGGGCACGTAAAAGTGCCGAGTGCATCAGGGGAGGTGACTTCAACGAAGAAGTCAGGAGGCGCGGGAGGTGGCTATGACTTTGGGCCTGGTGGAGAGGAGTCAAGGCCAAACAGCATTTTGAAGACGCCAAGGAGCTTGTACGACTCTGAGGGATTCTTGAAGGCGGAAGGTTGACTGTAATTGCCGCGGACCGGGTGGCGTGCATTTCTGTTGTAAGCAGCTTAGAATATACCCTGTAGCATAGATATTCCTAATCGAGATCATAAGTGGCTATTTCGAGCCCTGCTTGTCCAGTACAGGTATCATCGGTGATGGCGGTGTCAAGTGTCGACGGATTTGACGGAGCGACATGTCTTGATAAATGAGGTGACGCTGATGGACCAAGTCATTTGACCTGACAGCCAGTCAAGCCGTCAATGACTGACTGATGGACTGATTGACCGATAGCCCAGTGAGCCCGGTAAGCGCCATGTCAAGAGCTGACATCACCGTCACTTGTGTCAGCCAGACACTGTTCAATTGACGGAACAGGTGATAGTTGGAATGGTGACCACTGACGAGAGTCAAGTCAGTCAGTCAACCCATCGTTGATTGACTGTTGAGAGGACTGATTGAGCTTTCGTACTTCGGCACATCGATCTTTCGCAGTGTACCCGTGCGGAATCACCTTATCCAGTCCTCTGCCATTTCGTGTCACCATCCACCTCACCGTCCAGCTCCTCAGCACCTCTTCGTCGCCCGGCACCTTCTCCAAGATGACCCTCTCCATTTACCTCCACCTCCTCTTCCGCGCCTCCCATCACCGTAATCCCCTCCGGCATCCTCAAATTCCCATCCTCATCCATAAAATCCGCCATGTTCTCACTGGTAATCCACCCTGTGGCACCTGGTGCCGTCTCATCAAATCCACCTCCTTGGTCTTCATCCGGACTCGGGTCTGGATTGAGCTCTTGGCAGGCTGAAATAGCGTCGTACAGCTGCTTCACCTGATCGGCGTTGCCACTTTCTGGTGACGGTACAAGGCGGAGCTGTACAAAGTCGAGGTCTTCATCTGCAGTGTTCGCGTCGGAGAGGTTGAGTTCGAGCAGGACCGCATTCCCTTGCTGTGCGTGTATAGACATGGTGGGATAGGGGATCTGTATGCCGGCATTGGTATTGTTACGATATACCGTCAAATGCCTACATCGTTAGCAGCTATCAAGCTACGTAGGAAAGCATGCGAGCTACCTTGAAGACACGAAGAATTCGACATCGTCAACCGTGATATCTCCTTCGCCGTGACCCTCATCCTCCGCCCTTATGCCTAATGAGAAGTCGCTATGTGTCTCCAGCTCGTTCTTCGAGATCTTCAGCAAACCGCCGTGCTGTAGGTGTAGGACAGGCTTTCCGCCAAAAAATGTGCCTGGAGTCTGCTCTTGGTGTTCGTTCAGAGGTGTAAAATCCTCGGTCTTTGGGCGCTGAGAGATGCTTTCGTAGGCCATTGCAACAATCGGATGTATTTGTGATACGCACCTCGAGTTGTTTATGTCAACGTAGATATACGAAGCTCGAGTATCGCGAGTCATGCATGCATCTAAGCGCAACTTCCTATTTCGGAAGATTCCCGCGCTGCGCCTATGCCAGGCTCAGCAATCTTGCTAGCAGCTTCCAACCTATCATTGACAGTCACTGATCATCAGCCGTCAAAGATTGGCCATCAAATATCGACCGTCAAACCTCGATCGTCAAACATCAGCCGTCACCCACCATCATCAACCATCAACTATCGACTATAGTATCATCAACCATCAGCCGCCATTATCGTCATCAACCATCAACTACTGTATCAACCATCAATCATCAGCCGTCAACATGAAGGTGCTCAATTCAAACATGAAGTCGATCTTCTAAAAGCTGTTCCGGGCGCTGTGGCGGGGCAGCGTCAGCGCTCAGCTTCGATCGTCTCACTGCCCCCATCCTCGACCACTTTATCGACTGCATGCCGGTGCGCCCAGAACCTCCTGCTGCCCGACTCTTGGAGTGACCGCTAGATATTCGGAGGCACCATACTAGTGCCGTAGACGGCAACCTTAGTTTTACCCAGTGTGGTCCTAGAGCCTGGTCCTGTCAAGCTGTCCGAAAAGCTTGATTATCCCGGCCAGCGTCCAGGATAAGCTTGTGACATCGAGCTCTGTTTCCCCTTAACGTGCGAGCATGACCTCACAAGCCCCAGACGGCAGATGCGAGCTGGCTCGAGGAGGTCCAGGCACAATGCCCCTAAGCAAAAGCAAAGCCCGCGTTTCTTGGTACTATGGTACTTCCACGCATCTATACAGCTAGCAAGCTCAACTATTCCACCACCATGCTGGAGCATAACGCCAGTCTCAGCTCCATTCGTGCCAACTTTGATGGTGCAGCCTTTTCAACCTACGTCTTGATGACAATCATTGTGCCTCTCAAGCTATGGTGTCGTGTACGAGGGCGCAGCTTCTCCGGGCTTGGATGGGACGATGGCCTTATTGTACTCGCCATGATAACCGGCAACATTTTCTTCTGGATAAGTATGATGGGTCAGTTGGTCTCTGCTGGGACGATTCTATCAGGCTATCTGACAGCCTAACAGGTGTGAGGCCGTCGATTGGACTCCACTATCCGGCTCAAGTCTCAGACAAAGACTTGGAGAGGTTCTTACGAAGTATGTTCGTCGCACAACTTGCAATGGCGACTAGCCCTTTCTTCAGCAAGGCCGCCCTTCTTGTCTTCTACTGGCGGCTTTTCTCCATCAAGGCGCGCACTTACATTTTGGCTTTATGGTTGGTGCTCTTGCTTTGGTTCTTCGAGACCGTAAGTGTTGTCGTACGTCTCAAGACGCAGAGCAAACTATCAATAACACCTTTTCAGTTCCTTGCATCCCTCCTGACCTGCATTCCCGTCAGGGCGAAATGGGATCTATCCATCACAGACAAGCGCTGCCTGCCCGAGAGGTACTTCTGGATAGCAGGTGCCGGCATCGGTATTGCGACTGACATTGCCTTATTGGCCATGCCCGTGCCAGTCATTTGGAGACTTAGCGCCCCCCTAGCGCAACGAATCGCCGTGATTTGTGCTTTCCTGCTCGGAGGATTCGTGACGCTCGTCACGGTTTTCCGTCTTGCTAACCTGATCACGGAGACCTCAAGTAAAGACCCGACGTACGACTTTAGCGACTCCTTGATCTGGGCCATGGCGGAAGTACACTGCAAGCATAACCCGTGAGACCTTTTGCCAGCATACTGACTGATTCGAATCGCTTCTAGGCAGCGTAATCTGCACTTGTCTGCCAAGTATGCGTCCTGCTACTGTCGGTCTTGCAAAGATGTGCCGAAGTCTGACGCCACATCGCGGCCACCAGCAACAGCGGCCAGTTGGCGTACGGCAGCCAGTGTCTTTATCTGAAGCTCTCGATGCATCACAAATCGGGAACGGAGATCGCAGGAACAGTGCCTGGAGTGGTTGTCTGCAGAAATCAATCATACCAAGCATTAGCAGCTGCAGTCCTGAAACGAGCCGAACGGTGGGAAGCGGGCCTACAATCACGTACTCGCAAGATTGTGCGGCAGAGGAGGCGCATGCGGGGCCAGACCAGTTCGACTGTGCCCAAGCACATACTACTGTTGCTGTGATCGCCGAAGCTGACCCCCTTGATCTGCATAGAGAGGTTTTGGGGAGGGCTATTGAAGTTCGGACGGACTGGGTCGTGCATAGCGAGCGTGCCTAAACACTTCGACGTGCTTATGTACCCGAACTATGAATTGGTGGCGATGGCCTTGTCACCATGGCTGACTGACTTGCTGTCGATGGCGCTAGATCGCAATCACACCTCAACCCTGACCGGCGCCACATGCACCGGCTGTGGACTCTCGCTCTGTTCCTCCACCCCTTCCAACATGCGCACATGATCCGCTAGCACGAAAGACGACATACCAGTCTGTTTCTGGACCGGAAGGAAAACATAGCTGAGCCAATAGACCAAAGCCGCAGTGAAAAATCCGAAGAAATGCGTGATGTCGTAAGAATGGTCGAAGCCAGTCTCCGATGCAGTCCCCCGGATCTCGCGAGCAAAGCCTGACAGTACAGGCCACAAGCCCATAGTAAGGAAGCCTCGCCAGTTGAAGCCAAAAGTGTACCAGTACGCCGAGTTGCTGTCGCCTGTGTACAGATCGTCGATATGGTACTGAGGTCGTTGCACTAGGAAGTAATCGCTCACGACTATGTCAGTCATGGGTGACAGAAACACTGACCGTCCTGACAGAACCGTAATGAAAGTGCTCGCCTATGTCACGTACTGCCATGGACAGATAAATATCGCGATCACAGTGTGAAAGTATGACCCGCGACAAATATCAATCATTTACGGACAGAGAGCAGCCAAGTCCACACCAGTACTGACACAGTTCAGCACAATGCACAGGGCCAACTGGCTGCACAGGAAGCCAAGGCCAGCAAAGCAAGTACCAGCACAGCAAGCCGGAGTGAGTGACCCTTGTTGGATGTGCAGCAGCAGCTCAAATGGATTCCATAGGTAGGTGTCATTGAGGATGGCAGAAGCTGATCAAGCTTGCCGTGTCTGCAGCTGCAGACTCCGGCAGAGTGTTGGTCATGAACACAAACTTGGGCGCGATTATAGCTCCCAGAATGATCTCGATGGCTTGCCCGCCCCAATACATTTGTATGCCCAGCCAGATGATTGCTGTCACGACGCATTTTAGGACTGGCCAGAATCCGCCACGCGTGCCCCAACTTGCTCGACAAAGGACAGTGAAGCCGAGATGCTAATGCGAACCTGGCCAGCCAGCGATGACAGAAATCAAGGCTACGAGCAGTGAGACGCCAACGACAATACCCATGGATTGTGGAACGCTAAGTCCAAGCGATATCAATGAGGAGCCGGCCGTCCGGGCAGGCGTGTTGATGCCAGCGATCATCCAATATCCAGCATAACCTTGCCATGTCCATGTTCGACGTTCAGGTGGAATAGGGATGAGGTTTCTGTTGCACCACTATTGCTTCGGTCAGCACCATCGCGCTTCGGAATGGATACTTCACACTCACGAATGTGTTATGGTACCCAGCATCTTCATCGACAGGGCACTCAAGCCGCTTTGCCCAGTACACTGCCTTCTCGCCCTTTTGCTTCGGTGCCATCACGAGAATCGAAGCAAGTAACAGACGCGAGTGAGTTGTCGATGGCGTACTCCATGATTCCGCAGCACAACAGAGATGCAAGATCGTCTCGTTACTCCGTGTTGGTCCTACCGATGCAGAGACAGATTTGTTGATCAGCCTAGCTCTAAAACCCAGGGTACGGAGCATTGGCAATTTGCATAACCCCACACTGCCACAGAAGCATGTGAGACCTACTGGCGGCACATGGCGGCCGGCAGAGTAGGCCTATCGACCCGTAAGCTTAATCATCGGTCAGCTAACAGCTCTCTCTATCGTGTAACAACCTATCTTCCAGCGGCCTGTATTCATCTCCACTCACTGCCTCCGTCAGCCTTCTGTCAGCAGCCTCTCACAGGCACAAGGCCTATCTAAAGGATACAATCATGGGCTCCGTTGGCGAACCAACTCTCAGCCCACAATCACCCATTCCCATCATCGACTTCGCCAGATGGAACGCCTCGCATTTCAAAGCAGAGCAGCTCTCCGTCGCCAAAGATCTTACAGACGCCTGCCGCCGCGTCGGCTTCGTTTACATCATCAACCATGGCATCGAGCAATCACTTCTCGACCAAGCATTCCAAACAGCCCGGGACCTCTTCAACCTCACTCACGAGCAGAAGATGCAGGCACCGCACCCTGATGGTCCGGAAGTCCACCGAGGCTACTCGTATCCTGGCCTAGAGAAAGTAAGCCAGTACATGGACGGCGACGAGAAAGTAGGAAAGGCGTTGAGAGAGGTGAAGGATTGCAAGGAGAGCTATGAAGTCGGCAGTGAAGAGAATGCTTCTCAGCCCAATGTCTGGTTACCTGAGGAGACGTTGCCGGGATTCAAGGAGTTCACGACCAAGTTCTATTGGGAGTGCAATAAGGTCACCCAGTCCATACTCAGAGCGATGGCGTTGGGCATTGGACTGGAAGATCCGGAGTACTTAATCAAGTATCATTCGGGCCATAACAATCAGTTGCGATTGCTGCATTACCCGCCAGTGCCTGCCGAAGACCTGGAGCAGCAGAGAGCGGCACGCATGCCAGCACACTCCGACTGGGGCAGCGTCACTCTGCTGTTCCAAGATGATTGTGGTGGGCTCGAAGTCGAAGATCCACATACTCCAGGCAAGTTCGTGCCAGCCACCCCAATTCCAGGCGCGGTCGTGATGAATGTTGGCGATTTGCTAATGAGATGGAGCAATGGTGAGAAAGTCAGCGCCCTCGAGTAATTGCTTGCAAAGCTGATACATTCGAAGACTACCTCAAATCGACACTTCATCGTGTGACTTTGCCGCCGCTTTCAGACCGCTACGAAGGCGAACAACGACTAACGCGCGCGCGGTATTCTATCCCGTACTTCGTGTCGGCAGACCCAGAATCGCTGGTGGAGTGTTTGCCATCATGCACAGATGCGCGGAACCCGGTGAAATACGAGCCCGTGAAGCAGGATGATTACCGGAACATGAGGGCAAAGCTGCAGTATCCGTCGAGCAAATCTGTTGTTGCCGCTGCCTAGGGTTACAAAATGACGAAGCAATGAAATAGTTTTTCAGGACAAGTAGTACCGTGTGATCTTCCGTATCTTGTTCTCGTCACTTACCTGCCGTTGAGCAACTCCTTGATCTGTAGGAGAGGCTAGACTACAGGGTTAGTGATGTCAGTACGACAGATCGCCAGGTCGCCGGAGCAGCACGTGCATCGTGTCGATATGACTCGTGGCGTCATTGCAGGACCTCGCTGCTGGCAAGCGGCGGCCGTACTTTGCCAAGAGTGGACATTCGAGCACTCAGCGCTTTCGAGCGCGCGGACAGTCTCTCTTGAGATGACCCTTCTGCCCACACGTGTGACAAGCAGGTTGGCTGCTTGCGCCAGCAGATCCGGAGATGCTGGTCAGCTTGTTCAGCTTAACGTGCTTCTTCCGTCTCTCTTCAGCCAGTCGAGCCGCTTCAACCTTCTCTTCCTTCTTCTTCGCTTTACGCTGCGCGCGTGCCTTGTCACCTGCCTCTTTCCGAGCCTGCTTGATCATTGCATTGGCACCCGTAGGGTCGTCACCCTCCTCGTCTTCCTCTGAGCTTTCATTCTGCGAATCCGAATCCGAGTCTGACGAAGACATGTCTGGATTTTGTTGCTTCTGTAAAATGGTGAGCTCGATTGTAAAGCTCAACTTCACCTCAGCTTACCTCGATGGTCTTGTTGAACTTGCCGAAGCTTCTGCGACCTACAACGCTTGGCCGCATCGGCTGAACATCCTCATTCTCCTCGGCATGACCCTTTGCACCTCCAGCGTCCAGTGTAGAGTATCCGGCAGACACAATGCGCAACGGCGTCTGTGCTGCTGGCGTATCAGGCTGCCTGTAACTCAAATACCATTTCGTTTCCCCTCTGCCGTCGCTGAAAGAAGGTTCCTGTCCTGGCGAAGACTCATTTTGTGAGCTGGGAATCGGTGAACTGATGCCGTTGGACATGCGCTGCTTCTTTGCTGGTGGCTCTGGCGTATCTGGTGAAGATGGTGAAGCTGCTGCTCGTTGCATAAATTTCATCGTCGCCAGTCGCGACGACATCATTTTCGGCTTGTTGGGTTGCGCCATGATGATCGCGTCTCTTGGATGACCTCGTTTCCGGTGCCTTCGAAAACGTTCTATGCAAAAGACGACAAGTGCAGGTGGTGTTGAAGATAGTCAACACGACAGAGCCAAATGTTTGAAAGGAAGAAGGCACGCTTCGGGCCAGGCCGTCTTGAATTATTGAGAGAAGGAGCCGCAGCATGTCAAGACTCTATGTTCTGCTTTGACATTGCACGTACAGAACGAGACATGCCGTATCTACGACAGCCACCTCTTCAACACCTGGCGATTGCTCCTTCGCACACAGCGTCGAAAGACCAAGTTCTCAGGGACGCCCCGTGACCAGAAAGCAGTACTCCCACTGCTGTTCAGTTAAACTATTGTTCAATTCGCTATTCTTTGACGAATGATCAACTAAGTATTGAGACTATCACTTATTAAGCAATGCATGCAGATTGCAAACGAAGAACCATTGTTTCACACCCTTCGATCTCTTCTTGGCAGTCAAACCGAACCCTCCTTGACCGTGGACAGTGACCCCGTTAAACCGCGCCAAGTGCGCGAAAGCCAAAACTCGGCGAAGTCCATACCCAAACTTCCTGCAGCGGACCATGTCACGTTAGCCATCACGCCATGCTGCATGAGTTCGCGTCCAGAGCGCGTGATCAGTGGTCGATGCCTGGGAAGGTAGATCATCGGCAAGAATGCCGGCTGCTGTTTCGCTGCTCGCGGGATGCGTGGGCGGCATCCACAGTGCGTGAGCCTCACTGTGGAGTTGCCTAAAGGCAGTGGGCAGTGTTGTCAGTCGATCACTGTTGTTGCTGTCTTTCTAAAATGGTGTGATTGTTTCATATGCGTTCTTTGATCCACTGCATGTGCTCGACATCGATCATTTTTGTCTGTACCTGCATTCATCAAACACTTACAGCCGCTGATCAGACCAGCATTGACTGCGACTAATTGCAACAATCAGTCCCTTCAGCCTATGTGACAGCTACACCCGAAGAAGTGCCATAGAGTACTAGGTAGCTACAGAGATCGACAGTGCTACAAGACCCCAGAACAGCTCATGTGGGTTGTGCCCAGCAAACAAGTACGTGATAGTCCACCAACTGACATAAATGCAGACGCGTTGCCAACAAGATCAACATCGGACGAGGATTACAGCACAGCTCCACTGGATACTACAAAAGCAACGAAGGATCACAGCCTATCCAGCCACGACATGACATTTCCGAAAGCACCAATGTTCCTCCAAGCCCTGCGATACTACTCCAACCGCGCTGCGCCCTCTCGAAGCCAGCAACTCGGCGCAGTGACGATGATGGGCTATTGCTGCATCGCCTTCAGTGCGCCTTTCGCCGGTGCGGCAATGGCAAGCAGTAAAGCGAAGAAGGATGGTCGATACGCAAATATGTAAGTCAATCTGCTCTGCCTCACGATCAGAGTTGCCACCATTCAGCCAAATGGGCGACGCTTGAAGCATTCGGCCATGATCGACCGCCTGACCAAGACGCCTGGTCGACCACACCAAGGATCCATCCAGCCTTCCACAGCAAGCCAGAGGCTGACATGTGATAGGCGTCCGCTCAGCTTCCGGGACTGCTTGCCAGGCTCGCCCCTTGAAGACTACGCCGGTGCGCTTCGCCGCTAGCACCAGATACGGCACATCCTACGACTTATGATATCGACGGCATGGGGTGGGGAATGGCTATGCTGCCAGCGATGAAGGAATGCAGCTCGAACTCTGGCGACGAGCTGCTACCGATGGCGTTTTGGAGTTGCGTGTTGATTGTTGTACCTGATATCCCATCCTATGCTGCTCCAATCGGGAGCGACTGTTGTACAGGAGCTTGTTCGCTCTGCTTTATGGCTTCTTTCTCCATTCCAGAGTCTCTGCTCTGGCCATGACCCAAGAGAACCGCACACTGTGCCTTGAGCTTCCAGCAGCTGTAAGCGGCCTTCGCCAGATCTGCATCCACCGTTCTGCATAATCCATTGCTTTCACCTGTGTGCCCTTTCAGCTGAATCTATCACCTTTCCTACTCCGGAACGGCTCCGCAGCCTCGTATTTCCCCTTTATCGCCTCCTGCTCCGCATGCGTAACAGGTGCCGGATCAGCCTGTCCGACTCTGCTCGGCGACGGGTTGTCGTCTGTCGCCGCCTCGACTTTTTCCGTGCTGGCCACAGGTTGTCTGCTGGCCGCTTCCTGTAACCTCATTCTCTCAACCTGCTGCCGTCGTCGTTCTGCCGCCTCTGCTCTCTCTGCTCGATCCGAGTTGATGCTTCGTTTCGCAAAGTAGTATGAGCCGGCACCGGCGACGATCAGGACGCCCCAGCCATATGCAACGGATGCTCTCTATCTACTGTCAATGCATGCCCACAGGTTCTATGATGATCCGAGCACGAAGCTTACGGTGTTCATGATTGGCAATGTGCGGATCCGTTCGTCTGATCTGTATGATGGTCTGCGCAATGTGAGGTGTGATGGAAGGTTGAAGACTGCTGGACAGTTTATCAGCTCGTGACACTTGCTGGGAATCACCTGGAACATTTATCGCTTAGAGTTTCAGCAAGCTTGGGCCGTCTGAACCCTGAATTCCAGCACGCATAAGCAGAACACAGCACGCCAGTACATATCAGGCTTAGCTTCAGACGTCCCATCATATAAACTAATCCCATAATCCATTTTCTTTCTTTCACTCTGACTAACAACACGATCTGAGGAGCACCACTCGAGGAAACTATCCGAGAAGCAAATTTACATTAAATCAGCCGCAAGTTCGTGCGAGTCAAAGGTCTGACTTGCGATCGAGCTATCCTAGGCAGGCCTCTGTGCATCTGTAATCGGCGTTCGCTAAGCTGCCAGCTCAATTAAATTGAATCAAACCAAGTAGAATAAAGCCAAATACTACCAGTAGTTGAATAATAAATTAAAAGCGAGTAGTCTCAGCAGGCGAGCGGCTACGCACGTGCAAAAGATCTTGTCTTGGGTGAGCTCTGTCTCCGTGACCAGGAGCAGGACCTTCACTCACTCGTCTGCACGGGTGCCACAGTGCAGAAAAAGAACAAAAGCAAACTGCTGTCGCACGTCGCGCTTCACAATAAAAACTAAAAGCAGCTCTGGGAGGGAAGTCGCTCCTTCCCAATTCAGAACTTTCGACCTTCGTGGGTACTGGAAGTCTCCGAGACATAACATCCCCAGCATCATCTTCTAGAATCAGCTGCTTGGACACAGCAAACATAGTAGCAACCAATACGTTGCCTTGAGCGTCCTTAGAAGTATAAAGTCATCAAGCTTGCGGCCGACGAATAAGATTCAGCAGCACTCCCTTGACATCCACCAACACCCCAACAATGAATCAAGACGCTGCTTTCGTCCAGCAAGCCGCGAAGAACATCGGCAGTCTGGCGTACATGAGCCAGCAGCTGAAGGCGGTACCCCCGCAAACTGCGGGAGGGGGCACGACCAAATGGTACCAGAACATGGATCGACTTTTCAATGAACTTGAATCTGGTCGCATTACCATGACTCCATCTTTGGCTCGGGCTTCGCAGATTGAGGCCGCACTGCAGAAAGTCTGTTCGAACAAGTGCTTCTTTCCTCCAGAGTACAAGTCCAGAGCTCAAGAGCTACACGACAGGTTCATCAGGGAAGGATGGGGCGCCGGCGCCGGCGAGCGCATTCCTGGGAGCAAGGCCAACGAGCAAGCGAGGAAGCAGCGCAAACCCTCTGCTCGTGGCTCGATGCCTAAGGTGGTGAAGGAGAACCTGCCCATCTTGAACAGAGATGTCATCAGAGTTCCACCAAGAACTCACCCAATCTTTGGCGTCAACGGCATCATGCATGGAATGGCCTTCCAGACCAAAGCTGGCAAGACCAATAAGTCGATCTGCATCAATCCGCAATACAAGGACCAGGCCAGGAGCCACAAAGTGTTTGGCCATAATGGCCTGGAGGTAGGGGCCTGGTTCCCAAGGAAATTGGTGGCAAAATTCAAGGGCGCACACGGCTCACCCATGGCCGGCATCTCCGGCAACGAGGTTGATGGAGCATATGCGATTGTGGTGTCAGGAGAGTACGACGATCTGGACTCGGATGGTGGCAACACCCTCTACTACTCTGGCTCACATTCCCATGAGAACGAAGATCCAAAGAATCCACCTCCAAAGTCTGCTGCAACGAAAGCTCTTTATACCTCGAAGGCTACTGGAAAGGCGGTGCGGGTCTTGCGCAGCGATGGTGCGGCGAAATTTGCTCCGAGTAGAGGGTTTCGATACAGGCGAGGCGGATTGTATGACCAGTTCCAGCTGGAGCGATTAGACGGACAGAGACCGCTGGAGGACTACTGTGATTCTGTGCCGAACGCCGTGCAGCAGAGCAACTTCGATAGCATTGCGTCGACGCTTGTCGGAACGTGGAATATTTTGGACGTCACTTCAGACAGTGATTCTGAGAGTGAGGAGGATTGAGCATGGGTGCTCTAGACTGTCGTGCTGAGGCGTTACGGATGGGACAGAATGGTTGTGGCCAACACTGTTCTGCGGCGGAGGATCAGTGAAGATAGACTGTTTGATGAGACGAGGCAGCACGATATCATGATGTTATGACTGTGATATCCCAGAGTCCAATTGCTCAGAGCCATCCATCGTGCCTGACATGTCACGCTCACACCAGCCTCCTGAAAAGGTTGCGGTGGTGTCGCATCGTGCACTTCCGATATCTGCAACGTTTTGGCAATGACCATGATTTAGGGTGTTATATATGTAGCGTACACATCGAGCACTCGGAAGGATAGTCGTTTGAAGCAATGACGTCTCCAATGTAATAACGCTATTCACATGCCAATGCGGGGACCCAAGCTGAACTCCATGTGCATGCATTACTTCGTCCCACCATATTCCGCATCATGCTCGCTCGTAACGTGCTACACAAGAAAATCACACATACGAGCATAAGAAGTGTACGAGCCATGTCTACATCCAGCTCCAATGGCAAGTTACGGATAGGCTTCGTGCCGGAGCATTTCAGCACACCATTGGCTTTCGCGCAACAGCACTTCTCCCTCAACGCGGAACTCGTGCCAGAACCTCTCGGAACTGGCGCACTGACAGCGAGACTGAAAAGCAAAGAGCCAGAGAAGCAAATCGATGTCGCGGTAGGCTTGACAGAAGGCTTCGTAGCAGACCTGGGCAAGACCAAGGCTGCAGGACAAAAAAGCGAGTATGGCTTGGTCGGTACATACGTCGAGAGTCCGCTCTGCTGGGCCATATCGACCGGCGCGGCGAGATCAGATGTCAATAGCGTGGCAGAGTTGAAGGGCAAGACGGTAGGTGTGAGCCGGATGGGCAGTGGGAGCTATGTCATGAGCCAGGTCCTCGCGGATCAGCAAGGGTGGTTACAACCAGGCTCTGAGCCGTTCAAACCGGAAGTCATTGGTGACTTTGCGGCTCTGCGGAAGAGTGTACGGCATAAAGGCGAGAAGAAGACGGACTTCTTCATGTGGGAGCACTTCACCACTAAGCACTTTTGGGACAATGGGGAGCTAAAGAGGATAGGCGAGATATATACGCCGTGGCCGTCGTGGGTTGTAGTGGCTAGGGAAGGTGTGAGAGAGCAGGTTGAGGAGATGATGGAGAAGATTACTGAGAGCGTGAAGTATTATAGGAAGAATGAAGAGGAGGCAGTGAAATTCATCACGAGCACGATGCATTATTCGAAAGAGGATGCGAAAGAGTGGATGAAGACGGTGAAATTTGCGGATGAGGTGAAGGGTGTCAGTCCTGACGTGGTGGACACAACTGTAGGACTGTTGAAGAAGGCGGGTGTGCTCGATGAGCAGTCGGGTGGAAGCGAGCATATGATTACCATGAAGCGGTGATTATGGCGTCACACTACGAAACGAAGACATGTAAGGTACTGTACGTTCCTGGAATCAAGATGGGCACTATGGGTAAGAGGCCGTGCAGCACTGCTGGTTCACCTGTGCATCTCATTATTTTTGCTACCAGAAGCGCCCATTGGTCCATCCTGCGCCTTCAAGACAGAGTCTGCTCACTGGAAATAGCGCAGAATCACATCGAATTCACTCGGTCTGACCACAGTTTGTGCTGCGTTCGCGCACGCTCCTGACAAGGTGAATGCTGCATTGGCATCTTCTGCGCATTCACGGAACCCAGCACGACTCAATAAGACTGCGAAGATGTCCTTCTTTCCAGTGACACCACAATCCGCTCACGCAATACTTCAACCACGACAAGACTTGATCAGGAAGCACGCTACACCGACACCAATAACACCAACCACAAATACCATGCCACCCCTCAACGGCCAAGACCAGCCCTGGCGGCTTTGCCCAGGAGACGACTATCGTATGCTCCCGTGGTTTTTAAATCCAAGGATGCAACAAGTCTACAATCACTTCGACCAGGGCACAGTGCTGCGTGATCGTCGGCGCGCGCAGGGCCAAGATTACTTGGACATGCAGAGGAGTCAGTTTGCGAGGATGATGAAGCCGCGGAAGCGGCCTTAGGAGCTATAAGCGCCTGTGAAGTGGCGTGCGAATAGGCTGGGAGGGTATCAGCTAAGGGGGTAGGAGCCAATGAGCAACGTCCCCGTTGATGGAGTGCATGTGCGGAGAAGCGGCAAGGGAGATCAATATAATGTTAGCATACTATGAGGTTGGCAGGTCTAATCCAAGTGCTCCATATTGATCTGAAAAGCTAGGCCACAGGAATCCTATCCAGTACATGTTACGGGAGATCGCAGGAACTGTGCGTTGGAAATTTTGACCTGTGTCGATCGATTCTGCTGCACTTCGAGGCACACCTCCGTGAAGGCGTGACTACTTGCTTCACCTCGATAGAAGCTACGTCCAGCCACGCTGTGTATCTGACAGGCTCTCTAGCCTGCGACTCCGCCAATGGATCTGATGCGTAATACTGTTTTCGCATTGATTTATAAACGCCTACCCAGCGAGAAAACGTGATGTCGTACAAGCTGATGTCGGAGGCGCTGATGCATCGGGCCACCTGATCTCGGAAGTGTAGCACGAGCAAGAGGAGACCGGATGACAGTGCTATCATGGATAAGAACGACGGATCGGCCTGTGAACTCCCGCTAGCATGTGTCTCGGCATCATTTGCTGTAAAGCAAAGTTCTCCTGCTGTGACTCCAATAATCTTGGCCCCCCATCAAGATGTCCTTGACCGACGGACCGGCTGACTCGGCGAGTCCCATGTCAGGCGTCAATCACGATTGGTATATCGAATATGCCAGTCAAGCCTTTCACTGATTGATGGATAGAGGAGCACGACAGCATCAATAACACTCACCGTCCCACGATGGGTATCCGCATGCTTCCCGTCTTTCTGGATCTCTCGTGATGACGACGACATAGATGAGAAACCAGAGTGCCATATTGACGCCTGTAAATGCCATCGTGGTACCTCCAGAATGCAGGTCCTTGATCTCCTTCATCGATTCTTCTGACACTCGCAGCAGTCTCCACAGTTGACATCGCTATCATCCATGTGAGTCAGTCATTTCGAGATGACAAGTGCATTGACAGAGACATCATGGCTGATGTCAGAAGTCAAGGCCAAACGATTGGCTGACATGACGGACAGCAATATCAGCCAGTCAACAATAGATTGGCCGTGAGAGGCCTGTGTCATACAGACCTTGGATCTTCTGCGGTTTCTGACACATGCCCTAGAGGTGAGGCCTTGATTGTCACGATGATGCCGCTTTTGACTCATGACTCCTGCGTCAAGACGTGACGCCTTCGTTGAGACGTCTCAATTCGTGAGGTCATGGTCACTACCGGCTACCTCCACCCATACCACCCAACATTGACATCATTTTTGACATGTCAGGCATTTGACCTCCGCCACCTCCCATCATTTTCATCATACTGTTGATGTCAGGCATACCCCCGCCACCGCCACCCATTGACGCTAACCTCTTTTGCATCGCCGCCATTTGTTGCTGTTTATTACCACCCATACCACCCTGTTTCTGCATATTCGCCATACCACCTTTCATCTTTTTCGCCATGCCTGCCATCATTCGTTGCTGGGTCAACAGCTCCTCAACTTCACGTACACTAGTACCGCTACCCCTTGCTACCCTCGTCATCCTTGTAGGTTGCTCGACAAAGATCTTGCCATCACTATCCAGCTCCTTCTGTGTCATTGAATCACAGATGTAGATCATCCTCTTCAGCTTCTGTCCACCCTCCTCATCGTCCATGTTGCCCATCATATTCGATAAACCAGGTATCATGCCTGCCATCTTGGAAAGGGGTCCCATTTTCATGATGTTTGACAGTTGATCCCGCAGATCACGAATCGAAAACTTGCCCTCAGTAATATTCTTCATCGTCTCCTTCTGATCCAGCTTGAGGGACTGCACATGCTCAACAAGTCCCTGCATGTCACCCATGCCTAGCAGCTTCGACACGAATGACTCCGGATTGAACTTCTCCAAATCCAACAAATGCTCGCCAGTACCTATGAAAACGATCGGCGTGTGCGTCGCAGCAACTGCTGATATTGCGCCTCCTCCTGCTGCGGCGCCATCGGTCTTCGTAATGATGATGGCACCAAAGTCTGCGGTCTGCTTGAAGGCTCGTGACTGTTGCTCAGCAGCCTGACCAATGCTCGCGTCCAAAACCATGATCGTCTGATGTGGCTGCACGGCGTCCTGAATCTCGACCATCTCTGAGAATAGCGCATCTTCTTGGTGATGCCTTCCTGACGTATCCACGATAATGACCTCAAACTTCTCTTTCTTGAACTTCTCAACACCGTCTCTTGCCACTACCACTGGATCTGTCTGCGTGAGAGAGCCATAGTATGGTATCTTCGCCTTTGTCGCATTCTGCTTCAACTGGTCGAACGCGCCTGCCCTGAAAGTGTCTGCGCACACCAAACACGTCCGGAAGCCTCTCGCTTGATACCATCTTGCCAGCTTGGTGCAGGTCGTCGTCTTGCCTGCTCCCTGTAGACCCACGAACATGACGACATTGCTCTTCCCTTTGCGCACCTCATACGGCTTGTTGTGTGGGTTGACGATCTCGACCAGCGCATCGAAGACGGCCTTCTGGATAATGCGCTTCTTGTTGGCGTGTGATGGTAGCTCTCCGAGCTTGACGGCCGACTTTATCTGTTTCCGTAGGCGTGTTACGAGAGGTATACTGATGTCCGCAGAGACAAGCGCATTAGATAACTCCTTGAGCATGCCATCGAACTCCTTCTCCGTCAACGTAGGAGACCTAGTTAGGTCGTTGACGGCGGCGTTGATGCGCCGCCCCAAGTCTTGCAGAACCATCCTGTATTCACCGAGACGGAGTCGCTGGCCTCTGCAATCTCCACCTCTTTGGAAGGAGCATGTCTTGGAGATGAGGATGGTAGTCGTGAACCGACCGAACGTCGAGCCTTGCCCCACTGTGGTATGTGCGAAACCTCTGGGACGGAGCTTCAGCGCCGTTATGCCGAGCATATCATGCAACATTGGAAGTACATTGATGCATTTGGCGTTGATGCATTTGGCGTTGACACCTGATGGCTGATTCCGTTGGCTGCAGGTAGCTGAAAACCTGACGACCATGTCACCGTGTCATGGCAAGATGACATCGTTGATATGGAGTTGACAGACCTTCTTGGCACTTGACTGAGACTAGTTGACATTCGAATAGTCGAGATCTACTTATTTGACATTTGACTGGCCATCTTTTGACTGGCTGACAATCATACCTTTGAAGGGTCAATGGACTGTAGGCTGATGCACCCACTGATATGTCAATATGTAACCATTCTTTTGGCCTCTCTACTTTCTCTACATTTCCGCTGACAATACTCCGTAATGTAATCTATGATCTGCATGACTCGTGTACAGGGCTCAGATAAGCGAGCGCGGCTGCTACCGAGCCCGAATGGCTCCTGGCTTGTGGAAAAAGTTCGAGGTTCAGAAGAGGGCTCGAAATCACCTTTTTTGTCCTTGCAATACCGAGAGTGGGCAAAGTCGCCGCGGAAGGGAATTCTCACAAGATATGGCACCAATCACGACCAACAAAGCGCACAAGCGACGACGAGTGGAGGATGAGGTCAGGCCGAAGAAGAAAGTACACGTCAAGAAGCAGAAGCATTATCACAGTTCGGACGACGATTCGGCAGACGAGGGAAGGGCATATGATGCGCCGAGACCATCGAATTCTGCGCCGCAACCCACAACGTCAGCGACTAAGCCGAGTCTCAAGCCTATCTTGAAGAAGTCGAAACCAGTGCCAGAGCCCGAGCCAGAAGAGTCCGAGGACAGTAATGAGGATGAGGATGAGGTGGCGAAAAACACTGCTTTGAATATGGCACATGATTCGGATGAAGAAAGCGCACACGAAGACGCAGATGCAGAAAATCTGGAAGACCTGGACGATGTGGACGAGGACGAGGACGAGGACGACGAACCCGCACTGTCTTCGGGCGACGAATCAGATATTGGGTCAGAGGCATCCATGTCATCCTCTCAAGCGATGCGCAACAAGAAGAAGCGCAATGATCCAGACGCTTTTGCAACATCCATAACCAAAATCTTGGGTTCAAAACTCACATCTGCCAAGCGAGCGGATCCAGTCCTCAGTCGCAGTGCGAGCGCAGCGGAAGCGAACAGGACACTGGCAGATGAGAAGCTAGAGCAGAAGGCTCGAGCGCAAATGCGAGCTGAGAAACGGGCTGCGTCGGAGAAGGGACGTGTCAAAGATGTGCTGGGCTTGCAAACCGAAGGCGCCAACACTGGTGAGATCCTTGAAGAGGAGAAGAGGCTGAAGAAGACTGCTCAGCGGGGTGTCGTCAAGCTCTTCAACGCGGTGCGCGCTGCTCAAGTGAAGGCTGAGGAAGCTTCGCGAATGGCTAGGTCCGAGGGTGTGGTCGGGATGAAGCAGAGAGAAGAGCGCGTTAATGAGATGAGCAAGCAAGGCTTCCTGGACCTCATATCTAGTGGAGGAAAGGCTGCAGCGGCCGCGTAGATTCCGTAACGGGCAGTTCGAGACCATTGGGACCAATGCAAAGTATACCTCTCCTGCACAACGGATAGGCTGTAAGCAGACGGTTTCGGGCAATTCGATGCCGTGTAAAGTGCAGCTGCATGGTCTGTGGTAGCATCAATTGCGGTTGCGCTTGCACGTCGATCAACGTTGATGCCGTTGCATGTGCCGTGCTGTTATCATCGGACCATCAAGCTGCTCGATTGTGCAACATCTAGCACCTGAAACGTGCATGCCCGACCATTGGTACCCTGTATCACTACATCTGACGCTCCAATCCTGAACATTGTTCGCCGCCAGCAAGACTTGTGCTCTGTATGTCTTAGCTCGCAGCGAGCACATGTGAGCGATGGATTGTGTGCGAAGGACACATCGACTCCATCATCTGATATTGCTCTTCGGAGTTGACGGCCCGTCAGACGGATCTGGCGCAATTTGAGTTGAAGAAGCAAGCCGAGGCTCATGCTCAAGCTGCGCGCAGCCGTACCAGTAGGTTTCTGTCGTGCAGCTGATATGAGTGCTAGTGTAGATGTGTAATTGATGGACACGTGAGCTTCTGTTCGTCCTCCACCGCTGCGTCACATGAACCCTCATGATGCTCCTTGAATGATATAGTTGAGAGCCTTTCGTATAGAAGAAGTGCGGTCAGGGAACTTACTCCAGAAAGGGAAGGACGTCCTGGAAGGAGCCAATTAAAGGCAAGAACTTGTTACATGACTGGCCAATAGAGTACTCGATCAGTCCGCCCCGCTCGTTATCCACCAATCTGACGCTCGCTTGCACTCGCGTTTCTGAGACAAATTCACATTCTTGACCTGAAATCACCTTTCATGTTGCTTGCCATCGATTAACGAGATCGACGCGCGCAGGATTCATTCGCTTTGATTGTTGAGGGACTTATCAGAAGGGTTCGAGGACATCTGCGGCTGCGTGCTTACTGCATCCTGGTCATCAACGCGATCCCTGCCTGAATCCGAAGAAACTTCTGGTTACTCTGTACCGACGCCCGCCTCTCGCAGCTATCGGAATCACTCTGTCCAGCACACTGCTTTGCCGTCACACCATCACACGAACCTTCTAGTGTAGTCGCATCGTAGCCGCCTTCAACAGGAAAACTGACACACCCCACCACCAGTTTTTCCTACGCGACAAGGTGGCAAAGCAAGTTTCCACAGCCATAGCAGCACAGAGCACACAGCGCGATAGCAGCATATGTCGCTAATTCAGCGCGTCACCTCCATCGAAGGCACTGATCGCCAGCCGCCACAGCTACCAGAAGACTGGACTTCACCTGGGCTTGGACCGACGTATCCACAGCATGGCTATGGCACGCTGAACCCAAATTACCAGAACCTTCATTCGGCGAATTTGCCACGCGCTGGAGATTGGCCCCACACATTACGTGGAAAGGGCTCGCAGAGGAGTCTGCGAAATGTGCTGAGTTATGATCCGCTCCCGCGCACAGCGGAGGAGAGCCAGGCGACGCATCCCACGGGGGGGAAGTATGCCTACAAGGTGTCGAGCTGGAAGAGAATAGGTAAGCCGTGTTGGTCCCTGCGTTCGTCTACATTGCTGACACATCGAAGCCCAGGTCGTTGTTACAGTGCTTTTCTGCTGGTTAGCCAGCGGCATTGTGTTTGGCTTTGCAGCGCTGAAGCCAGTCCTGATCGCTGAAGGCGTTTATCGAGACCTCTGCACGCCAGAGGAGACTGAGGCGGGCGTTGAAGTCTGCTACGAGCAAGATCTGAGACTCAACTTCTTCTTTGCTGTAGCATCCACAACCTGCAACGTGTCTGCCCTAGTCGTGGGGATGATCCTGGACCGATACGGACCTCGTATCTGCGCAGTCATTGGCAGCGCTTGTCTAGCTGCTGGCAGCTTGCTCATGGGATATGCCTTTAAGCTCCCAGAGTTCGATGGCTACATGCTGGGGAACATATTCCTTGCCCTAGGCGGCACATTCATCTTTGTACCAGCATTCTCTATCTCGAACGCATTCCCAAAGTATGCCGGGACAATCGTGGCGACAGTGACAGGCGCGTTCGATGCATCGGCCGCAGTCTTTCTTTTCTATCGCTTCGCGTATGAGGCATCCGGTGGCAAGTTCTCGCCAGAGAAATTCTTCTTTGGCTACTTGATCGTGCCGGCATTGATATTTATCGCGCAATTCACCCTGATGACTCCAGACGGATACAAGACTGTACCTCAGCTTGAAGCGAAGATCGAAAAGGAAGAGGACGCGACGCGCGACGTCCACGACTCAGACGAGGAATTGAGCGCTGGTGAGGCTCGTCGACTTCGCCGCGAACGTCGAGAACGACGAGAATCCAAGCTGTCCCAGATCGACAAGCTTTTGGGTGATGCAGACTTCCGGGAAGCCAAAGGGCAGAAGGAGGAAGAGCGGCACCAGGCTTCTGGCGTATGGGGCGCGCTGCATGGCAAATCGGCCTATGAGCAGATGACCTCGCCTTGGTTCATTCTGATCAACCTGCTGACCGTACTGCAAATGCTGCGTATGAACTTCTTCATCGCGACTGTCCGGTCGCAGTACGAGTACATGCTCGATTCCAGAAGTGCTGCAAAGCACATCAATACCTTCTTCGATATTGCCCTGCCCGTTGGCGGTGTTGGCGCGACACCCTTCATTGGTCTGCTTCTCGATAATCTCAGCACAGCAGACATGCTCAGCGTGCTGGTCGCACTTCTGACGGCGGTCGGCGTCTTTGGCTCACTCCCATACCTCTGGGCCGGCTACATCAACGTTGTCCTTTTCGTCCTGCTCCGGCCATTATACTATTCCGCGATGTCAGACTACGCGACGAAAGTGTTCGGCTTCGCGACCTTTGGCAAGATCTACGGCACCATTATATGTCTGTCTGGACTTGTCAACCTGGTCCAGCCACTTCTGGATGCTGCCAATTACGACATCTTTGGCGGTAACCCTATCCCGATCAACTTGATATTGTGTGGTCTGGGCTTGGTATTTGGCGTGATGCTGGTCGTGTTCGTCCAGATTCAAGGCCGAAAAGTCCAGAAACAGCATGCGAAAGAGGATGCAGAGGCGGAGCGTAGGGCGTTGATTCCCGAATCCATCGCTGAAAGCGATATGGAAGACATTTGATGGCTCAGATTATCCAAAGTTGGCTTCATCCTGGAAGCAGCCAAGACGTCTTGGATAGGGTGCTATGAGGAGCTGGGGACTTGGCTCGAGCTGCGATGAGCTTTACATTTCGTCGATGTCAAGACATCCGACCTTGCTTATGGTTTTCGGATTGCTTGTGTGTTGTGTTCTAGCACATAGAGTTTCTGAGTTCCAGCAAGGCGTTTAGCGAAGGAGCAAGCAGGCGAACGACCGAGCGGGCGACTGATAGAATGTATTACTGTGGGCGCACTAAATGTTTATGTATACAAGTAGAGCGATATCAGCGAATTTGACGGATTGCGTGATTAGCGCTAAGCTTGTGTACATCAAGCCGAGCCGCTTTCGCTGCGAAAGAGACCAGCATGTTCTTCAGAGTAACACCTCAGCGTGGACACGGCCGAGTCGGTCCTTAGATGCGTTGTCATGACCATCCACGGTCCCACCGACCGATTCTGTTCACTCCTTCCGTGTTATGAAGATGCGACACTTGGAAACTGTGGTATGCTAGGCTGATGGACAATTCCATGTCTTTAAGAACTTCGCAGTGTACTTTATCCTATGAGAAACACGAAAGCCTTCAGCCTCGCAGCGGAAGTCGAACATGATGTTGAGCAAAGAGGCTGGCCTGTTCAAGTGTCGCATCATGGTCGAGTGGCTGACGAAGGATTCGAGCGGGGTCGAGAAGTGCGTCTGGTGATCAACAGGCCGGCCCGCTCTAGTCAGAATTCTTGAAGACAGTTCGAAATCGGCTCCACCATCAACCTCTCCAACTCTCCACATCTTCGGGTTTCAGCCTGTGCGCGAAACGCTGGCTCGATAACCCAAGTATGTCATATTCGTCCTCGGCACAGACGTCTGTCAAACCGTCATGCGACGACACTGGGCGCAACGGCCAAGATGCAGCAGAGCCTGCTCAAAAGAAGCAGCGGATCTCGCCAGAAGAATCGAATGGCTCTCCTCCCAATGGCGACGCCACTGCTGGCGCAAACCCAAGGAAGGATGGCCCAAGTGAGCAGGCAAGGCTCTATTCCTGCGGCAAATGCGCGAAGAGCTATGCTCGACTTGATCACCTGAGTCGCCATGTTCGCATGCACACGCAAGAAAAGCCTTATCAGTGTCAAGTCTGTACCAAAGCCTTCGCTCGCGCCGATCTGCTGAAGCGGCACACTCTGGGCCATGCCAAAGATGATCCGCAGTCAAAGCCTGCAATCATCCAGCACAGTCGGGTTTCGCAAGCCTGCGAAGCTTGTGCTGGGCTTCATCTCAAATGTGAGGAGGAGAAGCCGTGCAAGCGATGCACAAAGAAGGGTCTGAAATGCAACTATGCGCCTGCATTTGCACCCACGACTGGCCTGGAGCCATCTCCTGAGCAGAACTTGATCCACGCCCAGGACCATCAACAACGCTATGACAGCATGCAACAGCAACATCAGCAGCATTCCCAGCATCAACAGCAACAACAGCAACAGCAGCCACACAACCAGCAACACCAACAACAGAATCAGCAGCCACAGCAGATGCAGAGCCTGCCACCTATGCAGCAGGCCATTTATCAAATGCAGTCAAGTCCGTCAGCGCATAGGCACTCGATACCCAATGGCCACACGAATCAATTACCTGCCATGCAATTGCATCAGCCCATGGCACAGCTCTCGCCGCAACATTCTATGACCATAGACGGCCAAATGCTGCCACCACAGCAGCCTGGAATGTTCGATTACTTACGGGACAAGATGAATCCTATTGTGCCGATGCCTGCCACTGCAAACGCAAATGTTATGGACTACCAAGCTGGGCTATGGCAACCCCGAGAATTGTTCGACTTTGGGGTTGATACAAACATGGATCTCAACGAGCTAGATCTGACATTTCTAGAGTCCTACAACAATGCCAATCCCTTCGACCTCAGGACTCCCAGCATTGGTTTTCCGACAACAGGATCGGACATTATGCCAAGCTTTACATCTGCACCAGTGCCGCCTCTGGACACCAAGGCATTGCCAAAGGCCTCGGTGTGGCGATTTAGACCAGTCACGAACAATTCTGGGTCCGCTGAACAAGCCAACTTGTCCCTTCCAACACCCACGAGTCTCGAAATCGACAGGCGAGTCACCTGTGAGCCTTTGTCGATGACATCTCGCGACAAGGTTCTGGCTATGATCTTGAGCACATGCAAACCCAATAGTATACCGCGTGCAGTAGCTTGCTTTCCTTCTATCAGCCTTCTTGACAGCCTATTCCAGTTCTCCCTGACGTCGCCAGGGTCACATGCCAAGCATTGGATCCATGCGCCAACGCTCCTGGCAGGTCAAACACGACCAGAGGTACTCGCGGCTATCATCGCAGCAGGAGCCGTTCTGACGCCCGATGTTGCAATCAGAAAAGTCGGATATGCCATCCAAGAGGCCATCAGAACCGCCGTGGCGGTGCAAGTCGAAGACGACAACACCCTCATGCGGGATCTGCAGATTATGCAAGCTTCGTTGTTACAGCTGAAGATCGGTCTATGGAGCGGCGACAGCCGTAAGATGGAGCTTGCCGAAGGATTCCAGCAGGTATTGGTCACCATGGCTCGTCGCGGTGGCTTCTTCAGGCGAGGCACATATGAGCGCATCGTCCCATATGCTGAAGACAACGGCGAAGTACTGGAGCGTAAGTGGCGCATGTGGGTCAGACAGGAGTCGCGGAAGAGATTTGCGCTCCATCTTTTCCGCCATGACCTCGAAGCCTCAGTTTCTCTGCTCAGTAGTCCACTGATATCTTATGCCGAGCTGTATCTACCGCTGCCGGAATCCGAGGCTTTGTGGCATTCGCCGTCTGCAGAGCAATGGAAAGCGACGTACATGCGTAGCTCGGCACCTCGACATGAGAGGCAACCGGCACTTGTGGACTGCATTCAGGATCTCGACATTCTTGCGACCAAAGACATCTTCGTCGATCAACGGCAAGCCAGTATGGCGGTTCTGGGAGCAGCATGGCGCATGATCTGGGAATATCGACAGCTCGACTCTTCCATGAAGGACTACACGAGCCAGTGGTGCAACGGCAATTTGCTAATGAATTCGCGGCATGCAGAGCTTGTGAAGCTCTTGCAGTGCTTCCGCATGAGCTCCGTCGAAGATCCCAAGGTGGCATTGATCTTGGAACTACTTCTCATGCATCTCCACATGTCACTCGACGACGTGCAGCAGTTCGCAGGTGTCGAGGGCGAGGAAGAAGCACGCAGAGTATATCCTTCGCTTGTGCAGTGGGTACGAACGCCGACCGCAAGGCAAGCCATCTGGCATGCCGGCCAAGTTGTCCGTGCTGCTCGCGACCTGCGTCAAGGCTTGATTTGCGACTTCGCAGCAATTGCGGTCTATCAAGCCAGTCTGGCTTTTTGGTCTTATGGAATCATAACTCGCAATACTGAGCCGGGTCAGCAGCTCGGGAACTCTGTCATCGCTTGGCTAGACGTTCCTGAAGATCAAGGCGTACAACGCTGGATCACTGGAGGCAAGGGCAATGCGGCCATTCACGGCTGGACCGGAACACAGGAAAGTTTGGCCCTGGTCAGCAATCCGGAAGAAGTGGTTGCGGCTGTCGTGCAGGTCATGCGCCTGAACCACGCGGAGACTCGTGCACCGCCGTTGGTGGACAATTTGATCAATATGATGGAGGGGTTGAGCAAGGCTTCACGGACTTAAAGTCTAATCTCAATGGTGTAACGCCGCTTGCTATAGTTCACATGTCAGAACCCTCGACATGTTCCGACATCTAGCCTCGAGCACCGAAAGTCCATCATCTGCCAGCTTAATTGATACACGCCAAGCGCTTCAAAATCCTCGCGCACATACTGTGCCCCCGGTGTCCTGACGGGTCCATCCCTCCATGTCCGGCTGTTGCGAGAGGTCTCTTGACAGAGCAGGAGACTCCTGTGCTTCAGCATAGGTGTGTCGTACGAACGCAGAGCACGTATAAGCATGCCAAGCCTGTAATGGAACTGCGCCGCTGTCACGTCCGGACGTTGATGTGCCGCCCATGTTTGTCCTGAATTGAGGTCCCAGAAGTCAGCGGACTTCCTGCCGATGGAATAGGTCGTCACCTTGAGCGTCAACGTCGTCAAGTCAGGAAATGTATGACTGATCTGTCCAAGAAACACTGGCCATTGCATCTCAGCCGCCATAACACCGGAATTGTTTTGCAAGATAATATTGCCAGTGATGGGCTCGAACGCGGCCGTTATGTCGAGGTGGCGGACATGCGACGCGTCGGTGCCGGCCACATAGATTTCGCCATCTTCGGTCAAGATGTAAAGGTCCTTCTTATCTGATGCTATACGTGGCCTGCAGGTCTCAAGTCCGAGCCAAGGTCTGATGATCAAATGGTCGTATGACAGGCGGTAGTTGAGCTTTCGACCTTCGTCAAACTCTTCCTCGGCAATAGATAGTAGGTGTGGGATGCCTTGGAACGGAGCCAGCACTTTGTTGCGGACCTGATTGTAGTCTTGACCAAAGGTGTCCGGGCCGATCTGGATCACCTCGTCAGAAGACACGGCGTGCTTGATGACCTTCACAAGCAACTCATCCGGAAGGCCCATAAGAGTGTTCCTTGGATCTCTGTTTGAGGTCATTGCTGTTTGGTTCTGCTCTCAGATGCAACGAAGGAAAGACGGATAGGGACGTGGCTTGCCACGACCTTTAGACTTATCCTAAGAATATTTACAGAGCTCTCGCAGTGCACGATGCAAGGAGACAATCAATAGCGGTTGTCCCCGCCAGTCACTCCAGGCGAGCGACGACATACTGGCATGAAGTCGGAAATCAGTGTTGAGCAGTAGTGACCATTCTTGGCGCGCTCGTCACGCGTTGCTGTTACAGCGTTTTGTTGCAAGTAAGTGGCGCTGGCCATTGGCCTTGCTGAACCTTCAACCTATGCCCTGTCTTCCATATATCAACATTATTTGCGACCTTACGCTGCTTCTCTCTAACCCTGAGGAGATTGTGTGATTTGCAGCTGAAATTGAACACGGTTGATATGCGGAACGATTCTAGTAGCGTTGATTATGTTTTAATGCACTGCACGGCTACAGATTGACAATATCGCGATGAGTGTGAAAAGATGGACCTGACTAATTCGAACAGATGTGGCCCATGATCCGGAGTGTGGACCACCCTGCATTGGCTTATAGCACGTTGACGGCTTGACCGCACTTTGCGCCGCATAGTAACCAACCGTTCTTCGCATGAGCTGACGGTAGCGTCAGTACCTTTGCCGCTCCCATGCTCTGCTGATGCCTGGTCAAAAGATCGATGCGGATATGTGCTCAGCGGAAGCAGTTGGCTAGAAGCGATGGAGCAAGAGCAAGTACTCTACCACTGGCCAGCATCAGGATTCTTCTGTCCTTCTTAGCAACACTGTATGGCGCTGCACCAGGACGTGATTTCCTAAGAACCTTCATCGACATATGCCTCTCACGATTGCGCAGGCGACACCCGTAGCGTTTGACAAAAGACAAGCAAATGCTTGGAGGCACACTCGTTTGGAATGATGAACATGATCTTCAGGCCACATCAGGGACTTGATGTCGAGCCGGAGTCATCGCCTCATTGCCAGCCCCTCGACAAAAAAATGCTTCTATCGCAGCGAAGCCGAAATCTTTCGTGCTCCGTGTTGCCGATCGGCAAGTCACGCCGCCGAGGTCCCTACGCTGATGTGAAATCTTGGTCGACTGGGTTTCTCATAGTCATGCGGACAGCTGTCGTAGTACCAAATTGGTCTGGCCTTTTGCCGATCCTGCTATATCTCTTTCTGGCCCGTAGATCGCTGACAATGCATGAGTTGTGAAGAACCGCCTTGCCATACTACCCGTTGCAGACCAAGACGGTATGCCTGCATAAAGCGTCGCTACTTCGTCATCGAAGGGCTGTGGTCAACCCGCTGGTGCCTGAGAATTGAGCGCTGTTTCTTCGTTCACAACCAATGTCTTTCTTGAGGCCAGAGTATAGCATTGTGTAAGAGCACAAGATCCACTCGCTTCCTATTCTTGGTACCAATCAGATAATTGCCACGGAGAATGCTGGAGATAGTTGGTGCTAGAGAGGGGTCATATGTCCTCGATATGTCAGCAATGGACAGCCTTGGCTTTGGGTCCGAATGTGCCTGCATGCGAAGTCGCGTCGCATGCGAAGTCGCGTGATGTTCTACGGAACCAAGTAAGAACCGCGCGACTTGATGCCGCAGAGACTTGCGTTTTAGGTCCTCATTCCTCGCTGGGCTGGCGTTCAATAGAGCGGTGATCGTCGTGGTTCGCAGTCAGATGGCACATCCACAAGGTCGGTCGCCTATATTTACAGATGTCTGGAAGCAGGTGCCCAAGAGATGACGAGCAGTGTTGCCAACTACTGCAAAGTCCTGAGTCGCCAAGCGCAGAATCGTGATCGGTAGAGTTGTTCACACCCGAAAGCTTCGACAATGTCCCGTGCCTCCCGTCGAGCGCTATGATGTAGTTTTGATAATGTTCTGTCGATAAGATCGGCCAACAAAGTGGCGCATGGCTCACTATTGTTCACCCCGCCTTCTCCACGTTCGGTTCGGCGCCAATATTGACGCCTCCGATGCTGAATCGCGCGCTGTGCCGCCTGCAGGTTGTTTTGAACGTCTCGGGTACCCTTTTGACCTTCCGTGTACCTACCATTCAGCAGGTCACTTCCGCGCCCATGGTGGTACTACAGAAAAGGCGAGCTCGGGCAAAGCTCGCCGGTGCAGGAAGGGCTTTGTTCACTTCGTTTCGATTCCATTTTGACTCGGCGTGGGACGCGCCTCCACCGCAGACCGCCATCGATTACCTAAAATTTCACCGCAACGTGCACTCACTACTGGCCTCACCATCAGTGTAGCCGCTGGCGCCATCCTTCTCTCTTTCATGCAGCATTGTTCCTTGTCTCACGGATTTTGTATGTGTTACTGGGACCAGGTTTTCCTTACAATCCTGCCGAAGTCACCAGCTTGTAGCACGCTGCTACAGCTTCACCATTAGGCTGCGATTTCCTGGTTAGGCGAGGGCTGAGCGCATTTCTCTTTGCTTCGCATCAATCTGACTGTGTCAGACGCTCCCCGTGGCAACCCACTTCTGAACTGGAACCGGCTGGCTGGGACTTGGGAGACATCGCTTCTACTAAGTTCCAAGAAACAGTTCGATACCAAACCCTTTCTTGCTCTGCACTACGCGAACAGAATTTTTACCGGCACCGGCACCGCTCCGAGACATTACTGGCTCGATATACAGAAGCGTTCACTGCAGGCTTTTCAAGCATCGCCAAACGGTACCATCTCGCTAAGCGTAGCCTACACGTTACTTTCGACTGCCGGATCCTCTAGTCAGAACACCCCGAACACCGTCTGGGCCGAACCATCATCCATCAACAACCGTGGTTTATGCGGCTTCTGTAATGACGACCAAGGTTGTTGCGACTATCAATTCAACTGGAAGGCAAGCCGCCTCGTTCATACGCGCTGCCAGCGCTGTTGGTTGGCATGTGCGCGCACAGATCAGGAATCGAGAGGGCCTGGTAGCTGAAGAGCTCTATGAGTTGCCCAATGTCGAGATTATCGAAGGCGACCTTACTGGCAGCGATCGACCGCACATCTTGCGCCGACTGTTCGCTGGTGCCAAGATCGCCTTTGTGAATACCACGCATTGGGGCGATGAAGTCGCGATCGGCAAGGCATGCGCTGATGCTGCCAAGAAAGCAGGCGTTTCACATTACATCTACTCCAGTATGCCTGATCACTCGAGCTTCGACCAAGGATGGCGAGCGTTGCCAATGTGGGCATCCAAATTCGCTGTCGAGAATTACGTACGGCAACTCGGCATACCGGCGACCTTCGTCTACACAGGCATTTACAACAACAATTTCACCTCACTACCGTACCCATTGTTCCAAATGGAGCTCCAAGAGGATGGCAGCTTTGTCTGGCAAGCGCCTTTCCATCCTGATGAGCCGCTCCCATGGCTGGATGCTGAGCATGACACTGGTCCAGCGCTGCTGCAGATATTCAAGATGGGTCCAAATAACTGGAAAGGTCAACGGTCAGTCCATCACTCCACTAGTCGCGTTTCTCTTTGATCGAAATGCTGATGGTCCATACAGAGTCACGCTTGCATTTGAAAAGCTAACACCGGTGCAATGCTGCGCCCGTTTCGCACGAGGCGTTGGGCGACCTGTCAACTATATCCACGGCCCCATCAAGATCCATGTGTCCATACCCAGTGGATATCGCGAACAACTCGAGGCCCTCCAGGAGACACTTGGCGAGAAGCGAGCACCGTACTTTGGACCTGGCCTGGAGTATCCACAAGAGGGTCGCAGTATCTGGGAGGGCCATCGAGGGATCGAAGAGTACGCCCGAGAGGTCTTCCCCATCGAGGAGTACGCAAATGGATTGAGATGGATGGAAGAGGAAGGCACCATGACTCTAAGCGAGACGGATGACGTGATCAACGGCAGTGCCGAGCCGAGTGTAGCCGGCTCGCGACCCATTACACCGGCTGGCATGCCAATGCCTTTCCATGTTGCTGGCGCTTATACCCCGAGGTCACACCCGGAAGGAATGGAAGATAATTTTTTCGTCGGCAGCGTTTAGCTATCTTGAGGGCTGCATTTCGGAAACAGCGCATAGGTGGGTTGCATGAAGGCGTTGTGGGTTTAAAGCATCTTCATACCAGAGATGGAAAAAGGGTGGGTACTCGGCGTTGCCGCGGGCGACTATGCCATAGACGCAGTCACGGCCGCACCAGAAAAGTTGTCTTGCATGAAATATGGATCTTTCTATGATACCAGTGTCAGGAAGCACATATAGGTGGTCTGACTTCGGTCGACCGACCCTAGCGGATAGGCTAAGGATGTTGTTGATATATCTCGGCTACATATTCTATCTCATCGATAGTCGAAGGTTGCTTACAGGTCATCTTCCAGCATCTATCTGCAGCCGATAAATGTATACCTCGCCACGTGTGTTTGCGATGCTGGCGTCGCATGACTATGACTACTGCGAGCAGGTGTGTCTGTAAAGAGCATTCAAGCCTGTTGACTGGTGCCACGTAGAGGGTACGAACGGATGCGCAACAGTAAGCGGTGTCCACCATGAAACGTGGCTGAGAGTTCTACGGCTGCGTTTGATCGCTTTTGCATGTGCTCATTTGTAAACGCATTGCGATTCTGTCCTGTCCATCTGTCGAATGATAAAATGTCAAATCTGGGTATATCTTACATCAAACGCGATGCGAGCTCCGTGTCGTCCTAAACCATCAATCATACCTAACAATGCGGACTCGTAGGTCCTGCCCATATGTCGATGCATGGCCTCTCACGTTCAAAGCAATGACCAATGCTTGCGATCACGCCAAACTCACTCCCGAGACCGATCAATAGTGGGACCTTCCCTCGCAGTCTCCCTTTCGACTTTGTTCAACAAGCTGCCCTGGGGGAACTGACTCGGCTCACGCAAGTCTATCAACGGTCCTTTCGTATGCGCACCATCAGCATAGCCTCTGCCTTTACCGTCACCGCTCCGTCCTTTAGCACCACTGGCAAGCAGACCTTGACCAGTGAACGCGGCATCGGGATCATCAGACCCACGTCTTACTGGCTTTGCTCCAGGTCTCGAGTTCGACCGAGCGCGATTGCGTCCCTCGTTCTGCTGGTAGGCGGGATTTCGGCCACGCCAGTCAGTACTCGGAGGAGCACCTATGGGATCCTCGGGGGTCGTGGCGCTCTCGATGAGGTTGCCTGGTTTATCTGGATGGTGGCCCCTGCCTTTCTTGACATGTTGTGGCGGCTCGCGGTACTGTGGTGTCAGGTCGACGAGTGGTTTAGCAGGCATGCGCTTTGAGCCAGACCGTTGCAGGTCCATCGACCCGTTGCGGACGGATCTGTTTCGACGCAAGTCGCTGGTTTCATGGGTCTGTGAGGTGTCCCAGACGCGAGTAGACTTGTTGCGACGTGGGCCATCCATCGACTGCCTGCCGCTGTACTCGTTGTGGGTTACATCAAATCCGCCGTTGAGCAGATTTGGCCCGGTGGTCCAAGGGTCTTTTCGTTGCTTCTCGCGATCTTCGACTTCACGCTGCCGCTGAGAATAGCTGCGACCCAGCAAACCAGTGGCAGCAAATTCCTCCGGTCTGGTCTGATCAATTGATGTGCGCTTTTGATCCATTGAAGCTCGTCCCGCTAGATTGACAAGGGGCTCGTCATCCGTAAGGTGCGCTCGATGAGCCATCGTACCAAGTGGATGCTGCTTTCCGCGGTTGGTACTGGCCTTCCGCTCAGGCATCGAAGTACTTCTGCGATCCCCTCTAGTAGTGGAAGCTTCAGTTGTAGAGTCTGACTCGTTGAATTGGTCCATATCAATGAGTGGCTTGAACGAGCCGAGCTGATAGTGTGATGAGAATGACTCTCCAGCTTTGTGACCCTTTGCAAAGCTGCCATGGCTGTCCTGGCTTTTCTCCGCCTCGGCCGCCTTCTTCTTCCGTCCCTCACCCATCACATTCACCAGATACCAGCTGCGCCAGCTCTGGACGGCATGCTGAAAGTCGTCTGATGTCTCCTTGTCGTTCGTGCAAAAGAAATGAACAAAATCGCTTGTGCTCTCAAACATTGCCGTCTTCTGTTGTGACTTAATTGCATAGCAGAATCTTTTCGGCGGTTTCACTTTCCTCTTCAGGGTATCTGGCGTCGCTTGGTAAATGTCAAAGTCGCTCAAATGACAGAGTGTGTCCTGGCTTTGGGGCTTATTTGGGTCGTGTTGCAGGCTCATCTGCCCATCCGCCTTCAATATTATTAGTCGTTTGTCCCACTTTCCAGGTTTTTGAGAAAGATGCATCAACCAGCGGCTCTCGCCAGGCTGTTGCTGTGGCACCCCTGCTATGCTTAACTCTGTTTCAGAGCTACCAGTTCTTGGGTCAACCAGCAAGAGGCTGTTCTGACGGTCAGTATCCCAGCTATTCATGACATCGCGGATATGCTCGTATCGTCGGATCGAGCGCTGAACGCCGACGCTGCCAAAGTGCTCTACCAGGACAGCTGAGCGTACATCGATTGGCTCCGACATGCAGTTTGCTGCGCTCTTGATGAGGTCGGCCGCAGTGGTTTCTGGCGTCACAGTAAACATGGTCTTTGACTTGTTGCACTCAACCATGACCCTTCTGTCACCAGCATTCACGGCCGACCTAGGTGCGTCTACTCCCGGCACGATGCCGCCAACACCACCGGCCTTGATCATGGCTGGGCCGTCATCAGCTCTCAGCGGCCGTGCCATGAGCTCTTTCTCAAAATCGTGGATCGGCGGCTCTGACCGTTTGCGCTTGAATAGGCCGAAGCATCCCCTGTGCTCATCGTTATCGAGGTATTTGGGCAGTTCGACAGCACTTCTCGTAGCCTTTATCTGACCCGAGACTGGTGGTCCATCAACTCGCATAGCTTGAGCCACAGGTTTGAGAGGCTCTGGCTTAGGTGGGGGAAACAGCTCGCCCGTCGGCTCAGGTCCTGGCAAAGCGATCTGAGGTTTGGGTGACTGTCGCTTCTTTGCAATTGGTTCGGCGCTCCGATGCGAGCTGCGGCCATCCAACCTGGCAAGTGAATGTTCAGCCGGCGAGTCGTAGCCATCCCGCACAATGCCCCTGGTGTCCTGTGCTCCGAGTTGTGCTGGCGGGCTTTCTTGTCGCGTTTCATGCTGGGGTGTATACTGTCTCCTATACCTCTGACTCTTGTGTGCCGTCAGTGGACGAGCGTCGTTCGCTGGTGGCGATTGCGCTGTCGCGGGCACCTGCCTTTGCGCATCGTTCTGTTCATGATCGGAAGGCTTGGCGGTGGTCGGCCTTCCATCTGTCCCGTTGGCTTTCCTGCGATATCTTGACCTGCTTCTGGCAATATCACCATCTTGCAACGACTGCTCCTGAGGGATGGCTGGCACAACCGGCGCAGCATCTGCGCCTGGCGACGCTTCCTTCTGCCGTTGCGATCGATACCGCGACAAACGCGTGGTCTGTGATCCGTTTTCTGCCATGTTGCACACTGGGCTCCATCAGGCACAATCTGGAGTGTTACGACCACAGTGCCAAATCACGAGCGCGACCGCAACCTGTGTTCCTCTTGTAACGATGTGCGATCCTGCTGCGACTCTCACTCGAAGTACAAACGCAGGGATATCACCCATAATATATGTTCCAGGGTCTCGTGATCCCGGCAGCGGGTGTCCGCGCCCGCTTCCAATTTCGAAGGACCAATGAATGCAGACTCCTAGCTCGTGCTACTGTACTCACAACGATGGTATGAATCCACCAGACTGATACGGAGAGCAATAAGAGACAGCACAGCGTGATGGACACGGGCAGGACAGCCCTGGATCGTGTCTGGAGTCTCAAACACATCCCACACGCATCCGAAGCGCCTCGACAGCCGAGCACAGATGGCAGTCGAAAATACGCGAGGTGCCTTCTTCGAGTGGGGCAGGGCGCGGGCCATTTCTTGTTCCTGCACTAGAGTCAAAACGCGAGTTTCGGTGGAACATCCCGGCAGGCGATTTATGCATCGGGAGCTCCACCGCACTACCACAGTCGCTGCTGACAAGGACCCGTCCAGGATCTCTGCAAGATCTGTAACAGCCCGGTGCTTGCTGTAACCCGGTCACTTGCCGGCAGCTCGACCTGCGAAGTCATGAGTAAACAGCATCAGACTTTCCGAATGCTGTGCAGCCGCTGTACAAAACCGATGGCTACAACGGACATGCCTGTGTGCGTTTTTGCTGGTAACAGTGTATACAGCAGCGTGAGTATAATGGAGGATCATTGACCCACAGCTATGATCGACCCGCTCCTCCATGGGCGCTGGCGTGATGGGTCTGACAGGCAGTTGATATTTTAACAGCAAGTCTGAGGGGCCATGTTGAAAGCTGGTACGAAGACGTTGATGGATCGACGGAGGGCCTACGTTGCCGCCGCTCTCTTATTTCTCCTGCTGCTACTGTGGCATAGCAGTGACAGGATAGGCAGGAGCGCAAGGCGCTTCACGCGTTCAGGAGCAAAAGACTTGACAGGAGTCGTGCCTACCAACTCGACACTAGGCGTGAGTTTGTGTTACAGCAAAAGTCGCATTAGGCCGAGGAGCTCAAGCCGTATGCTCACAATATGGAGACTGACAATGTATAATGCTGGCAGTTCGGCGCCATTTATGCTGTCTCGCGAGAGGGTTCATCGCGTCGAGAAGGACTGTTACTTGCCTCGAATATCACGAAGATTGAGATCACAATCCCAGAGCAGCCGCAGTGGAGCGATGAGGATGTGCATTCACTACGGGCAGAGAAGGACAGTACTATAAGTCGTGGCTCGGCGTTGGCTTGGTTAGGCCATCTGAATGCTTTGCGTTCGTTCTTGGACAGTGACCTGGAGACGGTTCTGATACTCGAAGACGATGTCGACTGGGACATACACCTGCGCACGAGGCAGGTACCGGCTGCAGCGGCCGCGGTGAGGCATCTGATCGCTGAACAATCTGGATCGCACGAAGAATCAATTTACAGTCCAGAACAGAACAATTACTGGGGCGACAGCAGCAGCTGGGACATCATATATCTTGGTCACTGCGGCGATATGTTCAGGCCGGATGCCAAGACCTTCAGGCTCCCTAGAATCGAATATCAGGATCCTACAATGCCTGCGAGGAAGGCGTTACATCCTTTCACTGCCGAATTTCTCGATGGCATCGGTGTGCCAGAGCACACGAGAATTATGCATCAAAGTGTCTCTCCACTCTGCACCTTCGGCTTTGCTCTCACTCGCCCAGCTGCACACCGTCTTCTCACCGAAATTGCCGGCAGAGAGGCGGACGGCGGCACGATGGCCTACGATGTGCGAGTCCTAGAGGCTTGTCGGGATCTAGGCTTCAGGTGCTGGTCTGCAAACCCGGAACTTTTTCATCATCTGGAGATGGAGTCAGAAATTGCGGTCGAGAATGGCTTGCTAGGTAATGATGAAGAGCAACAGCTTGAGCAGCAGGGCAAGGAAGACAAGGGCGAAGGTGAGATGAGTGCACATGGAAGTGGGAGGGTGACGACCGTGAAGGTGGTCAGTGCACCGAATATTGCTTGTGGTGCGAGGAGTGAAGAATTCTTTACTCGGGACCCCCAGAGGATCGAGTATCTGCGGCAGGTGGTGGGCACACAGGGAAAGTGCTTATGGAAGCAAAAGGAGGAAGTGCGCGCATAGCAAGTCTCGGATTGAACAGCCAGCGCTGGGTGTCAGTACAATTGTGTATGCATGCTTGCAAGATCCCCTACGTTCCGAAGCGTACCACTCGTGTCTCACCATGGCAAGTGAAGCATTACAGACAAGACCACAGACCTGCATTCAACACTACCCGTACACAGTCTCGCAAGAGAGTAATGTCTCGGACAATCCATAATCCGCGCGCACGAGCCATCTCTCCCAGCAACCCAAATTTCCATGCTTCGCAACTTCCTCTTCCTCCCTTCCAACGCGCCCTTTTAGACAGTGCATGTCAGCAGCCCTCGCATGGTGTTCCATTGTGCGTGTGGTACATTCTATTGTTGATCTTTGCGATTTCGCGGTGCGGAGAGGGAATCAGAGTGGATACCATAAGAACTGGCCAGGATTGAATTTGCTGTATCGTGGGCGGTGTCAGAGGTGTCGGACATCTTTTGTAAGAGCTGTGGTGAATGTGACATGACACAAGTGGTGGCATGCTTCTTGATGAGAAGCACTGCGTTGAGTCCGAAGCATAGTATCGAACGTGCTTCGGAGTGAGACTGGACTTTTCTAGTCCTAGATCTCATGAGCAGTGGCATCAGGAGATTTGAGTTGAATGAAGAGCGTTCACAGGTCGACGAGCGATGCAATATTTGTAATGTGATCTTTATATTGATGGCAGCTCAAGCCGCTATCGTGCCATTGCTCTGTGCTATAACTCTATGCCATTACCATGACCTGTAAGCAATCAGCAGAAGCTACTGTCCTCTGCTAACTCAGTAGCAGTTTATAGTCAATGCCTGTAAGGGCTGCCGCGGTGCAGCTTCCTACCCGTATCCTGATGTCGTAAGGCTTCAGACCACCTAGGAACGAGCCCGCTCTTTCTCAACCTCCGTAGTGGCCGAGCTCATTCTCCTCCTCCCACCGCTTCTCTTCCCCGAGCAAGTTGCCCGCCCATTTCTGCATATCATCCACCATCTCGCACCATTCTCGAGCCTCCGGATCCCGCCCACTGCGAAAAAGCTCCGCGGCAACGTCCGAACACCTTGCCGCCGCCTCCCAGACATTCGTGCTCCTTTGCTCACTCCGGTATTGCTGCCTCCGCTTCTGCCACCGTTCAAGCTCTACCTGGACCTTGCGACGCTTCTCTGGATCGACAATGTAGTAGCGCGGCGGATCTAGGGTGTCGACTAGCTCAGAAAAGTCCATGTCGAGTGTGTCTGCAAATCGCTGAGCGATAAAGTCGCGCTCATGCGGAGCGTCGTTCTCGTTGATGCGCCAGTAGACACATTTGAAGTGGCCGCGGATGGTGTTCTCGACGAAGGTGGAGCGTGTACTAGATGACGCCATTGTCGTCGGTGGTGTAGAGTGTATTGGTGGTGTATGCGAGTGTAATGCTGTCACTTATGTTGGAAGATGCAGTGCAGCTCTATTGTTGATGTTCGTGCAAGCAAGATGTCGAAGTGGAGCTGTTGCTGAGGTCTACAGGAAGGGGCGATCCCAAACACGAGGCTTGGATCGAAAGCGCACGTATGACATGTACTTCTGGATGCACAATTGTTTTTTCACGTGCAAACGCCAAAGGCAAATAACTCCTCACAATCACCTATCTGCGCAACGCAAAAAGCACTGACTGACGACCAAGACAATAGGCATTGTCCTGGCTTCGGCGCTACGCAGTTGTCTCAGCAGAAAATCAAGCCGATGTTGCCATGTTGACTGATGACTGCCAGACCTGATATGGGAGTGATATTTCACGACCTAGCATCATCGTCACTTATGTCAGGCAGGCTCTGTTGACTTGCTCAACGTAGTGCGGGCAGATCAAAACTGATTCACGTCGGTCAACCGTTCAGTCGGACGAAACTTGCTCGGTCACAAATAGAACTGACACTCGATTTCGAGCATGCGCTGGGTGTCAGGTTGGACTCAACATGGCTGAGGCGGGTTGAGATATGTGAGCCCGCAATCAGTAGCATGGGCCGTGAAGAAAGACCGGAGCGCAAGATCTATGCAATGCGATTGAAATCTTGACGGTATATCTGCTAATGCTCCAGCTGATGCACCGAGGCATCTGGTATGTCAATATATTGTAATGCTCGGCATCTGTGCTCACGCAGCTGATAAGTGTCCCATCGGCAGTGTGGCTACGGGCAGAGTGCAAGAGCGAGTCGAGAACTGGTTGTGCAGACATGTCGGAGTGCGTATACTGGCTTGTTTGGCACTGCCGCTAGATATCGCCCAGTGTATTTCTTAGTGAGACTGAGATTTGACAGTTGTCAGCTTAAAAATTGACCATTATGGTCAATGATGAGTACGTGCTGATTGATAATACTCTTTGGTACGTAATAAGATGAGAACCAGGATGGATGATCAAGTTGGAGGGGAATGAAGTATGCAAGGAATGGGCTGTGGGTGCAGATGGAGCAGTCGCCGAAGCAGAGTGTAATATATGGCGTTATGGAGCAGGTGGATGAGAACGGGGCGTTGAGGAAGTAGCAAGGAGAGCAGGGTGAAGGCAAAGGGGTCTTACTAACAGAGGAGAGCTACGCAAGATAGGGACCTGATCTAGGTCATCTGACTTTAGGCTTAAGATTTGGGGTAGATGTGATTGGGTAGTTGTAACACTTGATGTTTGACAGCTGATAGCTGATGCTTGATAGGTGACAGCTAATGGTTGACGGCTGATGGATGATAATTGATAGCTCCCAGTTGATGATTGATGGTTGATAGTTAAGCCAAAATTTTGGCCGGGTCGGTATGCGCGCTCCTTCCAACCATTACGTCACATGAGCGCGGCACACATACGCACCAGCTGTCTTGCAAGACTTCTCACCATCCCAACCTCATTGACTCTCACCTTCACAATGATCAACCACAAGTCCTGCACAGGGTTCGAGGTACAGAAACATTTGAGTGCTGCTGGCTGCTAGACGCCATCTGTGTTTTCACATCTATACTCATTTGACCAAGGACGAGGAGGCAAGGCTCGTCCCAATATTGGTGTGCCAGCAGACCAAATGTTGCATCGGACGGGCCTTGTGAAGCAGTGGCATTGGAACAAGCCTGCTGCAAGTTTGGACGTCGCAAAGCAAGCGGGTGTTTGGTACGATGTTGTCCAGTCTGAGGAATGCCCTTGAAAACACTTCTGCAATTCTATCCCGATGAAGTCATTCTGCAGTATCTGAGAGCAAAAGCTCAGAATGCGGCTGCTTCACGTGATGGGCTGTTCGAATTGAGATCTCATTGCGGATGGGCAACGCGCTGTGCACATTCCTTAGCCCCTCCGCCACCACGCCCACTGGAATGCATTCATGCACGCACTTACGAGCTGAGCTATACCAGCGCGCCATCACGCGGCTCAACGCGGCTGGACGGCGAATCTTGTGCTATAGCTGTAGCACAGGATGCCTCTCATGCACACACTCACCACCAACACGCCAGCATGGACTGCCTGCCTCTCCTCCGGCATTAGTATGAAGCATGCTCAACTGCTGCATCCCGCTCACTCTTGTCCCTTCTCCCTGCTAGACTCATAAGTTGACAACTGACGAAATCACGCCTGCCCGATATGACCTCTAACTCTGCACGACGCAACGACGAGTCACGAGCTGCATTGATGGGAATGGGGCAAGATACAGAGAAGGGCAGTAGCGCTCATGAGGCCACAGAGACCAATAACAGTGGAAGCCTGGGTGCCGTGGTGGCTTTCCAACATGTACTGCTCTGGTGCTCAGCTTATGTGCTGGCAAGCGAGATCTATATGCTCGTTATCGATGCAATCACGCCAGAAACATTACCGACCCCTATCGCCCTTATCTTTGCTGTGAGTCAAGATCGTTATTCCAGTGCACCAAGGGCAAGAGCGGCATTACCTTGGAGCGGATTCCTTGTCTGAACACGTCGAGAGGTTCTGATCCTGACGAAGCTTGAACAGGCAACGATATCGATTGTGTATATCATATTGCATAACCTCGCAGCCTTGCTGACAAGCAAAGGCAGCAGAGGACGAAGGGATGAACCTGGAGCTATTTCGAGATGGCTCGCTGTGATCGTGCTTCGCTCCGACGTTACGATCTGGCTCGTAGCCTGCTGCATCAATATCACTTTCACCATCGCCAAGGAGCCTTATTGCTTCCGCTCAGGAGCAAATGCGAGCACAGCGGCGATTGATCAAGGAACGACCTGCATCGTGCAGAGGACGGGGGCCGGTGCAAGTCTTTTGGCGCTGTAAGTGATCATACAAGCCTGGGCGACTCGCAAAATTGCTCATAGATCTGCAGGCTCGCCTCATTCGCGCTCTTCGTGCTTATACACAAGATATCATCACCATTCCGCGCACATCTCTTCGGCCTAGCTGCAGATGCAGCTCTCCTGCTCCTCCAGCTTCCCTACCACGCTTCCGAGAAGAGAGCTATGTACTCCCAGATGTCCTTTCAATGCCGCTCGTCTACGTCGCTGGCACGACATACTTTGACGAAGCCACCAGCACCATTCAACAGGTCCAGTAGCAGCCTTCTACCAGCGTGTCCGGACAGAGCCACACTAGGTCTTGGCATCCACACATCAGCGGAGCGCTCGGCTGCCTCCTTACTCGCGCCGAGGCCTTCTTTATCATCAATTCGAACGCACACAACAATCAGCTCGATGCCGCCATCTTCACCGCTACCGCCACTGCCAGTATATCTGCCTGGGAAACATCGCAAGCCTGCTCTCCCTCAACGCCTAACTCCTTGCTACCAGCTTGGGCGGAGTAGCAGCGGGAGGACGATTCGACTGGTCGTCCCGTCGCCTGCTGCGTCTACTATCAACTTGCCGTCTGGCCTGGACAGGTCCGAGTCATTGTCAAGCGTCTACAGTCGGAGCATTAGCGGTGAGAGCATCCGACCGATGCTTCTAGGCGATACGGGAAGTACATATAGTGCAAGTACTGTGCGTACTATAAGTAGAAGTCCCTTGTGCACGATGCAGACGGCTGTCGACTTGCGAAAAGTGATGCCCAGGACGTACAAGAAGCGGAAGGTGGATCGCAAATGGTCTTTCGAGTGCGAATCGGATGACTCTGATATCGATGATGCGGCGACTTTGCAAGCCAGGCTGCCTGCAGTCACCGTGACATGGAAGGGCAGCTATAGAAGTTCTGCTGGAACACCCAAGCATATGGACAGTCAGACTCGGGAGGGTGCGACTCGTGTTGAAGAACACAGTCCACTGAACGCGTGCAAGACAAGACGAGAGAGCTAGCAGTCTGATCGACGATGGTTCCCGAAGTGACTGGAGCTGCTGCACGCATCAGTGCAACAGATATACCAACAATCTGGCGCTATCAAATCTTGCGCAGCATATCGGATTCTCACTGCTCCCACCCACACAAACTCCATTGCCAACCCGAACCCCGTCCCTTCCAACCCTCTACGGACCAGTGAAATACGCGCAGCTCCCGTCCTTGCAGTGGCCAGGCAGAAGACCGGACTATCGACGGAATTAGTCGACGGCGAACCATCCCGGAAAAGAGATCTACTTTGGCGCAAAAAAAGTGTTCCCCAGCAAGACTTCACTTACACCCGGGTGGTAAAGGCAATTGTCCCGCTCTTTTTTGCCTTCGCAAGCCGCCTTGTTCGAGTCTTTGGTGGTCGGGGCAGCGATGGCGTTGGAGACTAGCAGCGCGACGGGTGCAAATGCGAGGGAGCGGAGGTGCATGGCGAATGAAAGCTGGACGCACGCAGGGTGTCAGTGAAGGTGGTCTGAGTTGGTGTATAGACTCACTTGCTTCCAAGGAGTTGGATGGCTGCTTGCATTAATTGTGTTCTTGGTTGCTTCGAACGGCTGAACAAAATCGGATCTATGTGGAGATGGGAGTGGGCGAGCCCAGTGGCTTCTATGTCACGGTGCTGACATTCCTGTCAAGCGTCGGTACCTCATACGGCTCGCGCATGCTAGCAATCATGACCTCGAACAGGAACATCCTGGGTCGTTTCGAGATCACGAACGCGATACTGGTATTGAGCAGTCTAGCGCGGGTTGCGATGTCAGAGCTATGAAAGGCACTCAGTATTGGCGTAGGGAAGCATACACGTCCATACATAAGTAGTGCACAGCCTACTTATCTTCCCCCACCAACAAAATCGCCCCCCTACGACCCATCCTTCTGCTTCGTCAACCATCCCTCATGCGCCTTCTTCTGCCTCTCCCAGTCCTTCCTCAACTTCTTCGCTTTGCTCTTCGCCACCTCCTTCCCCTCCTTATCATTAGTCGGCAGTCCCTCAGCATCCCACGCACTATACTCGCTCGTCCTGAACATCTCCAAATGACTCACCTTCGCCTTCGCCTCCTGCTCTGCGAGCTTCGCGGCAGCCTCCTCTTGCGCTTTCGCCTTCGCGGCAGCCTTCTCTGCCGCGAACTTCTCCCTAGCTTCGCGCTCTTCACGGAGAGATTGCGAAAGTGGACGGATGAGGGCGGGGAGGGAGAGGGCGTCGCGGTCTTCGAGATAGATGCCGAGGTCCCAGAGAGCAGTGTCGCGGACCCAATCGGAGGCGGAGAGGTAGTCTTTTGGTGCGCTGGAGGAGTTGGCATTGAGGTCTTTGATTTTGGTGATGTAGTCTTGCAGGACTTTAGCGTATGGACCATCCGCCGACAAGGGCGTCAGGTCGAGTGAGGAGACTTGGACATTGCCTGCCTTGGCTTGTAATCTGACTTGGTTGCGGATCGCACTGAGCCGGGATACAGCCTCTCCGGCCTCTTGCGGGATATTGATGCCTGACCAGCCAATCTCACCCGCTTTGCGCTGCTCAGCTTGCGCGTCTAAACCTAGCATTGTGACGACATTTGTTATCCAGCTCCCGACAGCCAGCAGTGTCGGCGTTGGGATCTCTGTAATCTTCTTGTTGTTGTATGCCGCAATGAGCCGAGTGATGACAGTCAGAGCTTCTGGCGTGTTGAATGAGTCGGCCATGGCATCGTGGAAGTCCGCTTTGCTCTTCTCCAACACCTCCGCAAGATCGTCTTGCTTACCATCGATGGCCAATCCATTCACACCATTCGCAACACCGTTTACACCGTTGTGTGCTGCACCGGCTCTCTGCTGTGCATCCCTTACATTGATGAACAGACTGTCTACTGACTCCTCCCAATTCCTCGCCATCTTCACCAAGCCCTCCGTAATCTCTAGCCCATCCTTCCATGCGCCAAGCAGGAACGCTATCCTCAACCCTCTCGGCGTCCAGGCACCTTGCGCAATAGCTTCTCGAATCGTAGTAAAGTTCTTCAAACTCTTACTCATCTTCGACCCAGCAATGCTTAAATGGCCCATGTGCATGAAATAGTTGACCCACTGTGAATCGCCGTGAATGTGACCATGGTCGTGATTATGCCAGTAAGCTTCGCTCTGCGCAAGCTCGTTGTCGTGGTGTGGGAATGCGAGGTCGATGCCGCCAGAATGGATGTCCATTTGCTTACCTAGCACATCCGACGCCATGGCTGAGCACTCAATGTGCCAGCCTGGCCGACCTGGACCCCATGGCGATGTCCAGCTTGGCTCGCCCTCCTTTGATGCTTTCCATAGCGCGAAATCTGCATTCGACTTCTTAAACCCAGTGTTTTTCGCAGATAGCGAGCCCTCACCGTCCGCTTGTAGCTCCTGGTCGTTGCGGTTCTCAGGCTTTAGTCGTGCATAGGTACCGCCCTGCTTTTCCCATGCCGTCGTATCGTAATACACGGAGCCCTCATGCGCATATGCAAAACCATTCCCCTGTATTTGCTGAACATATCGGATGATCTCCTCACCATACTCCGTCACTCTCGTGACCTTGTCCGGATACAGGACATTAAGTGCTTTCATGTCCTCGAAGAAGCGATTCTCATATTTCTGTGTGAGCGCAGTGAAGATCTGGTGGTCCTCGCCCTTGACCGTGTGTTTCTGCAACGAATCTATGTACGGCAGCAGTACACCAGACGCCTGCTGTACAAAGGGTTCAAGGTCTGTATCACTCGAGTTCAGCGCGTGGGCAGCAGCTTCCGCAGTTCGCAGATGCATCTTGATCTTGGCTTCCTTGTCACCCGGTGGGCCATTGTTGTCCACGCTCTTGCCTGCCAAAACATGTCCATACTCCTCTTGCGCCAACTTCTGATATGTGCCATATCGTACTTCGGGTGGTAAGAGCGACAAATTCTTGGCCACGTATGCCTGAAATGCATCTTCCGTCGTCTTCCGTACCTCCTCGTCCGCGCTCTGGTGACTGTCCGTCCATTGCTGCAGCAGATGTTGTTGTCGTGCTGCCAGGATAATCTTGTCGTCGACATCGGTGATGTTCATGACAAAGCTGACTTTGTACCCAAAATGGCCCTGCAGAATGCGCCGGATGATGTCTGTCGACACATAGTTTCTCGCGTGTCCCAGATGCGCATCGTCGTACACAGTCGGACCGCACGCATACCAGCTGACCTTGTTGCTGTCAATCGGTATGAAGGCGTCTTTCCGGCGCGTTAAGGTGTTGTAGATGTGAAGCTTGGAGGGAGAGCCCTGCGGCTGCTGCCAGTCTTTGGGAGCCGGTCCCATGGTGAGGCAACGAGAAGTCCTGAAGGTCCGTATCTGTACAGCAACCGGAGCGCAAGCCCTCAGGAACGATCTAGCTGCATGCATGTACAATCCAAGGTGACTCAGCGGCATGAGACCAAGAAGTTGTTGGCGTCCCCACTTCCCCAGATCCCTCTTCGGGCCCTTGCATGTGAAAGGATCTGCGGGTTGAAACGGTGCAACGGTCAAAAGTAGCACAAAGTCACTGGACAGACTACACATCGCTAACATAGCATCTTGCGCTCTCGCACATACAGTCCCGTCTTGCCGGATATCATAACCAAAGCAATAGCCGCCAGGACGCCAAACTCCTGCCAAGACATTCTTGTCCATATAACCGTCATGCTTCAATTGTCAAATAATCACCTCATCATATCTAGATCCCAGATCTATGCACCAAAGATCCGCCTCGTCTGAACTGGATCGTCTCTCTCCGTACGAGCACTTGGAGTGCCCGGTTCAGCGCTGCTTCAGTATATCCTTGGCGGTCTACAAATTCGCTGCGGAGTGTTTGCAGCGAGGCTGTGAAGCCCATAGGTAATCTAGACAGCCGTCAGCATTTATCACACGCAAAGATATGAGCTCGCCGAGCAAGACATACCGTCGCCTGAGACCCTCCTCTACTTTGTGAACCTCCTCCACCAACTCCCTGTTTCCTGATGCTCCGAGAGCAGAGGTGTCGCCTCCTGCAGACATGACAGCATCCATTGTCGAGCCCAAGAACAGTCTGATAGCCTCGTCGACATGCTTTTCCGTAGCGATTGGCTGGAGTTCGATCTTCGCGAGCGCCTCAGTGATACGGACGAGCGATTCCAGTTGACGGACCGTGATAGGGATGGAAGACCTCTGGTTGGCATCCGCCTCTGCTCTCGCCACTTGTCTTCGGATTGAGACAAAGTGCGAAGATAGCTTCTCAGCAGCTTCTGCGGAGAGGCGAGGCGCACATCGTGTCTTCGCGTAGGAAATGTATCGTTTCATCTTCTCGACCGAGATCTCTGCTTCGACGTTGTTCTGCTGAGTACCATTGCCGCCCATGTGAATATTCATGACGTGCTTGGCAATCGTCTCGTCCCGATTTCGGTCGTGGTCGTCACGGACGATGAAGATGAGATCGAAACGCGAAAGGATGGTAGTCTGGAAGTCGATGTTCTCGCCTGGAGACTTGAGGTCGTCGTAGCGTCCGAAGATCGGGTTTGCAGCTGCGAGAACGGACGTCCTGGCGTTCAAGATGGTGGTGATGCCGGCTTTGGCGATGGAGATCGTTTGCTGCTCCATTGCTTCGTGAATTGCTACTCGGTCTTCGTCTCGCATCTTGTCGAATTCGTCTATACAGACTACACCGCCATCTGCGAGCACCATGGCACCACCTTCGAGGTAAAACTCACGAGTGTTGGTATCCCTCTGTACTGATGCAGTCAAACCAGCCGCTGATGAACCTTTGCCAGAAGTGTAGATCGCGATGGGTGCGCATTTCTCAACGAACTTTAACAGCTGGGATTTGGCCGTACCAGGGTCACCCAGAAGAAGGACGTTGATGTCGCCTCTCAGTCTCATGCCGTCTGGTAGAATCTTCTTCGAGCCGCCCATGAGAAGACATGTGATGGCTTTCTTGATATCTGCGTTGCCGTAGATCGAAGGCGCAATGCAGGATGCGAAGAGCGAGTAGAGGTCCGGCCGCCTGCTCATCTCCAAGAACTCCTGCTCTTCCTCCTCGGTGAATTGCATTCCAGCTCCAGTAGTGTTGTGGCTCATGTCAGTCTGGATGCCAACAGCGCGCAAGTATGGGTTCCGAATCGCGACGGCGCCGCCCCCCTTCTTGTTCTTCTGACTTTGGTAGATGCTGAAAACACCCATGACCACGCAGCGAGAGCCAGGAACCACTCTGTTGGCGAGATATCTGTCTGCAGAGACTAGGATGTGGCGTGGAAGTTCACCGACTGGGACGTCATCTGGTGCTTCTTGGAGTTTCAGAACTTGCTGATCGATAAACTGGCTCTTCTCGTGGACGACAAAGTATGGATCCAGAGGACACTTCTCTCCGCCATCTTGCGGACCTTTCTCCCTACCACACGTCCGCGGAAGTGTGACGCCAGTGAAGCCGCTAGATACAGGCAGGTTTGTGGTATATTCGCAGTTTCTGCATTGGATGTGGAGGCTTGTGGCTTTTGAAGAGAGTGTGCTGGCACCGATGACGATACCCGGTATCCGGACCAGGTGGGAGACATTGGTGGCTGTGAGGCCTCTTATCGAGGTGGAGGAGACTGAGGAGTGGATCAGGAGTTGGTGCTCTGGGAGCGACTTTGCCGATGCGAGGTCTGCAGCGCTGCGAGAAGGGTATAGGATCTTCTGTGTGCATATCTTGAGAGCTGATTCGAACTACAGTATGTCAGCGATGGGATTGTAAATCTGTGGTTCGCAGTTTGTCATACGATCGGAATTATGTCTGCGGGTTCATTGTTTAAGCGTTGCGCCAGATGTTCATTGAATGCGATCAGGTGGGCAATATCGATGTCGCAGTAATATTGCTTGGACAGGACGTTCTCGCGGATTTGATCTCTGCGCCATTATCAACGTAAGCCTCTCTCTTATCTTCCACTGTTCGTACCTGTAGAGGAAGACATTGTCCAAATGGAACTCCAGTACAAAGTCAACGAGCTCCTGCTGCACTTGTCGCACCGTCTCTTGTCCATCCGCCGATCGAGTGCCGTCTAGGATACTGAGCGTATACACCGATTGTCTGTCCATCTTGCTTCTCGTGTGTGTAGAGAGTGTCGAATGCGGGGAGTAGGACGGAGATGGCAGAAACGCGAAGCAAGATAGAACGCGACGCGTCTAAGTCGCGGAAGCGAGCAATGCCAAACCTTATTGGACTTAGAGGTAATAGCTCGCATTAGCGTCGCTGGTTGAGCTGTGTTGCGCCGATGGTCGAGAGCTGGCCAGTAGTGTGGGAGTTGATGGGTTGAAACATCAAAAGCACAATCGCTACATCCGATAATGATACTTAGAATACCGCGCCGATAGCACAAAGTCTCCCTCTGACTCTTTCACACTTCATGAGGTCTTCACCCTTCTCGCGAAGTCCGCACGCTCCGCCGCCATGTCCTCATCCTCTCCCAAGTCCTCAATAGACACCTCAGCTACAAACAGCCCTACATCGCCCGCATCGACTCGATCTGGCTACCCCTTCCCGGACACAACACATCGGACCGCCAATAATGTATACCGACCGCGACGGGGGAGCAATGCAAGCGTCGCCTCGGCCAACTCGATAGGTGGCAGCTTGGATCCACATCATAGTTCAACGCGGCGGAACAGCACAGTGCGCGAGACCAGCCAGAATGCCATCTCAACATTGCTGCAGCCGCCGATCGTCCGGACTGGTCTGTTGCCGCATACTCAAGCACCAAGTGGTTACAGGGCGCCAACGACGAAAGACATTCCACCTGTCACCCTGACCAACATACCTCATGTGCCCCCCGAGAACTTTCGCGACTACCTGAGTCGCATTGGTCCGCTGTTTGAGAGCTTTCAACAAGGCAGAGCAGAGCCTGAGCAGCCGGCATGGCTCAAAAAGGATAAGGAGCTGGAGAAGACGGACAGATTTGCGGAGGCATTAGACAGGCGAATTAGCAGAGATGGCTCAGTGTCGCCATCGCTCAAACGGACGGCTTCGGCCCAGACACTGTCGCCGATCGAGACGCCAGGTCCATGGCCGAGGAGGAGATCCTCCGCAGGGTTCAGGCGCAACAGGAATGAGCCGACTCCATTGTCCACGATTCCGAATGTGTACTTTGACGAAGACTTCCACCTGGAGAACCCGCGAACGTTCGATGTGGTCTCAGAGAGGGCGGAAATCGTACGGCCACCACCCGGGACACCATCGACCGAGAAGGCTGCAAATGGCTCGGCTCTACCGCCTAGGAAGGCCCTGGCGACCAATGCGATCCTGCAAGAGAAGCTGAGTTGGTATATGGACACGGTGGAGGTGCATCTGATCAACAGTATCAGCACTGCAAGCTCAGGCTTCTTCGCTGCATTGGGTAGCTTGAAAGACTTGCAGACTGAGGCCGAGGAGAGTGTGGCGAAGATCCAGGGACTGAGAGAAGACTTGAGAAGATTGGATCAAGAGGTGGCGGTCGGTGGTCTGGCGGTAGCTGCAAAGCGGAGACGGCGAGCAAACGTCGGCAAGCTGGCGAAGGCGACAAAGCAGGTCGAGGATGTGGTGGAGAACGTTAAGAAGGCGGATGAGTTCGTCGATGCTGGAAGTTATGACGAGGCTGCAGATCAGATGGACCGCGTCGCAAGGCTGGTATGCGGGCAAGCGAAACCAGGTGCTGAGGGACAGGATGACTTGATCGATCTGCGGCCTCTCAAAGCGCTGCAAGGGCTAGACGCTGGTCTGCAGGAGCTGCAATACCGAATAGGCGCTGGCTTTGCGCAACGCTTTGTGTCGATCCTGGTGAGCGACCTACGGCGCCACGTCGAGACTGTGCCCCAAGACGAGACGTTGAAGCGGTGGTCACGACAGCGAGGTATACCGCCCAGATATATGGAAAGCGACGACGAGTTTCGCAGAGGCCTCAAATCAGCTTTGGAAGGTCTCAATCGAGCTGGACATACTGGACCAGCAACGGCTGCTTACAGGGAGGCTGTTCAACGGGAGATGAAGGCATTGCTGAAGAAGCACTTGCCCAGCAGCAGTGACGAAGACGCCATGTCCACATTGTCTACAAGCACAAGGGGTGGTGGCAGAATGTCGCAGCAAGAGAAGAGCAGTATCTTGGCGCGGAATCTGCGAGCCATGGATCCGGCAGATGCAGAGAAAATGCTGATTAATGTGTATACCGCCGTCGGCGAGGCTTTGCGTAGAGTCAGTACGCAGACAAAAGTGCTGCTTGATGTCACGAGCAGCATGTCGACAACATCTAATGTCGCGTCGCCGCCAAAGTCTCCAAGCCTAGGGCCGAAATCACCAACGTTGCCATCAGTGGACGGAAGGTTGGCGAATGGTGGGCCTGGCGGACCGCCAAAGGTTATGGTCCAATCAGATGTCCAAGAAGAGTTGTCTCAGGCGCTCGATATGTCCTCGCTGCTTGGTCAGGCGGTCGACACAGCACAGACGCAAATCAACAAGGTCCTCAAAGTCCGCAACGAGCAGGCTTTGCGACTTGCCAAAGAGCGCTTCATGCGATACTTCACACTCAACCGCCTGTTTGCGGATGAGTGTGAGGCGGTCAGTGGCAGGAGCGGCCAGGCGCTAAAAGGAATGATTAACGCGCAGATCTCAGGGTTCGTGCAGGTGCTAGCAGAGAACGAGACGCAAAAGATTGCCAATCTGCTGGACAGCGATGACTGGAATGCTAAGGACTTCACGGATCGTGACAATGAAGTGCTGCAGAGGATGCTGGGAAGCATGAGCTCTGACCCAGCTGAATGGTCATCACGTGTGCGCCCGATATGGGAAGATGTCGGACACGAGCCTGAGATGGCTGCTGAAACCAAGGCAAACGGATCGACAGAGAAGACGCATACAAATGGCACCTCGACACCGACCACTAATGGGTCTTCTACGCCGGCTGCGGTGGTCTCAGGCACGAAAGTCGCAAGCAAGCCTGCTTACATCGACGAGCAGAGATTCATTTTGGTCGGCTCCGCAATCGCCCTCCTCAACTCAATGGACATCCTACTCTCCCTCACCACCACCCTACCTAGCATGACACCAGCAATCTCCACGGCTCTTCTGGACGTCCTTCGTACCTTCAATTCACGAAGCACGCAACTGATTCTTGGAGCCGGCGCAACGAAAACTGCTGGTCTCAAGAACATCACGACGAAACACCTCGCTCTTGCCTCACAGGCCCTATCCTTCGTCATAGCTCTGGTACCATACATGCGCGAGTGCGCACGACGACATCTGCCTTCCTCTCAAGCTGTGAGTAATCAGAGCGTCCTGGCCGAGTTCGACAAAACAAAACGTCTATACCAGGACCATCAAAGCGGCATCCATGAGAAGCTCGTCGAGATCATGACGTCTCGTTCCGCTATCCACGTCAAGAACATGCTTGCACTACCATGGGACATCGCAGAAGACGATGGCAAGGTGGGACAGTACATGGAAACCTTAACCAAAGAGACCCTCACGCTGCATAGAGTGCTGTCGAGGCATTTGTCCGAATTCGATGTTGGGCTAATCATGAGGAGGATCTTTGATAGCTACAAGGAGCAGTGGACTGCGGCTTTTGGGACTGTGCAGGTTTCTGGTGAGGCTACGGAGAGGAGGCTGGTGCGGGATGCTGAGGCTTTTGGTAGCCGGCTTGCGAAGGTGGAGGAGTTTGGGAAGATTGGAGAGGAGATTTTGGGGATTGTGAGGACGAAGGTTGGTCATGGCGGAGAGGAGGAGGGTGGAGAGAAGGGTGAGGGGAAGGGTGAGGTGAAGGGCGAGAAGGATGAGAAGAAGGGGTAGGTAGGTTGTATTGTTGTGGTATGCATGGCGGGTGCTCGAGTTTTGGGCTGTCGTCTCAATAACCTGGCGGTCAAGTCAAGTGTTTGGCTTCCGTGATTTGACACCCCTGAGCTTTAGCTTGACTGACCGCCCCAATGAGCCGTCATTGACTCACTGAAGTTCTTGCCCTTCTGGCTCCGCATCTGAGGGCGCTCTTGCAGCTTGGGTCGAGGTCTGGAAGCTCCTGCTATACGGCCAGCAATGCGACTCCAAAAGCAATATCTATAGCAAGAAGGTAGCAGGTAGGTGCACAGGAAGATTAGAGGTGAGTCCAAATTCTTGACGTGAGGTTACTTGTTCTTTATCCCATACAACAACGACATACTATCGAGCACGACTACAACAACATCGTACCGAATACCGTTACACCAACAGCTTACAATCAATACCATGGCATCAACAATTGGTCCATTCATCGACAATAAGCTTTACGGCATATTTCACCATATTTAAAATATACCTCGTCGATATATATCACCAATCGGACCATATATCGACAATATGATTTGACAGGGCCTCGAAACCGTTTGGCGAAGGCTGAAATAGTACTTTCGGACGGATGGACCCCATGGGATAGCCTTTGGGTTGTCCTTCGTCTCTACGGTTTTCTGGGCGCTGGTCGGCATCTACGCGATCTTTCCGGCGCTCGAGAGAAGAATGTCCAACAATCCAGATGAGGACATCAAATGCGCTCTGCTCTTCGTGAGTCTTGGCGGCTGGCTTTTGATAATGGAGGCTTCCACCCGTATCGCCAGGCGTATTCTACAACGCCGCGAACGCCGTCAAGCAGGGAACGGGTCCCAAGGCGCTGTGGGTGAGGTATAACCTCGCCCCGTGCGGCGGAGGACCGGGAAAGCCACTGACACCGAGAAACCCTTCAAGGGTGGGTTTGTCAACCCATGCCGCTTCCAACAAGCGCTAGAAGGTGGAAGTGGGCCGGCAGGGACCAGAATCCGACTTCATGCCGCCACGAGGACTGGTCCTGGGTGCCTGCAGCATTGCACAGCGCTGTAGGTAGCTAAGTGAAGCGGTGGTCGTTGCAATCAGCGGCGATCTGCGAGTGCGAGCAGGACGGCCATGCTATCTCAATGAGCAGCGAGCAACGACGTCGAAGACTTCGGCTTACGCACGAGCAACGAGCAAAACGACCTCGACGACCATGATGCACCAACACAGCAGACCAAGCGAGGTCTTCTTGGCTTCCAGAATTCTGTCAGCAGTACAGTGCAATGCTGCGATGGTGGACACTTTGCGGACAGGCACGCACAAGCGCCAAGCAACAATCGAGTGCGATGGCCCTGGCGCAGCTACCGACGAATCTATGCTCAATCACTGTCACCACGCGCGTGACCACGCAACATACTAAGTGCATTGGGTCCTAAATTGCCTAAGTCACAGTCAAGAGCCCATCGAAAGCCAAGCAGGAGCATATCCGAGTATCTGCATTACCATGACCTTGCCGAGTACCCAATCCTAGATTCAGCAGTCTACCAAGCTTTATGGTACAGCTCTGGTGCGAATGCTGGTCATGCAGCTCAACATGGTGGCGGTGTCATGCTCGCGACCTTTCCACCTCTCCTGATTGGCGATCTGGTCATCTTACCAGCTGGCGCAGCATGATTGACAACAAAACGACACCCTCTCCATGTCTTGGCTTGGCTGCTCCGCACATTCTACAACTACTTAGCAAACTCGCGCAATGCGACACCCCAAGAACTTCGGCCACGTCAAAGACAGTGCAACTCAAGAGCGTCGTCGCCATACGTCATGCAGCATCCGACGCGGTCACCTATCAGTGACATGTCGAATTTTCTTACGCCGGTGTCCGAAGCGGACCGGCGCAGCGACGGCTTGCCATCATCTGGCCATGAGGGAGATGGTGCTTTGATTCGCGACACCAGCTGTAGCTCCAGCGCCAGCACGCTCTGTTCAAATGACGGCAATGACAAAGAATGCAAGCAACCTTGCGCCACAAGCACCGTCAGTACTACCGACTTTACTCCAGCAGACTGAACAACCGATGTCGAGCTGGGTGTAATACCGACCGATGCCGCAACCGGCTCTAGGGAATGGACCAAAGAACAGATCAAGTCCGTGCTTGACACTCGCGACTGTGTCACGGGTTGGGCACGAATCCTCGCATTGATGCTCTCCATGTCCCTCAACATCTACTTCCTCGTTCAACTTGGCTGCACGGAAGGAAACAGCCTCCCAGCAAAATTCACCGTTGCGCTCCCTTTCGCCACGATCTTTGTATTCTGGGTGATCGGACGAGTGCTGTTGTATGCATTTGGCGGACCTCCGATCAATTACGAGGACAGTATGGCGGTTGAGGGCATCGTGAGTTGGCCGTGCGATTGGAAGGATACTAAGGATTGGGTCAAGGAGGTTTGCAGGGAAAGACGGTGGAACCCGATGCCGGAGACGACAAGTTGTATAAGCTGGTTGTCTTGGTGCTGATGGTCTTGCTGATAGCCGTCTGCTTGGTGATCGGATTTTTCGCTTTGGGGCCAAGGTTCGATAGGAGGCCTGTATTGATGCGAGGCGGGATGTCGACTACGATCAATGTCGGGAGTGACTAGTGACTCTGCCAGACGATCGACGGATGGATTGATTGACATGTTTGACTGCTCGATCGGGATATCAAGGACGTACACGGAGCCATCATCCGTTGAGGTCGAAAGTCAACTAGACCACCTCGAGCAGTCAGTGGCTCATGAAAATCAGGCGTGCTGGAAAATCGATTGCGTTGGACAGCCCATACCTACTTAAGTCAACCAACCGCTTGAAGTATTAATGTGCTTATCGACAGCGGTTCAGGGACTGTGTTGTCAAATGTATTTGTACATGCTTGCTTTTACGTCTATTGCTCGACCGGATCTCTGCCCCGCCCTTCGCCGTCTGCCGTCCTCGGCTTCTGATCCGCGGTATTGTTCCTATACAGAAAGAACTGCGCAAAGACAGCAAAGTCCAGGAACAAAGTGCCCAGACTTCCGAGGAGCCAGCTCAAATTAACAAGAATGTAGCGAGCATAGACCGCCTGCGCCTCGCCCGGCCTGCAATGGCTTTCAACCCACCTCCCGTGTCTTTGATGTGCGCATACCGGTGCAAAGGCGAAGATCGATAGCACGTATGTAAGGTTGCCGATGCATGCGAAGAGGAAGAATAATGCATTCAGTCCTTCCGTCGACTTGCGGCGATAGTTGAGAAGGAGTTGCGGGATGCGCGAGCCGAGGTACAGCACGGCGCAGATGTATCCAAAGATTTGTCCCCATAGGCTGAACTTCAGACTCGCCGCTTGATCCTCAGCAGGCGTGCGATCGGTGCTCGTCTCCGGCGCCGAAGGGGAGAGGTAGTAGCCAGCAATTCCAGCCAGGACTACCAGGACAATCGCCGTACTGTTGAACAGAATTGCTTGGGTCCACGAGCGAGCTTGACTGGGCTTCATGGCGTCAAATTGACTGGTGCTCTTCGCTTGGCTGTGGATCGGCACTACTGGCGACATGTGCGTGCCATCAAGACTTGCTAGTCGGTCGCGGAAGGATGATCGAGATCGATCGCGACCGGAGCCCGTTCCTGCATCGGCAGCAGTTAGGGGACGGGAGACACCGCCCTCAAGGTGACCTGCATGTACCAGTGGCGTGCGCTCGTTTGCCACGACCGCCTGTCCACTCTCAATGCCTCCGACGTCCTTGTCTGGTCTGGGGTCCCGTAGAGTGAATCCTCTGTAGTAGAAGCACTGACCGAGCAATACTACATCCGCAAACGTGTAGTAGATGGCCAGAATGATCATTGTCGGCAGAACGCCTTGCAGAACTGCGCCCAAGATATTGAAAACATCTCCGAGTAGCCAGATGATGACGAATTCAATGGATAGTCCTTCGGCTGAAGATCGTCTGAAGTTCTCGATGATTTGCGGCGAAAAGACCACGACCCAGCATGCGATGGATACGGAGCCGCAGATGCCAGAGAGGGCTTCAATGTCGAGACTGTAGCCTCCTGAGGGTGGGAACATGATGGTGGTCCAATGTCCAATGGCGGCCTATGCTACCTGATTACAGGCAATCTGAAAAGAACGAGCGAATGACCCGTAGGATCTCGATTCTAGGTGGTATCAAAAGAGTGCCCTGGCAAGGTGATGTCTGGCGTCTATGGTACAAATCTCTTGATCATCGGGGAGTCAGAGTTGAAGGTTGGACTGAGTTTTGTGACCTGCTGAATGGTATAAGGTTTGCGGGGACGGACACTCCCGCGACCAATGACGCAAGATCTGGTCGGACTTCGAGAATTTTTTGTGCGAGAATTGAAGTCCCGACAGCATCGACGTGGAGCAGTCGAGAATTGTAGTCCAATGCCTGCAGCAACCATGACAGCCCCTCAGCTAACGTTCGACGAGGTCGATGATTTGTTATACTTCACCCGCGCCAATGAAGTTGAGGAGTTGCAGCAGACAGTCAAGGGACTTGCGCAGAAATATAGCTGCTCAGAGAAAGACGTCCTGCTAGCAAGCGTAGACCCAGACACCAAGAATACGGCCCTGCATTACTGCTCTGCAAATGGCCTGTCAGATCTACTCTTCAGTCTCCTGGCTCTGCTGAACAGCGGAGAGCAGCAGGATGCAAGCGACAATACCACTGCTCACCTCATAAACGCGCAGAACAGTGAAGGCAACACGCCTTTGCATTGGGCCGCATACAACGGTCATTTGCCTGTCGTGCAGAAGCTGGTGGATGCAGGTGCAGATATGTGGATCAAGAACAGTGCGGGACATTTGGCTATGTTTGAGGCGGGACGAGCGGAGAAGGAGGATGTGGTCCAATTCTTGCTTGAGAGGGGAGGAAAGGCGGTGGAGACTGGCGGCAGTGAGGGAGTGCCAAGCCAGGAAGAGGAGGTGGAGGTTGATGCCGGGGTAGGACGGAGTAGGAGTGCGAACGGGGTGGAGGGAGAAGATGTTGAGATGGCGGGTTGATCGACAGTGACGGGTCAGAATTGCCGATCGAAAAGCACCGAGTACAGGCTACATCGTTGATATCGCATCCAGCCGTTGTGCCATCGACAGCTCTTCTCAGATGGGAAGGAGCTCGATTGGTGCAAAGTATACACCATACCTGCCAAGCGAACCGATGAAAATGATAACAAATGGCACACAGCCAGGAAGTCGAGAGGTGGAGACCAAGAGAAAGAGACCGTTGCCTTGAGGTACTGGCAGGCGCGAGGGCCGAGTGTCACGATTGCAAAAGATATGAGGCAAAATGTCTTCGGTGCTTATGTTTGCCCGTATCAAAGTCTTATGGTCCGGACTGGTGCTCTTGCCACATCTACTCTGATGGCTCTATGCCACGCCAACAACTTGATCCCGTGAGATGCCAGTGCCAGCCTGGAATATTCGCGGCAATATTCTCGAGTCGCTCTTTTCGCCAAGACTAGCCAATTCCACGAGTACCAACATACAGGACATCCGAGCGGCATCACTTACGCCGGTATACTGCAATATGAAGCATGGTTCGCACTTCAAATGCGGCTCGGCCATGCGCCTCGCTTGACTGGCCGCTTTCATTCCGCCGCAGGCCTAGCTCCCGTCACTGTCCTGCACGTACTGCATGAGCGCCGCCCTGTCCAGCTCCCGCCCTGCGGCCTGTCCCATGGTGGCACTCCCTTCTGCCAGCTAAAGGATGCCTGGTCTCAGCCCTGCAGAACTTGCACGGACGATCACTCGACGCGCTATCATCTCCTTGATTGGTGTCACGGCTCTGTCGCGCGTGTCGTGCATAGCATCGCGGAGATGCCTGGCTTGCTGAGCGTTGCCACCGAGTATAAACCAATGACAATTACTGTAGAACTCCTCGAGGGTTGCCTGCGCCTTGCTGTTGAGCTTATAGAGGAGTGTGAATGACGGGATATATCGAGCATGGTCCCGTGAGATGCAGCGCATAAAGTAGACGATGTATGCTTTAGCTGTGATGTCGGTGATCACTGCAGTAAAGGGAGTTGATGAGTAGAAGAGGCCGCTGGCTTCTTTTCGAACCTGGCGGCTGACGTGGAGAAGGTTGAGACGGTGCTTCTCTTTTCGCGACAACGGGTCGAAGGGTTTGTCTGCCTGAGACTCGAAGACCATCGAGTAGATCGCCTTGCGGAGCTCCGGCGGTAGCATAGACAAGAAGAGCGCCATGATGTTGGAGGCTGCGTAGGCTGAGCAGTACTGTCGGTGGTTTCTATAAGGTCGTAAGTTGCGAGTGTCAAGTCGGGTCCGGGTTGATGAGTCGGCAGGATTCGAAAATCTCTTTCAGAAGCTGGAAATTGAAACAACGTTCACAGACAGTCATTTGCGCTCCGAGCCACAGAGGCGGATAACGTTACTTCCGGGAGTTGCTAAACGGTTGTCGCCAAAGATACATTCACAAATCTATCGATCTCGTTCTCAGACAGTTCATCCTGCCTCGGATAGCCAACGATAACAACTTCGACCATTACAAAAGCTACCAAGTCTTTGCAACACCTCTCTGCTTCCGACGTGTGATCAATGTCAGGAAGGCGAGCTTGCCGACGCTTCCATTCATACCGTCCGGTAATTCGCCTCATCGAACACGAACCCTCAATGGAGAGCTTGCACCTGCAGAGCTCCAACCGTTGTTTTGCACTCGCTGCATGACCATCGTTTTCCCCAACTCCTTCCGGGCCTCCATGACCAATTTTAGTGAGCCGTCCATGCAGAAGGCGTTCGATCTCATACCTGGAGCAATCGCACGAGCCACAACTCGACGTGCCCTTGACTTCTGGAACGACAAGACGGAGACGTTCCCAAGAGCGTCTACCTCTGTCTGGGGACCAATGCGGCGCAGAAAGCGAAGTGTGAGGTTGCTGACCTGCGCCCCTTTCATCGCCTTGACCGAGTACGTACAGGCGAGGCAAAATCGGGGAATCAGTCGCGCATAATCTGGTGAAAGCATGCGCATGAAGTAGATGACATATGCTTTGGCGGTGACATCGGTAACTTTCACGTAGAACGATGTTGACAAGTAGAACAACCCAATCGCTTCTTGCCGGATTTATTGGTTAACTTGGAGGAGGGCCAGGCGGCGTTTCTGACTTCTTGCTAATGGATTGAAGTACGGGCGTGTCTGAGACACGATGTCGTGTATATCAGAGTGCGGATTTCTGGCGGGAGCATCGTAATGAATAGCGCCATTGCTTTGACTTGAGGTCGCGCAATTGTATTGTAGTGATGGCGGCGAGCTCTAGAATGAAACGGTGTATTCTGCAAATGCATGCATGTCGAAGACTTCCAGGTCAGCAGGAAAGGACCTTTGGGTATGAATGTGGGAGCACTTGCCTGAGCGTCCTTAACATGCAAGTGCGGGCGAGTCGTTGCTTGACAGCATTTCATACTGCTGCTTACTGGGATATCGGGTCAGTACCGCCGAAGGTCGATCAACGAGTCTGCCGCTTTGCGTATCAGACTGCTTCTGCACATGGACTAACATCGTTGCATGGGCCAGGTCTATTCGAGCGATACTACGAGCACTGTGGATGTAGACATGAACACGAACAACGCTTTCCCATTTGATGATGTGGTGTCTTGACTGCCGCAATGGGCCGAGATAGTCGTTGTCTACTTTTAGTTTCCGGGCTTCAAGTATGTGTGAGCTACACTCGTGTCAACTTGAGATGCGTCAAAGCTGCACTTTAGGGCAGGACCAGGACAAAGTCGGTCCTCCCCCATGTCAATGGCCGTCATATGCCGGCTAATCACTGTGCTCGTGTCAAGCCAAAATTGCGCTGACATTAGTCAACTCAGGATATACGTAAGAGCCATTGGTCATGGCATCTTCTGGCACGTACCATCGCACTGCTCAAGCCTTAGCACTGCTGATGCTGTCATGCATTTCATCGAAGGCGACACTCACGTAGTTGCGAGAACGTGTTGGCCGCCGGAAGCCAATTACCAGTCCAATTGGTTGGCGGTGTCGAATTCGCATTCTGCACCAAAATCTGAAACGGTCCATCGTGCGAGGCATTGGCACTGGGTCCATACACCGGCCCACTGCCATCCAGGTATGTGATGTTATAGTTCCTGTCACCGACCTCAAACCTGTTCAAAGCATTAGGAATGAGATACTGATCCGGCCCGTAGACGCTGAGACTCCAGAAGCCTTCGCTCTTGACTTTCGGCTTGGCAGAGAAGGTGTAGATGAACGAATGATCGGACTGCAGGTTGAAGTTGGATGTGAAGCCCAAGGAGCCATAACCTGGATATAGCGTCTGTTTCACAGTTTGTTGTTGGTACCCAGCGTTCGCAACATAAGCTGCGCCAGCATAGTGCTTCCCGAAGTTGCCCTGGTACTCAATAGTCGACAGGAACCAGTTATTGCCTTGCTGGCGGACGTGCGCAGGTGCTTCAATGTCGGCAGTTATTGAATTGTTCGCAATCACCTGAGCTTGCGTCAAGTTTACATCACTGGATAAGGGATAGTAGGCGCTGTTGTAGAGTCCTGCGCGAGCAAGTATGCTGGCTACGCGGTAGCGCTCAGAGTAAGCTTCTGGCTGGACAAATGGCAGGAGCTTGGCGGCGAAGGAGAATTGCTTGGTCACATTGTCGATTCCTAGAAAGGCTCCAGTCGGCGCCGTGGAATTGAGAGATGGTGCTTGAGCAGGAGCGGCTAGGCTCGAGGAGCTGGCGCGAGGCGTCGGCGTCAGAGCTGAGGCATTCTGGTAGGTGTGCACTGCATCGAGATCTGCTGTCGTGTTGTGCAAGAGCTGGATCCTGATGAGCATTGTTGCGTACGAAGTCGGCACGTTAACGACGCCGAGGTATTGATCTACGCCTTCAATACCAGCAAGAGCACCGATCGCCGAATCATTATAGCTAGCATAGCCCGGAGCAGTGAAGGTATCATCAGCGCGGCGGATCAGATACTGTCCGGCCGTGTTGCCATTGACGATGCCGATTTCTGCGATATTATTGCCAAATGGATCGTAGACAGGGTAGACGTAATATCTGCCGTCGTCAATGTCTGGCACCGTCAAAACAACGTCCTGTCTCGATAAATCCAAAGCAACTCTCGAATACAAAGTATCTTCGTTGGGCTTGATGACGCCTGGGTCTGCTGGAGTGGCTAGGGTCCGCTGGTGATATATTTGGTTGACTCCCACGTGTTGAAACACACCACCAACGAAGTTGGCAAAGATTGCGAGTGGGTACGTGTACTGCGAAGAGTAAATATATGCGCGTGTGATGCTGAAACACAATGCCTTACAATGATGGCCCATGCAGTGGTGTTGAGATCTCCTACAGGATCATTGTCGATCGCGATGCCCCCAGCAGAACTCGCATCGCTGCTCTGCGCTATTGCCTGTTGGGTGAGCAGCAGAGCCTGTAGAGCAAGGCATTTGGTAATTCTCATCGTGAAGACTAATAAAAGACGGAATCGATCGAGATACTGAGACGCGTCGGTGATATCTTGTTCGCCTACCTACGTTCTGTCTCTTCGACCGGCCATAAGCAGCGACCTTATGTCCAGCTTCTACGCAATCGTCAATTGCTTACTCTTGTTGGACAACATAAGTGGCTGATGTCGCCATACCATCATGACGCAAGTTCTAAGCTCTGGACAGCTCCACATGCAGGCCCGAAGCTTGAAATCCTTCAGTGTGCGTGGGAATAATGGGTGGTCGCACATGGCCCACACTCGACACGGTAGAAGAAGGACAGGATCGACTTTAGCGATGATAGGATGGGTCTTAGTGCCGCCCAGTGAGCTGTCAACAGAGGTCGTCGTCTTGTGAGCCTGTGGAGCAGTTTTCGGTTGCCCTGTAGAGGTGCGCCAGGCAAGACGGACCAAGCAGCTCATGCCCTTGCTTCGCAGTCAACTTGTGCTTTTTCAAACTCATCAGAGAAATAGTCATGCGGCATTGGTGTACTGAAAATTTTCAATTCGCAGTTCCTTAAATACTCTTGCCAACAGCCTTTTCTTCGCACGGAGCATGCTGGTTAAACAATACGTATAGCCTAGCCAATGTTAGCCAAGAACGTACAATGTTCCGGTTCAGCTGCTTGGCGCGTTTTTGGGCTCATGGTCTTGCTGCAAATCTTGTGGAAGAGGATGCCTGAACCAAGAGGCGCAGGACCATAACTTTGGCGCGTTGCTGCGCAAACAGGACCCAAAGACGGGCTCTCTTGCGGTGGATCGATCTCGAAAGCAGCTTGCATATCAAGAGCTGCGATACCCAGGAAACAGGTAATAGTCTCATAGTGCATTCCTTGTGAGCTACTTCGAACGCGAGTCTCATAGGGCGCCGTCCTGGTACTTTGGTGTAGATCCACAGCCCAAAAACAAGAGAGACTGCCGCTACCAACTCGATACCGCAGTGAGATGTCCGAAAGTCCAAAAAGTATAGACCTGGCCATAACGGACTCGAACCGCTATCACTTGCGAATCAGCATGACTAGCATCGAGCTAGGCAGTCAGACTGGCGAGCATGCTACCAATTGCACCAACGGCCAGTTTCGTAACAAAACTTCACCCATTGTCCTTTGCTTATGAATCTGCACGCCAAATACCGGCGTTTGACCGTGTCAGAAGATCAAAGTATCCAGGTTGTGGTGGTGTGGAAGTTGGTGGACCGGGTCCGCGGGTGGGGAGCCCCGGAGCGGTGTGCTAGCGTGGTCGGGATCGGCAGCCTCAAAAGTGAGGCGATTTGTCCGATGGCGCGTTTGGGCGCTGAAACGTTTGCGCCTATGCAAGACAGATCCAAAGCATGTCTGAAGCATGTCCGGTTTATCAACATCCAATTCACGCAGGCTGGTCTAGATAGCATGCATAAGCTTGTCCAACAGCGCCTCAGCTCTCTCGTGTGTGTTCACATTTTGACGAGGGCTCAGACCCCATGATGTCCTTTCATGGTGTTTCCCATCTCACACGAAGCGTGTCTATGCGATTCGCCAGTTGGGTCTCGAATATGTTGTGATGCGCCAACTTTCATCAGACTGGTTCAAGTTCGGGCTTCTGGCGACTGTCATTGCGACCCCTTCCGCCAACAGCGTGAAGCCTTGATCCCAATAGCAGCTCATGGCCTTATCGCTTGCACCAACTCGTTGACAAACACGTCAAACAATGGATATAACGAGCACAGCTTGTACTTCTCCACCAGCAGCCCTTCATACCTGCCCTCATCTTGTTCATTTGGCCTGTCCACCTCTTCCACGGCAATCGCCTTCCCGTCCACTACAGTACCTTCGGGATACACCGGCCTCTTGCCTTCCTCGATCAATCGAATGAACATCGGGTCGATTGGCACACTGCCAAGGAACGGCACACCAAACTCTCTCGCCATGACCTCGCCGCCACCCTTCGAGAAAACATGAGTGCATTCGCTGCAGTTGGGGCAGACAAAGCCGCTCATGTTCTCCACCACTCCCAGCACCTTGACTCCTGTCTTTCGGCAGAAGTTGATCTCTTTCTTGACATCGCTGATACTAATTGCTTGCGGTGTTGTCACAATGACGGCTCCAGCCAGTTGCTCGCTCGTAGCCTCTTTGAGCAAAGTTTCTACGAGCGAGATGTGCTCATCTGAAGTGCCTGGAGGTGTGTCGATGAGGAGGTAGTCGAGTCCGCCCCAGTGTACGTCGGAAAGGAATTGGCGGACCATTGCGGTCTTCTTCGGTCCACGCCATACAACCGCATCGCCACGGTTGGCGAGCAGGAAGCCCAGCGACATGCACTTCAGAGAGCCGTATGCCCGACTGTATCCATTGCTCGCGCCGTTGGTCTGACCACTAGGTGCCTGCGCGAGTCCCTCGCCTTGCGCCTCATGCACAGGCACTGGTATCCAGCCACCAGGCGCCTGTCTCACTTTTGCATTTTCGATGCCAAAGAATCGTGGTATTGATGGTCCAGTAAGATCCACGTCCAGGACGCCTACCGAGTGACCTTGCAAGGACAAGGTGAGCGCGAGTTGAGTGGTGACACTGGACTTGCCAACGCCGCCTTTTCCTGACAGTACCAGGCAAATATGTTTGATCTCCTTCAGCGACATGGTCGTAGTCTTAGTCTCTAGACTATGCGCCAGCGCACAGTGACAGTCATCGCGAAGAAGATATGTTTGCCATTGCGTCAGTGCCGACTTAGAAATCGCTCTTTAGGCGAGATCGGCCAGATTGATGCTGATTAAGCAAAAGTAATTAGTGATCTTTCGACTTCACGCGTCAAGACACACTTGAGGATTCACGATTTGACAGGATCACGCAGTGATAAGGGCATGACTCGATCATGGGAGGGTCACTGGTTGACAGTGAAGTCATTATGCTCTCAGCATTGGCGCCTCTTTGCACCTGGCTATCCATACATCCGCCTCATTGAGGCCTCTGCGTTGGAACTCAAGGTCATTCGTCACCAGAACAGCTCATGCACCACATCCATCACCCTCTGCCAGTCGAATGACTCCTGATGCCCCATTAACCGGGCCCACTCCGTCCACACCAGCTCCATCCAAATTACCCTTGAGGTGACGCGAGTCACCTCGTCACCGTCACCGTCACGCATCAACAACTTGACCCGACTCAACGGCACTCCGGCGAAGTTGAAGTACCGGATCATCGTCCGGGTCGACGTCTTGTATGTCTTTGGAAAGACCGCTGACGCCTCACAGCTCAGGACGTACGGGTCACCATCACTGATGGCGCCCTCAACAAATTCGGCGTTCCTCGTGTCATTGATCTGACACGCCGTGCCCTCAATGATGATTTGACCGACAATGCCGCGGATCAACGGATCAACCCCAGTCACCTGTCAATGTCAGTATCACTCAATCAAATTTGACGGCAAAGTCAACTCACCCATGTCATAATCTCCTCAGGGGTACGGTTATTCACCTCCCTGCCAACAATGGCGGTGAATGCGTTTCCCGCGTAGTAGATGCCGCGAGTCTCTGCGCGGACTTGTCTATTCACGTGGAAGAGCGCCGGGGGCGGCATCCTCCCGGATCTTGGAATTCTGATGCCCGATGGATCGATCAGGGCGTACTCGTAGATGGCATTGCGCAGCTCAGCTGCAAGCGCCAGAAGAGGAGAAGGGCGTTCGGTATCCGCCAAGCTCACGTGGGCAATGCCGTTGTTGACATCTGCAGAGGCTGACATGCTAGCTGTATGTGTTTCTTCTGCACGTGTCAATGTCTGCTCCAGCCCATCCTGTCACAACCTGACTCTTACCTTGTTGAAAGATTGTACGTGGCCTTGAAGTATCTGCACCTTCCGTTGATGGCCTTGCAAGTCTCCTGAATGCTATCTCCCGCGCCCTTGCTCCTAATGTGCCGCCGCCGCCAATGCCATGATGGGATGAACTATGTATTGCTTGATGCGGGTCTGCTCTACTCACCTTCAAATATCTCTTCTGAAAGTCGGCCGTCAAAGCTGAAGGGTAATCTGTCGCTGGAGATGTAAGAGAACCTGCCGCGGGCTGGACCTGCTGTCAAGTATGCAAGAGATGCGGCCGCGTGTTGATGGTCGCCGTCGAGGATGCCAGAAACGGTACCGCGTGTAGGTATTTACTGTCGAAGTTGGAAAATCTGTAGCTGCATTTTGCGAGTGCGGTTGTTGCACAGCCAATGCCCTGCATACAGAAGCGGGTCTTTGGTGATCAGACCACCCCTGTCTGTCAAAATCTCCCAGCTCAGGAACCCCCTCGTTCAACACTAGATGTGGACGCCAGCGAGACCTTCGAGTCGATTGTAACGAGTTGGTCTCAGTCGAGGCCCCAAGGTAGCGCAGAGTCGCCGAGCGTACCTATCTCGATACCTTGCCTCGCGACGATTCTCTGGGTGATCTCCCATCTTCGACGTCGAACACTCAACACGGCCCACGGCACCGGTGCCAAGCAGCGGACGTAGGACCGCATGTACGTCTGATTTACGAGAGCAAACAGCGAGCCTCATTGCCATCTAGGTCCCTCGTCATGTTTACACAAGTTCCCTATGTTCTGCAATCTGCCGATGCGGACCATGGGCATTCAGTGTTAGGTGATGTCTCTGGTTGCTCGTACCGGTGATGCCACACTATATATTCAATCCGGCTGTAATTCAAATGGCACGCATTCGATGCGCAAGGCGCGAGGCCGAACCATGTCGGCAGAGTGGTGCCCCTCTGCAGCACCTTGAATGTTATAGACGTGCAATTAAGATCCTCCCGCGTTGAATAAAAAATTGATAGGATGGGTGATATGTTTGCCTTTGTCGACCTTATCAATTCGAGAAACTGCTTTATGCAGTTCTACCTTATTCTGAAAGGCCTCATGCGCTTAATGAGCAAAGGCTGATAACCACAAGTTCGTACAACAGCAGAAGACTCGCCATGATTTCCCGAATTCAATCCATAACACCTAGTCTCCGGTTCCCCATGTAACCACGCTCGCTAATCATCAGGCAAGCCATACGACCCTATACATTTACCATGCTGGAAGTAGGCTGATTGTATGTATCTTTCGACAAGCGGGAAATGCTTACGAGCCTGTCGAGCTGATGCTGCCCCGGCTACTCTCGGTGCTTAGGCTCGCCATGTCGTCACCATGTGGTGATCGTCGTCGCGAAGACTTGGTAGCAGTCTCAAATTGTTGCTTTGTGTGCTGATGAAGGATCCTGCGATAACCGTCAATCATTGACTTGAGGACGGGCTCAAGTTTGGTGCAAGACTCACTTTTGGTATGAGGCCATGGCCTTCTCAGGGTTTGCGAGATCGTACTGTTGCGAGAACTGTTCTTGGGCAGCCACAGGCTCCATGAAGCCACCCCTTTGATATGCGCGCTGAGCCTCGGCGGAAGACATGGCTGAATGGTTGTAATGTCGATCGACTGACGTTTAAGCCTGAGTAAATGTATTGCGAAATGTTCGAATTGATGTATCAATAACAACGTGTACTAGTTATTTCTTGTGGGCGTAGTGGGTGACAATAGTGTCAGGTTGTGCAGGAAACAAGGTCTGCCTATATGCTACCTGCAACACACCAAGGGCAACCTTAGCACACTACCTCATCCCTGATACGTATAGCGGGGACCCTGCGTCAGTGTAATAGGACCCTGACCCAGATGCTGACGGCTGGTTCTCTGCAGAATTGCACTAGCGTGCTGCTCTATGATGTAGAGCCTGTGCAGACAAAGCGAAGATCTGTTCGACAAGCTTGTCAAGAGCGGTTGCATATCGACCGCAAGCGCGCAAGGTTGCCAGACAGCGGTCATAAGTAAGCACACCACTGGTCATGCAGCGTAAGTCACTTCTTTCTATGAATACACATCGTTCAGACAATGACGACCGCGACAGGCAAGACGAGTCTGTGGTCGCAAACAGAACAGCGGAAGCCTAGAATAAAGAGGGCCACGCGAATAGGCGCCTGCCGATGCACGGAGTGCTCCATCTATAGCCGAGCATCGGCGAGCTAGTCGAGCTTATTGAGCACATAGCCGGCCTGGTCGCCTGGGCAGACGGGTTGCTGATGCCTGCAGACGAGGATGGGCCGTCGACGCCCTGCGAGGATGGGTATGGCAATAGATCTGCAGGCTTGACGCAGGTAGGGCTGCTAATCCACAGAGCTCTGTTGTTTCAGTTGAGGACGACTTTGTTGGAACAAGCGATCTTCCTCAGAATCAACGGCCCTTGAGGTATGTTGAGAGCTCATCGCTTCAACAGCTTCGTTGATGTTGCAGACGCTCCGCTGACACCTTATGGGGTGTGACTATCTGCTTAGGTGTTGAGATGATGCACCAAGGCGGCCTCGAACAGACAATGATCAACATAATGCGTACCATAGCGGCCGGAATAGGGTCACGGTTGGTGTGAGGTTCGGAACGGCTTGGCGGCCAATGACGTTAGCGGCTGGGCGCTTTGGCCCAGACAAGACCCTGAATGACTTCAACTTTGGTCGACGCGAGGAACGCAACCCATGCAGGCGAATGACTGCCTCGCGTCGATTCGTGATTCCTACTGCTCAGCGCGACTCCGCTGCCAGGGAGCACAGCGAAATGGCCCACCGCGCCTGCGTCAAGCACCAAATGCCTGGGCTAGGATACTTTTGCAAGTGCCTGCCACTCCCTGAAGATGTTAGATCCACCAGATCTCTGTGACTTACTGCGACACGAGCGACCATTGTGATACAAGATGACGCAGCGCTGCGCCTGTTCACTTTCCCTTGCACACAAGACTGCACGTCGACACCCCGGCATAGGTGATGCGGCTGAAGGCATAATGAGTCGGGGTAACGGTACCTACGCCGCTGAGGTGGTACTGAGGTCCATAGAAAGGCGTCATCTTCTCCGCTCTGACCTCAGCGCACGCTGCACTGGGTATGCATACGCTCCGCAATCCTCGATGCGGCTCTGCGATTACATTGTGAGAGAATGAGCTCTTTTCTATTCATCGAGAGAAGGAAGAACATCGAGAGGGGATCATCGTCGATGTATCCATTTGTCCTGGCGACTCGAAGGGGTTGTTCATGACTCCACAAGGTGACCGTGAGATGATTCTGCTCTTTCGCAACTGCACTACTGACGCGCTTCGCAAGCAGCGATTGCGCTTTGACCGTCCTTCGAAGTCTGAAGGAGTGACTCTTCACATGTCATTTCATCGCGACCACGAACGGCGAGCGTGTCTCCGGTGACAATGCAGCAGCACGTCAAAGCGCATCAGCAATCAATCGCAAATTGCACGTTATCAAGCTGCTCCCCACCCAAGCATTGATGTAGTATACGAAAGCCATCGACGATCGCAGCGCAGCCCTACGTAAACTTGCGTCATATTGAGCCAGCAAGTGACTGGTGAAGGGTGGTAGCTGGACAAAGAAGATATCAGAAGATATCGTAATCATTGCGTGCAGGTCGTCTGTTCGTTGCCATCAGAAGTATTGGCTGCCAGGCATGATGTAGACGATGAAGCCCGATGTCACCAATTATAGCCAGCGGTATTGCAGTAGCGAGGCCGACTCTTCGCCAAAAGATATCGTGCAACATGCCACAGTCCCTGCTTTTTGGGATTGGACACAGATTTCTGCGACATCGACAGCTTCTTGAAAGATCCAATTGCCACGAGCAAACTCCTTCGCGACAAGATGAAGCACTTTCGGCGTTCGGAAGACCACTCGTGCTTCGATCAACATAATCACCATGCTTGCACCCTTCTTAGCACCGAGTCTCCTCGGACCACAACATTGTTGACAGCGGCCTGAATGTCCGTCTCGACCTCTTCAATGGGCCTCCCGGCATCGACCACGACAATATCGCTCGCCTCATCGTCATGCTTCCTCAGCTCACCAAACAGCTCACGCACACGATCCTGCATTTCCTTCTTCTCATACCTCTCGGTACCAAAGCCTCCCCTCTCGGCAGCCTTTGCAGCACTGATGTCGAGAAACAAGCACAGGTCCGGCCTTGGTAGTCCGACTTCTGGATGTCTGCACCAAGCCAGGTCGAGGCCAGAGATTTGCTTGGCTGCAGTATATACACAGCCAGAATAATAGTAGCGGTCGACTATCACAGTCGTGCCTTCCGCAATGAGGCGTTCTATCTTAGGTGCTATCTCCCAGCGATTCGCGGAAAAGAGCAGGTGTATAACATGGTCTTCGGTCTGACTTTCACCTGAAAGATAGGAATTGATCATTTTCCCAATCGTCGTTGTCCGATCTGGAAATCTCTGATGGTGTACGACCCTGCCCTGCTGGCGCATATGAGCGACGAGTCGCTCGCATTGTGTCGATTTGCCAGAGCGGTCCAGACCCTCAAAGACGACGAGAATCCCTCGGTTTACAAAGGGCATCGTTGTTCACGAAAGTCTCTGCCACGAGACCAATTCACTGAAGTCGCAAGTTTCCTGTTTTGTCAGTCCCTGATCCAAAGCTACCGCTGTAGGGTTGAAGAAGCACCAAGGATAAGGTTTGGACGACGCGACAGGGATCCACGTGGTGAGGCGTGGGGCGCGCTTGGCGCAGGCTCAAGCGGACGGTTTTCTCTTGGGCTCAAGCTTGTCATCCCTACTGCCAGTTCATGAAGAGCCGTCGACCACAGCATGGCTGACCAGAAACTTGGACAATTGCCTGATGAACTTTTTGCAGTCATACAGCAGGCCACGAGCGGTCTGGGACCGCGTTTAGGCATTCTGTCCGTACCAGGAAGGCACGCAATTGAAACGCCGCATTATTTGGCTATCACGTCTCGTGGCGCCATTCCCCATGTTACTCAGGATACTTTTGCTCGGTCCACGAACATAAGTGGAGCTTATGTAGCACTCGAAGACTGTAAGTTTACATTGTCGCGTGACCAATGCTTTACCAGCTGTTGACATATCTGACAGAACGGTAAGTCTTAGAAAAGTATCCATTCGACATCCCTCCTCTCTTTAGATTTCCCAAACCAGACGATGGCTCGTCTTTGCGTCGATTCATTGCTCTTCCGAAGTCCACATTGCTGGTGCTGGGAGCAAGGAGAACGCCGCCAGTATCTGCGCCCGCTGCGAACCCAAATAAAAATACCACGGTGTCTGTCATGACTGCTGTTGGTTTCAGGTCACTGGAGGTAGACGACTATGCTGAAGCAGCCGAAGATCTCAAACCCGATATTCTACTGGCGATAGGAGATATACCATACGGACGAGCACTGGGAAGCAAAAGGATTGAAAAGGCCACAGACAGGCAGATACAATGGCTGCACAACCACGCCCAGCTCAGAAAAGGCAGGCGGGATGGTGATGCAGCAGAGCTTGGAGCAAAGCTGTTCGTGTCGCTATTGCCAGTCAGCTGCGCTCATCAGCAATATTTCGTTGACTGCTTGACAGAAGGCCACGTGAAAGACGAGGTATCAGGTCTGGCACTCCACAATGTAGACACTTTGCAAGACCTCCCAAACGAGTTGGCGCACTTCCCGAGACTGGCCTTCACGTTACCAAACACGCCACACGATATCCTCAGACAAGTCTCGCTTGGCATTGATATCCTGACGTTACCTTTCATCACCAATGCTACCGACGCCGGCATTGCGTTCAGCTTTAGCTTCAGCATATCAGGCTCACCAGACAACAAGCAGCCACTGCCTCTTGGCATCGATCTCTGGTCTGCCTCCAATGCTACAGATCTGTCGCCTCTCACCGAAGGTTGCATTTGCTATGCCTGCGTAACGCATCATCGAGCTTACCTACAACATCTCTTGAACGCCAAAGAGATGCTTGCATGGGTACTACTGCAGATCCACAACCACCACATGATCGATCTTTTCTTCGTAGACCTCCGTGGCAGCATTAAACGAGGCACATTTGAGCAAGACACGCAGCGGTTTGCGGAAGTATACGAGAGAGTATTTCCGGAGAGTACAGGGCAGGGACCCCGAGTCAGAGGGTACCAGTTCAAGAGCGAGGGACCTGATGAGGCCAAGAAAAACAAGGCGCCGTTCAAAGTGCTGGCAAATGCGAGGACAAAGGAGCCGCCGGCTAAAGCTGTCCAGAAGGATGATGCATCCATTCATGAGAGGATGTTAGATGAGGGCAAGGAGCTCATTGCTGAGAGCGCTGTGCCTGATGCAGAGGCTGTTGCAGATGACCTTGAAAAGGTCGGCTTCGCTGACAAAGAGCACTAAGTCCTGAAGACGAAGTGGTAGAGTATGCGACATCTAGATGGGCCGGTGACTAGCAACTTCAAGGAGCTATGTACAGTCTTTACAGACAGAGGCTGTACAGCTCTGCGCGCAGACATTGACATTATAAAGCATAATACATACTCTTCTAAACGTTCTTGGGGAATGCATCGCCCTTCCAGTAGTTCGCTGCGCCCTCCAGATCATCGACGTTCAGCAAGTCGACGCCCTCATCCCACAAGATCCTCCAGATCGCATTCCTGGTCCCAACAGGCCAGCCCGGCTGATCCCAGTAGCGAACCTTGATGCCCTTGGAGTGCGCATACTTCACCTGCGCCTGCAGGAGCGAAAGCTGCGTGGCGTTGAAGGTCTGATTCGTGGCGGAACCGAACTGAACAGCGAAGTCCGTGGATGCGATGGGTGAGACAGAGCTAGTGATGTTGGATTGAGTGGTGTTGAGAGTGGCGATTTGTGCGTCGAAGAAGTAATCGCGGGGCAGGGTGGCGTTGCCAACGCCTAAAAAGTTAGCAGGATTTTCTACAGCCTCGTGTTCTGAGTCCCCCAAGCACTTACCCTGGATCTGGTCAAGAGGCGTGTTCCCAGTTCCAACGACAGTGACTGGACCAGCAGTCACGCCGGTGCCGTTGAAGGTGGTCAAGTAGCCTGCTGAGCGCAACGGCTGGAGTGCCTTAACGACGTATGGCCAAGTGCTTTCGCCGTTCGTCTTTACATCGACGAAGAGATACAGAGTCTGGCCAGAAGATGTATCGTACACTCCATTCTTAGTAGGTGGGTTGGTCACGAAGCTGCTGTTCGGGTTCTGAACCTGCAAGACCGATAGGATCGGCTCAATGTACAAGCTGTCAAACGTCCTCTCATTGGTCAAGGCGGACTCTTCGTGGCCAACGTGAAGGGTGCCGTTGTAAAGCCATACATCTGCTTCGACGGATATGGCGCCCACGAAGAGGGCAGAGTAGAAGGGAATTGGCCTCCAGTAGTCGTTGTGGGAGTGGAAGGCCTTGGGCACGATGCCTTGGGTGAGGTCTGTAGGGTAGGTGTACAGAGGTCCTTGGCCGGCGTGAGATAGGATCTTTTGAAGCGGGTAGGAAATAGGAATATCTGATTGAGCTATGGCAGTGCCGGCAAGGGCTGCCGCGGCAATCGTAGAGTAGAGCATGTTGATATGTTTCAGATGTGATCAATGTCTCCTACCTGCCAAGTGAATGTGGTCTGTGGCCTGGGGATTATGTTCTTTATGTGCTGGTCCTTGTCTTCATACTGCATGTTGATGAGGCCCACCAAAGTAGAGATGACGCGCGACGCGGATGGAAGCTTGGAGGTCGGATCGGCCATTGACTCAAGCACGTGGCAGCGTCGCCAAGCCGAAAAGCAGGAACATTGCCGAGGCCTGCAGGAACAGCATTTGCATGTTGGGAACATGATCAGACTTCAAGATCTAATTCAGTACGTTGAAATACTTGAAAGCTCGACGGAACGCCATTGACGTGCGATTCATCGTCCGGGCGCTCTCTGAATATATCTTGGATTTGAGAATAAGCGCCCTATAGCTTACACGACAATATTGCTCATTCTGCCTTCATCCAAAACGGGCACGCATGGCACCCTTGTGCTATTTACAGAGTGCTTAATACTACTTCAACAATACAGCAGCTCTGGTCTCGTAGCTTTTCCTGTGCCGGTGGCGGGACCCTACTGCAAAATGACGAGCAAAGGAGTCTAAGAAGTCACGAGACGCAAAGCAATCTGGAACACGAATAGTGAGGCACAGGACGGCAAAGCCTGTTAGCTGCAACAGGGCATGTTCAATCACGCTGATCAAAGACTGGTCTTTAGCCAGGTCGGCCTGCGTCTCGTGGACCACTTGACGATTAGCAGAAGTGCGACGCACGAGCATGCAACTGCATACTGCCCATTTCCAAATCTTGTCGACAAGTGCTCTGCTCGATGTGGCGAAAGGCTGTCGAGGGTTGATAATGCTGAACCATGAGTTCCACGAAGAGTACCTGGGAATGTCGACCGCCCTATGCATCGCTTCAAAACGCCAAAACCATCTCCTGTAAGGTTTTGAAGGTAGGTAAAAATCGAGGGAATCTTCATTGCGGAAGAGGCGGGCAAATCCAAGACCATTGTTTCTGGTCCATCCTTTTCTACCATACGTCAACGCATGATCTGAGTCATGAGAGGGACGTCTGTGAACCTGTATGATTGCGGTGGCCCGATATGAAGTGGAAGTAATTGCTCAAGCAAGACTTCCAGCCCCACCTTCACATGCCTTCCACTTATGAAGCTCTCCTTTCTTGTCGTACAATTATTCCAAAATAGACATTCTTGGGAAGTTGATCTACACTGCAACCAGACCCGTCAACAATCGCAAACACAGCCATCTCAATCCATCACCGCCAAGGCTTTGTCCAACATGTCGAGCAAGAACTTCGAGTCGCCTTCGGATGCGCCGCTCGTGCCTCTGCACACCTTGTCTTCACGATCAGCACATATCAACGCGGATGATATGACTCCCACGGATAGCTTCTCCACTCGCACCACGGACAGACCTGGAGCAGACAACGAGCAGAGCTCCCAGACGCGCGACATGGAATCCGACAATACGCCCGAGCGCGGCTTACTTCTCCTCGAGCTGCCCGCAGAGCTTCGCAACACCATCTACGAGCTCGCGCTTACCACAGACGATGGAAGCAGCATCACCATCCCGAGTTCCGGTCACCTGCCCCGTCCTGCATTGCTCAAGGTGTGCCAGCAGATGACGGCGGAAGCATCTTGCATCTACTACAGCATCAACAGATTTCACTCGACTATGAAGACTGCCCCACTGAATATGTTCACCTGGACATAATATCTGGGGCAGAAGGAGAGGGAGAGCATCACGGCACTCGAGTTGGAGTGTGTCTGCAGTGCCGAGCTTGGGCGCATTATTGACTGTTATGCCCGCGCTGTCGTCGGCGGACCCGCGATTGCGCCTCCTCTACCCGCGGACGAGTACAAACGCAGAATGGCATTCGAAGCTCATAACATCCACAAAGAACACCTCCCCGGGCTGATGATGCTCGGTGCAATGGGCATCCCACTTGCTGCTCTCAAGTTTTTGGGCCCAGCCCCAGATGCGAGCGATCCCACTCGGACCGTGGAGGCAACCAGGCCCTGGCTCGAGTGCAATGTGCTGGCACTGCTTAGGAGCAGGCTGGAGGATGACTTTGAGGAATTCTTTGAGGCGGTTGGTGAGCACGTAGAACCGCTTTTGAAGGCAGTGGGTACGAGTCCGCGCTACGCGGAGCTGAACGAGTCATCCAAGGCCGAAATGTGCTTCCGATTTCCCTGGCGGGCTCTGGATATGGCGGACTAGAGCGGCGACGGCGAGGAGAAGTCAGGACGGCGAGGAGTCGGTGGAAGACGTCGCGCACTTGCAGACCTGATGGACGACGGCTCGCACGGCTCGGGCAGTCTCTGCACTTGTGCAAGAGGGCGTCCATGGTAGCGTCCGGAATACTGCGAGGGATGAGCAGACATGTGGCATGGATGTCGGTAATAGGCTCGATGACTGGAGTCTGACCATTGCTACGAATCGAGTGTAGTGGCTGGAGGCGAGCTGAATGCGGGCAAGATTCCTCTTGCACATCTCTAGCCACCCGTGTCTATTTTTCATGTGTCCACTGTCACAAACCTTCGCGACGTTCCGGGCTCTGCTTCGATCGGAGTAGAAACAGGGACCGGCGAGTGTGAAGACCAGGCAATTTGCCATGTGGTATACGCTCTTGCAAGGCCACTGTGTCCGGCATACACGCATATGATGTAGATACATACAATACAAGAACTACCCCTGATCGTGACTCAGGTATCAGGTCCAGTGACATTGCCACCAGACCACAAAAGTACAGATAGAGAATCTTTCAATATCAAGCTCGCCGCTTGATGCATGCTTTCGCCTCCCTTGTCGTCCGGGCTCCTCGTCGTCCAGCTTTCGTTCGCTCTCACGGTCGTGGCAGGCTTACTACGCACTGCCATTTCCGTTGACTATCGTAGGTGTCGTGGTGCCTGAGCCACCTTCCGCACCTGCCTTGACCTTCTGCTTGAGGGTGAGTGGGAATGGGTAGTCTTCGGGCTCCTCCTGTTGAAAGTGTTAGCAGCATGTTCGTCGTCCCCGTCGCAATACTTTGACTTACCTCCTCAGGCAGCTTCCAGGCGATGTAGTCTTCCGTTGACAAGCCCTCTCTGCCCTCTTGCAACGATGCAAAGTCACCAGGCGTCATCATGCCGCTCCTCTCTCTTGGCGAGCCAGGGGCCGACAACGGTCGGCTGATCTTCAACTGCTCTGAGCCATCGAAGAAACTTGGCTCCTCGTCGTCACTCGCGAAGCTGTCTGGGTATGCTCTCCTCAGCGCCAATTGCCTTGCCTTCACATATTCCATGCCCATCCGCTTCCAGTCTAGCAGATCCGAAAGCCTTTCAGTCCTATTTCGCTGGTTGATACGTTGCCTCTTCGACTTTTGGGTGAAATCAAACATGTATTCCGCCAATTGGTTCACCGAGTCATCAATGCCCTTCATCCGCCTGTCGACGATGTAGATGCCATAATCGCTAGCGTTCTCTATCAGCTCCTCCATATAGCAACCAAATCCAGACAAGTTCGTGGTGATCGATGGCACACCCATGACGGTACACTCAGCTGGAGTGTAGCCCCACGGTTCGTAGTAAGAGCTGAAGATACCCATGTGCGTGCCTCTCACAAAGTCGTCGTAGTCAATCGGCAGTATCGGACTGCCAGAGCTCAAGAACTCAGGGTGGAAGACGACCTTGACACGATCCGATGGGTGGTTGAAAAGCTGACATCTCCGGATCTGGTTGAGGATCGGATCCTCCCCATCGTTGACCATGTTGTGCGTTACGATCGGTGGCAGGTTGTGACGCTTCATTGCGAACAATCTACGCCGCAAGATGATCTTGTCCTGCGCCGAAAGCAGATCCTTCTCATCCGGTGGGTCCTGGCCTTCATGCCAGGCGAGCGACTTCTCGAAGAGCTTCTTGCCAATGTTGTTCTGGATGTGCCCAAGAGTATCCCGGAGAGACTTGATCACTGCCTGGCCCTTGAGTGCTTCGACTGCGAGCGAAGTCGTCTGCGCAGGCATGATGATGAATGCAACCACTGTCATATCTGAGCCGGCGCTCTTCATGCGGTGGTTCAAACGCGCCAGCGACTCGATGAACATGTCCACACCCTTATTCCTGTACTCGTACCGTCCAGCGGTGAAGAAGTATAACGTCTTGTCCGTATCGAAGTCGTTGTGGCCGTAGAAATGTCCGCGTACAAAGTCAGTGATGCGCTCCTTGTTGATCTGGTGCAGGTTCTGGAACTCGTGGGTGGCGCTGAACTTCTTGACGTTAAGTCCATTGGGGAGAACACCATCAGGCTTCCGCTTGAGGAGGTGCTCACTCTCGTAAGCCGTAATATGGCTGACAGTGGTGAAGACGTCGGAGCTATGCGCCGCTGCGCGTTCTATGCAGTAGCGGTGATAGATGCCGCGCTTGCCGGCCTCGGCGTCCACGTCGAAGTACTGGAGGTTGTTGTAGAAGTCGACAGAGCCAGCGCACAGGTACCGGCCTAGCAGAGTAGCGTGGGTGGTGAAGATGGTCGTCACATCGATCTTCCGCCTCTTGCAGAGAGGTAGAGCAACGCCAGCCAGCCACTCGTGGAACTGGGCAATGACCGCACGTTCCTTCTCGTGGTAGACATACTCGCCCAAGAACCATGCGACGAGGTAGCCGAAGACGATAGCTTCGTTGGTCTCATGGTCGTCTGGCGGGCTGGGAATGCCGGCGGTGGACCACAGGTCTGCCTTCCATTCGTCCAGCTTGTAGTAGCCTGTGCCGGTGTCGAACAGCAGCACTCGTGGTGCACCATCAATGAGCCATCGTCCGTACAGTGTCTGAATGCCTCGCTCGTTCATGCTCTTGATTGTCTTGACCAGCGCCGGGTCTTTGGGCTCCAGCTCTTCCACCTCCACCGCGGCGGAGGCTCGGTTAAGCGGACCCAGCAGTGTGTATGTTGATCCATATTCTGCTGTGGTGACCTGTGCCTTGGACTTGAGCACCGAGTAGATACCACCGACTCGATTCGCAACTTCTGTTGCTACCTCGAATAGGACATGTCGGTGCACGTCTCTGGCCATGGTGCACGGGAGGGCGGTGGGATCGGAGCGGTTGGCGACGTCGACGAGGTGTCAAGTCGGGAGTTGAAGGTTTCTTGTAGAGATATCTCGGGAGATCGGAACGGTGTGCTGTACGAATGCAGTGTCAACACATGGCCACTGCCTCGTACTTTCAATCTCTCGTGATCCGAGCTTGACCACGAGCTCCAATGCACCCAATCGATCTAGCAAAACTTGCTCCCACGCACCTTCTCCTTTCCTGCTATGATACTGCCGATGCCTCTCAATGGCAAGTACGATTCACTATCCTCAGATGGCAGGAACAAAGGAAATGTCGTGTGTTAAGAAGCAAGTGCGAGATGGCTGGCAACGACGTCCGAGCTTTGTTGAAGAAAGCTGCACAGTGCGATTGAAGCCGAGCTGCAACCCCATCCTCCGGTCTGACGTTGTTGGGACCCACCACAAACGAGAACACTTTCACGGCACAGGGTAACCGCGTGACAATTTGGCTTTCGACTTGCGGTGCCTGGATCGCTTCTTTTCACCCTTCGTATTCTCCTTTTCTTATACTCACATACTTCAGCTGCTAAGTGTCATGAAAATGGCTATGTTCACGACGGCCGGATGCGGACATAAAGGCTACGCTTTGGAATCATGTGCGTCGAGCATTCATGGCTCGGTAGGTAAGCGAGCACGAGAGCAATCCACAAAGATTGACGTCGTCCAATGCGGCCCTCTCCAGATTGGAGATCTGTCCCCGCTTCTCCAATGTGGAGTGAGACAACGCCGTCTCGACAGCCACATGCTGCTTTCGGGCCTTCTGACAACCAGAGGCGCCGAGCACGTGGAGAACCCGTGCATGAGGTGGTGTACAGTACGTACACCTCACCAAGTTTTTCTCATCGTATTGGTTTCGCTGTGTCGTGCCGGCGCGGCCTTTCAAAGGCACAAGACGGCTTAAGACGGCATGACTCTAATGGAGCGGCCTGGAAGGTGTGTGCACTTCGGCATGCCGCTCGGCTCCGGTAATTCTGCCTGGTTGTCTGATCATGCTAGTTTTGCAGTCATCTATGGCGATCTATTCATGCCTTCGAGACCTTAGACTTGCTCAGCACAAGATGCATAACTATCTAATCGACTACTTGGGCTGCAGACTGGCATTTTCTGTGTGCAGACCCAAACAAATGCCCACGAGCAGAGTGGCTGGTGCGCAGGCCAAAGCGGGACAGATTGCAAAAAATGAATTCTTCTTTCCCGGCAGTCCCATTCACCTTGCAAGCGAGTCATGGTAAGGTAATCCGGCGGCGTTTTGCTCAGCGAACCAGGCGTCAGGCCTCAGCAATATGCTCGTGCTGATGTCGAGATGTTGAGACATGGCCCATTTTTCTTCAAAGACTCCATCTCAGCGCTTTGATAGACTGGATATTGCGACAGCTGCCGACGGCCGTTGATGATGTTGCAGGACGGCATCTGGTTACAGGAAGCATCTCAGAACATTGTACGAGTGGTACGGCGAAGCACGCAGGGCACATATGCCACTGCACCAGGACTTTGCGGTCACGCCCGAGTTCTCTCGCCTGCTGTGCGACCATGCGTGGAAGCTTGCCACGGCTGTGCGCGGTATCATTGTAACCCCACCACGTAATATTGCACTGCGGCATACACACCGCCTAGAAGGGTTGCAAATTATGCGGCTCGTAAGTCAAAGCGATACAGTCCCGGCGTATCGATGGCTCGTGGGACCTGGAGCAAGACAAGCCTCCTGCGATCTCGAGCGTCTGCACTGCATATAGCGGTATCTCGTGCTTCCCACGAGGACGCTTAGTCTTGGGCATGTCCTATCGGACTCGTTTCCTCATGTCCCAGAATTCAGTTGATCAAGCTCACTGATACCGATGTAACATTATGCCTCATTTTCGGGGTGCATGTGACTTCAATAGCACGCGCAGGAAGTGGCATCACTTATCAGAGCAGGCACCGTCGCCTCAAATGGTGTCACTACGACTTTAGATATTGTCGCCACTGAGCTTGCAACCACACTTACTGTCTTAGTCTGGACGACATACGAAAGCATTTGCCGCTCAAAAAATAAAGCTTCCGACTTTCAGAACCTTGCGTAGCAGGTGAGACAACAACCGGCGGCTCCAATGAAGGCAATGACACGATCCTTTGCGACATCACATCACTAATGCGACTCAGCAATCAGCGGCCATGTCATAGGACGATATAAGTGCAAGCGGCATCCTGCTAATGTACCTGCAGGTCCAACTGCGACAACTCACAGCCATATCACCTTCCAGACAACAAGCTCCAAAACCAGTAGAATACCACTCAAGTCAACATTACACTATCCACCTACCGCAAGCTTGTACCGACAAACAAGACAAGAAGCAAGATGCTCCTGCTAAGCCTAATCACCACCCTCGCTACCACAGGCGCCGGTCTCGCCATCAAACCCCGCCAAGACGGCGGCGGCACCATCCTCCCCTTCCCCGCCTCCACGACTGTCACGTTCTACCAGGGCAGCATCACGAATGATACCTGCGCCCAGGCCGTTTCGACTGGCACTTACGACTCGGAAGTCTGCTACGAGATTCTAGTCGATGCGGTGGGCGTCGCGTCGGCGGCGAATGCTACTTGCAGTTTTGTGCTGTGGAAGGGTAGTGTAGGGTGCGATGGGTCGGGGAGACAGGATTTTAGTATTGGGAGTGGGAATGCGAGTGTTTGTGTGAGCACTGGGGTGTATGATGGTGGGGTGAACGCGAAGGCGAGTGGGATGTGGACTTGTGGGTGAGGTTTTGGTGGGATTTCGTAGGGAGAGCTTGATCAAGGAGGTGACGGTGTTGCGGGCCATCAAGTTGGGAGTAAGAGAGGAGCTGGCACAGACTGGGTTGGTGAGGAGAGGCTGGGTAATGATCTGCTTCTCTCTGATTAGAGCGTGCTTGAGAAAGTATTGGGGTGGTTGAGAGATGCGATTCTGTGGTTTCTGGCATGAATCTGGTAGCCAGTGCGATACACTTGTCCGTCAAGAGCAGTACTTTACCCTCAGGGTGCTCAAGTTTAAGATGCTCGTGTCAAATCAACGTCAGTGTCACTTCCGTCTCCGCCAGTCCATCGTGCAGCGTGGATCGCTGATCTCATCGTAGCCTTTGTTCACGACGACTGCTGGCAGGGACGCTCGTTATTCTAGCTGTGCATTAGTATTTCCGGTCTAATGTGCCAAAATTCTCCCTTATTTCAAATCTACCTCTTCGGATCTTGTAACAATTCATTCAACATCATCATCGGAGCAAGACAGCTCAATCCAAAACAAACAGAATGATAACGGACTGGCTGTTCAACATCCTGCATAACAGGCCGCACGACACTGTCCCAAATGGGCCAGACATGGTTTCGATATCGAACGACGAAGAGCATGCATACGGGACCCATGATCCTGATGGAGCGGATGGCCAGCATTGTTGGATACTCGTAGACGGCATCGAGATGTATTGTTGGGCTTGTGGAAGTGGAGCAAAGCTTCAAAAGACGTGGAATCGCCGTGTGATGATGGACGGAAGAAGGCGGTGGTCAATATGATTGATGATCATGGGGTCGAGAGAGCACGGGAGTCAGCGGATCTAATCGGCTCCAGTGCAGCAGATACCGGTGCTGATGAGGATCAGGCGAAGGGTGAAGGTCCATTTGGCTGGGCTGAACTGGTTCTGCTTGGTCCGTTTCCGTAGGGCTTATGGTGGATGAGGCAGGGCAGTGTTCAGTAGGGGCTTGTGGGTAGCATCTCCCATCGCGGTCGCCGGAGTTTGCTTGTAGTCCATCTATGCTGCATCTCATCTCGAAGATCTATCGATCTCCGAAGCGTTGGCGCCGATTCCAGATCTGTGTGACATTCATTATATTCAATGCAATGCCAACGCCAGAATGATTTGGAGTTGCGGGTTGCAGAATGGGTCGTACAGTCAAATTCCAACAGCAGAAGCGGTGCCCCAACAATACTATTTGGGCAAGAATACCGCTTCAGCCCAGACACAACAAGCACGGCAGACGCATGTGTTCCGGTCCCAGATGTGGAGCTCATCTCCCCGAAGACATTGAAGAGACTGATCAGAGGCTCTGTGACAAGTGTCAGAAGGAGTGGGAGGACGAGCAGCCAATGGCGCTTACTAAAAGTACACCAGAGACTCAGGATAGCGTTGCATCGAATGACTCGGATGGCCAGATTCAAGTGGCGGCGGATGAGTTGAAGAGATTGAGGTCAATGTTGGATTGGAGGCTACAGCGTATCTTAGACGCTCTGCAGTCTCTTCATTCGATGGCGCAGGGTATAGCAATTGGCCTAGCTCGGGCGGAGGTAACTCAGGGACTTGACTGATGTTGCCGAGGAGCAATAGCCCTACGATAGCGCGCTCCCCAATATTGTGCGCGGCTAAATCGTGCCCATCTCCAAAAACTTGATCGGTATATCCACAACCTTACACCTCACATACTCCGCAACAAATTTCCCAAGTATATCATAAGTCGCATTCGCCGTCACACCCCTGTCAAGCCAGTCGTGAAGCAGGAAGTGCACAGCCCACAGGTTAGGAAACTCCATCCGATCGACTTTCTGACCTTTGTAATCGTCGCCGAGAAGCTCAATGAACTTCTCCGTGCTGAGGAGCGTGCGAAGCCATGGCCATACACTCTCGTATCGTGGAAAGAAGCCCACGTTGCAATTGGAGCCTTTGTCGCCGGCTCGCGCGAAAATGATCTTACCGAGTGGAGCTGGCATTGTTGGGCCGAAGCTGTCCAGATGTACTGGGTCGCTGGTTTCGTGGGATGGCTGGCTTGGTATCTCTTTCAAAACAATCGTTGGAGCTAGTACTTCCAGTGTATGTATGGTTGGGTCGGAGGAATGGATGTGCTGCGTTGGTTGCGGGATGATGGTTGGGAAGTACTCTTGAAACTATATCGCTACTTGTCAGCCTTGATACCGCAAGACGGCATTTTTGAATGACTTGCCGGCTTCGGCACGACACTTTTGTTCGTATATGTGGCAGCAGGAAATGTCTGCATGATGAAGGCGAAGGCTGGACCGGCAAAGTTCTTCTCACTGACCGCGTCTTCCTCCCTCGCTTGTGCTACCAGTCTCATGTCCACCGTCGCAGCATTTTGGCATTTTGGATTCTCTGCAACGGATCCATAGACTGTCAGATCGAGACAAGTTAATTTGTTCAATCGCTCTTTGCCAAGGCTGCGTCGGAGCTGTACGTCGAAAAGTCGTTTCTTCTCTTCGATGTCGAGGCCCACGAGAGCCCAATTCATCTCGACCTTGTAGCCTCCCATCGCCGTAATGCCTACCTTGGTAGTTGCGGGTGGTGGTAGGCCTGTCACACCTTGCAAGCGAATTCTGTCCTTGCCGACCTCGATGAATTCGGCTTGGTCGATTATAGCGGTGACGTCGCTGTTGAGATAGTATTTACCTTGGATCTCGTATAGCAGCTGCTCCTTGCAAGTCTCAATGCTGACGATGCCACCGGTGCCTGGATGCTTCGTGATGACCACGTCACCACTATGAGATATCTCTGCATGGCGAGGGCGTATTGATCAGCACCATTTTCCCTGTCTCCAGCAAGCACAACACCAACGGGTCTCCATACCTGCTATTGGGAACCCAAGGTCGTGTATGGTCGACCAGTCCATGGACTTGAAACCGGTGAAGTTGCCGCCAGTCACATATGTGCTACACTCGCTACACGAAGGTTGCCTCAGCGCGGGCTCCTATTGCGCCTCCCTATGAGGAGTACTCACATCAGATGTCCGGCTATCAGAGCTTGTGCGAGGCAGTTGAAGTTATCGCGCCGCCACTGATGCCACCACGCTGCAGCAGCAACAATAGGAGAGGCGTCTGCGACCCGTCCGCACAGCACTATGTCCGCTCCTGCCTCGAACGCCTTGGCAATAGCCCATCCTCCAAGGTAGCACTGAGCGAGCAAAGGCTTGTAGGGCCATTCAGCCAGCTTCTGCCCAGTACAAACGCTGATCAGCTGTGAAGCATCAGCTCTGTTGATCATGTCGGTGACAAGATCGCCTTCAACCCAAGCGACACAAAGTTTGTCACTCAGGCCCTTCTCCGCTACCATTTCCACTACCTTATCGAAGAGATCCTTTGTGGCAACAGCTCCGGCATTGACTGCAAGCTTGATCCTCTTCCTTGCCAAAGTCGACAAGGCAGGCTCTATGGCATCCAAGAACGATGGCTCATAGCCAATTCCGCCGGCACCTTGCGTAGCGATGGCATATGCTCTTGCCGGCATATTGAGCTCTGACATCCAGTCTCCAACCAACACATCTATTGGCTCGTCAGAGATGACGGCGCTGTAAAGAGCCTCTCGTCGATCGACTGGAGATCCAGATATGTTCATGATGCGCACTGGGCGCTGAGTCTCTACAGAGCCCATGATGCCGAACTTCTCTGCCCTGCAGACGACAGAGAGACTGCTTGTATCGGGACGATGACTGGCGATGTCTAAGTACAGTATGCCGGAATTAAAGATCGATGTTGTGGTTGTTGACCTCGACTCATGCGACCTGATCAAAGCAATAGAACGATCGTATCGTCGGAGTCGCGTCCAGTCCAATGCGCTTCATTGCACGCCGAGCGAGATCTTGGTCAAATCGATAGCCGTGGCCTGTAGTTCGAAGCGCATACCGATAGGCGTACCCGCGTGGGCCCAGGGCAAGGGTATCGGAACGTTGCCGAAAATGCTGCTCGCGTGGAGATAGGTAGACAGACAATCCGACAGTCGGCAGTAGCACACACCTGGTTAAGCTCTCGTCGCCAGTCTCCGATGCATTGTCGGAATTGGGCAAGGCCGTACGTCAGCAAAATGCTCACACAGCATTGGCGGGGCTGAATGCAGCGTGGACTGAAGTAGCATCTGATCGGTTTGTTGCAGTCTGAACCACTACATTCGTACAAGACCCATCTGCAACTAGAGCGTTGCCCCCAGACAACATCTTGTACGCCGCACTGGGACTCATTCAATATGGACGCAACATCATCGACTTCGCTGCCGAAGAAACGCATATTGCTCAACTTCTTCGACTATGCATGTACCGGATCACACATGTCGCCAGGCCAGTGGCGAGACCCTGCAGACCAAGGCCATACCAAAGATAGATTGCCGTACTGGATCAATCTTGCTAAGCTGGCGGAACGCGGCAAGATCAGCTTCATCTTTTTTGCCGATAGCTATGGCGGACAGGAAGTCTTTGGTGGCAATTCTGACTCTCAGCTCAAGGCTGGGAATCAGATCGCTAGCATGGATCCAATGGTGTTGATTCCGGCTATGGCTGCTGTGACCAAGACGATCGGATTTGGCATTAGCGGAAGCACCAGCTACTTAAACCCGTACATCCTTTCTAGGACTTTTTCCAGTCTAGATCATCTCAGCGAAGGCCGGGTGGCATGGAACATCGTCACTTCTTGGGCTAAGTCAGCAGCTCTTGCTCTTGGGTATGACGACGTTGTGCCCCACGACGAGAGATATGCTGTAGCAGACGAATACATGGATGTGTGCTACAAACTTTGGGAGAGTAGCTGGTCAGATGACTCGGTGTTGTGGGACCGCGAACAGCGTATGGCATTCGACCCGTCCAAAGTCAAGAAGGTCCGGCATAGAGGCAAGTATTTCAGGATGGACACCCGGTTCCAGACGCACCCTTCTCCACAGAGGACGCCAGTGCTCTTTCAAGCTGGCACATCGAAGTCCGGTCGAGCTTTTGCGTCTAAACATGCGGAGGCGGTGTACATTGGCGGCCTCTTCCCTTCTCAGTCAGCGGCTTCAGTCAAGCAAATACGAGAAGAAGCAGCAGCACGAGGTCGAGACCCCAGATCTCTGAAATTCTTCGTCGGCATCTCGCCTATTCTTGGAAGGACTCCGGAAGAGGCGCAAGCCAAATACGAGCGCGCCAGAGACAACTCGGACCCGATTGGTGGTCTAGCACAATTTGCAGCCTACACTGGCATTGACCTGAGCAAGTATCCGCTCGATGAGGTTCTCGAGCTCAAGGGCGCTCCAGGAGAAGACGCTGTACATTCATTTTTGAATAACTTCAATCATGCGGCTGGTACGACAGAGCCTTGGACGCCTCGCAGATTGGGTGAGACGATGGCTCTCGGTGGTTTCCACCCAGCCCCTGTCGGCACGCCAGAGATGGTCGCAGATGTCTTCGAGCAGTGGATTGATGAGGCCGATGTTGATGGTTTCAACATCTCGTACACTATCAGTCCGGGAAGTTTTGAAGATGTTGTAGTTTTGCTAAGGCCTGAGCTTGTGGAACGTGGCCTTATGTGGGAGGACTACCCTGTGCCCGGAGGGAGTCTCCGCGAAAATCTTGCAGGCTTCAAAGGAGAAAAAGGCGTAAGGGACGACCATTATGCGGCCCAGTTCAAGTATCCTTTCGACTTTGCTGGGGGCACAGACCACGTTGGAGAATAGCAAACAGAGTGAAGCATGCAGTGGGACTAGGGAGTCCTAAAGGCGTTGTCTCGGGTAATCCGTAATTCTGTCCACTTCGTACTCCGTATTGTTCGCTACACTGCGCGGCTAGTAGATTCACTGGTACCTTCTGTTAGCGCACCCACTACCGACCAACATTCAACAACGTTCCGGGAGGTAGGCCTGAGATGGCGTGTTCAGCTGCACTCGGGGTCGATCTTGTTGTCTGCGATATTGACTCGCTGACACAGACGCGGCCAGTCCGGTGAACTCTCCGACAGTGGTCATTTCAAGGCCTTGATAGTGTAGTCAGCAACAGTCCGCGGCTCCAGCCTGGTTTGGCTGCGGGACTCACGTATAATTCGAAGTGCTACCTAGGACAGTGGATCCCGGACCGGGAGTGCCAAGCTTGCGACATTTCTCCAGCTTCGACCTGATACTAAGAGAAGAAGCGGCGACGCGCCGCCTGAATCTCGAGGCACTTGATGGCGGGCTAAGCCCGCACCTGGCATCTTTGCTAGTGCTTTGATGATAGGAGAATCGACATATATATCGGAATCGTCGCTACGACGCTGCCAGCTTTTGCAGACACCATCAGCCTTCTAGAAGTCGAAATCAACATGAAGTTAGCTGCTCTCGTGATACTGTTCGCTTCGGCAGTCTTGGCCTCGGAGAATGAGCCGCTCGAATGGGCCTGGGTGCGTCTCAACTGCTCCCTGTCTTACACGCCATGACCAGGACAACTTGTTGGCTGACTGATAATTTTCGGCCAGAAATGTCAACCCTCAACGACTGGCACTGGTACCGGTACCTGTGGTCCCGTCGAAGGCCAGCCGGGCACGCCAGTGGACTGCGATCCGGTTAGTATTCTAGACTATGTGTGGTCTCTTGCAGATGGATGCTGACAGGGCTGCCTCAGTCGTGGCCGTGCACAGGACCTGGTAATTACTGCGCAAAGAGTGGATATTGCGAGTAGGCATGATTGACAGCTAAGACGGCTTGTCGACGACTGGAACCGTCGGTGACAAGGACAATGGTGATGGCATGGACATGTTACAATACATACATGTATGTACTGTGCGTGAGAGTAGGTGTCACAGCGTGACGCACGCCAAGGAAACGCGAAAACAACACGTCAGTAAATGCACGCAGTACTTCTGCTTTTCGTTAGATCGTTCTGCCATCTATAAATCGTTTGTCAGCGCTACTGCTAAGGCCCATCGTTGGTTGAGCGGTAGGGCGATATTCACCAGGCGCAGCTTCCAGTGCACAATCATTGCATCAGGAGCAGATGGAACATCGTCGAAGCCGGAGATGGTCAAAATTGTACAAGTCGAAGCAAGGGACTATGTCAGGCCCGGTTCATACGACACAGCTCTGGACGAACAGTCTCCATACAGATATGAAGAAGCAGCCAGTCAGCATGAGCTCATTGCAGCTCTTGAAACCCGAGCCAAACGGCCTCTGCTGATGGTCAACTGTCCCCGGGCCACAACGAACATGGCTTTGGAATCAGTCAACGGGCTTAGGCTCGCCGTCCTTATCCTTGCCTAAGAGCCTGTGAACTTCAGCATTGTTTCGCAAAGTTCTGAACGCGATTGGTCTGGGTAGCTCGAACCCGCTCAGACAGGTCCCGTAAGTAATGCCACCGCCTCTCCATACAGGACGTAATTTGGAGATGTCCACCGTTGCTCGGTCTATGCCGAGAGTGTCTCCTCGCACGTGGAACAACACGGCTTCCAGCAGCACCATTGTTGCAGTCCTTGACCCAGCTCTGCCAGTAATATCCTGATGCGAGTGATAGCGCAGTTCCATCGAGCAAGCAGCCTCAGCCACGTAAGGAGTCTTCACGATCTCTCCCGACACCGGATGCAGGCCAGAGAGTGGCCATTCTGAGATGGACGGTGGCGTGTTGATCGACGCAGCGTTCAGCGCCTCAATGAACCAGTCACTTGCAATGCTGATACAGGCCTCTTGAGTATCTAAAAGATTCCTTAGGCTATCATTCGGCTCCTCGCCGACGAAGACCACGGAGTACAGTGGTGGATCCGCGCATACCGCTTGGAAGTAAGAGAACGGAGCTAAGTTTTGGACTCCATTCAGCGAGGTCGTACTGACCAGTGCTATAGGTCGAGGCACTGTCGAAGAGATCATGAGCTTGTATGTCAGATTTATGTCGCGATTCGGGTCGTGAGGATCAATGTCAACCATGTCGTGCTCCTTCCAGGATGTACTGTTTGCGCCGTCTCCATAGCTCCATTCTGGTGCAGGAGTCTTCGTCACACTCCATGATGCACAAGCGTCGTAGTCGGGTCTCGAAGCTTCAACAGTCCCAAAATCTCGATGGGGGTTGCGATTGACTAGTGCCTCTTTGTCTGGCGCCTCTATTGCATCTGTCGATGACAAAAGGCTATGGTGGATTGTGGCGGACATGTTTGTGGAATATGAATAATGATTCGCAGAAGTGGATGTCTGCTCCTCAGGCAAAGATCAGTAATGGCCGAGCAATGCTGCAATGAACCACTCAAGTTGCAAGGGCGGCAAAGCTTTTTTACTTCTAAATACGTAAGCTGGCGTTCGACTAAAATCATTCAGATGCCATGTGCATCGATCGCAACCCGCCTTGATTCATACAAAGTCTGTTCGGGAGTGATGCCTATCGCATGGCCCTTATCTCACGCTGGCCGAAGCGCTGGATCTTGGCTCCCATGACTGCTACCAAGGACGATTCCGCTTATAGTGGCAACAGATAAAAAGCTTCAAGGCTAGGACTGCCAACTCGCATTTGTTCTTCTTGGCGGGATGCCACGTCGTTGTTGCAACGTCTGGCTTGTTCTTCGCCCTCCGCTGCTCGCCCTCACACTTGGCGTTTGCTTAGGACGCAGCTATGCCATCAATACCCACACTTGGAGTGCCGCGGACTTTTCGCCAGCTGCAGCTCAATACGAAGGAGTCGAGGTGGGCCAACGACGACATTCTTCCTGTACCCAGAGAGCAACAAACCTATACAAACCGAGCATTTCTAGGATACTGGGTTGCTGCAGGTAATCATGTTTGCAATCACGCACACGCGACGCCATGTACTGATCGTCCTTATAGGCATCAACACGACAGCATGGGCGCTGGGGTCAAGCAATCTGGCCAATGGTCTCGATATACCTGGTGCTCTGGGGGGGATCGCAGTAGGCGGCGTGCTGTCAGGCGTTGTGGCGTTCCTGTGTGGTGAACCAGGAGTCCGCTATCACTTGGGATTCCCCATGATGTCGAGGGCTACCTTCGGCATGTATGTGTACAATCGGAGAAAACTGCCTCATGACGCCTGGACTGACCCCAAGATGGTACTTAGGTATGGCGCGTGGTTCGTCGTCATGATCAAGTGCTTCGTAAACGTAATCTTGTAAGTCTCTCGCTGTCCGAACTACTGATCGTCGTTGACATCGAGCTAGCTTTGGAATTCAGTCCTACTGGGGCGGTCTGGCAGCCGGCGTCGTGTTGTCCAGCATATTTCCATCGTTCAAGAACCTCGCAAACACCTTGCCGGACTCTGCTGCAATCACGACTCAGCAACTGATCGGCTTTGTCATCTATATCGTTGTGTTCACGCCGATCATGTTTGTGCACCCGTCAAAACTACAGCCGCTGCTCGCTCTATCACTCATCACGACATCCTGTACGATATTTGGCATGTTTGTATGGGTAAGCAAATCTACACGATCAAATTTCCCACATCTGAAAGTTTACTTACACTATTCAGGCTGTTGGCTCTAATCGTGGAGCGCCCGAAATTGCACCAAATATACACATCTCGAGCTCTGAGCGTTCGTTCCGTATCTTACAGGCTCTAAGCGCCGTTGCAGGGTCCTGGACTGGTGCTTGCATTCGACAGTCCGACTGGACGAGATTCGCGAAGACGAAGCGAGCACCAGCTGTGCACCAGCTGGTCTCTGGTCCAGTTACCGTCACCATCTGCGCCGTTCTTGGCACATTCGCTACGAGCGCAATCAAAGACATATACGGAGAGGTTAGTCAAAAGTCTGCCTGTGCTACAGAAGCACATCGAGGCTGACTTGACACGAGGCAATCTGGAATCCGATTGAAGTGCTCGAATTCCTTCTTCAATGGAACTATAGTGCGGGCACAAGAGCAGGGTGCTTCTTCGCTGGTCTAGGCTTCTTCATTAGCCAAGTCGTCACGAACTTGGTGCAAAATTCGATTTCGTGCGGAATGGATCTCGCCGCTCTTGCTCCTCGATGGATTGATGTCACTCGCGGCGGCCTCGTGATGTGCGTCATAGGCTATGTGATCAACCCGTGGAGATTTGTCAATGTAAGCACGTCGCTAGGCTTGATTTGGAAGGCACGCTCACTGACTTCATCAGGCTCCTGGAACATTCATCACAGTTCTATCAAGCTTCGGAATGTTCGTGAGTCCGCTAGCTGGAATCAATGCGGTCGATTTCTGGCTCATACGGCGACTTCATTGGCGTGTCCCGGACTTTTACGTGGGCAATCAGTCCAGCATCTACTGGTTCACTCGTGGGCTGAATTGGCGTGCTTTTCTTGCATGGACCCTTGCCATCTGGCCTTCGTTCCGTGAGTGTTTCCCCCTTGTTCCTGGCGAGGCGCCTCTGACATCAATAGCGGGCTTCATTGCTGCAACAGGGGCAATCGAGGTCAGCACAGGCTGGTCCGATTGCTTTGATGTCAGTTGGATCATAGGGTTTTGTGGCGCGGCCACAGCCTACTATGTCATCTGTCTTGTTGCACCTCCACCTGGAAGACCCTATGAGACTGTGCTAATGGAAACTACGTCTCTCGACGAAGTTCTGGAGGGCGAGGAAAGCAGTGATCATGAACATTCTGAAAAGGCCGTGTCGCAGGCCGTGGCTGACGCTTAGTAGCATTTGCCATAGTCCCAACTGTCAATAGCTCGGCGATAGGATTCCGCACATACAGTCGCTGTATTGATCTTCGATAGAGCGCCCAGTAACGCAGACGGGGCAGTGAAGAAATTTGGCCATACCCGACCGAGATCGGATAAGTTCCGAATGTGGGATGAGAGTCGGCCAACACTCATTCAGATTTCACTTGAAAAAATCTGCATGTCTTGCCATCTGACAGTGCCCAATCTAATGCCATCAGCCACCGCAACATGGCACTTCTGGTCAAGAAAGCGTATGTCGATCTTTCATCTGGCCAACAGGTGCATTACCGCTACGTCATACCGTCAACACCTGCACAGAACATCCCAATCGTATACTTGCATAAGTCGGCTTCGTCGTCGGCGAGCTATGTGAAGCTGATGTCTCATTACGCCGCACAAGGCTATGCCGGCTACGCCCCCGATATGCCCGGTTTTGGACAATCATTCGACCCAACAGCCGAAGACGTCGACGTAATCCGTGCACGGGGCACTGCTTGGTACACGGATGTCTTCCTGTGCGTTTTCAACGATCTGGGTTTGGAGAAATTTCACATCATCGGTCACCATTCAGGTGCATCTCTGGCAAATCAACTTGCGTCTACTGCTGCGGAGCGGGTGGCAAGCATATGTTTGGTCGGAGCAACGATCATTGGGTACGACGAAAGACAGGAGATGAAGGAGCGTTTCCTGAAGCCATTCAATGAGCCAGTCCACGATGGCTCACACCTTATGAAGACTTGGGACTATCTTGGCAACATGGGCTTGCCCCCAGGCTGCGATCTGGCTCTCAAACAGAGAGAAGCCATTGATCACATTCGAGCGTAAGCAAGCCGTTTGAAAGTTGAGGAACTCGAGGACCGGCTGACCGATGCATCAGATGGCGAGGCCGTAATTTGATATACGGCGCTGTATGGAATCAAGATTCTGAAGAGTTGTTCCAAGCAGTAAAGTGTCCAGTGCTTGTGCTTTGTGCTGAGGACGATGTCCTCTTCTATCATATGGACAACGTCAAAAAGGTAAAGCCGGAAGCACGTACAGCAATAATAGCGGGCGCCAACTTCTCCTTGGATCTAGACGTCGAGGGCATTGTGCGAGAATGGGACACTTTCAAGTCAGTGATCGATGATGTCTGACAAATAAGCATCTGCGAGGTTGCAATTGGTCGCATTTACGACTACTGAACGTCCATACCCATGTCAGCTGAGGCAAGCCAGTCGAATTCGTTTTCGTCGAACTGGAGCTTTTGCTCTGCCGTCGATGAGGCTGGCAGAGAGAAATCGATGGCGAGTCCAGGGAGGACCGAGGCACTGTTTATTTCCCGTCCAGGATCATAAGGACATGTCTCAGCCCTCTGTCTGTTTCCCGACATTTCCATGACAAGCGCCGAGAAATCCTCGTGGCTACCCTCTCCCGTCTGCATATCCCGAAGTGCATCGCGCATGTCAGGCTCGAGCTGCTCAATCGCATGGCGCGGCTGGTAGCCACCCTTTTCGATCGCCTCAGTAACGTATTGGCGTATGATTTCGAAAACATCGCGATATCTCCTTGCACCTGGCCAACGCTCCGCGATGATATAGAGCACTATGCTGCAGGAGTTTATGTGATCTGCCGTTCTCATTGTAAATATTTCTTTGGGTGCGAGCCAAGAGCAATAGAGCAGAGTCAGCCCTGCAAAGAACACAGAGTGTAAAGCCATCAGAGAGAAGCCAACCGTCACATTCTGGTGCAATCGCTTGTATGTCTGACATACTCCGGCACATGCCTCGACGCACCGCTGCAGGTAGCAGAGCCGTGGTTCTGGTGCTGATATGTGAGGATGCAGCAGAAAGCGTAGACACTTGTAGTAGTACACCATGTAATAGTCTTGACCATTGATGGCCCCAGGGGGCGCAATTTGTGCGTCGATAGGAATGGTGAGCTTCCACTCTTCCAGCTGGGTAATGAATGCGTCAAGCTCTTCGACGGAGCTATTCGGTTGATCAACTCGGTAGATCGACTGTTGGATATGGGACTCAATGATGCGCAAACGACAGACATGGATGAAACACTCCATCGCAGAGGACGTTGTAGCTGCGAGCGCTGTCGGAGCAGCAGGCTCATGGCACCCGGTGGGCAATTCGACGTCAATATCGCGGTCTGAAATAGCGAATGGACGACCAAGGATGATCGATATCTGCCGGTCGAGGCAGTATGCACTCCAAAAGACACATCTCCGTCGCTCTTCGCCCGAGGTCGCCCTTTTAGTATGGCGATGTAAGCCTAGATCGATCGCAAGCCTCATGGCAAGGCCGACAAAGGACCACGCACCAGGGCCTTTAGGCGCTCTCAAGCTATAGACTGCCAGCAGAAGCAGCATTTGAACAGAGCGAATGTCGTGAAATTGCAGAACTTCATCTAACATGCCAGTAGCTGCGGTATAATGCTGCTCGGATTGGAATGCTCCAGTTTCGCCTGTAGTCTCGAGGAAACGGCCGCCTGCAGCGTAGACAAGGTGTATAATAGCTCGATCGAAAGGACTCGCCGGGGCCTCTTTCTTAACGTGCAGCGATCTTACAAAGCCTGTGTCGAAGATAGGCCATAACGTCGATATGTGACGGAAGTAGCCGTACAGCATCCGATCGGCAAGATCTGGATCCATGTTCGCGAGCGATATGGTCTGAGTGTTGGCACCATTTGCAAATCCGCTGATTCTTAGCGAGTTCGGCGTGAGCTTGTGGCATTCAGGACTGCCAATGAGACTTCCCTCTTTGGCTTTGACAATGGAGCTCAGCATACGTGCCATTGTGATGTTCGACGATGCGCCAACATAACCGCCGCCGGCTTCCAATGAGAGATCTCGAAGGACATCCACGAAACTACCAGCGGATTTGGGGCTTTCAGAGACACCGCTGGTGTCAACATCCTTGAGCGCACCGCATACCCGGCAATCCCCTGAACTGTGCTTTGGGGTCCCAGCTTGTTGCAGCATGCCCTCAAGCTCTTCAACTCTCTGGAGAGCACGAAGGTACTGTGTACGAGATCGTGCGAGCGAGTTGCTGGCATCGTATTCGCAATTCGCATGCGAGCCTTTGCAGTTGGAGCACGTCGGATGTTGGCCGTTGCACTTCTGCTTGCGCATCTTGCAGCGGCGCTTTGGGTTGAAAAGCACATTATCAGTATATCCATGCGCGAGATATGATGCGTCGGTGCACTCACGCAGGCAATCGCTGTTCGTGTATGCTTCTTGGTATTAACCGATGGTGGTTCCATCCCATGTGCTACAGTATCGCTCTCTACAATAGCTGGATCGGCCAATACTCTTGCTTAGTGTCAGTGACAGTGCGTTTCATGTTATATTGCAGTAGTGAGACTTCACAGCCTTCTCCAAAGGACATGGAGCCAGTGGAGTCGATCGTTGTACGCAAGCTTATCTGGTATCATGAAGCGGCTGGCCGCATTGAACCTTGGCCGAAAGCTCCCCACTGAGGCTGAGATAGCAGCGCAGAAACGACTCGTCCTCATGGCAAGATGCAGACGCCTGATCCCGTTGCCTGACTTCTAGCAGTGAGCGTTAGACTAAGAAGGTGATTCTTCGCTGGTCAAGCATCTCATCTGTTGAGGTGCCCATAAATGACATTGCCGTCTACTCCCAGAAAGCATACACCCTCACTTCGACGCTCAACCTCGTCTCCTCATTCTCTGTCCCCGGAATGACAGGACTTGTATGCACACAACCCGCCGCCACCGTCTCATCCTCTTCATTTCTAGAATCTGAAAACTTTATGAGGAGCACCTCATCCGGCTTTTGCTCAGACATCCAGTACCACTTCTGCTTTTCAGGATGCTTCGGAGGAAGAGCCATGTAAGCTTCGATCATGTATTCACCATCCTCCGTCATCTCGCTCAAGGCGCGGAACTCATGGGCCACGAGCTCGGATTTGTCTAGGCTGCGCCAATCAAGGACGGCGATTGGATCGCGTTTGACAGGCTTGAGTGGGCGCTGCAAGTGTACACTGTTAGACTGATCTGCTCAGCCTCCCAGAAGACGACACGAGACTCACCCAAACACTGTAGCTGGCGTAGCGCGGAATTCTGACGAGCGCACCTTGTGCGCGAGCATCCTCAGCCGCAATGATTTCTCTCGCAGCCTCTGTAATGTCTCGACGGCACAAGCGGAAGGTGTCGCGCAAACCACGCAGGGTGTGATCAACATGCGGGTGCTGAGCGGGTTCACCATGATTACTGTCATCTCGACCATTGACTATGGCGGAAATCAATGCGTGGTCACTGGTTATGTCAAGAGGCGGTATGGTGACATACCAAGAACCCTGTCGCGTGGCAGCTGCATGATTGCCCGATCTGAAGCATCACCACGGCGTGGCGATTCGACAGAATCGGGATCAAATCTGGTGCGCGGTTGACGACGGAGTGCCACATTGTGCACTACCCCTCGCTTCGCGCCAGTAACTTGTTTGACGAGATCGATGCATTCTTGCACATAGATGTCCTCGATATTTCTTCCCGCTATAAATTCTTCCGGACTTCTAAGAGCAGACTTGTGATTGATCCATGTGAAGCCCTGCACATCAAGGCCTTCTGGCCCTTTGGTCACATCGTCGGCCGTACGGAAATCGTGGAGAGGCAGAAATTCTTTGTGTACACTCTTGCTCACTGGCGGGGAGTAGATAGCTAGGTCTTTTCCAGGGATCGAGAGGTCCGGCACGTTATACCTGATGTACGCCATCGTGGTTCCTGTCTCGTTGTTCATATTAGAGGCCATGACAAAGCAGAATCGTGCTTCGCTTCCGTCACAGAATGTGCTCATTCACAATTGTAAGAGTTGATTGCACAGGGACTGTTACGACTGCCAAGCGGGTATAGAGGGGAAGCTTCGTCTCCAGCTCAGATGCGTGGCTGATCTTGCCAGGTATACGCTGTCAGGAGCCCGTCACGCTCCCGACCGGTTGTCTTCTTTTGGCAGAGCATGGTGTGCCGAAAGACCTGGCGCAATTTTTACGCACCGTTCATACCCGGTCCCATAATCATCACATTAGATTCGACAGTCTCTGGACTGAGGAACGCCCAATCACCGAAGACCTGGTCAAAAGCTCCAAAGTCCACTTCTCCAAGTCCATCCCACTCGTTGTGATCGTATAAGTTGCTGAAGTCAACATCAAGATCAAAGCTAGTAGGTCTGCAACCCAGAAACGGCTTGGGCTGGCTGACATCAGCGGTCGCCACAAATGGCCGCATGATGATTGGGGTCCGATGCTGTAATGGAGCATCAGTCGGCATAGCGTGTGCGACAGTAATGTCTGTCCCTATCGCATCACCCGCAGAAGTATTCGACCAACATTTGGCACTCGTAGCAGTGTGATCATCTGAAGCCATCCTCGCTACAGAGACTGGTCCGCGCTGCTTCTGTTGTACAGATCTGGGGGCCGGCTGTGCAGAATCCTTCTCCACCGCTCCCATGACCCTCATCTCCCTCGCCCTCTGGATAAGCGCATTTACGTGATCCCATGCACTCTCGCCTTTCCTCAATGCATATGTACGGTCCCAGTTCGTCAGAATCGGATCCAGAACAGCCCACGCACTAAGCGTAAAACGCCTGTCCTTGATCCGAGGTAGCTCTGCAACGACAATTGCAAGCGAGTGCCATTGAACATAGCTTCTGAAGAACCACTGCCATTGCTCTATACGTTGGTCTGTAGCAAGACTGTGCGTGAAGCTGATGACATAGACGGAGGACTGAAGAAGCTTGAAGCGCTCGTGAGGTGCCATGTCTTTGTGCGGGATTTGGCTAAACGGATGCTCGATCATCATCCGGACCTTGTTGATCATTCCTTCCAGGAAAAGTCGACACATCCGGTCGTAAGGTCTTGAAGAATCCATATGGTCCAAATATTCCTTTTGTAACCTCACGCATGCTTCGGCGAAGAATGCATCCTGCCGGACTTTCAAATCCGATGTCTTACCACTCGCCTTGGCCTGCTTCTTCATGATCCACAAGCCATACACCATCCTTTGAGATTCCCATCTCACCCTCGCAAAAGTCATCTCGGTGATACCACTCCTCGAGATCGGCACCTCAGTCGCTCGCGTATGCAGATCACAGTCATTCAAGTTTGCCGGGAAGCGCACATCACTTCCTTCTAATACGGTGTTCGATCGCGCCTCGCCTTCCTCAGCTCCTCGTGACTCCAGCTGGCATATATGGAACCAGAGTCTTCGTCTTAATTCGCACTCTAGAGGGTTGAGACCCATCTCAGCTGGATCCTGATGTAGGCAGATCATTTGCGCAAGTCGTACAGCCAGGCTGAAAAGTGCCTTGAGATTTGTAGTATCGTCCTGCCTCCGCAAGCAAATGATATACAGGATCAGGGCCTGCACGGATTCCAAAGTCGGCATCCCATAATTGTCCGCAAGTGCACCTTCTAGGACGCGACTATACTGATGCAGCAATGCATCTTTATCAACATCGAATCTACTCTGTGCCTCGCCAGCGGTACAGGTGCTAACAGCAGAGTAATATATGCTGAAGAGGAGCGTGTGTGTACTACAACCGAGTTTCGCAGGCTCGTCAATAGCAGTGAACAGCCTATCGGCGAACGTCGAGCAATGCAGTATCTTTGTCAAGGGCTCAACGCGGGTGACGAACAGACGCCAATACTCAAATACCTGGCGGGCGGGCGGATGTGAGCTTGTGAAAGGCCGGGCCTGTACCTGCGGAGCTCGACGTACGACGCCACCAAAGTCATTGCCATTTTCTCGCTCGGAAGCCGACGAACCAGTCAATGCTATGAGCGCATCTTTGACCAAATCACGTGTTTGGCTGTTCTGCCTCTGCGTAACTTCATTGCCTTGCAGATTCGCAGGCAAGCCACTCAAGCTTTCGCCCGACTCTCCATCGCATTTCGCACCAGACTTCGCGTTCGACGCCGAAGCTCTAGGCTCCAGATACCTGACCAGGTCCTCAAGGTGGCGTTCTCGAGCCGGCTTGTCTTTCTTGTAAGGTCCACGTTTTCGCTTGACTCCAGCCTCGGGCTGAGGATAGACACAGGGCAGTGCGGACTTGGTACAGTGTGCACACCCTTCCTGTTCGCGAGAGCATTTCAGCTTGCGTCGCCGGCATCCTAGGCATGCGGTGCCAGGCTTGGCGACGGCTGCTTGGGCTTGCTGAGGTTGCGGCTCAGCTGAGGCGACGTCATTCATGTCCTCTCACGGCGACAGCTGAGGCCGGCATATAGACGTCCGCTGAAGTATCTTCGCATCACTGGCATCGGGGCATGCCGGCAGGTCAGTGTAGACGAAGCAGTAGAAACGCAGGGTGTCGCGCGGATATGAGATTGTGCGGCTCGTTCGCGTGTGATCTGCCGGCGCTGTCCTATCTGGCCCCATCTGCCTCCTCACAAAGGCGTGCTAACCCTGGGAGCAAAGATCACAGTGCGGAAAGCGTCCAAGTCATTGAGATGATGGGATACATGAGGGTAGTGCCGATAGCAGAGTTTCCCGTCATAATGGTCTGCAGAACAGTTCGGCTCTGACTTGAACATGCCAAGCATTCACGTTTGTGTCGAAAAATTATTTTCTCATGTACAAACATCCTTAGATCTTACTACAAGACCGCCATATAGACTGGCGGCAAGATGACAGTCACATTAGATCTGTGTTGGGACCACATGTTTGCCTCCAGTCACCATAATTGCCCACCCCAGCTGAGCAACGAACCAACCCTTGCTCGACGCCAAAAGATGACTAGCACCACATACCAGCGCCTCGGTAACCAGATCGCCGACTTTAGAAGACCGCAAAGGTCATCAATCCTACTCAAGCGCACTAGATCTCCTTCTGCCTGACTGGAACGATGACTGCTACCCCTCCTCATCAAGGAATCATGCCTGGCAATCCAAACCATAATCGCAGAATGTCAGTCGCGAAGTGTCGTCCTCCATCATCACATCGCTTAAATGCGACAAACACACATATTGCTGAACCGGCTGCCGTAGCTGATCCTAAGGATGCCACAATTGAAAGAAGAAGAAGTCGGAGCATGGCTTGCGTCCTCCCATCTAGGTCCTGAAGCTGCGCATTTCGGCGCTGGGGATCTGGGAGGTTGGAAGACGTTTGGTCCAGCATTGGCAGTCACGCTCGTAGCCACAGTCACCATTGTCCTGAGAAGATACACAAGGAGTTGGATCACGCAATGTGCGGGATGGGATGATGCGGTTATCGAATGTTCTCTGGTGAGTTCGCGATCATCCTGCTAAGAGGTGCTTGTGACCAGACAGCTGATTACTTTCTCCTTGGCGACTAAAGGCAGTCTCCTGGGCCATGACAATTCTGCTCGGTGTCGCAGCGCACGACAGCGTCGATCTGCAACGACATTCCGGCATTGAAGGCACAGCGGATGGAAGCTACATCCATGAACTGTGGAGAGTCGTCAAATTGGTCATCGCGAACAACAGTCTGTGGGCCGCTACGGTCGATTTGACCAAATGCTCCATCTTACTCCAGTACCTGCGCATCTTCGGCTCTGGTCATCCTGCCCGCCATCTTACTTATGTCCTTTTGAGTGTCGTCCTCCTTGCCGCACTCTGGGCGATAGTGGGCGGACCTCTGATCTGCACGCCAGTCAAGAAACTCTGGGACCCTGCAGTTCCTGGCACCTGCGTGCCGGCGCAATCGTATTGGGCCAGTGTTGCGAGCATAGATATCATCTTGGACTTCCTAGTTCTTATGCTGCCATTGCCGGCGGTATCAAGCCTCAGATTGCCAAGGAGACAGAGGGTATCAGTAGTCCTTGTCTTTGTCCTCGGCTTTGCGGTCTGCGGCTTCAGCGTCGCTCGTCTTGCGACCGTTTTGGCTCTTTCCGACAAAGGAGAGTATCGCGCCTCTGGCCTTTGGGCGGTAATTTGGTCGGTCGCGGAAGCAAACGTGGGAATAATATGCGCCTGCCTCCTGGCGCTTCGGCCTTTGCTGCTCAAATTATTCCCGAGTTTGCTCGATAACAGCATGGAAACAGCCACGACGGCGAACATGCGCCTGAACGCTGTGCTCGACCAGGGAATGGCGGAGATGGGAGACTCCAGTATCATGGGCTCCAGTATGATTGCACAGCACTCCAATACGCCGACGGAGCCAGTGGCGTCAGAGTCGCCCTCCATGACCACGAGAGAGACTGAGAGCAAGGCGACGACGAGTATGATTCGAAGGTGGAGTGAGGCAGATGTGGCCGCGCTGATCCGGGTTGGTCACGAGCGATATTGGGCATGAGTTCTGTCACAGATTCTCATCACTAACCCACGATACCGACGCGGAAGCATTGTTGCCAGAAGATCGGTATCATCGGATTACCGTGCTCAGGGCATATGCCATCTGGACATACGTGGCTGCCACGTCGACCAGCTCGAAGCTCGTGCCAGACATCGAGAGGAATTGACGTTGGCCTACAGCATCTGCAGCCGAGCATAGCATAGTGAAGACCTGTGGTGCAGGCGGAGCGACGATGCTACTAGTGAAGTTGGTTGCGTTCCATCCAATACCTGCAGTGCTGGGCTGCTCTGGAGTACCATCGACGAGGCAGGCTGCTCGATTGATAGGGTCATGCCATGTATGTTGTAGGGTTAGCAGGAGTGGCGAGTTGACGTGGCGTCAAGTCCTTCTTTCCATGACGGGATATATGTCGGAAGTGGTTCCGACAGTTATTAGCAGTATCGATCTTGTGTCACCAGCCACGTGAGCTCGAGCATTGTTGCTAGGCCCACCATAAATTGATCAGTCAGCTTTCCATCAAGCTTCACCCTTGAGATGTCGAGGTTGATGTGCTGCTGTTGCGCGATCTGAAAGCGAGGCTGTTGAACAATGCCATCTTGGCCTGCATGTACGCTTCAATGGCTGGATCTTGGTCGTCCTTGGTACGCATGGTCTTGGTCGGAATGCTGTCATTCCAGTGTTCGATAGCTGATATCTCGCCATCTCTCAAGTAGGCATGACCGATAGATGTTGAGCTGCTCGAAACTGTGCTCGTCGTTGTGGTTGTTGCTGGTGCATTTGATTTCTTGACAGCAGACCTTGTGGTGGCCGGCATTGTGGAGGCGTATGCTTGTTGCGCGTGGTCGTCTCGTCTGCGGATGGGCGACATGTTAGACATATATCCGTGGCCCAACGGCCGACGCACACGGCTGCGGTGTTGGGGTCCGTAAGCTAGGCGTTAGTATCCCACGACACAGACATATGCATTTGGAAAAAGCCCGTTGCAGGTCAGAAGCAACATATGTAAGCATGTGTGACAGGCGACAGCCCTTTCTGCATCATACTTTTCCGATTTCACACACCGCTGTGAGGTCGGGATTGGATCGGAGAGCTTCTTTGCTATAGTCTGGTGGCTCAATAATTAGTGATGCAAACGACAGTGGAGTCTTCTGGCGCTGCTTTGGCTACCGGCGGCCTTGCGACTGCTCCTGGACATTGCTCAATACATTGAGCCGCCAACACACACCGATTTTGTCAAATCATCAGTATGTCCGCCCTATCATACTGCCCACAGTTCACAGACTCCACACCAGTATTACTAGTCACATCGGGATGCAAAGACACTGCAAACTGAAAATCGGCAAGCCGGACGTATACCAGACAGTCGGTAACAATTGACAAATTCAGAGTGAGTTGGAGGCTCTGACTGGTTCATCTGAACGTGTGAAATTCTCCGACTTTGGGCCACGAGTCGGACATCAACTTGCATGCTGCAGCGATGATAACTGGCAGTGGAGAACACAGGTATCGCCAGGCAAGCTATATTCCAAATCGTGCCCAACAGCATGGTAGGGTCACCCCGCGGGGTAGGAATACAGCAGTTCGTACTTCCGGTCAATGAATGACACGCGAGCGCCACAAGAAGTCAATGTCGTTGCATAAAAGCGCGCGCCATCTTGACATTCCGGCGCCGTTGCGTACAGCTTCTGCCGTGCACGAGCGATATGAGCCGGAGAACAATGTCGAATACAAAGATGTGGAAGGTGGAAGAGCGAGGCTCAAACAAGCTTTTTTGGATTTGTTATTCTTTGCGACTTCCAGCTCAAAACAGCCGCCAGATTTAGCCGCCCGGACAAACACATCATTGCTCGTGTGGCCCCCCCTTGCCACGTGGAAATCGACCTGCATTGCTCTGCTGGATGTATTGCGGTATCGACCGGGAATGAATCCAGTCCAGGAGAAGCCACAATATGTATCATATATGCGATGGTCGCTTCTTCGACCGTCTGGAAGCGAGCTCACGCTCTAGACTCTGCTCGACGATGCAGCGAGATTTCCATCGCGTACGAGAACAGCGCCAAGGGCCAGACCCAATCGCCAGATCACAGGCGCATACAGCCTGACATACGAGAGCCAGGACAGCGTACTCAGGCAGCCACGAAGTCCTGCAGCACCATGTTTCACGAGACATTGGAGAAGCGCAATAATTAGCAAAATCACGACTCAAGCTCCTTCGCTGACCAGGCTGTCCCTTGTCATGCAATTGCTGCACAAGCCGCTGTGACTTGCGATGCGGAAGACCATATAGTATTGACTGGGATCGCTTATTTGCTAATACTTGGTTCATGACGTCGCATACGTGCCAATGTACCACTAGGGACCCTGATCCCATGGCTGCGTCGGCCACGTTCGGATTTGCGAACCGAGGAGCCATAAGCAAGAAGCTGCAGGTCTTACGATTCGTACCTCGTATCATGCAGGCTCCTGAAAAGGGTCTTTGGCTTACTAGAATAGCTCGCATCTCAGACAACACAAGCAGCTTGCAGCACGCAAGCCTTTGCTGACACGAGATTTGAAATACTCCAAACCTCGCATTTGCAGGCTCACCATGCGACCGTTGAGTCCACAATTTCATAATTACGACAGCAAACTGAGACATGGATTCTTCGTTCGGTGGTAGGTTCATGCACTCTGCATCAGGATGACAAAGCTACACGAAAAATCAAGAAAGGGAACTACTGCTGGTGGGGGCCATCAACCTTCACAGTAGCAAGTCCTCCGCGCTTGGTAGGAGGTCTTCGAGGAGCACCGTATAACATCGGTTTGTAATCTCCAAGGTTTGCACACTGTACATCATCATCTACATCGCTTCTGGCATTTAAGCTAGCGGAGCTCTCTCAGTCACTTTGAGGACTCTAACAAAGATGGGACGTCTGGAAGCATGAACGTCTCGACTACCAAATGACAGATGGAAACTTTCTTAGCACTGCTATATCGTCAATCGCCACAGGCTGACATACGACGTCAAATACCATTCACAGCGCTGCTCAAAACTCCGTAAACAGAGCTTCAAGCCGCTCAACACGACCATAACAGCACCTTTTGCACTGGTAACAGCGAGGTGCACAGGCACAAACACCCGAAGGAAGTGCGATGCTGCTCCCAGCTTCGCCAGACCGCCCATCATGCGCAAGGAACGACACCCGTTCGACTGCAATAGATCAACAAGCAATCTTCCAGAAAGACGTCAACCTGAAACCACAGTAGCACGGCTCACGTTCCTTCTACCCTCGGGACCTCGGAGAGGTCCACTGCCAGCCGCTGAACAGCTATCTTTGAAATATGTATACTTCAAGTAACAAATTCCAAAGACGCGGTTCACGTAGTCTCATTAAACTACTGTGGTACACCAAAGCGGAGCTCACGCCTAGCGCACATATAACACGGCACGAGTTGCTGGAGAGAAGAGCTCACGCGGGACAGCGGGTATAATAATAACAATAGTCTTTCGCGACCTGACAATTGTCGTGCCGGCTGAATGGGAATAATTGGATATGGGATTTTGTTTGAGGCTGATTGCAGTATCAGGGCGGACTGACTGCATGACAGGAATTATAGGGCCCCGAGGCCATCAAGACCAGTCACCAAGGCAATGGTGCTCACGATCTGCTAGATAGACAGCCATCCTCAGTGCGTGGCGATGCTGCTTCACATTCGCAAGCAGTGCATGTTGAACAATCTATTGTGCAATCTGGAAGAAGACCATCGACGCTCAAAAAAAAAAAAAAAAGAGAGTCGCCGTGTATGGCCAGATGACGGACGATCAAATCGTTTCGAGCTCAAGTCTCTCGGACGTGTTGTGAGAGCAGGCGGGCGCGGGGCGAACAATCGCACATGCTGCCCAAACCAGGCGACCAGTATCGAGGCCAAAGGTCATGGCGAGCAGTCGTCTTACGGGGTGTGCTTATGGATCTGATGAACAGCCATTATTCGCAGTGCAGGCTGAATGGGTTTGTTCACCTCATGCAATCACGGATACTCCAATCGATCGCCGTCTCAAAGTCCCAAAAGTCGCTCGCAGCACCACACGACCACTTCTGTCACTTCACTCCTCTTCCTTACACAATCAGTCGCGAAGCAAATCTCCACATATACCACATAGTCAGTCGCATCAACCAAGCACCGAACCGCTTAATTCGTGAGCATTTCGCATCTTCAACAATACATATCTATCAACCTCTCCTATATTTCCCTCCACCTCACTCAATCCTCAAAACTCCACCCTCCAGCCCTCCCCAACCCTTACCCCCGGATTCCTCACCACCACAAAACTCGCCTGCCCCGCCTGTTCCCCCTCCACCCACTCCACCTCCACCTTCCTCGTCCCCTTACTCTTTCCCCCGCCAACCCCCTCCGCAACCTGCACCTCCTTCTTCCCCTTCCAAGCCACAGGAGCATTAACCACAATGATCTTCTCAACTCTTACATCCTCCATACTCTTCAGGTACTCTTTCGCTTTCTTGCTGCTCGCAGAAGCAACTGGTGCGAGGTCCTCGGAGATTAAGGAGGAGGTGGTGGAGGAGAAGGAGAAGCGGCGGTGGATGTAGGCGCCATCTTGGAAGTCGAAGGAGCTGCCGTCGTCGAGGTAGAGGGTCCCCTCCGCATCGCCTGAGTTGCCAAGCACGACGACGAGGGTGAAAGGGTCGTATTTCATGAGGCCGGAGCTGCGGCGCGGGCGGTCGCGGCGGGGGATGATGTGCCCGCCTTGCATGAGTAGGGGGATTGTGTCGAGGGGTGCGGCGACGTTGACGGTGCCTGGACCCTCGTAGGTCCAGAAATCAAAGTAGTCGAAGTACTTTTCCTTATCTGCCAGGTAGATCTCTTGGTTCTCTGCGCCTTCTTTCGTGACAGGTTTGGCGAGGAGACCGTAGGATCCGACGTAGAATTGGTCGTCGATTGCGAAACCTTTCTCGTCGCCTGGATGGACGTAGTAGTTCGGCCGGATGATAGGCGCACCCGTCGTCGAAGCCTCGTGAAAGGCGGTATACCATGCTGGCAATAGTGCGTAGCGTAGCCGCAGCGCTTGCGTGATGATGCCAGTGTAGGGTTCACCAGCCAGGTACGGCTCACGACGACGAGTATCGATGTGCGCGTGCCCGCGGAAGTAAGGGTAGAAGGCACCAGCCTGGTACCAGCGTGTCAAGAGCTCTTTACTCGGGTTTCCGAAGAATCCTCCCACGTCTGCGCCTGCGAAGGGGAAGCCGGAGATGCCCATGGAGAGGAGCATGGGGATGCTGGCTTCGAGGTGCGGCCAGGCGGCTTGGTTGTCGCCGGTCCACATGGCGCCCATGCGTTGGGAGCCGGAGTAGAAGGAGCGGGTGAGGACGAAGGGGCGGACGGGGTGTTTGTCCTCGTCTTTGTCGCGAGCGAGGAGCGCGTCGTATGTTGCGTTCACGAAGGTGAGGCCATTGATGTTATGCACGTCACGGTGCTCCCAGTGACCGTGGTGGAGGTTGTCCTTTGGCATGGTGGTTTCCGGGCCGTTGAAGACGGAGGGCTCGTTCATGTCGTTCCAGAGCCAGGTGTTCTTTGAGGTGCCCTTGAATCTGTCGTAGCGGAAGAGGGACTTCCACCATTCGTGGGCTTTGGGGTTGAAGCAGTCTACCCAGTGCGAGCTGCCGGGCCAGCACCAGCCTTCGTAGATGTTGTCTTCTTTGTTGTGCACGGCTAGGTCTTTGGATTTGAGCTCGTCGACGATGGGGTAGTTGCCTTCGTTTTTGATGTGGGGGTCGATGATTACGACAAGTTTGCGTTCGTGCTCGTCAAGCTGCTTCTCCATGCCGATTGGGTCTGGGAAGGTCATGGGGTCCCAGGTGAAGTACTTCTTGCCGTCGGTGTACTCAATGTCGAGCCAGATGACGTCGTACGGGATCTTGTGCTTGTCGAACTTTCGGTCGACATCCTTGACATCTTCGTCGGTCACGTAGTTCCAGCGACACTGGTGGTAGGCGATGGCAAATGACTGTGGAAGCTGGCTGTAGCCGGTGAGCTCGCCATACGCTCCAATGACATCCTGTGGCTTCGGGCCGAGGAAGACGAAGACGTCGAGCAGACCCGACTCGCTGATCCAGTGCGTCTGAGTGGTCTTCGAACTGCCGATACCCAGACTGAGCGGGTTGGCAGAGGTGGTGTGCTTGGTGATATCGATCCACGTCTCGGCAGCATTGAGCCAGAACACGCCGACTGTCGAGTCCTTCTTCTGCGCCTGCATGAATGGGATGGCGCCGTACAACGTCATCGGACTGTCCATCTCGTACTCAAAGACGTCGCTGTTGTACAATCGGTACGGGTCGGTGTACTTGCCATCGCCGCCACGAGTCTCCTTCAGCGACAGTGGTCCGGTGTGTTCAGCGACCCCATAGACGTGCTCGTAACCAGGGAAGGTGATGTCCAACGCGACAGCTTCCGGACCTCTGGGCTTGCTGTCCGTGTTGCCACCGAACGACTCGTCCCACCACGTGCTCTCGTCTTCACCGCCCTCCAGCTCGTCCTTGGTCTCCACCGCAGCTTCCTCGCCCTCCTTCTTCTCTTCCGCCGGCTTCTCCACCTTCTTCCGCCAGTGCTCCACATTCAACAAACCCTTGTCATTGAACTTGATCTGTGTCTCGCCATCTCGCTTGAAGTCGATGCCAAAGGGACCGTGACGGATCACCGCCTCAAACTTGCTTGTTGGCCCGTACACAATCTTGGTTGTGCCTTTGTCCGTATCTGGGCTCGTGGCAGCACCACTGCTGACTTTCGTCCCTCCCACGATCGCCCACTTCTCCGCCTCATTGTACCGCTGCTTCTTCGCCTTGCTGTCATGCCGGAGCTCGATCTGGCCCTTCTGTCGCTTCTCCTCGTCGATGGTCACGCGAGCAGTGCCAGACTCGTAGAAAGCGACGGTGAGTGGAAGCTTGACTGTCTCGCCGGTAGCCACGACCTTCTTCGACACGACTCCGGTCAAAACGCCCTTGTCGAACTTGACAGTCGCGGCATCGAGAGCATACGGCGATTCGAACTTGGAGTCGGAAAGGGCGGTGTCGGCGTAGGCTCGATTGCGTTTACAGAAACCCGACTGATCGCACGTCTTGAAATTCTCCTTCTTCACACTCACTATCGACCATCAGCCTCCTGCACATCTGTACATACAGAAACATCCAATGCTACGTCAAGGACAGCTGGAGCTTGCTTACTTACCGGCCGGCGTGATTAAAAGACATAACGCTGCGAAGAGCAACAACAAGCTCGCCCATCGATTGGGCAAACCATCGGATCTTCTCATCTTAGGCAATCTGGCTCAATTCCACATTGCCCAGATTGTCCATAACAATTCCAATGCCACTGTCACATGCTAGAGACATACATATAGCTCCTGCTGCTTCGGAAGCAGTGTTTCTCCTTCTGCCGATGACCCCTGCATCTGCCATTGACCAGCCCCACCATCCCACCTTTGGAGGTCTAGAAAATGTCTAGAGCTGTCAACACACCGCCCCCCAACATCCTGCAATCTTCACAGAACTTCGACTCAAGGACCAATATCACCCTTCACGCACAATCAATCAGACAAGATGACTTCCGAGCAGACGTATGTGCATCGAAATATCAAAAATCAGGATGAGGACGGGCAGAGGAGGCTAATGGAACAATCAGCTTCATCGCTGTCAAGCCGGACGGTGTCCAGGTATGCAACAAGAATGGCTGAGACTTTGCCTGATTGGAAAAATGCTGATGAGTTGTGCAGCGTGGCCTGGTTGGCGAGATCATCTCCCGTTTCGAGAAGAGAGGGTATGAGCAACAGCCATAAGACGTGCACCCTGACTCGACCACAATCCTGACCATCTCCCAGCTTCAAGCTTGTCGCCATCAAGCTCGTCACCGCCAGCAAGGAGCACCTCGAGAAGCACTACTCCGACCTGAGCGAGAAGCCTTTCTTCAAGGGCCTCGTCACCTGTACGTCGATCTACAATCAAGAGCGGATACTCTAGGACAAACATTAACGGATACACACTAGACATGGGCAGCGGCCCCATCTGCGCCATGGTCTGGGAGGGCCGTGAGGTCGTCAAGACTGGCCGCCAGATCCTCGGTGCCACCAACCCGCTTGCTTCCCAGCCGGGCACCATCCGTGGCGACTTCGCTATTGTAAGTTTACATACCAACTTAACTCCGCATGATAGAGTATGTGCTGATGCTAATGTTTGCAGGACGTCGGCCGCAACGTCTGCCACGGCTCCGACGCCGTTGAGTCCGCCCAGAAGGAGATTGCCCTGTGGTTCGACAAGAGCGAGATCCAGAGCTGGAAGCAGGCTGGCCACGACTGGGTCTACGAGAAGTAGATGCACTACTCTACGAACTTGCAAGAAAGAGGGCTTGATTGAGGCGTATGCACAGCATTAGCAATGGGTAGAAGAGCGACACGGCTCCAAAAATCTGAAAAGTCGTCGAATTCTGTTTCTTCTTGTCATGCCCTCACTGATGAGGATGTGATATGTCTGGTGTAGTACAGTATGGTGAGTCCGTTGACCAGCAGCTTGGTCGACACATTAAAGACGCCAGTGAAGCATCCAAGACAGGAGTCCAGCAATCAAATCGATCGACGAGCAACCACCTCAAGCTGCATTGACTACTCCTTGACTTTACTCGACCGCTTCCTCTTCTGACGCGCTTTTGCATTCAGCACTGTGTCCTCAGAAAGGAACATGCGCTAAATGTACGCGAAACACATTGAACTTGGAAGCACCCGTGGGCAGCCCCGTTGACGGCTGAGTCACTATCACGTGCTGGCGCCGGATACAGCCGCCGCCTGTGGCTGCATCGGTCATCAACTCGACTGCTTCCTTGCCTTTCTACATTCCGGGACACCCATCACAACAGTGTCGTCATTCGATACCTACTCCTGGGCGTAATATTCGTTGAGAGTTGGTGGTGTAGGACAGGACAAAAGAGTGAATGACGATGGCGACGAAGCGCAAGGCGCAGGCGGCAGGAGGGCGGCCGGCGAAGAGGACGGCCTCTGGCATGAACACGCCCGTCAGCCTCGACAGCGACGAGGACTTTAGCGACAGCGATGCGTATGTGTCAAGCGCCGATGACAATCTGGCGACCGCGTCGACCACAAGGAAGAAGGATCGGAAAGAGAAGCACAAGTACGATGAGGTAGTCAAGCAATTCCAGCCATCTGCCTATAACACAGGACGGGCAAATGTCGCCCACGATCCTGCCAGCCGTCTTTTCAAGCCTCAACATGACTTTTCAGATGAGCCACTCAAGCCTGATCACCGACTGCGTCCACTCTGGATCGACAGGCATAATGGTCGCATTGTGCTCGAGACCTTCTCTCCAAGTTTCGCACGGGCGCAACAGTTCTTAATCAACATTGCCGAGCCGCAGAGTAGAACAACAAATATGCATGAATATACCATCAGCACCCACAGCCTCTTCGCAGCCGTATCCGTAGGCATGACGGAAGCTGATATCCTCAAGCATCTGGATACGTTCTCCAAGACGAAGCTCCCTGAAGGCATCATCAATTTCGTAAAGAGTTCCACGAGCTCGTTTGGAAAGGTGCGGCTCGTGCTCAAGCACAATCGGTATTTTGTTGAGAGCAATGAAGCGGCCATTCTGCAGAAGCTACTACGCGAACCAGCCATCGCGGCCTGCCGAATCGAGGACACAGGCGAGCTTCAAACCGAGAGGGCTGCTACGAAAGGCAACTTGATCATCCCTGGTACCAGAGATGCTGTTCAGAATAAGGAAGCTGCTGCAGCTCTAGAGCAGCAGAAGAAGCAGCGTCAGCATGATGAAGAGGAATCTGACGATGAGTTTGGCGGCCGTGAAGCCGAGAAAGACATGACCGACTTTTTGCGCGAGGAAGAGGATGATGACGAGATAGATCAAGTGCACTCGTTTGAGATTGACGGCAGCAAGATCCAGACGGTACAGGAGCATTGCGATGTGGTCATGAAACTACCGTTGACGCAAGAGTACGATTTCCGAGCTGACGAACACAATCCGACGTTGGACATAGACCTCAAGCCCAGCACCCAGATTCGATACTACCAAGAAACCGCTTTGAGTAAGATGTTTGGAAACGGACGAGCCAGAAGCGGTATCATCGTCCTGCCATGTGGCGCCGGAAAGACGTTAGTCGGCATTACCGCCGCATGCACGGAGAAGAAGTCCGTCATCGTTCTCTGCACATCAGCCACCAGCGCCGGGCAATGGAAAGCCGAATTCGTCAAATGGTCCAACGTCAACCCAGACGACGTCGTGGTCTTCACCTCCTCTGAGAAGAGTCGGATCCCCAACCGCGCCTGCATCATCGTTTGCACCTACTCCATGGTCACGCAAAACGCCCGCCGCGCACACGATAGCCAGCAAGTTATGGACCAGATCACCTCGCGCGAATGGGGGCTCATGGTCCTCGACGAAGTTCATGTCGTGCCTGCCGAGATGTTCAGACGAGTGACCGAACGCATAAAGACACACTCTAAACTCGGTCTCACCGCCACCCTGCTCCGTGAAGACGACAAGATCAAGGATCTGAATTTCCTTATCGGGCCAAAACTTTACGAAGCTAATTGGCTCCAGCTCAGCGAGGAAGGGCATATCGCCCGCGTACAGTGCGCTGAAGTCTGGTGTCCTATGACCACGGAGTTCTATGGCGAATACCTGCTTGCGAAGACTACGAATAAGCGATCCCTGCTTTCTACTATGAATCCAAGAAAATATCAGGCTTGCCAGTTCCTTATCGACTTTCACGAAAGAAGAGGCGATAAAATCATCGTGTTTTCGGATAATGTGTATGCATTGCAGAAGTACGCCATGGGGATGGGGAAACCATTCATCTTTGGTGAGACGAATCAACGAGAGCGCGACACTGTACTCCAGAACTTCCAATTCAACGACGCAGTCTCCACCGTCTTCCTCTCCAAAATCGGCGACACCTCCCTCGACCTCCCCGAAGCGACCTGCCTCATCCAAATCTCTTCCCACTACGGCTCCCGCCGCCAAGAAGCCCAACGACTCGGCCGCATCCTCCGCGCCAAGCGCCGCAACGACGAAGGCTTCAACGCCTTCTTCTACTCCCTCGTCAGCAAAGACACAAACGAAATGTACTACTCCTCCAAACGCCAGGCCTTCCTCGTGGACCAGGGCTACGCCTTCAAAGTCATCACGCACCTCAATGGCATCGATCGCATGCCGGGCCTCCAGTTCTCGACGTATGAGGAGCGCATGTCGTTGCTGACGGATGTGTTGTTAAGGAGTGAGACGGAGGGAGAGGAGGAGAGGATTGTGGATGATTTGTTTTCTTCGGATAGGGGGGTTGGGAAGAGGAGTGGGGGGAGGAAGGGGGGTGGAGGGGTTAAGAGGCAGGCGGGGACGTTGAGTAGTCTTGCAGGAGGGGAGAATATGGCGTATATGGAGTATGGGCGAGGCAAGGGCGGGGCGAATAAGCAGTTGGAGAAGGCGAGGAGTGCGTTTTTTCGGAAGGAGGAGAGGGAGAAGGACAGGCGGAGGAAGAATGCTGGGAATTTGTTGTAAGGGGCAGGGGGTGCTGGAGGTGTGTGGTGTGGCTATGTTTTGTCTTGCGAGATCTGGAAGCTGGGTATGAGCTGTAGCATTGGAAGTGCTGTAGTGCCATCATTGACGGGTTGAGCAGAGATATCAGAGTGGGCGAGGATTGAATCCGCCCGTGCCTAGATCAGAGTATTGACCCGAGTCTCTCGAGCGTTTCGGAACACTCGTCGCCCTCTTTATCGAAGATTCCGCACCCGACATGCAGTAAGTTAGAGTGACAAAGTCACATCCGCGTTGGACGCTTGGGAGATCTGTACCATTCATTTTCCCCGCTCAATGGTTGCCTATGGCGCGAGGATGTGAGCATTCACATCTCTTCATTCTATTGTTTCTGATGTGGTCTAGGTGGCACAGCATGATACTTTGACGCAGAGAGTATCGTGACATTGTGAGCACGAAGATGCTAATGTACGCCGGCCGAAAAAAGAAGCTGGGGGTAAAAGCGGCTCCGCGGAGAGAGAGATTGTAGTGTGGAAGGGTCACAGCACCAGCAACTATGCGCCAGACCTTGCAACCTTCGGCGACACGATGTCGTACCTGTGTCGACCTACTTCTTCTTGGTCAACTTTGTGAGCGCATTTTCCACGCAGCAACGAAGACCTGTTCTCGAGTCGCCAGCACACCCCCTCGGTTACTGCTCTCCCGGCCGACAATGTCGTTGCTTAACGCCGTCTGGTACACGTCGGCTGGCTCATGCGCCTTCTTAATGCGTGCGGCCTATTATCCGGACAATGGCTCACTACACCCTGCACACTGCAGAACAAAAGCCCCGTAGCGCACTTGCCCCCGCCGATCGTGCTTTGCGCTCTCTACGCTCTCGCGGATCCGCTCTACTCGGTCTTCATCACCTGGCTTGCCATGTCACCTTGGCTGCTTGCTGGCTTGATACCGAGTATTTTCCATCTTGTTCTTGGGCTGTGGATGCCGAACGATCTGCTGTACTCCATGCTTCCCACCGACCACTCCGGTCGTCGGCGGTGATCCTAGCCACGACCCAAAAGATCGTGTTTCCCCACCCCAACTAGCGAAGCCAGCATGGGTAATCAGGATGCGCAGATGGAAGCTCTCCGTACCGCTGTTCCTGCCTGTCAACACATCCGCGGCAAGCGATGCAGCAATGCAGCTTTTGCCCCAGAGTCTCGATGCTCAAACACCTGCCAAGAAGACATACCAAGGGATATTGATCATGGATCGGGTGGACGTGATCGCCTATCTGTTTTGCTGCTATGTTGATGTTAGTATTAGCTGGGTGTGCTGTTGAGCTCATTATATTGGGCAGTACGGACTGTCGCTCTACACCCGCGAACAGCTCCTCAATCTTGCCGTCTTGATCTTGATGCGCGCCGCCATGAGGAGGCTGCTTGGTTTGAGTGTGGTGTTTGTACGGTATCCGGGTGCCCCGGAAGAACTGTCTGGGACTCATCGAGGCAGTGGGTCAATGATATGGGAGGGCAGCTTGAGTAAGAACAGGATGAGGTCGGCTTGAGCGAAGGTCGCTCTGTGCAAATCCTGCTTCCCACGTCCTTTATTTATGTACTCTCATTCCTTCATGCCGGCACACGACCCTGCAGCCACTTGCCAATTATTCTCGATATAGGCTGCCAGACATCGTATATGGCCTCATCCTTCTCGTCATTCACAACGCTGTGGCCACCCACAACGCTGTGGCTTATTTATGCCGCAGCAATCAATGATCCATGCGATACACGTCCCCTGCGTTCACGTCGGCCCATGCAAGGCTAAGGGCGTGCAGCTCCTCGATGGCGGCTTTGACCTGCTGATGCCATTGCTCATGTATCCATGCCGGATCCAGAGGCTCGAACTGAGCTGGTCGGAGCATTATATTAGTGTCAACAACATGCCAATACATCCCCTCTCCTCTCGTGCTTGTGCCAGAAATATTGCGGCTCCCGATTTCATTGGTAGCCGTAGATCCATCGACCTATACTCTGACGATGTTGTTCAGCGCAGGATTGGATCGCGTCCTCATCCTCGAAAAGGCCAAACCTCCAACCATCGTCTCCTCTCCGCCTCTGTCGCTGAGTGACGCGAGATGAAGTCATCCTTGAGTCGCGTAATATGCTCCTTTCCCATGTTGTACTGTTCGTGGGTCACGGAGCCATCCCAGCCACGGTAGCCTCCGATACTACTTAGAAACTCGGTCATGAGCTCTATGCTTTGTGCCCAAAGAGCATATTGCTCGTCATGAATCAGTTGGTCCTCGTGTGTAAAAGCCAGCGGGCAAGGCTCTGCAACAGGGTCATCTACGAGCTGATCCCACTGCTGCTGTAGTTGGATCAAAAGCTCCTCAACAAGCAGTTCGCCATCGCTGAAGATGTTCCCTGCAAGACTAGACAATCGACCGAGCAGGCCTTGGCCGAAGCGGATAGCCCGCCTGACGTCGTCGCATTGGCACTCGAGCTCGATTTCATAAAGCTTCCATAGTATTTGAGCGCCTCGCAGCGTCTTTGCAGCGAGCTGCTCGTCCTTGCTGAGACTTTCGAAGTCGTCAGGTAGTCTTATAGCGTCAGCATCAAAGGTGTCTGGAATTTCGCCATCGAACTCGAGAAAAGTCGGATGCCGGGCTTGCGCGAAAAGCGGAGCCGCGTGCACTGCTTGCCAATCAATGATCGCTGTAATCTGCGTCGGATCGTTCTCATCAACGAACATATTGTCCCAATGTAAATCAGTGTGCCAGAGGACTGGCCGCGAGAGAATTGGATCAGCCGGCTTCAAATAACTGGCCACCTTCTCGAAATTTCGCAGAGTCCGCATCTTTGTTTGGGAGTTCTGCTGGTATTGGCCAGGACCATTGTAGAATCCCTGAGGGTCTGGAAATTGTGAGGACCTCTGCAGACATGCCATTTCCCGCTCTGCAATTGCGAGATTGTATTCTTTGACCGTTGACCACGGTCCTAGATTGTCCGTAGCACCAGCCCGACCATGATCATAGAAATTCCTGTCTGTGGTTGGACCAATAACAAATTCTGGAAGTGTCCGGTTGTTTTCTGACGGCGGGAGGACGACTTGGCTCGCCTTGGTGCATTTCAGATCTTTTGCGTAGTAAAGGCTCCCGTACATAGGAAGCGTTGAGGACGCGAATGCAGCTTCATAGCTCACGAGCTTATGAATTATGGCAGCTTTTTGACGATCTGAAATCGTCGCCCAGACCTTATGCAGTTCGATACCAGGACATCTTTCCATCAAGATGTACTCTGCGCCAACAGGATTGTTTGCAGACGAACTCCAAGCATGGATCGAGGGTACAGGAATACCAAGAACGTTCCGCGCATAATCCATTGTAGCCACTTCGCTTGCGGTGGTGAAATGATCATAGCCTGCATTTGGATTGGGCAGTTTGGCGACTATTTCTTTGCCGTCATCCATTCTGAGCAGGAGAGCTTTGTTGTAGCTGCCCTCGGAGAGCTTGACGAGTTTCACACAGGAATGTGAACCAACCGCCGGCGCCGCAAGCTGTGCAAGGGCCGTAACGTTGAATTTTCGCCACCGACACCGCATTTGCTGTTCTTCATCCCAGAGCCAGCGGGCAGATGTGTGAGTGTAGAGCGATTCCGGGTCATGGTCGATCGAGAGTGTGCGTCCGCGTGAAGCAATGGAGCGCTTGAAGACACCACTGACTCTAGACAACATGGCCGCAGAAGCACTTGCGCTGGAAATCCGAGAATGTAGATAGCATCAATTTGCTTTGCTGTCTTGTCCTAAAGTGAGGAAGCGTGAGTGAGCCCCTAGTGGCAGGAATAATATCAGCGGTTGAGCAGACTGTCTCGTCCATGCCGAGTATTCCGTCTGCAATACCGTAGTGTGCCCTCAGGGTGATCCTGGAAGTAAGTGCTTCACTCTCATAGACGATGAAAAGCGAGTTGGTACAGGATCAGGGTTGGCAAGATAGTTTAGTTCTGGTCGTACAACACCACGCTCTTAGAACCACAATCGATAAGCACCACCTAATTGCCACTGTACCTGGCCCTGATCGCGGTTGTCGTGCCCCCGATAATTCTTAACATCACAGCGTCGAATTTGCAGATTCTGGACTCGTCAGGATTGCATGGCGCCGTCTGCGTCAAGGATTTGTTAGCTTGTTTTCGTGATGGCAATGGTCTGCAGAACCTATACTGACTTCACCGCACATCTGCTGGCGGCCGGTCTCAAGACTTGTGCAAGTGCCGGGCCATTGCCTATCATCACATATCTGGCACCTCCAATTGTTAGCAAAGCTGCAGAAATTGGGTTTAGAGAGGTTGATGACAGTAATACGACTTAGTCCTGCCCAAGCTTGATGCGCGAATAGGAAGGTGATGATTGTAATGGGATGCATTTTAGCTGCTGCTGCTCTGGACAAAGGTGACCAATACTGTGAGTTGTAGGCAGTTGTCCACAGCGGTACCTAACACATGTGCGGGAATATAAAGGATTAGAGACGATGATTTGCAGATATGTCTCGGCCATATTCTAAGCTGGAGTGATATCGCTCTTGGGTCCTGCGTTGACAATACGGAGCACATAGCCACTCATAGGCCGCCAGATCGAAGGAGCGAGATTTGTGCACAGCTTTATGTCTCAGCAAAATAATGCCGACGTTTTGGCGTCTAAAAGAGGTTCCATATTGATGGTGAGACTGTGCCAAAATTGCCGCGACTCGGTGTCGATCTGTCCATCGCAACAAATCAGCATCTCATGACCAGCGAGCAGCCTGTTTGGAGAACTGCTAGCTGACATTGTCGATCACTCCAAACGGGCTGCTCGCTGGTCATGAGATGCTGATTTGGCTGGGTGTTTGCTGAGCACAAGGCGAGTTCGGGTTTTGCAGACAGCTCACCGTCAAGCTTCTCCATTTCGCATTCCTCCCCTTGCTATTGAATTGATGTTGTGAACTCAAGTTTTCCCACCCGTGTAGCACATCACGGCGCCACCACGAAACTTGAATCAATGGCTCCTGGTGGCCTTGAGAGCGCACCTGAAATTGATCCTGGGAAAAATCCAACACTCTATTTGATTGCATTGCAGAGCCGAAGTTGCTCCTCATGCGGTCATCAATTCTTTGAGGCTGTAGTTCGGTAGGTGTAGCACTGCCTTTCTTTGGCAGATGTAAAATCAAAGCGAGGTTCAAGAGTCATTGGTCAGGCACGCAGATGGGAGAGCGATGCAAAATGGCATCCACCGGCGCGGCGTTCCAGACTTCTGTACACGATAGTGTGCGTACTGAAGTCAACGGAGAGGCATCTGACACTTTTCAGGAGACCACAAGGATCATCCTCCTTGAAGCCTAAGGCTCCGGTGCCGCTGACCTCATTGCTGCTGAGCACCCTGTAGCAGCTTATGATGATAGACATGGTAATCTTAGTATTCAGAGTATTGAAAAGATGAGGAGGAGCAGTGTGGACCACGGAGTCGTAGAGCAACAGGGAAGACGGCGCTGGGACGTTCTCCTGCTTCCACCGCTGATGAAAATGGAGGCTTTACAGCTCGACCAACGAGTCGTGAACCCGGCTATGTTTGCTACAGCTGGGATCCTGCAAGGCTGCACTTTCTCAGACGTAGGTATGATGACTGTGGTAGGCTTTGTCAAACGTTCTCATGGGCCGCAAGTGTATTATAGACCCCTTATTTTCTGTACATGAAGTGTCTTCTTCGAAAGCAACGACGCGCCCACTGATCTGCCAGATGCTCTCAGCTCTTGTCAAGCCATTATAGAAGCGAATCGGAAGTCGATTGTCCAGTGTAACCGTCGTAACTCTGCGTATATCCCGGAAAGATACTGAACTGGCTCTTGTCGATCGCTTCGAGCTTCGTGCAGCCGAATGTCTGCGTGGCATTGCTCAAGATGGGAGTAAGCATATTCAAGCCTTGCTGGATGTCCGAAAACACTGTCGAAAGAAGATCGGGCAATCCTTGGATGGTAAGCTCGAAGAAGTAACAGAACAGATTGTTTCCGCTCTGGAGGTTGTTGATCGAATATACATTGCTGGTGATGTTGTCCGGGTCAAAACCAACAAATGAGCCGACCGTACCAGTATTGCCGCCAATGTCGACGAACTCGAGGTTATCTTTGCCGTAGGTTGCATAGATGGCATCAAGCTGGGCCTCAGGATAGTCGTAGGGGTCAAGAACGTTCCGCGTATACCAATTGTACGGGATCCGCTCGTGACCCGGCGTGTAGGTAAAATTGCCATCATCACCTGTGATAGCGTAAAACGACTTGAGAACATTGCCATCGAGCTTTCCGGCAGGATATTCGGCAGACTTGTTGCCCATCAGGCGGAAGATGAAGGACCAGGCGGCATGTTCGGCCACGAAACCAGATATGGGAGCATTGAAGAAGTATGGGTTGTTGTCAATGGATTCCTGGAAGCGTGCTGCGCGTCGATCGATCAGGTTATCGATGTTGTAATCGTCTTCTGCTTTGCCGACATCGTAGAGGTCTTGCCATTGGTTCATCTGCAGAAGGTAGTCGTTACCACTAGAGACGAAGGAGGCGGTTAGTAATTGCTCCGCATACTGTACGCACACGACCAATTCGTACTATTGGTAAAGATCACCCCTTGTGGGCGACCCATCATTTTCATATTTGTTGTGGGAACCTGAAATGCCCCGCGGCTGACCAAGAAGTCCCAGCCCGAGCGGTGCGGGTACTCTAGCATCTGGGCCTCCGATTGACCACTGGGTGAGGTCTCCAGATATAACAGCACCATAAACAGCTAGAAACAGCGCAATGCTTGGACCGAGGCCAAATACTGTACAGAGTTATCAGCGGATGACCAATCGCACATATGTACTGTCTAGCAGAAGCCGCAAGACGCACCTGCCGTAGTCTGCGCGATGAATTGATCGATCGTGGCGATACCGTTGTGAGGGAGGAAGTTGTGGTTCTACGCAAAGAAGTAGTTGAAAATCAGCACTATCACATTTTGCACAGTTGCCTCCTCGCGATGATCTGACCGCCAATGCATTGAGTCCCGGACATGGACCACGCTGATCTGTTGGTCCAGGTGGAACGAACTCATGTTCGCCGGTCACATCGACTAGTTGCTGCGAAGCGTCGAAAGGCGGTGATATAACACTGTCGAGCTGCCTCCTTCTCAAATCATTCGCATCGGTCGCTTCAGGATAGGCATTAAAACTGGGAAAAGCTATGCCCGCGCCAATCAAAGTCAATAGGGTGATAGGGAACCGCATTGTGCTCAATGACACTCGCGCAGAGCGGCTCTGTGGTACAATGATAGTCGTGCAGGCTGGTCAAAGAGCCTCAACGGTACACATGCCTGTAGACTCTCTTGCGTCGACAAGCGCATACGACCAGCCATATGTTCCAACGCCATATCTCTCGATGCGTCACTTTGCCCTCGACGCAGCGAAGTGAATCGAGCATAAGATCTGCGCTGGAATACCAAGTGTTCCTGAATCGCCGTAAGAGAAGCGCTTAAGGTTGCCGGGGAAGTCGGCCAGCAGAAGTTTCGAGCACGGAGGACCGTTGCAAAAGTCTACTTTAGCGGCCATATGGCCTAGCGAATCGTAGCGAAGACTGCTCTGGGCTCAATTGAAACCCAAAACAAATTACAGCCCAATTCATGAACCTCCAGCGTGGAGCCACAGGTATCAGTTCTCTCGACACCACATTCATCGGGAAGTATAATCACATCATACGCATCGATCGGAGCAGGTACATCAGCACAATAATCTGCAGAGCAACGCTTTTCGACCCTCCCGAATAGTCTAGTGGTTCATCGACGGTTGACCATTTGCACGAGCTCATAGTCCGTGTACGGCGACGCAACGATAAAGCGCAGCTTCATGATAGTGTGCCAGCAGCAAAACGTAGCTCAATCACTGTGAGCAAAAAATCCCGCTTCAGATTCGTGCTGCTACTTGAGCTGCTTACATCAAGCACGAGAATGTTATGTCAAAGACCAACCCCCTTCCTTCATCTGAGCCACATTGATACTGACACTTCTTTGATTATCCCATTCTCAGTGCCGAGGAGGCTGGAGGATCACGTCTTCGCTGCCAAAGCTTTCGTAGCTTGGGATGACTCGCAGTGCTCTCGGATGTGATCCATAACCCAGCATTGAGGAGGACTTGTCATCACTTGAGACCCCGTCCTCCGACCACATGGTCGATGCCCCTTTTTGCAACGACGATTTTCCGTCAGAAGTGTTGTTAGTCTCCAACGATTGTTTGGTGGGCAAATTATCCTGGCCAACAGAATATGGTTGACCTTCCGGGTGGTTATTGTTATATACCATTTCGATGTCATGCTCAATGTGAAAACCGGACGCCTGGAATGTGCTGAAGAACTTTTTGTTCTTCTCCTGCTGCTTCTTGCTCTTCTCCGAAGTCTGGCCTGATGAACCACTCCGTCTGGAGGAGAACTCGTGGATGTGGATTACGAAGGCTTGGAAGGCTGTGGACCAACTGTCAGAACAACATTGCGAGGTCCAGAAAGTCTGTGGTGATTTGTAATCATACCATAAGCAGAGCCGCACAAAATGGCCAAATTGACTTCGATGAACGCCCTAATGCATCTGCTTAGCCACCATACAATGATGCATTGCAATTGGAGGAGACATACCACATGTCTGCCCTGTTAATATTCTCCACAAGAGGCCCTTTGTGGTCGTTATATCTGGTGAGGTAATAGAGGCGCAGACATCCGGCAATAATGGAGACACCACCAGCAGAGAGTAATGCAATGACCTGTAGTCTTTTCCGAAAGGGGACATTGAGCATCCAGACCAATGGAATCGGGAGGGCCAAGACCATAATGTCAGTAGCAAGGGTGATAGAGTTGACGGCTGAGCTGCAGTCAGCAATAGTTCCCCCGTGACACCCTTCACCTGCGATACCCTCTCGTGTGAAAGCTGCACTTACAGAGAGCCCATTCGTTCAAGGAGATGCATTGGCCCCCTGTCTCTGTTGGCGTCCAGAACTTCGAGATGGGAACACATTGGACGCCCCAAACAATCATCGAGCAAGCCCAGTGCGCAACCAAGAGGGCCACCACCACGCCAGCCGCCCATCGAAACGACTTCCATAGGTCGAGTTCTGCATGTCTTGACTATCAGCAATTGCAAGTCCTTGGAGTTGTCCGCGGGTACGTACTGATCCGTAGGAGCAGTAAGCAAATCGCCAGCTTCACCAGGAAAAGAGCTGTGATCGAGAAGAATTGATAGATCCATGCAAGCTGAGGAAGTCAGCAACATACTGGAGCGCAGTCCTTCACGGCACATCAGGCACCTACCAGAAGATTTTCATGAACCCAGCGCAAACTCAGAGGTTTGTGGAACTGAACGTTGGACAAGACGAGCGTCGTGGCCAACCCAACGTCCGACAGATAGCCAATGATCATTATCACATCGTCCCATCCGGCCTTACGCTTCAAAACAACGATAGCATAACCGCGAAGAAAGGTTGCAAGTGCTATAGGCGCCATTTCAGTTTCGTGTGTTTGCGATGATCCCAGTCGTTGGCATGCTGGACTCACTCGATAAGGCTAAGAAGACCCCGACGACAATGTAATTCGTAGTCGCTGCTGATGGGGGAAGCGTCAAGTCTGAGGCGCTTATGACCTGACTGGAAGCCGATTCAGCTCTCGCTAATAAATGCCAACGTGAATCCTGAGACATCGTGTTGAGGTTCTGCTTCGAGGTGCAAGAGCGATGGTGGAGGAGAGACTTGGGGCTATGGGAGGACAAGCATCCAAGAATTTAGCGCCTTGGAGGTCACTGGACATCTTGATGTTGTAAAGATGTCGAATGCCCAGGGACGAAGATCCCTGTCGATGTTCCCATTCTTTGCTCTGATCCGGCGTATATTGACTCCCTATCATTCACGTCGCATTTCAAAGCCAATGTCGAGCAACTCGTCCAATTACACTTTCACGGTGCACTGCATTACACACGACGAAGCTGAACAACCAGGCTATTGGGCACGAATCTGTAGTCAGCCCGAGGGTCCAAAACTTCCCCACCCGGAGAGCAGTCAACAGTTTGGACGGTCCGCTTGCGCCTGAAGTGCAACAGAGTTTGTGCTTACAGAGGGCAGTTCAGGCCCGCCTTTCCCGATCAGGGATCTGCCTGTCAAGTAGCCAACAACCTCGTGCCCTCCGCCAATCAAAAATGCTTTGATATGTATCAGGTTTGTTGCGCTTCCATAAATCAACCATCAATAAAAACCCTGGTCCTTGCAAGTTGCACCGCTGCGATCTGCAAGTCAATGGTCGTAGCACAGTCGTAGTCACCTGGCAGCAAGACCTCGAAAAGGACAAACAACCGTTGACCTTGATTTTAGCATGTCGCAGACCTTCAGGTCGAACCAGGAAGTACGTATGATTGGGCATGCGGCATCGTCTCTCACAGCGAATTGCTATTGTCGATTGCGTCTGAGGCCAAGGAGCTAGTACCATGTGCATCAAGCTAGTGGTCGAACATACCGTGTTACCGCGCAGACCACTGGCGGGAAGGCCTCCCGATCAAGCATGAGAGGGCAATCATTGCTGCGTTCTAGGGATGTTTCTTAGGACGGCTCGTATTGCGCTTCATGCTAAACGAATGACAGATCAGCCTGTTGTGGTAGGCCGCTGGAGACTCTCACAGTAGGTGCAGCCATGGACAGTGAGGGCTCGGGCTGGGCACGACTAATGGATTGCCAGCCGGAAAAGTGAGTCGAGAGGCAGAAGCGCACTGCAATGTGAGGTAATGACTTTGCTGGTCACGTGTCAACGGTCTTTGTGATCCGTTGGTTTCGTGTCAGTGATCTTTGTGATCTGAGACATACACGTTTTGACTACATTCATCCAGCGGAGCGCAGCGTTCTGTCGGCATGAGTCGCAGGACAATGTTCTCAGGTCGTGATTGAAAGTTGTGATTGAGTCTCAGATGCAATTTGGTTCAAGGTCTAGGACCGGATTGACAGAGAGGTTAAGATGCACTGACCGGATCTTGGTCCAAGGGCAAGAGATAGCGACGCAGGAACAAGCATGAACACATCATCTGTGCTTGCTGCAGATCAATCCTCCGTACACCGGATCTGCTATTCGTGGCCTCACGCAATCGGCCACCGAATCACCGGCAGAGCACGGATGGTGACGCGAATAACGTCGCATTTGCCACTTGAGCAGATATGCATTGGGGCCTTCCGCTACGAACGTTGTTCGAAGCAAAAGGTCGTGGGCAGGGTTCTTGACTCTTGACCAACCCCGCTAAGCAGATGACCAGCATGTCTGCACGTCTAGATGTCGTGGGAGGCACAGTGTATGACCATTTGACCGGCTCCGGTTACAATATTCGCTCTCTGGTCCCTGGCATTGACACTTCGCAGAGCCTGTCCGCCAGCTCTCGTAGACAGTATCCAGATAATGTCTCATCCCATGCGGCGCATGCCATGACTGCGATATTGTGAAGAACACAAAGTCTCAAGACATCTCTGTCTCGTGAGAGGTATGATCGAGTTCGAAACGGCACATCGAATCTGTGTGCGGGACAGACGAGTCTGCGATGGTAGGCAGTCAATTGAGCCCACTTTGAGTACAAAAACGAAGCCCGTCCCTCCGTTTCGCCAAACCTGCCACATACCATCATTGCCAAAGCGAATCGCATCTGTCAACAGATCAGCATTTCCCGAAACCTTACCATCACCTTGCATTCCAATCTAGACGTCCACGAAACAAGACCACAGCATCTGCAAAGTAAGCGTATCACAACCGTGTCACATCATGCCTGACAGCACCAACCTAATCAATAACGCAACAAACAACCCTTCTAACACAGCAGACACATCCTCGCTCCAGGAACCCAGCAGCGGAAGCTCTTACAATACCAGCTACAGCGGATACGAGCATGCCACTGCGCACGGCTCATTGTACCCTTCTGGAGGCGAGCGAAAGGGTGCATTGAGCTACCCCAGCGGCAACGTCAGGTGGACACGATCGTAGAGGGTGAAAGCATCGTGCGCCGTCCACCGTATCGGGAGGAAGAATGCAGAGCCAATTCGCGATTGCGAGGTTGTCAACAGATGCGGGACGTTGTTGGGCCGGATTGAGATGAGAAGGGCCCGTGTCTTCAGTACTGTAGTGCATCAGTAGGAACCCGTGTTCTAATGGTGTAGTCAAATGATTTAATTGGGACCTCGGCGATCTTAAAAGCATCAACGCTGATGCAATCGTGTAGCACCGTATTCGCCAACTCAATCGCTTGCTGATGGTGACTGCATATCGCGTGAAACAGCCCCCGCTCACGTTATCACTCAACCACACCACCTCCTAGCACTCCTGAACATCCTCACCCATGGCCCAAACTCGCCCCAGTCCCTCGCCTGACTCTTTGGCACATAGCTGCCGACCTCCTTCAAAATCGTTCGTTCCGGATGCGGCATCAGCGCCAGAACCCTGCCATCGGGCGTTCGCACACCCGTGATGCCCAGCGGCGACCCGTTAGGGTTATATGGATACTTCTCCGTATGCTTTAGATAGTTGTCCGTATACCGCAGCGACACGAGACCTTGGTCAATGAGCGCCTGCGGGGAGGAGCTGCCCGTCTTGGGAAATTGCGCTCGGCCCTCGCCGTGCGCGGTGACGATGGGGAGGTAGGATCCGTGCATACCATGCAGGAATACGCTGGGCGGGTGCTGGGGTGGATCGGAAACCTCGACCATACAGACTCGGGCCTCGTATTGCTCGCTGATGTTCCTCTCGAACGTGGGCCAGTCCTCAGCGCCCGGGATAATCTCAGTGAGCCTGGAGAGGAACTGGCAGCCGTTGCATACGCCGAGGGCGAAAGTATCTTTCCTTTCGAAGAAGTTCTTGAACTCAACGCGAGTGCCTTCGTGCAGGAGTACGCTCTTGGCCCAACCCTGGCCAGCGCCGAGGACGTCGCCGTAGCTGAAGCCACCGCAAGCCGCCAGGCCGACAACAGAGGCAAGCGAGAAGCGTCCAGACAAGATGTCGGTCATGTGGACATCAATGGGCGAGAAGCCGGCTGAAGCAAAAGCGAAGGCCATTTCTGATTGCCCATTGACACCTTGCTCACGCAGAATAGCAACTCGAGGCTTAGCACGGACTTGTGATGTAAGCGTAGTGGTGTAGCTGAGGATGTTCTCTTGAGGCTTGAATGTGAGCTTGTATCGAAGACCCGGGTCTTGGTCATCATTGATGTTGTCCTTCTCCGTATCAGCGCATTCAGGGTTGTCGCGCAGCCTCTGCAACGCCCAAGAAGTATGCAACCACTTCTGCTGCAGCTCCTTCCGAGGAGCGCGGAAAACGCAGTCGGCGCCGTGATAGAGGGCCAGGTCCTGCTTGCTCGCTTTTGGTACAGCACCAATAACGATTGGTCGTAGTGGTGCAAAGACTCCTCGGAACTCGTTCTCATCCTTCTTGCGAATCTGGAAAACGGCACCGAGCTCCTCGTTGAACAGCGTCTCGACCAAATCTTGTGTCCGCCCAGACTTGACAATGTTGTCCAGCATGACCTCCAAGCCACACCGCCCAGCGAACATCATTTCGACCAATGTAGTGAAAAGACCGCCATCAGAGCGGTCGTGGTACGCCAACACAATATCTGACTCATGCAGCTGCTCGATGGCGTGGTAGAAGTCCTTCAGCAGTTCCACATCCCGCACATCGGGTGCCTGGTCGCCGACCTGTCCAAACACTTGCGCCAGCGCCGAGCCACCGAGCGCTTTCTTGCCTTCAGCCAGATCGACAAACATGAGCACAGTCTCGCCGACCTCCTCCTTTCTGCGCAATGCCGGCGTCCAAGTGCTGCCTAAATCGTTGACAGGCGCAAAGGCAGTGATGACAAGTGACAATGGCGCAGTGACCTCCTTATCCGCCCACTTGGTCTTCATCGACATCGAGTCCTTACCCACGGGAATACTGATGCCAAGTTCTGGGCACAGCTCCATGCCAATGGCCTCGACGGCCTCGTATAACGCGGCCCCCTCTCCCGGATGACTACTAGCGGCCATCCAGTTGGCCGAAAGACGGATGCGGTTGAGCCTGTTCTCTACGCTGGCAGCAGCAACGTTCATGAGCGATTCAGCAACAGCCATCCTCGCCGAAGCTGCAGCAGAGATGAGAGCAAGGGTAGGCTTTTCGCCCATAGCCATAGCCTCGCCGGTCTTGATGCCGGGAGTAAGAGATGTAGCGGTGACTGAGACGTCGGCGACGGGCGTCTGCCAGGGACCGACCATCTGGTCTCTGACTGTCAGGCCACCAACTGAGCGATCGGCGATGGTAATGAGGAAGGACTTGGAGCCAACAGACGGTAGCGCTAGAACGCGGTCTAGTGCATGACCTAGCACAGCCTGCGATGTAGCTTTGGGCAAGTACGTGGACAGCGTGCTGTCGAAAGTCGGTAGTTTCAGCTTGCGAGAGTCAACGGTTCTGTGCATCTTTGGTGGCTTCCCAAAAAGAACCGGCATCGGCAAATCGATCGGTGTTGGCTCATCCTTCGAGTCGCGGTCCATAAGGATCAATCGCTGGTCCTTCTGCGCCTTACCGACAACAGAATATCCACATCGCTCCCGCTTAGCAATCTTTGCAAAGATATCAAGCTGATCCGGCGCAACAGCCATCACATACCGTTCCTGCGCCTCACAACACCAGATCTGCAGCGGACTGAGACTCTTGTCGGCATTGTCGATTTCGCGCAGCTCAAATCGAGCGCCAAAGCCAGCATCCTCGACCAGCTCAGGCAGGGCATTTGACAACCCACCCGCGCCAACATCGTGGATAAGCTGGATAGGATTATTGGCGCCAAGGGACGTGCAAGTATTGATGACCTCTTGCGCTCTCCTTTGCACCTCAGCATTCCCTCTTTGCACACTCGCAAAGTCCAGGTCCACACTGCCTTCGCCAGATTGAATACTCGACGCCGCGCCACCGCCAAGGCCGATCAACATAGCCGGTCCACCAAGCACGATCAAATGAGCGCCAGCGCTCACCGAACCTTTCTCCTTGAGCGCATGCTGTGGCCTGACTGTGCCCACACCTCCAGCAATCATGATAGGTTTATGATACCCTCTGATCTCCTCCTTTCCATCCCCAGCAGGTACTTTTGTCGTCAAGGTTCGGAAATATCCAGTGGTGCATGGTCTGCCAAATTCGTTGTTGAACGCAGCACTGCCGATGGGCGCTTCGAGCATGATATCGAGACTGCTCGCCAAATGTGCCGGCTTCCCAACATCCAACTCCCACGGCTGTCTATGCTCTGGAATTAACAGGTCCGATACCGTGAACCCAGCAAGTCCCGACTTTGGCTTCGAGCCTCTGCCAACGGCGCCTTCGTCTCTAATCTCACCGCCAGAACCCGTAGCTGCGCCTGGGTAAGGCGAAACGGCGGTTGGATGATTGTGCGTTTCCACCTTCGCTAAATAGTGCACAGTCTCCTTGATCTGCTTCCACTCGCCCGTTGAATTCTCAGGACTCCAGAGCGAGCCTTCGTGGCCAGAAAGTACCGCGGCATTATCGCTGTAAGCAGAGATGACGTGTTGTGGATGCGCGCTATGAGTGTTCCGAATCATCGAGAACAGACTCCTTGGCTTCTCCTCACCATCGATGGTCCACTTAGCATTGAACTGCTTATGCCGACAGTGCTCCGAGTTTACCTGCGCAAACATGAACAGCTCGACGTCAGTCGGATCTCGCTGGAGCTGGTTAGTATATGCATCGATCAGATAGTCCATCTCAGACTCGTCCAGCGCAAGCCCCAATTCCTTATTCGCCTGCCTCAACGCATCCTTGGGAGTTCCATCACTCTGCAGTAACTGCACCCTCTTCAGGGGCTGTGGAGGCAACTGCGCAAACATCTCCTCGAGTCTCGGGGGCTCCACAGACAGACTCTCGGTCATCCGATCATAAAGCGCGTGCAACGCCTCGCTCCCTACCTCCGTCCCCTCCTCGAACGTCGCAGCAAATACAACACCCCTTTCAATCCTCTCCACAACTCCGTCGAGCCCACAAACGTGCGCAATGCTCGTCGCCTTCGAGCTCCACGGACTAATCGTGCCAGCTCTCGGCACCACATAAAGTACCTTCACTCCATCCTCGCCCTCGACCTTGCCATTAATAACAGCCTGCAACAACCTTGCATAGAGCGAGTCGCTCGAAGAAGGATAAGCACCATACTCCAGCAGCTGATCCAAAACATCGATCTGCTGCGCCAGAAGCTCCCGGGAAGACGCAACATAATGCACCCAGATTGCCTGCAAATCCTTGGCTCCGACAGCCGTGGCAAGGCGCTTGAGTCGAAAGTCTGAAAAGGCGGCGCTGCCAGGAAAAGCACGGTAGGCCTTAGGCTGTGACGGCATCGCCATGATGTGTGATTGTATATTCGAGAAGACTCACGGCCGGGTGGCAGTGAATCGTGAGAGAGTCTTCTACATCGTGACTATTGTCAGCGATCCAAGGCCAAAAGTCACATTTTTGTTCCGAAGTTTTGGGTCCGGCCGATGCCGGCGCTAAGAAGCTTGTCTTCCAAGTGGCATTTAAAACATATCAGGCAAAACTGCGGCGGTTGTAGAGGTGCTACGTCACATAAGATGATCAATTTATCTTCAGCACTCAACATCTATGCCTCACGACACATCTTTGCGAAACACACTGATCTTCCTCGCCATCTTCATCTGCGCCTTCTTCCCCTCTGTCTTCCAAATAATCTTGCGACCCATTCTCTGGCCCCTGGACCTCCTCGCTGGCACAGACCTTTCTCCCAAGCGAACGCTATTACCGACTTGCAACTGTTGCCCACCAAGCAGCTGCCACACCCCAGTACCACAAATACCACAAGAAACTCAGCCCAAAATGGCCTGGATCCAGAAACAATTCACTCTCCCCTCCAAATCTCGCGGCGCATACCTCATTACGGACCACGTCACGCAATCAGTCCCAGAGATCAAAACCATCAAGACCGGTCTCCTCCACCTCTTCGTCCAACACACCTCTTGCGCCCTCTCTCTCAATGAAAACTGGGACGAGGAAGTGCGAGAAGATATGAGCGACGCGCTAGACCGCATTGCTCCAGAAGACAGGAAGGGCAATCTGTATAGGCATAGCGCGGAGGGGCTAGATGATATGCCGGCGCATATCAAGAGTGCGTTGATTGGGGCGAGTGTGAGTGTGCCAATTACGGATGGAAGGCTGAACACAGGGACGTGGCAGGGGATCTGGTATTTGGAGTTCAGAGCGAGTAAGCATAGTAGGAAGGTGGTGGCTACGATTCAGGGCGAGAAAATGTGACTTGGGACGCGGCAGAGATTGTAGCTGGGTCAAGCTGGAAGCTGATGAAAATGCATCAATGGGTAAGAGTTGAAGCGCTTCCGACTGAGGAGAGGTTGGCACGGTCATCGGCCCGAAGGTGCCGTCAGCTGCTATCGGTCAAGGCAACGGAGTGAAGTCACCTAGGACACGTGTGCTCTGTAAGGAGGAAGGGTAGGATATGACCAACGCACTCCATGGGATGACCATGAGATGGACCACGTGAGTCTCTGTCTCTCATTATCATTGCCACACAAAGCTAGTGTATATCATTGCACTCGTATGCCACCGCTTGCTCATACGGCGGCAGACGTGACTTTCATGCATGGGTGGCCGCCAAAGCATGACCAAATTAACCCTGTGACCCTTCTCCAAGAACCCCTCTCCTGGCAGCCATATCCACTCCTGGCAATCATATCCACAAGTTAGGCCCGTGTGGCCATCGTAAAGCTGCTGACCACAGTATGCTCACATGCCAACCCGAAACCGTCGTAGAATTTCGAGTCAATCCTCCTTCTTCTCCTGCTCGCGCAAGAAGTACCAGGCATCCTCATACTGCGGATACTGCTTCCACTCGCCGGCCAGCTCCTTGATTGACACGAAGGTACTACATCAGAAAATTTCCGAGTCAGCAAGGGAGTCTCAAAACATGGCCGAACCAATCAAAGAGGCACTCACCGCAATGTCGTCGACCCGTCCGGCTCAACACACCACATCATCTGGTCATCCTTGACACCCACCGGCTGCACCTTCCTCTTCTCGCACGCCCCCTCGCGCGCCGCAATCTTCATGTTATCCTCCTCCACCTCCTTCTTCGTACGGCCCTGCCACTTCGCAGCCTTCGGCGGCTTGTACTCCGGCTTCGGAGCAGGGGCGGGCACCATCATCGGCATTGGCATAGCCATCGGGTGGCCAGGGTAGCCCGGGTAGCCGTAGTAGCCCATCGGCGGCGCGAACTGCTGCGGTGGAGCGGCGTATGTGTACTGCATCGGTGGCTGCGGGTAAGTCATCATCTGCGGGTACTGGTACTGGGGAAGCGTGTAGATGACTTGGGGCTGCAGTGGGGCAGGAGCGGATTTTGGGCTGTCCGGCTTCTTGGTCTTGTCCGACTTCTCGCTCTTCGCCGTCTTGACGGTTTTGACTGAGACGATGGTGGACTTGTCATCGTCGTCGTAGGCTGGCTGGTAGATGTGGCTGCGAAGACCGTTGTGGGTGTCGTAGCCCACGACTGAAGCCGGTGGCGATTTGAGGAAGTCGCCGTCGTCGCCCCAGTGCTGATAGCCGTCGTCGCTGTCGGCTTTGGTGGTGGCGGTCATCTTGACGGTGATGGTCGATTTGATGGTGTATGATGGTTGATTGATGTTGATTGTGTTTGATGTTTGTTGATGTGGCTTGATGGTGGTTGATGTTGTAGTTGAGAATGAGGGGCTCGTGATGGCGAAAAATAGTGGTGAGGTCGGCAAATGCCGGACAAGCTGATCACATGCGGGAAGAGCGACTTCAAGCGGATTGAGTGACTTACCCTTTTGATGGTAGTGATGCGATTCCTCGGGCGTTTACGCTTGCGCGATGGAGGCGCGTCTTCGAGTACGACCTCGGCAAAAGGCCAGCAGCACGGGAAACACATCTTTGTGGTATGATGCAGTGGGCAAGTCGAGTGGTCGAGTTGTCGAAGTTTTGAAGGCAAGGGCGTCGCCAAGTGGGGCGGCTCAATGAGTGTCAAGCCAGTGATGCCATCAGTCGATCGACCTGTTGACTGCAGGCGATCAACTCACTGAGACAACGGATGTCGATGACAGCTTGACGCAGCTGATTGATCGTTTGACGCGATTGACTGCAGGCCTTGGCTGACTGATCATACCACGGCCTCACGTCCCTGATCAACGGGCTCAGCGTCAGCATCAAGTTGTCGACTGGTTGACTGGAGTCACTGGTTTCGACGTCTCAGATCCACTTCGAGCGTCAAATCAACATCACTGGAGACAACTATACCACAGTAACGAAGCGACTCTCACACTGCAATCAACAGGCGGCGTTTCTCCGCTCACCATTGCATACGCTACACTCATTATGTCGATAGGCTACAAGGCAATTTAGAACTAGCATCATGAGGTCGTACAAGGTAGTGACGCAGAGAGGTCACCGTGTCTGGTTCTCCTAGGGCTCCAGCAAGCAACCCTCACAGCTCACGGCCTGGCGAATATTCGTTCAAACATCTTCTGTTTCCGCAAGCACATAGAACGACCCCCACCAGTTGCACTCAGCGTCTCAGACCTGGAGACTTCCTTCCATACTGGCATTCAGACAGTATCTGACGCTCGAGCAACAATGAGTGACGAAGCCGGCAGGAATGCGTACTTTGCTGCTTGGGTGTATGGGCCTCTTACAAGACTCGCTGGAAGGTCATGCAATCCTCACGCCTAACTTACTTCCAGAACATCTTATCCACCAGCTGCAATGGCCTCAATAGAGCTGCCAGTCAAGCAAACAAGCTCCAACCAAGAGCTTGGTACGAGTCTGTTCGTATAAGATGCACAGCTTCGCTACGAGACTAAACTCAGATCGCAATGGCGCAATGCTCACCACCAGATCGTGCCATCTGAGGCTGAGTGTACGACCGTCACACCCAGCCGGCGATCGAAGTATAGCAGGTTTTCGGCACATTGAGACTCGTGCAGTTGTAGAGTTGAATGGCAACTAGTGAGCGACGACGACGCCAGTACGATCGCGAGACAAATTGCAGATTCCTTGCGTTCTGCTGGCACCCGCGACTCATGTTCCAGCATTGCAGCAGTCCATCAGACGCGTTAGGGAAGCTGCAACCTTTGCCGTTGAAGGACGACACAGCAACCTCAATCCACCTAATAGAGCACAGACGCCGTGAAGAAATCATGTAAATGTACGTATCCATGACCGGTCTCCGCGACAGCGCGATCTAAATCTCAGGGCCTGCACGCGGAGGAGGTCCCGCCATTCCATTCCATGCATGAATATATCACATCCCACCATCCCATCGTCTCTCCAGCCGACCTCCGACTGCAACTCGAAATCGTCTGATGCCCATCCATGCTTCCGTAATCTTTGTCGAGGCATACTGCTCAAATGCCAAACAGAAACGCCATGCGCCATGCAAGAAGAAAATCAAAGTTCGGGACATCCAATACGTCAAAGCCGTCCTGAGCGCATGTGTGGCCCTCACGTCGGATTCGCATCAGGCAACCGCACCGCAATGTCGCCAGATTGCGTGATATACCGCACCCAGGGGAGACTGGGGTATTGGAGCTATTGTGGCAGAATCAGTATATGATCTTTCTGCAATCTCGATGGGAGATGCATGAACGTACCTTCGGCTCAATAATCTTCAAATACCGCACCTGAATCCCACTCGTCGTGAAATAAGGAATCTCAAATTTCACATTAATCGGCCTCTTCGCTTTCGAGGCCGCAGTCCCACCCATAGAGCCGCCGAAGCCACCCATCATGCCGCCACCGCGTTCTTCGTCGCCTCTGCAGAGACAGTCAGTACAAGCCTCTGATGATGAATCCAACAGGGGGTGTAAGGAGGATCGAGCACATACCTCACCGAAGGCAACCCCAACTCCGCCCTCATCAAAAACTCCTTCCCACCCCCAAACTGCTTGATCTTCCACACAATCTCCGAGCTCTCCGGCGCGTAATGCACGCTCCCCACATTCGTCCTGAAACGCGGCGTATCTGCATCATCAGGCACAGGAACATGGATCTCGACGTTATTCGCCGTGCTCCGCCTCTTGAATTGCGCCCTCGCTTTCAACATATACTCGATCCTGCTCCCGGAATGGCTCTCCACCACACACTCCACCCAGATCAGCGGCTTGACTTGCGTGTTGAGGCGGTAGGACATGAGCTCGAATTCGCCGTCTGGTGGGATGAAAGAGATAGTGCGGTCGTTCTCGAAGCGGGATAGACGCACGCACTGGTGGAACTTGACGTCTTCCATCTCGACGGACTTGCCACGCGAGGTGCGGCCGGTGGTTTCGAACATGACTTTGTCGTTGAGACCGAGGCGGAGCTCGGGCATGCCGGAGAGGTAGCATTTCATTTTTATGGCGCCCAAGATCTCAGACCGTAGCACGTTGCCTGTTGACGAGACGAGGAGGTTGAGGCTTTCGACCACGTCGAGGAAGACTTCGTTCTTGCGGTATCGGATGCCCTCGCTTCGCCAGGAGACGGCGTTGGTGACCGCGATTGGTGGTCGTGCCTGCACTTCTAATGCGTGGGATTCTTGTGTGATGTATTCTTGTAGGATCTTGACTTCGGTTGTTTGTGGGTAGCCAAAGTCCATCATTTCGTCTAGTAGTTCGTAGATCACGACGAAGTTGTCTCGAATACTCTCTTCTTCCAGCTCCTTGAAGTACTCGGTCATGACCTCGACCACCCGATGTAGGAACAATAATATCTCCATCGCATTTGAGTTCCGCTTCGTCAATGCAAGTAGGTACAAGTTGGCATGTCGGATGTAGAGGTAGTTGATCCCAGTTTGAGTGTCTGTCAGAGTGGGCGGAGTTGAGGATGATTCATCTTCTGCTTCTGAAAGGAGAGTCGGGAACTTCTCGACGGCGCTGAGAGGGATGTCGCCACGGTAGTTGCGGGCCAGCAGTGTCTTGCCTTTGAGATCCAGGAAGAAGAGGGCGGAAGCCATTATGGATGGAGGAGGATGGGCGCTGAGGCCCGGTCTTGATGGTTTAGCGAGACTTCCTTTGGGTTGCTAGTATAGCGCCGGTAGACGTGGTGATCCTTAATTCGCGATCTATGTGAACGTATGCGGTATGTTGATTGTCTTGCTTGTAGTGTGTTTATATTCTACACACATCCCACCATTGAGCATCTTGAGCATCAATAGCTGGCGAAGCGGAGTCGCGGGGATTGTCCGACCATCCGCCAAGCCCAAGTCCATCAACCTCGACCTCCATCACTCGTCGCGCTCTCATCGGCATCAATCTCATCGTCGCAATGCCTCCTCTCACCGTTCCGCGCGCCCCGTCGTCGGCGACACTGAACTTGCTCTCAAATGCGCTGCGGGATCTACGCATTGGCGGCATAGCGGAAGGAAGGAGACACGCATCGCATCAAGCACAGGGACGAGCCAACGGAGCCAAAGACGGTGCAGGAAAGCGATTAGGCGCGAAGAAGAGCGGCGGAGAATATGTTGTACCGGGCAACATTCTGTTCAAGCAGAGAGGCACATTATGGTTTCCAGGCGAGAACTGCTTCATGGTACATACCACTCTGCCATACATCTTTCCATAACTATCTGACTGACACTCATGCAGGGACGAGACCACACCATCCACGCCGGCACTCCCGGCTACGTGAGATACTACCGCGATCCCGCGCGCCACCCAACCCACAAATTCATCGGCATCGCCCTCGCCAAAGACCAAGCCCTGCCTACACCACCACACGCAGCCAGCAGACGCCAACTCGGCATGCTCGCCTACCAGATGCCCATCCCCACCCCCACCGAATCCGCAGACCTCCTCACCCACGATCCTGAAAACCCGACATCCATCCGCCAAGTCTCCAACGATGCTCGCAGCAAGATCGTCAGGCGTGCCCGGAAGGGCGGTGAGGATACTGTGGTCACGCTGAGACCTGGCTACCAGTATCGACAGGCGAACTATGAGATTGGTCGTGCGGGGGAGAGGAAGGAGGAGGAGGCAAGGAGGAAGGGCCAGACGACAAGGGTGTATCCGGATTTCGTGCCGGGGGACCGGTTTGCGGCGTGGAGGAAGAGAGGGTTGAGGAAGGCGAGGATGGCGGAGCAGAGGGCGAGCAGAGGGAAGAAGGGGAAGAAATAGATGTGCAAACACATTCTTGTAGATTTGGTATGCGACGAGGCGCGAATTGTACAGCATGTGTATGACTATAGCACAATGTGCTTCGACCCCGGAAGTCACGAAATCTGAGTTCTACAGTTTCCCTAACCCTCATCACCAGACCATGACACGGCCCTCTACTAATCGCAATATCAATTTCAACGCCTGCAAAATGAAGAGCATCTGTCGTCTCGCTTGCACCTTCCCCTCGTCTACCATAAACGACACTCATGCAAGTCATCCTTAACACAACCCTACTAAACATTCCACAGACGCGATCCCAATCTCTCAAAAACGTCAATATGTCAGAGATATACAAGTGCCCAAGAAGCTGAGCATACATCCCGGAAAAAAACAAACGCAATGCACAACCAAGATGTTCTCAGCCGACCATATCATCCCGAAGCTGGTACATCCACAGCTCATCAAAAGTCGCACCTGCTGTCTCTCTGTGTGCTCCAAAAATCCCCTATATGTACCGTGGCGTCTTCCTCTCTCTCGAGACATCACAACCACTCCCACCATGCCAAACCGCCCAGAAGAACTCGCCAAAGAAAAGTTCCCGTCATTCCTTCTTCCCCCTTCCCCCCGTCCCTCCCCTCTCAACTCCCACATCATCACCCACCATCCATGATCCCAAAACCCTAACATTTCACCACCCCTCAAGCCCCGCCTTTCTATCAACCTCTACTCCCACCACCACCCCTCGCCGAATCACTCCGCCCAGACCTCCCTCCCCCACCACCACCGCCGCCACCACCGCCGCCACCACCGCCACCACCACCAGCACTACCCGAAGAAGAGCCCGGCCGATGATGACTCGACCCACTACTACTCCTCGATCTAACACGCGTCATGCCATGTCCAATCGAAGCTTTATGCTGCTGCTGAGGGTGATGTCTGCTGCCGCTGCTGCCGCCAGAGCTGCCAGTATTGCTAGTATTGCTAGTATCTGCCGCGGAGGTCGAGGTGTTCTGTGTCTGAGCCGATCGAAGTTTCTGCTTTGCGCGGTCAGGCGACCGTTGCGGGAGGCGCTGTAGGAAGAATGCTTGCGTAAGTAGATTGTTGATGAGTGAGGTAGATGTATAGAGACATGCGACATGCAAGAGATGACAGATGAGACACACACAAAAAAAAGAGCCTTAAACGTATGCTTAGGATACAGAATCAAGTATCTTCCCACTCCCAGAATGAATCTCCCACAAGAAGAAGCCGGACGGATGTGATGTATAGTCCTCGCTTTCTTCAAAAGATTTGAATCAACACGCTCAATGCTTCGCAAGCAAGCAAACATATGTGGATAAGAAAGCGCGGAAAGAGGCAGAGGGGGACTCGAACCCACGCAGGACAGAGGGCACTCTCAACGTACCGAGTTGTACTTCCTCTCCCCACCCCCGTCCTGCAGCCTCAAGTTCTCCATCCGCCTCTGTCCCTCGCTGCTCAAAGGATCCGAGTCATCCTGCCGCATCGGAGTTGTCACTTTACTCCCGTTCCTGCTGCCCACTGGCATGACTGGCGGCGCGCCACCACCAGCGCTGGCAGTGTGGCCGTTTTGCTTCATCGATGCTGCCAGTTGGGACAGTCGGTCCCACTTGGCTTGTCGGTTCTGCTTGACCGCCTCCGCGTTGTTCTGTTGTTCCGTGTATTCGTGCGAGCACTCGTCGAAGAGCTGCGGGTTGACTTCCATGAAGAGTTTCATGGCGTTGTAGACCATACCGTGGATTGTCCTGTCATCATTGTTAGCTCTTGCAAACGTTCTGTGGCCTACTGGCATTGTCGAGCTCACCTGTTCCAATGCCCCTTTGAGTTCTCGTATAGCGGAGCAAACATGATCGGCAGAATGACATCCACGTTGTCGCTGACCAGATTGCAGAAGTACTCGTTGTTCCAGAAGTATAGCGCTCGTTCCGCAACCTGGAAATGCGGACTCGCGACGCTCTTGGCAAGCTGGTTGAACAAGGGCTCTTGGACCTTGGCGAACTCTGCCGGATCCATAACCTCGAAGATGTCCTCCACCTCGTTCAGGAACATGACTTCCTTTGTGCTGTTGACCTTGGGCCAGTACCGGAGGAGACCAAGTACGACTTCCTCGGTGAGCGCGGCATCCTTTTCGAGGAATTGGACAATACAGTAGGCGAGTTGTGGATGGTACATGCTCAAGCTCTTCACTTTGTGCAGAGGTATCAGCACGCGTGTAAGGAACAGCTTGTGCTCCTCTTTCAATGGCAGCGCGAAACCGTTGATGATGGATCCGAGGATCTCCAGGAGCTCCGCAATGCCGTTGAATCGCTCCGTCTCGTATATAAACTGGAAGAATACGTTGTTGATGCTCCGTCGGATGAACGATCGCAAGTTGAGGAACTTGCCGTATATCCTGTGCAGCGTTGTCTTGAGGAAGTCGCGTTCTCGAGGGTCTTCAGAGTCGAACAGCTCGAGTAACTGCAAGACAAAGCCGTGGTCGATGTACTGCTTCGCGTAGTTCGTGTTGAAGTCCTGGCTCTCGATAAACCGCAAGAAGAACTCGTACACGACTTGGATATGCGGCCAGGCGACTTCCAACACCGGCTCATCTTCTTCGGGGTCGAAGGCTTCGCCTTGAGGGTTGGTTGGCGGTGGGATGGGTCTGAACAGATTCTTTGCGAACATCTCCACTACTCGCGGGTACATTGGCTCCGAGATGACCTGTCGGTTTTGCGCAACGTAATCCAACAACTCATGTAGGGCCAGCCGCTTGATCTCCTTGCTCTTCATATCACCGGAGGCATCGTTGAAGTCAAAGATGATGTTGCACTGATCCAGCTTCTGCATAAACAGCTCTTGACGACGATTCGGAGGCACCTCGTGGAAGCCGGGCAGCTTTTCGAGCTCGCGCTGCTTCTGGTCGGAGATGTCGAAGCGCGACGAGTGCTGCCGTTTCGGCGTCCTAACACCCTCAGGCACCACGTCCTTGGGCGTCGCTTGTAGCCGGTCGAACAGCAAGCTCTTCTGGCCGGCTTTGGGAGGGGCGAGGTCGTGCGGCATGGTCTCTGCTGCGCCTGGCGGAGGCACGTGCTAGATCTCGTTAGCATGTTATCCATCATGCAGACATAGTGTAGTGATGTGTACAGGCGCACTGGGCGACACTACCACGCTGGGCGGAAGCTGTCCATGTCTGTTCGGTGTGCCAGCCTGGGCCCCGCCGCTGGGCGCTCCCTGATTGAAGTTGCCCTGATTGGGGCCCGCACCCATGTTTATCTGTGCCGCGCCAGGCGGTGGGGCTCCCGGGCCCGGCTGCGTAGGTCCATCGGGAACGTTCTTGCGTGCGTCGGCGAGGTTCGAGGTGCTGGAGGTGGGGGTTGCGTGCGCGGAGCCGGCGGGCGATTGGCTTGAGCCGCCGTGAGGTGAGGCGGTGCCGGACGACGAGTCCTTCTTGTTCTTGGCGAGCTTGTTGCCCTCGCGGTCTTTGGCTCTCGAGAGCTGCTCTTGCTGTCAGATAGTCCCCATCAATATGACGTACACTTCGCACACCACCAGCACGCGCAGGGAGAGGATTGGGGCTGTACGCACCACGCGCTGTCTGAAGCCTTTCATTCTGTCTGGCGCCCTCGAGGCGGCGCAGGTGTCGGCGCGCGAGCCAATGCCGCTCTGCAGCAAGGGAAGGGAATCCGACCGACTTCCGGGCTCGCCTGTCGCTCGCTATTCGAGCACTGCTCTCTCTCTCTCCTGCGGCTGTGGCCCGCCGTCGTCGCGTCGCACGTGCGGTAATGTAGTATTCAAGGGAAGGTGGTGTAGGGGTGGCCGACGCCTCTAGATGGCCATTGGGCGGTGCGGTGATCGTGCTGCGGCGACAAAGGAGCGGCTTGAGGCGATCGACGGTGGTAGTAGTGAGACCCTCTCTCACGACGATCAAGTCATGCCAAGACTGCCGGAGGAGCTGGCGTCAGGTGACCGAAACGGCGGTTCTCGAGGCTTCGTGCGCGTAAATAGTGGATCTGCAGGACGTTAGGATCACGGTGAATAAGCATCAATTTCCAGCAGCTCGCGGCGGGCAGTGTATCACGTTGTTGTTGTGTCTCAATTCGAGGTGTACACGGGAAGGCGAGCGGGGCTTAGGTACCTTGCAATCGACCCCTTCACAACAATCAGGGACTCCTTCCTCGTGCATGAACCAGCGCGCAAGCTTCGAGATACATGATTCGAGTCGTACTGATAGTATCTCGAGTCTTTAACGTAGGTACATTGCAATGGTAATGTACAGCCACCATGGCACCAAATGAAGCGTCTCCGCCTGCGCGACCTACCGCTCCAACGTACATAGTCCCGAACGAGCGGATAGTAAGTATCGAACATCCATGTATTGTCAAGAACTTCGATAATGGCTTCAAGTCGCTGGGCGGGGAGCCCATGCTCAAGCATGTAAGTGTCGATAGCTGCGCGCGATCCATAAGTCCCTACTGACTCCTTTCCAGGCGATCCAACATAAAATCGGAGACAGCAAAATCAAGACCGACGACAAGCTGGCAGCAGTGGAGCCTGTCGTTGGCGTATCGCTACGGCCAGATGACCCTACCGCGAAGAGGATTGAGTCTACAGCTGTGCCCACACGTAACGTCCTCATCAAGGTCACCGTACCCAAGCGCACCGGTCGCAAGCGCAAGCGAGGCTCAGACGATCCATTCGTCGAGGATGCGCAACCACAGCTGAGCAGTGGTGCCATGAAAGCACCCGATCTCTTACAGCGCCTAAGAGAGACGGAGGGCAAATTCAGCATCAAGCCCGTGGGTATGGTCCCAGAGACACACCGCTTTCGCCGACAGCCCGACTATCAGCTGAGGACGGATGATATGCCAGTCTTCCGGCAGCTCGAGAAGCCACTCACGAATCTGAGCTACCGCGCGCTCAAAGACGTCAATATCGATCTCTCCCCCGGTGCTACTCGAGGTGTGGCGTATCCCATGCCCATGGACTTCACCCAATATCAGCAACCGCTGCCGTATGAATACCGACAGGCCGCCGGCGTAAACTATGGTTACGATGAGAACGGCAATCCGATCTCCTTCACCACCTCCTGGAAACACGGCAAAACGGTGGAAGCCATCCCTGCTGACGCCAAACAAGTACCCACTGGCCCGCCTCCAGGCTGGGTGGGTAGATCTAAAGACCTCGCCGCGGCCAGATGCGCCGAAGATCTTGGACGCCTTCTCGAGCAACGTCCACTGGTCACAGCTCGAGTAGCGGTCAACACGATGAAAGTCCACAAGCCGGCCGCCATCAAGGATGCATTGCCGACAGTCGGATACATGTTTACGAACGGCGCATGGCGCGATGTCATCATCAGATACGGTGTTGACCCACGTACGGACCCCGAGTATCGCTTCTACCAACCATTGATGTTCCAGCTGGATGGCGAACGCATCCCGGGCAAAGGCACAAACAACGATATTGCTCGCATCACCCTACACAAAGCCAAGATCTGGAACTCTCACATCTTTGACGGCACCGTCATCCGCACAGATGGCCGCACTTGGCAGGCTTGCGACATCACCGATCCAATCCTTCACGGTCTTCTGCATAAACCTGAAGCCGTGGCAGAAACCTGCTCCGTGGACGCCTGGGGCTGGTACAAGCCAGGCGTCATACAAAAAGTGCGCACCATCATGAAGGACAAGATACGTTTTCTGCAAAAAGGCGAGACGCCACCGGAGGAAGATTACGGTGTCGTGAGAGATGCTCCAGAGGATACGGATGGACTGGCAGCTTTTGATGCGCGCAGACTTGTGCAGGCAGGTTGCAATGAGCATCAGATTGAGTTGATGCGGCAGTATCGGATTTTGCTGGTGCAAGCGAAGTATCAGGAGAAGGAGGCTCAGGAGAAAGAGACGGGCCAGGCATCGAATGGAGGTAGAGGGTCACGAGGCCGATCGACGAGTCACCTGCCTACCCTTGCTCCGAAAGATAATACCGTGGGCGAGGATGGCGAGCAAGGCGTGGAGATGCGGGACGGCGCGCTGTTCAGTAATAACGGTCCCGATCACGACGTGACAGAGTCGATGATCGATCCAAGGCTTATGGATACGACCATGGAGTTGGAGCAGGACGGTCTGGTCACGGGTCAAGAACCCAGCCAGGGCGTGAACGAGATGCAAGCGCAGACATATGGAGAGGGTACTGCGAACGCAGCGGAAGAAAATGTTGACAATGGCGAGGCAGATGATCAGGGCTTGTTTGTGACGTAGCCGCTCCCCAGGCACTTTCGAGGTCCATGGCTTGACTGTCAACGCTGGCATTGACAGAGGTGTATGGGAATACTCCAGTGTCATATGCAGATAGCCATCGCAGAGCATGGCTGGACGAGCAGGTAGCCGCGGCAGCAGATTGCGCTGTGACGCTGATCTCGATGAGCTCAGCTTACAGACCGCATATCAGCCTAGGCATCTATCTGCACAGGCACTGGACGCATGGGTGCAGATAAAAATGAGTGCATGATTCCAAGCGAAGTCAATGCCTGTTGCAAATGAAATGACTGACCTTGGACATGTCAATAATCCAGAGGCCAGAGGCTATGACACTGACGATGGTCAAAGCCGGGCGAAACAAAAAGTCTCTACTGCAGATCCACTGCTGTACATGCATGCATGCATACACCCATCACAACACCCACCACTGTAATCAAAACCATCCCAGCACCATCCAACTACCCTACCCCACCGTCCCCTTCCCCCGCATCCCCACCTCCACCTCCACCGCCTCCGCCTCCCCCTCTCCCTCCTCCTCCTCCAACCCCTTCCTCCTCGCCACCTCAACATCAAACGCCGCCGCAGAACAAAACACCGTCTCCATCTCCTCCAAACTCCGGCCCTTGGTCTCCTTCAAAAACAAGTACACCAGCGCCGCCATGACGAGATCCAGCACGGCGTAGAACAGAAACGCGTACGAGCCCCAGGATTTGATCATGTAGGGCGTGACGAGGGAGAAGAGGAAGTTGAAGAGCCATTGCGTGGAGACGCCGATGGAGGTGCCGAGTTCGCGGATGCGCGAGGGGAAGATCTGGTTTGTGCTCGACCTTATCAGTGATTGAAAAACGAATATACATTGCGCGCAGCGACTCGAAGGAGAAAAAGCGAAGGGGAAAGGGGATCCTCACCTCCGCGCAATAAGGCCAAGGCAACGGCCCCCAGCTAAATTGATAAATACTATTCGTCACGAAAATCATCGCGACCGTCGCGATCCCCGCGGGCGTCGCGTGGTTCCCCACAGGCGCGGGCGTGGTTTGGTTCACGACGGTGACGATGACGAAGCACGCGGCCATCAGGAGCGCGGAGATGTAGAGCGTGGGCTTGCGGCCCCATGTCTCGGAGAAGAAGAGGATGTAGGTGCCTACTGTGAGGAATTTTTCGGCGCCGAAGAGGCCTGTGATCAGCAGGTCTTGGGAGCCGCCGCCGACGAGGAGTTTGAAGAATTGCGGGCCGAAGTAGGCGAGGGCCGTCCTGTGCGTGGGGAACAGGGTTAGTGATGGGGTTTGTTTGGGGAGGAGGGGAAGAGACGTACATCCCGGTGCATTGTTGACCCAGGAAGACGCCGAATGCGAGGAGCAGACGAAGACGATTCGCTGGTTCCAGCAGCTCTTTCTTTTTAAACCCTTCGGTTGCGCGAAGTTCCTCGGCGAGGCCGAGCTTGATCTCGTTGAATTCGGCTTTCACCTCAGGGCCATTGTCTGCTCGGATCCAGGTCAGGCTCTGCCAGGCTTCGTCTTCGCGGCCCTTCTTGACGAGCCAGCGGACGCTTTCCTTTTGCGTGAACAGGCCTAGCGCGAGCACGGCGGCGGGGACCAGTTGCAGACCGACGGGGATTTGCCATTGGGCGGGTTTGCCGGCGAGGGATTTGGAGATGCTGACGCCGTAGTCGATCCAGTAGCTGATCTGGGCGAATATCCTCTATTAGCAGTGCCTTTCGGGAATCTAGCTGGCTACGAGGCTTGCTCACCATCACGCCCAAAGCAAAAAGCCATTGCATCCCCGACCCTCACATGCCTCTAATCTCCTTCGGCGCCATCTCCGCATTATACGCCGGCACCACCGCCGTCCCCGCCCCGAGTCCCAATCCGCTCACCACGCGTCCAAGATAAAAACACACCAGACTCCCGCTCGGCACAACCTGCAGGACCACTCCCACACAGAAAACCGCCATAGCAATCTGCACGGTTTTCTTCCTGCCCAGGCGTTCGGATACGGGGATGATGGCCAGAGCGGCGAGGAAGGCGCCGACGTTTTGCAGGGACACCATGACGGCGGAGACGGTGGTGCTGTCGGTGTAGTGGAAGGAGTGTTTGTAGGATTTGAGGGTGAGGATGCCGCCGACGATGCCGGTGTCGTAGCCGAAGAGGAAGCCGGCGGTGCAGATGAAGAAGCCGAAGAAGTAGGCGCGGAAGGCTCCTAGGCGGGTGCCGTGGAGTTTGGCCATGGCTGCGGCGGTTGTTGACGAGGCACTTGTTTGTCGGTGGAAAGTTGGAAGAAGGGAGTGAAAGTGTCGGGCTGAAGACAGGATGTATCAAGATATATATCTTGTGGAGCACGAATCGGCCGTTTGACGTATCTACTCGGTTGCTTGAGTCTCGCCCAAAGAGCCCTTTCAGCCCACGCGAGCCATCCGTATGCAGTAGGTAGTTACTCCACCAGTGATGTTGCTATCTCACAGTGGCGTGCTCGAACTCCAGATATGTAGGTGGCTCTTAGACAAGCTCGCTTCGTGAGTCTGGAAGCACCACATATGTCCTGGATAGACAGACTATGGACAGGATCAGGACGTCGGCAACACTTGAATAATGTCATTGTCAAGTGGAGGTCCCGACAAGCTTTCGCTTCAAGCACTTCAGCCGGAACAAGCATACTCGCCCGCTCGAGGTGCTCCATGCTCCTCCCGCCTTGTCGACCAGAGTCCCGCATGATGTCCCCAGCTTGCCCAAGGTGGGATTCAGCACGCCATCGACGCCCCGGCAGCACGCAACTCGGTAGAAGGCGGGGCAGGAACATCTTTGATCCTGGCCCGATCTGATGCTTACCTTACCTTAGCGCCATCTGTGAGACATGGCGGAACGAATTGCGCATTCGGCATGTGATTCGCCGATGGTCTGTTGATGGGGGCGTCGCGAGCAAGCGCGTCCGACCAAGACTTTCTGCTCTTCGTCAGGTACGTCTTGATGGGTTTGACGATGGCATTCGCGGGTCTCGTGTGCTTACAGCTTACAGGTGCAGCATTAACACGTATATCTGACAGCTGGAGGTACGGATGGTCTGCGGGCGATGAGCTGGGTTGAAGGGCGGCAATGATGGAAGGATACCTGCGCAGATGGAGACAAGATAGTCTGGACCGGCATCAGTACGATGCGGCCATATTTGTGGGGGATAAGCTGCTGGCTTTGACGAGTATGTGATTGCGGCGGGAGACGAGGTATGGGGAAGCGTGCTGAAGTTGTACCTAGATTCCGACAGCGACGCCTACGCTCTCGCGCAAACCCACTTCGCTGCGGGCAACTACACCCGCGCCCTCTCCTTCGTCACTCGCGCCCATCTGCTCCAGCGCTCGCCCGCTGCCCGCTACCTGGCGGCGCACTGCCACATCAAGCAGAATCGACACGAGGATGCGCTGCAGCTGCTCGGCGACAAGAACCCGACCCACCTCGTCACGACTGCCGACTCGGCGCGACGGAAGCTGCAGCATACGTTGGCCAATGGCGGCGCGAAGCACGGGAAGAGTAAGCTGCCGTCGCGGGATCGGGCGGATCGGAGTGAGGAGAGGGACTTTACGGGAGAAGAGGATAGACGGTTTGAGGCGGGCATGTGTCACCTGAGAGGGCTGTGTTATGCAAAGCAGAATGCGTTTGATCGGGCGAAAGACTGTTTCCGCGATGCTGTGAGGATCGATATACAGTGCTTCGAGGCACTAGACGAGTTGATGCGGAATAAGCTCATGAGTCCTGGCGAGGAATGGGGCTTTTTGGACAGCCTGAACTTCGACAGTATCGAGGCTTCACCAACCGGACGAGATGGAGCAGGCGAAGCGGCCGACTTTACCCGCAACCTCTACATCACCCGCCTGTCCAAGTATGCGCGACTGGACGACTTCAACGCCGCAATCGACACCCTAAGCACCCACTACAAACTGGCCTCAAACCCGGATATCCTCCTCTCCAAAGCTGAGATCCTCGCGACCTCCTCCCGCTTCGAGCCCGCCCTCCAACTCACCTCCTCAATCCTCGACTCCGACCCATACAACTTTGGCGCGTTGCCCCTCCACCTCAGCCTCCTCTACCAACTCGCCCACACCAACGCTCTTTTCGCCCTTTCCCACGATCTCGCCGACACGCACCCTAACGAACCATGCACTTGGCTTGCAGTCGGAACGTACTACCTCGCCACCTCCCGCATCCCCGAAGCGCGTTCCTACTTCTCCAAAGCTTCTTTGATGGACCCGCACTTCGGCCCCGCCTGGATTGGCTTTGCACATACATTCGCAGCAGAGGGGGAGGGAGATCAGGCAATCGCAGCATACAGTACTGCAGCGCGCTTATTCCAAGGAACCCACCTCCCACAACTGTTCCTAGGAATGCAAGAACTACAACTCGACAACCTCGCAATCGCACGAGAATACCTCACCACAGCCTACCGCCTCTGCGAACGCGACCCCCTCCTCATCAACGAGCTCGGCGTCTGCGCCTACAAAGAAGACCGCTTCTCAGCCGCCGTCGAGCACTTCGAACTCGCCCTCGCCATCGCCGAAGAAAACTCCTCCCCGCCACACCAATCCAAAGAAACCCGCCTCAACCTCGCCCACGCCCTGCGCAAACTGCACCGCTACACCGAATCGCTCGAGCAATTCGAGGAAGTCATCCGGCTTGGATACCGGGACTGCGGCGTGTTCGCCTCAAAGGGACTTGTGTTGCTGGAGATGGACCGGCCGTTTGACGCGGTCGTGGTGTTGCATGAGGGGTTGGCGATCGCGCCGCAGGATCCGGTCGCGAGTGAGTTGTTGGGGAGGGGTTTGGCGTTGCTGGAGGGGACGTCGGTGCTGGGCGCGGGGGATGAGGAGAGGATTGATGAGGGGATTGGAGGGAGGTTGCAGGTGGTTAGGCGGGAGGAGGAGGGTGGGAGGAGGAGGAGAGGGGGGAAGAGGAGGGGGAGGCGGGATGGGGTGGAGGATGATGACGATGAGATGGGGATGATGGAGGTTGATGGGTTGGAGGGTGGTGGTGGTGGTGGTGCGAGGAGGTATGGTTGATGCATGTTGCGTGTTTTTGCATAGCGTGGGTGGGCGTTCGTTGGGAAGAGATGGGGAAGGAAGGAAGGGGCAGTACGTGCTGCTAGATAGATGATTCTCAGCATGATGTCACAATCTGATCTCTCTCTCTCCACACAGGTACTGAGAGAGATCTTCCTTTGGTTGTTTTGACGAGCGCCGACACCCGACCAAGACTGGAAACTGACTAATGCTTAGCACCAGTCCGTCCGTTTCGTCAACGCACGCAAGCGCCACACGAACTGCACAGTCTGCACCCGCTTGTTCTTGAGCGCGTGAGAGCAAAGTCGCCCCCGAAGAAAAAGAACTCCCATCCATAAGGTACCTAATATGGTAGACCTCACCGCTGTTTTTTCTCAATTCTGTACGATATCTTCTTCTCTATCTCAGAGCAAAGGATAAGAGAGGCATAAAAGTGAATATTATTGCTTTCTCGTGAGCTATTTCTTACACAGTGAAAAGGAGGAGAAGGTGAGGCGGCGGAGAAGTGCAAAAGAACAGTTGTTGCTGCTTTTGATGAGGGGGAGGAATATGATACGATACGACACGACGCGACACAAATTCCTGCTCAGTGCGCGCGTGCGTGCGTGCGTTCGTGCTTTATTCTACCCGAGTCTCGTTCCCACTCGAAAGGGAATAACCTTCCTCCTCCTTCTCGGCAGTAGGAGCAGACTCCTTACACCGACCAATCAACCAATCAACGCTACCTGATAGAAAGAAAACATTGGTGTTCTGAGATGTTGCTAACTGAATGACTGAACAGGAGAGAGAAAGAAATCTCTTGAGGACTTTTCATTCCCCTTCACCTGCAGAAAATGCTCGACTATATCGTTGGAGATCGATATTGGCATGTCCTCGTCCAGTAAGTTGAGGTCCTCCAGATCGAGGGATACAGAAAATAAGGTACGAGAATGTCTCTTGTGACATCTGCTCGAATCCTTAGGTGTAATATATTCGTTGCAACCTTCCTGTCGTCAAGTCCGCATTGCTTCTAAGACGGCCATCGAGCAAGAGTCATGATATCCTCACGCCATCTTCTCCTCCTCCTCGTCGCCAAAAAATCGAAGACTGATTCGCTAGAAGCCTTCGTTTGGTGACGTGACTGCTTCGGTGTGTGATCAAACCCGCATCAGATCTGCATCAAGTATTCACAGAGGCTTTCGCTTGGTATGACGCGAGAGGTGTGATCAAGTCCGGGTCTGCATAGCACTGCATCAAGTATACACATAGGCCAAGAACAGCAAGATACTCAAACCACCCCTTCTCCACACCACAATAAACCCGATGATCGCACGCACGAAGCGTCACAGAAATACTAAATTCCAGGAATGCCCGTTTCACTTCACGTGTGAGACAAATTCAAGCACTGTCAAGAACCTTCCAAGGATTTTCCAACGACCTTGCGACCTTGCGCGCCAAGCGCAACCCAAGACATTCCAAGAAGCTTGACGCCTGTGACAAAGCTAATCAAACTCTCGGGTACGCTTCGACAATTTCATCGTTTGTAGCATTCTTCTTCCAAGAAAGGTCCCATGACATTGCTTACCTGCACACCAAGGACGTTGCTTGGGAACGTGCTCAGCACACCAAGGTTCGGGACCGGACTTTTTTTTGGAGGTTGCTGACTCTCATGGCAGACTTCTCGTGTTTAGTCCCTGAGGGACTTGTGACAGCGTCTGTGTCGGCGACAAGTCCGCCTCTTAAGTCTATCAAGCAATGCATGCTTGCCTTTCCCTCGCTATGCCACTGTGCACAATAGGAGCCAGGCTATGGATTCCTGCACGCCAGGTCCCCAGGAGGCAGGCTCGATCACAGCCAGGTTGGCCAAGCTCGAGCTGTTTCGCAGTCATCGATCGCAATCATAGCTATGCACAGATAGATGTTAGCACAAGACATAAAATGTCCCTCTTGACGGCCTCAAGTCCTCGAATCTAGATCCTTCAGACCCATCCTCACCACTCCTTCCGACCATAGTGAAATAAGAACACTTTTTTACAGTCTTTACAACATGCATTTCTCCAAAGCTTTCATCGCCTACGCGGCCCTCGCCGCCGCAGCCCCAGCGATCCACCGCGATGGTGGTCGCCACGAGGTCGGCCGTCCCGCGACCATGGACGACTTCCGCCACGCGGGCATTCCAGTGAAGCGTCAAGGCTCCGGCTCCGGCAGCCAAGGTTCTGGCAGCCAAGGCGACGAGGACTGCGACGAGAACGGCAACTCCTACGGCTCCGGCTCCGGCTCTGGCGGCAAAGCAGCTAAGGACGGAGCGGCAGGCGGTGACACTGCTGTGGACCCGACCCAGGCCACAACACCTGGTGCCGGCAGCAACAACAAGAACAGTGCCCCTGGAGGAGCCGCGGCCCCTGCTGGTGGCAGTATTCCTGGCGCAGCGGGTGTGGGCAGCGATGACAGCCAGAAGACGCCTGCAGGTCAAAGCGACGTGTCGCCGGCCTCGCTCTCGGGGTCAGACTCCGGTGCTGGTGAGTAGAACCCGTCTGCGCCCCATGTGGGCGCTAACAATATCCTATCTTGTCCATTTGACTAATCACGTGCATCACCTACAGGCTCAGGTAACTCAGGCTACGGAGGATCAGGCTCAGGCGCTAGTGGCTCTGGCGCCGGCGCCCAGGGAGGCCAAGGAAACTCAGCCAATGGTGCCTCTCCAGATGCCGTGTCGCCAACCATGGCTGGTGGTAACAATGGACCCGCGGGTGGAGCCGCAGGCGGAAGCCTTCCAGGAGGTGCAGGCGGCCTTGGTGGCGGCGCGAATGGCATCGGTGGTGCAGGCTCTCAAAACGGCGTTGGCGGAGACAGCAGCGACAGCTCACAAGATGCGACTTCTCCCACCGATGCTGGTGGTGATAGCGCGCCTGGCGGTGCGGCTGCGCCGGGCGGCTCTGCTTCCACCCCTAGCGGCAGTGGAAGTGCAAACGGAGGTGCAGCTGGAGGCCTCCCAGGCGGCCTTGGAGGCGCGGGCAGCTCTGGCGGAGCCAATGGCGGGAACGCCCAAGATCTTCTCTCTGGCCTGCTCTCGCCCCTCGAGGGTCTGCTGGGATCGTCAGGCCTTCAAACCAGCTCGCCTATCAGCGACCTGCTTAGCAAGCAGCACTTGAGCCTTACGAGCCCTGTCGGACAACTCCTCAGCTCTCTTCACGGCGGCGCAGGCGGCGCAAGCGGCGGTGCAGACGGCGGCGTAAATGGCGGCGCAGGTGGTGACGCATCCGGATCCGGATCCGCGCCAGGTAGTCTCGACGGTAGTGCCAACACCCCGTCCAGCCCCACCGGCTTTGGCGCGGGAGGTATCCCGGCCGGCGCTTCTGGATCAGGCCCAGGTTCCACTGAAACGAGCCCTACCTCAGCCGTTGGCGGTGGCAGTGGCAGTGGAGATGCTGGTGCAGACGGAGGTGCTGGTGGAGCTCTCTCTGGTACAGGCCAGGGCGCTGCCCACCTTCCAGCCGGCATTACTCTTCAAGACGCCATCCAGAAACTCCTTGATGCCCTGCACCTAAGTGATTCCAGCGATCTTAGCAATCTGTGAGTACCTACCTCTCCTTTCACATATCTGATCAGCTGTACTAACGAAATATTCACACAGCTTCAGCGGTATGGGCCTCAACAACGTGCAACCTGGAGGAGCGGCTGGAGGTGCCAGTGGTGTCTCGCCAGCTGGAGGTGCCAGTGGTGCTGCCCCGGCTGGAGGTGCCAGTGGTGCTGCCCCGGCTGGTGGACTTGGTGCTGCCGCCCCGGCTGGAGCAGACAGTGCAACACCGGCTGGAGCAGACAGTGGTGCCGCCCCGGCTGGAGACACTGACGTCTCGCCCACCTCAGCATCTTCGTCTGACAATGGAGGCAGTGGCTCTGGAATGGGAGGCAGTGGCTCCGGGAGCGGCAGTGGACACGGCTACTAGTAGCTCTCGAGCTGAGTGAAGGTGGAGTGGAATAGGGCCAGAAAAAGCTGTACTCAGTGTCCGTCGTCTCTTGGAGTTGGTGGCATAGGAGAGTCGTAGAGGCTCACATGTACTATAAAGAGTATCTGTTCGAATTAGCACGCAGTCCTTGCCTACCTTGACTCTCATTGTTAGAAATGAGAAATTCTCGCAGCCATCACCTCTCGGGCTTTCGGACATAGTGTCGAGTACAGTGGTGTATTCTATGAAGTGCACGAATCTCATGCCGTCATGTCTTCGATAGATGGTAAATGCTCTTCTGCAGGCAAATGGAAGGGCAATCGTTGCTTACCACCACGGGACTAACCGGCGCTAATGCCGAACCTCCAATGCTCACTCACTCCAACACAGCTCCCGTCTCAAGCATTGCAATCCCTCGACCATCACAACAATGCTCCAACGCACCACACGGGCCTTCCTGCCCGCCCTCTCTCGGCGCACCACTCTCCGCGCCTACAGCCACGTCAGCGACAACCCTGTCCCCGCCAACGACCCCAACCCAAACCGCCCGAATGTCCGCGACAGCACCACTAGCAATCTTCCCACTTCCTCCGAAGGAAGCCACGATGCCACATTACAAGAGAGCTTGGAGGCGGGTGAAGAGAAGCGGATAGCGCAGGCGCCGAACCGTGCGACGACGTGGTCGAGGAGTCAGAAGCCGAGAGCGGAAGCGATGGTTGGGCCGAGGTTTGAGCAGACGATTATGGAGGATCAGGTGCGTGGACATGCGCTGGAAGTGAGCGATAGAGGGTGACGGTAAGCTGACGAGAGGACATAGCCACGACCACTCGCAGCTATCGAGCTCATCCACAAGCAGCCCGTGCGCTGGACAAAGTCGCGCAGCGTCTCCTGCGATGGCGGAGGCGGACCTCTGGGACACCCGAGGATCTTCATCAATGTGGACAAGCCGCAGATTTGCTGGTGCACGTATTGTGGTGTGCCATACGTACGTTTGCCTACATCTCGGCACAAGAGGAATTGCATACTGATGTTTTGAGTATCTAGGCACACGAGCACCACCGCAAGCACCTTGAGAGCCTTCCAAGCACTACATACCCGCTTACTGCTCCAAATGACCCAGCTACGGTACCGCACTCGCAGCTTACGGGCAAGACGGGGTCGAGTGAGCCGTTACAGTCGAACAGCGGGGCGCCATTGGAGCAGAGATAGACGCGATTTATGCTGCAGGGTGTACATATAGTGTCATGGAAGCATTGAGTGTTCAATCCTACTCATCCCCATCTGTTGCTGCTGTCCGTTGCGTTTTGCGGTCTCGCAGGTGCGTCAAAGTACCGCATATACTCGCAGCAGTTGCGCCACAAGCGAAGCGGAGACAACGATCAGAGGTCTTCATGAGGCTCATTGATGGAGTGAAGACGGAAGGGCCGCATGGAAAATAATTCGCGTCAAGGTTCCGTCTCACAAAATCTACCAGCTTGTCACTACCATGGTCCGACGGGACTTGAAGCATGGCTGAATTGCACTCGTGTGTCGAAATAGCAATGTGCTTGCTCGATCTGAGTATAGGGATAAGTAGCTTAGCGTTCTAGGGGATTTAGTAATGTGCGGCTCAATCGATGCCGCAAAGATGCTACAGCGAAGCAGAGCACTGCTGAGCGTGGATCCATCCTTTCCGAGGATGCCAACACAGCTACTCGTGTTAGCGAAAAAAAAAAACATACTGTTGCATTGGAGCGCGCAATAATGGCGGCGCTCTCAAGAGATCAGTGCATTCACATTGCTGTATTTTCGCTTCGGCTAGTTTCTGAAGACTGACTGGGCGCCAAGGTTGCGAAGTCTCGTCGACTCAGACGCCTGAACAAGCACAAACTCCTACAAGAGCGCGAAGCTGAAGAGTCAAACAATGCTACCAATGCATAAGAAGCCAGGGCACACTTGTAAAATCGTCCTGAGTGCTCCTAGTGGCCGTAAATGGTGGGCCAAGTATGATGCCATTTCCAGGCCCTGGGTATATCTGACAGGGAATGACCGTGGAGCGTACAAAAATGACGATTCGTCTATTGCACTGATTTTGAAACAAGAAGTAGACTTCTTTGGCTGGAGACGCGTATGTACGAATACAACTACAATGCAGGATTTGTGTATATCGCAGAGTCATGATGCTCGAGACGCCAAGGCTAGTCCACTATTATCGCTATAGCCTAGCGCATCGGACATCCCCAACTCTCCGTAGCCACCTAATCTCACCAGACGCCACCACATCAGCTAGCCACCTGGCGAGACTCGCGTGGCAACGACTCGGCACAATATATACGTGAAATGCGGGTACTCTAACAGCCAGACGTGACACAAGATGCGACCGCCCAGCTCGAGCACAAGCAGGCTGTTCAAGGCATCCACACAAACAAGGGGCATGATCCGGTTCCAATATCTGGGGTGCAATTAAGCCTCCTGCATCCGAATAGGCGCGGTGGCGTTGCGCTAGTCATGCAGACCGACCACGCTTCACACTCTGTTCCTGTCATCATCGTTGTTATTTGCCGACAAACACGAGACGCGCTCATACAACGGCTCATGCGCAGCTTGAACAATAACACCGCATTCGAATACGTTATTGAAACGCATGCCGTCAAGACCAGCTACGATACGTGTGACACCTCAGATATTGCAGTAGCAGTGCCAGCATGCTGACCTGCGGAGGCTTATTTGGTACAGACTTGCTTGATCTTGAAGACTCCAGCCGCCCGTGGATCCGAGAACCCGAACTGGCAAACTTAAGTCCACGCAATGCCACAACTTATGAGGACTCTCTGATATTTGGTGGATTCGTGGGCTTGCCGAGACCGACACCGTTTGGCTGAACTTGCTTCCACGTACTGTGGCGCGCCGCATTGCAAGAGGACCAGCCAGCCGTCAGCATCTTAAAGTACCCCTCTACCAACCAGCCCGCGGCTCCCTGCTGCCCAGCCCTACAGTGTGCTCTATTCAAGCTTAGCCTCTCAAACCCGCGTGGAGACATGAGGTCCGTGAGATGACCAAATCTGGAAGTCAAAGTTTGGTCAAAACTGTATTTAGATCACCCAGGCAAATTACCCGTTTCAAGTGGGCGATTACTCCTGTAGCGTCTAGGATGGAGCCGGTAGAAACAAAAGCGCAGCGTCGGACGTCCCAGCGCGTGTTCCTTGCTTTCTCAACCTCCGTAACACCAGTCTTAGTCGCCCGAGTCGTTCGCTGATCGCATTTCCAACTACAAGACACTCGTTCAACTTCAGCTTCAGAGTCCGACGATCTTCTACACGACAGACGCCTTTACGCCTTTTTAATTCAATACCCAATCAATCCATCAATCATCATGCGCAGCTTCATCATTGCCGCGGCGACCTTCGCCCTTGGTGCCACCGCCAGCCAGTTCGTCAAGCGGGACTGCAACGACACTTGCATGACCTACGACCAGGCCACCCAGGTTGCCAACAACTTCAAGACCCTCATCTCCAACTACTCGAACGACTTCGCCAACCAGTACCTGACCACCGACTACAACGACTACTCCGACTCCGTCACCACCCTCATCGACTCCGGCTGCCAGGGCCCTGAGACGCTCGGCGCCGTGACTTTCGACTCCCGCGCCGCCTTCGAGGCCGGCCAGGGCAGCCAGCCGGACATCCCGTTCGAGATGCTCAACATGTGGTACGCGTGCACTGGCCCTGTCGTCATGCGCTGGAGGACTGCTCTCACCCCGGAGTTCGTGACCGGCAACATCGTTATGGAGCTCGCGCGTGGCAACGGCAGTGAGCCCTGGTTGATCCAGACCGTCTACTCGGAGTTCAACAGCGGTGCGTGGCTCGTCGACCTTGACGTTTTCAAGCCCAACTGCACTGCCAACGGTGACTCGGCCTCGTCCAAGAAGGTCAAGCGCGGACTGCCGGCCAACATTATGTAAAGGGTCTCTTGTCTTGCATAGACGTGATGCCGCACACCAACGACAGCGAACAGCGGTTCCATCGCTCCTCCGCTCAACGGCTAGGAAAGGTCAAGTGACGGAACAAGGTGGACATTAATTTCATTTTGTTTGTATCACACGAGCGTGCATGCTGCCATTCATCAGCGGGAGGCGAGCCAGGGCGTATTCGGACAAAACCATGGAGCGGGGGTCGTGTTACGATTATATTTTGATTGCATGGATATATTAATGAGATGCATAGGAGCAGGACGTTCGTCAAAGGGAGATTTGTTGTACATGGCTGGTTCGTGACTGTAGATAAGGCTACTGTTGCCAGTCGACATACTTTCTGAACGGGGCTGCACCGTCAAGCTAGTCTGCTGCCTCTTGCATTTTCAAATTTCGATTCTCAACCGCCCATGCTGCTTCGCGATTTAGATCTCTTCTGGCCTGGCGATGAAGCGTGCCGGCGATCACCCACCACTTGCTGCAAGATACCATACAAAACCATAACGACCGTCGGAAGTCCGAGCGCATGGCCTGACCCCTGCAGCCCTTTTTGTATGCGAGTTGAATGTCATCACGGAATGCAAGACGGAAGGACGCCGATGGTAGTTACAAAAGCACAACAGACGTTGAGATTAAGCACAGCCTTGCAGCCTTGCTGGCCATTGGTGCAACAAGCGACACCAAGCGGTATCAAGCGAACATCCCTCTCGGCCCTGCAAGACCGATACGTTACACAGGCTTAGCGGAACCCGACGTGAATTCCTAGCATCACTCGATAGGCGTTTCGCGCCTACATCGTCCGTCGGAACGACAAACACTGTGGGAGGCAGGTACGACCTCGATACGAGCTGTCACAGCAAATATGCGTGCACAGCAGTCGGATATATGCTTCGTGCATTCGTCCATTCAGGAACTCGGCGCTTTGACGCGCACAGCAGAAGCGCGTCGTGACTCTTCCGTCGATGCCCTTCGCGGTCGGAACAGAGAGATGTCTTCGGGATCAGCTCGAAGCAGTAAGTCGTGCAGCACTACGATGGTATAAATCAAGCCAAGAGTCGCATGTCCCGACGGAGCATGGAGACAAAGCTGTTTGGAGCAAGCTACTGAACATGCAAACATGCCAGACTGCACATTATCAGCATAGCCCCAATATGCGGCTCTCAGTATCCCCCTCAAGACAGACGTGCAGACCGGAAAGCAATGAAATCGTGGATCATATGGCCGACATGCGCACGGTTCGCAAGCGAAAGGAATGCTCCGGGACAGCGCGAGGGCTTGCGGGTATTGGACCCTCCCTACCGCCGCGCGATATCCCTCCCGCTCAACGAGACGAAAAACCAACTAATCATAATCATCAGCTTCCGCCTCCAGCTCCTCGTCCACGACAGACTCCCAGATCTCCATGCCAGCCACGCCTTCTCGCCTCTGCCCTCCGACGGCCCGCCAATGACACCGTCGTGCGCTCCGATATAAGCCAAGGTCGACACTGACTTGTAGTCGTACGGCTGCTTCAGCTGCTCCGCTTCGGGCTTATTGAGCTCGTTTGTGAGGTATTGGCCCTTCTGCAATGCTACGGAAGCTAGAGTGGGAAGTGATTGGCCATCCACATCCGCTGCATCTCCAAGCGCGAAGGCTGATTCGATTGGGCTGCCGTCTGGTCGGAGGACACGGAGGTATTTGTCTGTCAAGATTCGGGGGAGACCTTTCTCCGGCTTCTTCACGTCGAGCTTGTCGAGTAGTGGACTGGCTTTGTTGCCGGTCGCCCAGAGGAGCATGCCGTATGGGAGTCGGCCGTCTTCTTTCGTGTAGATAGCATCTGCCTCGACTCTCTCGATGTGACTGGATGTCTTCATTTCGACTTTGCGTTCCTTCAGTCTCTGCATCGCATATTGACTCAGGCTTTGGTCAAAAGTGGTCAAGAGCTGTGGTGCCACATCGTGGATACTGATCTGCACTTTACCGTCGAGGTGAGGATAGAGATGCCGCATTGACTCGTGCCAGAGGTCGAAAAGCTCGGCGGTGGCCTCGATTCCTATGGCTCCGCCGCCCACGATGCGGATGTGCAGGATGTCTCTCTGTTGCTCCTCGGTCAAACCAGGCAGGGATGCAGCATCTAGCATCTGCAGTAATCTTTGCTGCAGGATTCTTGCATCGTTCGTCGTCCTAAGGAAAAGTGCGTGCTCCCTGGCTCCAGGAGTATTGAAGGTTTGGATCTCGCATCCCGGTGCTAGGACAATCTTGTCGTATTCCACGTCGAAAGGCTCCGGCGCTCTCGAGAGATCCTCCACTGATGGCATGCAAGTTATGACTCGTTTCTGGAAGTCTACATCTTCCGCAGCAGCCTTGTAATACTGCAGCGCAGTTCGGTGTTGTCTTCGAATAGGCTCCTCAGCCAGGCGGAAGTCGAATAGTCCACACGCTGCACTGGCCAGCAGAGGCGTATACTGAAGCGTCCTGGTGGGTGAGATGACTTTGATATTGTAGCGCGATAGGTTGAGAGATTGGGTTAGTGGAAAGGCCGCCCAGCCGGAGCCGATGATGGCGAGCGTTTGTTTTGACATGGTGCTGTTGCTTGAAGACGGCGGGAAAAAAAAGATGGAATCTGATACTTGACCTTTGCTATGTTGCGAGTTGATGGGGTTGATCGCTATGTACACCTCAAGGAGACGTCATGTACAGGGCAGGTACACATCTGTCGACTTGTCAAGGATGTGTCCCGCTGTTTTATTCTGGTCAGCGGGAACATTGCGGGTCGGGCTTTGACGGACATAGCGCAGCTACCTCCCACTTCACTGTGTTATCCACTCCTGTACACATCGTCGACCTCTGTGCCGTCCACCGTTGCAGTGATGAAATGCGCTTGATGCTGACATCTTAGCATTTACCCTGCAACTCCTGGCTGCCCATAGAGCACATGTGGACTGAGCTGGCCGGCGAGCTCGGGCAACTCACATGAGCTTAGCTGAATCGATGCTTCCTATTTTCCCTCCATATCGTTGATATGACCATGCACCGTCCTGATCTGCACAACAACATTCATAATGGTATTGAGACGTGTACAAGAGCCAGTCGCTGCAAGCATCCCAAAATTGCCACCTGAAGACGTGCACACTGACAAGCCAGACCATACACAACGATGGGGCTACCCCAAACAGGAAAGCTACTCCTTATCGTATTGGCTACAGCAAGTGTGAGTCCTGATACATACCATCACTGATGACGGAATCGGCTGATGCAGAAAGCAGACGATGTGATCCTCTTCTCAACTATAGATCGAGCCAAGACCTGCCCCAGAAGGTCGATGTTGTGGTGATAGGAACTGGTGTAAGCTCGTCCGCAGCTGTCCTTACGAGACCCAAGTCATTGACAGCATGCAGATCACAGGAAGCTTGGTAGCCAGTCAGCTGAGGAGAGAACGTCCGACAGCCTCGATACACATTCTCGAGGCTCGCGAGTTCTGCAGTGGTGCTACAGGCCGCAATGCTGGCCACTGCAAACCAGACCAATGGCGAGGTTTCAATGCCTACGAAAAGAAGTTTGGGACAGAGCAAGCGCTCAAAGTGCGTCACTTGCCTCTCCAGCCTTCAGACAGCAGGGATAAAGGCTGATATCCTAATAGATTTTGCAAAACGAGCAAGATACCTGGGAGAGTCTCGTATCATACGTCCGCGAACACGATGTCGACTGCGATCTCTGGGTTGGCGAGACCTTCGACGTCCCCATGTCGGCTGGCGTAGCCAACACCGCGCGAGAGAACTTTGATCGATTCAAAGCCGCTGGTGGTCGTGTCGAGCATATCTCAGTCACGACAGACCCAGGAGAAGCATCTCGCAAGACTCGTCTCAAAAGCGCGCAGGCGTGCTATGCTTGGCCGGCATCGACGTTGCAGCCCAGGAAGCTGACCGGTCATATCATGCGTTCAAATCTTCAAGCGGGCATCGGCCTGCATACCTTTACCGTCGTCCAGCAAATTTCAAGCAGCTCGAACGCCGGAGCACGATGGACTGTGCACACCGATCGTGGCGACATCGACTGCGATATAGTCGTGCATGCCACAAATGCTTACGCAGGCGCTTTTGAACCGCTCTTCCGAGATGTGATATACCCGCGCCCGCACATCTGCCAGAAAGTATGTCCACCTCGATCATACTCCGGATCTCAATGTCTCAAAAACTCCTATGGCGTCCTTCTCCCAGATGGAGGACTCTTCAGCATAAACTCGCGATGCACCAGTGACGGGCTTGTCATGTTTGGCGGAGACAATCCTGGCCAAATGAAATTGAATCAATGGTTGAAAGAACATCCCGAGACGTGCGTGGACGATAGCATGGCCAATGTACTCGAAGTCCAAGACGCCGTTCGTACCTTCGCTGAAGCAGAACTCTCAGACTGGGATGACGGTCACACAATGGGCCCGGGTCAGGGTTACGATTTCAGCTGGAGCGGTATCATTGCTTTGACGACTGATGGTGTGCCTTTTGTTGGTGAAATACCTTGTAAGCCGGGCCAGTGGGCTTGTGTTGGTCACAATGGACATGGGATGGCGAGGACTTTTACACTTGCGCCAGGGCTTGCGAAGCTGATTGCTGGGCATAGCTGGGAGAGCACTGGTATGCCGGAAGCTTTTCGGCTGACCGAGGAGAGGCTCGAGGGGTTGAGGAAGGAGAACAATGGCGGAGACCATTGATAGTCGCTGGGTCGAGATTGCCATTGGATTGAGGACCTTTACGCCGTGAGACAGAGGCCGTTCTGCGCGCCGACAGAAGCCGAGCTCGAGTGCTAAGGTACGTTTTCGATAGAAATGTCATAGGGGTCTGCAACAATTCGCCGGACGAAGATCATAGTTGTGATAGAAGACCTGGAAGTCGAGCCAGTGACCCAGCACGGGATGATTCTCATTAGCCTTGGCTATATGAGCTGCAGGCTCGACCCAAAGGTCACCCTATACCTACACCTTTTCCACCATTCTGTGAGCAAAAATAAGTCGTCGAAAGCAGTGCAACCCCCCACGTACAGGCTCTGTCAGTGGCCACTGTCACGGGCTTTCTGCTACCGCCATTCGGAAACCTCTCCAGACTCGTTTGAGAAGTTCGCCTTCTCCCACTTCATAGCCTGCACCCAGGCCTTTGCATAGATGCAACGAAGGATGTCGCCGTCACACTCATCGGTCGCAGAATGCGAGAGCAGCTGCGGTCAAACCCTTGGCGAGTAAAGCTTTGAAGTTTTCCTCTGCCAGCCGCACCATCTTTCCTGACACAAACTCTTGCCGGTCCGGCAATACGGAGCTCGGATCAACACCATCAGTGATCGCTTTCCACTCGCGCTTGGACTGTCGGTAGGCTTTGAGGTCGAGCCACCACAAGTTCAGACTGCGAATGTGAGCGCAATTTGCAGGCCCAATGTTATCAAGCCAGGCATATACACCCTTCTTGCTGATTGCTGTGAACTTGTTCTGGCTGTAGCAGATGGCACTCGCCTCTTCTTTGATCTGGCTACACGTTCGCAAGAGCGCAGGCATGCAGTGGATGCCAATAGTTCGCGTAGCAATGCTGGATCCATGCTTGAAAATGAGGACCTGCTCGTAAACTACGTTTCGCAAATCTGGTGGTAAGTCAAGGAACCCCGCAGTGACTACTGCGGCCTGCCGTGGTGGCGATGGGAGGCTTATGCTCATGTGACTGATGTGCCGTGGTTGACAAGCTGGCAGACATATTGGCAGGGGTTGCCATTTCGGGAGAGGAATGTAATCGATGTCAAGACGGAGTCAATGTCGATGTTGTTGTCAGGACAGTGTCGAGGTTCGAATGAAGTCAAAGTTGGGTCGCGAGAGTGGAGCACGAGTTGCCCTGCAGTGAAATCCGAAGTAGACGTGTGTGTGCGCATGAACTCGCGGAAGGTGCTTAGCGGAGACGTGGAAGGGGCCACCGCACACCAGCATCCATGATGGTAAGTGCGACTTCAGCTTCTGATGAGTCACTAAGGCTCTTCTCGGACCGCTTTGCCATTCAATATATGTACACATCCAGTTTCTACAGCGCATCTATTCGAGCACAATATACTTATGCAAATGCTGCGGCACAGCCTCTAACAAGCCCTTACTCTGCAGCCACTTCTTGCTGAACAAGCGATCGGCATACCTATACGCGCCATCGCAAAGGATTGTAACGATCGTCTTGCCAGGTCCCAGCTTCTGCGCCAGATTCCTTGCTGCCGCCACGTTCAGACATGACGACGCACCAAGGTAAAGTCCTTCCTCGTCCAAACACCGGTATACCATCTCGATGCTCTGCTCGTCGGGAATATGCAGTGCGCCGTCCAGAAGGTCGATGTCCGGTTTCAGGTTGTCTGTTACTCGGCCTTGACCGATACCTTCTGTGATCGAGGAGCCTTTTCGCTCGGTCATTTTGCCGCCTGTGGAGACGTAGGTGTAAATCACTGAGCCTGGAGGATCGGCGACATAGCACTGGACTTTGCCATCTGAGACAGTCTTGAGGTATCGCGTGCAGCCAGCAATGGTGCCTGCGGTACCGGAAGCACAAGTGAATGCATCAATCTTGCCCTGCGTTTGCGCCCAAATCTCTGGTCCTGTCGTCTCAATATGTGCCTGTCGATTCGCGGTGTTGTCGAATTGGTTCGTCCAGATCGCGTTGTCCAGTCTTTCGGCATGGCGCTTTGCTTGGTGGTTGTAGTTCTCTGGGTTCTCAAATGCGACGGCAGGGACAGGATAGACTTCTGCGCCCAGCAATCGGAGCAGATCGATCTTGCCTTGAGACTGCGTGTTGGGCATGTAGATAACCAGCTTGTAGCCCAGACTTCTGCAGACATGGGCAAGGCCAATGCCTGTGTTGCCTGCTGTGCCCTCTACTACTGTTCCACCAGGACGTAGCTGACCCTTCTCTTCCGCATCTCGGATTAGGAACTTAGCAGCACGGTCCTTGACACTGCCACCTGGGTTTTGGAATTCCGCTTTGCCTAGGACTTCACAGCCAGTCTCTTCTGAGAGCTTCTTGAGTTTGATCAAGGGCGTGTTGCCGATCGCTGAGAGGCTATGCATCAGTCAATGTCTGGCTCGACAGTGCTCATTGGGACACCCTACCATCAACGAAGCCGTCATTAGCAATGCGCTGGGCCTTCGAGATCTCGACACCGTGTGCGTTGACCATCTCGACGGCTTTCGGGGAGAACTTGGCTGGGTCGGAGGTTGCAGCGGTCGCGTAGCAGAAGCGTTGTGTTAGGTTTGATGCTTGGAATGCTATGGGCCGTCTGGCTGCTCGGAGAGCTGTGCGTGCGAGCATTGTGAGACGAACAGCGCACCAAAGAGCTCTGCTGTGATCTAGGTGGTGGTCTTCAAAGTTTGGGATGTACGATGACGCCGTCCGAGGTGGGCTTCCACACAAATGGCGCGCCGTGATTGACGATCCCCGCAATGTTTGTTTACTGGCGCTTTCGAGCAACAACGAGACCGAGCACCATGAGATGAGCTGACACTGCTAACGACGACACGAGAAAATGCCTGGCAGAGTTACACGAGGGAGTGCGCGGACGTCGGCCGCGTCCAGAAAGGCCAGCACACAGAATCTCAAGTCTGGTCGCAACAGCTCTCCCACCATCGAAGTACCGGACGAAGGCCCAGATACGACTCTACGACGCGCAGTATGCATGGTGTTTGGCGATGCGCAAAAGTCAACAGCCGGTCACAGAAAAGCGGTGATCAGTCTGCGCAAGGTGCAAGAGGCGTGTTGCTATGAGCCAATCAACCAAAAGAAGGGCAAGCAGGAAGAGGACTTTGACGAGGAGGATTTCAACAATGAGTTTGTGCGCTGCGTGTTGCGCGTGCTCCCAGTCAGGAAGGCGGAGCCAGTGGGAGACAGAATTGTGCGTTTCATTGGCACATTCTTGAGCGTCGCAAGCCAAAAAGACAACGAGATCGCGAATCAGGCAGATCCAGATGCGACCAGTGTACCCGAGACGCCAACAAGCCGTCTGACCACAGCTGTGTTGAGCACACTGCTGCCACTGCTCAGCTGCAAAGACAAGGCAATACGATTTCGAGCAACACAAGTAACAAGCCATTTAGTGCATAGCCTGGATACCCTGGATGACCAGCTGTTCCACCAGCTCAGAATTGCGCTACTAAAGCGCATACACGATAAGGAGGCGCCAGTTAGATTACAGGCAGTGTATGGTCTCGGCAGGCTAGCGGCAGAGGTGGAAGATAATGAGAACAGGGACGATTCAGACTCGGATGATGAGGTCGCGGCAGGCGTGCTGGGCAGGCTGTTGGACATCCTCCAAAACGACCCGGCTGCAGAAGTCCGACGAAACCTGCTCCTCAATTTGCCGTTGACGAAAGAGGTCCTTCCATATCTTCTCGAGCGAGCGCGAGATGCAGATGGAGCTACGAGACGGGCGCTGTATGCGCGCCTGCTGCCTGCGCTTGGTGACTTTAGACATTTGAGCTTGACACATCGCGAGAAGCTGCTCCGATGGGGCATGCGTGACCGTGATGAGACTGTCCGCAAGGCTACGTCGCGCCTTTTCCGCGAGCGCTGGATCGAAGATTGCGCTGCTCTGCCGGCAGATCAAGCCGCCGAACAGCAAGAGGGTGGGGAGGTGAAGCCCGTCAACCAAGCCGCAGCGCCGTCACTTGACGCACTGCTGGAGTTGCTTGAACGCATCGACGTTGTCAACTCTGGTGTTGAGGATGGCATTGCCCTGATCGCGATGAGAGAATTCTGGGAAGGCCGGCCGGACTACGTCGAGTATGTCTCATTTCCAGATGAGTTCTGGACGGGTTTGTCGCCCGAATTGGCGTTCGTCGCACGCACATTTAATGACTACTGTCGCACATCTGGCAAGGAAGACGGCTACGATGGCCCCAGAATGCTTGACGGCATGCTTGAAGATAAGCTGCCTGAAGTCACCAAATTCGCGTTCTTGCTTGAGCGCGAGCTGCAGAAGCTGGTGGAGATTGTACAAGTTGCTGCAGACGAGGAGGACGAAGAAGCTGCCGAGGACAGCGTCCAGCGTGAGTTTGTCGTTGAGCAAATGCTCCACATGGCCCTCACGTTCGACTACTCGGATGACTTTGGCAGGCGCAAAATGTTCAACCTTATGCGAGTGGCGCTTGCTAACCCATCACTGCCTGAGGAAGCGACAAAGCTGGTAGTGGAGGTGCTGCGACTGGTCTGCGGTGAAGACGTCAAGGGTGAACGCGAGTTCTGTGGGATTGTGCTTGAGGCAGTGGCTGAGGTTCACGATGCAATCATGGAGGATGCCACGGAGACGGAGAACACCAGTAACACTGAGGACTCCTTCCATTCAGCTACCGAAGAGCTCATAGACGATCAGCATCAGAATGCAAAGACGGCGAGGAAGCAGAAGCCGATGCAGCAGACCGCCGAACAGGCAGAGAAGGAGCAGATGAAGGCGCTGCAGGAGTTGATGGTCAACCTGAAGTGTCTGCACATCGCTCAGTGCATGTTGCAGAATGTGCAATGTGATCTGGGTAAGTCAATTGTTGTATGTTCCGACGAGCGTGCTGTTTGCTAACCATCAGCAGAGGAGAGCGTCCATCTAGTCACCATGCTCAACACCCTCGTCGTCCCTGCCGTGCGTAGCCAAGAGGCGCCCATCCGCGAGCGTGGCCTCGTCTGCCTAGGCCTCTGCTGTCTCCTCGGCAAGAACATCGCGGAAGAGAACCTCACTCTCTTCCTACACTGCTTCGCCAAAGGTCACCCACTTCTGCAAGCCATCTGCCTGCAAACCATCACCGACATCCTGATCACCCATCCTTCCCTTCTCGCACCACCCGCCCCAGACACCACAAATGCCGACGCAACAACCGCCACGGAACAGCCGGCCGAAAATCCACTCCTCCGACAAGTCCTAAAAGCCTTCAGCAAGTCCCTCAAGTCCGACGACCCAGCCGTGCAGTCCACAGGCGCCACTTCCCTCTCCAAAGCCATGCTCTCCCGCCTCATAACCGACACCGACCTCCTCAAACAACTCGTCGTCGCCTACTTCGAGCCCGACACCGCCTCCAACGCCCAGCTCCGCCAATCCCTCTCCTACTTCATCCCGGTCTACTGCCATTCGCGTGCCGAAAACGCAGCACGCATGGTCTTAGTCGCATGTTCCATCCTCGCCAAGCTTTCCACATTGCGGAACGCCTACGCGGAAGAAGCAGAAGTCGACTCCGATGTCGAAGAAGGCGGTGGCATGGTGAAACTGAGTGTAGTCGGCCAAATGCTCCTAGACTGGACGGACCCGCGAAAAATCGTCGGCTTTGCTGAAGCCGCCGGGACCGCCAAACACGAGTCTGGAGCCGCGGAGGAAATCCATTTTCTCCTCTGCGAGCACATCCTCGAGCGCCTAGTCACGAGCCAGGTGAATAAGGATGAGAAGAAAGCTCTCTTCCAGATGCTGGGGAAATTGCACCTCCCGCAGAACGGCTGCGATAGCGAGAGACTCGCTAGCTTGCTGGAGCTTAGCACCGAAGCGATCGACACGGGCGTTGCGACGGATGCTACGGGGAGGAATACCCTCACCAAACTTAAGAACCAATTGCTCAAGCTGATGCATGATGTGGCTACTGCGGAGCGCGGTGGCGGAGGTGAGGAGACGACGGTGATGGAGACTACTGAACTTCCGGTCAGAGGTGTGAGTGATTCGGTTGTCGAAGAAATAGAAGAGGAAGATGAAGGAGATGTGGGAGAGGAAACAGCGATTGATGCGACCACGAAGACGTTTGGGGCGACGACGCTTGGCGGAACGACGATTGGAGCGCCGGATGCGGAGGGCACGCGCGTTGGTCTGGGAGGGGATAGTGAGTTGTTGGATAGTGATGAGGAGATGGAGGACTGATGATCGTTTGCTACGCATGACTTTAGGGCTTTGGCGCATTGGGCTTTTCTTTGGTGATACCATGAACGACAAATTTCTATGATCTCGTATTGTACAATGGGACATTTCACACAAAGCACACAGCCACATCTTATCATTTGGCTTGCTCCTGTACAGTCGCGCAGCACTTCAGATCTAGCTCCTGATCTCCAAATCCTTACCCGGTCACCTCTCTGCACGATCTCTATCCTCACCATGGCCGCTCCCTCCTTCTTCTCAGCCGACCTCGATGCCATACTACGCCAGCACGAGCAAAGACTGGCCATACTAGGACAAGACCTCCACAACCACAAAAAGCTCCTCCAAGGCATCATCAACCTCATCAAATCGCTTGAACGTATCGTCCGTTCCGATGAATTAGCGGATGACGAGCAGGAACAGGACGACGGAGTTGGAGGGCAGCTTGGACTCCACGATACCGCGCGTGATGTGCGAGCCGGACGAATGGTTGGTGATGATGACTCGAGTCGATACGGAGGCGTGGGTCATCATGATGCGCGACGGGCAACCGAAGCGATGCGAGAGCGGCCAAGGGGATTGTAGGAGAATCCGTGATGGGATCTAGTGGAGGCAGGATGGTGATTGGGAACCGGCAAGTGGGGTAGCGCGTATGCTGTCGCGAATCTTTCTGGGTCCAGCTGGTGGTGCTCGATATCATGTCTTAAGAGGTAGAGGTGCCTCATTCTGTGGTGTTATCTATCTGTCACGCGGGGGCCTGAATGCCGTACCCGTACCGAGGCATCCAGAGCATTTCAATCTCGAATACAATCGTTCCATGCTCTCAGCGCCTGGTCGCCATAGCTTCCTTCGGCTGGATTCTGTCTCACAATCGCAGAGATCAGACCGGAGAGTCCTTGTTCGTACTGCTTGGCCATGTCCTGCGCTTTCTGACGCTGCGGCATGGCGTCCTTGAGGATCTTGTCGGCGAGGTGCAGGCCGTGCCAGATGGGGACGCCATGCAAGATTGCGAACTGTGGGCCTTTCGGGACAGGGGTCTGCGGGATGGACTACGCCGAGTTAGTGTTGGTGGAAAGCGATTGAGCGACTCTAGAGGTGGGACGGATTACCATGGAATCCAGATGAGCGTCTAGACAGCTCAGTAGTCTGTCGGCGTAGACTTTGACCTTGCCTTCCGGGTCCTGCCCGTCCTGGTGCTTGTATGCGTTCACGGCCGCCAACTCCAAAAACACGCCCACGATCTCCGGCCTCCTCCTCGCATCGTCCTGCTCAACATACTTCCCACCGCCATGCTCTTCCCTCTCCAGCATCATAGCGACCTGATTGGCCTCCTTCAACGCCTTTTCCACTGCCTCCTTCTCCCACCCACTCCTCTGCGCATAATCCCTCAATCCAAAGACCAATTGATCCAGCACCTCACGATTCATCAGAGTCATGCCTGTAAGCTCGCTTTGTAGCAGACACTGGATCACAATGCCCAACCTACCCGCCTCACCTGCCTTTCGCACAATTTTGCCGAAGGCCTTGCCCTCCATCCTACCCAACGCTTTCGCCCTCTTCATCCCGATCAGAATGTTGGGTAACTGTGCCCAGGCTTTTGGATCCTCGCTCTCGTAGATTAAGTCCAGAGCTTCATGGAGCAGTTTCGTGCGGTTTGGGATCTCGGTGCGGCGGTCGATCCATTTGAGCTCAATGTCTTCGTCGGCGATGTTGATCACTTGCGGACTGTCTTCGAGGAGTTGTTTGTGCTTGGTGCCGAAGATCAGGCGGCGTTCGAGGTTATTGAGATACGCGGGGATGAAGTGCTTCTCGCGCATGGAGAGGAGGACGTCGTTTAGTTCGGAAGAGGAGGTTTCGGTGAATTTGGGAATGCCGTCTATATGATATTAGTGCCGAGATAGGAAGGAGCGATTGGCGAGGACATACGCTGTTTCCGTTTGGTGGTGGTCTGGGAGAATGCGCGTTTGGCGGCGTGTCGCGTGCCCTCGTTCTGGGCGGCGCGTTGCAGGCGCAGGGCGCAGCGGCTGCATATATTGCTCATCTTGAATACTGGAGCGGGAGATGATATGTGTAGAGAATATGTACAGGTCAATGGCGGATGACATGAAGCTCTACGAGTCTTGGCTTCCCCGAAGTCTCCGCAAACCCATACCAGCAGCATCACCTAACAGCATACTCAACCAGAACAACACTTATAGCAACCATGTCGCTCTCAACGCCTTCATTACGGCCATTAGGGGGTCTCAAACAGGCACTACGACAATGTCGAGCAGAGCGACAACGCGAGTCGCGACGATGGGCCTCCACCGAGGCAGTCTCATATCCGTCACTACAAACAAGATATCCTCCTCCCACGCCCGGCTTTCGAACAAGTCAAACGACTAAGCAGAATCGTATGCCTGTCCACAATCTCAAAACTTCCAGCGAGTCGATACTAACAGGCCCCAGGCTCCGAACAAGGCCTCAAACGCATCCCCGTCGTCCCACCACCCCGCTCCACCCTCAAAACCTGCCCCGATCCCATCGCAGCCCTCACCACCACCCAACTGAAAACCCTCGACCCCACCGGCGCCCGCACCCGCCTCTTCTCCCCCACCAATCCGGACCGCGTGCAACCCGGCGATATCCTCCTCGTGCGCCACAAATCCGGGGACCCCTGGTCCGGCGTCGTCCTCAACATCCGGCGTCGTCATTCCGTCATAGACACAGCTGTATTACTGAGGGGCCAGCTGACGAGGGTGGGCGTGGAGATGTGGGTGAAGGTGTATAGTCCGAATGTGGAGGGGATAGAGGTCGTGCAGAGGAAGCAGGGACGGAGGGCGAGGAGGGCGAAGTTGTATTATATGCGGCAGCCGAAGCATGATGTGGGATCTGTGGAGGGACTGGTGAAGGCGTATGTGAGGCAGAAGGCGGGCGGGCCCGTTAGTGGGAGTCGGGTTAAGGGGAGGGATGCAGGGAGTCATAAGAAGAAGAGTAATAAGAAGGGGAGGAACTGAGGATGTATGGTGTGAGAGGAGGCCACTTGGCGATATTGAGATGCATAGCGACGGCGTTTGGGGGGACGTTGCATTATATGAATCCAGTGTGTTCGCGCAGCTATGCGAATGGGCAGCTTGCGAAAGGTGTGGCTGTACTCTGAAGGTGTCCAGAGTCAATCGAGCGCATTGCTATATGCCATGAGACTTGCAATAAAAACGAGCATGATCACGTACATCGCAAGACACCACGAAGTCAACAGTTCAAGCGGCCAACGAGCACAACCATCTTCCAGCACCTGCAAACTGAAACAGGCTCTCCTCAATACTCCCACAACCCACAGCATACCGAGACTCCACTTCCCACCATCCTCGCCCATTTGAACGCCATACCAAGCATCAACCACCTCCAACTTCACCCTCCCGCGCTCCCACATCGCCGCCCATTCTCGAGGCCCCACACCATCTCCCATCCGCCAAGGCACTGAGTAATACTCTCCACTGCTCCGCCCTCTCTCCAACTCCTCCCTCACCCGCTACGCCGCCTCGTCACTACCCGCAGAATCACTGTGTGTGTGTGGGTCCCGCGCACGCGTCGCCTGTCTTCTCAGCATCCGCTTGCTTCAGCTGCTTCACTGGCTCGTCCGGAGGAATGAGGCTGGTGAGTGAGGGATCTGAGGGAGGGATGTGATGGAGTGGGATAAGGCGCATGTGGGACCTGCTGGATTTGTGTTGATAATGTCGGTTTTGAGGTTGAGCTGATAGGAAGGTTTCTTAAGGTCTTGGTGCAAGAGACTTGGCGGCGGTGGCAAAGCACTACCACGAGGCACCTATAGGACGAGCAAACTCCAGCAGACAAACAATGCTCTGCCCTCCATCGCTTCAATCTTCTGCTCCCCGTTCCCCGTCACCGTAAACAACATCCTCCTCTCCAGCCTCCTCTCATCAAAATCAATGCCACAATCAGTCTGTCGCGGAGGATCCGGCCCATCCAGAACCACAAAAGAACCTCTCCTGCACTTCTTGGATCTTCCCCTGCAACACCCTCGCAACGCCATCATACCCCACCGCCCCAAACAACACAGGCACCATAACCACCCGATCGACCCACACCTTCGCCGCCAACGCCCTCACACCTCCTTCTTCCTCCAACACCCCACGAACACAGCCCCTATACTCCCCTGTCGCCTGATCACTAAACCTTCAAACCCATTCAAACCCCTCCATCACCACGGTACAGGCACCCCAAGCAAGGCCGCCTGCTGATCCACCTCGAGTTTTGGCCGCTGCTCAAGAAATCCGCCGTCGCATCGAAGACCGGACATTCTCGAGCTGATGCAGGAAGCTACTCTCGCATCTCGAAGCAATAGTTCGCGACTCCGATTCAGTAGTCCGTGAGAATGACATAGCGCAGGAATTGCTGGAGTTTCAGGTATGCCGCGGACATGATGGCTCTCTTCCCACGATGATCACACGAGATTCAGGGTCGGCCTCGTACCACGCGGCAGGCGAATGCGTGTACGGTGGTGGTGGTGCTTCTTCTCGTGTCGACTGCATGGTAGTCGATTTGTGCTGATTTCTGGACAATCTGGATACCAGTGAAGAAGCAGGTGCGCACAAGTGTTATATACTATCCATCAAAATGCAATATTTGAACTCGAGTGGTGGGCGGAGCACTGCTGACCATATCCCTATACACGACTGGCTGCAGAAAATGTTTCAATGCTTCATGTCGACACTTCGCCTCTCATCTTGGGGGAGAACTCTTATTTCCATTGGCTTGGACATCAGTGCTGCATACCAGCTGTTGTACTGACTAGCCCATCTGCAGGTCACCTCTGGATTCATTCTTCTCTGGACACGACCGCTTGCAACCCATATTCCACTCTAGTTCCAAGACACTAATATCGCCCGCCCAAGCGCTCCCAAATAATCTCATCCACTTCCTCCTCCGTCAGCCTCCCATTTCCCTCGTTCTTGGCGTCCGCTCTCTGCTTCTCCACCAAGCCATTATGCTCCTCCGGAGCTTCAGCGACAAGCTCCTGCACCGTGGCGTCTTGCTCGCCACGGAAGATCTGCTGGGTCACGGAAGCTTCGATGCCGTGGGGCACGGAAAAGCGAGAGGAATAGAGGGTGGCTGCGATTTCGCGGTCGTGCTGGGAGGGTTGGGTAAGTGGGGATATGGAGTTCGGAGAGGGTGCCACAGCCCTCTCGTTTGCGCCTAGATCTAAGGCTTTCGACGAGGAGGAGGAGGAGTCAGGTGCAGGCGCCTCTTCTTCGTCCCGGCCTTCAAACCCATCTACCTCCTTCATGACCCCATCAGATGGATCAACAAGGCTGCCAGCTCTGATAGCAGCCTGCCTGTCCACTCATCTCGCCGACGCTTCCGCCCTGTTGATGAAAGGCGAGTGGTTCGAGAAACTCAGCCTTGCAGCTCTCGACTCGTTACCTTCACCATCTTCTCGATCGCTACAATTAAGTTCGCCCTTATAGTCACTCCCGATACTGATTCGCCGGCCTGTCGACCGAGCAAGAGAGGCGGCGAGCGCAAGATCACTGTAAGAGCCATGATCCGAAGGAAGATCACCTCGCTCCGACAAGGTGCTGCTCGTCCGCCTGCCCAGTGGCCGACCGTCAAACGATCCAGTATCCGAAGACGTAGTTCTCCCACTGCGATGGCCGCCTGTGGCAGGTCGGTAAAACTCGTCGTCCTCGTCACTGTAAAGCCCAGCGTCTGATCCACCGCCACGGAGACGCATTCTGGGTCGGTCCTGAAAATCAACCTTGACAGTCATACCTTGCGGCTCCTGGTTCGGTACTGGATGGAGGTGGGCCAAACATGACAAGATTGGCGAGCTGGGTAGGTACACGGTCGATGAATAGTTTCTGGACCTTGTAACGGCTATGTGTCGCTCGACCGCAACCCTTAGCCCCCTGACGTTCATCTCCAGTCGCTGAACCCGAGCTCGAGTCTCCTGCATCTCCTTAAGGCTGCTCTGCGGTGATGGCATGCTCTGCGGTGATAGTGGTTGTGATTCGCTCTTCAGGTCGAACCGATCTGATCGATGAGATTTTCTGCCTGGTATCGATGCTTAGAACTAATTGGAGCAATGAGTGCTTCGTGCAATTTGCGATAACGTAAAGAACGAGCGCCGGAAAGGGAAGGGAAAATATAGCGCTGGACTATAGTCAATGCATCAAGTAAAGAGCGCATCTGTCGCAGTACCCAGGCATGCTAGAAGCAAGTGACCATCAGCAAACCCACCCAAGCACTGGAGCCAAGCTGTGGTGCATTCTGGCAGTCTTTCAAATCATATATCACGTCAACATCGAGTGACTGGTAGAATAACCACCCTCGCAGCCCAGCACCATCTGCGTGACCACTCGCGATACTTACTTGCACTGTTGGTTCAGCTTTCAGCCATAATCGACCTGTCACTTGTCTTTGCTCATTGAGTTACAATCACGCCACATGGATAATTTACACAAGCAGCATTGAAGAAGCTCTTCCGCATGGATCCACGTGCGTCCAGACCTAGAGGCTACGATAATGCCTAGGTCGACAGCAGAGATCCTGTAGACATGAGGCGATCAACACGAAGATTGATCGTTGACGGCAGTTGATTGTCTTGACGCTTCGTTGACGGCGTGCGGGCTCATGACTTGGCATGCGTTTGAGGGTTCAGTCGCTGACGAATGATTGATTAGTTGACGAGTGGCAGACTATTTGAAGGGTGACGGACTGATCGACAGCTAAACTGATTCGCTGACAGCTGAGGCCTGAGGTGAGTGAGCGAGTGGTCGATGATCAGCTGCGGTTGACGAGTTGACAGCCTCAACTCCCGAGTCAAATTATTGACCGAGGAGTCATTGGGATCAGCAGTCATCATACACATCAATGCTCACCGCGCTATACTATGCCTTTCACCTCTCCAACGCCTTGCTCGAAATCTCATGTGAATACACTGCCCGTGCCTCCAAATCCAGCCAACCCACCTGTACTGTTGCGTGGACTTCCCCTACCCTTTTCGTACAACCACTTATTATTGAGGCCCACACTGGCCCTATTGTTGCTCTTAGTAGGCGTCAGATTGCCTACTGCATCGAATTCGCTGCCGCCCAACGGACTCGAGTCACGAAAGCTCGAGCGTCTATTACTGCTGCTGAAGGGCGAATTGGACGTGCTCCGCCGAAAGCTCACATCGAGTGGACTGCCTCCTCGCAAAGAGGGAGAGTCACCTGCCTCAGCTCTCAAGCTACTCCCTGACTGCGGTGTGTTGCTCCTGGGGTATCGTGGCGGGGTGACGTATTGTTCCTTCTCTTGCGGTGTGGGCTGACGCGTCATAGGCGGAAGGCCCAGCTGAGCACGTTGGGCAGGCGTGAGCGGGATGTCCTCGCATGTGTCTTGTGGTCGGAAGAGCGGGGCGACGGCAATTCCGACGTTGATAGTGAAGAAGGCGCGGAGGATGTAGAGGATATATGTCGTGTATGGCTCCACAATGTGTAGAGTAGAAGAGGGAAGACTAATGCATGTCAGTCGTGGTAAGGCGAACATACTAGGGAAGACGTACTAATGGTGGAATGCCATGTGGCCTAGGAAGGAAGCAGCAATCATGACAACATTGATGCCAATGATGCGTACGTTGCTCCCGTCAAACCTCGTCGCATTCTGTCTCTGTATGACTTCCTCCAGCCGAGGGTGCTGCCATGCTCCTGGTGTGCTGCTCCTTGGCGACTCCTTGACAGACGAGACAGGCGTAGAAGGCGTCTTGTTCGGCGACAGCGCAATCTTCGGAGTCGCACTGGTGACGGTCGAGACAGCCGTGGAAGCGGTACCAGCAATTATTGTATTCTGCGACGTGCTCTGGCGCGGTACCGGTGCCGCGAAGCCGCTTGAGTATGAGTTGGTTGTTGAGGTAGTTCGCGCGTCAGTACGGGTGAGAGCGGTGGTTGACATGACTGTTGACTCTGATCTCTGATCCCGAGCTGATTGTTTGCTCTCACGTGTCACTGCCGTCACTGCTGTCACTGCCGTCAAAGCTGTATCACTATGCTTTGACGTTAGTATGTTAGTATCCCGTGCGCTGAGCCGACTTTCTCGTTAGCACATGTTGAAATGTGCAGGAGCTCTTTCCAATGTTAGTCGCAGTTGCCATGTGAAAGCACGACTCGCGTAGTAGCGTGACTACAGTGCGGGCGCGTCCGCAGAGCCGCATTATCGCCGGTCTTAAATCCGCAAAGCAGGCAGTGCTCGCGTGGGTGACGTGCCGAGTAGGTACTCAATACGTGCCTCTAGGTTTTGCGACATTCTACCTTTGCCAGATCAAAAACATGGCCAACTGGTTAGAGTCTGCAGATCAACACCTCGCCTCGGTCCTTGCTGACTGGGGAATCCTCACCACAATCCTCGCCCTTGTCATTGTAGCCTTCGTTGCATACCCACTGATCTACCCCGACGAACCAGACACTCATCCACTGCTCTTGGCTAGGCAGAGTTCAGTAAGCCCAATACGCAACAAGGGCGAGTCAGCTGTCTACAGATCTCCAGAAGTGCCGCATGGCTACCCGTTGAAGTCAGGCCTCAACGTCAAGGAACTCGGAGCACCGCGATGGGCAGCGGGTAAGGATGGAGATGTGAGAGATATCTGGAGGGAGGTGCTGAAGGGTGGGAACAAGGGCGAGGATGGGAAGGAGATCGCGAAGTGCTCGATCATGACTATAATGGGCAGAGAGGAGCTGATTGATCATCCATCCGAAGAGATGACCAAGGAGATCAGTGTGCTTGGCAAGCATTTCAAGGAAGCCGGAGTGAAGAAGGTCGCAATCTATCTGCCAAATAGTGTGGAGTATCTGTCGACCGTCTTCGGTATGTCTAAAACGGCTTCTTGGCGGATGACCCAGCAGCTGACATGTGCCACTAGCTTGCGCTTTTTACGGACTGACGCCTGTTTTACTGCCCTATAACCAACCTCACCCCAAGGTCTACGATCTGATCAATGCCACCGGCGTTGATGCATTGGTCTGTGCTGCCGGCAGCCTGCCGCTGGACGACTTGGCGGCAAATTGTCGTGGTCTACATCTCTTGACCTGGGTGGTTGAAAAAACGAGCAGACACATGGACTGGAATGGTGTCCCTGACTCTGCTGCCAATCGCCTCACAGTCAGTGTCTGGCACGGCGTCCTCGAGGATAACAAAAGCGCGACTATCTCCTTGCCCGCCAACGATGCGGCTCAAAAGCCTGCAGATTTGATCACCGTTTGGCAGGGAGCCGATCCGCAATCGAAGCCTGCGATCGTGGCATTTACGCAAGCAAACATCGTTGCGGCGACTGCAGCACTCATCTCAGCGCTCCCACTGCGTCAGCGCTTTACACCCTCTGACCTCGTGCTTCCAGCCGACAGCTTCACGCACACGTACGTACTCTGCCAGACTTTTGCCGCCCTCTACACCCACGCCAGCCTGGCTATCAACAGCGTCGCAGGCCCAGGCGTCGATTTGCATCTTGCAAGCCGCAGCGTTAGCCCGACCGTCATCATCGTGTCCGCAGAGACCATGGCTACCATGCACGAGAAGGAAAGCAAGAACGTCACATCCTTACCCCAGAAGCTAAGCCAGTATACTGCGAATCGCTCGCTCGCGGCTGGCAGGATGCCCACCGACTCTGCCATCATCAAAGCTTTGGGACCCACAAGCAGTGCCATCGGCAACGAACCCGGCCGTTTGCGTCTGATCCTCACCGCCGAGCGCGTAGGTGCTGGCACGCCTGCCCTCTCCTCTGCGCAGCTGTCTGACTTACGCATCTCCACGCGATCGCGCATCGTGTATGCATTGACAGCAGCAAAAGTTGCGGGTGCAGTGGCACAGAGTGGCGTGTTCGATTATCGGAGGGAAGGAGGCGAGTACGGCCATTTTGGCATCCCAGTTAGTGCTGTCGAAGTCAAGCTAGCTGGTGGCACAGAAGAGCAGTTGGGAAGCGCTCAGCCAAAGGGAGAAATTGTTGTTACAGGTCCCGCGGTCGCGGGTGGAGAGGTGAGGCTAGGGATACAGGGAAGGATAAGAGAGGATGCCACTTTGGCTTATGCCTAAGGCTTGTAGTATCGGTTCATCGCATGGCAACCCTCACTGCTCTGTACTGGAGCCACTCAGGGACCTATCTCTTTCTTTGTCGAGGCTACGGGGACAGTCTTAGCTGCCACGTTTCGTTGTTCCATCCAGTGACTTCAGCCGTGTGTTGCTATCGACGCAACTGACGGGTCACATGCTAAAAAGGGCCATCAAGCACATGCAATTTTGATCCTACTGACCTGCGTGGAAGTCCATCGAAGTACATCGGAGAGCGGGTCAGTCCAATTCCGTCCAAAAGAAAAGCCCTTGCCCGCGCGTCTGGATCCGCGACGATCTCCCGGCACCTACGTTTGCTCTGGGATTCTATTTGGCCAATCAGAGCAGCCAGACGAGAAACAGCTTGGAACTCGCACCTGCTAGTGCACTGTACAAACTTGGTCGATGCCGACTACCAAGATACCTCGCAAAAATCGGTCTGGGGGCCAGAACGCCCCCAGGACAGCCGCGTATATACGACGGTAAGGATGGCCGACACCCCGTTCATATCACCCTCTATTTTTTCCACCATTTCAGACATCACGCGGTCCTGGCTACGCGGACGCGGACTAGCAGAAGCAAACGAGCCAGCCAGCCACTGTTCTCAAGTGCCGAAGGGCAAGGAACACTCCCGAAAAGTCTTCCAGGAGCTTCGAGACGGCAGCGAGAGCGCCACAACGACTCCGTACTAACCATTAGCTAAGGATTTAATCCCTGCTTGCCATCCGCAGAAGAACGGATCATAACGACGACATACTAAGGGGCAGACAGATGAGGTCCTGGGTATTCTCCGGCAAGGTAGCCGACTCGTCCAATTCGTCTTCTGATCAAGCCGCAGGCAGTGCGAACAGAAACGAGGAAAGTGACACCTCGAATCGCGACGAACGTCAGGTTGATGGCGACGAGACTGTTACTGTGCCCATCGACAATAACGGCTCGCTAGTTTCGGATGTCCTGTACGGGGCCAATATCGAAATGGTCAAGATAGAATCTATACGCGCCTCTAATGACCAGGGCAAGCAGATCTCTGGGTTTGTGGCGGTCTTCGTAGGTGGCACAGGAGGTATCGGGGAGAGCACAGCACGTGAGTTGTTCATACGGACGAAGAAGCCGAAGGCGTACATTATCGGGAGGTTAGTCGAGCCTCCATTTGACGATCAGAAAGTTTTTAGTTTTGATGACTTTTCTACACACAGGTCACGAGAAAAGGGCAAACAAGTCGTCGAGGACCTGCGAGAACTGAATCCGGAGGCTGAGGCCATCTTCCTGGAAAAAGACATCTCGCTACTTAAGAATGTCGATGAGGTCTGCGATGAGCTGCTGGAGAAGGAGGAGAAGATTAATTGTCTCTTCTTGACAGCAGGTTATATGACACTGAAGGGCCGGACCGAGACGAAAGAGGGTATGGACAGAAAGATGTGCGTCAACTACTACTCACGAATCCGATGGATCCAGAACCTCATGCCCTTGCTCAAGGCTGCTTCGGACAAGAATGAGCTTTCGCGCGCTATCAGCGTGCTGGCCGCCGGCTCCGAAGGTGAGGTCCGCCAGGACGATCTGGATCTCAAGAACAACTTCACGCTGCACGCGTGTCTAGCGCACTGCGTGGTCATGACAGATTTTGCGCTCGAGGAGCTGGCAGAACGAAATCCAGGCACTTCGTTCGCACACTCCTACCCCGGAACGGTAAAAACAGGCATCGTCAACGAGCTCTCCGGCCCTGTGCGCCTTGCCGTCAAAGTCATGTACGCCGTCATGACACCTTGGATCCTGAACGTGCAAGAAAGCGGTGAGCGCCACTTCTTCCAAATGACGAATCAATGCTACCCTGCGCGTAACGGTAGCGTAGGCATCCCTCGACCGGAGGGAGTGGATGTGATGAGAGGGAGCAATGGCGAGATCGGGAGTGGTGCGTACCTGCTTGATTGGGATGGGAAGTCGATTGGAGACGAGACTGTGTTGAGGAAGTATCGGGAGCAGGGGCTGAAACAGAAGGTTTGGGATCATACTATGGCGATGTTTGAGCAGGCGCAGAGGTTGAACTCTAGGAGTAAGAAGAGGGGGGCGACTGATGAAGCGGAAGGGAGTGGGAGACCAGTGCCGAATCCGATTGGGTGGCGGCCGGGCTGAGGGAGAGGGTGCGTCTATGGGCGAGGCTGATGGTGCTGGGTGGGATGGACGCGGAGTTACGTGATACACTAGCCAGCGAGGGCGTCCATGGCGTTTATACTTGATGTGACATCGTATACCTGTGGAAAAGAACAGTGGCTTACGTGCAAAATATAGAGACAGGGGATGGGCTATGTGCTTCATGCATTGTGTTACTGTAGCATAGATTCGTCAACATAAGGATAACTCAAACTACATGCACTCATTCCTTAGTGATCCCGTCAGTCAAACAGCACGTCAAGTCAGCATATGATGCATCTATGTCCTATGGGAGCGTAGCGTCGATGCATCAGTCAGTCAAACGTGTCATCAATGAGGAAAGTGTGTCGGCATGTACTCAAATTTGTCAACAAGCAGCCAAGCCTGCCAACAATCCAATGGCTGACTGACAGTCATGTCAACAGTCAGTCAAGCGATCTCTGATGGACTGACTTTTGATCTATTGAGAGCCACGCCCTGGACTGACATCACCGTCAGCCATATCAACCACGCGTGGTAAGTGCCACTAGCGTGTTGACCTACAGATCAAGATTGACAGTCAAGTCAACAGAATGACTCTTGACTGACTGCTGAGAAGACCGCTGACTGATGCATCACTGATACTCAATTCCTGTCTCATCACCTGAACTCCAACCAAGATTTATATCAACCTGAACTCGGGTATCTTAGAAACAAACAATGCACGCTTGCCCTCAATTCCAACTGTAGCTCCAACAAAGTCTCTTTTCAAGTCCTCAGCACCTAAATCATGGGCCTTGCACTTCTCAAGCGCCCTCCAGTCCCAGACCTCAATCCTCTCTCTCAACTTGCCCTTATTCAATGCCACAACCTCCCTCAACACTTCCTGCGTCGCTTGCACCCTGTTCCTCTCTACCAGCACGATCTTGCGGCGACCAGCGTATGCCTGGCTCTCAGACACTGTCTCCGTTCCTGGTGCGTGGGCGTAGCTATCGCGGTCCCAATGATTCAGGCGGGTGGCGCGCACGGCGCTGTGTGTGGGTAAGAGGTTCTGCGTGATGTAGGAAGTGTGGGCTATGCAAGGAGTGAGATAAACTACGGAGCTGTGAAGGAGGCATCGGGCTGAGGTGCAACTACCCTCGGGTGTCGAAGGCGGCGTCAGAGGTAGCTGTATTGCTGCGGGAGGTTTCTGCCGTTGTCTCGGTGGTGGAGGAGGAGACTCAGTCAGATCGACGCGCAAATTGGAGTATTTGGCTACTTTGTTGGTGATGTCTGCCAGGGGCGTTGGACGATTTTGAGCTGGTAGCACACTGGGCTCTTTGTCCCTCGAGCAATGCCTTTTCGATGGTGGGCATGGTGTCACCAGGCTGATTTCCCGGGCTCCGGCAGCCTCCCTCGAGTCATCATCAATCAGCGTCGTGGCGTCGAGGTCAGAAATGTCACCATTTTCCGAATCTACTGGACGCTTTCGTTTGGGGCTGTTGGACGTTCGCGCGTGCGTCCCGCGAGGCGACACTGTGGCCGCAGTACTTGGCGTCCTTGTCCCTCTTGATCGCGGTGACAAAGTACCTTGGCTTTCCAGCCTATGCTTCATCTTGCCTTTGAGTTTTGCAACATAATTCCTTGTCGCCTGCGAGTCTGAGTCCTGAGGTGTATCTTTAGCTGTCCTTGACTGATCCTGTAGCGCCTGGAATGTCACGCAGTCTCTCCAAGATCGATCCTGGTGTAGCTTCTTGACACGAGCGTGTCGAAGCATTTGGAAGTCGCAATTCGACGGCTTGCTGAATCCTGAGCCCAAAACTTCGAGAACAAAGGGCTCGTCGAAGACCACATCCACCTTGACATAACTGGTCATATGTATGTCGAACTTCGCTGCTTCCTTGTCGACGCCATACTGCCGAGCTCGAAGCATGCCATGTGTGTTCAAATGCTTTAGGATTGGCTTGGGAATGCATGCTTCCTGCTGCATAGTGTAAACAAGCTTGAACACTGGCCTGGCACCGCATCGCTGCACATCCGCGGCATTGACGACACAGCCAAGGTGGAAGTCGGTCCATTTGATACCTAGTAGCCCGCTTTTGAGAGCTTGTTGTGCATTGTAGCTAGCCCCGATGACGGCCAAGTCTGTTTCGTCGCCCATGCCCTCGATGTAGTCCTGCTTGAGCTTGATGTAGCGGGTCCTGATCCCATTCGCAGGAGGCTCTAAGCAGAAGTATGGTACTCCACATGGCTTCAGAACAAGACCTTCGCATCGCTCCACCATCGAAGCGGCGAATTGTTGCATCAGAAGTGCTTTTGACCTGGTGCCTCCCGCAAAGTCAACTATCTTCCATTCTGCACTCCACGCTCGGCCGGGAACCTTCTCATATGATTCTCGCAGCCACGTGCGGCGCTCCTCGACTGGTTTGTTCATGATTACTTCGTCGTCAAGAAGGAGCAGATCGAAAAAGACAATCGCCAGATGTTCATGGGCACGAGTCTTCGAGTCCTGATCAGTTCCCAGAAATGAGCCCGATCGTGACACATGCTTCCTGATCTTGTCGAAGGGTAAGACACATCGTTGTTCATCAGAGTACACCACGATCTCGCCGAGGAAAATGGCTTTTCGCCCAAATTTGCAGTTCGATGTGCCGAGTCCAAAGCACTTGACGAGCGTGTCGAGTATAGCTGCTCTGTCTGTAGTGCTCTCCTTGGCGCTCTTTGAGAAGATCGTGATGCATTGTCTCGGATTCGGCGACTTTCTCATGTCGACGTGGATCTCGCAATATTCGCCATCGTACTTTCGCTCGATGACCCAACGGTGATTCCCAAGCATCTTGAAGCAGCTATCGATACTTCTCGCTTTGTCCATTTCTAGCTTGCCAACCTTCACGCCCACTCTCGGCTTAATGGCGTGCGCAACACTCTTTCGGTGGAGCGGAACCGACCTTGGGTCTGGGCGAGCAGGATACTGGCGAAAATACTGCTCTTTGAGAAGTGCCACTGACACTTCAAAGCTGTTCTGATACCGCAGCAGATCAGGAAGCAGAAAATGGAAAGACTGTAACACGGTCTTCTCGTCGATAGTGACAGGCGAGAAATCCTTCAGGATTAGACGCACAAGCCATTTGCTCTCATCTGCATCAATCCGCTTGAAGATGTTGGCTAGCAGTCCGTCTCTTCGCTCTGAAGAGCCAGACGTACTTACAGCCCGTACAACAAAGCTCGAAAAGCGACACTGGGCAGCCATCTCCTGCAGTAAGAGATCAACCTCGTCCAGTGTGACTGGCGGACGGGCTGGTGGGCCACGTCCGCGTATGTAGCGCTCCATGCACTGCCCAAGATCGCCATTGCCTTGGTCTGCATAGGCTCTGAGAACCTTCTGTCCATCGACGGAGAGTCTTAGAGCTCGGCAAAGCAGACTGCAAAGGCTTTTGGCTTGCAGACCATAGACACGGTCCGTCCGTCTCTCGGGCAAAATCGAAGACAACAACGCCACCGCATTTGCCTCGTCCAAGTCGTCAATGATGCGTCGGTGAGATCTGAACCATTGCTCGATGGCGGACTGAGCCAGCTCGGTCTTCTTGTAGATCGGTAATATTGGAGGCTGTCGATTCTCAAGGTTCTCCAGCGTGCACAGTAGCCTGCTAAGATATGCAAGTGGTATTGGCATATTGCCGATAAGTTATGCTTTCGTGGTGAGATAATCTCGTCGCCGTCGATGTCACGAACATGGTGGCAGGATTTCCAAGATGCCACACGATGTCAGATGTATGTACCGGCTCGCCACGACTCACGCATGTGCCTGCCACACAGTGAAGGAGCGAACAAAGCGATCAAGCAAGTCCAATTGACGAAATGAAACCACGACGCGAAAGAGGCACGTAGTCATGTGCGGCAAAACAAAGACGCGACAAAACTGGTCCGTGCGCAACCTGTGCCATATGCTGCTTTACACTCTGCGATTAGAGTACCATGAGGAAGACCCTTTCGGACGCCTTTGGGAGTCTACTTGAACGCGTCGCGGCCATCGCACAGATCAACATGAATGCAAGGATGTTATCTTCTGGGAGAATCTGGCGATACTTCTACCCCACCGCTTCGCAAGGCACATCGGTTATAGAGGCTACGATGGGCGCTGGCGCATGGTCAGGATTTTATTATGAAATTTTTCTGGCGACATCTGCTGCCGCACACCTGTCGTCGTACCTTGAGCGGGCCTATCAAGCTTGCACTCCAACTAGCCTCATCACCTCTGGACTCTCATCCGGTTCCTCCATAGGTCTATCACGATTTGCTAGATCAACAGATCCATCTGGACGTCGCGGCAGCGCGAAGTGGTAGTTTTGGCGGTCTGCTGGGACGACATTCATATTCTATGAGGTCTGAGAGTTAAATCCCATGTCAAGACTTGTATGTCCGAAGGTCTACTCACAGGCCAGTGCGTAGTGCCCTTGCGGGCCTTGAAGATCTTCAGCTTTTCCTGGAGCATGTCGTCGCTCATCATCGTCCTGGCACAATAGCACACATAACTGATGAATCTGGTCTGAATGCCGACGGGACTGGCGTTCCAGTGGATGGTCCGGCTATCCCAAAGTATTAGATCGCCTGCCTCTGCGCATACTTTGACCTCTGTACAGCCTTGCTGGCGATACCAGTCAGCATCTTCTGCCGTGAAGTCGTACCCATTCTTGCCGACGCCTAAATCGCCTTCCAGCCTGAAGCCGCCAATCTCGTCAAAGTGCCTCTGGTGCAACTTATGAGAGCCAGCCAGCACTACCAAGCCTCCATCGTCCAATCCATTGGGCGACATATTCGCTATGCCTTGATACAGCTCCAAGCGGTCGATCTGACGCGGATCTTGATCAATATGTGGCCAAGGAGTCGTCGGCTCAATGTCTGTACGACCACTCGTCTCATTTATGGGCAAAGTCACATTTATGCCATCAAATGAGGCGATGAGGTCGTCAGTCCCCCAAACCTGCTCAAAGACCTCTAAGATGCGCGGCTGAGTCCTGATCTTCCAGACAAAGGCTTCGTGGTTCACGCAATACCGGTTATACAGCCCACCCTTCTGACCGAATGGAAGGTGCTCGTCAGTCCAGGTGGCTCGATCATCTCGTTTGAACCCGTGAGGGAAGGACTCCAACCATTGCAATGCAGAAGCCACAAAGTCATTGCAAGTTGCTTTCGAGAGCACGGCTGGAATAACTGTGTAGCCTTGCTCCTCGAGCTCCTCCAGGAATTCGGGTCTCTTCATTGCTTCCGATGTAGATGCAGCTCATCTGTCTGCTTCCTAGATACGGGCTTTGCGAATCATGAAATCGTCTCCTTGGGCGGCCAGCAGGGTGTACTACGATAGGCAGAAGCAGACCATATATGGCAAGCCGACCAGGATGAATGTTTCTCGACTTGGCACCGCGATAAGAGGCTTTCGGCCTAATGTTAAGGCGAGTTGATGTTACATCGGCCATGCATGCACCACATTAGCATTTGATGCTTATCTGTCGTTCCTTCAGGATGTTGGCTGCCTTCTTGGCATGCCAGTACGTTCATAAATCATGCCGGACGGAAGCCTTGTGGTCGCTGAGGTAGTTCTTGAGCCAGTGGCCACAGCTTGACCATGTCAGTAAAAGCAGCTGATACAGCCAAACCAAGCCTACTGACGGACCAAGTCACCATCGCAAGCTCTGACAGCGTTAATGGCGACAACAAGGGCATATCGTCCATAGCTCAGGTGCTCGAAGTACAGGGCGATCCAGTCTTCATCCAGACAACTACTGCATCACCGCTAGATCCTTGGTCCAAGACTTCTTTACAGCTCTACGCCATTCTCTTGACAGCATGCCTCAACGCCACAGCTTCTGGTTTCGATGGCTCTATCTTCAGCACCATCAATGCAATGGATCAGTACAAAAAGTACTTTCACAAGCAGGAGACTGGCAGCTCTACGGGTATTATATTTGCTATATACACGATTGGTAGCATGATCGGAGCGCTCTTCACGGGACCCATTTGTGACATGCTTGGGAGACGCGCAGGCATGGCCATTGGGGCCATCGTCATCATGATAGGTGCTATTGTTGTGACGGTGGCTCAAACAGAGGCCTACCTGCTCGGCGGCCGCTTCGTGCTTGGTCTCGGGATCTCTGTGGGAACATCGGCTGCGCCGACATACGCTATTGAGCTCGCGCCTCCGCAGTGGCGAGGACGGATCACTGGCTACTACAATACGTTCTTCTATTCCGGGTCGATACTGGCCACTGGTGTCACGTATGCGACCGATAAAGCTCAGTCGTCCCTGTCTTGGAGACTGCCCCTTGGACTCCAGTGCATTCCACCTATATTCATTTTGATTGGCTCGCTGTTGATCCCTGAGAGCCCTCGCTGGCTGTGCTCGCGAGGCCGCAAGATCGAAGCGACTGCCATTCTCGCCAAGTTCCATGGAGCCGGAGACCCAAATCACCCAGTGGTTCAGCTTGAGCTCCAAGAATTCGACGAAGCAATCAAGGTCCAGAAGAGCCGGGCCTGGTGGGACTGGCGTGATCTGATCAGGACGCGGAGCGCACGATGGCGGATCTTGATGGTCGCCTTCATGAGCTATGGCTCGCAGTTGTCCGGCAACTCGGTCCTCACGTATTACCTCCCTACCATGTACACGCAGCTCGGTATTACCTCGACGTCACGACGACTACTACTCACATTCGCGAACAGTATTGTCAGCTGTGCAGGTGCTGTTGCTGGCTCAGCCACCAACGACAAAGTAGGACGGCGAACGAAGCTTTGGGTCGGGTCGATTGTTCTGGCTGGGTTGTTTGCTGCGGTGACTGGATTTAGCTCTCAGTTCACGGATGACCATACTGCGAAGACGGCAAGCAAAGCTCTGTCAAACGCGGGTGTAGCCATGGTATGTCTTGCTTGCTGAACTTGGTGACCCCAAAGCTGAATTGAACTCAGATCTTTCTGTTTGGCTGCGCCTACAGCTTCGTGTATACGCCATTAACGCCGACGTATTGCGCAGAGTCACTCGACAATAACACCAGAGCCACAGGCATGGGCATCCACATCATCATGAACAACACGGCTGGTTTCTACAATACCTATGTGACTGCTGTTGCGCTGAAGGCCATTACATGGAAGTACTATTTGGTATTTGTTGCACTCAACATCGTATACGGTAAGCATAGGCGATCAAGACGCATTGCACAAGACCGATCTGACGCACTCTGAAGCTGCCGTGTGGTACGTCTTTGGAGTAGAAACGAAGGGCCGCACCTTGGAGGAGCTTCAGGAGGTGTTTGATGCGCCGTGGCCGCCTCGAGCCGCATTGCAGAAACACAAGATGGTGAAGCGGGACGGTCATCTTGATCAGATCGAGGTTATCCAGCATGCATGAGGTATTTATATGTACACACAACACGCAAACACGGGCCGCAGTTATCGAACGAGCATCTCGAGCACGTCTTGGTCTGGAATGAGATCAGTAAGGCTAGGATATATATCGATGTGATTGCTTCTAAGTTGGCACAAATATGTTCCACTGACGTTTGCAGCTCATCTAGGGGTCCGAGGGTCAAGATCCAGTATCTCCTAAACCCCGGCGAGATCTCGATGCAAATTGCTTGTCTCATCTAGCTGACAAATGCCGTGGTGTAAGTCTATATCCAGCATACAGTTGGAATCATTTTATATGTACTTATACGGGTTCATGATGCCGTTCTGTCGCAAATGTCAGCACCAACGATTGGCAACCACCTGTGAACAATCAAGACTTACCGGATCATAGAGCTGCTTGATCTGTTTCATGAGCTTCACCATCGTCTCACTCCTCGAGTACCCAATGAACTCCTTCTTCGCCAGTCCCAACCCATGCTCAGCAGAAATCGACCCGTTTTGCTTTGCGACCCACTCATACACCCAAGGCTCAAGCGCCTTCTCGACCTCCTTGTCGTACCGCCTCGTGCAGACGTTCAGATGCAGATTGCTGTCGCCCATATGTCCGTACCCGATCACGTCGATCACAGGCTTGCTGTCGTCCTCAGGGTCCATGAGGCCGTTGTTCTGAAAGCGCTCCCGCGCTTCAGCTACAAGGTCGTAAAGACGAGGTAGGGGGATGGAAAGGTCGTATTTGTAGACACCACCGAAATGCTGCGAGGCTTCGGAGATGCCTTCTCTGCAGCCCCAAAGGCTTTGAACTTGGGACTCGCTTTCGGCTACCACGCCGTCGGACACAATCTCCTCACCCATGACGTGTTCAAGGAAATTGTTCAGCTTTTCGCTGTCGTGCTCAGTGTTCGATCCAGAGGTCTCGATCAAGCAGTAGAATGGGTATTCGTTTTCAAGGGGCAGCTTGTTACCACTTGCCTTGACGTACATCTGCTGTGATTCGCCGTCCATGAGCTCGAAAGCCGACAAGATTTCCGAGAGCTGCTTTTTGGCTTCTTTGAAAGCCTCTTGCACCTTCTCGTAAGATTCGAGGCCGAAGTAGGCTACATTTTGCGCCGGAGACCGTTGAGGGCAGAGGATTGAGATGCCAGTAATGATGCCGATTGTGCCTTCGCCGCCGATGAAGAGCTGCTTAAGGTCGTATCCAGTATTGTTCTTGCGAAGCTTGGAGAGGTCATCAAAAATGGTGCCATCAGGTAGAACAGCTTCTAGACCGAGGATGTTTCCATGCATGCTTCCGTATCGCAACAATCGCAGCCCACCAGCATTTGTTGCGACATTGCCACCAATCTGACACGAACCCTTCGCACCAAGGTCTAGTGGGAAGATATGGTTGTGTTCAGCTACATGGTCGTCTGCTTGTTGCAGAATGACACCTGCATCTGCTACCAGGACTCCGGACACATCATCGAATGAGCGGATCTTGTTCATGCGAGACAAGTTGACAACTATCTCATCAAAGACAGGCACACTGCCTCCAACCAAGCCAGTGTTACCACCCTGTGGATTGATTGGAAGGAGGTTGTCTTTACAATACTTGAGGATCTTGGAGACCTGCTCCGTGCTTTCCGGCTTCAGGACCAATCGTGCCTGCCCCTTGTACTTCTTCATCCAGTCTGCGTTGAACCCCTCCAAGTCATCTGTTGCATCTCGCGTGACGCCATCAATCACTGCGCTATCCGACCCAAGCAGCTCCTTGAAGTATTTGACGTCTTTTTCGTCCAGTTGCTTGAAACGGGAGTCTCGCTTTATGTTAGGGTACGACTCGGCGGTGAACTTGATCTTGTGTTGCGAGACATCCGGTTGGTCTTGTGGGACGTTGTCTGCGCCAGCGTGAGCTGCGGAGGTAGTGGGCTCGGCGTGCTGCCATCTCGACTGCTGTGCGATTGAGAAAGTCGGGCGGGCTGCACATGGTAGATGTGAGGATTGCTGGAAAGCGGTATTGGCGATGCGGATGCGCCTAAGCGCTGGAAGAGCGCGATTGATTACAGACATCTTTGATATGGTAGAGGATAGAGCCACATTCACTTCATTGTTCAATGCTTTCACAAGCTCGCTGCTCGCCCCACGTCATCCTGGTCTTGAAGTGCTCTTACTTATCCGCTTCTTATCCGTCCCGTCGGCTCTCATAAACTCGCCGAAGCGTGTGTCTAGCGCGTCATTGAGAAACACTCTACGCGGTCCACGCTGACATCGCAACCAACAATTCTAGATCGCATGGACCAAGCGACATGGCTTCTATGGCCACCGACAGCATGGCCAGCGTGCCTCAGTCGCATCTGCAGGCTCTCAGGGATCAGCTCCTAGACTCGGTATGGAAAATGTGATCTATCGTATCCGGCCGTGCGACGCTACTAACGCAATCAACCCTGCAGAATTCCAAACTCTCCCAGGATGCGGCAGCGCTCAAGTCTGGGCCTGAGGATCCCGTATCTACCGACAATACCAGCGACGAGCAGGTCAGCGCTGTGATCCCAGAGTCCGCAGATGCACACAGGACGCCCAAATTTAGCCACCAGCACGTCCGGCCGCATCTGTCGTCCTCGAAATCTGCACCGGCGGGCGAAATGGAGGCCATGATAAACCCATCGCCCTCTCAGGACGCCTTTCGCGCCTTGACGCGTGCAGAGTCCTTTCATGGCTACCCAGGTGGCGACACACAGCCAATGGAGTCGCAGGTTTATCGCGACTACACGGAGAGCATGATTCAGCCAGCCATGACAACGCCGCAGAGAAAGACGGTGGTCAATGTCAAGATCTCGCCAAAAGGCGCATACAACACCTATGATACGGTAGTGACGAACGACAAGACACCGCACACGCTGGGCGAGGGTGATACAGGATTCGTGGATCTGGGGGCCGCGTGGAAAGAGCAGAGCGAGGTTGTGCCAACATCGCCACAGCGGGATGACGAAGGGAGCGACATTGAGGATTTGCTTGCAAGTCCGCAGACACAATTTCAGGTACCCGACGTGCCTGAGAAGCCGATCATGCCTGCGACACCGGCCATGGCGGGTCACAAGCGGAACAGCGACGGCGAGATCTTGACCTCGGACATGGACACTGCAAAGAAGACGCAGACACCAGGCTTCTCGCAAGTTTTTGGCGGCGGTGGTACGAGGCCTACACTAAGCGCGACGCAGCTATTCGCGCAGACACAGGCCCAGTCGTCTCCTGCCTTGGATCAGCTCCGTTCAGACCCGGTCATAACACGACCTTCGCCGAATCAACATGCTTCCTCGCCGCTCGCCACGACGTCCTCTCCATTGTTGATGAATCATGGCGCTCCGATGTCCACTGCAGGTGCGCCGCGGGACTGGTACACGAGCATGCGTGAGTCGCAAGAACAACGCGCCAAGAGGTTGCGAGCAGAATATGGCCGCCCTGCCGTAGATGATCTCGATGAAGAGGACGATACCAGCCAAGAGAGACGCATGCGAGCCAGGAGGATGCAGCGGACGCTCTCTGATCAGGCTCTACGCGAGTATCCGAGAGTGAGAGCGCCTTTGCGGGCCAGCTCGAGACCAGGCTCGAGCAGAAAGGGGATAGCTACAATTGACCTGGTCACGCCTGCTACTTCGCGAAAGTATGGGCGGATAGAATTCGACAGCCTCTCAGACGAGGGCGAGGACGAAGCGGACGACCAAGATCTGCCTATGAACGAGGAAGACCAGGATGATGACCTTCTCAATGCTGAGGACAATGACGTCTATGATGAGCTCGGTCAGACTGTAATGCGAAGCCAACGTGACGGCCACGAGGACATCGACGAGTATAATGATCTTATTCATGACGATGACGATCACGACGACGAGATGGGCGAAGGCGAGGGTGAAGGTGAATTCGCTCAGCATCGAAACAATCAGAATGGCCGGGCGCCAGATGGTGATGGTCATCACACCGTGTCTGCTACGCAGCAATCTGCCATCAAAGACTCACAACCAGGCCTCCTGCTAACCAGTCTTCATGACACGACGAAGCAGGTGGTCCAGCAGTCTTCCATGTCATCTTTCATACCAGGTTCTCAGTGCGCAGGCAAGACCAGTCAAGAGCTAGCTAGTCTGCGCAAGGATGCCCTACGAAATGTCACGGCAAGCCAGCCAGTGGAGATCCATGCAAGCGATAAGCTGCCAAGTAGCCCTCCAGTCGCTGTTGCGCAAAGCAGTACACTTCCTGAAAATACTGCTGAGGCGTCAGAGGTACGACGAGATCTGCTGGCACAGTTTCAGGGTCGGCGAGAGCCCGCAGTGGAGGGAACGCGCTCATCTGATCGTGAGATTCCGGAAAGTGAAGGGATGGTCCAGAACAATTCCAGACCGCCCACATCACATCTCGCATCTGCTATACCGGCCTTGCAACGTGACGAGAGCAACAGCTACCCAACAGCACCGTTCTCGACGGCGCGGACACACCTTTCTGCCTCGAACAATCACTCACCCACGAAGCCGATGCACACTTTGGAGAAGTCGCCAGTAAAAGCCTTAGCCAGCCAAAGGAGTGGTTTATCAGCAGAGTCACCACGTCGACTCGCTGGTGTAAGGAGATTCGCAGACATAATGGCCGAGCCTACAACCTTGAACAGAGGCGACTCGAGCGGTGAGAGTCAGATTGATGTCGACGCAATCTTGGGTGACGTGATGACTGCCGAAGATGAAGCCTTCATTGAGGCTATGAGCAGTCCGGCTAGAGATGACCTGCCAAAGAAGCGGAGAAAGATCGCACACCATCCTGCTGCGAACGTCCTTGCTGACATGACCTCACCCATGAGGTCAGCTGGACGTGTGCAGACGGATAGGCCGATCAGAGCGCTAGAGATTGATGAGACAATCTTGGGAGGCCCTCTTGAGCAAGGAGCTGCGCATGAGGAGTCTGTGCCTGCTGAGGAACTAGTACTTCGTAGCAGCCCGAGCAAGGCCAATCAGCTGCCGTTGTCTACACCCGAGAATACGGAAGCACCCAAAAGTACTCAGGAGAGCACACGTAAACGCGAGCAAGCTGGTGCACACGCCGTGTCGCAATTGCTATCTGGACGAGAGAGAAAGTCAGTGGTGAAGCATGGCAAGCCATCTAAGCTGGCTGGCAAAGGTCGCAAGGCTAGTGGTGTGTCCAAAGAGCAGGCGTCAAAAACAACATCAATCTCTGCACCGGCAGATGACACAGAGCCGCGCATAGTCCACGAGTTGTCAGAGGATGCTAGCCGTGATGGAGCGGAAATAGTGCCCGTGACCAAAACCACCGAAGTCCAGTCAACAACAGCGGAAGCGCAAGTCCTTGCCAATGACTCTCATGCCGCGACGGTCCCTGTCAGCAAACGCATCTTCGCTATATTCAAGGGCAGCAACTACAACAACTTCTACCCAGCTACCTATCTCAGCTCATCACTGGATGGCAAGTCCTACAAAGTGAGGTTTGACGATACTACCATAACGAACATAGATGCGCACCAAGTGCGGGCTCTTGACTTGCGCGTCAATGACCTCGTCAAAGTCGACCTGAAAGGCATGCGCAAGGACACATGGATCGTCGAAGGCTTCCGCCAAACTCCAGATGGTGAGCAAAGCGAGTTGGGCACCGATTGTGCCGGCAATGCATGGCTTCAGGTTCGAGCCAAGCCCACGGCACGGAAGAGCATGACTGCTGCGACCCCTAGCAAGGACAACGCTGCGGATGCGGTCACTGCCGAAACTCGAGAAGTCATGATCGAAAGCATTTATCTGACACACACTATGTGGCCTGCCTTTGCCGATCGACCTTTTACGCCGCCAGCGTCTGGATCTTCTAGGCTTGATGGTGGTAGGCTGGCCACACCTGTGACTTCCGATGCACAGACACCGAATGACACACCTGTCTCGCGCTCACGTCGCTCTATCTTGCCATCAGTCAAAGCTGGTGATGGCAAGCAACTCAGTCGTGCCTCACTCCTGCGCGAAGAGTCTGTTACATCAAGCAAAAGTCGCACGTCGATGACAGGCACGGGGCTCTTCACCGGCATGGCGTTCGCGATATCATATGTCTCGAACGAGGTCGAGAAAGCCGATATCACACGGCAAATCCAGCGCAACGGTGGCATCATACTCAATGGGGGTTTCGAGGAGCTGTTTGATCTCCCTAGTATGGATGAGGGCGCTCCTACACCTAAGAAGACAGGTACCGCTAATGTCGAGACTCCTGGAATGACGCTCAGAACCGACTTCGCAGACTTGAGGTTTGTGGCTCTCATTGCCGACAGGCATAGCAGGAGAGCGAAGTACATGCAGGCGCTCGCTCTGGGTTTGCCTACGCTGTCGGGAAGATGGATCACTGACTGTCTCAACGCAATGTCACCGGACGAGAAGGCAGATACAGAGCTGTTGCCATGGAGCAGGTATCTCTTACCAGCCGGTGAGTCTGCATATCTGAACGGCGCCATCCGCTCGCGCACACTCGTTCCTTATGCTGCTAGCGAAGCGACGCTAGCGAACACAATGGCCAAACGGGAGCTGCTGCTCAACAATGACGGCGTGCTGATTGTCGCCTCGAAGAAGAATAAGGGAACCTCCTGGGACAGAAGGAAGGCCTATGCGTTCCTTACCCTCGCGCTAGGTGCTGGAACTGTGAAGCGAGTCAATGATCTGCAAGAGGCCAAAGCCTACGTTGCAAGCTCCCTGGAAAATGGCGAGGAGAGCCCCTGGAGGTGGGTTTATGTCGACGGTTCCGTAGCAGATGCGCATGCTGCAATGTTTGGGAAGAGTGCGCAGGCGGCTGCTGGCAAAAAGCGTAAAAGGGACGATCAGATTGTCAAGAAGGAGAAGGTCGATCGTAAGGCTATGAGTGCTGGTGGTGCTGAGGGGAGGGTCAGGATTGTGAATGATGAATTTGTTGTCCAGAGCTTGATTCTGGGTGCGCTTGTGGATTAGGACGGGCGAACAGGAAGCAATCGCCGCATAATGCGGCTTGATGATGTGGAAGAGATACCCTGAGGAGATTTGTATATGAAAGACGGAGGAGCTGGATAGCTCTGATGTCATGCATGACTGGACAGAGGTACTGGAAAATATCCGGAGCGTTGTCGTTGACCCGTGTCGATATGGCGCTCATGTCGCCTCAACTCTCACGGTCCACGCAAGTCTCGCGTCGATTCGACTCTCTACGTCAACGAAACTCTTTTGTCAAACTGACAAACACTGCTATCGATCGACAGTGTTTCTGCCTGCTACTCGTGGTTGCCAACGCCCAAAATTCCACTTCAGCCTGGCCAGCCATTCTTCGTCACCTGGTCAGCAGTTCTTCGAGACCACGTACAGCACTAAATCACAATCGCTCACTCGCCATTTTCATGCCCCGCCACGGCAGTGTCCACTGACACTTCTACAAGGCCTTCCTCTTAAGCTCCTCCCTCGCCCTTAACAACGTCTTCTCCATGCCATGCTTCCACAAAAGTTCGAACAAGCGATGCATATGCACGAGCACGGCGGACTCATCTCCATTGGGGTGGAGAATTCCTGCCGCCGCCTGCAAGGCGGCGAAGTCTGGATACGCGGGTGATGCACTCGTTGCAAATGTCAAGGCCTAGGTAGACACTCGCAGCTTGAGAACCAAGTCCCGGAGAAAGGTGACCTGACACACTATGGCGTCTTTTATGTGCATTTCGACAGCATCGCTGGCTCGATGAACGATGTCTTGTCTTGTTTGTGTGCGTGTGCGACTGAGAAAGATGGTGCTGAACTCGCGAATGCCTGCCTCGATCTCGTTTGGCATGCCGCACAAGAGCGTCAAGTGCCTAATGCTTGCTGGATACTTTGCAGGAATGCCATGGAGGTAGCTGGACAGCTCAATAGTGCCGATAGGCGTCAAAGTCGCCTGGAACCTGTTGAAGCTGTAGTAAAGCCCGCTGGCTTCGCATCGGATCCGGTGGCATGTTTGTAGCAGCGCAGGTCGAGAGCACAGCAGCTGTGCCGTCTCGGTGGCTACGAGCACGAAGCCGTATATGAGGTTGCGGGTTTCTGGAGGCAGCTGGAAGATGATGCAGTCGCTTTGAGTGGCGGCGCTTTGCATGCACTGGTCGCTGGGCCCTTCGAAAGTGCTGGAAGACATTGCGTGGTGATGTTGTTCTTGGATATCTTTGTCGTGGTCAGAGTGCGTAGGCGATGTCGATCGTAAAGATTCTGGCGAGTGTGGCATTTTTGACAGGACGCAAGTGCAGACGCGAGTGCTTCACATGCACACAGCAAAGCGAAGCTGCGACCCCTTTTACATGCTTCACATGCCAAACTTGTCATTACAGATCACCTTATTGCAGAACTCTAGTCGGACTTGATCAGGTACGCAACGGCTCTCGGGTAGACCGCAAGATCGCTGATATCCCAATGCTGGCAATACTCTAAGGTAGATCATCTCCTCCGGCGTGGTGCAACCTGTCCATCTCAGCACATTGTCAAAGGCTCCTGCTACCCTCCGCAAGCATGATCTCCCTCATCATTTCTCTCCTTCGCAAGTAACGTCTTCACCGCCTTTTCCATACGCCCCTTCCAAATCGCCGTGAAGCCCTGCCGAGCCTGTCGCCCTGCTTCCTCCTCATCGAGAAATAATGTCCCATTCGAAACACTCCTTCGAATCTCAGTCGCCAACTCTTCGAAGGATAGCCACGGGCTAAAGAACTCCAAGCAATCGAGTCTCATTCCGATGTCTTGAAGCCGCACTAAGTGTCGAATGTGCATATCAAGAGCTCGTTTCATGATCTCGCCTAGTTCGTGGCCTTGTGCAGTCATGTCTGCCCGCGCCGTCCCCGAGCGTACTCGTGAAACCGCAGTGACAAGGAAGCTACACACACTTGGGTGGACCTCGCAGTGCACTGTCAAGCTCTGCAACATGAGTTTACCATTATGCTTTGGCGACTCCGCAAGCCAATGATTTAAGTGTGGAATGTCGGTCGTGAGGGTAGTAGCAAACTTGTTGAGTATGTAGTAGATCTGCGTCGCCTCATTTCGAATCTTCGTGCAGGTTTGCAACAGCCCCGGGCGAGCGCAAGGTACCGTGACGCATTCTTCGATGAGCGCCAGCTCGTAGATGTTGTTGCGGATCTCTGCTGGTAGATCAAGCAGCCTGGACTCCTCGTCCTCTTGATTTGCCATGACTGCTCCCAGTCCGCTGGATGCGCTAGCTCGATGTCGTGGGAGCAGAGCCGGGTTTATTGATACGATGTTGATCAAGCAGGTCAAATTCAGTGAGAGATTCAGTGTTTGACGCAAGTGCGCCGGCTAGCTCCGGAATTGCGGGCTCGCAGTCACATGTCAAAAAGGGAGGAGCTTTCACAGCCTTCGCGACTAGTCTTGAGGCACGTGCTCAGCGGGATTGTAAATGTGCGACACTGCATCTCCTGCGATACATCGCGGCGGTTTCGAAGTGTACTTTGCATTGTCGCCCTCGAAGTAGCCGCCACTGAGGTATATTCATTCAATAGGCCTAGCTTCAAACTGCCGCTCAGCATAGTAGCGATAGGCACCAGCAGTCTTTGCTCGCCAATGCTTGCCCTTCCAGATGAAGACCGCCGCGAAGCTGAGGATCACAATCTCGATAGGCAGAATAGTGTTGAAAACATTCGCCATGCCGACAGCTGGTATCCAAGCTGGGATCGCAAAAACAAAGATTGTGCTCATTGTGTTGCGAGCAAAGGTCAGCGCTGTCAACGAGTCGCCAATGATGTCTAAAGTAGGTCAGCTCGGAATCTCTGCATACTTTGAGTCATGATAGAATAGGCAGGGCATACCATTGTATGCATCAAGCATATAAGTCAACGCCAGACTTTGCAGCGGCGCCGACCCAAAGTTGCAGACGCCATACGCAACGGCGACTTGAGCCCACGACCAGCCATTGGCCAATGCATAGCCGAACCACCACCCACCAGCTATCTGGAAAGGTATAAACGGCAGGAAAACCCAGAAGCGCATCTCTGGTTCGTAAATGCCGCCATTTCTCTTGCTCGTCCTGATTACCCACCAATCACTAATTGGCCCAACAATCAAAGATCCGAGAGTCGTGCCGATGAACGGTCCCAAGCTCATAAGCCCAATCTGAGACGAAGTGAAGTTGTAGGGCGGATCTATCATGTAATCAGACAGGACAGTACTTTGAACCGTGGACAAGGCCAGGAGGATGGCGTAGGTGAAACAGCAGAAGGTCACTCCTGGTATTGAGACGAGGATGAGGAACGGTTGCCATGCATGGCGTAGGAAGTCCGACCATTTGCCAGGTGAAGTTGTAGTCAGGGAGAGCTTCTGCCAGTACGTCTTTCTTGGAATGTTCGGGTTGATGTGAATGACGCTCATATTCCGAGCAGCATCATCCACAGACCCTGCCTCGATGTCTGCGGCAGGCTGTTTCTCTGATGTGGTCTTTTCGCTCTTCTCGTCGAGCTCGGGCTGTTGGCCGGCAGGTCCTCCAGGCACAGTAACGATACTGCCCTGTCTGGCAGCCAGTGACTCGGTATGGTTAAACTTGGTCTCCTCAAATCCGAGAACAAACATGATGAGCTGGATACCGAAGAAGATCGCACACCACCACCAGACCCATCGCCATCCCATGTCATCGGTGATGAAGCCAGATGCCACCACGCCTAGGTTCGATCCAACATTGGCGGTCCAGATATAGATTGCATTCATAAGACCCCGCTGATGCACAAAGAAGACGTCGGCGATCGTCATCTGAATTAGCACTTCTGCAAGCGCACCCAACCAACACTGCACAGAGTTGACTCCCCACCAGTCCGCTGCGTTCATAGTTCTAGCCGCCCAGATTGAGACCAAGAACTGTCCTAAGCTGCTGATGATGTACACTGGCCTGGAACCGTACTTCAATGCGAACGGAATCAGCATCGGTGCGCCGACAGCCAAGGTCGCACATCCAATAGCATAGGTGTTCGTCAGCGTGGCGTTGCTGAAATGCAGCTCATCGGCAAGTGGTCCCCAAGTTGGCGATGTGGCGTTCACGAAGCAGAATACCATCATGGCGTAGAAGGATGCTAAGAAGTAGTTGAGAATCTTCTGCCATTGCGGCCAGTTCAACGGGTCATTTGGATTCTCTGTAGGTCGTGGCTGAAGGATGACTTCGGCGTCCTTCGTCTCGTTGTGAAGAAGCTGTTGAAGCTTGACCGTTCCTGGTGGCCATTTTTCATCCTCCATTGTTAGTGCAAGTCAATATACCCATATGCTGCTATGAACCGCAGGAGTGGGCTTCCGATTTGGCGAGTGTCAGTGAGGAAACGATCGCACACCGTTGTACAGGCAGATTGGAAATATCAAGTATCTCTGCCATCATGCAAGTTGCCAACTTAAGCTAGGCTCCTTATCGCGCGCAACACACATGGATTGCTCGCGGACGAGAGAGTAGAAATGTTCCAGGCCCTGGAAATACGTACTCTAGATTACTGTACCTTGTCAATCTATGCGGGCACAAAAGTGGGCGAGCCAACAACATCTTGCGATCAAAATTGACTGGCTGAACATGAATGCTCTTACCAACGCATTTTGGTCTTCGTGCTCTGATTTCGTGGCATGATGGAGACCTGGGTGCATAGCATCTCCTCTCTTCTCATCGTGTACGGGGCATATGGCCGCGTTCGGTAGCTCGAACCTGCTTATCAGCGCAGACGCACTCTCTATCGACCTGCCTGATAGGCGTGCAGGGATTTCGACTTTAGTGGTCGGGCGTCGGATTTGACCGGGTCGGATTACAGCTCATCGTTCAACTTTCGTATGCGCATTTCCAACGACAGTCGGTCCATGGTTTCAATACCGAGATGCGCGGCCACAAATCCGTCCTGTGAAGCGCTATCGTCTTCCTCAGGTCGCCGCGTCATGGTCGTTTGTCAATCTACTCGTGATGGTTCCGAGGAGCGTCATACAAAGCTACTTGTTGCGTGGGCGATGTGTTTATCTAGGCAAAAAACAACTTTTTGCAACCAGGCTGGAATAAGTGTCAACTGATCTCGATGAGATGGAAACGAGGAAGAAGGATGATCAAGAAGGTAGACCAGGCTGAACCATCAAAGTGCAAGCGCACGGGCCAGCTATTTGAACGCCGATTCTGATAATATTGAATCATTGACCTCCGTTGCGGACGGAATGAACGTGAGATCTGAAGACATTCGTATTGCCATGCTGGTTCGATCAGTCAACAGAATGGCTGGTCACTTAAAGTCTGTGCAACACCTGAGAACATAGCACTGATGATTTTCCTGACAAGTGTTCGGAGCAGCGCGCTCAATTGGATGCAGTCGGGTTCTTGAATCATTACTACGACCCACAGCGTCGTCCTCTATGCACAAATCACCAAACAAGTCAAGGCAGTAAAAGCACGGCTGCAGCAATGGCTAGTCCAGCACCCAGCCCTCCGGTTCCAGCCATGGGAGTAGCTGCTGTACCACTCCTCGAGGTCGCAGTCGCTACACTCACCGACGACGTTATTGAGGGTGGATCTCGTGCAGAAGCATCAACCAGATTGTAGTGCGCAGCGATGGGCCTACCAACTTCCTCCACAATTGCCATCACACTGAAGTTGTAGCGCGCGGAGTCGTTGCTACCATAGATGATGTCCGCTGGTGGAATCGTAAAGTTCTGAGGCTGATTGAAGAGGTAGTAGATGATTGTGTGCGGCGTGGCATCTTCTGTTGGTAAGGGGTCGGCGGCGACTGGTAATCGTAAGTAGGTACCAACTCGACGGTCTTGAGCAGGATAGCACGACTCACCGTATGATGCATAGGGATTTGTGCTACTCGAGAAGTTGCCGAAGGGAGTCTGGTTTAGGTTTGTCTGCATCCACTGCAGGTATGTTGTGCGATTGGGCTCGATTCCAGGGACTACGTCGTTGGCAGTGACTTTTTGTCCAGACTTCGATGGCACAATGCTCAGCGGTATTGAGGCGTCAATCATCACCAGCATGTAGCTTTGATTTTGCAGGACTGTCCACTCTAGAGAGACGTTTGGGGGCCCTTGCCATTCTGCGAACGTGTGAGTATGTGATTCAGAGTTGGTGCAGTAGGATGACTACGTGGTTCGATCCCCGTTGTGGAACCATCTTCAGGAAAGCCATCCTGGTATTCTACTACCAGGAACGCTGAAGCAGAAGGCGGATAATTCGCTGGCGCCCAATTCGAGATGTTATAGCCTGATATTAGAGTGGCGAGGAGAGGGAAGATCGGAAGCCGGAGGATCATCATAGTGGTTTACGAAGGGTAGCTTAACCAGGTAAAACGTCTCGAGCGGGCGCTGCGAGCAGACTTATCATGAAGTGAGGCACTCTGTGCCGCACAATCGACATGAGGCTGTGCCAAACCTCTGTGCCACATGAGCGCTTAGAACAAGAGGCTGCCGCCTGGCAGCTCCAGTCAGTTTTCAAGACCTCGTTTATTGGTCGCTGATGAATAGCATCATACTGGACTATGCAGCCATTTGCATAACCAAGAGATCAAGCAAACCAAGAGATCAAGCAAGTTGCGCGCTGGGGTTGAGTCAACGACGGAGACTTGGGAAGGATGAAAATGTGGATGGGCTGGCATGCGGCGCACACGCGCATGGCAAGATCGTGAGATGGGCACGGAAGTCTGAGCACGGAAGTCTGAGCACGTGGTAGTTGTCCATGGTTGCTAGTATCAATCGTCGTCCCGACATGCAGTGCGTGGGCAGCGTCCAGCCCTTCTCTGGGTAGGTAGAACCTAGTTCGCTTCAGCACTTGGCCCATCGTATATCTTCTTGACAAGGACCTCCGGATGATCCAGACATGGAGGTACTGCCGCACTAAACGTTGTTGATACAGAGAGACTGCAATACACGAAATTGGTACGCAAGGAAGATGAACGCGCGCACGATGATGTCACCGCACTTTCGCGTTTCTACCAACCTGCCATGCGCCAGCTGCTCAGTCGTCAACATGGCTCTCGCAATTATCAACCTGAGATAACGCCGGGATGGCTTCGTCAGGTCTGAACGATGCGGCCAAATATGCCACGGTGCTGAGCTCTTTCGGCATCAGACTAGGCGCGTTCGTCTTCCTCAGATGGGTAAACATATTCAAAGAATGCGCCGGAGTGCCTTGCTCGCTCAGAAGACTGACGGTGGCATTGATAGATACCCGGTCATGTACGCCTCAGCATATTGCATCATGACTGAAGACACCGAGCTGATTCGCAGCAGCCCTTCCCGCCGGCCCTTCTGGCGCTTCTCGCAATCTACACACCGCCATTCATCTATAATCTGCTGCACACCTCGCCATGGTCTTTGGTACAAGAAGAGGTCGATATTGTCGCAAGGGACGTCGTTGATCCTGACGATGCCGCGAAGGATGTGGATGATCGCTACGTAGACCCGAGTGCTCGCGAGAGCCCAGGCAAGGAGCTGGATGTAGTTGAGACGGTCACTTTAGAGGAGAAAGGCCCGCGCATCTTGAGGACACTTTTGTCAGGCCTGCCGAGCTCGACGAGTCCACTTGCGAGTGCTGTGACCTTTGCTATCAATCTGGTGTTGGTCGCTATGGTGTTCGACCTGGTGTATCGTGCCACCATCTTCCATCCTGCCCATGATCTCTCCATGGCGAGAGTGGGCTACGTATCAGACAAGGCAGCCAAAGTCCTCATCAGAGAGCCAGATGCGAGCAAGCTGCCGATATTTGCATCCTATAGACATGCAGATCAGCCATTGAACGGGTACGGCGGCTTACATGATACGGCATGGAAGTCCGCAGGAAGCATAGACTCGCTGGACGACTCCACGGACTTCACAGGCACATTTGATCTGACTGGCCTACAGCCCGATACGAGATACCAATGGGTCGTGAGCAGCAACCACTCTGGCTTCTTCACCACCGCTCCACGCGTCGGCCACACGTCCAGCAGGGCTGACAGTGCAGGCGTATTCACCTTTCTGCATTCTTCGTGCTTGAAGAACAACTTCCCGTACAGTGCATTTGCGCATCCACTGTCGAACAAAGGGTTGCGATACTTAGCCAGTAGTCTCGGAAGCCTCAAAGCACAATTTATGCTCTTCCTAGGCGACTTCATCTACATCGACGTTCCCCACCAGCACGGCACAACCGCCGAAGATTACAGACGAGAATACCGACAGATATACAGTAGCCCAGACTGGGCACCAGCAACACGAGAGCTCCCCTGGATCCACGTCTACGACGACCACGAAGTACGCAACGACTGGGACGGCAACACCACCGGCGTCTTCCGCGAAGCCAACGATCCCTACCAAATCTACCACACCTCCGTCAACCCACCCGCACATAGAAAAGACGAAAGCTACTTCTCCTTCACACACGGCCCAGCAACGTTTTTCATGCTCGACACCCGCCGCTACCGCTCCTCAAACGACGCGACCAATGGCTCCGACCCCATTACTGGCGACGCGACAAAGACAATGCTCGGTGCACAGCAACTCCAGGACCTGCTCGCCTGGCTGAAGCGGGACGAGCCAGCAGGCGTGAAGTGGAAGATCGTCGTCAGCTCCATTCCCTTTACCAAAAATTGGTGGTTCGGTGCCCAAGATACCTGGCGAGGGTACCTCGGCGAACGCCAGATCATCTTGGAAGCTATGTGGGATGTTGGGCTGAAAGGCGGGATAGGCGTTATCGTGCTGTCCGGTGACAGGCATGAGTTCGCTGCGACTGCTTTTCCACCGCCTCCAGAGGGGAAAGAGGAGATCGTCGGCTTGCGCGCGAACAACGTGGACCCCTTACATCCTCGAGCGAATGTGCTTGAGCCATATGGCCAAGCGACGCTTCGGACACGCAGGAAGCGATGGCCATTGAGCTCCACTGTGCACGAGTTCAGCGCGAGCCCGCTGAATATGTTTTACCTCCCTATCCGCACGTACTCGGAGTCGTCGACTAGTGAGGACTATGTCAGCGATGTGTGTATCAAGTATATCCCGGATGGGAATAGTAAGTTTGGAGTTGTTAGTATCAGTAATCCGAAGACGAGCGATCAGAGCGTGTTGCACTATAGATTATTTGTGGATGGGAAGGAGACATGGAGTTATACTTTGACGACGCCACCGGATGTGAGGGGGGGAGAGCGGAGTAAGGATGCGATTTGGGGCTGAGCATAGGCGTGATGATGGTACAGAGGTTTCAGGATATCCAGTGCGCTCCCAGCGCGCTAGGCAGTACAACAAGCTCATATAGACTACAGAGCAGAGTGGAGAGCACGCTGCTCACCGCCTACCCTACCACCAGGACGATTTGTTGTCCAGAGTAGAGACGCCGACGCCGGTCGGGCCCAAAGCCCGACCCAAATCTTCCACAGAGCCCGAAGCTCTCATACCCAACGCCCACCACAAGAGCAGTCGCTAGCCTCGCCCTGTCGAGAACCTCTTCCCCGGACCCAAGTCCCAAGACCTCCATCAAAGCTTCGACTCCAACTCCTCAAATTCACTCAAATCCTTGACCGGCATCGCCGCAGCCGACAGCGGGAACCGTGCGCGCCAATTCTTGACCTCCTCGTCGCCCTCAATGACGACCGTCTTCCTCTCCTCGTGCCCGTTGACCGCCCCATTTGCCACTCCGTTCGTCTCCCCATTGCCATGCCCATTCGTCTGCTGCGCCCTCGGCACAATGCCGATTTTCGGGAACACCTGGCTCGTAAGCACCGCCTCACCTTGCGTGCGAATCTCCGCAACTTTCTCCGCCGCCACACCAGCGACCTCAGTGAGGTAGCTAGCCAGAGCAGTGAAAATGCTCTCCGTCTGCCCGCTTTTGAGATCGAGCTTCGCGAGCCTGGAAGTCAGAGCCGCCTCGTCGACGGTCAGACCCAGCTGCGTAAAGACCTGGCTGACAGCATTGACAAGTTCGTTGAGCTGCGTCTCCGGCTCAATCTTAGCCGCGACATCCTCTGCTGACGACTGCGCAACGAGGTGGACCGCCACCTTTGCACGCGTAGGGCCAGGCATGAAGTAGGTGCGGTGGAAGTCCAGAATGTCGTCTTTGGTCAGTGATTCGATGTGCTCCACGTCGCGATACACTATCAATGGTCAGCATGCGTCACAAGGCTTACATCGGCTCAAATCAGAGACACCAACCAATCTCAAAATCGTAGACTTCACTAGTGACGTGATGCCAGAACCTAGCACTCTCCTCGCCCAGATTCTTCAACTTCTCCAATCTCTTGTTGATCAACGAAATTTTATACTCCTCGAAGTCCTCCACACTCATCTCCCGAATCGTCTTCTCATACTCGGTCAAAAACGTATCGATCCGCTTCTCAAGGTACCAACAATCCTTCTCACTCTGTATCAGTATCCTGAGACCGGAAAGCGTCGAGTGCAGGAGCACGCCGCTCCCAACGACATAGCCGAGCTGTTCCTTTGTGCGCAGCTGATCGAAGCATGGCTCGTGCAGCATTTGTGCGATGAGGAGGAGCTTGGCACGGGTGGAGCGGTCAATGTTGCTGCCAACGAAGAGGTTGAAGTCGATGCAGTGGTTGACATTATCTGGATTGGCAATCTTGCGCTGGTACGCGTAGTCACTGCCGGGCGAGACTACGACAGCTCTGCGCAATGGCCACTGGGTAGGCGGTAGGGGTCTGGTCTTGAGGATTGAGACGACAAGGTCGGTGATGCGAAGAGCGTCCTCCTTGTACAAATTACCGTGGACAAGAAGTTCAATGTGCATTTGCTTGAGCATTTGCGGGAACAGAGTGCGAACATCGTCAGCAGTCACCGACGGCAACTGCTCAAGGAGCTGATGTTGAGCCCAGCCCTTTTCACTGACAAGCCAGCGGCTGAAGCTCGCGATCTGACGGAAGGGCTCCGTGTACTCGTAATTGCGCATTCCACGTAGAAGGCGCTCCTTGACAATGTCAAAGCGCTCTTGTGTGAATTTGAGATCACGCATGGATACAAGCACTTTCTCGAGCAGCACATGCATCTTGTCGTTGTAGCCAGACACATTGATGTCCATGCCTGACGAGTGGCGCGACACTGAGTAATCTAGGCCAGCCAGATCTGCGTCGTATGTGTATTCGTTGAGCGAGTCGTCGAGAAGGTCCTTGTATAATTGCATAGTGACTGCGGCCAGTGGGGTAGTATTCGGTATAGGGCTTCTCAAACAGATCTCAATGTCGGCCTTGGGCACCCAAAATTGATCGTCCTTCTTGTACCAGAGTCGCACATTTTCCTCGTTGCGGATCAGCTTAGGCTCCACCGCAGGCGTCTCAACTTCCTTTCTCTCCACATCAAGCCGCTGTGGCACAAATTCGTTCTTCCCAGGCAAGTGAAGCTCAGCTGGCCTCTTTCCTGCTGGCGACTTCGCTGCTGCATGCAGCTCTTCCAAGAAATCTTGCGGGATCTTCTCATAGTGATATTCCGTTCCGTACCACTTCTCCTTCTGGTCTGGCGCGACCGGAGTGTCTCTGGCTATGATGAAGAGGCGTACGTTGTCCGGGTCGAGATGCTCCAGCCCACGTTTGATACCTTCAGGGTCGAACTTCCGTATTGTCGATGGTGCACTGAGCAAGCTATCTCTGGGATATGGGTTCTGCATTTCATTGGCCAATCTGCTCACCGTACTCGATACGGGAGACTTCTGCTTGAACCTGAACTGCACTTCCGCAAGCTTGGCCATCTCATCCACGATCCACTCATGTGGCGGTTCGTCCCGGAGCATAGCGATGTACTGGAAGACAGCCCTGAAGACCTCCTTATACTGCACCAAACCCTCTTCAGTGAGTGTAATCCTCATCGAGAACATGCCGTTTCCAGGACAGATCGGCGAAGCACCAGCGCTCAGCGTGTTGGCCCAGCCCTTCTTCTTCAGGTATGCCAAGATACTACCTGGTCCTTCATGGCCGACTAGGTGTGATAGGTAACGACTTGGATGCGATTCGTACAGATCCTCCTCATCTGGGTACTCAAAGTGTAGCTCCAAGGTCTTTTGATCCATCACCGGCTTGACAAACACTTGCGTAGCCACCTCATCCTCGTCGTATAATTTCAGCCCATCCCATCGCAGCTGCTTCAGGTGCTGATTCTTGACTGGTGTGAAGTATTCCTCGACCCAACTCTGAAGTGTGTCCAAGTCTTCTCGTCCCAAGATCGCCAGCTTCATGCGATTGGCAGAGTAATGTGTCTCGTAGAACTTGATGAACTCCTCTCGTATCCGCACACCTCGCGCAATCGGATCATCGTGTAATAGCTCGTAATTTCCAGTTGAGAACAAATGAAATGGATGGTTCTTGTTGCCCAAGCTCTTGTCAAGTTGATTGAATCGCCACATATCACTCTGTAGATTCTTCTTGTTCTCGGAGTCCACTGCCCTCAACTCCCTGTCAAGTGCCTCCTCTGAGAATAGCGGATGGACGAAGAATTGTGAGAATCGATCGAGTGCGCCCTTCAATGGTGGCGTCTTGCTCGAGGCAGAGACCAGGCTCTCTTTGCTGGTGTTGGTGGATGATGTCGCGCTGTTTGACGTCGCTGAGGCGCCAACCTCGAAGTAGTAGTTGGTCGAGCATGCCGCCGTATACGCATTCGAGTATCCGCCATTCTTGGTCAAATATGCATTGTAGTCGTTCTCGCCTGGGTACTTCTCCGTCCCCAAAAACAGCACGTGCTCCACCGCATGCGCGATTCCTTGCATGTCCTCCGGATCGCTGAAGGCGCCGACGTTGACGTCCACCGACGCCGCGGCCTTGTCTGTATCCGGGTCATGGATGAGTAATGCCTCTAGCTCGTTGGGCAGCTTGATCACGCGATATGTTCTATTGTCCAGCTGCGGCTTTTCGAGGCGTTCGGCGAGGCATTCTGTGCCAGCCGGCCGACTCGCCAGTGTAGTCATTGTTTGGTATGTGCGTCTGTCCGAAATGCGTTTCAGATATCTTTTATTCGTGAAGGACACAGGAACAGGAAGGCGATCGGCACGCGGGGTCGTGTGAGCAGGCGCAAGTGATGATGATGTTGTTGATGATGGAAGCAATGACGAGGATGGTGAAATTGATGACAAGACACTGAGATGCCGTCTTACAGTGAGGTCTGCGCGAGCAGATCTAACAGCGCACAGACAACTTCCACTCCTCGCATGTCGGAGCAGGAGGGACATGTATCGAAGGGGAGCTGAGGCAAGGTGCAATAGAAAGGTGCACGGTTGCTTGGGCACCGCTTCGACGGGACCGCGTTCAGGGAACAATCGCAAGCAAACACTCTTCCGAAACACCTTGATGGTCGCCGTAGCCAGGGCTTCCGGAGGTGTAAACAATCGTGCACGAGTCGGAGGCGTGCCAGGCCCTGGTGGAAAGATCTTGGGACTTGTATGGTCTGATAAGGCTCGAAGAATATCAAAATGTCTCATGCACAAAGAAACCTACTCAAGCTGACGAGCTGCACGACTGCCGCTTGAGCTGCATGATGCACAGCGGCCCGCAAGGCCTGTGCACAATGATCATGACCTCGAAGATTACGCTCTACCACGCCAACGCCTCCATAGAACGCTTGAAACGCAGCGCGGAAAGCACATTGATGGTTGAAATCATAGTCCGCCCAGGACACACTCTCTGGGCTTCAAGCTAGCAGCTTTGTGAGACGGACACGGACGGGGCACTCCTTGCTGTCACAAATGAGTCTCACGAGCATCCTCGTGTGACCATGACATGGATATTGCAGAACCTGAATGTTCGACAGGGCTGACAGACACAAGGCTGAACCGGCACTTTTTCACGCCGCTGGACACTTGCTTGAATGTGGCATTTGGACTTCTGGTTGCATTAGCACGATTGTGGCCACGACACAAGAAGTGTCTACAAACCTGGGCACATTTCAAGAGCCCCGGTGTCGCTAGGCTCTGTGGCCGCGTGATATGAGTCCGGTGGGATGGAGAGCGGATTAGAAGATCCAGCTGCCATGCGTGCCGCTACATCAAAGAGTCCTACCCTCGCCAGCAACACATGACTATCTTCCAGCATTCGAAGGTCACGCGCGTAGAACCCGCGGTCCATCAAAATTTTTGCCTAGTCATAGACATCGCACTTCACAGAAATCACCGCTCGCAGACCAAAGCGCACATCTGCCCCAAAATCCACTGGTCTGGCGACCTATCGTCCAGTCACGCATTGCTCTTCCACTGGTATCAGGGCAACATCGCTGCGCCCGAGATCTTTCAGCGAGGGCACCGAAGTGTGAACAGCCCGGCTTCTGCTGGAACGTATGCTGCATTCCTGTCAGGCGCGGAGAGTAGCAGTCTGGAGCAGAAGATGGGAATCCGACAGTCGGCGACCTCGCCTCATGACCTCGCTTCGATTCACCTCGTCGACACGTAAGTGTACTTGGCAATGCATAGTTGCGAGTATCCCGATTATTGACTGTCACCATGCAACGACGTAGCGTATGCGACTGTTCCTGTGTGGCGACGTGCGAATCCAGGGCATGAAATGTTAGAAGACGCCGCGCACCATATTGCCATAACGCACGATTGACTGATCCACAGTGCGACAATGTCTACATCTGGGGATCTTCGCCATCGCCTTGAGTCGTAGTCCTCCACTGCAAAGCGCGTCCTGCAGAGAGTCCTTCCTTTCAGACAAGCACATCCGTCAGAAAGCATGAATATCGCTCTGCGGAGTCTGCGCCAGGCGTAGATGAGATACAAGTGACATTTAGCGCAGAATGAAAAGCGGCTACCTACTAGGTTCGAGCTGTGTCACGAGCTTCTGACAAAATGATTGAGACCGTGAATGACAGCAGTTTCCCGAAACATACAGCTTCCCCTGAGACAGGTCGAAATTCGTGTATAAAGCTTGACGCATTTAGAGCAATGAGCCAGACGCAGAATCGCATCTCGCACACACACGCGACCACCTAGGATCCACAAAGCACTCAACTATCCCATCTGATCGCCGTGAGCACGAGCAAGCCACGGCATTTGCCAGACATAGAAACCAGCAACATGACGAGAAAGGCACGCAAGCAGGGCACCGTGAGAGGATCTCCATCGACAGCCGCGAAGAAGGAGCCAGCCACCTTCCTGAGTCTGCCACCCGAGCTGCGTCTTCAAGTATACGGCTACTTGCTTCCGGATGTCAATGCATGGGCCATGAAACCCGATTGTCCACTGCGAAAGAATGGGGAGGAAACATCCACAGCTTTCATGGCCGCCAACCGGCAAATCCATGAGGCGCTATTGTATGGAAGCGGCCAGATCACAGCTATCATCACCAGCGACTATGTCACCTTACTCAACATGAAAGTGCCGCTGGACTCAATCAGAATGACGTCTACCCTGTCTGCTGTGCGCCAGGTCAGTGATCTTAGACTCCTCGTTCGTGCAAGGGACAACATTGCGGTGTGCGATGTGCAAGACGCGACATTCGCCTTCCTCTCGCATTTGCAGGATGCCGAGCACCACCTCAGGAATATTGATCTTAGCATCGACATCGGATCCCTCAAGCACGATTGGTTCCATGCACTGTCGAGCAACGCAGCTGCTCGCTACGGTCGTATTGAGAGAATGCGGGAGTTTCGCCACGTGCGCCCAGGAAATATATCCCGCGCCCATCTGGCAGCCTTTCTGAGCGATCCACTCAAGACTCTGCGTAACATGAAGGACGGTACGAAGAAGGGCAAGCTCACCCTGAGATTCGTCGGCGAGACTGGCAACCCTTGGAGAGAAATCCCGCGCACCGTCCTCGCACTCGTGCAAGGCGACGCGCCCGTCTTGGACTACAGGCCGTTCAGTCGGTACTACGACATCTTGCGCCCACTCGACACCAAGATCCGTAAGTTCATACATGCTCATAAGCCAACGCTATCCATAGAGGCCTTGAACAAGACTCTTGTCCATATGGCATCCCACCGCATTCGTGGACAGGTCGCAGAGTTTCGCAAGAGTCATGCGGCCCTGTCCCAGCATATCAAGGATTGTATCGCCAGCCAAAGCTTCAATACCTTGCGCGAGACCGAGGAACATGATCTCCGTGAGGTTTGCTACCTCCTGGAAGAGCTGGAGATCATGTTGCCGAGCGCTGATACTGACGTGTCGTTCTTGGGGTACAACGAGAGTGATAGGAATTTGGCTGAGTGGCAGAATGGGCGCCTAGACAGGAGGCTGGCGAAGACTGTCGCGAAGCGCAAGAGGGAATATAGCGACGACGAAGGCGACAGTGATGCCGATGGCAATGGAAGTGTTGCAAGTGGACCCAAGACCTAGTCTTTCTGGAGGTCCAATCGCAGGAGCAGGGTCTGGGACAGGCAACACTTATCTTGAAGAATACTGTCGAAAGGCCAAATGAGTGACTGCATGTGTGGAGTGTAGGAGAGACATGGAAGTATGGTGGAAGTAACACACATGAGCTCTTGTCTGCGCCGCAGAAGACAAGAATCCATGAAAGGGAGGGACAAGGCGCTTGCTCTCCTGTACTCGAACCGAAGTGCATACGATGTTCGGCCCTCCCATCTTCGTTCCGCGAGACATCACTTCCTGAATCCTGGAACACATCATCTATCCCCACACAAGAGTACATGATACATAAGAACCAATCGCAATGCACTACATTCCGCTTCCTTTGAGTATCATGCACACTCAGTCCAACTCTGCTCTATGACCAAGGCATTCTAGCTGAGTCAGACAACGTAGAACATATTTGCATGCCGGTCAGTGATGTAGATCCAGACACCAGCCAAGATCGACGCTACGATACTTCTGAATGCTCTCTTACACCAGCCGAAATGACGACTCAAGCCGTTCTGCCCTTGAGAAGCTTGACGCTATATCCAGTAGCCTCCTCCAATTTCTGCTCGAACATCCCAACAATAGTACCAAGCATGCCCTTTCCACCCGAGCAGGCGCCAGCCTCGATGTGCTGCGCCATGCCACTTAGCGTCTTGAACGTTTTCTGCGGCGTACCGTAGACGTGCGGTCCAGTGATCTCGGTTGGACAGTGGTAGATCTTGCTCGCGTGAGCCGGCGAATTGAGATGCTGCAGGAGCTGGTCGGCCTTGCGAAAGACACGGGAGCAGATGTTGCACTCGAAGTGGTCGCTGATGTTGGCCTGTGTGACTGTGGCGTTCGAAGAGGCAATTGACGTGCTGGCCGGCGTCTTGCCATTCACATCAGCTACGAAGGACCATTCGCTCAGAGTGCTTGGGGTGAGGACAACGCCGCCACTGATTGATGAGGAGGGGCTGGGCTTCGCGTTTGTAGTTGATGGTGTTGGAACCGGGACGCCACCGCCAGAGAGGACGCTCACAGTGCGACTCTGACTTGGTGTCAGGAGTGCACCGCCGCAAGTGCTGCTAGTGTCAGAATCTGTGGCGTCTGGAGTGAAGTTGACACCACCTCGAAGGCTGTGAGAGGCGATTGACATGCTGCCGATCCTATCCGTGATACTCACTACGCCCTCTGCTGCGGCAAGTACGGCCGGCACGTTCTTTTGATAGGTGATATGACGCTCTGTGTCCTGCTGATGCACAACAGCGTCCACGTTCATACGGTTCATGCCCGACTTGCAGCTGCCACTGGCCATGTGTGAAATGAGTGCGGATGGCGAGGTAAAATCTGAGTGCATTCCAGTGAAAGCGGGCACTTGAGGTCGCTGATTGGTTTGTGCTTGATTGATGCCTTGTGCTGCCTGAACGCGTTGATGGTCCTGAAGAACCGGTCGCAGGCCTCGCAGTGCATATTAGCTTCTTCCACAGCAGCCTTGACCTTGTCTAAAGCCACGCTGTACTCTTCCGTATCTCTCGTGGGGTGATTGGCATTCATGAGATGGTCGTCGAGACCTTGTTGGGTGGTGAAAGCCTTGTCGCAGATCAAGCACTCGTATCCAGTGATGTGCTCCTGACTCAGCTTGTGCACGCGCAGGGAGTCCGGTGTACGGAAGGCCGCGCCATGTTCCTCGCAGTAACAGTGATTCGCGGCTTTCTGGTGGCCTTCAAGCTGCTTAAGGAGGAGAAAAGCTTGGTGACATGTCGGACACGCTTTGTGCTTATCGACGTTGTGGGTCTTGAGGGCATGGTCGGTCTTGAACTTCTTGTTACAGACGCCGCAAGGGTAGGTGGTCTTCTTCGAGCTTGCTCCACCGTGCGCCGCGTGTCCTGCGTGATCTGGACCCGATGTGGCGCCATCGACAAAGGCATTGACGGGTTGACTGTTGACAGTCGACACCACCGCAAGAGTGAAGCCGATGAGGGCAGGGTTCTCGCTTGAGTTGGGCAAAGGATGGCCGGTCTGCGCAGAAGCCCAATGATCATGCAAGTATTTACGGTCCTTGTAGAGCCTGCCGCAGGAGCACATGAAGCGATGACCCTTTTGCTCAGCATGGTCGCGGAGAGCCTCAATCGTGCTGAATGTCGCACCGCAAAAGCAGCGTGGAGCTACTTCAGCTTCAGCGGCACCAGCCATGTCTGAAGGTGGCGCTCTGATATGGTTGCTGAGGATGTGGACGCACAGCAGGCAAATTGACGATGTTGTCGCGGCGCAATGTGAGAAGAATCTTCACTGGACGTCGGAGTGTCGTTGGAAAGCACAATAGTGTCGGCAGCTTGTCCGACTTTTGCCTTCCCAAGGGGGCCGTGCATCCCGCCACTGTCACACACAGACCACCCTCGCCCTGCCCACTTCGAGTGTGCCACCGCTGACTTTCCGCGCGCGCGAATCTTCGATTGCGAATGCCCGCCATTTCTCGTCGCATGCGCTTTCAATTCGCTTCACAGACCTGATGCCGGTAGACCGTGGACACTAATGGTCTCTACGGAGTGCATTGCTGGCGTTGATCGATGCGAAATCTGCCTGCAGCGTAGGGATACAAATCTTGACGCTCAAGTGTCCACGCAATACTGTGTACCCTCCTGGTGGCATCATCACCTCAATATGCTGTATGATTGCGCTGCACCATGACGGGGAATGTCATGATACTCACTCCGTCCGCGCCTTACCATTCTCATCCTTCATCCCCTTGCCACCGGGTGCATCCATGATCTCGTGCACCTTCATGTCCAAACCCACCCAGAACCTCTTCCCTCGCCACTCCACCGTCGTTCCCAGCCAGAATGCCCAGACCCAAATTGGCAACGCCAGCGCCTCCCTACCCACCCAGCTCAAAAACCACTCCCCGAACGGCCTCCTTCTCCCACCTTTCGGCGGCCGAGCAAAAGCCGGCGTATCCGCATCGACCTCTATAGAAGCGGCGGAGTGCAGCTTGTTGTAGAGGATCCAGTCCATGAGACACCAGGTGGAGACGCTTAGGAACCAGAAGACTGCGAAGCCCAACCAAGTGGGAGGAATGTTGAAGGTGTTGTAGAAGATTGGGAGAGTAGTGAAGGCGAAAGCGCCATAGAGAGAGCAGAGAAAGCTCTCGGTGCCGGGCTCGACGAAGGTGGCGAGCGTGACAGTGAATTTGCGTACGCGGAGCCATCGCAACCTGCGGCTCCAGTACTCCTTCACACTCATGTTAGCCATTGGCTGCACAGCCAAGTCTCCAAAACACAAAGCGTGCTTGCCCCATCTGCCTCCAGCCCTTTCTTCTGGTATTTGCTGTTTCCACAGGAGATCGCCAATAAGATGGTCCTCGCAGATGTTCTGGCTGAAATAGTCGATGCCTTGGCCTTTCGTCAGGCTATCGAGATGAGATTTGCGGAACATAGTGCTCTTGCCAATGATACACGGCGCTACTGCGACAGTGTTGATTGCGACGTAGAATTTAGGGTGCGCTGAAGACATGAAGCATTCTTCTATACGTCCACCACCAATGGTCCAAGATGTGCGCTCGTGGTCTGGCTTCGCGGTACTGAGGTGGCTGAGGTGAGGGTCGATAAGGCCAGATGTCTCGTCTTGAATCGTGCTGCCTTCCGTGTCCACGACGAGAGGAAGTTGATGCACGAATTTGTTCTTGTGTTTGGTACCTAAGCCCTCTAGCGTTGCCACCATTCTTCCCAAAGTTCCTTTTGCGACCCAAATGTTGCAGTCGATGATCCAGATGACGTCGCCGGGACCTTCGCGGTAAGCTCTGCTCATGTTTCTGATCTTGGGATTGGGTCCTAGGTTCGATGCGTTGCTTGCCAGTGCTTCATCTTCAGCTTCGACCAGGATCTGCACATCATGGTTGGAGAAGTCCGCAATCAATCGCTTCAGGATCGGCAGAGACGGTTCGTCCAGACTAGCGATACACAATCGAACATGAAGCTTATCCGTTGGATATGCCTGCCGAATAGTAGAGCTCAGACATTCATACAAGTATGGCTCCATACCCTTGATCGGCCGGATGACTGTGACATGCGGTGCGTCTCCTGATAGACTCGCCGGTCGCCGCACGTTGGAATAATGCCTCCATAGCTGCGTGAAGCCAATGATCGAGACGAAGGTGACCGTTAGGTACCAGATGAGGCAAACGACAGATGCCACATGTTCTATCGAGAAATCATGCTCGCCCGCTCCAGGCAAGGGCGCCTGACCACCAACGCCACCGCCGCTCATACGACCTCGCAGACACGATGATCCAAATTCCTTTGATCTTCTCCGGATTCTCCGGATATCATGAGAAGTCGCTGTGGTCCTGCAGATCTTTCCGGTTCATGTGCGCTCAGGAAAGCGGATCCCCGGATCGACAGAAGTGGGTCCTTCGCGTGTTCCAAGTTGGGCAGTTTCAAAACACCACCGCAAACATACGGTAGGATTGTTCAAGCCAAACATTGCTAGATGACATTGATTTGTTGTATGCTCAGATAACGAGCGCATACTCAAGCCGGATACGCAAAACGATGGCGATGCAGTCGAGCCCACCAGTGCGTGCTTGGGAGCGTCTTGAATCGGCAGGATCGCAGTACTCTCTGGATCTGGGCGCGCTAGACGTTGACACCGATGATGACCTGTCCTTACCAAAGCGGAAGATTGAGCGCATATACAGCGAAGACATCGATGGCCCGAGCGACTTCACACTTAACATGGAGAAGTGGATGCGCGGAGGAGGAAGCAAGAAGACTGGGACTGTTAGGAGCGCGAAGGGCACACTGCAGAGCGTGAGAGAGACGCAGGAGATGGACAAGACGGCGGAGAGTCCACAACACTCCCTGCGACCTCCGACATCACCGCAGCACGAGGAAGGAGACCTGAGTCATCACACTCCGGAGACCAGCCCACCGAAGGAGTCCGTATGGGATGAGCACCCACAAGGAGAGCACGAGGAGAATGCCGAATCTGATTGGGATCCATACACCGAAGCATCGCATACTGGCACGCCCAAGCCGCCGCCTCATAAGCATTTCCTGCAGCCGACTGTCGAGGACTACTACTCAGAGCTCACGCCTGCTCGCAAGCCCTCTGCTGTGCAAGCGTCCGAGTCGCTGGGGCAAGGCACTACCTTAGCAGATGCACATGCCTCCCCATCTACGGTCAGGAGTACTTCGCCTGGCCGCCCATCCAGTCCGACTTTGTCACCCGTACGCTCACCTGCCACACATCGCTCGGCACCGTCAGCACAATTCCCAGATGAGGCTCTCCGTCAGCAGCTGCTCCAACTGCAAGCCAGATGTCAGCAACTCGAGCACATGAACAGCGCACTTAAGCAGGCGCTGGACGAGGAGCAACGCATTCGCAAGCAGGAAAAGACAATGCATGATCTGCAAATTGCTGAAGCCTCGCGGCGTGAGCAGTATCTGACTGAGCTGAAAGAAGAAGCCTGTAAGCGCGCAGAAGATTACAGAGCTGAGCACGGTGAGCTGAAGGACCGCATGCGGATCCTGGAGGCAGGAGCAGCGGAGGCGCAGGAGGAATTGGGGCGCCAGAATCAACACCATAGAGAGGAGATTGAAATGGTCAGGGACGAGCTCAACAATCGTCAGGCTGCATTCGAGCAGGAGATGCTGACTGTCAAGGATGAGCGAGTGGCTGCTCTTCGGGCGCGCGATGATGCTGAGGAAGCTGCGAGGTTGCACAGTGAAGAGCTCGAGCGCACCAGAGATGCACACGAGGCTGAAATCGATCGCTTGCGAGCTGAGCTGCGGAAATCGGATGATGCGAAGACCACGATTGCAGAGCTCAACGTTGAGTTGAAGGATGTGAGAGATGAGGCAACGAGCCTGAAGCAAGCAAAGGGTCGAGCTGAGGAAGTGACGGAGACCTTGCGAGCAGAACTAGGAGCTGCTCGCCAGGAGCACGATGGAGAGGTTACGCGAATCACTGGCGATCACCGTCGAGCAGTTGAAATGGCAGAAAAGCTGCAGAAACAATCAAGAGAGTTGCAGCAGCAGATCCGTGACCAGAAGGCCGCGCATGAGACGGAGATCGAGCGCCTTCAGGACGAGCACAATCAAGCTCAAGCCGCTACGTCCACCGAGCTCAAGAATCTTCGTACCCAAGTCGAAGACCAAGGCAGCAACTCCATTCTCAACTCCGCCGTCATCGACCGCGACGCCGCACAAGACCAACTCGCAGACCTCCACAAAGAGCACCTCCTGCTGCAATCCTCCCACCAGAGCTTACAATTCGCACACGACGCTCTGCAATCTGAGCTCCTGACTTTGAAGGATCAGATGGACGACATGCAAGCTGTCAATGCTGCTTTTGAATCTAAGGTGTCCGAGAGCGTGAAGAAGAGGGAACAGTACTGGAGGGCTAGGGTGGAGGAGCTGGAGAGGGAGAGGAGGGTTATGGGGAAAGCGCTGATGACACAGTGGGGCAGAGAAGAGGTAGGCGTGAGTGTGCCGGGACCGGCGCAGGCATTTGAGTATCTGTACGCGAAGAGAGGTGTATCTCCAAGTAAAGGCTGAAGTGATTGATGGGTTTGTTGTAGCTGGGTTACATAGGTTGGCTGGATGTCCTTCGAATCGGCTCGATCGATCGATCTTAGTGTCCTCATAGCTCTTCATGTCGCGATCCATGACCCTCTTCCTGCAATTGATATTCCTCCATCATCCGATCCCACGCAACCCAAACACCCCCATTCCATTCCTATAACCAACGCTAATGACAATCACAACAAGCCCTTCCTCGCCAACTCAATCTTCCTCGCCGCACCCCCCGCGCTCCACCCATCCTTACTCACACACGCCATACTGCCCTCTCCAAACTCCGCCTTATCCTCCACAGCCGGGAATGCGCAAGGGCAGTGGTGCGGGAAGTGCACGCAGCTGAGGGTGTGTGGGCAGAGGTATTTGTCGCAGCGGGCTGTTGAAAGCACCAAATTAGTAAGGACATAGGATGTAGGTGTCTTGAGAGAGGGTATATCTTACCGGCTTCATATTGTTGTTGGTACCATTGCGAATCCGAGCCCATGTTCTGTGCTTGTTGTTGCTGCTGCTGGCCTTGGTTGCCGAAAAATTGGTCAAAGAATTGGAATTGGGCGTTTGCTCCGATGACGAGAAAGAGCAGAGAGCTCAGGAGCTGTAAGAGACGCATTTTTGGGGTTGTATAATGGAATGCTATGGCTACAGCATCAATGGTACTTGCGAGCATTGAAGCGATGTTGTCAACTTGCCCATCTCGGCCGAGATCACGTGTCGATCTTCCGAATGGAGATGAAGCCGATTTGCAGAATTTCGAGACAGGCTCGCAACATCAATCCTTTGCGACAACGAGCACCAGACATATTACACCTGGCTGTCAGTCGATCGAAAAAGACGACCAGAACTTTAACGAGCTCTACACCATCGAACCTCAGCCAAAATGCATCTCATGTACACCCTCGGCCCAGACGGCAAGCGCCAATACACCCTCAAGAAAATCGCAGACGGCGAGATCACCAAAAGCGCACACCCCGCGAGGTTTTCGCCCGACGACAAGTACTCGAGACATCGGGTGACACTGAAGAAGCGGTATGGCCTTTTGATCATGCAGCAGCAGCAGAGTAAGTTGCGATCCTGACTTGGCCTGGGACTGGGCAGGTGCTAACGATTGTGTAGAGGAGAAGAAGGCTTTGGGCGCATAGATGGCGTCGCAGATGGGCTGTTGAGATATCTTCCGGGTGATCGGTACTGGGAACACCGAGAGTGATGACTGTGCTTGGACAGAGAGGACTTGCGACAATTAGCGAGGAGTTGGGCGTTTACAAAAGTGGATTGGGTCGTTCCTGAGATGCAGGCGAGACGGGAGGAAACGACTGAATGCGAGCAGCTTTTTGCCGCGTACATGGACATTGCGTGTTTCAAGACTTTAATCCTTACCACCCCGAGCACTGTCTTCGTTTTCAAGTTCAAAATTAGGTGATCCATCCAACGCACGACATCCGGTATAATCGACCCACATCAAGGTCAAATCATGGAGCCGAAAGAGCCGAAAATGCTCCCATTTGAGCCAGGCTTCCCTCAAGCTCTTTGCTGACGTCCGCACACATCTTAACCCCACGCTCATCAAGCTCGAAGAACGTCTGGACACCATCACCAGACCTCGCAGCCTTCTCCAGCGTTCTTCCCAAACCTCTCAACTTCTCTTTCCGAACACGCCAACTCCAGTCGCCGCTCATTTCTCCATCATATGCGGCTTTATACAAGATCAGTACAGTCTCTGCAAACGTCCTCGCAAGCATGCCAAACATCGCCGCCATCTTCGCCTCCAAATTCTCCTCATTCGTGTTGTCCAAGAATCCGTCGAGAGTGCTTTGCGCCGCATCCTCGAAGTGGAACGAGCCGAACTTGATGTCCAGGGCCAGCAGGGCAATGGCCAAGACGCCTGCGTGCCCAAGCTCTGATACCCTCAAATCATTCGCTACCACGTTTGCGGCGGCAGCCTCGCTAGTATCGCCGCCGGCAATGATGTCGACCATGCCGCTGTAGGTGTCGGCCAGCGCTTCACTTTGCGTGAAATGAATGTTAAGGGTGTCGATGTGCCGGCGTTGACGGCTATTGAGTTTTGCTAACCAGTCCAAGGGCCCGAGACGCTTGACGCCGATGTCTGCTCTGAAGGTATTCATGCCGAAGTAGATGCCTTCTGCCTCGTGCCGCACCTCACGACAGACGGCTAGGATTGCCGGGAGCTTCACTTTGCCATTGGCTGGGATCGTGATGCCGTCTGGCTCGACCACAGCGAGCTCGAAGATCTCGTTGCGCAATTCGGGAGCCAGCTCGAGTAGTGGGCTTGGCGTTTGGGAGCTGGTGGGAGTCGATTCGTGCCTGGCCATGATGCGACTGATGCCGATTCTGTACGCGATTCTGTCGGTGGTGCGAAGGTGGTAAAGGTCCAGGACGATGCGCAGAAGGAATCTGGTTGCGAAGGACCAGGCAAGAGGCGAGTTTTTGGACTTAGATGCGAGGTGCACGGACGTCGGATTCGTGCATGTGACAGAGATGAGCGAGTGGGGCAGCGTTCTGGGAAAGTACGAACTTCTTATCGAGCAGGAAGGCAGCAAACGCTGATGAGCAGGAACGACACTGGTCCTTCTTTGGCACCCTTTGACAGGTTTGTTCTCCTCCATACTGGCATTGCTACGAAATACGCACGTCGCACAAACGCTTCGAACCTAGTTGCAAACGACAGCAAGGGTACAAACGACGTTACCGGAACGCCGCTCGTCGACATGCACAACCCCTGCTCTCCCTGCCTAGACGTGATGAGTCGTTTGCGCGGCGATGAAGGGCTCGTCGCCCACAGTCTCGCGGTCCTGGTCACTGCGGTCAGATGAGACGATAGTCCTCTCGGCCGCTGAACCATCAGACGCTTGTGCGGATCATTGAGGCATTGGCAGACTGCGAGGAAATACACATCGGCACGACAAGATATCTTCTCAGTGGAACTGCACAGGCCTCGACTTCTGCGAGCCTCATGAACACGCTATGGTATGCGATGCCTTTGCCTTCCAAAGATGACGCCAAAGCAGACTAACTCGCCATACACTGCCTATCTGAGCATGCGGATGACTTGACCAGATCCACCGCGATACGTAAGCTTAATGCACACTGCAGTCCGACGGTCAGACATGCTCGGTTCCACCGCCACGTAGGACGATACCCAACTCTGTATGCTCGAAGAAGGCTTGAAGCCCGCAACTGGCCCTCCCAGCCTCCTCCAGCACCTTTCCCAACGGTCTCAACTTCTACGCAGGCATGTGCTGAGGGAAGTCGCGCAAGACACGCCAAGTGTCCCTCATAGAAATGAGCACAAAGATTTCCATCATTCTGGCGACGAAGTTGTCCTTGGTCAAATCGTCGGCGTTGGTGATGGACGTGGTCGTGCTCTGCGTCGGATCTGCCAGGCGGAACGAGCTAGTCTTGATCTCGAATGCCAGAAGTGCTATTTGCCAGACCATATCCTTTGCGCTCTCATCTGACGTGGCCTGGGACACTACTTGGCCCATCGGGTCCAGCTCATGAGGTTGTGGGCGCATTCTCCAGACGGTCACATAATCTTCATGGATCTGCTTCAAAGTTGCGCTGGGCTGGATCTGGATGCTGAGATGACCGATAATAGTTCTCTGCTGTCGGGTCACGTATGCAGCCCATTGCAGGAAGTCGTAGCGGTCTGAGCCAGCGGTTGCGGTAAAGTGGTTCATGTGGAAATATATGCCCTCCGCTTCCCTTCGCACCTGGCGACAAACGGATAGCAGCGCAGGACGTTTGGCTTTACCGTCGTCAGGTATGGTGATGCCATCAGGGTCGACCAGGACAAGCTCGTAGATCTCATTTCTTAGTTCCGATGCTAAGTCGAGTAGTGCACTTTTAGTCGAGTCGGCAGACGGAGTGTTAGCCATTTGACGTATAGTCTTCTTGACAGGGCGCAGATCGATGTGCAACAGTCGAGCGACTGTATGCGATGGAGACTTTGGCCACTTTCAGGGCTGGAGGCGATGCGCATGGACATCGGGTTCGTGCATGTGATAGATCAACTGCAGTCGGGCAGCGCCCGAGCGAACGGGATGTTCCTTTCATGGCTCCGCACGCAAACGAAAGCTCCCAAGCATGCGAATCGAGTTACGATCTTGCCGCATGAGCCTTCTCACCGCCTTCAATTCAGATATGCAGTGTCAACTTGTCTAGTGTCGCCATGTCCATGGAGCGTTCTCAGAGGTAGGCGCGCTAAAGATGATTTCCAAATACCTCCCACATCACAAAGCTGGGTATCTTCGGGGACCGGCTAGTTGCAACAGCTCATTTGTGCGGTAACGAACGACTCGTCGGCAACTTTGTTCTCACTCTCGTCCCAGCCAACGATAGTCTCGTCGGTCGAACCACCATCACGCTGCGGCTCCGCTACCACTACCTGCGCACTCTCCTGTTCGAAAGCCCGGACCTGAGCCCTTAACCTCTCAATTTCCTCCCGCTGCTGCACGACAAGCTTCAGCAAGTCGACCTCCTTCGCCAAGTCACTGACCAACCCGTTAAAAGCCGTACAGCTCTCCTTGACCTCGACCACATCCTCCTTAAGTCTCTCGACCTCCTGTGGCGTGGCCGGGATGGTCGCTTGCGAGATCTCCTTGATATGGGTAACGATATCGTCCGTCGACAAATGCGACAGTGTGGCAAGCTTCGACCACTGTTGCGCAAGTTTGTTGATGTCCTGCGGCGTGAAGTACGTCTTCCTCAGCTCGAGGAGCTTGAAGCTGCGCCCGCGTCTGTCCTCTGCAAGGACCACGTACTGGCCGAGGACTGGGTGGTATAGGACGGGGCTGTTCATGATAAATGAGGGTATTAGGCTATGACTTTTGGTTGTTCTGGACCAGAAGCTCGAATTTGATTTTTGAGAGCGAGTTCTCGAGCGAGAAGTGTTACTTGTTAGTGCTTGTGAATGTAAAGGGCTTTGGTAATGCTCAGCAGTCTGCTTGCGAAGGCGTCCGTGAAATCGAACTGGCTTGTCGTCAGAAATGCCTCCGTCACCTTAGCGCGATTGCTTAATCGAAAGACTTCCATTGGTTCTAGCAGCCGCTGGAGTCGCTTGGTTCCTCAATGTGTTGCCATATCCAATGAGTCTTTGCGATGTCTCGGCACACAAACTTCCATTCTGCTCATAACTTGTCACCGACTTCCCACACACCCGCAACGAGAGACCGGCAGTGCCCGTTCTCGCCAATGGTCATCCACGACGGTAATCTAAGTACATTCGACGTACAGTGGCCGATCTTGTGTAAGGCGTTCATTTGTAAGCATTGTGGCTACGGTCACAACTGCTGACCTTATATAGCAAATGCTCGCGTTCTCTGGCCGATCGTGAAGGCACTGTGGATGACGAAGATGCAGATATTCGCGACACGCCAAAGTTCGCAGGGGAAGAGAATGAGATCAACGCCGAGATCTTCTGGGCTAACAAGGCCGAAAATTGAATCATCTTTGTCGTCAAGACGCACGAAATAGATTCGGCAGCAAAGGCCGTGCAGATGCTGCTGCGCTTGACGATGACTATGATCAGTGAGCACTATGAAAACAATATATGCAGGGAGGTTGTGACGATGAGGAGAGATGTTGATGGGTTGGGGTACTTCTATCAGCCGGTGGAGTTTGGCTATATGTGATGCGTCTTCAGAATGAAGCAGCTCGTGGCCGTAGCGGATGACGCGTGCTTACACCGTGGCTTGTTTGCGCGCAGCAGCTCCTCGAATTGCTCGTATACGACGTCTCACGGCAGAACGGAGCTAGAAGGTAGCATCCAAGTCACATTGAGAACACGTTCAGTACTAGAGCAGCACAGCATCGGTGACCTGTAGATACTGGGCTCAAGCACAATTCTAGCGCCTCTCGCCATCATCGGTCAAGTCGCGCTTCCTCTTCCCGCTCTTTGGTAACTCTGAAGGCTTGACGAATGCAATGCCTTCAAATGAAGTCATCCCACCGTCATCCTGCTCTCGCTGGACATGCTCTAGCGCTTCAAGCTCCTTCTTCAGCGTCTCCATCGCAGACTTCAGCCCGGTAACGGCCTTGCCGGTCTCTACTCGCTTCGTCACGGCAGCCGCCTTTAGCTCAGCATTCTCTACACGCAGCGCCTGACTAGTGGCATTGTCCTGCTGCATCTGCGCCATCATCGATACGGCTTGGTCGTAGGTCCTCGTAGACTCCGCAATCTGGCTGGCTTTCATCGATATGGTGCGAAGCAGTCCAACTTCCGTGCTCAAATCTGCAATATGGGTACTGAGCTCGGTCTTGAACTCTTGAAGCTCTATATTTGCATTGTTGGATGAGGCAATCTGCTCCGCGGCCTTGTTCAGGTCGACTGCCACGAGCTTATGGGCCTCTTGCAGAGCTGCAAGCTCACGTTTGAGTTTGCCGAACTCTTCCACGAATCCGAAGCCATTGGTGTGAAGCTTGGCTACATCGTCCTTCCTCATTTCAGTCAGATCGTGCATTGGGTCCGCCCTTGCCATGTCCAGTGCATCGGTGTCGTCGGCGTGTTCAGCCGTTGTCGGGCTGTCGTCGTAAGCTTTGAGGTGCTTGAAATAGGCCTTAGGAAAGGCCTCGTCCCAGACCCATCCTTTCGCCGCCTGCTTGAGCTGCGTCCTTTGCTCACGAGTGTCGCTGAACTTCTCCAGGATTTCGAACTGCTCCTGTATGATCGACAGACGGAGTGCGAAGTCTTCGCCTTCGGTACCGTCAACTGCGCCTCTGTATTTCTTGAGCTTGCCGCCACTCTTCAGAATGTCGTGGTTCTCCTGTATCACCCTATTGGCCTGGTGGAATATGCGCCTTGGCTGCGACTTCTTAGTACTGTCGGTCGGCATGGTGTCGTACAATGCGTCGGAGTTTGTGTAGTCTGACGACCTTGTTGGTAACGTGCGCTTAGCTCTGCGCAGGAGACGTTGATGATTGGTCTCTGTTATTAAGACCAAGTGTAATCGCAGAATCGAAGTTTGTACGACTGTTTCGTCCCGCTTGAATGAGTGCGGAACCTGTCACATGAGTTGCTGCAGTGAAGTGAAGTGAGGAATTGAGGCATGTGATTCACGCAGTGAAGTGCAAATGCTTGCCATGAAGGTGCTATCCTCGGCGTCGACGGCCACAAGGCTTTGGTCTTCAAGCACTAGTGGCTTCATTGGTGAAGAAATGTCGCAGATCGTACGACAGATAATGTCTTGGTGAGGTGGCAAAAGCTGCGGTTGTAGTCATAGACGAAGGTTGTGTCCAGTCTTGTGCAACTGGCAAGACGCAATGCTCCTTGGAACGATTTCGGCGCGATATTGCTGGGTCCTAAAATTACTGCAGCATAGACAGTAGTGGCAGGCACCGCTATGCTTGCGCTCACCGCAGTTGACGCATACCACGTGCGGCACGGGCGTTGCCACTGTAGTCGCACGCAGCGTGACATCCAAGTTGAGTCTGGACTGCGAATCCGCCATCACAGCTGATATACCAGTCAGCAGCCTGACTCTAAAATGCTCGATGCGTTTTTACATGCCCAAGGATATAATACACCTAAAATATGCCTCACCTCCTTCCCAACGCCACCTCTCACTATAGAGCCTGAGTCATACGCCCTAGCTATGCCAAAAATACAAGTAATGCCATGCAGCCAAGATACCGCTCACTCCTTCACATTCTTGACCGGATGCAAAAGCATCGGCGGCAAGCACATCCTCCCACCGCCACCCACCTGCACCGCATTCGAACTCTTTCCACCAAGCTGCACAAACGCCCCGCCGTCCTCTAATGCCTGCCCGCTGATTCCACTTAACGGCGACTGATCATCCGAGCTCCACCCCAGCCATCGTCGATACAGACTGCGCGGGAATTCCGAGTGGTAGTACCACGACCATCCATTGAAGTTGTATTCCCGATCGTGATTATAGACAGAGTCGGCTTGTTCACCCCACTGTGCGGTCTTGTTGCCGTCAGCATTGAAGACGGCATCCATGTACCAGGCTGGCCACTTGCGATCAGTCCAGATGGGGTGAGGCGCATAGACAGCTTTCAGGCCGTGCTGCAGAGCTACCGTTGCTGGCCACATCTCCGCTTGCATGGCTCTGCCCTCAAGGTTCTCCATATGCATAGCTTTCAATTGTCTCTTGCTGAATCTTGAGACAGTGTTTATATATGCGCGACGCGGAAGGTTTTCGTACTCTTGGGGATGGAAATGCTCGTCCAACGGGTCATCGCTGGTGAAATGCGGCGCGAGACCATCAATGTAGTTCCAGATCTTGTCTCGCATAGTCCAGACAGTTTGTGCAGGGTCCCAGATCGGTTGAAGGGTGATGAGGTCGGCGGGCTCACCTACACCCCACTCGAACTTGTCGGTCTCCATTTTGGTTGGCGGATCAGGGCCCGTAGCGTGGACTGTGACATTCGGGACGTCTGCAGGCCCCCAGACAGGATTGACCGTGCCTTCACGCATGCCTCGCTCGATCGTCGCATCTGTATCCGCGAGCCATTGCTCGTAGCTGCCATGCGCAGAAGGGAAATAGAAGCGCTGATTCCGCTCCCATAAGTACTTCCGTGGCATGTGTTTCGAGAAGTTGGCGACCGATTCGAAGAATTGATAGTGACTGCCGGTATATCGAGCGTCCGTCTCCCAGTTCCACACGAAGTCAAACTCTGGATGCATCATGCCGAACCACTGCACTGGCATCCACTGGTGCCAATACACCTGCCAGTCGCCAATCTTGGGATACCATTCTTGGCAAACTTTCTCGTTCCACAAAATGGAGATATCCCAGAATTCGTGGGGAACGTTGGATTGCAAGAGCTCGGAATACTTTGGAGAACTCGTGTCCCAGATGTCGGCATTTGGATCCTTGATATTGACGAAAAGGAAAACTTGGTATTCGCCTCCAGATAGGAGATTGAGCTCCGTGATGAGAGCGCGTATGGCTTGCTTGTCATTATCAGTGTAATCATACCCTTCCCAGGTGCGGATCAAGACCGCTGTACGTGGGGTTTTGGGTCGAGGTGTGGCAGCTTCGATCATTTCTGCAGTCGTGACGTGAGTGACCGGAGGACTTCTGGCGCTATGCTTCGCGTCGATTGACTCGGTGCCTGGCTTGGCGGTGGAATCGCCTTTAGGTAGACCTTTACCCGGCGCCAGAATCACAGGAGTGCTTTCTGCAAACCGGTGATGGTTTTCTGCTACACATTGGTCTTGCAGCTTGCCCCAGTGAACATCAGACCAATTTGGCTTGATACTTGGCTCCTCCCAATTGTGCGTGACAATTTCCTCGCCTTCCCCAAATCCGTAAGGTCCATAGCGATTATACCGATCGAAGCAGTAGTCCAGCTCGATCCCAATTCCATCACCAATTGCCACGTCCGGAAAACCATCTCTGATTGCGGCATACGCTCTCACGATATCGTCCGTGTTGTCCTTGTCCAGCGGAAGTCCTCTCGGTCCCTCACATGGCTTCCTCCATATGCCAGCCGTTCCTTCCTTAAGCGGATACGGACTGTACGCCCTCGGTTTCACGCCAATCTTCTCCAACTTGCCAATTCCGCTCTCCAAGTAGAAACTATTGTCCCACTCGAACCCCTCCCATCGATTAGGATCGTAGTCCTTGTCCGCATAGCCATCGTACGGCGGCCAATGATCGCCTTGCGAAGGCGGAGTCCAGTCCTTGATCAACTCCTGTACTCTCAATTGCACCGACTCATAGCTCTCGTGCGGGAGGGGATGATGCTTGTTCGCACTCTTGTTGGACGCCGGAGTGGGGCTCTGGATAGGCACATCTGTGGTACTCTGCAGTGGAGGCACTGTCCACATCGATTCCTCAGTCAAGTATGCGGCCGACGTCTTCGACGCTGCCACCTGGCCAACACTCGGCGCAGTGCTGACGGATCCATGTTGCTCTGCAGTGCTTGCCGGCAGCTCGACCTCCACTGTCTGCACAGGCACCACCGCGTCCTCCAGAGGCTTCTCTAGCCGCCCGTTATCACCAGTCTCGCTAGTACTTTCCGATGGAGATTCTGACTGCGCATCCTTGTTCCACTTGAACTTTGGCAGAAACTCCTTGTACGTGGTCTGTTGTAAGAAAAGAACGGCAGCGACGAAGATGAGGACCACCAGGAGGACCAGCCTCCGAGGCGGGTAGCCCGACAGCAGCATCTCGACGCCAGTATCCAATCATGCTCTTCCCGACGCAAGCCACTTTCGAATCTTCGGTGGTTTAGGCTTCGTATATCGTCGTCGAGGCTGCGCTAATGTCAGCCCTATGTACAGCGGACGGGGCGGGACGCGGAGCTTGGCATTATTACTTCGATCTTCGAAGTGCCCTTTGTTACATATAGTCTTGCTGCTGAATTCGCTGAGTCCCATGCCGGCCCCTCGCTCGAAAGGAGTCCAAGGTTGCCAGCCCAGGCTCGTGACCTCAAAAGCAACCATTGTGCCAAAGTCCTCCAGACGCAGATGGTAATTAGGCTGAGCTTTGCCCCTCAGAATATTCTCTGTCTGTTGCCTCTACTCTCTTCATATTCGGTTCGATTACAGGTTGTGCTCACCTGACGACCTCGGAGAAACATGACGTCTGCAAGGAGGCAGTGACCAAATATGTCGAGCGCAATGGCAAATTGTTGAAGACGCCCGAGTCTGGTTGATGTTTTCCAAAATCTCCAACATGCGCCTAACAACATGCCACGTATGGCGTCAAAATGATGTTCAGAGAGCAGTGTTCCTTGTCACGCCATCTTGTTGCATGCTCGGGGCGACGATGAGGTGTACTTCCAAGACAAGCAGAATGACATGAGGCAAGCACGCAACATGACAGGCTTCCGCAATTGCTGCACCTGTACTGCGGCCAAGCAAAACACGATGGTTCGGGCTTTGCCCAAAGGATACCTGCTGCATCAACAGTTCAGGTAGCACAGGATTGCTAGAGGCTGACAATTCGATGTACCGATGGTACGCTGTGCCGACGTCTTTCAAGTCGTCCTTAATGACATTCCTCGGGCTTAGTCTTGCTGGGCAGGCGGCATAGATCCGGATGGCAACTCATCGATACTGAGAAGGCTAGGAATTCTTTCTCGACTGCCGCCTTTGCTGCTTCCAGTCGGGTTGATCGCACGATAGCTTTGATGTGTCTTGGAGACACAGTAAAAAGGAGCGCAATGGTAGTCCGCAACGAGCTTAAGCGCGCATTGGGCTGCAAGACGCGGCAGTCTGATGAGTCGAGATAGGTGACAACGATTGACGACCAAGTCGACAGGATGCGAAGATCTCAAAGTTTGCACAGGCATCGTCTAGTGCTTCAGCAGTGAAATGTGCCGTTCCAAACGGCAATGGAGCTCTTCAGGCTGTCGCAGAGCTTTTATCTGCAAACGATGCGATCGATCATTGATCAGCAGCCCCAAGCTTTGGTCGGCCGCTCAAATGGCTCCCGAGCTATCCTCCAGGCACTATGGGACATCTGGCTCGATTGCCTGATATTCTGGCCTCTCACACCTGTCTAGGCTATTGGTATTTCGGTATATTCCGTGCGCGTGATAGCAGGGCCCCACTTTTCACCGAGAAGGAAGGCACGCTGAAGACGTCGACTGGCTCCCGCACCTGCCGAGCGAATAGCAAGAAGCCATTTCTGGCGAACGCAAGTGGAAAGCACGTTGAGACATGGGCTGACGCCGGCATTTGCCGAACGAATGACGGGAGGTTCGTGCTGCGGGTGCCGATTTGGGCGGTCAAGAACTCGTTCACATGCTTGACCAACGACTCGCGACACTTGACCACACCACCACTTAGATCTGCCGAACTCGTGAAACACATTCTTCAGCTCAGGACCATCCTTCCCATAACGCGCGACACCCTCTGCGGGACTCAGCTTCACCATGGCAGACCCGCCAGCCAGTCCGATAGCCACGAATACAGCAAATTGCGCATTTGTCAGTCAGCCCGACAGCGCTCTGCTGAACATGGCCGCCGAGCTGCGCAATGCGGTCTACGAGCTTGTCCTTGTTAGTGACGAGCCGATCTGCGTGTCGGATCCGACGGACAAGCGGGCGAAAGACCAAGTTGCACTTCTCTACACTTGTCGCCAGGTCAGAGCAGAGGCTACAGCGATCTACTACTCGAACAACACGTTCTACGGGTCCATCGGCAGAGCGCCCTTGCGCCGGACTGATGAGTCGATCATAGCCACCTGCGTCTTCATGTGGCTCAAGAACATCAGCCCTTTAAATCGCGGCTTAATTAGCCGTTTGGAACTGGGTTGGGCGGATCGTGACGCCCTTTGTCAATTGCTACAGACTTATGACGGCTCCCCAGACTCGTGGTCCTCGCTCATCGAGCGGCCCATCAGTGACATCGCAGCATGTCATGTTGCAATGCTGAAGGAATTGGAACTTTCATGGGTGGTTGTTGTGGTCACAGGGGAACCCTGGACAAAGGTTGGAGAGTGGCGGGAGGAACTTCTGGAGTGGCGCGAAAAGATTGCTCACTGCCTGTGGGCAACACGAATGATGGATCTCATGACCCCTGTTCAGGAGATCAATGCTCTCATCTCGGAATTCGAAGCATTGGTGGCAAAGATCGGGGCACTCAACGTCTAAGACCACGAGAAGTTCCAGCGATTATGCTTCCCAAGTAAGTTACTCTTACAATGAACAGCGAGGGTCGAGAGCAATTGTCATTGCAACGAACGCAGAGCAAAGCTACCACAGCAAGCATTGCAGCACATGTCACCTAAGTACAATACGATGCCCAATCGCGCTACCAGTCAAAGTGTCCTTGTCTCGTATCACTTTCACTTCCCATAAAGCACACCCCCCTCCGTCCCCCTCCTCTGCAACCACGCCTCCACCCTCCCCAAATTCCGCCTCCAAATCTCCCACGCCCCCCTCACCCACAACGCTCTCACCTCCCCATTCCTCTGCACCACAACCTCAAACGTCTGCAAGCCCCTGAAGTCCATCAGACTCTCCAACCCAAGCGTCCTTAGCGCAGCCTTCGGCTCCACCTCCTCATACTCTCTCAGCTTCCGCATCAGCCTCATGCCAGTCCACTGCGGGACGAACGAGCCTCGGATGCGTACGTAGACGTGCTTAAGATGCGGCAGCCATTTGCGGATGTCCTCGGAGAGCTGGATCTCCGGGCGGTCCCAGATGATGGTGATGGTTGTGATGGTGTTCAGGAGGAACGACTGTGTCGCTTTGCTCAGCGTGGGTTCCCTCTCCAGCTTCTTGAGGATCTTGTACGCGAGCTGCTGCCTGCCGACGAAAGTTTCAAGATCCTTCAGCTTGCGCATTTGGAAGCAGAAATTCGCGTGCGCCGCGAAGACTGGAAATGCCTCGTGGTAGAAGAGCTTGCTGACCAGGAAGCGCTCGACGGCTCTCTACAACTCGTTAGCTACAGCCACCTTGAAGTGAAGAGGGAGCGTCCCTTTCGAGTTGGTGCCTTACTATCCCAGTCTGAAATAGTAACATGAACGTCGTCGCCTCCGAATGCCTCCCAATAAATCCTGCTGCGTAACTCTATTGGCGCACGCCAAAAGATGCTGCTGTCTTCTGTTCCCTCTATCATATTGGTGCTACCATGCTGTGCATAACAATCCCAATGCTCTAACCAAGAAATCAATTTTCCTCTGTAAGGAGGCAAGCACCAGATGTTTTGTTGCCAGGGGACTCGGGGCGATATTGGGGAGCCACGGCCCGTGCTGTCGGTGAGACACTCGACTGGAGGTACTCAACTAGCGTGGAAGGCACGAAGACTGACTTATGCATTACATATGTAGCATGATGCTCATGTTACATACCGAGATACAATTGCATTTGCTAGCTATTTCAGGCTTTGAGGTCCGGTAGCTGCGACATTTCATCCCTACAGAAATTCCTTGTCGACGCTTTCGAACCCGTTCAAGAAGCCCAAGAAGCACAAGACTCCAAGGCCTGGGTCCAAGCTACCCGTGGTCGCGCGTATCGAGTGCATGCTCAATTGTGGGATACCTGCGTCAATAGCTCGGATACCTGTGAATACATTTGTTAGCACATATTCCCGTATACAAGACGGACTATACTCACCAGTAGCAGCACTCAGCATCGGTCCAACAGTACCACCCGACCGACTGTCATTCCTGATCTGGAACACTTGCAGCTTCGCACCGACCTTGTCGGCACAGCGCTGCAAGATAGCAGTCGAGACAGAATCCGTCGTCATATGGCCGTTGCTGTCGGCCGAAACGACCACGCCGACGTTCAAGTGTGGGCTGTGGTTCTCAAGGTAAGCGTTCAGGAAGTTTGGGTTCACTGCATGGATCACGTCCGACGATACGATGAACGAGTTGGCGTTCGTGCGTCCTAGCAGGTCTCCGCTCGCACTACCACCGTTGAGGCTGCACACAATTCGCTCAATAGTCGAGGGCAAGAAGTTGCCCCTTGCGCCTTGCCGGAGAAGTGAGCCAATCTCTTCATCGTCAAAGAGACCAACAATCTTGATGATAGAGCTGTCATCCGTGTCGCCAGACTTGTCCGCCTCGATGAGCGCCTGCACAGCAGCCCACGAGCAGAGCTTGTCATCGATGCGGCCAGCAAAGATGAACTCTTTGTCTAGACCGCCAACAGTGGCTGGCTGCGTGTCGAAGAGCTCAAGCTCCCAGTTCACGATGGTGCTATATGTATCGGCTTTGAGACCTAGCGCGTCGCCAATCGCCTTGACCAGGCGAGGTGGCTGAGTACTAACGAAGCTACTCACAGGCCCTCTCTCGCTGCCGATCAGCGGAGGCTGTGAGAATGGCTCAGTTTCCGAGTAAGGGCTGGCGCGGCTCTCAGTGCTGTCAAGACCAATAATAGGAACCATCTGCGTTTCAGGGTTGAATGGGCCCTGCGCCGCAGCACCAAAATGAGGTGCCAGGGTCGGTATGCGAGCGATTGGCCAGTCAAGCTTCACCAGCTTCGTAACGATCTTGTCATCCTCCTTGACCAAGACGCGACCGCCGACAGACAAGTCACGATCCCACCAAGTGGTGTTTGGCGCACCAGCATATGGAGCCACGCCAAGCTGCAGATAGCCCGCCTTGTTTGGCACCTGGGAGATTGGCTTCAGCTTAGCCGTCAAAGCATCGACATGGCCGGCGAGAATAGCAGCACCGTTGCCAGGCTTGTACTTCGCGCCAACAGTAAAGGCAATGAGCGATGAGCCGTTACGATCCACAAAGTAGCTCTTGCCTCGCTCAAGATTCTCCCAGCTGTCGCGCTCGCTCAGTTTTTGGAACCCAGCGTCTTCTAGTGCGTCCTTCGTGGCCGCGACAAAGTGGAAGACGGTCGGATTGTTGGTCAAGGCTTCGCAAAACGGCTTGCAGTATTTCTCGGCGTTGAACCGTGTTGCTTTTGGGAACCTGCGGGCCTCGACTTGCTCAGGCGTCTCCTTCGTCTGTGCGGCAGTCGCAGCTTTTTCTTCAGCCGGCGCGAGCAGACAGCGCTGGTGCTGCTGCTCCAGAAGCCTCATTTGCATCTGATAGTCTTCCAACGCCTGGTTGTGTGCAGGAGCCGCACTTGATGAAGGACACGCAGGTTGATAGTACGCTCCAGAAGCAAGCGTGCCATGCACAGGCATTGAACCATAGGCCTGTTGCGCATTATGCGACTGCAGTGGGTCGAACAAACTGGAAGCCTGGGCGGCCCGAGGTTCGACTGAACGTATGGGACGATGCTCCACCACGGCTGAAGGTTGTGCCATTCGCGCGTTCGATGAGAATCTTGGTGGCGGCGGGGCGAAGGCTTGCTCTTCATGCTGCCGCATTGACGTAGCATTTATCTCTCGTGCAGCGTGTTGCTGAACAGCTGGTGCCTGCGAGAAGGCGACCATTTGATCCCGCGCATATGCCCAGTCCTCTGGCGTAGCTGTACCCATCTTGACTCTTTGCATCAAATCGTTGCTGACGAATTGCTCGCAGAGTCTCTGTTGACTTGCAGCGTTGTTCCCTTCCGGCGTTGGAGCTGTTGTGGGAGGATTGTTGGGCGAGGCCGCGTTGTTGACCTCCAGGTTGGCCATGCTGTTGCGGAGTGAAGACATCGAAGCGACGTTGCGGACCATATTGTCCACCTATCTGAGCAATTGATATTTGTATTCCGAACAGCGATATAGCAACACGAATCGCACTTCTGTATAATGTGTTAATCATCAATCAAGCTGTCATCTCGACCTCAAGGTACCTGGTTGCCATGTGCTCCACTATCGGCCGGCCTGATCGGCCCACACTAGCTGCCTTAGCGCCGCAGCACATGAAACTCGCAAGCCACAGTCGCCAACCTCACGAGCTGCTTCTGACGCCACACATCCATGGGTCCCGCGCGGGAAGTCATCCAACTTTCTGCGCAGCCTGACGCAATGGCGAAGTGTGAAACTGCCAATGGCAGAGAGCAGTGAGGATGGGGAAACCCTGTTGGGGAGGAGCAGGCGAGACTGCACCTCTAACAACCACATCATCCTCGTCACCGTAGGAAGTGGAGAGATACATATGTCCCATCAACCAGCCGTCTCAGCAGCTTGTCCAGCTTAACTCTTACTGCGCACTCTCAATTCCACCTCTACTCCCTCACCATCTATTGCCTGTATCGCTGACACACCGATCTGCCATCAATGTCTAGCACAGCCAACGGCACGACTCCAACCAAGCGAGCCGACAAATACAAAGACGACCAGCTCGCCGGCAAAACACCCGGACAGACTGCCAAACCGCTTGGAAGCAGCAACACCGCCGCTGTTCGAACGAGCCCACAAGCCGCGAAAAGAATGGCAGATGCCGCCGCGAAGAAGAATGGTGAAGTCAGCACGGAAGCCGTCAATGGCGTCGCGAAAGACGATCCCGCGAAGGCGATTGAGAAGCTGGAGATCAAATTGAAAGCGATGTATGCGATTCGATCACTGCACTTTGTTTCTCGAGATATTGTACTGATGCTGTCTCCATCAGTAATGCGAACAATGTCGCTCGCGTAGCCAATAGCCATCTCGCGCACGTGGACGATAAGTTGCATCCGCTCATTAGCTTGAAGACGGGCAAGGCTATCGAGAAGTTCCCGGCGACGTCGAAAGACATCCTTAAGCTGAATCGTGAGTTTGCGTTGCTGTGCCTGTGTTGATGCGCTGGAGCGTGGATACTAATGCTTGCCCTCTGTAGTCGGACATCTTGATGCGATCTTACACGCGTTGGATGCCGATCGAACCGGAAGTGAAGACACGAGACGAGAGCGGCTGAGGACGCAGCTTGGGCTGAACTCTACTCCTGCGTGAAAACGGTAGTTGCAGGGCTGAATAGCAATTGTTGTTTGGAGACCGGCCGGCGGAGCGGGTAGTAATAAATATGATGTGGACCTCCAGTACAGCCGATAAAAGTATAATGGCTCAGATAGGAGATCTGTACACGAAAACTAGAATTCTTCAGCATCACGACGCACTATTGTAACATGTTGCGAGCATTCCAGCGCCGCCGCTGCACCTTCGTCGCCCTGTCATGCTCTTTCTTTGTCCAATGTACAGATGATGCACCTCCTGACCAGCCTGCTGTCACCCTGCTATCTCTATCGTCAAGCACCAAGTCCTCTTACGCACCACGTGCGCCGCCCAAACGCTCACCACCCATGCTATCCGGGTACAGGTTCTCCTTGAGCACGATGCCCAGCTCTTCCCGTATCGGCTTGAGCTCCTCGAGGTATTCGTCGTACTGGCCCTTGTTCTCTACCTTTGCCTGGATGCCTGTTGTGACAAACGTACATTAGTCTGCGCTCGCCTGCGCCAATGCGGTGACGTGTGTTTTCGCTTACCCTCGAACACTCTCACAGCAGTCGGGAAGTCGTTGACTCTCCTTGCGGCCCTGAGAGCGGCAGTGATGACGGATGGTGAAGGGACAAGGTCGTAGGCGAAGGCGTTGTTGAGGTTACGTTGGAGCTCGAAGACGTCCTGTACCTGCTCGAACTCCTTCTCGTATCTATTCGAGGCCACGAGATCAGCAAACTATGCAAAGAAGTAAATCCTTTCCCACATGTCCATGCCATCGGCATTCGCCGGGTATTTTTGAGGCAGTTTGAGCTGCTTTCTCCTGCCCAGCCCTGCTCTTCCTCTCCCTGGCCCATTGAGCCCGCAACCTCCTCCAAAAGATCATATCGCATACCTAGCAGTGAACTCCTCGAAGCTCTCCTCGTGGTGCGGGTCATGCGGGTCGTGGTCGGGCATCCTGAGGCCGGTACTCCTGGTCGAGAACGACGCCGCAGACCTGGTGACGCTCCATCTCGCTGGCTGCACACGGGGCGCGCTGAGCAGTCTGGCCCGCGCAATGCGAGCGAACGCTGCGGACGACATTGGCGTGGTACAAAGAAAAGGGTGGGAGTGGAGAATGCAGCTGTCGCGTGGTTGATTTGACTTGGTTGCAGCTGCGCTTTTGGAGGATGTTCAGTTGCGTGAGGTGCAAGCTTTCGGGACAGCGGATTGAGCCGGGACTCGTTTGGATGATCTCGCCAGCGTGCCTGAGGCTGGGACTCACGATGACGCTCTATGGAAAAGCACATATCACATCAAACGCTATATATATTCACAGACATGTTTCTATAACTGCTGCGTGCTGTTGGACATTGTCTGTGAGCACCCGAGCTTGATGTGCAGAGAAAAGTTTGAGTGGCACAGAGCTTGAGCTTTGAAGCAGGAACGTCAATAGCGATAGCCATTGTCCTGACCAGTATTATGCGAAACCAGTGGGCTCGCGCATGGCAAGGCATAGGTTCTGTCCCTTTCCTCCTCCATGATCAAAACTTGCGTCTCATCATCTCGTTCTCGTGCCGGCAGCATATCGACACATCCGAATCTCGCGTGTTAGGCACGTAAGTTCAAGAGCCTTTAATTTAATTGGCTGCAAAAATCGCGTACCGGCTCTTCAATCTCCGCTAAAGGACCAGGGGGGAAGCAAGACCAACCAGCAAAACCACCACTTCTTGCCTGCCTGCCTGTTGTCGATTATCATTAGAACACTTGGTCTTTGCGCCTACAAAAATCTGCTCGTGTGCTTGTTTTCTGTTCAAGTCACTCCTTCGCAGACTTCGCCAAAACGGGTTGTGTCGGCCCCCGCGACAGTCATCCCGGCCTTCCGTTTCCAGCGAATCCTAGAGACGACAATAAAGAGACGGGTGGGGACTCAACACTCTGCACAACTCGATTGACAGCAGATCGAGACGACAGCAATCATGTCCAGCCCAGACTGGCTCGAAGTCGGCGCTCCGACACTTGAGCGACCCTTTGGCATCAAATTATGGCCCATCTTCTCCAAGCTGTTCAGCGGCATTGCCGGATACAAGCCTGAGCAATTCCGCTTCACGCCAGGCCAGACGCCCATGAGCACAATGACCGAGACGACCGTCGCGCTGGTGTCATACTACATCATCATCTTCGGCGGCAGAGAATTGATGAAGGACCGACCAGCGTTCAAGCTCAATGGCCTCTTCAAGATCCACAACTTCTACTTGACTGTGATAAGTGGTGGACTTCTGGCGCTTTTCTTGGAGCAGCTGATCCCGACGCTTTGGAGGAATGGCGTGTTCTACGCCATCTGCGACTACAACGGTGGCTGGACGCCGCAGCTGGTTATCCTCTACTATGTAGGTTTGCGAGGACAGCCCAAATGCGCGAGACATGCTGACTTGCTGATGTACAGCTCAACTACCTGACCAAGTATCTCGAGCTGATCGACACCGTCTTCCTCTTCCTCAAGAAGAAGCCGCTCACCTTTCTCCACACCTACCACCACGGCGCGACTGCCCTCCTCTGCTACACCCAGCTCCTCGGCCACACGGCCGTCTCCTGGGTCCCGATCGTCCTCAACTTGACGGTCCACGTCGTCATGTACTGGTACTACTTCCAGTCCGCGCGCGGCATCAAGATCTGGTGGAAGAAGTACATCACCATGCTCCAGATCATCCAATTCGTGATCGACCTCGGCTTCATCTATTTCGCCTCATACACCTACTTCAGCGCACGCTACTTCGAGTGGCTGCCAACCGCCGGTATCTGCGCCGGTGAGGAGTTCGCGGCGTTCGCCGGCATGGGTATCATTACCTCCTACTTGTTCCTGTTCATCGGTTTCTACATTTCGACGTACAAGAAGCCGGTCAAGAAGGGTCGTGGCAGGGCTACAAGCGCATTGGTCGAGATGAAGGATGAGCAGATTCCGGATGTGAGGCAGATTCAACGCAGGTTGTCTGGTGGTCAGCAGGCATTGGGCCAGACTACGGGCACGAGTATGAGCAAGGAGAACGGTGCGCCGACCCCGAGAGTGACCAGGTCCCGCAAGGCATAGGAGGCCCGCGACCGACGCGCTTTTGAGAGGGCGACGAGTTCTGGGACTCTGAAGAGATTCGAAGAGGTGTTCGAGACGCCGGATGAGATTGTGAGAGACCGGGTTGTGGGGATGGATAAGGTGGTGGTGGAGAAGGTGTGGTCTTACAAGGTACCGGGGTCATTCCTGTGATCTGCAGACACGGGCCTTGGCGCACAACAAGAGACCGGACATGCTTCGGTGTGGTAAGAGAAGAAAAACGAGAACCGCAAAAGCGATACAGCTAAAGCGGATTGAGAGGGCGGAGCTCACGCGACAACAGCGCGTGGGCATGTACCAAACACACGCGCCATGCTGGGTTTTGATCATTATGTGTATGAATACAGCGATGCATCTTTGGACGGCTGCATGATGGCCATTTGGCAGGATTGTGTGTACATATTAAGAAAAGTAGACGCGCGCGACTAGCTAGACGTTATACGGAGCTAGACGTTATACGGGGCTAGTGTGAGCGGAATGGCAATAATAATAAATGATTGAAGGCGTTCGTGCCAGGCACCATAAGGTACCAAGAGAGCTGTTGCGGAAGGAGTTGGGTACTGCCTGCCAGATGCTGTCTTTACTAGCTTGTGGTTGGGTTGAGAGTGCATCACGGATTGACCAATGCATCTTCTGCAGCTTGAGCTCATCACATGATTTCGTGCTCAGCCAGCTGGATTCAATGCTAGGCCTGAACGATGGTAGTTACCTGGGTCTGGCATCGAAACTACATTGGCCGACAGAGCGCAACTCCATGCAGTCGGCAAAGCAGCTTACTGCATAAGCGAGCATCTAAACAGAATGCCTGTCCCACCCGCTTTGCATGAGGCCCGGCGGTTGTGCGGCTGACTGTGAGCGGCTGCGTATGGCGGATAGGATTTAGATGACAACGCCTATTGTCGGATTGTGGACATTTTTCGTATTCGGTACAGGTTTCAGCTCGCTCGCAAATAATTCTGCGGGCGTCCACCGCTGTCCTACTAGCGACTGTGGTGGTACACTGGAAGATTCACGACTTATTAAACATGTGGCTTCTCAACGCCAGGACCTACAAGCTGAAATCTTTCAACTCGCCAGGAGATGTGCCTTACACTATTCTGTCCCATACGTGGGATGGAGATGAAGTGCTCTTCAAGGATATAGAGAATCTGGAGCAGGCTCGTAGCAAGGCAGGCTGGAAGAAGATAGAGTTCATCTGCAAGCAGACTATCAAGGATGGGCTGGAGTGGACGTGGGTCGATACTTGCTGTATTGACAAGAACAGCAGCGCTGAGCTTTCTGAAGCGATCAACTCGATGTTTGCTTGGTATAGGGCTGCTGACGTCTGTCATGTGCACCTGGCTGATGCGTATTGGTGCCCTTCCGACATGCCTTACACGCCCTTCCAGAACAAGAGGTCAAGATGGCAGTATGTGCAGCTGCAACCTGGCGCTCCTCATTTGAACGGGTACGAACACTACTGGGAATGTGACCTGTCCCGGAAGTCGTACATGTTCCTTCCGCCAGCTGGTTCTTTCGGGACCAACATTCCCGGCATGTGGCCCGCCACTTACTTCGGTGAAAACGACTCTCGGCGGCGCCAAGGGTTTTCCCGCTGTCGATGGTGGCGACGTGGCTGGTCTGTGTGTCCAATGAATGTTTTAGGCGTACATACTTACGCTTCAACATGACAGGACGCTTCAAGAGCTTCTGGCTCCGCCAAATGTGTGTTTCTGGGACCAAAATTGGGCTCCATTCGGCAGATTGATCGATCTCCTGGAAGTCGTGTCAGCCATCACGCACATTGAGGTCGATGTGTTGCTCAAACTGAAGCCAATTCGCGATGTATGTGTCGCCAAACGACTCTCCTGGGCATCTCAGCGGCAGACTACGAGAAAGGAAGATGAAGCTTACTCGCTCCTTGGTATACTTGACGTCAATATGCCCATTCTGTATGGCGAGAGTGCTAGAGCGTTCCAAAGGTTGCAGGAGGAATTTCTCAAATCCTCGACAGATCTATCAATGCTTGCATTCTCCAATCGGTATGGGCAATCGCTCTTTGCCCGTAGCCCAAGAGCCTTTGAGATATGGTGTGCCGTCGATGTACAGCAAAACCCTACCGACACTTTCCGACTCTTTCAGATGACGAACGCTGGCCTTCGCATCACATTACCATGTGTATCATTGTGCGACTCTGTCTCCAGCAGCTCCGAGATGACTGGCCACCACGGCGATCTACTGGCGGACACTGGGTTTTCTTACATCGACAGACAGGACGGAGAGCGATCTCATTTGTACCTTCCGTTGCGACGTGCGGAGTACACAGTCGAGGGTGCCGCAGTGTATCGACTCGTACCTGAGTATATGACGAGAAAGTTTTTCGAGAAGTATCACCTCGAGCCAACAGCGCGTAAGGGCGACACGATACCTTTGCGTTCGTCCACCAAGTTTCATCTGGTCAACAAGCAGTTGTTCATCCAGACCGAGACAAAGCCGGTCTTGTCCGCTCACCGAACCGATGCTGCTGGAGGACTCGTTGTATTGCGAACAGAGACGGGAGACTCGCTACCGATTATGGCCAGCCTGCCAGGAGACGCGTGGGTAGAACGTTCGGCCATTTTCGTTCTACCAAGCAAATCTCCGTTGCCTAAAACCACATGGAACACCATAGGTGTCTCATTGCTTAAGTTTGGGCACTTTCAGGTGCCAATTTGCACATTTGTTTGCATTGAGGAGTCCCGCTACACATATTATTGGGTAGATGTAGCATTCCTGCCAGGCTACTCAACCGAACAAGCTTACGAAAAATGTGTCAAGTCGGTTGCTAGGGTCGACTCCGATGAGAAGAGAAGAAAATGGAAATTCACCTCGTCGGATCGTCACGAGGAGCGCGAGCACCAAGAGACCTTTCGTAGCTCAGTGGAAGGACCAAGCACTGTGCTTCATCTAGAATACGAGGACGATTGGAGGCAGGCTGGCTCTAGTACTGTTATCACAGTAAAGATTTCACCACTGGAAGCATGGCGTGCCTTGAGAGAACGCGAGGCTGTGCCAGACTCGAATAGTATGGCGAGCACTGGCCGTTCTGCTCCGGACAAGAAGTCTGACGGCGATTCAATGGCGGACAATGAAAAGTCCGGCGATCCTCAGGTGGTCAAGGTTGCTGCGATCAAGAAGGACGTGGAGGACACAAGCGACAACAAAGATGTGAAGACGACGCCGATGCATTCGCTGCCGCGATGACCGCAAAGACTAGTTTCAGGAAACTTGATCGCGATCAAGGGGATGGGCCAGAGAAGCAAGACTCGTGGAAGTGCAACGCTCGGGGTAGTCAGTCCTGCTTCAGCAACCACACCACTTTTATGAATCCCGCCATTCGCAATATCTTGACGATGATCTGACACAGAAGTCAGGTCCCAGATCAGGGCAAGGTTACGATTCTCTGTCTCGATGTCCAAATAGTATATCGCGCTAGCTCCCACTTGCGTGGCAATAGCATCTTACAAACCTGAACAAACAGATTTTGAAGCCTCTGAATTTTATTCCAGATTCAGGAACACACTTTGACTGCCATCACATGCGGTATTTCGTCCCATCGACATTGTCTTTCACCCGGCCGGAGATCGATGTAGTCAAAATGTGATTCATACCGATATATCTACATATTCTACATATATGGTCAAGCAAACCCCAACACCTTGCTTATCAGATACAGGTCCAGCTACTACTTCATGGGGCTGCTCGTGGGTCTGCTCGTGATTATCATAGGCCTGAGGTAGTCCTGCAACGTTCGTGACCCCAATTTCCGCTCGATCCAATACGTGACGACAGGTTGCCACGGAGATAATACACATTCTCTCGCGATGTGCAGTGGCGCATGTACTGCCGCTGGCTCGAAAGCATCGTTGCCATGAGACGGTGAGGATGCCGTTGAGGCTCAGCGTCGAGGTCACCATATGATCTCGACCACTTACGAGTCATGCTTGAGGATTCTTCAGGTCTGCATTGCCGACGATATGATGCATGCCTCCAGCTTGAGGCAACGCCCTGCAGTGATGCTACAGATAACGTCTCTTCATGTGCCGAGCTGGATGTGATGAATGGCTGGCGCAAAGTCATGCGGGATTTCATGGACCTCGGCCATGGCTTTTGAAGACAACGAGGCTTCTGGGCGTTGTCGCGGCGTCCTCGTTGACATCCGAGTTTTGAAAAAATGCGTCTGACGAGGATCATGTCCGCGTCAAGACATCGACCATCCAGTCCTTCGCCTGCTTCCCCTCCGGCAGGTAGAAACTCCACGTCAAGGGGAAACAATGCATCTGTTTCTCCCAATCCAACCACTCCCCTTTGATAGAATGCTGATTGCACTTTTCGCGCATCAACACCGCATCCGGGCCCAAGATATCGTACCGCCCAACCACTCCATGCACCTTCACACCCCTCTTCTCCAACGCAGTAACATCCGCATATAGAGGCGAAATCCTCGGATCGTGCGCGTCCCATTCTCCGCGCCACATCCGAGCTGTCATGTTGATGAATGGCGTGCGAAGCAGGGGGTCGTGTTTCTCAATCACTTTGATATCAGGATTATGCCGACGCAGATCCGTAGAGGGCGATATGCACATCAATGCTTTTGGAGCGGGTGCATTGGGGTCTTCCGTCAGGGCGCCGATGGCCAGGCACAAGATGATATTACCGCCTGCAGAGTCACCAGCTAATATTACGTCTTCGTCGGCCGCTTCTGCTTCGAGAAGCAAGGTGTGGTACATCTTCAACAATTGCGGGATCGCAACAGGCGCAGGGCTGTTGGGCGCGAGAGGGTAGCTGACGACGGAGACGACTGAGTTAGGTATCTTGATCGCGAATTCGTGGCACAGAGCCCAATGCTCGGAGGAGGCGGGCATTTGCCAGCCGCCGCCATTAAAGTAGTATATCCTCTTTCGTCTTGTCTTCTTTTCCGAAGTAGCTTGCGACTGTGCATTTCGAGCTGTCATGTCATAAATGTAGATGCCATCCACCTGTCTCTCATTGACGTCGCATTGCTTCGAAGCTTTCTTGTGAGGTTCCAGTCTTTGTGAGCCGGCAGGGTGCTCCTTTCGTGGTTTGGTGATCTGTGCGTGGAATGGTTTGAGGAGGTGCTGGAGGAGGAACATGCGCATCGATCGATTTGTCCGTTTCGTGACGATTATGCTGGGTCGCAAGTGCTCGGGGAGCAGCTCCTCGTGTCTCTTGGGCGCCATCTTCGATTCCAATGCCTACACAACAACAGCCAATAGTCCACTATCCACCAGTACACCAGACGAGAGATTGAAGAAAACCAGGTATCGCGAGACAAAGGAAAGGCGCCTGAGAGAGGCCTAAGAGACTTAAGCTTACCGTCCATTGCAGCCGTTGCGCCTTACAGCACACCAAACTCAAGTGATGATGAGATACTTGGCGGATGGTCCGGAGGATGTGAGATGCGATCCACGATTCCTGGGCCAAAATCCACGACGTCAACGTGTACGCTAACATGTGATTGGCTATCCCAGATCTCCGGTACGATCTGCTGCAGATCCGGCACGTGTTGGCGCTCTGGACTACATCCGTGCTTCACCTAGATCGAAACATTAATCGGGCGACATGTGCACATGGATGTCACTGTAAGTTACGCGTGCGCACAATGCACATGCATCAAGGGGGGATGTGAGAATTAGGTAGCCCGGAAGAGCGAAGGCACATACCATGAATCATGCTCACAGCCACCATCGTCGACCAGTCATGGCAGGAGGCACTCCAGTCGATTGACTGACGAAGATACTATCAATTATCCCTCCAACATGATTGGGTCGGAACGTGAACACGCGTAGAACCAAGACCACGAACGAGAAAGCAGGGTATGTTAGGACGACATGCTCACTATCTCATATGCCCAACGCTCAGGCTCGCAGATCGAGGCATCGTCACAGCGAAAGAGACGAGCGACCGTACAGGTTCGGTAAAGTACACTGCAATGACAGCGTACTTAGCAAGCACGTACGATGCAAATGTTAGGCATGTCTTCTTCACTATGGTAAGTCAAGCCCGAGATCTGAGGCCGTTACCAGCTGATCCAGAGCAACTACGCTGAGCCATCCTTGGCACTTGGTCGAAAGCCGAGCAAGTCAAGCTTAAGACCTGAGGGAGTCACTGGTCGTTACAGAACAGCTACGCTGAGAGGCTGACTGTGCCTTCCGTGCACTTGACCGAAGGGCAGCGAGTACGCTCGACATACCGTTGCAGCAAGAGCGGAAACTCACCTCGACTACAACGCACGGCAACGGCCGTCTAAGTGCGAAAGCTGAAATTGACCGGACCCGTGCAGTGTAGAGGATCACGTAGGAGCAGGTACCCAGCCGCACCGGGCCATGGCCTCCACGAGAACAAGAACCAGGCATTGAAGGGTTCGTTCGATCCAATATCGGCATCTCCTGAAATAGGGCCGAGTACTGTCATGCTACATTCATCATCTCGCTCACTCAACAAACGCTCTCATTCAATACCTCTCCAACGGCGCCCTCGCATCACAAACGCCCGCACAAACACAATCCCTAAAGCTCGCCCCCAAAATCACCAAAAAGCTCTCCCCGAGCACACTATCCTCCACTGGCGTCCGCGAGTCGTACTTGAAAGGATTCACCGCCGGCTTCGCAAATCCATCCTCATCCACCGTGTCGACGACAGCCTGCCGCTTCTTATGCGCCCACGAGATATACCGTTCCGTCCCCAACTTCTCCGGATTGAGCACAGCCATACGGTATGCCGTCGCTGCCAGGAGCGCAGTGCCGGAAGTCTCAGCGAACCAGGCGTTGTCGCCAAGGTAATTGCGGAGGAGGCCAGAAGCGTTGTGGTCGTCAGTGCGTATGGCTCCGTCGAGAATCTCCCCGATCCATTGATCGAGCTGAGAGAGCTCTTTCGCCATACTTGAGCGGGCAGGCTCCCACGCACTGATCGTGGCTCGGACCCTCGCCATCCCATACGCAGCCAACGCATTACCAGTCGACCACGCGCCCTCATCGTTAAACTCGCCCGTAGCAGGCGCCTTGATATGCCTCCACAACCCCTCCAACGGGCCCCGATTGTACGACAAAACATCCCTATACAGCATAACCTGCCTCACCGCCGTGCGGACCGGCTCCAGATCCCCCGTCGCAACGCCATAATACGCCAAAAACGGCGCAAACATAAACACCGCCTCGCTCCACAACTCCCTCGCCTCCCTTCGATGACTAATCGCACCATTCACATACCTCGGCGCAACGTGCAACAAATACTCCTTCTCCCGCTCCGCGGCATCCCTATACCTTTGCCAGCGCGCCCCCAACATCGTCGCCGCGACCCCCAACCCCGCCGGGTCCGTCGCGCTAAACCTCTCCGCATCGAACAACGTGCTCCCATTCGTCCCGATCTTCTGGTACCCCCAGATCAACGCCTCATCCAGGAACAACCCCTGCGAGGGCACCTCGCCGTTCGGAAAGGCTTGCGCGCCGGCAAAAACCGTTTTCTCATGGTCGATGAGTTCCTCAATCGCTTCGATCGCGGTGCCGATTTCCCAGCTGTGAGTGCTCAGGGCCTCGACCTGGTGGCGCGCGGCGTTGATCCGGAATGTGTAGTTGAAAGTTGCGCGGCAGGATTGCGGGGAGGAGATGTCGAAGGGGGTTTCCTGGATGTAGTTGGTGTAGAAGATTGTGACGAAGGCGGCGAGGAGGGCGACGAAGGCGGGGGACCATTTGACGCTGAGGGGCCAGGAGGAGAAGGAGGACCATTCCCAGTCATCGTCTTGGAAAGTTGTGTAGTCCGCCTTGCCATGTCCCCGTGTTGTGGTCTCGGTGACAGATGTCCTTTGCCTGACTTCAGCCATGTTGAATGTCTCGCTGTTGTCCTACAGCTATACCACTATCATAAGCAACCAACACCTTCATCCCATCACAGAAACAAACACATGAAGTCGTCGCAAGTAACACATGTAAATCAGCAAAAGGAAAACCCTCCCCGGCGTTTCCGCGAAAACGCAAGCAAAGCCATCATTGAAGTCCCCTACCAAATTTTTTCACACGCTATGACGCGGAATCCGACGGCAAGTTCTTATGGCACGATTCTGAAACTGCAACAGCAGCCAAAAATGACACGAATGGGCAGCCAGCCACAGCATCTGCTACGGACGAGACCCCAGGCCGTATCCGGGACGGGGCATATCCAGCAAACGAGACGCCAGGTGCGAAGCGCATACGTCCGTAGCTGAAGAGTTTCGAAGTTCTGGCAAAAAAGATTAAGGTAGGTAGAACTAGCGTGCGTGGGGGCCCTTGCCGAGCCGAGGCGCTTGACATGTGAAGGTGAAGGGAAAGGCCAGATTGATGATCCTCGCTGTTTATTAGACACAACGACATAGCCACTGCGATGGCAGCCGTGCCAATAATGCGCAAATCATCACAGCCTAGTCATCATACCATGCATAAGCCCTTCAAAAGGCTGAAAAGGCGAGAAGTCGGAAAAGAAGCGAAAAACGAGAATTGGCAAGATAATTCTTGATCTCATTCCCATTCCCATTTCCCCCCACAGGACAATCAGAAACGCTACCAATCATGCCGAAACAGTGTGAAAGAAAAGGTTTTTCTCATTGCGGTAAAGCTCAAGAACACATATATGAAGTACAGATGCCCTCGCTCCATCCGGACAACACGATCCGGCGCAGCAGACAGACATAGACACAGACATAGACACAGACATAGACACAGCCATAGACATAGCCACCCCAAGCCCAAGACCGAGAGCATCCGATTAGGAGATCTGCGGATGGGAGATGTATACATACATACATATACACACAGCAGCTCCTGAACCTCTTGATCCCAGACTCCCGGCCCGAAAAAAAGGGACACACACAGCCATCCATCGATCGCGCCGACATGGAACACGAGCTCAGACACAAACACAAAGACCCTCCCTCATGCTTACATACAAAAACAAAACAAAAATTCTGCTGCACTCCAGTGTGTATGATGAAGTACTCCTGACTCTGGAGCTGGAAAGCAACCAAAGTCAGGACACCCGGTCCGGGTTATGTATATATGTATATATATGTATAGCTGGTGAAAACAAAAGACCACAGCCGTGCGAGAACCCGCCTTGTCCCGGAACCCGCCAGCCTTCGTAAGAGTAAAGCAATCATACAACGCCCATCACAAAACCCAAATCCCAAATGCCATGCTCCACAAATGCCAACAACGAAACAAACTTCGCTCAGAACGCTATCATCACACAAAAACCCACATCTCCTCGAAGAAAAAATTCGTCCCTATCACACCAACGTCTATGCCTGTGCCCCAGACCTGTCTCAGACACAAACACTCATCGTCAACCCCAGGGCTGCTCAAATACCGCCAGACACCCGTCCCTCCAACACCCCTTTCTCCCATCATCAGACAGAAAAAAAAGTAGGAAAGGGTAACTCCCCTACTCATACCTCCCCACCGTCGGCCCGGCACTCAAAAGACTACTAGCCACAACCCCCAAACTCCTACTCCTCTCATGCCTCCTCTTCCTCGTGCCTCCCTCCCCCCCACCAGCATCATCCATCGCACTCGTCTGCCCCGCCGTATGCTGCCTCGGCAATCCCACTCCATCCAACTCCGCCTCCCGCCTCCAATCCCCCGCCCCAACCCCGTCATCCGGCCTCATACTCGCTCGTCTCGACGGTCCCGCCGCGAGCACCTCATCCTTCCTCTGCAAATTCTCGCTCGGCAACAAAATCGCACGGTCCAACGCATACGGTAACCCACGATGCCGGCCGCGGATCATCATGGCGATGATGACGAGTTTACTCAACACGTGGAATTGCGCGGAGAACGAGGTATCGACGTTTGGATATCCCAGACTCAGTCCCACGGTGCCGTACGCCGAGACGATCTCAAAAAGGACCGAGAACATCGTGAATGCGTAGTCGTTCGTGTTACTGAGCCGATCGCCCTCGACGATGGCGATGATGAAGAAGCCTAGGAAGACGTACCACAGGTCGAAGGAGAGTTGGCGTCGGAGATGCTGTCCGACGAAAGATTTGTCGCCTTCCTCTGCCTCCTCCTCGCCGCCCCAGATGCCGAGAGATTTTTCCTCGTAGACGTTCGTGCGGCGGACGGAGATGGCGATGGGAAAGACGGAGATGTACATCATGATGAGGTAGCTGACTTGGATGGCGGGGTGGAGGTAGTAGAGGTTGACGCAGCTGAAGCCCGCCGTTCTGGTAGAAGTGGCTTGGAACCAGCCGTCGAGGATGCGGTAGCCGACGGGGAGGGAGGTGACGATCGTGTCGTTGAGGTCGAGGATGATGAAGAAGATGAGGTCGATGCCGTTGAGGAGGACGAGGACCCAGAAGAGCCACCAGGTCGCTTTGGAAGGGAAGAGGAGCGTGAAGCAGCGTCTCGGGTGATCGAGCAGGAATCGCAGTTCTTCCCACAAAGGCGTGCCGCTGGGCGTGAAGAGGGAAGCAACCCAGATGACGAAACGCAGCATACAGGGGAACCCGGTGTTGCCGATGATGATGAGGAAGGAGCCGAAGAGCAGCGCAACGGTGGATTGCTGGAAGGAGTTCATCGAGTCCGGGGTGAGAGTGAAGCCGAGATCGTTGAACATGCTGGCGGGCGTGTAGAAGCCCCACCAGACGGGATTGATGCCGTCGGAACGTACGATCGAAGCCCAGTGGTCGGTGTGGATGATCCAGGGGAGGAGGATGATCATGCCGAGAAGGTGGAAGCCGACGAAGTAGCAGATCAGGATGGCTGCGAGGGTTTTGAGGGAGCGGTACTCTATGCCTCCCAACTCCTCTCTCTGCTTCTCGTTGAGACCGATGAAGGCGGAGTTGCGGCCGAGGGTCGCGTGCCAGGAGAGGTAGGGCATGGGGTCTTCGTTCTCTTTGGTAGTGAGGTTGCTGAAGGTCTTGGCGAGGCTGCGACGGCCTTGACTGATGTTTAGAGAACGGTTAGGTAGATGGAGACCGCTTCTGACCCTGCTGAGCACGCGGTGGAAGGTCGAGGCGTCGTCTGGACCAAACTCGGCGGTCTCGTTGTCTTCTGACTTGCGGTGGCCTGGGTGATCTGGCTCGTCGATCGTGATGGCACGTTTGGTGTGGTCATCGGCATGTGACATGTCTGCGCTTCTTGGCCGTCCCCAGCTCGGCTTCCGGCGTGACAAAGATGGCGACGGCGGGACATCAGAGTTTCGTGTCTGCGGTCTGCCGAGATCTTGATCATCGTCGACTTCCTTTGGCACCTCGCCTCGATCAAAGTCTCGGGGGCCGGGGATGCGCAATGCACCACCTGGCTTTTGAGCGTTGCGCTTCTGCTTCTCCACGAACTGAATGTGCTTGTTTTCTTCTTCGCGTGTTCGGATGGGCGCCAGCTGAGCCTCAGGAACCCGCTCGAGCCGCGGCGACTGCAGGTTGGCAGAATTGGGACTAGCAACCTGATCTGCCCACACAATGTCTCGCGAGAGCCGTCCTGGCAAGCCCATATAGTGTTCGTCTTCATCGTTCGAACCACGCTCTTCCTGACCACCTTCGGGCGCCTTCTCGTCTGGCGCAAGCTCATCATCCCGTGCACTCGATTCGCTGCCTCCTGGTGGCGTGGGCGAAATGCTATCCTCTCTCGTACCCAGCCCCATCGTCTTCTCAAACTCTTTCCTCTCTTCTTCCGCCCTCTTCGTAGACTTCCCGCTCATGCCGTTGGGTCGCGTGGTCTCATGCAAGACCTTGATGGGCCTGCCCGCCACACCCTGCTCCAGGCGACTGGGATCGGTGTCGGTCACGGGCATACTCTTCGCTTTGCTCATTGTGCGCGTCCGGCTCTGGCGCTCGCTCCGGATCTGGCGCGCGAGGTCCTTGAACCGTCTGTCGAACCAGTAGAGGCGCACAAAGACGACGACGGTGTTGATGAAGATGGGGTTGCAGACGCAGGCGACCAGCATCGTGGTGACCTGCTGGTAGAGGTACAGGTCGTTGACATTGACGGGATTGAGGCCGGACTGTGTCGCCGAGCCGGCGGCGAAGAAGAGAGCATTCGTATACGTCAGGCCGAGGTTGCCGTTGCCGTACAGGATGACGGAGCAGACGATGGACATGCCCAGCATGTACATGTAGTGCACCGTGATGAAGTTGAGGTGCGGCTTGCTGAGGCGCCGCGGGAAGCAGTCGCGCACCCACCGTCCCGCCTCCTTGATCGGCTCGAAGACCATTGTGGCGGGGGGGTATATTGAGCTTGAACGGTGGCGGTGGCGGTGGTGGTGGTGGTGGCGGTGGAGTCTTCGTGTTATCGTCGCAGTCGCAGGACTGATGCTGCTACTGCTGCTGCTGCTGCTGCTGCTGCGGGGCGCACCTCCGCGCGCAGGTGGCGCGGTATGCGAATCTTGTGCAGTCGGCTGTTGTAGTAGATGTCCTTGTCGGTGTAACTAAATGCTATGGCGCCTCCATGGCTCTGGTCGTCACGTATGCCGCTGCCGCCGAGCAAAAACATGAGCTTGGCCGCGTCAACACTACCTCAGCTCAGCTCAGCCTCTCGTCTCCCGTCGACATGTGACAGCCAAGACTGTGTCTCATAAATGCTGTCAAGATGAGTGAAGGGCGAAAAGTGAAGTCTATCCGTCCAAGTATCGCAAATTCGTGGGCAAAAGATTGTTGCCGTGGTTGACCTCGCTTCAATGGCAAAGCTCCTACTGGATCTTGTCCGCAAAAGTGGAGTCCGTCTGCGGCATGACACCAGACCTCGACCCGCCTGGAAGGTTCCCCCCCGTAATTAGCGTTACGTCGCCAAAAGCTTGTTTTTGTCAAACGTGCATCCCGTTTCAGCCCTAGCACACACATCCTGGCGTGCGGAACACGTGGGCAACAGTCGAGACAACAAGTGGACGGAGATATGTCTGACTAGGTCAAGGCATGAACATGCGACTTCTCAGTGAGGTGCAATGTTGTGAAGTCGTCTCACACGCTCCCTGTGGTGGACAGCTCACCACGGATGGCAGACTGAGGCTAGTAGACGGCTGTAATTGACGGCATCTACCAGAAACCACTGAATGAACACAGCAATGAAAGCCAGTAGGCAGACTGTGTGATCTGAGATTTTCTACATAGGAAATGGCCATTCAGTCGCCTCATATCATTTGTCCGTAGGCCTGCAGTCGAGGTAAATCCAGCTGCTTAGGGTTAGGGTTTGGGTTGGCCATCACGTCCTTGAAATCGCACCTCTAGACATTCACGCCAGCCTCGTTATGCACGATTTGCGCGTTTAGAGAAGCTCGCGATATTTCTTTGCCTGATGATTGGAAACGACTGATGAAGAATGTCCTTGCCAACGATAAATCAGTCCTGCCAAGGTCCAGGACGTTGCTTCATCAACAAGTAAAACTATTCCATCACGTCTCGATCGCCGCCTTCTGCTCAACCGCATGCTCACTTCGACACAAGGTCCTCTGCGACTTGAGCTTGAGAGACTTGCTAAACTTGCTTGCATAGAAAAGTCAAGGACCTCTGCCAGCTTCGAGCGCCGTGGAATCTGAGTCCCAACAAACCTGGAAACATTGGAAGACGATCATCTCCTGGCCCAAGTACAACAGCAATGCAGACCCGCCGATTACCATCGCCTCACTTGGCATGAACACAGTATATGCTCTCCCAACCATTCATCAACATCATGCGGGATCGTCAAACTCCACCTCCGCGTTCTCGAGCCAGTACTTGTAGAATTCCTGCGCGACCATCTACTTGTAGACTGCTCTTACACTACCACTCATATCGCGCGTCAGCATTCATTCCACCACCTACCACACATCCTTATCCCATTTAGGCAGAATCTCCCGCACACGAACGCTTCCCCTACCTATATCCCCATCACCTACTTGCCTCCTAGCCTCAGCCTGGACTTGCTCGCTCACGATTACATCTAGACCTCGAGCCTGGATCGAGAGTCGAGGGCACTGCCGATTTTCGCAGCAGTCATCGGAGAAGCACTGCCTGGCAGCCTCAGTGGGTGGGTTTCTACGGTACGAACGGGAAGGGCAAAAGTGTTTAGTTGCAAAAAGCCCGAAGGTGCTATTGCTGGAGAGGCGAGGGTGATGCCTGGGAGGAGGGGTTGTGCGAGGCCTGCGGAGATTATTATGACGGGTTGAGACGAGTGAGAAAGGGCGCCGAGAAGTTGTGGTTTTTCCACGGGTCTCCACCGTGGACTCAACTCGCAGAATCTGGCAGGAGAGGGTGCTCTCAATAATGTTTTCTTGACTATCCTGAGGGACTTTGATGAGGTTGTACCTTTCCCAATCTCTGCCGGCGTCGCTGGTCAGAGCTAGATCTGCAGCTCGACCGCCTGCTCGGGATTACGCTCTATGCCATGAAGCGACTTTGCTTCCGCTCGAGCAAGTGCTCAAAAGTACTGCCGAACGATGATCCCCAGATCTGCTTCCCACCACCTCACCCCTTCCTCCTCGTCAACCTCATCGCCAACCCACCCCCCTCCTTCGGATTATACAACCCATCAATCTGCAGCGTGGGTGCGGGATTACTATTCCTAATCAGCACATCCAACCGCGCCTCCACCTCACTCTTACTCTCACTCCCCAACGGCACCGCCTCGATCCTATGCTCCCTCAGCAACGCCAGCATCACCGCACAGTACTCCACCTGCGCCATCTTCATGCCGGGACAGACTCGCGGCCCCACGGACCACGGCAGGAACGAGCCCTTGGGAGCTTGGAAGTGCGTCTGTGGGCTGCCCGGGGGGTTGATCCAGCGCGAAGGGCGGAAGCGCAATTCATCTGTTTCCATGGCCGTTTCGCCAGGAGCGAGGTTGATATTGCGGTAGACGTCCGGGTCGAGGGCGACGGCGACCGTGTTGATGTTGCAGCCTGTGCCCGCTGGGAGCATGAAGGAGCCGGATGAGGTGGTGATGGTTTGCGGCGTTGATGCTTGTTTGGGCAGGTGCACGAGGGGTGGGAAGAAGCGGAGGGTTTCGAACATGAGGGCTAGTAGACGGGTGAGTCTGGGGAATACGTGGTTGTATTCGAGCTCTTCGGTGGTGATGTTGGCGTGGAGGACTTCGTCGATTTCTGCCAGGACCCAGTCTTGCCATTCTTGATATCGGGCTAGGAGCACGAGGCCGTAGGTCATTGTGTTGGCCTTGGAATGTCAGTAGATTCATGCAGTGATTGGATGTAGACAAATGCTCACCGTGGTCTCGAAGCCCGCAGAAGTGAACAGGAAAAGATTTCCAAAGATTTCCTCCTCGGTCAAGGCCTTGCCTTTGCCTCCATCGGAGGCATCGGAGGCCTTGAGCATTTGACTCATGACATTGCTCCGTGGTTCATCCTCTTTGCAAGCCGCCAAACGCTGTCGCTCTTCCGTCAACATCTCCGCTGTGTGGAGAGGGAGTTCTTTGAGAGCATAACTTAGGTTCCTGAGAGTGGCCGCGCCAGGTAAGAAGCTGGGATAACACGACAGGAACCACTGTGGCAGCATAGCGGGCCCGGCCAGGTTGTCGACGAGACATCTAACGGCTTGTAGATAGTTCGTCTTGCGACCGGGCCTGGACAGAATGTCAGTTTCGCTCTAGTCACACAATGGCCAGCCACTCAATTTGACATGACCATGGTCTTCTGACGATCGATCGTGAGATAGACAAAGCGCCTCACTCACCTCGGCGTCTCGTTGGCGACATCGTCCCATCCAACACTCAAACCCATCCCAGACCCGCTAAGAACGTGCATCGCAATCTTCTTCAGCATATCAAAGATTTCGTTCGATTCAGCAGACGTTCTATCCCACGTCGCTCGACGAAACACCTGGCCAACGAGGCCATCCGTCTGTCGCAGGCTCTCATTGAACACTGCCTTCGAGATGCGCTCGTTGATGACACTAGCGACGATCTTCCGCTGTCGAGCCCAGTGTTCTCCGTCACTCGTAATCACGCTGGGCCCGAACTGCGTCATGGATTGAGCGACCAGATCGCTCTGCGGAAAGTCCCTAGGTCGCCGCAGGATCTCATAGGCGATGTCCGGGTCGTACGTGATGAGTTCGAGCTTACCGCAAGTGACCAGCACAAAGGACTTTGCGGTACTGCTGGGGCCGGAGCGGTCATGGAATGCTTTCATGCGCTCGTGATATTCCCAGCCATAGGTGGTGAGGACGACGCGGTCGTAGAGAGACTTTGGTAGCCATCTGTGCAGGAGAGGGCGGAGTGGAGTACCCGCGAGCAGCCAGAGGAGGTTATACTGGTCTACTGGTACCACTACGTAGGGCAGACCTATCTTGCGCGCGGCGTGCAGGTTGCGGATCAGGCGAAAGACCAAGGTCAAGCAGTATGCCAGTGCTAGCAAGGCCAGGGTAGTCGTTATGGAAGGCATGTTGCTTCTGGAGGTATCGGTAAGTGTCCACGATTGAGATTATCGATGAGATCCTGGTCGGAGGTGAAGGATGTTGGTGTTGATGGATTGCTGGAAGGCGGCATGGAAGCTGGTAATAACACAGCGGTATACCGAAGTCTCATGAGGCCGACGGCGACGGAGCGGCGGGAGCTCCTATCCATAGCAGTATACAAAGAAAGGTTCGTGTTCTACTTCGCATAACCTTAGATCGGCAACTTGGGCCTCCCGTGGAACTTGGCCCTTGGACCCTTTTGGGATGGGAGCGTGCCAAACATCAAGACCTCGCCCAGACCAGTACCCCCACCTCGCGACGAAACATGCTGGCGCAGCTCGCATTTGAACGCGATGCCTTTCAAAAGCGAGTGCGACACGTCTATTCAAGCAGCAGCAGCCGCAGACCAGTCGCGAAAAGCTCGGCTGGAAAGGCTGGTTGTTGCATGGCTCCGGGCACCGGGTCGATCATCTTTTGCCGAGAGTAGTGTTGTTGGCAGGTTCGCATCAAGTGCGAGCTTGGAGTTTTGTAGTCCGCAAGTCATGCTGTGGTAGGGGCTTTACTATCTCTCAAATCTCGATTTTCTAGACATCATCATACCCTTGAACCGGAAGCTATAAAAGCGATGATGCCGCACATAGTCAGGCTACTACCAATTTACTAATAAGGCCTCCATCAATTCGCTGAGGCCTCCATCAATACCATCGCCAGTTCGAGACCACCATCAACGCGATAATGCAATCCTCAATCCGCTGAGGCTACCGTCAATCAGCTGAGGCTACTATCAATTCGCTCAGGCTACCATCATACTCACTACAAAGGCCCCTATCAAGCTGCTGACGCCAGTATGAATATCTCAGGCTGGCCTTCCCAAAGCGAAGTATGATATTTATGAAAATAAAATATGATAGATGGTCGAGCGCCGCACTGGCTGGGTTTCATTGACGGGCTGCGGACCACGGACGTTCAAGGCTGTTCCGAGACATGGAAAGCAATTGAATGCATGTCGTCGACAGCCATCGCTTGAGAGAGGGTAAAAAAAAGTGCAGGCAGAGCTGCGAAGCCTCGCGCTTCAGACGCCCGCTGCAGCAAGGCTCGTCAAAGATGCCATATGCATTCTGGCATTATTTCTGTACGATTCTCACGACCTGACGTGTTCCTGCATAGCCATGTTTACTGATCCTGCTTCGTAAATATGCTTGGCCTCGAGCTTATGACAAAGCTTGAAGGCATCCACGGCAATCTTTCACTGCACCCTTTTGGCAGCGCTGTGTTATCCAAATGCTCGTCGACGTGCAAATGACTAGGCAAATAGTGTTTGTATAGTGTGTACGCAATGAGGTATGTCGAGGTAGACATCATAAAGCGCAGAGTGTGAGGATCCGAAGTGCCAAGACTTTCCCGACTTCACCTCCGCTTAGCGCAGCCACACAGCCAAGCATCCCCCGGTAATCCACGATGCAGTGCTGCCATCACTCAAGCCAACGATTGATATGACGGATGAATGCCAACGCAGAAAGTCGATTGGCTGTATAGACATGCCAAAGAAAAGCAGATGTGCCCAGAGCTCGTCCCTAAGCGCAACATCCTCGCGTGCTGTGGACGTATTGAAGGTTTGCCTCGAATCTCTAGCTTCTTGGCACGTAGGACCTACGCAACTGAGCTTGTCCAGGAAAACGTAATGACGCCGACGCCAGCCCATGGCAGGCAAAAAAGGCTAAAGTCAGCCTTCAGGCCCCGCTAGGTTATAGCTTCAAAAAGAAATCAACTCGGGGTGTTAGACCCAATAACTTGCGGGCCCCACCGCGATTCGAACGCGGGGCCTCTTGCATTTATGATGTATTAAACCCAAAGCAAGAATCTGAAGTGGCGGAATTAGTTGCTGTTGATGACTAGGGAGTCATTGGTGGTGTACACGTACCATACCACTAGACCATAGGGCCGCTGTTGTAGCTGTGATGCTATTCGATGGAAGACGCTATACCATGCTGCGTTATATAGCGGACGGTACTCTCCTGAATGCACTTTGAGTGAACTTGATGCTTCGCAAAGTGTTCTATCAATTCGGCTCAGGCTGAATGACAACTACCCTGACACGAATTTGCAGCGACTCGAACAAAATTTTCCGCTTTGCGATGAGTGCTCCGAAGGAGAGACTGGATTTACCGAAGACGCAACAAATGTCGTAATGCTGCCTTGGAGAGAGCCACCGCAATAGACTCTATCCGGGACGATGGCTGCACAAAGATTCAACACACAGAGCAGACTATGATACTCAGGATAGCAGGCTTGCGGGTAATATTCTAGGCAGCGTCTCCGGTACCAGCATGTCTAGGTCTGGAACTGCTGAAGGGACTCAATTACCATAGCTTGCCATCTCCTCAGCTGCATCTATCATGCCTCCCTCCGTCATATCGTAAGGAAAGATCCGTCTGCAAGGACCACAAGCTCATCGCACCGTCCTTCATCCCCCCAGTCCAAATCTGCTCGGAATCTCGGACCAGTCGCCAACCGCAGTACTCGTCAAACACCATAGCCCGCAAAGTCCAGCCGCTATCTCGATCTCGCTCGAGATGACACCCTCTCCCATTCATGCTTCGCAGTCAGAGATGGCCCAGTCGATCGTACCCACAACACCATCTAACGCAACCTACAGCGTACAACCTCCATTTTTGCAATATCCGCATGAAGTGCATGGGTACGTATAAGGGTTTGGCTGACTGAAGTCACTGTTCTGTCGCCAGGGAATCGTTAGTGAACCCAGCTGAACAGGTCGTCGCGATTCGTGCTACATGTGATCGGCTGGAGCTTACATAACAACATTTGGCGTTTTCGGGTTTTCCAACGCAATCAATGCATGTGCCGTCCTCAGCCACGGCTGGTCTGAGTAGGGTTGCGACAAGCGCTACGAGAGTGGTGGTGGGCACTGTGAGTTTCATGTTGGTTGTTGGAGAATTTGGGCGGGCGGGCTTCGTCAGTGATCTTCCGCGGGTCTTGAGTACTGAGGTCTCCAACAACAAGTGAGACCATATGTTCACTCTCGGAAATGTGTTTCGGTCGTCCTTCTGCTGATGAATCTGAGACAGTCTGTGTAGTGGTGAATGACACAAGCTTGCCTTTTGCTGGTATGGAATCGCTGACGTTACACAGAATGATTGGCTCTTATATATGAATCGCATCGGTCTCCGGCGGAGACCGTACATTATGCGACTAGCATAAAGAGCGAATTGGAGCGTGGTGGAAAGGGTAGATCCTGGCTTCAAGATGGGGCTTTGACACTCTGGATTATAGGTACTGCCTCCTCAGATTCAGCCCATGGGACTTCTTGATGCTGAATAAATTTGTACCACATATCCGGCCTAGAGCAGATACGGTGGAAGCAGCTGTGTGGGTACATACCTTCAGAGCGAGAAGTAACGAGGACCAGGAAGCAGCTTCCGAAGTATGCACTGCAGTCTGCAGCATCTTGCTGGCACCTTCGGATGTAGCCCGCCATGCTAGTCGATGGAGGACAGCCTGTAATAATGTGATTCCATGTTTTCAACGCCCATCTATCTCGTTGGTTTCGCCCAGGCGGACTAACGGTTCCTGGCACGAGTTGGCAGCGGCTTGAACGAGCACTTTCGCTTCGATAGGCATGCTTATAAGGAGAAATGACATTCGACCCAGGTCATCACAAAAATTGCTATGACGAGATGTTGAGAATGTCCCTTGCGACCGATTCCGCAGGGGCACGATAGTTGCCCACGATGTCTCGGGCCAGTGGAAGAAACCCGACGTATGGATCAGTCCATAAGATCTAGAAGAGCAAGAATCCAGCAGACGACTCAGGCAGAACCTCACGCGGCACTTGTTACGGCAGGGAGATAAAGGGCCCCTCAAAACGCGTCTCCATGGAAAGACTGCTCAGATGCTCAAGGCCGTGAACTGATCGTCTCTGGCACTTTCGCATCTAGAGCTGTAACCTGGAATCAAGATCAAAACGTTTCACCATCGGCGATGGCTCAGCTGACCTCGTGACCGCAAGAAACAGCCATAGTGTCGTTGAACGATTGTGGCTTTGTGGGCTTTGCAGGTATTGGGCGTGAGTCACCGAGGACAATCATTCTGTGCTGTCAGTCTCTTCGCAGGCGCATCATACGATCGATAGCGTTACGCCAATGTTGCACAGGCTTACAATGAACAAAGGAGCCAGGATTTTGGGGCGCACACGTGCGCACAGTGCTACCATGTCTACTGCAGTGTACAGCCATTGATAAATTGACCAAAGCTATAGCAGGATAACATGTATTGGACCCGCAACTTTCAATCTCAAAACCTTCACTGATCAATTTTCAAAGGCACACGTATATCGAGGCAACAGGGTCGTTGCTCGAACTTCGGCAAAGAGGCAAAGGGCCTCAAGAAGTATAGATCAAAGAGTGCCTTCGGTCAAACGAGGTTTGGTAATCCACAAAGCCAATGAAACCTTGATCGACTTCGACTTCCAGACCATCCAGACTTGCTGTCGATCATATCCTCAACAGCCTACCTTCATACCTGTTGACCAACGAAGACACACCCGCAGCATTCACATCATAAGCGGAGACTCACCGTTCCATATGGCTCCACCAGCCACAGCAGCACAAATCGCGTCTTCTTCGTCAGCCGCAACTCTCCCTCTCCCACCATCCGGAAAAGCGCTTGCCACAGGCATATGGAGCCGTCAGAACGCCATCTCGGGTCCCTCGGGCGGCGGCGGACCAGTCTACGGTGGACACGGATGGCAGGCAGGGATGCAGAGGAGCCATTGACGACAAAGCCCTGAGACGAGCTTCGTAGAATGCTAAGCTAGTTGCGGACAGGCTCGAGGTGGACGGGTCATGTATGCTGATAGGTGAACTTCGGAATGGATGAAGCAGTCACGGACTTGTGCCTAGATGGGAGGTGGCTGAGATTATTAGCATTCTTAGAACCTCTCGCGATGACGGCCGATGCAATAATGACACAGACCCTGAAATCACACCATGCCCCGATTCGTTCTTGAATGTTGTGCCATTCATAGCTGTTGGCAAGCAGAGTCGACGTGCGGCTCCGCCAGCTTGACTACGCACAAATCTTCGTACGCCACCGCATGCATCAGAAGCCCAGGCATGGATTCTGCTCCCTGATGTCAGCTTCTCTTCGGGATTTGCAGGTCTGGACGTCATCAGACTTCACAATTTGGCATCGCTGCTAACTCATCAATAGCACCATCTTGGGCTCCACACTGTCACTCTCAATCGAACAAACGCTTGAGAGCATCAGAGCACGCCGTCGCATCGAAATACACCAGACATACTGAACAATCTCCGCAAATGCAGCTTCGTCCATCCACTCACCTTACTCACATTCCCATCCGCTCCCACCTCATCAAAACCTCCTCCATGTGCTGCTCTTTCTCCGCCCCATTCCGGAGCGCATAATTCGGGTACCTCGAACTCAACATCTTCGCATCCCCTCTCTGCCACACCACTCCCGTCATCTCCGCAAAAAGGCTCTCTGCCCTTGACCGCAACCATGGAACATCCATTGATGAAATCGTCAACCACACCACTCTCACGAAACCCCTCGCAATCATTAATTGCGTGCCCAGACCTAATAAACAGCGATAACTTTCTTCGAATGCCTGGGCCTGCGTGTCCCGGACCAAGGAGGCGATGGGTGGGAGAGTTGTGCTGGAGAGTGGGATGGAGGACATGGACCTAATGGGTGGGAGGGAGGTGGTGCTGGGTAGTGAGGCCATGGGGGTGTCTCTGCGGGGGTTTGTGGCAAAGTGTTGCAGCAGGATGGAGGAGCCAAGCGCAGCGGCTTGGAAGATGAATGCTAGAGCGACTTTGAAACCGTGGCGAGTGCGATAGTCTCGAAGGAGGCTGGCGGCGGCGATGGCGTGATTTACAGCTGACGTGAAGGCGATGGATTCGTCTGCCATGTCGCTGTTCGCGGTGCTGGAGGATCTTCGGCTGCTGTTATTGGTGTGTGTCGGAGGTGGTGAAGTGCTCATGTCGGGTTGTGGTTTCAGAACTCTCGGGATGTGCTGGTAGAATTGCATCATTGTGCAATGATATTGAGCGCTGCAAAATGTTTGTATGATCAGCTCTGGGCATGCATATGACAACAAGCTTGAAGGCTACACTTACTGCAGCTCCATCAACGGAGCTGGGATGTCGGGCGAGTATTGCAGCTGTTCTGGCAGATTTTGATACCATTCATGCACATTACTCTCCCACACAATGGCGATCTGCTGAAGTTCGAGAACAGGAATATTGGCCGCGAGCTTGCCGAAAAGCATGCTGTTGAGTTCGACGCCGAGTCTTGTGAGCTTGCATCGCTCGATGAATAGTGCATTGATTTGCAGCATCCTCGTGCAGTCGAACGGCATGCCAGGCCATGGTTCCGCCACGATAGGCAAGTCGACGCTTGAGTCATCTAAAATTGGGTCGAGGGGGTTGCATGGCTTCATCAGACCAAGAGAGCATGTCCTGTGGGCTTTGTCAATCCACAGTCCAGCACGAAATCTCATGAGCGAGCAGCATTTACAGGTCAACGAATGATGTGGTCCAGGCGATGCATGATCGGACCCTTTGCCGCGTCTTGTCGAAGACATTGTGTGTTTCTGAACTCCATTCGAGAGACTCGTTCATGCTCAGTGCTGCTGATAATAAAACCATGCCGAGCTTGTCCTTGCCGCGGAAGCCCGATCTGTAGAGTGCGTCGTTAGCGATGGAGACATGGACCCAGAGATGCTATCAAGCACTCACTCCATCGACAAAATGACAAGGGCTTGCAGATTGGTCAGCGACGCTCGACCTTCTTCGAGCAACCAAAGTTGTAAAGCCTCCTGGTGGAAGTGCTCGCCTCGAGTGACGTGGTTGCCAGGCTGGATAAATGCATCATCGTACTCGCAATTCAACTACAAGGCGTGAGATTTCGTCCAGATACGCTTCTGTTGGTTGTAAAAACATACACATGCTAGAGCACATATTGCATTAACCAGAAACGGCGAACAGTATGAGCCCCTGTCATCCTTCCGTGAGACCAAGGCATTAATGAGCGCATTCGCTTCTACATATCTCCAGTAGACGTTGTGATAGCTTAGGAAAATCTTGATTAGTTGCGAGAAAAAAACGTCGTTGCTCGTGATCTCAGTCCATTGCCGTGCCGAGAACAGTATTGGCGGCGTATCCGTGGTCTTTTGGCCGTCCACTAAGGCTGTCGTTGCCCGTTTCCGTGCAGATGTTGGCCCTACTGGGCTCGGTATTGAGCTCAATCCGAGCAAGTGCAGCAGCGCATCTGAGCCGATTGCACGATGCCGGAAGACGTGCAGAAGATCAACATCGTAAAGCAGTCCGAAGCCACGAGGCATCTGCGACAGCCGTTCACCGAACTGTACTATCTCCTCGAGGGAGTCCCTGCCCTGTAAGAGTGTGACAAGACATTGCACCGCGGCCGATCGCTTGTCAGGTTGGGTTCTGCGGACTGACCGGACGAGATCCTGCACGGTGGCGCCTGCCCGCAATCTGCGGATCTTTGAGATTGCTTCCCTCTCTGAGCCTCGTCGTAGGAGCTCAATTAGGACCGTGTCGTCGTCGCGGAAGCGTTGCACACTCCCCTGGCGCAATGGACGGCCCTGGTAGTCTGTCGCGACTGTCTCGCCCCCAAGCTCGGCAGAATTGGGTACAGGTGGACGGGTCGGCTTGTCGATGGGCGTTGTGCTATAGCTCATCCTGGGGGCCTTGAATGTGTAGCGATGCGAAGGCCGCTTGGATCAGAACCTCAGTGAGATCAATCATAATTTTTCAAGAGGTTGGCGTCTTGAATCGTAGAATTGAAATACACATATCTGTAGTTGTGGTCTAGACCTGTCAATCGCCGGCGGATCCGTAGCTAGTATCGCCTTCGCGTGGAGGCTCACGTGACTTTTGACAAGAAAGTCTCGGACCCCTCTGTAACCATCTTGATTGGTGTCGGGATGAGCTCCGGAGCCCCGTAGCACTTACCCTATCAGTCGAGAATATCTTGTGCATATAGGGATGACCTAGACTTTGGGCGCACGTCAAACGGCGTTCGAGCAGCAACGACACAGGGGTCTGACACATAGACGCGACAGAGGCGACTCTGGGTCCGAGGCGGCGGTGATATGAGATGCTGTCTATGCCGCTAAGGACGGCTGTGCAGGCCGTTTGAGAGTCTTTCAGCTAAGAGGTTGGCACGTCAGCTACTCGTGTTGCAAAGGCGTATTGGCTCTTAAATCGCAGATGGCTGAGTCAAGTCAGGAACGACTTTCTCTGCTCACTTTGTTCAAATTTCAAGGCTATTTGTTGTCTCATGAGCTCGCATGAGTTACCTCAACCTGGTGATATAGAGCTCAAACCAGAATTTTTCCTGCAATATGCAGGTGAATTTACCAGGTTCTCAGATGTTCGTCCTGCAGACCCGCATCACGCCGCACAACCTGCAGGATATTATAATGCTTGTCGAGGGACCAGGCACAAGCGCCAAAAATATTTCTCGTACCAGTCAACTTGATAATAGCTTCATTGACTCGTTTACGGACGTAACGCAGTCAACATGGCAGTCATGCATTCGACTAGATGGGTTGACGGAATGAACGCATGGCGCTCCAGCTTAACGGAATTTCCCTGCACGCTCCTTGAGCGATGATAATACTTCCGACATCGAGACGCTCTGTAGATTCGAGGTGTGGCGATCAGCCGAACCGTGAGAGCAAATTCTCAAAGCCAGCACGGAATGCAACGTAAGGGCAATCGTATCACTTAGATGCGCTCATGACCCCCATTTGCGTCCTTTCTACTCCGCCGCACCACTACATCATCTGATTTCGCAGCTGGTGTATGCCTCGTAACGCCTGGCTCGCCCACCCCGGAGAGGACAGCGGGCGCCCGCTTCGCCAAAGATGTCTTGCCCAACGGAAAGAACTTCGTAATCACATGTTCACGCCCATGATACTGAGCCAAACACGCGCTCGCAAGCCAGGAATATGCCGCAACTTTGATGCCTGCGTGTATGCCGTCATACGGACTCTAGAGACAGGTCGCAATCGTCGTGCCAATACTGAGAGTCAACAGCACCCAATAGCACCAAGTCCCTCGCCCAGGCCACTATCGTCGCTCCCCATGTCGTTAAGGCAAGCGGCAGGCACCAAGCTGCTAAGCTCGGGAATTGGGTGTAGCTGGAATGGGGTCGACGGTCGCGAGTAGGTAGAGCAGGCCGATTGCGAGCCAGAAGGCACCCCACATGGTGTAGACGATGGGGACGAGAGTGTCGCGGGCTTGGAAGACGTAGATGCCGGCGATGAATCGGGCGAGGCCGCCCCAAAGGGTAACAAATGGGAAGAAGGTGGTTGGGGAGGAGGCATCGCCCCACCAATTTGCTATCCAGGAGCCTACGCTGGAGATTGTGTCAGGTCTCTGGAATGTTGTGGTGTTTGGCACAGGCGATCAGGCTTACATGAATGTCGAGCCAACGAACGATGCCAGACCCATTGCTGACGGCGGCGCGATGGGCCGGAACATGATGATGATCTGAGGATCTCGCGCCATGTTGGCTTGGAGGCGGTGGATCTCTTCTGCGTGGAAGGACATCTTCACGAATCGAATGTGGCCTGTGAGACTGTAGCCTACGAGACATTCGCCGATCGCGCTTGCGACTATGGGTGGACCGAAACGAAAAACGAGCAAGTAAGAATATCAAAAACAATACCTGCCGAGTGTATCACCTTGAATGACCCTCCGGCATCAATGGCATCTCGAGTAGGTCTCCTGGCTATGTTGTCGTGGAGGGTGCTGCTTAGACTGCCGAACTCAACCGAGATAGACATCATGAGGGCATACAACGTAAAGTGTCCATAGTTTGAAAGTCGCGGATGGTCCGGCTACGCGGCTGATGTGAAGTACTGTCGGAAAGGAGACGAATAGGCTGTACACGGCCATGGCGTTCTGCTGTTTGATGCATATACATGCTCGCGGGACCACGATGATCTGCTCTTGTTCTCGGTGTCGATGCAAGTGGTAAACCTATGTTGTGAAGGAGTGTTGCAATGATCAGCCCCCGCCAAGTCCCTTGTGGACACCTCACTTGATCGGGGTTGACTTTCACATGCTTCGACCTGCAGCTTTGTTGCTATGACATACTACAACTTTGATATACTAGAGTGGTGGTAGTGGATCAACATGTACAACAATCTACAACGGATACAGAATGTATTCGGCTACTTCACCTCGGTCGCGTTTGCCGTGGGAGGCGCCATTGCATTGAGCGTCCTGCTCAGCACGCAGACGCCGAAGGCTTCGTTGGAGTTACGAAATGTACAAGTGTATGCAAGACCAGATCGTGCCATATACTGGCCAACACTAACACAAGATAGTGTCAAGGGCCGGCCACACTACTACAGCACTAAACGCGAGGAGTACGCCCACGTCAAGTTCGACCTCGACGCCGGTAAATCTACAGCGCACTCAGCTTGTATAACCTCCACTGACTTTCTCAAGACCTCAGCTCGCTCTTCAACTGGAACACCAAGCAGGTATTCCTCTACATCACCGCCTCCTACCCATCCTCCAACCCCTCCACTCCACCCTCCGAGTCCATAATCTGGGACGCCATCATCCCCTCCGACTACGCGCCCCTCCACCCAAACACCTACATCCACCCCACCCCCAAGTCTTCCTCCCAAGACACCAAGAAAAAGAACCGCAAATCCAAGCGCGAACCCGGCAAGCCCTACCCAGCCGGCACACAGCCCGGCATCGTTCGCCTCGAGAACCAAAAGCCAAAGTACCAGATCACGGACATCAGTGGTTTGATTGCGGAGAAGCAGAATGCGACGTTGAGGTTGCATTGGAATGTGCAGCCGTGGGTTGGGGCGTTGGTGTGGGATACTTCTGATTACATAAATATGTTTGCGCCAGGCTGGAAGGCCCTGGAAGGAGGAGAGGCAATGTTTGATTTCCCGCCGTTGAAAGGGACGGAGGTGAAGAAGGAGGAGTTGAAGACGGAGACGGGCGCGGAGAGGAATAGGGGGAGCCCGGCGTAGGGTAGATGGTAGGTATGTATGCGTGGAATGATGCCATGCAACATCTACCACTACTGCAATCAAGCTGCGTTAGACTGCCCGACGGACTGTTGACCGGATGATTGCAGTGTCAAGAGCTGACATTACCGTCAGCAATGTTAGCCAGGCATTATTGATTTGACTGGTGATAACAATCACTGCGACGCCACTGGGGAGCTGTTGTTGACATTGGTCACGTGCATGTGTAACACTCGGCCTCCTTCAAAGCTTCGATCTTTTCACCTCCCATCCCCGACACTTCACACAACAACATACAGCACACCACACCACGAAGATGAACGCCACCACCACCATCTCCGAACACTCACCTCTGCTCGAGCTGCCGCCAGAACTCCGCAACAGAATCTGGGACCTCACCTTCCGCGGCGAAAAGGGCACCTACAGGGAGCAGAGGCTGCACAGACCATTCCCGGCAATCCTCCACGTCTGCCGCGAGATCCGCGGCGATGCGTTGCAGATGTTCGTGGCCAACACCCATTTCTTCGTCAATTGCAGAATCAAGACCACGCGTCTGAGGAGCTGCGTGGGTCGCCTGGGCTGGTATGGGAGGTGGTTGAGGTGGGTGTCGTTGGAGGGGAAGGTGGAGGAGGAGACGAATGGAGGGGAGATCAAGAGGGAGAGTTATGTTGTTGAGTTGAGAAGAGGTAAGTGAGAATGCGTGATGCTGTGACTTTATGACTACGTGAGGCTGTGACGGCATGATGGGTGAATTTGCACGGGACGAGGGCCGAGTAGATAGACTCCTGCGGGCAACAGTGGACGGAGGGCAAGACGGCTTGGTTTCGCAAGGGAGCATGATATCACACAGTGCTACTGACATCATACTTTAAGGCAGCGAGACAGAAGACTGGACCGTGGTGAACCCACCGACCGCCAGTGACTTCTCCAATCAGAACAATTGGCATGTTGTGAACGATGTGCTTGGAAAGCTTGCGCAGCATGGCTTGCTGGAGGGAGACGTGAACGTGGAGATGGCTACTCGACGATGGGATGCAAGGGTGGACTATGTGCATTGGTTGTGGAGACGGTACTACGAGTGAAATTGAGGTGGCCTTAGAGGACATGGAGGCGAGAAGGTTGTTACGGAGCATGGGCTGCAGATTTGGGAGGGCGCGGGAGTATTGTGGCTCGAGGGACAGCAACCTTGCACGTTTTTAGTGTCATGCTATGAGATATGCATGCCGAGCTTCACATGCCATCACGAATACGAATTCACTTGCGGATGCTCACCACTCAGTGCTGTTCAGATGCACGTGTACACTCATATCAGATGTCTGGTCACATGCAGATGCACGGTCCTTCGACGAACAAGATCTGGGAATACGTCCTCGTTCCGACACACACACGGGATATCACTCAGTAGTCACCGAACAAGTATCAGCGCAATGAGCACGAGTCAGAAGCATCGGCTCCAGCGCTGCCCAGCTTGAACGACAAATTGCAGTTGATCCGCACATACAAGCTCAATGAGCCACTCCCTGCCATTCTCCGAACAAACAGCCAGATCCGCAGTGGGACTAGGCCCATGTTCTTCAAGCACAACACTTTTCAGGTCAAGGTCGAACTCAACGAGAAGTCGATCAGAGCCTGAATCCGTATGATGCGTCCGCACCTACCGCTCATCGAACGCCTCCTCCTGACAGTTGGTCTATTGAATGAAGAACGCGTGCATGAGGATGACACAGACGACTGCCTTACGTATATCGATTATCTCGAGCACGGGGTCGTCGATTCACGGTTTCGCTAGTCAGGCGTCCCGGCTCTCGCACGCTGGTTGTCGATGTCACGCATGATGCCTCGATTGACGACACTGTGGCAGAAGACGCTCTCTACAGTATCGTGAAGCGGGACAGAATTAGGGTCAAGAAGCAACTCCGCGAGAACGCGGGTGCATCGGCGCAAAAGCTGTTGGAGACGATGAGGCTGATGAGACATTGGGCTATTGATCATAACAGGGATGCATATGCAGATTTTCGGCAATGGAGGTGGGAAGTGATGAGGGACAGGCAGGAGCAGGAGGAGATAGTTATCTTGAGGATCAAGAAGAAGAAGAGGATGATTTCTAGATGGCGCTGGGACAGAGTGAGCGAGGAGGGTGAGGTGGCAGGGCTGACATATAAGCATATCAGAGTGGCACAGACGACCTTGAGGGGCAGCTGTAGTGATAAGCTGGACTGCCGATAGATCCAAAAGTTTGTTCCCAATCTTCAAGAAGCTCAACTCGATTGTTTAAGAAGTATATCATGTCTTGTCCGGGCGCTAGATTTTAAGTGGCCTGTCAAACACTTCCCGTGTCGTTCTGTGGCTCTCCTTGGTACACTTCACAGTGCATGTGAAATCAAATCGAGTCATGTCAAAATCACATGGAAAACGCACGGGCTGTCCCACGACGGACCCATTCACAGACCTTGCCAGACCTCAACCGCTTTTACATTACCCTTCTGCTCGAACTTAACGACACCACCGCAACTCTGCAATGATGCCGTCACCCGCACAGTCAGTCGGAGACACATGTCGGCTCCTTGACCTCGCTTCAGAAATCCGTAACAAGATATGGGCGCTCGTGTTGATCAACGAGCATGCATGGGCCGAGTATCAACGCTCAAGCGACCTCGACGACCGCCAAATCGTTACCAATCAAGAGACTTGGCAGTCGACTGATTGCGTTGTCAAGCCAAGAGCAGACCAGCATCAGTCACAAGTCGAACGCACCATCAATCACGAAGCCCCCCTCCCCGGGCTCCTCCAGGTCAACCGCCAGATCCGCAGCGAGACCGTTGCCATGTTCTTCAAGCACAACACTATCGACATCAACTGCTCAAGAACGCCAGACAGACTCGAAGCCTGGTTCCGCATGGTGCAGCCACACATCCAGCTCCTCGATCAATTCTTCCTAATCGTCGACCTGCCAATCAAGAATTTCGACTTCGAGACCTTCTGCAGCTACAGTGGCAATGCGCCCGCCGCGCACAACGGAGCGGACTTCTACGTCTTCTCCATCGCCATCAAACGGTGTCCCGACTCCGGCAGACTCTTCCCGACAGCCTACGACAACAGGATTGAGGATAGCCTGGCCGAGAAGACCATCTATACGGCGTTTGCCCAGCGCCTTGAGGGCCAGAGTAAGGACCGGAGAGGGCTCGATGGTGGTGCACCTGCCTACTTGCTCGGTGGTGAAGCGGACTGTTTGCTTGGTGTCATGGTGCTGATGAATCAGATGTCACATAGGCATATCGAAGAGGCGGTGGCCAGGACGTACAGGGAGCGGGGAGAGATGTGGGAACGGCTTGAGCAGTGGTCACGCGACACGATATGGCGCCAGATGAGACACCGGAGAGGCTAGCGATGGCCGAGGAGGAAAAGACCAGGGTGTGTGCAGACCATTTGGGTAGAATTCTGTTGCTGGCGGGAGGTGCTCAGCTTGCGTAACACCATGCGGTGAATGGCATCGGTCTGCAAGTGAATGCTGGACAGTGGCGCCAGGAGGCCTGATTTTCTCGTAGATTCTTGGCTCCCTTGAATATGATTCTCCCACACCGAAGTATGCATATCGTGCACATACAGCATATACGGGCATTCATAGACCAACCCTACTGGGATATAATGCTTCCAACCTCATGCTCCATAACACAGCCTCTTTACCCCTTGCTGAGCCTTCTAGGCAGCCTCACCAACTCGGGGTCTCTTTTCGGTATGCCCACCACCTGCACCACCACCATCTTCGGCCTTCCTCTTCGCCTGCTCAGCAGCCGCCGCGCCCTCCCTCGCGGCTCTCCGCGCTTCGCGATCCGCCTTCTCTTTCTCCTTTCGCAGCGCCTTACTCTCAAACTCATGCCAATCACCTTCCAGCTGCTCTAGCTCTACGACTTGCTGCGGCTTGGGCTCCTCAGAAGTGAAGTAGGGGTGCTCGAGCACATCGGCGGCTGTCGGACGGTTGGCAGGGTCATACAGGAACATGGCTTTGAGCAAGTCAAATGCTTCCGGGCTCATGCGATCCTTGTACTTCTCGGAGAAGGTGGATGGGATCTTATGAGTCGGGCGCAGGAGCTCGTACCATTGCAGCTCGGTGATGCCTGGCCATTCGTGCCTCGATGGCGTGCCAAGGACGTTGTAAATCTTGTCCAGCTGATTGATTTCTCCTCCATCACCCGGGAAAATGGCATGTCGGGTGAATATCTCGACGAGGACACATGCGGCGCTCCAGATGTCGACCGCAGGGCCATATTGTGTCTCGCCAAGAAGAAGCTCGGGTGAGCGATACCAAATGGTGATGACACGGTTGGTGTAGTCCTGCTTCTGTCGCTTTTGGTAGAAGCGCGCAAGACCAAAGTCTGCGAACTTAAGGACGCCGTTCTTGCTGATGAGGATGTTGGCAGCTTTGATGTCACGGTGCAAGACGCCTCTCCTATGCAAATAGTCAAGACCCTCGAACATCTGCTTGGCCAGGTGTTTCTTGTGTGCTTGGGTGAGGGCAAACGTCGGGTGATTAAGAAGACCAGTCAGGTCATGCGACAGGTACTCGAACACCATGAAACAGTCGTTCTTCTCGACCATGACTTCCTGCAGAGCCACGACGTTTAGATGGTTGAGTGACTGCAAAAGCTTGATCTCGCGAGTCGCAGTGACCGGGAACTATACGTGATCAGCATGCTGTTCTGAAACAGTGGAGAGAATGCACTTACGCCATCGCGTTCGCCCTCCATGCGAATCTTCTTCAAGGCCACCATACGGCCTGTGTAGACATGCACACCCTTGTAGACCTTTCCGTACGTACCGCTTCCCACAACAGACTCGTTACCAGTCTTGCGGTAATACACACTGTCAGACGCAGCAAAGTCCTCACCCAACGTGGGTCTCGCCTTTATCCTCTTCTTCCGGACCTTCTCCTTTCTAGTAGACGTAGGTGGAGGTTGCGGCTTTGTGGGCTCGATCCTGGTATTACCGATGTAGTTCGAGCTCTTGGGTACTGCGGCTTGGGCAAGCGGCGACACGGGCGCAGGGGGCTTCTTCGGCGCGGCCAGCGGTGACATGTCTTGCCTTGACATGATTGGAACCTTCTCAGCAGTGGCAGCTTGCTTCGCCGCATGCCCTTTGATGGAGAAAGATATCTTATTTTTCTCAGCAGGCGCCGCGGCAGGCCCTGTGGGTGGCTGCTTTCGCCGCTGTGAGTCCTCATCTTCTGCACGCATTTCCGCTGGTGGCCTGAATGGGTTTTCTTCATCCTCTGGATCTCCTTCTCTTGCCTCGCCTGCATGTGCTTGTTTGCCACCCGGCCCGTCCTCGATTTTGTCTCCTGGTTGCACAAGGTGCCCTCCTCTCCTGCCTTCTACTGGTGTCCATGACAAGTTGGCAAAGTGCCCACGCCCGCCCCTCTGAGATGAGCCGCCACGCTGAGGTGTCTGACTGCCTGGCTGCGGATTACTGAACTGCCTGGACGACTTGGGCTGATAGTAGGGGACACCAGGTTGTGATTGCGGTCCCTGCGGTGAGTGGTGGTGCTGACTTTGGTAGCCATGCATGGGTGAGGGCGCTTGAGATGAGTAGCCAGACTGCTGGTAGCCGCGATGGCCGTACGGAGATCCCTGATGGTAGCCATAGCCGCCGTGACCTCGGTAACCGCCACGATGATACATTTCGTCGTCCTTGTCAGGGTCGGTCTTCCGTGAGCGAAGGCTCTCACGACTCAGAGAGCGCCTCGATCGGCGACTTGTGTCGGTGTCACGAGGGTGGCGGCGGAGGCTCTCTCGGCTATCGCGCCGTGCGTGCCGGTCGACGGGCGAGCGGGTCGACCGGTGACGAGCTTCACGGGGTGGCGGTGAGCGTCTTGGGCGAGAGTCGCGGTAGTAATAATCGTCTTCGTCTCGTAGGTCCCTCCGTGGCCGTCGCTCGTATTCACTGTCGCGCTCCGAGCGGTATCTGCGAGGTGGTGACCGTGAATATTTATGTCTATCGTCGCGTCTTGGCGGCAGACTCCCGCTTCCGTAGTACGTGTCGGTCTCTTCTCTCGCCCTGTAGCTATCTCGTGACCCGCGTGCTGGACCTCTGGCTACCTCCACGCCGTACCGTGAATCTCTCGACGGCGATCGGTAGCGGTCACTGTCGCCTGGGCGTCTGGCAGCCACCGTATCCTCGTGTCGTGCAGGTCTCGAAGACCTTGCACTGTCCCTATCTCTGCCTCTTCTTGTGCTATTCCCGTGCCGCGCAGGCTCGACCGACCGACTGCTGCTTCTGCTGCTTCGTCGATACTGGTGGCGTCGCTCGTGGTGTCGATCTGCCGAGCGCGATCGAATGTGTCGACGCCTATATTTTGCGGGCGAGTGATTGTAGCTGGGTGAATGGTTGCGTGAGCGATCAAGGGACCTCCGACGCGGTGCACGACCACCACTCGGACTACCTTCTCTTATATCCCTTCTTGGAGTGGGCGAGCCTGACCGCCCTCTACTGCTCTCCCGATGATTCCGGTGAGATGGTGATGGAGAACGTAGGTTCTTGGATGATGAGGCAAAGTGTGGAGGTCGAACGTTGCCTGAGTCCGCGACAGCCCTATGAAGCCCACCTTCCTCGTCCTCACGTCTAACACCACGACTGGTACTTCTTGTGCAAATCGCTCGCTGTGAAGCGCTTCCTTCACTCTTCCGCTGCGATTCTGTATTGTTAATGGAGGATCCAGCCATTTGAAGTCGGTCAAGGTCAGAAGCGTGGCACCCGCAAAGGAATTTGCCGCCGTGAACAACCCAATTAGGCTTGCCGAGTCCTCGATTGCTGAGGCACCTTTGCTGCTCGCAACGCCGCGAAAAGAATATACATGTGTGCGAATGACGAGGGAGTCCTCACGCCTGCTATGCTATGCTCACTTGTGATGCGTGAAATGCTGATCTGGCGGCCACGAGATCTGAGGTGCAGCTCAGGTGCCCCTCCGGCAGCTGGCTTGGCATTTCGAGTATCGCAACTGTTAGATTGCACGATACCGAGAACTAATGTTGAGCAGAAATTCGTCTCCTGCTTCTTGGCTCTTGTGCTGGCCCTCATCGTCGCTTGCCTTTATGGCCAAGACTGGTTATGAACGACTGTGAATCACATGATCGGGGCTTTGTTAGCGCCTCAAGTTGCAAACACGGGAGATTGAAGTCCATGTCGGAGCCGCCTGCTCTCTGCCGAACGAGCATAGTGAGCCTTTCAATGCTGCGCAACGCGTCTTGCTCACCGGCCAAGTAGACGTTACTAGCTGGCAGCTACAGCAAGCGGCCACGAGAGCTGAAACGCGTGTAAGGCCTTGCGAGATGCTCTCAAACGTGCTCAGAGGCTGCGTAGGCACTTCAAAGCCCTAGCGTAATATACGCTCAGCAGATTCTGAAACCTGATGCAGACGATATGTTGTTAGTTTTCAACCCTGCCTGCTGGTAGTGTCGTCTGACGCCTGTGCAAGACGTTTCGAAGCTGTGTTTTTGATCGAGCACAATACCCCCGCCCTGGCGCGTGCTGCCGATGTCCCTCTGTGTCAAGGAGCAGGCCTCCGTAATGCCCAAAGGGGATAGGACCTCATTCACGATCACGAATACTATCTACTTGCAGGAGACGACGATGGCCGAGGCTCCAGTGGCCGGGAGTCTTCAGGTGGTGGCGCTCGAGGCATCGTTGTCGCAGGTCGACACATGGTCCAGAAATGGGATCCGCGAAGGAATTCATCGATGATCAAATGGGGATGAGAGCATGTGTCTTCAGTTCCTCGATCAAGACGCGAAAAGCCGGGGCGAGGATATGTCGACCGGATACATTGCGACATGCTTCGCGGGAAAAAGCCTGCAAATCCGTCGTGCCGGTCATTAGGCGACCACGGCGCGCACAGCGTGTCCGAACGCTCGCGAACACGGTAAGCGAAATCAGCGAACAAAGCTCGAGAGAGTACAGGAATTTATGAGATGCCGCTTGATGGGAAATGAACGAGTGCTGATGAGATGCAGGAACAACATGCTCAATAATGGAGGAGGAGCTTGAAGTTGGCAGGTCCCGCACCGCACTTGGCGTGCCGCCGTAGGGCTGAATGCGCACAGACGTCACTTTTCGCTGTCCGAGGCTTGTGAAGATTGTCAAAGTCCGGGCTTGAAGAAAGAATTGTCTGCTTTCTGTGATCCCACATGGGTACGACAAAACATGACCGGCAAGCGGGCTCGATGGTACTAAGGCGATCAGGATGAATTGGCTCTTCTACCACATTGAAGCAGCCTACTCGAATTATTACCTTTAGCCCTCCCTATACTCGCAAGCGGAACATCAACTACTCTAGACCTAAGACTCTGTGGACATAGCTGCTCAATCAGCAGTCTTCAGGGTTTTGGCTATCCGATCGCTAATATGGAGAACGGCTACCATCCACAACCACGGCCCACAGCCATACCTTCTCACCTGGTCAACGGGCACTCTCCACTGCACCAGTCGTACTCGCACGACGCTGCGCAAGTTGACCAGGAAGAGCGAGATCGAACCATAGACTCAATCCGATCGAGCATGGGTCCGCGCAAAGTTCCTCTTGATCTTGAGAATCTGCATTTGAGTGACGACGTTTCAGCGCATGTGCAAGTTTCACAGCAGAAGTCGGCAACACAGTATGAGGAAGTTGGCGACCAGGACATAGAGGACGTCGAGATCAAGGTCGCAGCAAGAGACAGAAGAGACGGAGCGCCTGTGACTGCCTTGGCGGAGAGTCGGTCGATGTCGCCTGGGGGCTCGTCGTCACAAGCTATCAACTTTGAAGGGCTCTCATGGCCGAGTGCCGGCACCCTTGACCGTTTACGCGAGCGCGAGCACCCCGAGGATGCAGAGGCGAGGCTGAAGAAGCTTTCAGGTGCAGTTCGAACGATACTGGAATGCATCGGAGAGGACCCGGATAGGGAGGGCCTGCATGGAACTCCGGAGCGTTATGCGAAAGCCATGATGTTCTTCACCAAAGGCTATGAGGAGAATTTGAGGGATATTGTGAACAACGCAGTATTCCACGAGGACCACGATGAGCTGGTCATTGTGAAGGACATCGATGTGTACAGTCTGTGCGAGCATCATTTGGTTCCGTTCACTGGCAAGGTAGGCGCAGCTTCACTGACCGTTGACTTGTACTTGCTAAGACTTTCCAAGATGCACATCGGATACATCCCCAACCGGCGCGTAATCGGCCTATCCAAACTCGCGCGCATCGCAGAGATGTTCAGTCGCCGGCTCCAGGTCCAGGAACGCCTAACCAAGCAGGTCGCAGCGGCACTTGAGGAAGTCTTGAAGCCTCAAGGGGTGGCTGTGGTCATGGAAAGTAGCCACCTGTGCATGGTGATGCGCGGCGTGCAGAAGACTGGGGCGAGTACGACGACAAGCTGCATGTTGGGTGCCATGAGGAAGCGGGCAAAAACTCGAGAAGAGTTCTTAAGTCTGCTGAACCGGCGATGATTAAGGATTTGTTATAGACGCATGAGCCTCAGGGCGATGGAGCGGAGTTTGGGGTCCTTCATGGGACGAGGCCTCTCAATGTGTCACTCGGACGGTATCTAGGCGTGAGATGATTGATGATACCCGCTCAACTCTGAGTAAGTAGAGCGACTATTCTATGTGCTTGCTCCAGACGCTTGACTGCTTGAGCTGTGTGTTGTACAGTTTGATTGACTCGCTGATGAGATGTTAACCTGAGATTCTGGTGGGAAGCAGGATGTTATGATGGTCGCTCTTGCCCTTTCAAGCGGTAGGCTGTCACATGTGACAGTGGGGCCACAAGTGCAACCGAAAAGAAAACTGCTCCACCAGAACAATATCAACCTCCAAATTCACGGACCTATTGTCAGAAACACCCATCACCTTCCGCCACCTGAGAACATCTATAAGTCTCTTCTACCGACACCTACCTGGGGCGATGGCTATTGACCGGCTCTACTACTACGTTGCCGGAATCGCGATCGCCTCACTACTTTGTGTCTCGCACATCAAGCTTGAGTGGCCCGAACAAGGTTGGCATCCCACAAGTTCTATGGGAAACACCTGGCGAAAGGCGCGAGAAAGAGCCGAGAAGAAGGCCGGAGGCAAAGAGAGAGAGGAAGCCGCGAGACCTGTCAAGCGTGATGGCGGATGCAGGGAGAGGTCACGAGCGAGAGACCCACGGCGGCGGCAGAGCAGGAGACGAAGAAGGAGTGAGAGCGGGTGGGAAGAGCGCGAGTATGAGCTTGAGTATCGCAGGAGGGGACTGCGATGCGAGAGCGAGTCACCAGTCCGAGCAACAAGCTTCAGCATCCGGCCTCTTTACGCCGGGCACGTCTCAGGCGGACATCTCACCTACAAGGACTAGGAGCACCACGCCAGCCACCCCTCCTGCCTTCAGAGGCGACCACGCAAACGAGTCCGGTGGGCTCGGCCCACAGCAAACAGGATTGGGCACTCCGCAGAGCATGGGGCCGCCACCTGTGCTGGTGCCACGACTCGGTAACCTGCATAAGCGCCGTGCCTCCGCATCACCAGAGAAGTTTCACGCGGGCAAGTTTGAGCCGCTGCCTCTGCGCATCGACACTTCCATTGCTTCAGGTACAAGCCAGCCGCCGGCAAAGAAGTCAAGGTTGGAGAACAAGGTCGAGATCGGATATGATGCGTCCGGCACGCCACGCATTGCCTCTGTCACACCAACATGGGCACTGCCGTCTGGCAAGAGGATAGCTTTGCCGCTCAACAGCGCAGCGAGCCTCCATACATCAGGCGGTCAGCCTTCCAGCGTCCTCAATGGGTTCCTCCGGCACGGTGACCTGCTACTGCTGCTCGTCAGCTATCTGAACATTCCGTCCCTCATCAGCCTGTACTCCATCAGCAAGCCCTTCCATGCAATCTTCAACCGCCACTTTACAGCCTTCATCGTCGCCTGCATACGCACATGGGCGCCAAACGCTGACAAGATCTGGCCATGGCGCTGCTACCAGAGTCTGTGCATTAAAGACCCAAATCTCCGTCAGAAGAGTAGCTTCGCGAATAAGGAGGTGGAGAAGAGGGGTCAAGATCTTCGCGATGTGCCGAGCTTGCGCTGGCTGCAAATGGTCGTCTGGCGCCAGGGCGTATGCAAGGACATGCTCATCCAGCTCGCCACGAAAGGGCTGAGATGTCCGCCGGGAACTCTGGACGCAGTAAAGAAGATGTGGTTTGTCCTCGATCTACCACTGAACGCGCATCGTATTGCGCTCTGCAGGACTGAGGCGTACATCACCAAGAAGGTCATCTACGACGCCACTTTATTTTTCCTGAAGGTCGACATGGCGTTCACGGACCCGGCTGGTGCTGTCTACCCAATGGCAGGACCGCATACCAACATGCATGCCTATCCAGCTCGATATCAACGAAAAGGACATGTCGGTTGCGATCTGCGAGAGATGCTCATTTCAGAGAAGAGCTTCACACCCCTCTGGCGAGTCCTTCGAGGCTGGAGTCCTGATCCGAGTGAGCCGATGCTTACTATGAATCGTCTGGACGTCCTCAAACTCTGGGTGCGTCACAGGTACAAGCCTCGCGCTAACGCGCCAGAAGAAGTGAAGAAGGAATCAATCATGGGCGTTCCTTGGGATCAAGTCGGAACTGCGGGTCTGGAGCGCACAGGCGTCTCTGTCTACCACCTTGCGGATGGCTCATCGAAGGCTGTGACTAATCCCAGCTTTCGCTTCGTCACGCCAGAGCAGCAGCGCGCGATCGACCAGCAGCTGTATCCGCATCGAAAACGTCTGTTGTTGCCGACGGACAAGCTCAGAGAGCCGCTGCTGAGGCCTGATGAGCTGTTGGTCAGGGAGAGCATCAGGAGGAGGATGTTTCTGCACACGGCATGGGGCAAGATGATGCTCTATGGTTTTTGCGACAACTGGGGTCGCAATCTGCCGATGCGCTCAGAAGATGAACTGCTTGGCTGGTCGAACGGCAAGGTCCCGAAGCACCCGCTCTACACCGATGAGGAGCTGGTCAGACTACAGACGGATAGGACAGACCCTGTGAGGACTCTTGTCAGATCTCAGCAGGATCCGGCGACACCTGTGTCTGCTGCGATTACGAAAAGGAGTCTTGCTGGCTTGGATGAGGCGCAGAAGAAGGCGATGATCAAGGAGCAGTATGACGAGGAGAAAGTGAAGGCTCTTATAAAGAGAGAGAAGCAGGGTGCGCAGGAGATCTGGGAGGACACTCCTTGGGCGAAGCTGCAGCATACGAGGCCGTATGTGCCGAGGTGGGGGAAATTGGCGAGTGGTAGGAAGAAGGCATAGAGGTAGCCAAGCTTCGCCACAGCATTGAGCAAGTAAAGTTTGAGGCAAGGAGCCATCCACGATTATCCTGTACTGTTACTTGTCCCCAGACTGTCTGTACGGCCTGCAGTGCGAACCACACGCAGTTCCATAGCACGTGCGACCCACTTTACGCACGGCCCTCAATGCGCTCCAGCCTTCCGTCCCCCTCGTCTAGATTTCAGAACTCCATTCCGTCTCACCTCCCACATTCATGTGTCGCTTCTGGCAGCCATCATACGATCCACGCGCATTATGCGCCCGACCACATTCTGTTATATGCACATGCGCGATTGTCGACGCATCCGCGCACCGAAGATGGGCCTTTGGGACGACGCGTCGCTGGTGAAGCACCTCCAAAGCTAAATAGACTCCACAAAGCGGCTACCGTCGGCCGTTCTCGTCGGAGGATTTTGATAGGTATGGGCAGGCCTGGGCTACCGCCAGACCCGCCGTATGTTCTGACTCCCCCTCCCAAGCTATTGTCTCCCGTCCTCTCCTAGCTTCCTGCCTCTTCACAACTTCCCATCTCGAAACTCACGTACATTCGGATCCTCTCGCCGCGGCCCGCGACAACCAGGTATCTGCAGGGTTTGTGGTTGGTATCCCACGCTGCAAGTCACTTCGCATCCAACGTTGCGGGAACGAGCGTCTTTTCGTGAGGGGAAGGCGGACTACTACTGGCTGTGCTTTTCACCAACCCCCACGCCAATTCTCCTGCACGAGCTGCGCAGGTCACCCTGGGGACTATCTACTGCAGGTCGAGGAACGTCAATGGGAAGTCATTTGACCTGCGTCTGCATTGCTGGAGATTCTGCGAGGTTCCGGCAGGAGCCTGCATTGACAGAGTGAGAACTACATCATTGGACATTGCTGCGGGCATCCTCTGGAGTATACACCATCGAGAGCACATAAGACTCGAGCATTTCAACCTTTAGTGTTGTGGTTGTCCTTCTGTACAAAGCAGATTCATTCGCGCTTATTTGTACGACCGCACCTTACTCTGCCTCGGTGCTGCTTTGAAGATTGGGCTACCTTGCCAGGAAGCATGAACTTTCAGACAGCGTGTGTGGCAGAACATCCATTACCTGTAGAGAACGTCAATCGTTGAGCGTCCAGCTCGAGAGCTCCACAGTAATCTATATTCATCACCATCACGGCCATCCGCTGTGTTGCGTCTCACGCATTACTCCGCACTCTGGTCCGGGCACAACGTCTTGAAATCTGACGTTGGATCCGATCGTTCAGCACCAGACTGCTGCGCAATGGATTTGACGGATTCGACGACCCTGCTCAATGCCCAGATAGGATTTCTTGTAAGTTGCAGGCTGGTATATTGCCGTACTCCTGTACTGACTATGTCACAGGACACAAATGTGGCGCTCATACATATTCCCCTGCCTGTGTATCCGGTCTTCGTACAAGCTATATCACAACTGCTACTTCGAAATCCACGAATAGATGATGAGGGTAACGAGGTTCGACCGAACAGACCTTGGCAATTCTGGCACCCGTTCGTCAATGTGTCGGTCACCAAAAATGAGTGCTCTGTCGTATGTCCTCGAAGTGAAGCAGATGCTCTCTTCCAGCCGTTGCGTGGTTTGCTAGATCCGAGTGTCAGAGACACCGTCTCTATCAGTAGAGAAGACTATTCTGTCATCATGATTGGAGGCGAGGGCCTCGAAGCTGGTCAGCGCGTCCTGGACCTAACAACTCCTTTGGCGATGGCTGGAATATCGATCTACTTCATCACCAGCTACTGGTCAGACTTCATCCTCGTCCCATGGAAGGCGAGACCCCGAGTGATACATGCGCTAGAGGACCGCGGCTTCGTCTTCGAAGCTGACGAGAACGGTCACGCAGGCCATATGACCAACCCAGCATCGCCGATCTTGCAGCCTCACCACAGGAACAATTCGGCTGCATCATTCGACTGGTCGCCTATAGCCACCACACCGCCACCAGGCTCACCTTCGGAATTGCAGGTGAAGACGTTCAAGAAGCTACAAGCGCACAACATCTCACCACATGTGGATCGATCTGTTGAGCTCGTCACATGCGCCGGCATCAAAGAGACAACCACAAGCTCATCCGCGAACAATTTTACGGAAGGCAAGCTCCAGCTTGGTTTTGTGAAGTGCCTCACCTCATTCCCGCCTCCTCGCTTCCTCTCCCTTACCCTCACGGATTCCGAGTCAGCATCTCTCACCCTCGAGAAGCGACTACTCCCACTCTTCTACCATGACGGCGAAGATCTCTTGCTGGGAAAAGATGGACCAGAGCAAATCCCGATCACTTTTGATCTGAAGGGGCTGCCGACCGAAAGCACAGGCATTGTTTGTGGCGTCGCGAGTAAGCTGATTGATGGTATGAAGGGACGAATTGGGAGCCAGGTGTTTAATATGAGCTATCTTAGCACGGCTCGGGCAGGGCATGCGGTGGTGTATGAGGATGAGCTTGATGATGCTCTTGAGGCTTTGAAGGGGTTTGAGATGAATGGCGTCAATGGGCATTGAGGATAGTCTTGTCAAACCAAAAGCCAGTCGAAGATATTGCCACAAGAAGCTGATGATGGCTGCGAAAATGCCGAAGTTGACTCACTTGCGCGGCACGTGCAAGCTCATTCCGTACGCTTGTGAGCCTTTTGTACCTTCCTGTAGTAACGATTGGGCAAATCTAGACCTGGTACACTCACACGCGATTACGTAGGTTGGTGTGTGGCTGTCTACAAAAGCTTTGACCTTCTTCACGTCTCGTTACATCCTCAACCCCTGCGACATCCACCTCTATTATAGTCTATTTCTCTCACACACAACCCAAGCTGATCTCGAAACAAGACTATTGGCGATGCCAGAAGGTGAGCGAAAGAGTGGTCCTGCGATCTAAGACGTGTGCTAATCGGAGAAAGCAGCACCAATCATGGACAAACCAACGCTGGAGACTCTCCCTAAGAGCATCCGCTAGCAAATCTGGGAATGCGTTGTCGGTGATGGCGTGGTTGTTCTGGGCAGGAATACCAAGAAGCCCGCCAGCACCAAGGTCTGCAGATCCATCAGAGCTCAGCTCTGCCGCTCTACTACAACAACCACAAATTCGAAGTCAACATCGTCATCCAAGAGAAAATACCCAAGCGCTTCGCCATCTTCGGCGACGGCTCCAAGGACCGCCTTTCGTTGCTGATCAGGTGGCTCGAGTCGATGTCCAAATACGAGCATATGGCAGTCAAATCGCTCGAGGTCAATATCGAGGTCTCAGAGAGACGTGTAATTCGTGGCAGAGCTGTGGTGGTCAAGCACTAGAAGAGGCTGGGCGATCTGCTGCAAGCGAAGGGTTACAAGAAGCCGCGCTTGCAGGTCTACCTTTTTGGTAACAAGGCTCAGGCCGGAGACGAGATGGCGGCGGCGATGAGGGGCGAGTTCTCGATGGATGATGCTAAGGCTTTCCAGGAACGCTTGGCACAATATGGAGTTTATGCCGGCGTGAAGAATTATTACGGTCAGTGAGTAGCAGAGTAAGCTGGGTGAGAGGACGAGACATATGGCCATGATGGCAGCTCAGGACCGACTGGGAAGGCTCGGCAGCATGCTGAATGAGCGATAAGGGTATCAGGCCCCATCTTTCTATAGCATTGGAAGACAGAAGCTCAGAAAGTGAGAACCAATGGGCCAAGACTCGCCGCTTCGACGTAGCCTGAATGATCTATCCTTACCGGCCTCTTTGCATTGATCCTCGACCTGATATGCGCCACCCGGCATTTTTGCCTTTCGGTTACGTGGACTAACCGTCGGCTGTTCAACCATGGCTCACTTCCTCGCCCATTCGACGTACCGCTCGCAGCCGGTTTGACCAGAGCCAAGTAGAAGGTCGAATTCCTCTTTGCACCAGGCTGTCCAGGCCGTAATTTGAGGCGCATTGGCCATTTCTCGATGATCGTGTGCTTCTTCTTCATGGCCAAGCCAAGCAGTTCGTCGACGTCTTTAAAGTTGAAACCTTGCATGTATCTGTCGCCAATCACTCAATGCTGTTTTTGTGGTACTGCGACGATCACTCATGGCTCAAAGAACATATCGTAGTCCCGGACCAAGTTGCATGCCACCAATCTCTTCATAAGTTCGGCATCGTAGTGGGATACTGGCCTAGCCCTGAGTGGTAAGTACGCGGAAACATGAGTCTGTTCCCGTACCATAGACTGCCGCTGATAAACATCGCATATCGTCTCTTCGATCAGGAAGAGTGTAATGAGCGTGGCGTGGGGGTTGTCGCTGCGGCTTTGCAGGAAGCGGCCAAGATGGTAGACTGTCAGCCCCATGCCCAGGTATCCGGCATCACTGATGTTCGCCATCTAACCTCGTTAGTCGATTATCGAGCCGTCTCGCGGTAAATTGATTCATCACTCTTACCTCAACGCGAGCGAACGTGCCATTGGATAGGTGGTCAGAGAGCTTCTCAGTGCTAGTATTGTAGAGCTCAAACTTGCATTGCACCGTTTTCAGCTGGGTGCAGAAAGCAGCGAGCTCGTCCTTGACATAGTGATGAGGTGCCCATATATATCGTTCGCCGCTGCCCCACGCTGGGCCTTGAGCACGTCTTGCAGACTCCAGCTTTCCAGCGGTTCGGCAGCATCTTTCATAGGCCACTCCGAGGCGTGAAAGAAGGTCCTAGTCAATGTCAGCATGGCGGCGGGGCGTTGATGAATCGGGAAGACCAACGGGTTCGGGACCCCAAATTGCGCAAGGGATCGGCCGAATAGAACCAGAATGCCACTCTCGCGGAACTTATGGCTACTGAGACGGAGGTGTGGTGCCATTGCGAACAGACGCCGGTCACGGTAGTCTTGGCGACTCGGAGCCAGGGTGATGGCAGATCTGAGCTCCCTTGCTTCAGAAGTCGACATGCCGTTCGGCACATCGCAGTGAGCCAGTACGCAGAACCATTGCTCTTTGGTCAACACCAGTCTCAATGACCGCTCCCCAAAGTGCCATGTCTTGCCCAGTGTAGCATCCTCTTTCTTGTTTCCAATCTTGCTGCAGACGTCCTGAAGAAGTGGTCGCACCTGCAAGCGCAGCACGTCGAGGTGAGACTGCTGAATCAGTGAAGAATACCACAGATGGATCATGCAGTCAATCGCCTTCGCTGGATCTGACGATGTAAGACAAATGAGGAGCAAGATCACAATGCGAGCTACGACAGTAGTCTCGCGGTCGTTGAGAGTCAGCGACAGAGGCTTTTTAAAATCTGCAGGTAACGCTGTGAGTGTCCTCACGGCGTTTCGCAAATCGCCAGATGCTGCGATGGTTGTCAGTACATGCAAGTTTCATTTTCTCCGAAAGCGTCCGACGTACCCGCGAAAAGAAGCTTGAGCTCGCGATCGTAGTTTGGGCCTTCATTGGCCTCAAGTCTGAGCACGTCGATGGCAGGGACGTTGACCCAGAGATACTTCTTCGTATTGCCGAACGGTACCTGCTGCGGCCCTTCGCCAATAAAGGAAGGCTTACGGCCCTGTACTTCCAACTGTGGCCTCCACGTGTCTTTTGATAGGGCCGATTTGCAGTCAATCTTGTGTGTGGACCAGTGAGACTTCTGACACATAGCGCTGCAGTACTGCAACTAAATCAGCTTTCGAAACTTTCGGCATGATGGTCTTGCTTTGGTGTAGTCTCACCAGCACGAGAAGACAGCTCTTGCACTGCAGGTGGCCCCGACCTTGACAGCCAGCGCATACTCCAGAGCGCTGCTTGTTGGTGACAGCCATCTTTCTTGGGGACGAAATTGGCGATGTGCGATGAGTCGACAGCTGAGGAACAAGCTGTCGAAGATTTTGATTCTAAGCCAGGAAAATTGTCTGCACGCTCGAATCAGGTTCGGAAGGTGCCGTCGCGAGCTCGTTCGTTCTGCATGTGATCGCAGCTACAGGCGCAGCCGAAGCAATGATCTGACATTCCGCCAACAGCAATTTGGCTGCTCGTCCATAGATGAAAAGGCCGTAGCAATAGTGCCTCGAGTCGCATCATGATCGGAAGCCTGAGATCGATGTAAGTTCAGCCTGAAATCTGACTTCGAGTGTCACCGATACTTAAACCGGTGTCAAGCCCTGCGCTGAACCGCTGCAGTACTCGCTGCAGGGACATAGTCGTCTGTCGTTTCCGGGCCACTTGAAAGGAATAGAATCAATATGCAGCCTGAGACGCCAGCTCGTCCTCATAGTTGCGAGCATGAAATGCCTCGTCATGACCAAAATGCCTCCCATTTCGGACGTCTTCAAAGAGACGTCATATCTACATGTAATAACCCCAAACGGATGTTCTACATCCTCCCGTAACGGTCCCTCACCGTCCCATCATCGGCCCATTATTATCTCACGCCAAACGCCAACGTCTCGTGATATCATGAACAACGCACCAGATGACGGGAGACCTTCCCTCATCAAGTTTCCGCACCTCATGCATGACGACCGCTCCGCGGCGTGGACGTCTACTGGCCAGTGACCGTGTTCCTACGGCTCAGGCTCTGCAGCGCAGATGCCGCCTCCTGCTCGTCGACGCCAATGTCGTAGCCTCCGTCCGCACGTGGATACGTCTGCGTCTCTGGGCCCATGATGTCCGAAATAGCCATGCCACGGGCGGTGTTACCTGCCTTGCGCACCATGTCGACCATGGTCGAGCACGAAAGCTTGGCCGGGGGCTGCATCGACATAGGCGATACACCCTGCTCCCCACCAGTAGAGCTCGACGGACGAGACTGCATCTGAGACCCTTCGGCGAGTTCACGACACGCCTTGGCACGCTCCGGGTCGCGCTGACACATGTCGCAAGTGCCTGGTTGCGAGACAGTGGTCTGCACGACGTTTGCATCCTTGCACGGACAAAAGCCGCTGCCGGCCGCGCAGAAGCCACAGTCCTCGGCGTGTTGCTGGGTGAAGTCCATGGCATTGAGGCTGTCGTTGTTCACAGTCGGCTGCGGGCGTCCACTACGCCAGCTGGTGAAGTCCATGGCATAGTCTTCGGGCGGAGTGGGGGCTGAGGCAAAGATGCCCTGGTTGGCCGCATTGGTGTTCAGTGGCAGGCCATTGAACGGTCGTCCAGAAATACCGTTGCCGCTGACCAAGGAGTCCCTTTGCTCGTACTTCTGCATGTGTTCTTTCAGCTCGTCGTACAGCCTCTGCATCTCCTGTAGACGCTCGGTCCACTTTCGGTTAAGGTCTTCCACGTGCTTGGCATGACTGCGCCTGATCTCGTCGATCTTGCGCTCGAAGTCGACGACGTCGCCCTCATACTTTCTCTTGTTCTCCTCCAGCTGTCTCAGCGTATCAACCAGCTTTTGCTGGCGCTTGTCACGGAAGTTACGCTGGGCATTCCGATTCTGCAGCCTCCTTCTGTCGGCCGCGTCCTCCTGTGGAATTGGCTTCCTGCCTGGGCGTGGACGAGGCGGAACCGTGACGGTGGTGCTCATCGGTCCAGTCGGCCCAGCTGGGGACTGCGAAGCGTTCTGCGGCGGCAGCGGCACTGGTGGCTGGCTGGCAGAGGCGTCGCTCGCAGAGCGTTGGTGACCATTTTCCGCGCCCGTGACTACTGGCTGGGCATGCTGCTGATGCATACGACCCAACCCGTACGGCCCTTGGTTGGCGTTGGACTGGTGGTGCGGGATGTCTGTGATCTCATTAGACGCTGCTTGCTCAAGCTTGACTATGCTCGACATGGCGGCGGGCTGTGTGCTGCTCTGCGGGTGACTGAGGTACACAGATTGATTATCTGATCCGAGCAAGTGCATGATCAGATAACTGTCTCAGTCTGCTCCGAGGTTCGGCCACGCTACGTGCTTGGCACCCCACTCCTTGTCCAATGGCTCCGAGGTATCCCGTACGATCTTCACGTGTCGTCCGCAAGCCCATCGTGACTTCCAACATGTAGACGGCGAAAGTATCAACATGCTCCAGTGCGGCGATGGAGACCGTGAGGCGATGGCTCCGATGCATGGGCATCAGACATTCATGTTCCCCGGACAGGAGGCTGACCTGGACAAGCTGGAGTCGCAGAGCAACGATGACCATCCTGCATGGATATCGAGTGATGCCACTGGCTAAGAGATCGCATTGCTTTCGAGACCCGACAACATCGGCACTGTCATGGTCGACTGCAAGTCCAGTGGATGTTGCTTCGAGACAGGAGGGAAACCAGAGTACCTAGCGACTGAGCAGGACTGTCTTTGAATCATCTTGATAGCTCCCGTGATCCAGGATGGACGCTCATTTGCAGGTTGACCAAGAGCAACCCTGGTTCAGGTGCTTGATCAGATGACCGTGCGTCATGAAGGGCGCCTGCTGACCAGCTTGGGCCAGAGCGGTCATCGAGAAGCCTTCGAATTGTGGACGCCGCCGCGCAGCGCAGCACACAGTCAGACGATCTTGGGAAGGATGAAAAGAAAAGAAGAACTCACTCATGCCCCCGATGAACCCTGGGAAGTTGTTCTGTTGTCCGGAATTCATGTTGGTCCAGGCAGGAGTCATGTCATACTGTTGCATTGGCTGCATCATGATCTGCCCCGCCGGCATCTGAGACTGCTGTCCAGAGTTGGCATGGAATTGTCCAGCCACCATCTGCGTTCCAGGCTGATATGGGAGGTTTGCATCGGCACCGAAGCCGTTGGTGAGAGGTTGCTGGTCCATACTTGAATAGCCTCCGTTCTGATATTGCATGGCCGAGTTCGGATTACTAGGGTAGGACTGCTGCTCAATGGCTACGTTGTTGTAGTTGGTAAGTGGTTGTTGAGTCAAGTTGAGATGCAATTCGTCTGACAAAGCCCCAGAGGAAGCAGAGAAGTGGTCATTGTTTCGAGCGCCATTGCTCTCCTCGTCGTGGAGGAAGGGGTCACTGCCCTGGTTCAACCCAGGGCTCCAGTCACCCATCATGCCTGCCGCGTAACCAGGAGCGATGACTTCTCTGAGTGCCGTGTCTCGCTCGAGCCTGCTAGACGTGGTGAGGCAAGGCGTGGAAGGCCTTTCGATGTCTTCGAGCTGCTAAGGCAGTTAGCCCGTGTGAACAGAGAAGAGGGCTGGGAATGTGATGCGTACGACTTGATTACGACCCAATGTGTTCGCTGATGATAGTCAACCTGATGTTATGATGTCTGACTCTGATGCTGTATTTCCGAAAAATACAGTCATTGCAAAGTCAGGAGGACTCGGCAGGGCATAGCTCTTGATTATCAAGGATACGGGCGCTGCAATGTAGCCACTGTCAGAAGATTAGTAGCACCTTTGCGAACCATGAAGTGGGCGCAAGGTCGAGTCGGCATACCGAACGATCGGTAAGCCGTACCTTCGCGTATACTTTGAGAGGCTCGGCAGGTGTACGGTGTGGAGTATGGTGAAGGTAAGAACGTCTAATGTACCAACCTTAGCAGACTCACTGACCTATACGTCTTGGCAGTTGGACTTTGTAGAAGACAGCATCTCCACATATGACGAATCCGTGAGGATCGGGCGGTGTTGAGGATCCGGCGCCATGGGTAGGTACGATGACCAGCTCGCTCGAGCGGGGATGGGTCGTCCTGGTGAGTCAGGAAGCTTCGTTTCGGTCGAGGAAGGAGGTATAAAGGGCGTCGCGAGCCTCAAATGGCAGTCGAGTCGAGCATTTGATGCTCAGGCATTGCTTTCTACAGAATAGCCAGTAATGAGTACTTGCCAAGAATCTTTCCCATGCAGTGACAGGACAGAAGGCAAGAGACTTGTTGTATGCGTTCCTTCCTCACTGTCTCGCACGCCATGGTCTTGGCTGTCGGCAGCCTCGATTCGACTCGCATCTGCGCCATGATTTGCTGGCAACTCACAGGTGAGCTCTCGTGGAGGATCGTGGCATCTGCATCTTTCTGCTCTGGTTTGTGTCGCAGCGTTCGTGTGCGTCTCGATGGGATGAGGCTGTCTGTATTGGTGTCGCTGTGGTAAGATATGGTCGGAAAGGCACGATTGTGAGGATGTTCATACGGCGTAAGTGATGTTTCTGCAATTGCTGAGAGACCTTCGTCACATCAGTCGATCGACAGAGGGTGTTTGCCGTCGATTGACAGAGGGCGTTTGCCAAGCATCTGATCTGTACAGCTACTAAGTACTCGATCCACGAATCATTGGGAGCAGTGGAGCGGGACCCAGCAGGCACGAAACTTCCTCATATATCAGAGGCAGGTGCAACCGTCTTAGACTTCACCTCAGACAGCACAATCACCCGTTGAAAGGCTATGATTTAGATAGCGATGCCATTCGTATATGTCTACAAGAGATTCTGTTGCCTCGTCAAGCCAGGCACGCTTTCTATCTCTGAATTATGGAGCCTGCAGCTACGCTTCTCAGGCAAGCCGCGAGTCCTTCTCCATCATCTCCAAAGGCGACGATGCACCCTCACCGTACATCCAATACTGGACACCGAGATAGGCATCGCATCCCGCCTGAAAGAAGCCGCAAAGCTTGAAAGCCCAGGGGACGCCTCCTTCGGACAGGAAAAAGTACGTCATCTTGAACACGTCTCCAATGATCCAATTCACCAATACCGACAGGCGAAAGCCTTTGCAAGATCTGCTGCGGTTATTCTGCAAGATCTGCGGGATAGGTAGAATGGCTTCAACGCCGAGCGCCACGTAGCCCTGGATGGCAATGTAGCTCGGATTGCTGCCGACGATATACTGTAGCACGGCGAGCACAGCGGTATAGTACCCCAGAAAATGCCAGTAAGGTTTGCGACTGCGCCACTGCCAGAAGTTATACGGTCGCGTGACGAGCTGGTCCGATTCTTGCGCGCCGACGAAAGGCTTGTTGAGGCTGTGTTGGGCGCCAAATGGTGGACGATGGAGCAGCGCAACGTGTAATAGAACCACTTGAACCACGCACATGACGCTGGCTTGGATCAGGAGGGGAAAGTCGTAGCGGGCTCCCAGCCAGTAAAAGACTCTGTTTTGGTCAGCGGTACCATTCTGAGGGGTTGAGCTGGGGACGAGTACTTCAGGATCGAGGACACCAGCATGATGAGCGGGATGTCGAGGGAGAAGCCGGCAGAGGAGCGAGTCTTGTTGATGCTCCATATTTGGTCGGCGTAGGAGGTGACGGGTGAGGTGACGATGAAGATGGGTGCGATGCGCGTGACGGCCCATTTGATGAGCGACATTGTTCTGGCATTAATTAGCAATTAGAACGGATGTAGGTATGAAGTGAACATGCTGATCAAGGTCAGTCAGCTGGAGCAGCGTAAATGCTGAGCGGGACTTGGCGAAATCTGCCAAGCTGTGCCATGTGGGAGACTCGAGGCTTGGGTTTCCATGATGGGAAGGCACGGAAGGCGGGGACATTCTTCACAATCTGCTGATATTGACAATAACATGTTTCACTTACCTTGATGCAATTTGAGCCAGTGAACGCGGAAGGGGCCGGATCGCCGTAGGAGTGTTGATGTGCTTCCCCTATCAAGGCTTCATGTTGTGATTCGAAGATCTGGTCGGCAGCTCGAGCATCTCCCTTTGGAGGCTTCGTCAACTCAATGCTGAAGTTGTCATCTGATTACGGGATCGTCGATCGATGAAAGAAGATGGCATACGTTGCTCAGGAAAACGGCTCGGGTCTTTGCATATATAAGGCTGACAGGGGTCGGGCGCAAGGTTCTGCTCGGACAAACAATTCACCGCTGCGCCTATCTCAGGCACGACGGCGAGGTGGATCTTGTATCAGGAAAATGTCTCTACGTTCTTTTGACAACTCTTTCTGCTTTCAATTGTCTTTGTGTCTGTTCATTCAGCGATCTCGTTGACCACACACTTTGGACATTTGTAGACGCAGGATTCCCCCACGTTTTGAACATTTCTCAACTACCTTACTTTGACTCAAGCCATGGCCGAACAAGGTCGATGTGCATTCGTCTACGGCACACTCATGGCCCCTCAAGTCATGCATCGCGTGTGTCACGGCTCCATGTCAGCAGACAACCCTGTGTACGCCACTCACAAGCTCAAAACATATCCTGCTGTTCTCCACGGCTACCGTCGGTCTCGCGTCCGCCACGCAGACTACCCTGGTATCCTTCCAGAACCATCGTCAAGCGTCCGAGGGACCTATGTCACTGGTCTGACAGACGCAGATATCTGGCGGCTGGATATCTTCGAAGGCTCGGAGTACCGCCGGGATAAAGTCAAGGCCCGGATGCTGACCAACGTTGGCGATGAGGACGGCCAAGGCAATGTAGAGGGCGAGGAAGTCGATGCTGAGACATATGTGTGGAGCTCAAACCCAGACAATCTGGAGGAGCGAGAATGGGACTTTGCAGAGTTCCAACGAGAGAAGATGAGGTTTTGGGTTGGAACCGAGGGCGAAAGCGAGTATGCTGGTAGGCCTTCCATCATTGGTCAGGGCCTTGTCCAAGAGTGTGCAATGCCGAGGAGCTGACGTTTCACTTTGATCCAGAGGTTGATGAAGCTGTTGCAGCTCAGCAGAAAGATGGCACGGGAGGAAGAGGCGCTAACGGCCATATCTCCGATGCGCTAAGGGCCGAGCAGAGTAAAGACGATGTGTTCAAAAATGCGGTGTAATCGGAAGTCATGTTACTCAAGAGATCGACTGTTTTAGCGTGGAGTTCGAGCGGTCACACAGGTCAGAGCTAGAATTAGTGAGCATCTAGGAAGAGAGATTAGAGAGCGTAGAACCTTGTGCCAGGCTGAATTCATCAGTCTGTGGTTGACGAAGAATGCTAAGCTGACTGCAGCATTGTGCGAGCCATTCGTCTCGCGCTGTAGAGCTTCTCGTCTCTGCAAGATCGGCCGAATCGCGAGAGCACAATGGATCGCTGACATCGGAACAGCATTACACTACTCAACCCGAAGCGCTTTGGACTTATACCTTCAATGCCTTCTCCATCTTCAGTCGTAGCGCATCCATGTCATCCATGTACCAAGCCATATCACCAGCGCCCATATTCTCGCCGATGGCCTCGCCGTTGCCGAGGAACCTGAAGCGATTCGGAGAGTTGTACGTGAAGTTGAAGTGCTCAGCTCCCAGGTTCTCCAGCAATGTCCTGAAGTGCAAGAACGAGCCACCATACGTTCCTGTCACATTACCGCTCTCCTTTCCGTTCTTGTACCAGCTTCGACACTTGTCAGCCCATGCCATTCGCTTCAAGAACTCCTGGGTATAGACGTTGAAGTCCGAGACAGACTCGGGCTTGACATCGATGGACCTTCGCTTCTGTCAGTATCATTCCAGCACTTTCAAGGCTTAAGCAAAAAGCCGACTCACTTGATGTCCTCTGTGGCGATCTTCTTGACCCATCTCAGAATGTAGTCCGAGATGAATCCTCCATTCGTCAACACGCTGCCGTGCGAGATCACACAGTTCGGACCATTGTAGATGAAATAGTTCGGCATGCCATCGACTTGCACCGAGAAGAAAGCATCCGGATCCACCGCCCACCGCTCGTTTAAGGTAGCGCCATTACGACCAACTAAGTCGAATGAAGGGATGAAAGAAGTGTCAAAGCCTGTGGCGGCAACGATCATGTCGAACTCCTCTTCACCTTTAGAAGTCTTGATGCCGGTCGGTGTGATAGACTGGATTGGGTCCCAATTCATGTGAACATGGTCCTGTGCTGCAGCATTAGCGATCTGAGCTACCGGTCATTCGTGCTAGACAGCTACCTTGTCAAAAGCCTCAAGGTATCCGTCGCCCGGAGTTAGACGTCGACATCCCGGTCTGAAGTCTGGGATAAGCTTCTCTGCCAGCTCTGGATTGTTCTTCATGCGATCCTTCATTTGGCTGATGCAAATTGCTCTCAGGCCTTCTGCTGCAGGATGGCCGGCGTACATGCCGAAGAAGAATGCATTGACACTGTGTCGTGCAAAAGGTCAGCATGGACCACGAACGCCTAATCCGTAGCTTAGCATACCTGCCCTCTAATTCCTTCCGGTACTCCAGGAAGGCTTTCGGGTCCTCTCTGAACTTCTTCCTGTCGTCTTCTGTGTACTCGAAGTTGCCGCCATTTTTCGTGTAATTCGCCAAGAAATTTACAGAGACCCAAGTCGGATTTCTCACGAAATTTACGAGCTTTGCAGTCTTGGATGCCATGGCCGCCACAACCTGTATGCCGGAAGATCCGTTGCCAATCACGGCAACCCTCTTGCCTTCCCAATTATAGCTGTCATCCCATTTCGCACTGTGTACCAATTTACCCTTGAAGTCATGCAGACCGTCGATCCTGGGCCATTTCCACTTGTTGAGAAACCCGCAAGCGTTTATCAGGACATCGCAAACGTCATTCTTGATAGCACCAGCTTGATCTATGACCAGCCTCCACTTGCCGGCATCTTCGTCCCATTTTGCAGATGTGACCCTTGCGTTGAACTGGACCTTGTCATCAAGGTTCCACTTTCTTGTGGTGCGCTTGATGTATGCTTCAATTTCGGGAGCTGGGGCATAGAAGTGCGACCAATCTGGGTTTGGCTCGAACGGGAACGTGTACGCATGAGCGGGAATGTCACTGTTACCACCTTAGCATTAATTATCTTCGACACCTCAAGGTTGAATTACCACGCGGCTCCAGGATAACGGTTCTACATAAGCACTGATCAGATACAGCTCATGGGTCTCTCACAGCTCATGAGTGGGCATTTACCTCAAACCATGTGCCTCCCACATCAGCGTTCTTCTCATAGATCACAAGATCAAGGACATCCTCCAGCTTGTGCTCGTGCTTGATCTTGTGGGCCAGTGTCAATCCTGAGAACCCGGCCCCGATAGCAGCGATTTTCAAGGGTCTTCTTGAGTAGACTGGTTGCTCGTGGACAGGTACCCAGTTGGAAGGATGACTCTGGCCGTTGGCCATGCCATTCGCTGCAGGGATTCCTCCGTTCGCCATCTCGACTAGGTTATGCAATTCGTGGCTGTAGCTGCAGAGAAAGAGAAGTCAAAGAGTACACTGGATGTAAAGCTCTCACATAGCGGTAGCTAGCAGCAATCAGTGACTAGACCAAGTCATGCCACCAGTGCAGTCCATACAGGACGATGTGAGATCGCTATTGGCTTCTCTGCCGCCGGTACAGACGCAGATGAGCTGTCGAGGTCCCGGTCATGACCATGTGGGCCCATGTTCGAGGTCGGGATTTGCTCATGTTGCTACTGCACAAGCTGGCAGATACTCCATGTGTGCCGAGATGGTCCATCCCGCGCATCTGACTCGTTTACGCTCAGTTTAGTCAGGCCAAACATTACTTGTTATCAGAAAATCATACTCCTTGACGCCCTCAAAGAAATGCAAGATCGTCCAGCCTATTGTGAAACAGCATGGCAGCTCGCCGTCCGCCTCAAAAGGACCGGTCATCGTCTTTGTCAACAACTCTGCAGGGTCCGGGTGCAATCCTGGCTGCTGCGATGGAGGCGCAGCGGTTTTGGTAGCAGGTTTTGGGCGGCAGTATATCGGCTACATTATAGGCGGCCGATAGTCTCCCTGATGAGCAAGGCTGCCGCGTGACACCGTGGCAGCGCGTGGGAGCTTCTTGAGGAGATGTGTCGGAGACTCGGAGCTTGGAAGGGTTGTTGAGGTGATGAGCAGACCTGCCCCCTGTGCCGAGTTATAGTGGGGAGGCGCGGCTCCACGCTATGCATGTGGTAGCGGTGGTACGCGCGTGGCATTGCGGGGCAAAAGATGACTGAGCAAGACCCTTGGGCTCGACCCGGAGGACATCACCTTTAACACCAAGTCACTGTTCTGCGTATTCACGCCTACCTATACACGCCTCTGTCTGGCACGATACGGTCCAGATTATGGCACATCGTCGCCCTGTCCATAGATCATGGCGACTCTCGAGATACTGAGAGCAGCATCGGTTTATGCCGCATCTCCGGAAAAAGACCATAGCTTGTAGCCAAGAGAAACCGGACCAATGCGCGACAAGGAGGAGGACGAGCTGCCATTTGGGCGCAAGCACGCAGATCACGCCGCTTGCCTCGAGATGGTACGAGAGCCATGCCTCGCGTGCGCGAGCACATGTCTACACTAATGCGGCCCCTGGACCTTAGGTCTAAAGACTGTCAAGATTGGGGGAACCCATCGATGCGACCTACTTTCGCAGGAGAGCGAGAAGCTGATGGGACATCATATCGCCAGCTTCGTGACTTTTAGCCAGCAAGCTGCTCCCGGTTTATCAAACCTTTCGAGATCACTATAAAAATGGCTGATGCGACCTTGTTTCCTTTTTTCGCATCGTGCATGCTTACACATTGGACCGACATGGATCCCAGGCTTGCTTCGCAGAAGTAGGCGAACAGCGTCGTCGCATTTCTCGAGCCGAGCCTGGCACGTGCGCCTGTCATATGGCCCAGCGTTACAAGATGTAATCAGGGACGATGGTCTCCCCGTGAAGTCGGTGCTACTGGCCACCTCCGAAGATCGTGCGGCCTTGGTAACGGGCGCAACGAACGATCGGGTACCGCAGCTGAAGCTTTTCCGGTATGCTTGCTGCTCCTGTGGTTGTTGATCGAGCCGGCTTGCCATCGCCTGCTCCTTGATTGCTTGGTAGAAACCATGTTGCATCCACCGAAGCCCCCGCTTAAAGCCATTGCCATACAGCCATCGCGCTGAATACTTGACTGGCTATGTCTCGTGCCTCCTCTTGCGCACCAAGCTCCTCGTAGGATAGGACAACCACTCCAGCGCCCTTGGGAATGTTGACTGCCAGCGGCGACTTTGGCCCTGCGCCAGAGGGAGTCGATCTGAACGAGACACAGGTGCCTAGTATCTACGGCTCAGTTATCACCATCTCTGTGTGCAGCACCTTGGTAGTGCTGCTTAGATTCTACACCAGGATCTCTCTGAGCAACCCGTTGGGAGCGGACGATTGGCTGATACTGTGCGGTCTGGTGAGTATCGGTATGAGAGTGGTTGTCATTGCTCGCTAATTCATGGGCAAAGATATTCACTTGGGGTACGGCAATTGAGAGCTTTATCGGTAAGGCGCAATGTCGATAGCTCAGACGCGATAGGACTGACGATACACTGTAGCGATTCCCGATGGCCTGGGTCTACATATCTGGGTTCTGACTTTCGAAGATTTCAACCGTCTCTGGCAGGCACGTCTCATCGGGGCACTGCGTCCTTTTCCCTCTTGGATTAGATCTGACTAAAGCAGAACTTGTTCGCCTACGTCGTCAACTATGTGGTCGCGGTTACCTTCACGAAACTATCAATCATCTTCTTTTACAAACGGCTTTTCGCTTTGGCAAAGCTTCACTGGTTCCTCGCAACTATGGCCGTGATGTATCCAGTTGAGTCAATCCAAATGTCTCTAGATCTCCACCACCACCACAAGAGCTGACGACATTCAAAGGTAACAGTCATCATTGTAATTTTCAACGCTTGCAAGCCGTGGACATTCTTCTGGACGGTATAGAGCATCTCCGCACATGACCAAGTGCTTGACTAACGTCGAGACAGCAATACACCGAAACCGGTGTCAAGGGCTCCTGCATCGACACTCCGACCTTCTTCTTCGCCAACGGCATATGGGTAAGTCTTTGAAATTGAATATTGCGCATTCAGCATTCTGATCCTCGCCAGGCTGCATGTATCGATTTTGGCCTCCTTGTCGGTAAGTAGTAATGATCTTGGAGCACCATGACGGCGACTGACCGAGGCAGTGCCTGTCCCTTTGGTATGGAAACTTCACATGGGCCTTCGGCAAAGGCTTGCCTGCCTGGGCGTCTTCATGCTGGGAGGCTTCGTTGTGGTCGCATCGGTCGTGCGGATCTATTATCTTCACAAAAATCAAGATGCCATCGATCCGGTCTGGGGTATCAGGTAAGGCAGTCCTGTTGACGACATCCCCCATCCATGATGCGCGATAGATCTCGGTTCGCTGATCGATCCTTCCAACAGCCCGGTCTACATTTGGTCGTCCGTGGAGCCTTTCATCGGCATCATCTGCGCCTGCCTACCGACCCTCAGCCCGCTCTTCAAGCGCTTCTGGGCAGGTCGCAAAGCAAGCGCCTTCGATTCATCCCGCAACCAGAGTCCATTCCTAAATTCGGGCGACCTCGACACAGTTGGTGGTAGCAGAAATAAGCACAGAAAATGGGCGGCCAGACTGAGGCCAGACGACGAGATTATGCTCACCACGAATGCTGGTACGCAGGTCGGGACTGTAATAGATGGCAGCGATGAGCATGCGCCTGATTCGCATCATTCGATCCAGGTCACGAAAGACTTTGACGTGGACTGGAGTAGTCAGAAGACTTTGCCGGTGTATGAGCGAGATCGATCCTCGTGAGGCCACAGAATACCACACATTCGATGTACAATAGCGCCATGAAGGGAATGAAAGAGTTTTTCCACACAGAGACCAGTTGCCGAGCGGTAGCGGACACAGGAAATAAGTCTAAGGATCAGGCAAGTCATCGTAACAGGCATGCACACTCAATCCCAACTCGAGACGAGCGCAGAGACAGTGGCAAGCCATCAGCAAGAGCTGCAGAGACATTGCCAAATACATACACGAAAACGACGTCACAGAGTCCAGCTCCACTTTGAGATACTACACTAAAGACAAATGCCACCGCGAGCTGGGTCAGAGCAGTGGCAAAGTCATATTCGAAGCCAAAATCCGCCTAGCGAGTCACTGCTCACATGCAGCCGTTGCATGTCCTGGGACAGGCTAATGGCTGCTGTCCCATGATCTTCTTTTTGAACCTGCCTCACTCGATCTTCATCAAAATTCGAGAAGCCCAGGATTGCATCGGGCTCAACTATTAACGTTGTATTGAGGTTCTATGGCGCGCATCCTGTTTGAGATGTTTCCAGGAATGCTGTGAATTCGAGATCGTGGTGGATCAAAGTCAAGAGGTTCTAAACCATATATCACGAGCCTGTCTTACTCACAGTATCAATCGCTCGCCTGTTTGCACAAATTGTCGGAAACAAAACCTCAGGTCTCATATCTGGTGCGTGCCAGTCTAATGCTTCTTGTCGTCCATCCTCTCGCCTGCATGCGGCTGCGCAAAATCATCGTATTCCTTCTGACTCATATCCCTCGGTGGCTCCACATTCTGATCACCAGGCGTATACCCCGGCGGCGGCAGATTCGCCGGGTTGTGGTTGGCACCCTCCGCCGCCTGCAACGTCTCCCACAACTGCACCATCGAGCCCGGAGGCGGCTGCACCTGCCCAGCCAGGATCTGCTGATGCCGCACCTTGTCGACGTGGTAGAAGCGCTCGTTCTCGGACGTGCGCTCGACTATCACGGTGCCGTCGACTTGAAGGCCGAGGTAGAGGCCCTTTGATTTCGTGTACGTCCAGACTGATGGGCGCTTGGAAAAGATTTCGTGGTCGATTTGGCCACCGCCACCTAGTGGGCCGACAGATGCCGCGATTTCGGCACCGAGAGTCGCGCGAACGCGAGTGAAGCCTTCCATGCCTTTGTCGTCGTTGATGACACAAACGCAGTCGTAAATATCCGCACCGGCAATGAGACCCCAGCCGAGCGTATGGATCAGGAGACCAGAGGGTGGAGACCACTGACCATTTGGCATTTTCTCAATCAGGACGCCAGACCCGCCAGCGCCGGACCAGTGCAGGCCGACGCGCATGACTGTGAATATTGCTAGACCCTTTGCTTGGCGGATGACCTGCAGAGGGCGTTAGCCTTGATTTTCGGGGATGGATCATGCTGGCGACTTACCTCTGGTGGGACCTTATCCAGCGACTTCTGCGGCTTCTTGGCCTTGCCGTCCTTCCCGCCGCCCTGCTCGGCTTGGAAGCCATCGATACAAAAGCCTGCAGCGAGTTAGCTCAATGCCAGAATGAGAAAGCGCTCTTGGTGTGACCATAGATCATTCTGCGTACTTCGGAGGATACGGGCGGCCTTGTCGGCTTCCTTGTCCAGTGAGGTAGGCCAGAAAGCTTCAGCACCAAGCTTGTTCGAAAGCTTATTGACAGGTCCTCCAATCTTCTGAAACCAGGTGTTGCTTTGAGCTTTGGTCTTCTCCCAGGCTGACTGCTTGGCTGGTGGTGGTTGCTGCGCCTGGTAAGCCGGGAGAGGTTGTTGAGATGCCATGTTAGCTAGATTGCTGCGTTGCTTTCAATTCAAGTGGTGAATGCGGCGATATAGGTACAGAAAGGGAAATGGCAGGATCAATATTCAAGAGGTGTATTCATGGATCGTGACGGTAGCCCGCGGTGACCAGTCAGCAAGGCCCTAGCATTCTCACATGGCAGCTGCATTGGCTATCATGGCAGGGAGCATGCATGTCTACGTAGGTGGTGGGGCGACGCTTCGGCTCTGGCCGTTAGCTTGAACGATAGCACTGGGGAACGAATCATGGCAGTTGTCTCGCTTGGCTGAGAGTACGGGCTTTGAAGGCGGAGGCGCGTCGTGCAGAGAAAGAAGATGCTCTCTTGGTAGCGCGTGATTTGCACAGCCGAAGAGCGACATCCATAGGTGTTCTGCACTGTACCTGTCAGCAGGCCGGCCTCAAGACATCCCAAGCCTTGTCTTCGCGTTGAGCTCATCTCAGACTTTGCCTATTAACCGCAGGCCCAACCAGCACATACTGCAAAGCAGTACGGGTAGAAGCGGCTGGGCATATTCGGTTTACCAGAAGCTCTCAATATCATCATCGAGGAAGTCGCGTGAAGCACGAGCGCCATCTTACCGTCGGATACCAAGAGTCGCACGGCAGACTTTTCCAATGCAGCCGAGAGTGTTGTGTGAATATGAAAGTATGTGCCATCTTATAGGTCGTCACCGCATCATGGGAAGCCATTGATTTGCATCAATTACCCTCGTGATGACGGTTTTAAAAGTGGTGATTCGATCTCGACGCACATCCGGAATCGCCAATCCATAGATGCATGCAGACATAGAAGTCCGAGGGTGGCGATGATTTGAGTCGGTGGTCTTGATTGTTTTGTGAGGAAGGCACGAAGGCCACACGCGAGCAGAATTTTGATACTCGACAGCAGGGGGGTCTGTGCGCAGGGCTCGGCGAAAGACTCCTCCGATTTGAAGTTGCGCTTCAATGCTACATAGGACTAACATCGCTTGAGAGCAGTATACACACACCACACGCCGACATACCACAGCTGCTGCTATTGCTAGAAATCAATACACTTTGTACCATTAGCTAATTACCATCATAACTCACTATATCCAAGCTTCCGACGCAGTCACTCGGCACAGCCCACCTGTCCCTCCGCCTGCCCACGTCTCGCTTGTGCAAGCCGAGGACAATTGCCTGACGGCTCCGATCATACATCTTACCCATGGCCCAAAAAGACGAGAACAGCCCAAGCAACCTCTGGACTCGTCGGTCAAAGTACCTAATCTGTTACCAATACCTAAAGACTCCGCTAACAATGCACGCGACAGCACTAGCAGCAAATTGAGCTTGTCTATGAACAAATCCGACCACCACAATCGAGACAACCACGACAGCACTCCCTCAGCCAAACGATACGGAAGCCTCAGTAGTCACGGCAACAAGAATCCTTTCAACGCTCCGCACGGCGTAGCGTCACCCACTAGTGCTGGTGGATCCTCTGCATTTGGGCTGGGTAGCGGCGCATTTGGGTTTGGCAGTGCTACCAAGACACCAAAGAAGCCTGGATCAGCTTTCGACTTCGCAAAGGGGGCAGCGGACAAGAAGGACGGGCAAAGCTCAAGTGGAGGTGAGGAGAAGGAGGAGACCAGGAAGCCACCTGTGCGGAGAGCACAGTCAACTCTCAAAACTCCAGCTGCGCCTGCAGAACTATCGCAACGAGAAGTAGCACCAGGGCAGTGGCCACTGAAATATACGTGGGTTATACACTACCGCCCGCCCACCAACAAGACTGCGGACTACGAAGCCTCCATACAGGCTCTTTGCCAGTTCTACACGGTGCAAGACTTCTTCAAGGTATACCACCACCTCAAGCGACCGAGCTCGTTACCGACCGTCAGCGACTACCACCTGTTCCGGGAAGGCATACGGCCAGTATGGGAAGATGAGCAGAACAAGCGAGGCGGCAAGTGGATTCTGAAGCTCAAGAAGGGTGTTGCAGACCGGTATTGGGAGGACCTTCTGTTAGCAATAGTTGGCGACCAATTCGCCGAGGCTTCCGAGGAGATCACTGGCGCAGTCGTGTCTGTACGGAGCGGCGAGGATCAGATCTCGATATGGGTCAAGATGGACGGCGGGCGCAACGTGCGTGTGCGGGAAACCATCAAGCGCGTGCTGAACCTACCGCCGGATACCCAGCTGCAGTTCAGAAGCCATGATGAGTCTATTACGCAGGGTCAGCAGGCCGATCAGGCGCGCAAGGAGAAGCTTCAGGACAAGAGGCGAAACACCTTGCAGGCTGGAAAAGGCGCTGGCGCATCGGTAGAGACTGAAAAGTCGGAGGACGCGGCTTAGAAAGCTCGAATCTTGCATGGATCTACTACCGATGTGCCGTATAGGAGTAGGCGTCTACCACTTCGAAATCAACAGGGTATTCGATTCGATTGCATTCCTCCTCTGGCTCTACAGCCAGAATGGAGAAAGCAGGCCGAGAGCACGGACGAAACGTGCGAGAGGAGTCAAGTATTAAAACATTGGGTTCTCGAAGGATGAATTTGCACGGCTGCCTAGGTGCAATTTACGCCGAGTTGGATGCGGCGAGCATTATTTTCTGATGGAGAGCTCTTGTGGGAATGCCTCGGGGATCATTTGTTGCGAGCGTCATGGTGAGCGTTCTTGTGCCTCTCAGGGCTTGGGTCATTGTGCTTTGAGCGTTCATTGACATGAAATGTACACTATGGATCATTGAAGGATAGGGTCATAGCGATGCTTACTTGTCGAGCGTTGGTATGTGGTGTATGCTATACTGCAACGAGCAATCTGTTACGTGCGTCATAACGAGTTGATTCTTACTCTCGTACTGGATCTTTACAGTGCATCTCCATGCCGCATTGTAAGAATGTGATCTATCTCATATCGGACTTTAGACGGAGTGGAATATGCACTGAAATTAAGCTTTCGCGACGCGCCAAGCCGACGCCAACGTCACTTTCAGAGTCGCGTATCCGCTCACCTCGACCGCATTTGAAGATCTGCATGTACCATTCGCATTTTCGCTACCAGCCTCCCTGACGATTAGACAAGGAGGTTTCTCGCAGTATTGAGGATTTGAAAAGGAGGTCATGCTTCTAAGCAACCCACACAACGAACGTCCCCGGCACAACGCACGGCTTTGTGCCACTGCGGCTTTGGGAGGTGGTTAGCTATGCCACCACCTTTGAATGCAGCGGGAGATATCGTGAGCTTCGTCAACAACCTCAATCTTTGGCCTTTTAGTGGCAAGAAGAGCCTGGACAGCGATACGTCACCCACAAGCACCTCAGTATGGTCTCCTTCAAGGATCCACTTGGGCATATTAGAGCTTACGTTTTTGGCTCTCAGCAGACTCCCGCGAAAAGTTCTAGCAGCGATTCACATGCTCGAATGCCAGATGACGAAGTGGAAGACGCGCTTGCAGATGAGGTCGTTCCGACAGACAAGAACGGGAGCAGCAAGAGAGGGCGGGGCAGTGAGAGTGAGGAGGCGGCGAGGAAGAAAGTGAAAGCGGGACCGAGTGCACATGAGATGCGACTGGCCGGCGATTACAAAGTTCCACCTACGGCACAGCCAATACTGTTCCCAGCATCTGGAAATTGGCCTGGCACGCCTGGACCAGCGGACTCGAGAAGCATGGGTGCTGCCAAGCCCAGCATTGCCGGCGGGATCAGGCCCAGGAACACTTTAGATCAGGCACCGCACGCTTCTGCGAGGGCAGGAACTCTCAAGAAGCCGGCAGAGTTCTACCGCAGGGGCGGTACCGCGCAGTCTCTTGAAACGAAGGCAGTTGCAGGCAGCAATGTTGCAACGCAGAAAAGATATATCACGGGCCACTCGATTCGTCCTGGAGCCGGCGGATTCGAGTCTGGGCCTAGCGAAAAGCGGCGGAAGATTGAGCATGCAAATGGAAATGCGGGCATGCCCAACCCTGTCGTCGACATTTCAGACGACGGCAGTGAGCAGCTTTCTGGGCTTAGCGCAGTACCAAAAGCCACTTACAGGGACAATGAATTCAACAGCGAGATGCGTGCTGCCGACGAGGCGGCAGGAGGCTTCCAAAGGAAGCACAACGCTAGAAGGCGAAAGGATCGAGACTACTCCAGCAGCAAGGCCACGTCCGTGAGTGGGTCTGAGATTGAAGTCTTGAGCTCGCGTTCGAGCATGCAGCCCGGCTCGCGACGTTCGCCGCTGGTGCTTGTGGATACAAACGAAGCCAGGAACCACGCTTCGAGGGCAGCCCCCGGAAGGCGGAAGATCGATCAGAGTGGTACGCAGGGACCTGCTGACATGCCACCACGGCCCGGGATCAGACTCGGTGATGGTGTTGATGACTACAAGGGCCGATTCTCAAAAGCGCAGGATGGAAACGGCGGAGGATCTACTGCGCCAAACGATGCACCCGAGTCTGCAAAGCAAAAACAAGCACGCGCGGACAGAGCGCCTAACAGCCCTCGTGAATCTGACAGCGAGCAATCTAGTCCCAAAGCTTATGCTCAGAAAGGTGCTCATGAACAACAGGCCAGGCGTCAGCAAGAGTCTCAAGTCACCAGCGGAAACATGCGAGACAAGTTTGTACGGGATGACCAAGCTCAGGGACAGCCACGCAACGTAATACAGAGGATGCAAGCAACATTTGTGCGGCCGAGCTCTCGAGACAGCATCCACAGTGACAGCGCGGATGAGCTTCAAGGCTCCACGACCGTCAATGGCACTGCATCGCGAAGATTCTCAGCTGGAAGGGGGATGGAGCGACCTATCTCGCCTGAGAAGAAGCCCGTCTCGAAGTCCAACAAACAGGCAGGCGGCACAACTCGGACGTCCAACCGGAATGGTGATGACAGCCGCGACACTCTTGCTCGCAGCATCGCAGCCTTCTACACTCTTGCGGACGACTACCAAGGCGACGGACTCGAGCTAAGATACAGCGAGACGGAAAGGCGGCTCGAACTGTACAGGAATGGTATACCGGTACCTTTGGCCGGCCAGAAAGGTGTTCTTGGACTCGATGCATCTGATGTTGCTCAGGTATTTGGAAGCGAAGGCGCCCAACGCGTGGTCCTGCAAGGCCGCCATGGCAAGACCTGCCTCGCTTTCCCAGATCATGAGAGCATTGGATGGTTTTCGGGCTGCATCTCAGCTATCACTGGTGATCGCTATAAATATCACTCGCAGGCCGAGAGCGTCTTCGATACACGGTATCGTAACGTACTACGTCAATTTGAAGAGCAACGACAGCGCACAGATGAGGCCATGCGCCAAAAGCAACGCTTGGAGAGCTCTTCCCAGCTTACGGCGGGGAACGCGGAAGAGGAGATTCAATATGAATGGCCGGATGAGCATCAGCGTGCCCCCAAACGACGTGATCTGATGCAGGCAGGGTCTGGAGAAGGGGCTTCCAAGCGAGCTCTCAGGGAAGCAGAGGTGGGCAAGCAGGCTCGCAGTGTGTTGCGAGCTCAGCCAGAGACAACAAGTCGATATTTCGAAGAGCCTCGACGGTCAAGCAGGCAGTCGAAGCCAACCAAGAAGCGCACGCCCACACCAGAGCCTGTCAAGTGGACAGAACAGAACAAACCTCGACCTTGGTCTCAGCCAGTCACATATCCTGCATCAGGTGTGGCAAGAGTCACTGTCGATTTTGCAGACTTGCAGCGACTGGACGAAGGCGAATTTCTCAACGACAACGTTGTCGGCTTCGCCCTGCGACAGCTCGCAGAGAAGATGGATCCGGAAACCAGGGAACAAGTCCACTGGTTCAACACTTTCTTCTACACCACACTGTCGACCAAGAACAACAAGAAAGCCATCAACTATGATGGCGTCAAGCGCTGGACCAAGAACAAAGATCTATTCACTATGCCGTATGTGGTGGTGCCAATTTGCCAGGAGTTTCACTGGTATGTCTGCATCATCTGCAATTTGGACAAGCTCAAGCGGACGCCGATTGGGGTCGAGGGCGATGCGGCGGCGGCGGAGACACACACGCCCCACGTCGCGGAGCTGAAGGATGATGAGGATGCCGTCCAGGTTGTCTCGGTTGCGCAGGGCGTCGGTCAGGACGTAGAGGGCCTCGCAGACGGTGTGAAGAATCAGTCGCTCTCCGACGCGAGTGGCGAGAGCTCACGTCATGCTTCCCCAGGAAACACAAACGCCAAAGCAGGCAACGCAGGAGACGATGACGGAGTCAAAGTTGCCGCCAAGCCAGCTGCAAATCGCAAAGGCAAGAAAAGGCCACCAACAAAGACCTATGGCCCAGATACGCCTATGATCATCACACTCGACTCGTTAGGCCTCACGCACGCTGCCGAGCTCCGAAACTTGAAAGACTATGTCTGTTGCGAAGCTGAGGCCAAGCGTGGGATGGAGGTTGGAAGCAAAGCCCTACAGGGTCTAACCGCGAAAGGTCTTCCCGAGCAGACCAACTTTTGTGACTGCGGCGTTTACGTGGTTGGCTATATGGAGCAGTTTGCCCAAGACCCTGCGAAGTTTGTGGAGAAGGTGGCTAGTCGACAGCTTGACCGTGAAGAGGACTTTGCGAGCTTTGACCCGAATGCCAAGAGAGCGCAGATACGGGAGTCCTTGCTCGCGTTGGCGGCTGGTCAAGAGGATGAGGCTCATGACAAGAAGAGCGAGAAAGCTGTCGATGATGCCGAATCAAAGACTGAAAATGCGGCGAAAGTTGTTCAGCACAAGTCACCATCGCCTGAAAATCCACTCGCGAACCAGACAAGGCCATTGAAGGAATTGCTTGCGAGAGGTCCAAATGCTACGCATGGTGCGCAGAGAGCTACGCAATCAGTTGGTGCGCCCGCCGCGAGCGCCAAGCAGTTTCTGCATGAGACGCCGCCTGAGCTCCCGCCATCAAGAACGGCGGCAGCTGCCGCGGACAGTGACGAACTTGAGATGAGCGTGCCAACAGCTCTATCTCAGCCGAAACCATTGTCAAGACCTACGTCTTCTGCTGGCAAGCCACCGACTATGAAAGTTGGTCCATTCGAAGAGGAGGACTCGGAAGGCGAAGATGATGAGATGCTTGACAATGGCAGGAGTAGCGGCAGCGATGACCTGGGATCAAGTCCTGCTCAGAATACCGCGCCAGCCATGGAAGAGCCTCTGCTTAATGAGCTTGAGAAGCATAACAACGCTGGGATGACAACATCAAGACCGGAACAGACTATCGATCGCGAGACCAACAATGCTGCTCGTGTGGCATCTGCGAATGCTCCGCAGCGGTCGCATGTGAGAGGAAGGAGTGCAGAGCCATCCATTATTACGATTGATGACAGCCAAGATGGAATTGCAGGCGGGCAGGCTGAAATTGCGGACTCGCAAGAGCCGAGACCAAGGCATCGATCGCCAGTACAGACGTATGGCAAGGGCAAGGGCAAGCATACCATATTTGCGGACTAGCCCTGATCTGTTCCGCCTTCGGTAGGCCGAGTCGTACGGTTGGAGGCACGTGGAGATGAATGTAGACTATTACGACCGATATAGCTTACATCTGGCTAAAGCCATGGATGGCACAGGTACAGTCACGTATGAGTCCATGCAATGTGCATATTCGTTTTCGATGAATGTGATCTGCTTCAGAATAACTGTCTAGCATGTGAAGCTCTTGCCTTGTTCTGGCCGCGGCAAGCGAATCTCGGCGAATGTGGAGGCAGATGCCGAACTCAAGGCCAACATGACATGAGCATGCGACCTCGAACACTACAACATCCAGACCTTAGCTAACCCTTACCACTCACTTCTCCTCCTGCCTAAACATCTCTGCTTCGACTCCCCCAGCAACCATGAACTCCGTCGCCTCCAAACGCCTCTTCCAAGAATACAAACACCTGACCACCGACCCACCCGACGGCATCACCGCCGGCCCCGTCAACGAAGACGACCTCTTCGTCTGGGAAGCCATGATCCAAGGCCCCGAAGGCACCCCCTACGAAGGCGGCGTCTTCCCCGCCGAGCTCAAATTCCCCAAAGACTACCCCCTCATGCCGCCGACCATGAAATTCCTCTGCGATCTTTGGCATCCCAATGGTCCGTCGTACCACGACCCACCCGCTACCCTCAAACACACACACACTGTGTGCTGACTCACTCGTGCTGCTGCTTTTAGTATATCCCAACGGCGTCGTGTGTATCTCTATCCTGCACCCGCCCGGCGACGACCCGAATCACTATGAGAGTGCTAGTGAGCGGTGGAGTCCGATTCAGAGCGTGGAGAAGATTTTGATTTCAGTCATGAGTATGATTGCGGAGCCGAATGATGAGAGCCCGGCGAATGTGGATGCGGCGAGGATGTGGAGGGAGCGGCGGAAGGAGTTTGAGGAGAGGGTGAGGAGGGATGTTAGGAGGAGTTTGGGCCTTTAAAAAAAAGAAAAGCTGGGAATGGGCGCCAGGTTATGGGTTTGAGGGACGATGAATAAGATAGCGAGGTGCTTGGAGTTACTGTCATGGTTGGATTGGGGAATAGGCTTTTGGGTCGATTGGCGGGTATACATATGTACGAGGGTATGGGTGCATGATCACGACAAGAGATTTCGGCACGACGGGTAGCGGAGTCAGGTATACTCATGCGAATGCTGTGTGTGCTTGGGTGCAGTCGCTAGGATTTGCAGTGTGCAGAGAGTCTGGCAAGAGGAGCATAGACCCTATGCTATTAACATGCTTTTGTTGGGTCTGTGAAAGGTGCAGAAGGAGCAAGCACAGAAGCGGCCTTTTGCAGCTTGAGCTGAGCGCTTCATGGGAAGCGAGCTTGTGTGTCGAAATGTTCTGAACGGAAGCGCCTCGCTTCCCATGCGAAATGTTCTGAACGGAGGCGCGAATGGCAATGAAGGGTCAGGTAATGGCATTATGCCTGTGCCAAGCACCGGCATGTGAGGGTAGTATGCCAGCTCCCGTGCTGAAGCGAGTGCCTGCGAATGCTCATATGTCCGCTGTACTGGTGCAAGATGATGCTGTATTGCAGCAACAACGGCGGACTAGTGACACTACGATCGTTGACTGTCTTGAACACGTCTACAGTATTGTACAGCTTCTAAATCCTACAGCATATTTCGTATCCTCGTTACCCAGGTACCTCGCTATGCAATGAAAAGGAGTGGAGAATGCCACTGCCATGCAAAATTCTTAGCTGTCACCAAAGAAGTCGCTCAAGCTATCCAGCCATCCCCCTCCTCCTCCACCTTCGCCTCCGTCACCACCAGCACTCGGCGGTGGCGGGCCATTACCAGGTCCTCCTCCTCCGCCGCCGCCGCCCCATGGATCCTTGCTTTCGCCCCAAGGGTCTTGACCTTCGCCCCATACGTCTTCCTGTTGTCCACCCTGGCCAGGCTGCTGCGGTGGCTGATTGAAGTACGGATCGTTGTTCGTTGGACTCGCATCATCCGGCGGAGCCTGTGAGCCAGAAGCGCCCCTCTGCATAGCTTCATACGCGCCCACGCTTCCGGCACCGACCATACCGCCTTCTGCCATGCCTCCTGCACCAGCGACACCTCGTCCGGCAGCACCGGCAGCGCCCATGCCTTCTGCTGCCCCCACAGCGCCACCGGCTTCGGCTGCTCCACCTGCCGCGCCTGCACCTGCCCCTGCAGCTCCACCTGCCGCTCCACCTTCAGCTGCTCCTCCACCCATTGGCCAGAAGATAGGCATGAAGCCTCCGCCGCCTCCTACGTGCGAGTGTCGGGAGAAGTAGTCGAAGTCGATGCTGACGGCCGTCGCCAGCATTACAGCCCGTTGATCGAGTGTCATGGCTGTTGCGTCCTTCTCGTAGCGTCCGACCTCCTTGCCATCTGCAGATTCGAGGACGGACGATTGAGCGGCGGAATCCATGCGGAGAGCGTAGACACCGGTATCTGTGAAGATCTCACGTGCGAAGCCGCCAAAGTTGCGGTTGACGCTGCCGACGAGGCTTTGGTCTTCGCCGCGAAGGTTGAAGTCCCAGGAGAGAAGAGGCTCGTCAACGTGTGCGAATTGCACCATTCCTGCTTCGATGGCTTGTTCTGGTGCTTTGGCTTCGGTGAGGGCCTTGGTGTCAGACGTGGCCTTCTCGCCTGACTCAATTCGTGGAGTGCTTTGGTCGTCTGGAGCCGGCGCAAGGGGTCGATAGCTGAAGAGGTTGTACTTCCGTCTCCAGGCATGCCATTGCTGCTGTGCTTCACCAATAATTCGCATCTCCTCCAACTCCAACGGTGATACCTGAGCTACAGCTCCTTGGTTGACGACGGAGCTGGCACTTGTTTCTTGCAATGCTGTACTGGTCTCGGTGTTCTGATATCCTCCTTCAGGCACAGGATCGTAGATGCGTATCTTCGAGTTGATGTATGCGAACGGCCTGTGTATCCTCAACACCTCCCTCTCCTGCGCATCAAATATGTGCGTCGTGAAGCTCCTATGTGTCTTGAACATCTGCCTTGCCACTGCCGTGCCCAAGCCGTGATCTTTCTCTGCGATGTATCCGATCGTCTGCCCCTGTCCGTTCATGATGATGTATCTGTTCGCCTGCTCGAAGCCCATCATGATGTTCATGAACTCAATCTGTCGCTGGATGACCAGACTGCTGTTCCCCAGCAATGCCAGTGCAGGGTGGTCGGGTGGGAGGACACCATCTGGATCGTCTGGGATGCGGACCTCAGACACGAGATCTGACGAGTCGGACGTAGCGAGGGTGTTGGCGAGCTGTGTGTTGGGGCCAGGTTGCTGTGGTTCATGCTGTGGTATTTGATCTTGATGTTGTTGCAGCTGCTTGTTCTGGCCATCCTTCTCGGGCATGCTTGCCCATGGCCTCGAGCGAGGCGGCGGCTTCTGAACCCATCGCCGCTGTTGCTCGACTCGTTTGATGCTTCGTCGGGCAGATCCGGCGAGACTTGTCGATGATCTGGGAAGTCGCAGCGACCATCTGGCTGTCGACATTATGCTGTAGCTGTTTAGTGCATGTGAATGTATATATATATGTAGGACTCGAAGGTCAAGGATGACGATGGAATGAAACGCTAGCGCCGGCTCGGCTGCATAATTCTAGGCCCGGATCGTTCCTGCCAAATTCGTTCTTCCCCAGATTGAGCTTGCAGCAGCTCCAACATCGCCTTCGATCAATCCTGACTTTGATGACTGTGCATTGCCTGTGACACAACGCACAAAAGCTGCCTGCTGATACACCGGATTCTGGACATGACGTGATTGGAGCTGGCGCATTCTGGTGAAGTGTTGTGTTGACTGCCTCAAGGGAGAGCGAATAGCGAAAAGCTCAATCGCTGTTTCGCTGGCTGACACAGCTTCATTTACAGCTACTGATACCAAAGTGGGTGTCAATACTTCGTGCTCTCTATGGATATGAGGGCAACGGATGTCAATGAGGATTCCGCGGTATCCGCCACTGCTGCGCCAGCGTCGGAAACTTCCACGGTCGACTGCGAACCCATGGAGCAAAATATTGACCCGAAACTTGAACCGATACCAGCGAAGGAGCAGAATGACAGTCTGTTTGACGCCGCCACACCGGACGCGCCGAGACTCAACGGATGCGCCCTAGAGGAGCTTTTTCAGCCAGAACATGCGGCCATCAGTGCTGAGGTCCCGCCACATGCCAATGGTTATGCTGCTAGGCCTGAGGCCGCAAATGCAGTCGGCATTAGCACACCTGCATCCAAGAACGGGCCAGTGGAGGCTGCAGATGCCTTCAATTCGCCTGACGCTTCCGCAGCACCTCCAGACCCGGCTACCAAGCCCAAACGAGGGAAGCCAAAGAAGAAGAACAAGAACTACGCCATCATCCACAGCAAGCCTCTGCCATTGGACGTCCATCCATTGCCGGCCTTCCACCCCACAAACCCTATCTCATTGCTGAAGCTATGCTATTGCTGGCTGTCACAAATCTTGTCGCCGCCATCATCTCACCCACCATCACGATATCAAGGCTACTTCTCGCTGGAGACTCGCTCGGTCCATGTCACCAACCCTGCGCATATTCGGGCACTCTGGGAGATGGGCTTCTTTGGCAAGGGCGCGCTGTCTCGAAGTGAGCCGAGCTGGCTGGACAGGGCAAAAGCGAAGGCGCAGGAGCTGAGGAGTGGAGGAACGGCAGAGGAGGCCACGAATGCGCGGCGAGAAGAAAGGAGGTTGTTCAAGCTGGAGCGAGCGAGGTTGGAGAGGGAAAAGATTGAGAGGCAGAGGGCTGTTGAGGAGGGGAGGATGACTGCCGAGGAGGCTGCTGCGATTGAGGCGGCGCTGGAGGAGAAGGACGAGAGGGAGTCACGGAAGCCTGAGCAAAACGGCAAAGCGCCTGCATCGGACGGGACGCAAGTGCCCAACGGCATACCGCCAGCGCCTCGAGTTGTACGACATGTCAATGCAGCGCCAACGGATGACCTCCAGCCCGAAGAGCCTGACATCGCCAACGAAGAGCACCTGCAACTCACGCTTGAAGAAGCATTCTTTCTCTCCTACGGCCTCGGCGTCCTAGACATCTCGACGTTAGATTCATCGACATCGTCCTCAGACCTTCTCGGTCTCTTCGCCGCTCACGCCACCTTTCCGCCCTCATCACACCTGACCTCTATACCGCCCGACAACCCCTTCCTCCTCAACTACGTCGTCTACCATCATTTCCGCTCTCTCGGCTGGGTCGTTCGCTCAGGTCTGAAGTTCTCGTGCGACTATCTTCTCTACCAACGCGGCCCAGTCTTCAGCCATGCCGAGTTCGCTCTGCTCATCATCCCGTCATATAGTGACGCCTACTGGAAGACGAAAAGCGGCATGAAAGAGAGGCGGTGTAAGGAAAAAGACTGGTGGTGGCTGCATTGTGTCAATCGAGTGCAGAGTCAGGTCAAGAAGACGTTGGTGCTGGTTTATGTTGATGTGCCGGCACCGCGAGAGCCGGGCGAGGACGTCGGGGCCTTGTTGAGAGGATATAAGGTCAGGGAGTTCGTGCTCAGGCGGTGGATCGCTAATAGGAGTCGGGACTAAGCGTATATACCTTTCTACACACCTTTTGACCCTTGGCGACTCAGATACGGAGGATTGAGGTGCAGTCGCCGACTTCATTGATTAGGTGCCCAGTCCGCTCACATGAATCGCTTACAGAAGGCACGGAACGCCGGATTGACCATCGACTGTATCTCTCCATCATTCATGAACCAACAGAAGAAGCTCATATATCTCCTGCGAGCGTTCGTTCGCCCGGCCCAGATTGCCCTCTGCTCTGTCAAAGATTTCATTCCTCAGCTCTTGTCCTTCTTCGACCTCACCAGTGCATTCTCCGGCGTCGGCGCGTCAGAAGCCTTTGGCGCCTTCTCCTTGCTCGCCCTCACCATAGCATTCCCGTCAGATGGCGCTACTGAAGCTTTCGGAGCCTTACTGGAGCTGGACGAGTGCTTAGTAGGCGTCATAGCATTTTCCGGCGAAGGTGCAACGGGTACCTGATGTTTGGAGCTTGAGGTCTTGGCTCGCACCATAGCATTTTCTGATGATGGAGATCCGGAAGTCTTGGGTTTGCTGGAGCTCGAAGAGGACTTGGCACGCACCATCGCGTTGTCCGCTGACGGCGCCGCAGATGCCTGCGATTCACTCGAGCTTGGCAACGCCTGCTGAGGCTGCGAAATCTGACTTGGGTTGATCGGCATGTAGTACTGTGTGCCTGGGGCGTCAAATTGCTGTGACGCTGCGTACGCATCCCGAGAAGGAACTCCCACATCTGCTGGCGGTCCATTGGACTGCGTGATCCGAACCAATGTGTTCTCAAGCGTAGGAGCAACAGACTTTGGTGCAGTCGACTTCTTCGTTCGAACCATAGCATTATCGAGAGTAGGAGCGACAGAGGCCTTCGGCGTATCCGACTTCTTGGTCTGGACCATAGCATTTCCCTGGATTGGAGCCACAGATGATTTAGGCTCGGTCGACTTCTTGGTGTGAACCATAGCGTTTTCGGTCGTGGGAGCGACGGACGCTTTCGGCACTGTCGACTTCCTCGATCGGACCAAGCTATTGTCTGAGGTGGGCGCAACAGACTGCTTCACAGACGTAATGCTTGCGCGTACGATGCTGCTGTCCAATGCAGGAGCGACTGATGCTTTGGCCTTGGAAGTCGACGCCTTTCCCGGCTCCACCACCTCTTCAACCTCATATTGCACCTGCTGGCTCTCCCACGGCATCGACTGATGCGGCTGAGCTTCTTCCAGCTGCCTCTGCTCGTTCGAAGCCTGCGCAGTAGCATACTTGGACATCAGCCTGTGAATAGTCTTGTCTAACCCTTCCTCCACCATCCGCTGGATATCCTTAGCTGACGAGTTCTCCGGAATCTTTCCGACATACTTCTGCATCTTCTCAGCAGCAGAGACGAGATCCGCGGATCTGGCGACACCAGCCAGCTGCTCGCTCATCGAGCTTTGGATCAGAGCCTGGAAGTCGTCCCTACTCGGCTGCTTCTTGGCATGATCATCCAAGACCTTCTTCATCGCCTCCATATCAAACACCGCCAACGGACGCTGAGCAGCCTCCACCAGTTGCCTTTCATGACGCTGCGAAGCCTCGTCCTGTTGTTTTCGCAACTGCTCCAAATCTCGCTTCAGCTCGGCATTCTCCCGCTCTTTCTCCTGCTCTCGAACTCGACTCTGGTGCGTGCTCTGCTCATGCATTGCAGCCAAGCTTGCCTGCTGCTGCTGTATTTGTTGAAGCAAAGCTTCTTGGCGAGCATTATTGGCCTGAGAGGCATTTTGGACTTGTTGCTGAAGCGCTGCAATACTCTCTTCATGCAGCTGGCGGGTCATCGCATCTCTCTGCTCGAAGCGGATGCGGTCCTGCTCACGTTCGAACTCGCGCTGCTTCTGAGCCTGCTGCAGTCGCTCAACCTCGGCCGCTTCACGTTTGCGACTGTCTTCTTCGAACCTGAGCCTGTCCTGCTCCCACTCATATTCACGCTGCTGCTGATCCTGCCGCCGACGCTCAGCTTCCGCTGCCTCGCGCTTGCGGTTTTCCTCCTCCCATCGACGGCGCTCCTCTTCTCTAGCGGTTGTACCGTAGGCGGGTTGAGCAGGACTTGAAGATGACGACTGAGTCCAGCCAACCTGTTGCGGATTCGAGTGTTGATACTGCGGTGTGGCCGGTGACTGAGTATAAGTGATCTGCCGTGGCGCCGCGGACTGGTCGTAAATCCCTTGCTGCGGCGAATTTGCTTGTGGAGTCGACTGGGAACTCCAAGAAGCTTGCTGCCACTGGAAGCTCCGTGATGAGGGCTGCTGCGAGGCTTGCTGCAGCATGTTGTTCATATGCTGCATGCTCTGTTGCATATTCTGCTGGAAGCTTTGCTGCATCTGGTCAGGCTGCGCGAAAGGCTGCTGGGTGTAGCTCGATGCAGGCGCTATGGACAGCTGCTGTTGAGGCTCCTGTATCGGCGTAGATTGCTGAGGCGCTTGCCATGCTGATGTCTGGGCAGGCGTAGGACTATTGGAGCTCGTCGTTGTTCTCGTACTAGACTGGTAAACCCGAACACGCATCGTGCCTGAAGGAGTCATATTCCACTGATCGGGGAAGCCTGATGATCCAGACATGGTAGAATAGTCGGATGTGTTGTATGACCAAGAAGCCAGGTACAGGAGCAGTATGCAGTGGCAAGTTGAAGGTCGTGGTGGGCCAAAAGTACTGATGCGATGGCGGAGGACATGATGCAGGTAAGCAATGGTATATAAAGACGACCAATCAGCCACTGTTGCTTGCTCGTGGTGAGCAGAAACGACCAACAGCTGTACTCATACCGCAGCACAGTGACGGCAGGGCAAGCTTGCGCCTTTGTGGTTTAATCGCTCACGGCAGCACCTGACCAGAATGTATCGGCCTCACTGCCATGCACGAAAGTCCAGAGCATGGTCTGAAGCGAATGCCCGAGGGCCTTGTGCAAAAGGCGTTCAAGATCGCCATACAGCCATCACTACACACTCACAAGCTGTATCTGAAGCCTTTATTATCAAGTTCGGTCATATCTCTCATGCCATCCTCAATCGCAGCTTTCTCCTCCTCATCGCTCAGGCCGCCATTGGCAGCTAGCTCACGATCTCTCTTTTTATTGACCGACCACATGTACGCATATAAAGTGACGATAGACAGCAATTTGATCGTATACCCGACCAACATCGCGATGTAAGCCGAGTGGTAGCCTGGTGCTTCGCTCTCCTTGAATGTCTGCGGGCCAATAATGTTACCGACGCAGTATCCGATCTGTTTTGCCTCGTGTCAGTCACCGGGACATGTGCAGGCGTCAGGGAAGCAAGACCTACGAATAGTATAGCGCTCGTGAGCTGCTTCTTCGTCGTTCCGGCAATGTTTGAGGATATCATCGTCAAACTCATGCTGAATCCAAGACCCTGGAAGAAGCAGAGCCACAGCCCGACAAGCCGCGCCCACTTGTACTGACTGGGGATTGCGACAAGCATTGCAGCACCTGCAATGCATACACTATTGGCGAAGATCATCGTTGGGCATCGTAGATTCGGCTTCCAGGAACACACGATGCCTCCGCCGAGAATGGCTGCAAATTGAATCGCCCCACCCGGAATCTGTAGGTACTGAGATCCCAGTGTCCCGTATCCGAAACCTTTAATGATAAGTGAGGTGAAGCTAGTGATGGCTGAATTAGGCACTTGTGCACCGACAGCCATCACAAACAGGATCCACGTCTTTGGGTCGTAGAGGGTCTGTAACGCCTGGTGCTTGTTGAAATGATGATTCTTGATACCTTGTCTGTTGACAGCGACTCGTTCGACCGCGACAACTCTTTCGCGCTCGTTGAGAAACTTGGCAGATCCAGGACTGTCTGGCAATACCCACAGCGCCCACAGACCGGATGCAAGAGAGCAGGCGCCGAAGATCAAGAAGACGTACATCCATTTCGGCAGTCCAGTAGTAATATGACCAACAGCGTACCCAATCAAACTCCCAAACATCGTGGCAATACCATTCGTGCAATAGTATGCCTCAAGTCGTAGTGGCTGCTCTTTAGCTGTGTACCACATACCCATGACGAGGACGAATCCGGGGTTGACAATGGCCTCTGTGAATCCAAGGAAGAATCTGTTGATGGCAATACCGGCGAAGTTGTAGCAGGCTGGAGCCGTGATCTGAATGACACCCCAACATATCGTAGTCACGCCAAGGACTTTGCCGACCGGTAATTTTTGGAGCGCATAGCCGGAAGGTATCTGCGAGATCAGGTAGCCAAAGTAGAATATGCTGGATCTGTGGAAGAGAGTCAGCGAAATCCACTTCAAATGTTATGAGCCCTTCGACGTACAACCATGAGTATTCTTGGCCATGCAAGTGCGTGCCTTTCTGAAGTCCATAGACTGAAGCATAGTTCAAGCCGTTCTTGTCCAGGTATTGCAAGAGGTAGATAACAAAGAGGACCGGAATAATGCGAACGTCGATTTTCCGCAGCACTCGTTTAGCCTCCTTTGCATCTATCGCCTCAACAGCTCCCCTCTTGTAGAGCTCATAGTTGTCGTCAACATCGGAACCAGCACTTGTCGACAGCTCAGGTGAATGAGGCGTATGGTTGGTCACAGAGATGTCGTCGCCGCCAAAGTCTTTGGTTTGATAGCGAGGGTCGGACATCTTATAGACTCGCACTCAAAGTATGCAGATGGCACCAAGCAGAACGGAAGCAAAGGTCAAGTCAAGAGCGATCGGCGAAGGGTCAGCATCTTACATACTTTGGATGCCACGTGTGGGCCGCATTGTGCGGATGAAATGTGGATGAAGGCTCTTTCTCAACACACGCGGTCTGGCTCGTGGTACCGACGTACGCGCAGAGCTCCCGGCAAAAGTGAGAAGTCAGAGAGCCGACACGCGACGAGGGGTGATGCCATTGCGTTGGAGTGCTCCATCAGGTCGTTTGAGGCTTGAAGAAGTGTCTTCAATTGGCCCGTCGCTGGTCGTGTTGCGGTCGATCGGTTATGTCACACATTTTAGCTTTGATGGCGTGCTTCGGCGGATGGCCTTCGGGGGAACGATCGGAGTTAAGGCGAAGGTGGAGATGCTCCCAATGTTGCGAAGAGACTCTTCATCTTTCTTTCAGTGTCATCATAGGCAGTATCAAACGGCCGGAAAAGATGTCGTTGATGAGATGGCGCGGGTGCGAATGAGGAAGGAGCATCAAAGCAAATTTCTAACCGCCAAGAAGCCGCGCTCGCCATCAGCTCTTGCGTCTCCTGCTTCAACAGCTGAAAATACTGGACGATCGGGACTTTGCGTAGGCCGTACATACAGACAATTATTACTTGAACGATTTTCAATTCATACTACAGCAACCGGGAGCTGAGAACTGTTCCAGTGTGTGGTCTGGTCATTGCATTGTTCGATGAAAGGAACCAGACTAATCGGGCGGATACCTTCGAGGAGCTCGCAATCAAGCTCAGCACCACTTGGATTGGCTCCCACGGACATGAGTGCATTATCTTCACGCACAGACATTGAGACACTTTTTTGCGCGAATGTCTCACCCATGCAAACAGCCTCAGTCCACGTCGAATGCAGATCAGACATGTAACAAACACGAATGCTGATGGCGTTTCCAGAGAGCAAATCGATCCAGTGCTTGTCGCATATCAATCGTCAGATGCATTGACGTACTGTTGCAAAGCATCAGCGCGGCCTTCTCTGTCCGTTCTCGACTACGTCTCGATACCCTTCAGTCATTGTGGAGGCTATGTGTTATGATGCAAGCATTTTTGCTCCTTGCACCGGGAAAATTTATGTGTACGGAAACTTTGCAGACTGACATGGCGGTGGCAGGACCTAGAAGTCGACAGCTTTTCATCGGTGACGACCAAAATGATCTCGCCAAAGGTCCGGCGGCCAGACTGACAGATTGGGACATGGGCAAACGACTTCTTCTCGTTTCACTGCGCTCATATATATATTCGAGTTCTCCACGCCAATAAGTATAGATCCCAAAAATGCGGTCATGTGGCATTCTTACCACAACCCAGCATCTACACAAGCTTGAACCCGTCGACTGGAGCCACCGCCAAGTCGACATGTCTTCCCGTCAGCCAGTCGCTCGCTCAGTGCAGACAATCTCTGCGAAAAATACCTACATCGATTCGAACGGCAAGGCACAACTCAGAGCCCGCCAATCTCTGTTGAATGGCGGGAGGGCTCTGCAGACTGATCCTTTGCTGGACCTCATCACACGCGTTGTAGCCTCTTGGCTACCAGTGTGAAGACCGGCGAAGGCTCAATTCGCGGGACGGGTCTCGATCACTAACGACGAGGAAAAGCCAACAACTTTCTACGAAGCTTCTGTTTACCGTCTGCACCAGAAGAGTCACAGACCTCATGTCATTCCGCTAGGACATGCAGATCTGCTCAGCCATCCCACTTGAGCATTTATACTTGTCCTATCGCAGATTTCGATCAGTCGACATCAAACCTCAGCCAACGCCTATTCCGCCACATGGCCCTTGCTAAAGCCAACGATAGCCCACTGCTGCATCGAGGACACGAAATATCGCCAAGCATATCGAGCACATGCTCAGACACTTCTGCACGATACCTGATCACCGGCCGTGTCGTCCTCAGCACTTACGGAGCTGTCACACTCACAGGAGTGGCACCGGCTCCAGTCATGCGTGCCGAGCCTTGGTATGAAGCTGTGCGGCAACAAGACAGAGTGTGGAAGTGGTTTCCCGGCAATGGTACATTCACTCACCCGTCGAGATCGCAGCCTCTGCTAGGCTGCCGGCGTGAATGGCTTGCTTTTGCAGAAACACAGTGCCTTCACGACCGCAAGCCCGACCACCTGTATAAGCTGGTTGTCCTCCTGTCCCCAAATCTCAACAGACATTTTATCAACGTGCTTCTGCTACCAACTTCCTGACTGAACTGGAGATCCGCAACGACCATCAACATCAACAAGTCCCGCATCCACGCATACCGACGACGCCAGGCAATACTAGTCTCTTCTGCTATCAGCCCTTTGTCGACCCCGAACGTAAGAACAAAAGATTAACTAGCACACCTTGCCTCCGACTCAACCAACATCTCGCTCTATCCAGACCACTACGGCAGATGCAGCTTCCATCAATCGGAGTGGGAAAGCTCAGATCTATGTACGTCCATCCACCTTTCAAGGTGGTCGCGCTACACAGACATAGCCACTCTACCGTCTCATCACCTTGTCTTGGCATTGGATCGCGAGATCCAACTTGTCAGGAACCTCAAAACTAGCAAGGTCACACAGCGCGTTGGACGCGTGTCCATCGTCAATGAAGACGCAGAAACGATCTACGATGTCTTCGCGTACTACCCAGACGAAGAAGGTATGCACAAGTTTTTGCCACCCCAGAGAAAGAGGCTTGTCGTTTACAAGCAAGACCTCGACCCGAATCGAGGTGCTTTGCCTATCCAACAAGTCGAAGATGACGTGAAAGAGATACTAGCCCAAGCTGGAATTGTGGTCGGTCACGCCATTGGTAGCGACATCAAGGTGTTCAGCCCTGATGTCTGGACAGGTGTGACGACTTGAGACACACAACTTCATGAGCCGTACCGCAAGTACGGCAAGGGCAAGCAGCGTCTGCAAAAGCTTGTTATTTTTCCAGAGAAGGTCTTAGGCTGGAAGATCCAGGGCGAGGAGCACAGTAGTGTGGAGAATGCGCAAGCGACGATGCGCCTCTACAAGAAGATGGAGCGAGACATTGAGCAGGCGCAGCAAGGCTATGACTTGCAAACATTCCTGGACGTTGAGCAAGAAGACGGGGAGGGCGACTATGAAGAGGATGAAGAGGAGTCACTCGAGGATGAAGGTTGCGCTCCAGCATTGCCAGCTTCCGCCTTGCAGCCACCAACTTAGGCCGCCACCTTCTGGTCTATATCTTCTATGCGCATCAAGGAAGACCTCACTGCGACGACACAAGCGAAGGCAGCGAGTTTGGCTCAGGCCTCAAGCTCCAGTGCGAGCAGCCATGCTCACGGATGCTACGAACACTACTGTATCCTCGACTCCAGTCACATCGTCTGCGTCCGCAGCACGTAACGCAGGCGTCGATAGCGCGCGCAATACCATCGTGATAGATGCCTGGAAGGACTTCGAGCATGCGGCTGCTCGCATCCCGACTGCCGCTGTCTCCTCGATGTGTGGTGACAGCCCGCGCACGGCTTTGGACTTGTACGTATGCACCAAGATACCAAGTGTAAAGGTGGTCAGGCACGCAGCAATGGCCTTGCCGATGGCAGCGAAGGGCAGGGCGACTTAGGCCAAGATGACCATGGGGCATGGCATATCATTGGAAGGGAACATTTCACGTTGACTCTTCATGTAGCGATTCCGGGAAATGCGAGCATCGGCGGGTTCATTGCGGGCGTGGAGGGATGATACGAGAAATCCACCAAATTGGTGATTGTGCGTACGGAGAGGACGGAGATAATGGTTTGCAGGCTTGAGCAAATGTTGTGCAGAGGGCTCTACAGAAGCATCAAATTACACCTTGACCGACAAAACGTCATTGAAAGCGTAACTTCATGCACGGCAGGAAGGCAATACTTTAAGCGTCGGTATATTACGAAGATCGTCTTGTGTTTGGACACCTATCTTCAGACTGCTCTTTAGACCGAAGAACGGGCACCCCTATCCCATCTGGTTTGCGTTCCTGTTTGTAGGACGTCTGTAGCTTCTGAACCCACGTACCTCATACGACAATTCGCTTTTTCGCGCATATAGAGGTACAGACAGCCTTGAAGGACTATTACGTCGTTCAAGTGCAGTAATCTTGACAATATCTTTTTGGGCCTTGTTGCCAATTTGGATGTTGAGATCAAGCTTCACTTCTCTTACAACTTCCCCATTCTGCGGCTGGCGTCAAGACGGGCGTCGAATACCTCGAGGGTCAAGCTCGTACTCTCGATGGAGAACTAGGCGACGAAGGCGACCTGGACATCGTTCCAAGCAATATTGTTCCTCTTTGACTTTCAGCTCAAAGCATAAAGGACGAGTGGCCAGACAATCCGTATGGATAGCCTGAGAATCTTGATTAGTCTGTAGGGCGATCAACACCGTTCCAATGAGAACCCGGCGACCTGACACTGTAAACAGCCAGACTATTCACTAAGACTCCGATCCCACGAAGAAGAGCATCCAGATGCGAACGGTCACATACGTGGCCTGCATGCCGGCGAGGCTTGCCATTCACGAGCAGATGCCGCTGGGGCAGCAGGTACACCACCTTGTCGTGCGGCGTGTCCCCTTTCAGCGTTGGATGTCTCTTTCAATTCATACTGGTCTGGCGTCTAGCAAAGGTAAATCGACCACTGGCAGTGAGTCTGAGCCCTGGTGTTTCGTGGCTGTCGCAAACTCATAAGGACACCCGCCACAGCGAGACTGTGTAGCATCGTAGTCAGGACGCCCATCTTCCACTTGGTCGTGCCGACGCATGGGCGCTCAAGGTGCTAGGGTGCATATTCGAGCCTGGATGCAAGCGTGAATGTAAGCGAAGAATAGCAATCGACTTTGAGCGCACAAGCAGAGGTGACGCGAAGGTACGCCCTGGAGACAAGCGTGTGAAGGCAGAGCTGAGGGCTTGCAAGCAGGCTTGCGGACATCGAAATGCCTGACTGGCGACTTTGCAGCGATTCCCGACTCTGGCATTTGGTCTCGAGGTTCGAAGGGTTTCTGCACTGCGCCAGACAGGAGAACGCTTCGCTGCCTACCTTAGTGGTCAGCCTGTCCGTTTGTGGATGTGTCTGCACCAAATGCAGTCAGGATCGTCAACTCAGAAAGCACGCCTTATTTCCACTTCATGAGTGTCCCAAGATGCCAATGAAAGCGATTCCGATTACCAAGTTAGTATCTTGGCGCGAATCTTATTTCGACCTCACTCAGCCTGCAGACCAGGGTTCCGGTCACCGTCATGTTCACTTACTCTCGACCAACGGACTGCCTTTACAACTTTACCTGCTTGATGCAGCTCAGCATCCACCGACCGGTGGCCAAGAAAACCCAAGAAAACTTCAAAGGCCGCCAAAGAGTTGGTCATTGCCCGTGTGCAGCAATCGTACCGTGCTATACGTGCCTGGTGTCACCAAATGTTCATCTTGTAGAAGATTGAACGAGCATCTCCGTCGAGGATCCGTCAATGCTAGACATGGGTACTGCAGTAACTCAACACAATAGCTGATATGTCGCCCTGCAGATCCCAAGGCAGGATGTTCCGGACAAGAGAACGTGCACATGGTAACATTTGTCCTGGATATTCGCAAAGAAAGAGCTGGCCATCGTCTATGGCGTGCTTGGGGTTGCTATGATTTTGCTGCCGATCACCTCTCACCTAATTCCTGGCCTAAACCTTAGCATTGCGTCGTAGTAGGGAATACAGCGCCACACGCACAAACAAATCACAGAGGAGAGTTGCTATGCTGACCAAGAATAGTGACGATGCTACACACCGCAGAAATATCACCGGCTGCTTGGACAAGCGGTTGCACTGCACAGCCCACACCAATGCCACTAGCCGCAGTCCATCATTGGACTATGAAGGAAAGCCATTCGATTCTTCGGCAACAAGACATGACGATACCTTTCTAGCATCACCTGAGCACGTTGTGGTGATCAATCCGCAATTGGAATACTTTGCGCTTGCCTCCCTCGGTGCACACCACTGGTGCACGCCATAGTCAAGGTCTCGGAGGCAAGGTCAGGATGATATGTCGGCATGCAACAACGCAGAAATCGAGTCAAAAAAAGGCGCTCGCCAACGTTGCTCTGACGGCTGCCATGAGATTCTAGCTCAGACGGTGTTGCTCATGGAAATTCTTGCTGATGATGATTGGCCACTGAACCTATACGTTGTCCGTTGAAATTACAGCAGTCGCTTCGATCGGCTTTGCGGCGCTAAGCAGGCGGCTCTGAGTTTCACGCGTACAGACGATCGACAAGCACACCATGCTCTAGCAACCTCTTTGTGCACAGCAAGGCTTCGTTCGATGCAACGTTGGCAGAGGATCGACACCAGTTCCACACCTCCACGAGGTATTCACGGAGCCATGAGGAAGACCGTGAAGTATCAACTGGAGACCGGAGTTGTTGCCCCCACCCGAGCGGATGGCACACTTCCATCAGCTTTTATGAGCTCGTCAACGTGAGGATGGCGTGCTTCGAAAGAACTCACTCAGTGGGCGACATCACCGATTACGCAGCAACATCACATTGACGAGGTACCGAAAGGGACCCTCGAGTGAGCACATATAAAGAACTTCTCCTTCCCAGATGCTCATGCTCGGGACACCCACCATCAGATCTACCTTCAACGCTCAAGATGCGCTACTCTCTCATCCTTGCCGCGGCCTCCACGGCGGCAGCTTTCTGCCCTATGGCGGAGCTGACCAAGCGTGGCCTTGCACCTGAAGACATGAAGAAGGAGTACCTCGCCGGACGCGGTCTCGGTCACCCAGGCCAGAAGCGCCAGGACAACCCACCACCAATCCACGACCCGATCTCCGGCGTTCTTTCTCCCCTTGGGCTTGGTAGCCTGACTCCACGATCGCCTCGCTCAGCCAAACACAACACTGCCATCGAGGACCACATCCGCTCCCGCCTTGAGGAGCGCGATGAGGATGTCAATATCGATGCTAAGATCTTGACTCCTAAGGCGCACAAGCGTCACGTCGAGGAGCGCGGTCTCCTAGGTGGCATCCTTGCTCCGCTCACCGGTCCATTGGCAGCTGTTGATCTGCCGACGCCACAGGACTCTGGCTTGAAGGCTATCCCTGGCACCGATCCGGACCACCAGTACCAGGCTCCTGGTCCGACTGATGTGCGAGGCCTTTGCCCCACGCTGAACACATTGGCCAACCACGGTTACTTGTCTCGTGACGGCATCACCTCGTTCGCTGAGGTAAGTCAAAAGATTTGGCCACATAAGTTACAATACTAACGTCCACATGTCCAGGCCGCCAACGCCATCCAAGAAGCCTACTCCATGTCCTTCGACATCGCCGTCTTCCTCTCCGCCCTCGGTCTGCTCGCCGGCGGCGACATCCCAACCGGCAAATACTCCATCGGCGGCCAAGACTCTCGTGTCCCCGACACCCTCGGCCAGCAGGTCTACGGCATCGACCGCCACGGCCTCTTCGAGATCGACGCCTCCATCTCCCGTGGCGACAGATACTTCGGCGACAACCACTCCTTCAACATCACTCGCTGGAACAAGCTCGTCGATGACGCCAACACCCACGGCGATGGTCTCTTCAACACCGATGCCGTTAAGAACAATGCTGCCGATCAGGTCGAGGCCTCGCGTGCGGACAACCCGGAGTTCACTATGGGCGGCAATTTTGCTGTTATCTACGCTACACGTGCCCTTCTCACTAGACCGCTGGCGAACGGTACGGAGCCGAACACGCCTGACTTCCAGAACATTGCTCCATTCTACCTCAACGAGACGTTCCCGAAGGACTGGTACCGTATTCCGAACTCCTACTCTCTCGTCGACCTCCTCGGCGATATCGGCGACTTCTTCCTCTTCAAGCCACAGCCCCTCGGTCGCAACTACAACGGCGCCTTCGTGCCCCTCAACATCAGCATCCCGCAGGCTCCAGCTCAGATTGGCTGCTTGGGCGCCTCACTGCTGGCGTCTGCTGCTCCCGATGAGGCGGAGGAGGTCGTGCAGGCGGTGAATGCACTCAAGGACCAGATCTTCGTGCCAGTGCTCGGAGCGGCTTCTTGCAATATTGCGGACTACGAGGCGACTGGTGGTGATGCCTACTACGAGTCTAGCGATGAGGATGTCGCTGGTGGTAGTGGAAGTGGGATCACATACCTTGGGGAGTGGGACTCGCAGACTGAGAAGCCTAGTGGGCTTTCGTCTGGACAGCAGCTTCGTCGTCGGGGCAGCTTTGCTCGCTTCGCTGCTTAGAGTGGACCGTTGGACGGGATGTAGAGTGTGATCGTGTGCGACGGAACTCATAGACGGAGGAATTAGGTATGAAATGTCAGCCAGTTGACATGATACTGTAGTATTTCATGGGTGTAATACAGGTCTGAGATTTGTTGCGACTTTTACATCACCATCTCCCAGCCACTGCTGCCTCTCCTAACACAGCTGCGTTCCTCCTTGCTCTCAATCTGAAGTCGCACACTCCACAATTGCCTCCCTCCCTCCTTCCCTCCTCTCACCTGTTCCCTACCCATTCCACTTCTCCCGCAGCAGGGGGGCAAACAAACCTTCCACGTCCTTCTCACCACACAAAGCGCCTTTCCACCCGAGCATCACCATCGAACAAATCGATCCAACCAAGCAGTCAAGCAACGAACCAACACTCCCACCCGCCAACTCCAGACCCCAATGTAACCTCAAGCTCCGCACTGGATCATCACAAACACTCATCAGCACCTTGCAATTTTCTCCAACAAAAGAAGAAAAAGCAAAAAGGGAACCTACACAATAAGCATCCAAATCATAGCTCTCGCCATTCGTCTCGCGCTCGCAACCCTGGCCCGCTTCGAGGCCTAGCGTTGAGCCTTTAGGGCACTGTATACACGATTCTCGTCAGCTCATTCAAAACAGCGAATCAGTCGCTGATTTCAGACTGGGAGGGAGAGCGGAGGGGTCGTACCACCCATTCTCGCGGCTTGCCGTGGATGGCCCAGTCGGCGCAGTTGGGGCTGTTGCCGCTGAGTCGGTTGCATTGTTGGGCGGAGGCGAGGGAGCAGAGGAGGGAGAGGAGGGGAAGGAGGAGGGGTTGCATGGTTTCTATTTTTTTCGTTTGGGGATTGGGTTGCGGTAGTGGTAGGAAGGGAGGATGGAGAGAATGGTGGTACGGAGGTGCGAGGGATGATTGAAGCCTTTTAACAGGATTTTGCTTTCGCTTCTTCTTCTTCTTCTTCTTCTGATGGCACCACTCGAAGTTTGAAAGTGAGCAGCAGAGCTTGATGCACTTGTCTCAGTGCTAGGGACTAGGTTGGTTACAAGCTCCTATCGTCGTGATCGCAAGAATCACACCAACGGGTGAAGTCCAGCCGAGAACGCCAATCGATGGAGTGAATGAGAGACATGGAAACGTTCTAGCCTTCTAGGAGGTCTGCAGTCTAGGTCTGAGACACCCTATGGCGCTATAAAGCCACGGTCCACAGGGTCTTACCACCTTCGATGCACGTGGGGTCTTTGCAAGACGCTAGAGTAACATGAACATGAGAGTGTCAAACAACACTTACGATGCACATTCGAGATGGTAAGACTCCGTAGACCTGGCCCGATTTCCTGCACGGGCTGGACTTCCTTTCCGAAGACACGATTTTCGGCTGCCGAACGCCTATGTCGTGTTTTGGCCGGATTGCAGCAAAGAAGATTGTAGGATATATTTTTATCAAAGCGGGTACATAAGTACGTACGGCCATAGGTCACAGAGAACAGAGGATCCCGTCCGCTCTCCTGTACTTAAGCTGTGGACCGGTGGATCAGTACTACGGTGGGTGACCACGTGGGAATCCCCACTGCTGTACGTTTTTGCTTTTGCTCTGCGCGAAGCCATGCGCTCACGCTTCGGAGGCTAGGGTTGTTTGAGGCGTTGCTGCACTCAAGATATTTTTGCAACTGGAGAAAGACAGTAGGTTCGGCCGATGTCCATGATTGGGATGCCGTGGTGCAAGCATGGTGATGGCAGCGACAGGTGGAGTGCTGCGTTGCTGAGGAAGGAGTAGATTATAGTACGTGGCTGTCAAAGCAGATCTCGTGATGATTTCGCAGTCCTCACTCGACGGAGCGAATGAGCTAAGCGCACCAAGGGCCACTCTCATCTCATCGCCTCCGCCAGCTCCTCCTCGAGCATCTCCTGCATCCCTCCTGGCACGGCGTCAAGCAGCTGCAATTCCGCCTTCACGCCCAACATCAACATTCTCTGCAACTCGATCCTCACACTATCCTCGCTTTCGCGCTCAAGCATCTTCACTGCCTTCCGTCGATCTCTCGCTGTCAGCATCAGCAAGGCTTGCTCCGCAGTCGCGTTCTCGATCCGGAGGGAGACGTGTTTGCTGCGAAGGCCCAGATGCTTGATCTGAGGAACGACGAGGTCGGCGTTTTCGTGAGCAAGGGCATTGGAACCGTTTTTGTAGACAGATAGGATGGCAAGACCATCGGGATCGAAGTCCATGAGGGCGTGCACCTGTGTGACGGTTATCAGTCCTGAGTGCGAGATGAGCAAGAAGAGACGTGGCAAGGTTCGCAAGGGTGAGGTGTGATGTAGAGACTCACTGGCGGCGAAGCAAAACCATTCTGTGGCGACGGCGTACTGATGTACCGCAATAGCGCTCTGGTGGCGATGTCTGGATATCCTTTGCCAGTAATGATCACACCCTCGGACTCGATTCGCTGCCAGAATGGCGAGGCGGCGAGGGACCGGAAGCTGGCTTCCTTTTCGATCACCAAGATCCATTTGACAGCCTTCATATTGACGGAAAGTACGTCTCGTAGGTTCGGCAACAGAATGCCTTCTCGATCAGCTCGGGCATCAACGGTCGAGCCGTCTCTTCGGCAGATGCTAAAAGCGCCGGCAACGAGGCCTTTGGCAACAGCTGTGATGTTGAGAGCGGAGCGAGGAACACCGAACGTGAAGGCGATGTCGTCGACGTAGCGGTCAACGTGAGACTGTGAGCCGAAGAGAGCTGGGTCTCGGTAGTAGATGTCTCTGCGTATCAGTCAGTGGGCCGGCATGAGTATGGGACTGGGCTGGATATATGCCGCTTGGACAGCGTGACTTCGGAACGTAAAGCCTCATGAACAAATTCGAGAATGCGGACCACGACGGCTGGACAAGAATCAGCTAGGTCCATCAATATTGGGGCGGCGCATGTACTAAATCGCCAGGCTTCGTCTGCAGTCTTGCCCGGGAAGCAGATACGTCGTGACTTTGCTTCAGCCCAGCGTTCAGCAGGCGTCTTCTGCAGGACAGAGCCATTGCCTAGAGGCGCTCGCTGCTTGAGCGTAACGCATAGCTCCTTTCCATTGTTGAGCAATGCTTTGGCGATCGTCTCGAAAACATGTTCGATCTTGTCAATGACGGCCGTTTGTAGACTTGGCTCGGCAGGTGTATCTGCTGGTGGCTTCTCAGCGGCATTGTTGTCTGAGAGTAGATTTGCTGTGCTTTTAGAGCAGCTCTTAGCATGTCCTCGATAGCCAGGTGCATGTGCGTCGTGGATTATCGCTGTGCTCTCGCCGTCGACCTCGCCGAGGAGCATGTCATCGTCATCACATGTAAGGTCAGCAGCTGTGGCAGTCAGTGACTCTTGGGAGAAGTCTTGAGCGATGTCGCCTCCACCAAAGAGGTCTTCAAATTCGTCTTGGTCCATATTGACCTTTGTGACGGTAGCGGTGAGGACAGGAGAGTGCATGTGAGTGAGGAACAGAAGTGGAAGTGGACCCTGGAACACTAGCGTGTTTTCGCGCGTTTGGGGGAGCCCGACGCGTTCCTGCCTCCAGACTCCAATGACTGACTGCCTATATGCCGCACTGCACTTGCCTGAAGACGCGACACCGCACAGTTGATACAATGGAAGACATAGATTCGTCGCCCGTCGCAGTTGCCTCACCAAATCCACTCAAACGCGCCGCACCAGAAGAGCAGACACCCGGCAAGAAGCCACTCAACTTGAAGGGCAGTCAGTTCGTGATGCCTACACCGCCAGATACCGAGGAGTCGAGCAATGCCAGCCCAGACGCGACCACGACACAACAGCGCGCGGGCTCGCCAGCGTTGAGCATCTCGACTCTTAGTAGCGTCGACTTGGCATCGATGCATGGAGCGCCCAACGCGACTACACCGGCCGGAACAGCCTCAGACACCAAGCCGCCACCAGCGAAGAGACGGAAGCTGACGCCGTCGGAGAAGCTGGAGAAGCAGCGGGAGAAGGAGGCGAAGGAGAAGGAAAGAGCGGAGAAGAAGGCGCAGAGGGAAGAGGAGCAACGCGTCAAGGACGAAGAGAAGCGCGTGCGGGATGAGGAGAAACGGCGGAAGGCGGAGGAAAAGGAGGCAAAAAAGCGCGAGAAGGAGTTGGAGGAGCAGCGTAAGGAGGAGGCCAAGATGAAGAAGGAGCGGTCACAGATGAGACTGGGCGCTTTCTTTGGCGCGAAACCTGCGACGCCGGCCAAGTCTCCACTCGGTGGCACTCCAACCCTCGCCGACACTGCTAGGCGCAAGTCGTTGAGTCTGGAGCCATACGACGCCGTCGCAGACCAGATCCGGCACTCCCAGTCGCCTTCCAAAGGTTCGCAGCCAGAGGTGCAGGCAGAGCAGAAGCCTGTGACGCCAGCAAAGCCGAGCATCTCTGACTATCGCAAGTACTTCCTGCCTTACGAGCTGCCGAACCACACAACGCTTGCTCAAACGTATCGCATACCGAATCCCGACGATCTAGCGTACTGGCAGGGAGCCTTCGACGACGAGATCAAGGACCCCAGCTTCCGCGAGAAGATCGACCTTGGCCTGCTGGAACCAACCGCAGAAGTCGATACCATGTTCCGAGTCGATAGTGGCTCCCGGCGCGGTATTCCTCAGCCCAGCCTTCGAGCGCTGGTAGATGAGATTCAGGGCACCTCCACCACGCCAATCGACTTGACAGACGAGACCCCCGCTTCGTCCCAGCCAGCGATCCAAAGACTTCAGAACGTGACGAGACGACACATTCATTTCTATGAAGATGTACGGCCGGCGTACTTTGGCACTTACACGCAGATCAGATCGCCACGAGCCGCAAGAAAGATTATGCTTAACCCGTTCAGCAGAGCAAGAACGGACACGAATTACGACTACGACTCCGAAGCAGAGTGGGAGGAGCCTGAGGAAGGCGAAGAGCTGCTTGGTGATGAGGACGACGAGGCAGATTCTGTGGGCGAAGCAGACGATATGGACGGGTTTTTGGACGACGAAGAGGATGCGTTGAAGAATCGGCGGAAGATGATTACTGGCGATTTGCAACCTACGAGTACGGGCCTGTGCTGGGAGGATGAGAAGAATCATGTTGTGCAGAGTATCGAGGGAGAAGAGTTCTTGGGCACGCCGAAAGAAATGAAAGGTCAGTCAATATGTCGGCTTGTTGCAGGCTGCTCGATTGCAGGACATCGTGGATACATCTCGCTTCTTGCCTCGTCGATGCATCTTTGACCATCAAACGCTGACACTTTTCCTCAGGTATGGCCATAGGCTTTCTGCTCCCCGACTTCAAAGGCTGCACAATCGACCCTTTCTCCACATCCTACTGGGTTAACGACATGGCACCGCCTGGTCTTCCGATCGCCGACGCGCCATCACGGCCGCCTTTGCAAGAACGCCACAGCAATGCTTCGCTCAGCCAGTCATTGAAAGGTGCTGCTGAGGGCGAGAAAGGACCCATCACTGCGATTGCTACCCAGAGAACTCAGGAAGCAAGCCAGAGTACCCCAGGCGCCAAGCGCGGACCGAGAGGTCAACCGAAGACACTGTCGAAGGAAGATTTGGACGAGTTCAAGGAAGCTGTTGTTGGAAGCAATTTGAAGAAGTTGGAGTTGCAGAAGGCGCTGAAAGCGAGGTAAGCACCGATATTTTCATCATACCCCTGCTTGACATCGGAATAGGCTGACGTGAATGTTGTAGATTCCCCAAGATGACCATCGACTCCATCAAAGAGACCTTGAGCACGCAATTCGCATTGCTGGGCGCAGGCAAGGAGAAGAAGTGGGCATTCGTCACGACTTCGTGAATTTGTTGACGAGGCTGCAACACCATACAACGCTGCGCAAGCATACTGATAGACATGTTGAAGCGACACGCACAGCGATACCGTGTTTGAAAATATAGATGAGATGCATGAATCGTGGCATTCTGAAGCGGAAAGTGGCGTGGAAGATGAGATGGGGCATAACCAATTCGCATGCCAAAAGCGGCATTCTAGTCTCATGATATACTCGTCGTGAAGACATCTGCTTTGCCTCGTACTGTCGATTTCGTACTTATTTTGCATTCGCTAATGGTTTCGCAGCCGCAGAAAACTGTGAAGAATAACCGCAACAGGCAACAACAAGTCTTACACCAACCGATTAATCATGACCAAGCGGATACGGGTTCCCAGCTTCCATGACTCGCAAGCAACTCTTATTCTGTTTAGTCCTAAGGGGCCACTGAACATACGACGGCGACAGACGATTTCCGTCCGGGACCTCCTCCCTGACACACTACCAATCTGCCATCGACCTAGGGTTACGGAAGGAAACTTCCGTCGACAGCCCAGGCCCTCACTCTTTTGGCCCGACTTCTTCTGCTCTGGATTGCGCGGTCGAGTTCTTGCTATATTGAGGGCAAGAACACGGGCTGAATCAAAGGAAAATGACACTGCCTTCCTCCATCATACTCTAGGGGATGGCAAGTGTGATATTATTATCATCGGGATTTCGTTTATTTCCAACAGCGAAGAATTCTCTCCTCTTTTCTCGTGACATACCATCGAAGCTTCAAATCTGCTTTTTCTTTGCAAGCAGCTCATCAAGACAAAAAACAAAAAAGGAAAAAAGAAAGAGCATTTGGATCGTTGTTGACTGTTGCCTATCATTGGGCGTCCGTCAGCCATCCTCTCCATTCCATCCGACCGTCGTAAAGACCAAACAAGCACACAGTATGCACCTACCTTCTTCGCTCCACACCCACGCAACGTCCTCCCGGAATAGAAATCGGAGGTTACCTTCAAGATGGCTAAGTGATGACGCAAATACCGCCTTCGCCGCAGTATCCTGTCAAGTCGCACGGCGCATCGGGGAACCCGGGGTTCGATTTCTGTTGCGTAGCGGTTTTGTGTCAGAGGTGCATGCAAGTGGGATGGGTGTTTGGTTGGGGGGAGAAGCTTACTGCCTTGCAATCGCCTTGTCGACCGATGGGTTTTCCGTCGCAGCCTTCGCAGTAGACTTCGGACAGAGCGGTAGGGAGGGTGGCGATGAGGAGGGTGATGATGGTGGTTGTTGTGAGGGAGTTGAAGAGCTGCATGGTAGAATTGATTTGGGGTTTGTTTTTGGCTATGGATCTTCTTTCACGTTGTTGTTGGGTGTGGCAGGTTTGCAAGAGTTGTGTGTGTGGCAGGTCTGCAAGATCGAGGAGTTGAGTTGATAAGAATTGGTTATTTGCTGCGGACACTTGTTACTCGCAGCTCTTTTTTAAAGCATGTACAGACCATAGGGATGCAGCGTGTGACCTACTGATGTTATATAGCTCCGGGCTGCTACGGAGAGGACAGCTATAGCTCAAGTATCTTGGCCTTCGTGGCAACGAGCAACACGGGGACCTCATTGCTCGGAAATCTCGCGACTTGAGTCTGCGCGTCTGCTCGCTTTCCGACATAGCTATAGCTTCCGCCAACCTCGTTGAGACAAAGTTCTTTTTGCGAAGCTGATGATTAGGTCACAAGTCTGCCAACCGGGAATCAATGGGCTTGACGGGCTTCGAGGCCGTGAAACACCTTAGCATATCATCCCGGATGCTGGTGTCGATCAGCTCAGCTGCATTTGACTTCGCAATCGGCGTCGATGAGAGCACGTTCGAGCGATCGTCCAGTAATGCAAGCGCATAAGAGGCACTTGAATGCATGGCGATCAAGATGTCAGGTGATAGAGACCGATCGTAAAGATGATGATCACTTTGTCGACAAAGCACTTCGGCGGAGGCAGTTGAGGTCTGATCATCGAGAGTGGTGGTTTGATGGCGAGATTGGTGAGAGGGAGTCTGGATGCTTCTGGTGAGAGTGTTTCTACAGGGGGCCGAGCTCTAGTTTGAAGATGTCAACTCTGATACCTTGAAGCCAACCAACTCATCATGCTCGGTACCACATACATACTCTCTACTCCAACGACAGAACCCTTGCCGCATCAATCCAGAGCGCCTCGCTAAATCTATCATGTACGTACTCATACAGTACTCCAGCCATCATTAAGCATACACGCCCACCATGCAAAAGCATTTTCACAACGCCAAAAAACCAAAGCTGCCGTATCAAATTTTCCACTTCACCTCATCATATAGCCTCCCATTCAGCAAAGACACACCATCTTGCACTCCTGTCCGCCAACACCAGGCCTCTCCACGTTCCTGTCTCTCCGATCTTAATGACCGTCTCCCAGCTCGTCGTTAGACCGTCATCCTCAGCACCACCAGCGCGACTCGTGTGCTCCACCTTGCGCGTTAAACGGATGATTTTCTGGCTGGGCGTCTGGATAGCCAATTTGGCTGGTTTCTGTTGAGCTGCAGTCATTGGCTGGCCGGCATTCGACGAGGAGTATTCCGAGCCGGATTGGGACATCGAAGCCGAGACCATGGACATAGCGCTGGTAGGGCGCGCGTAAGGGTTAGGAGTGCTGTTCGAGGTGCCCCAGGTATCTGGCGTGAAGCGAGAGAGTGAGGAAGGATGTTGCCGGACGCAGAACACGAAAGTGTTGTTCAAAGTCAAGCGAGCGCACTGCGGTTGAACGACGTATAGGTCGTGACGTTGAGCATGAGGTGTCGGATGCCGAGTGTGGAAGTCGTAGGGAGGATTCTGGCCGGTATGCGAAAGTGGAATAGCAACAGCTAGCGAGTGTGGATTGTCCTTGACAGAGTGCATCAGCCCACGCTTGCCAGCATAGATCTTCAGCACGCCTTGACTGCTCTCCTCGCTAGGTAACAGAGCCTTGACGGTGATGCGCTTGCGACCTCCGACCCACTCGGCCTGTGCAAAGGCACGTTTCTTGACAACATCGCCACTTTCGAAGAAGTCGCCGTCAGCGTCCTGCGCAAATGCACGAGCTTCGGTCTCAGCAATACACTCGACGTCTTCTGGCACGTTAAGATGAACGTGTGCCATCTCTAAATTCTCAAGGTGTTGCATTGCCGTATCAAATTCAGATAGCTCCACAGTGTTTTTGAAATACGCCGGGCAAGCGCACGGCAGCGTCACCAGTATTTCGTGGCTGACGGGCGGCACAATGTGTTGCTGTTCTGGCAGAAGTGGGATATGTGTGTAGCAGATCTCGGACGGCCTCGCCAGGAAGTACCACGATTCTGCAGTCTGGCTGCTGGCGCTGCTGTACAGGCCTCTACATGGATTGGTCGGACTGGCAAGCGAACAGTCCATGATGCGCCATTCGCCGTCGACAATCACCGCATTCCACCAGTGATTCGGCCGAGCAATAGTGTCAAGGTCCAACACTTCGCCTGGGGACTTCAGATAGCCATGTACTTCTTCCGCGTACATGCCTTCAGCAATGCACATCTCGCGGACCAACATGGCAATTTCTTGGCTGCATCCGCGTTTGGTAGAGATAACACGCCTGGTGTCGAGCTGCCCCTCGTAGTCCTCTTCCCAGGTGATGCGTTCGGCGACCCATGTGAAGATGGCGCGCAGACGCTGCACGTCTCCTCCCGACCTATATGGCCGACATATGTGATTGTGCGCCAGAGCCGTTGCGGTGATGCCAGGCTGTACGCTCTGGATGAAGCGTGTACTTTTGTCGACCAGTGCCAAGCTTGCTGTATTGAAGTCAGTGGGTTCGGTGACAGGAAGCCCATCAACGCCTTCGTCACCATCGGCAAACTCATGTAATTGATCGATCGGTCGTAAAGCTGGAAGGTCCAGCATCTCGCACCTCTCGCTTCTATCGTTCCGCTCTCTACGGCTCAAAGAGTTCGACCGATTGACATCACGCCGTACCTGCATCCAGTCGCCTCCGCCACCTAGCCCCATACTCGCAGCGGGATTCATGCCAAAAGCCGATCCAGGCCTCGAGGCTGTGCCGCCCGCAATGGCAGTGGGACAATTGCCACCAAATAGACTCTTCGTCGGGCTAGCGCTACCTGCTCGGCTTGCCGGGCGACTCGTAGTACTGATCGTTGACCGCGCAGTAGCAGCACCAGTCCTCGCCGTAGTCTTTGCCGAATCAATCATCTTTCTGAAAAACCCAGACTTTCTCGCCTTAGGAGCACTCAGCCCGCCGAGCACTCCAGCGGTCTCCATCGGATCCTTAGTCCAGTCGGCAATGGGTGTGATGACAGGCTGATTGTAAGATGCATGGCTCTCGTGATAGCTTGGACCAGAACCACCCGAGCTTTCACTTGCCGCCATACTACGCGAGCTAGAACTTATGTCGTTCATAGACTTGTTGTTACCAAGCATAATGCCTCGATGCTGACTCTTCTGGCTACCGAGACCGAACTTCCGACGAGCCAAACTACCAGCACTGGTGGCGCTGAAGCCTCCGGCGGAGTATCCAGACATGATGGTCCTACTAGTAAGCTGCGTGCTGGTACTGCTCTGCGTAGCGGAAGACGACTCGGTTGAGTTCGTGACATTCGTCTTTGTAGTGTACGTACGACCAAGCTCATAGGCAGATTTGCGCGCTTTCAGGCTTGGATGCTTTCGCTGGGAGTGAAGGGCCCTGCTATGTGTCGATTCGTGACTCGAATTACTGCTGGCTGTCTCGGGCCTACGCGCCCCATTGGCAGGCGTGAATTGTGTGCCCTTCATTGGTGGTTGTGGAGGCATATCCGAAGTCTGTGACATTTTTGATTGTTGATGCCGCAGTTGTCGCTCCATGCGCGAGACATAATTGCTCAGCTGTGGTGGATCATTTTGCGACGGAGCTTGAGCCGACATTTCATCCTCACCGTCATACAGGTCTCGAGGCGCGAAGCCAAGGGAAGACTGTGCGCGCTGACTTTGCATCTGCGATCTGGTCCGAACCAGCTCGAACTCATCAGGCGACCAGATTCCGGCCGGCGTTTTTGGCCTTCCAGGCGCGTCGGACTCATTGATCTCGCTGGAGTCTTGATACATGCTCATGTCTTGTAGAGACGACATCACGTCGTTCATAGCCTCTCGCAGCGGCGATGGGGTCATATGGCTGCCAGACCCTCCCGGAGAGCCTTGCACGGGCGTTCGAGTTCCACCGCGAGCATACGGGTCGTAGCCGCCTTGCGTGTCCACTGACGGCACTCGGCTTGCTTGGTACGCGACTCTATGGGCAGGCGGTGGTGGCGGCGGTGGCGAGTCCTCTTCCCTTTCATCTTCGTTCTCGTACGGCGCAGGTGACGGTGCTCTGTAGTCCCGATATCCGAATGAGGGCGCGGGCGATGGTGCGCGAGATACATGATACTGCTGCTGGTAGGGGTTCGGCGAAGGCTGTCTAGATGCAGGCAGCAGCTGAGGATAGGCTGAGCCGTCTTGATACGTCGTCGGTAACGGAGAACGCGGTCTTGAAGGTGCAGGAGAGGGTGCACGGTACCCAGGTTGTGGTGAAGCGGCTCTGTACATTGGCTGAGGAGATGGTGCCCGGTAGACGCTGTTCCGCGGGGCAGGCGGGTAGTCTGGCGTAGGAGTAGGTGATGCGGAAGCTCCTGCTCTCACCGAATACTGTGGACTCGGCGCTCTTGACGGATTCCTAGAGTGCATCCGTCTTGGCGGTGGAGCTGGTATGCGAGGCTCCATATCTTGCTGGGTTATTGCTGCCCCGCCCTGCTTCTTCAACGTGCTCGTTGGCGCCTGCGCCGTCTTCATGCTTGAGTATGGCCGAAACTTGCTCTTCTTAGGCTTCTCCTTGTCGCTTTCTGGTGTACCCTCCTTGCTGCCTCCCACCACTCCTCGCGGCCCGGTCTTCTCATATGCAGTGAACGGCTTCCTGAACGTCTTGCTCTTAGTCGGTGAGGGTCCATTTGGCGGCGTCTGGGTCAAGGGTGACGCATTTCTGCTGTTGGGAGCCGGTTGAAAGCTCTCGTCTAGTACTTTGACGAAGTTGCTGGGAAACAGCCCAATGGCTCTTGGGTCTCTTCGCAGCCTGCCCATCCACCAGGCACCGTCGCCCGCGTTCAGCGCTTCGATCAAGTCGCCCTCGATGAAGCCCAAATCCTTCTTCGTCTCTCCACCCCACGAGTACGTCGCTCGACACCAGCACGGAAACCGCGCCGGCATTGATTGCGCTCCCATCATTATTGAGCTGTCGGTGACACTGCGCTAAGCACTCTCATGCTTCGACGCTGTGGTTGATGTTTATCTTCGATGTGGCTGATGTCACGGATGGTGATGCCACTCGAGATTCCCCGTATGATGGGCGCCGGGGTATGAAATGACGCGATTAGTGATATAGAGATCTGGTGAGGTCAGCAATGTCTTGTATGTAGTAATAAGTATAGACCAATGCCTGCGAGCACCGCTTGTTTGGTCGTTGCTATGCGACCCGCCACGGTTCCTGCGCTAGTGGAAGCTTAAACGTGAAACGCCATTCGCAAACACCTAAAGCACTACAACTTTAGACAATGCGTATCACAGCGCCATGCAGGTCTGGAGGTAGCGACACATCTTGCCTTCTGCTGTGTCAGAGAGGAGACGAGAGTTCAATGCAAGGCTCTCAAATATGCCGGTCACTCATGGCGACCGTCTTGGGGGCCCCACGAGATCATCAACTCGCGTGGCCTTTCGTACTATTTGACAACAGCTCCGCGCGGAGAAGTCATTAATGAATGTACATACGGCTTGAAGGCCGTACTCGCAGCAAACCACAACGATGACCTATCGCTCTGATTGGATTACCAGCTACGGTCTTGCAACCAGGATCATTTGAAATAATCTGCTCGCGAATGTCGGGCTCCGCTGCTCATGGACTAACTTTGCTCCTGCGACCGCTCGTGAATGCTTACTGTGGTCCCATAACAACATGATGACAGCCACATTTCTAGCAGATGATCAGAAGATAACAAGCAATTCTATTGGCACTGTGATGTCTCTCTGGACGATTCCCTCACCATGCCGCCGCTTTCTCTGCAGGCAGAGGTATACTGCGGTTCCACTTACATACGGATCGATTTGGTGATGTGACTGTCTGCTTCATCTGCACAACAGGGCTGGCAAAGATGTTGAAGCACATACGTACCGCTTAGATGAGGCTGGGCTGCTTCTACTAATCCTGCGCTTGGAGTTGCAGATGCGAATCGATCTATGCTGCGTAGCCCACAACTTGCTATGTCCCGCTGGATGAAAATGTTCTCTTGATGCATTGTCGGTCAAGCCGATAATGGTGCATTCACCCGGCATTGCCAATACTGCGTGAAACGAGTCGTTGTGCAATCTATTAAGTCCAAGCTCAAGCACGGCTACAATGTTCTGGCTCTGAGCACGGGCCAGCTTGTCCTGCCAGTGAAGGCGTAGACGACGGCGATAGAAGCCGCGCATACATATAGCCATGCATGAAAGTAAACTGGAAGCTGGGAATGGTGTGGTAAGGTTAGACTTCGGTTCCTGCGCCTGCCAATCTTCTCAGTACAACGACCTCACCTCGTCGTATCATTGACTGTTCACATCTTGCTGAGCATTGACTCTTGCTCGCTGGCCGCACATCTATCACTCGGATGGGAGTATTCCACACCGCTGGCAATAGTATCGCTCTGGACGCCGGCGCCACAGTTCTCAGTCTCAAGCTGCCCTCGGACGTCGCGCCCGTAGTGGTGCTGCTGCATTTGAGATACAACAAGTTTTCCTTGCACTTGCTCAGACCTCAATGCAATACGCTGAGCAAAGCAGTGCTTCGAATAGCAGGAAATGGAAGCGGTGCAACTGGCTGTGGCCTTGAGAAAAAACACTGGCTACAGCTTGATGCTTCAACTGCGCTACTGCCATATTACCGCTCCGATGAACCCCCAATCAGACCGACAACCTGCTCGCTCCAACAACGAGCGCTGTATGTAGCAGCACTACAGCACCGCAGCGGCGATGTTTGGACCTAATGCATGTCGGCAAATCCTCGCCACATAGACATGGGCCTCCAGATTTCCCGCACTGCAAAAGAGGGACTTCTTGCAAGACCTTCCCCTGCTTTTATGGTGGAGCAGGAGCCGCTGACCCTTGCTAGCCTCTCGCATGCAAGCGACGTGTTGCAGATAATGATTCAGACCGAATCCTGAGGGAAATATGTACCCTGATGGCTGGAAGATATATCAAGCACGTGAAATGTCGCCCGAACATTGAACTTCCAAGTATGTCACTTCATCAACCATCTACCACCGCACGATCGGAGCAAGCGAACTGCCAGAAGGGTGTGGCGGCACAGAGCTCGCCTAAACAAGAGCCATGGCGCTCAAAACTAGTGTAGCTGGGGAGTTCGCGTTTTCCCCATGTGGGCAAGATAGCGGACAGACGAGCTGAGATGCTCTACTGGCCATAAAGGTCGCCTCGTCGCCCAGAATGGAGATGTAAACTTGCTGAACGACATCAAGAAGAGTATAATACGTCCACACCAATCTAGCACAATGGCACCCACGAGTTCTACCTCGGTACACTTCATAGGCAGTAAGATAGCCTGCCCAGCTGACTGATGAGAATGATCAGTCCTCACATTTTCATCCAGGTGTACCACTCGGGAGCGCCCAGGAGGTCTTCACAAGTCTATCCTCCACGCTTCCCGCGCAAGCTTTACAAAGAATACCTGATGGCGAGACCGGTGCGCGGAACAACTTCACGCTGTTCCAAGCCTTTGCTCTGGCTGGCACGGGCAAGCCGCAAGTCGTCATGAAAGGGCCCGGCGAAGGACAGAGATGGGCAGACTTCACGGCTGAAGAGGTCGAAGAGACCATGAAGGACTTCCCTGAGATCCAGACTGGCTATGACACGAATGCAATAGAGAGCTACGAAGTATTTGCTGAGCTGAAGAAGGAAGGCAAGATCCCTTCGACGACGAGATTCCAGGTCGGGATACCGACGCCCGCAAGCGTGATTGGGCCATTCGTGCAGCCTGCGTTTCAGCCAAAGGTCTACCCACTTTATCTGACCGCCTTAGAACAAGCATTCAAGAACATTCAGGCTGAAATCCCGCATGATCAGCTGGCCATTCAACTTGACCTCGCTATCGACTTTGCCTATCTGCACGGACAAAACTGCTACGAAGCTGTACGTGCACCGCTCACGTATATGCCCGACTTGTCGAATACGGATGAGGTCAAGCAGAAAGTGCTGGGCGACATCCTCCGTCTCGCAAACCTCGTGGAGCCGGATGTCGAGCTTGGATTCCACTTCTGCTACGGTGATCAGTTCAAGACGCACTTCCTTGAGCCGCCGGACACTGGCATGATGGCTGAGGTCGGTCAATTTTTGGTCAAGGAGCTGAAGAGGGATATTGCTTGGATTCACTTTCCTGTGCCGAAGGCGAGGACGGATGAGGAGTACTTGAAGCCGTTTGCGGAGAAGTTGTTGCCGGTGTTGAGCAAGAAGACGGAAGTGTATGTGGGGTTGGTGCATGAGTATGATCTGGAGGGGACGAAGGCAAGATTCGAGACGGCGAGGAAAGTGTTTGGTGCGCGGGCGTTTGGCATCTCGACAGAGTGTGGGTTGGGTAGGAGGAATGCGGAGGATATGGAGGGTGTACTTGAGGTTGAGAAGGCGGTGCTTGGAATGTAGAGAAGTGTGGTCTATGAAAGGTATAGCTTGTTCTCTGTGTTATGCTCCGATATCTTTCTTGAGGATACCCGTCCATTGTTTGATTGCATGTTCTCAGCAATTTCAGCCAATCATATGCAGTATTCGTCTTCGCCAACTTGCGCAGGGGGAAGGAGCGCACTAAGCAGCCGCTAGCTTCCGCTCTTGCAAGCCAATGACCAGGCACTCACGGAGCTCGCGTGTCCATAACTCCAGGATACCTCAATTGTTACAGCCATTGCTTGGTCTCTGCACATCACGAAAGAGGACAACCACCACATCGGCCAGCATGCTCCTCCTCCTCTCCCTGCTGGCCTTCATAGGCCTGCTCGCCGCCCCCGCCTCCGCCACCGCTCTCACATATAAGATGTCGCCCAACGAGAAAGAATGCTTCTACCTCCACATCGACAAGAAAGACTCCAAAGTCGCCTTCTACTTCGCCGTATCGTCAGGCGGCTCCTTTGATATCGACTATAAAGTCATGGGTCCCCCGCGAGGGGAGGGTCAACAGCCACGGACGATCTTGGAAGGCGAGAAGGAACGACAGGGGGACTTTGTGTTCGTGGCGCAGGACCTTGGGGAGTACAGCTTTTGCTTTGACAACAGTATGAGTACTGTTAGTGATAAGATGGTGGACTTTGATATTGAAGTGGGTACAATTCTTTTGCCATGATGCTGGGAGTCGAGATTGATTGATAACGAACAGGTTGAGCACGACGAGCCAGCATCGAAGAAGCTGCCAACGAAGGGCGGCGCGTCTACTGAGCAGCTCTCGGGCGTCGAGGAGCTCATTCTTAAGCTGTCTGGGCAGGTGTCGACGATCACGAGGCAGCAGAAGTATTTCCGGACGCGTGAGAACAGGAACTTCAGCACTGTGCGGAGTACGGAGAGGAGGATCTTTAACTTCTCGTTGATGGAGAGTGGGTTGATGATTGCGATGGCGGGGTTGCAGGTGTTTGTCGTCAAGATGTTCTTTACGGGTGGCAGGAAAGGTGAGTACGGACTTTCGGATGTTGTGGTGAGGCAGCTACTGACGAGTCGTAGGTTATGTGTGAGGCACGAGCGACAAATGGATCGCGAAAAGCTCGATAGAGTAGCGTGTATGATGAATCTGTATATGTTCATGGACCGAAAGTCGTCTCGGCCAGGTCTGTACATCATGTGGGCATTATCTGGGACCTGCCTGATCATGATATGTCGACGGCTAGCCGGATGCGCACAGTGCTCTCAAGAGACAACAGAGTATGGCTTGTCGCCTATCGCTAGGTCGGTCAAGGAACCAATTATCCCGCGGCGGTGATGTTCAACCATCACTTGATCGATCTGTCGTTCGGCGCATGTTGCCTTTAGCTCAATGCTGGTGTTGACAGTGATACCAATCCTGGACATGATTGACGATGATGCCAGCTCATGACACATCACTCTGTCAGCCATCAGTCAGTCAGTCTATGATAATTGGATTGATCGCCGACATTACGATGGCTCCTCCAGCGGCATTGTGGGCACGGAAGACGCCCTCGACCCCACAAGGCATGAGACTCGCGAAGGCATTGTACCTTTTCGTGCGCCGAGCACCGGCTTATACTGTGGGCCGTCGGCGCTTCTGATCTTCTCAGGTCTTACTGCTGCAGGTATGGCATAGTATTAGCTACACTTAGCTTTCCAGTCTCGTGCTCCACAATTCGAATCTTATCGGAGGAGGGTGAAGGACGGGACTTGCGGGGCACTGCCACGCCACAGAAAACAGGAACTACTCACACCAGAGTCTCTCTAATACGCCCGCCGCCTGCGCGCGATGGCGAGCTGGGTGATTTGGTAGAGAACTGAGCTGTAGGACGAATTTGTCTGGTTGGAGGCTTGGCCGACCGCGCAACGACGATCAGCAATCTGACCGGCACTTGACTAGGCGAACGAGAGAAGGTGAGTGCTAGCATGTGAAAGTTGAGAGCGGCGCGGACCGCGGATGAAGGACTTCTTCCGAGACGCGTTGCGCTCCTCTGTCGGATAACGCGAACCACCACGAAGCAGTCCAACATCATCTTGATATAATAAATTTCCGACATTATCTGTGCAGAGCAATGGCCTAGCATCACTATTTCATATCCAGCGCCTCCGCCTCTTCGCCCGCACAAGATGGAGACCACCGAGAGCGTCAATGCGGACTGCGAGTTGCTGAATGTGCCCCCGGAGCTGCGCAACAACATCTACGAGCTCGCCCTCGTCCATCCCCGTCAAGTCGAGATACCAGCGAGCCGCCGCCTAAGAGCCCCGGCTCTCCTACAAGTGTGTCGCGAAATTCGCCATGAGGTATTCCACACTTCATCATGCGGCAAGACGACAGCATTGAACATATACTGATCATCCACTCGATGCGTGACAGGCGACAGCTATCTACTACGGACAGAACACCTTCCACTGCACGGTCATCAGCTCGCCCACGTCTAATGCCGCCTATCACTGGCTCACGCACCTGCCAACAACCACCGTCCCACTCGTCAAACACTTCATGGTCTCCTGCGGCGACTCGACAGATCTGCGAGAGGCAGTCCGCGAGATGGTGATGACAGTCCCGCAAGTGGCGCTCGATCCCCCCGGAGGGCCGGCGGTTACAGTATACAAGAAAGAAATCACTAGATTCTACGACGTCTGGGCCCATCTGGTGGTGTGTGTAGGTCTGAAACCATCGGCACTAAGGTTCTCGGTTGCGGAGCACAAGTACGCCGACTGTGGAGGATTGGGGGCAGGTGAGGCGTTTGAAATGATGCTTGAGACGTATCAAAGTGCGTGGAAGAGGGATTCGGAAAGGATGATGAAACTCATGGACAGCCTTGGCGAGAACGTGTTCTGGTGAAAGCTTTCGACAATTTCGGTCGTTGAGGACGCCTTGAAGTGTTGGTGGGTGGCCATGAGGCTAGCGAAGCTGTGCTTGCGGAATTGTTGACGAAAATGGATATTTAAGCAGTCAGTCGGCCTCGTGTCACGGCCCGCTGGCAGTCAATGCTGATTTCGACATCAGCCCATCCGTCAGAATCGCTCCACGGACTTGCTTGACACGGCAGCGCCTCTTCCGTTGACATCTCGATCGAGTGTGTTAAGCCCATCATCAATGACCACGGCTGTTGTCAGCATTGGCGCGACATTGGACCACGCCATTTTGCTCTCCTCATAAATATTGTTCGAGATTTGCTCAACCGGGATTCTCTAGCTTTTGCCGTCGACGTGAAAATGCTTCTATATCTGCGAGTGGTCACTGCCGTGTTCGCGCAGATCCATGGCTCCTTGCTCAACCAGAAGGAGCTCAGCCTTATTGACCTTGGCCATGCTCAGACGGCCAGACAGCACGATGACCTCGAGTTGTGGAGTTGCGTAGACTGGCAGAATACGTTGGTCCAATGGAGCGCATTTTTCGTGGCAGGTTTAGGGCGTGTGAGCGCGGGTTGGGGTCTTCGTTGATCTTGAGGTAATCTCCTTGGATTGGATCTATCGCCGAGTGTTCCTAGCCAATGCCGCAGGGGAATAGGGATGGACACACCACTAGCCGTTCGTTTGACTTGACTGACTTCTGACATTGACCACCCTGTCAGGTTGCTAGCCAACACTTGACCAAGCTGACATGCTTAGAGTGCGCCTCGGCCGTTGGCACCTGGATCAAGGGTGAGGAAGGCAAGATCACAATTACCGCGGATGCGTTCACTACCCGCCTGATCCCAGAGACAGGCCGCAAACACTACCATCCCGGCCCGTGAAGACTCGCTACGGGAAACTTAGGCCGGTCAAGAAGACAGCCAGAAGGAGCTCCGCGCCGCCCAGCAAGAGCTCCACGCCCCCCACAGGAGACTTCAGAGGACAGAGCCCGAGCTGCAGACCATCACGAATGCCCTGACCACCGCCCGAGACGAGAATAAAGGTGTCAAGTCCGACATTCAGGATCCAGAAGAGGCGCTACAGGGAGCACTGAATAGGTCAAGTGACACCCAGCTCGAGAGAAGAAGATCTGAATCCACGAATTGTTCGCATAAGAGTTCTTCAAGTTGAGGGTCATATATGACCTCTCGCTGGAAGCTAGCGACTCCGCTTCGATGCCATCAGCAATAAAGTCCTGGGGTGCTTACCACAGCACAGTGCCCGTATCGTCATGCGAACCCATGGCTGAGATTGATGGATGCTATCGAGTACAACAAGCCAGAGTTGATGTCCACTGGGGACTTCTCAATGCTTGTCTTGGTTTTCTTCATCTCATACAGCAGACTTGCATATATTCCACAAAGTCGGGGCCTCAGAATCGCCACCAAAATCCCCTTCCGCAGGGCACAATGGCTCATGACCTCGAAAAGTCTCACACGCCATTATTGCCAGCGCTGGATCTCAAATACACCCGATTTTGCCATGATCGCCCATGACACTTTGTAACATCAAATGGACCTTAAATCAAGATGCCACTATCCCTGCCATGTACCACCACGAGATGACCTAGCATTGGACCATGATTGTCAGTCCCATCATCGCCGTCATCCTCCTGTTGATATATCCTCCGTCACGGCTTGGAAACTCGTAATCCGATCGAAGTGAAACTCGCGCCCGCAGCTGTACCATTGACTGTATGGCTTTCCTTGATCATCGTCGAGATATGGATGGTGGAAGGACGGCATAGTTGGGTCTGCGATTGCGCACATATCCGAGGCTGGATTTAATTGATGAGAACCAAGCGGCAAATCATCTGGCCGCCATCAGCGGTGTTCGATTTGGTGATCATGCAGGAAGGGAAGCTGATACTCGTCGGACTTTGCCTTCTCCCAGGTCTCCTGTACAGTGAGACACTTAATCGATCCGCGGCGATCGAGACTGGACCGGGTATTGGCGGCGAATGACACTAAGCTTTTGCAAGGCACATGCGATAGGTCAAGTCAATTCACACATATAATACAAGAGGTCTATACTTGCCGCTGGATAGTCCGTGACACAAACATAGCTGCACCAGATCATCTCCCACAACAAGTCATCCTGTGTATCTTAATATCTCATCACCTACTCCGGCGCTCCACCGTCACCAGCCGGCCGACTTGCAAGCACCTGTTCCGGCCCTTGCGCTGCCGGTCCACCAGCGGCCGCGCCACCTCTGCCTCCTCGTCTTGTGTTTGCCTCTGCATCCTTCTCGGTGTTGATCTTCTCCACGATCTTCTCAATATTGTCTGGCTCAAGCATCTCCACATTCTTGCCTGGTGCCATGATCGCGATCTCGATGTTCTTCGCACCCGTCTGCACGACCTCAAGCAGCGACTTGATGGTAAGCTCGATCGTACCGTCACGATCTAGGTCGTCCTTGTGGTTGCGCTCGAGGAATTCGCGGACAGTCTTGGATGACCGGCCAATGGCGTTTGCTTTCCTGTGAATCCAGTCAGCTCACACGCTCGCGTACTGTGCTATTTCAAGACGAATACGTACCATGCTGAGTAGATGCCACTCGGCTCCGTCTGGTACAGCCTCGCCTCCTTACTGCCCGGGTCAAAGCCCACGATCAATGTGCTGATGCCAAACGGCCTCACACCACCACTCTGCGTATATCTCTGCTGCACACCCGCCACGTACTTCGTGATGTACTCAATCGTGACCGGGTCCTCCACCGTCAATCGATGGCTTTGCGCCTCCAGCCTTGCCTTGTCCACCAAAATCCGCGCATCTGCGTTCAAGCCTGCAAAGGCCAAGCACACGTGGTTGTCAACCATTGAGATTTTGGACGGAGTGATGCGGGTATCCTGGAGCTTCATGGCGGACCGCTTTTCGCAGCCCAGAACGACGATGTTGGTGCCTTTAACGGCAACGGCGCAGGTGCCACGTTTGACGGCTTCAAGGGCATATTCGACCTGAAAGACGTGGCCATCGGGTGAGAAGACTGGAGGAGTCTGTCAGTACTTAATGCTGTAGCTCTGCACAAGTGTAATTCTATACCGGACAATGCACGATCGTATCCGCTCGCCATGTTGCTTGTCTGGAGCCCGTTGGCTCAATGTATGTCAGGGAGGCGTTCAGTATGCGCAAGGGCGTCCGTATGAGCTTTGGCGATGATTGATTCGGCAGATGCAAGATACAGAATGTTGGGAGATTGGCGAAAGTGTTGGAGGTAGATTGTCCGGCAGCACACGAGCATCAGAAGCTCAAGGCGTCGACAGACGCGAAGCTATGATGCGTTACCTAAGCTTTCGGGACTAGCCGACATCTGAAACAAGAGGCAGGAGCGAATAAGTAGAGAGCACTCATCAGTCACGATGAAGAAGTATAAATGTGATTGATTCGCTGCAAATTCGGTCAGGTCTTGCCAGCGAAGCCTTGACGCGATTGCGGTGAAGAATTGAGGTCGCCCTCATAAGCATCGCTGGAGACAATATAATAGGGTGAACTGGAGGTGCTTTTCGGTGTACAATGCTTATCATTCTGGTAAAAAAACAGCTGCAGAACTGCAATCTGAGTGCGGATGTCGTCCCAAGCCATCTTATGACAGCAGCCCGCCAGATCCCAGTAGCCCAAGACATCCTCCCCCGCCTCTATTCGCACTGCATCGCATTGCGTAGCACCGTCTCCATCCATTGAGGCAGTACTAGTTGCAATGCCGCCGCCTGCCACCGCATTCCCAGTAGTCCCATAGGAAAACACCAGAGATAGAAGCCAGCAAACCTGCTGCCAGGCCTCGCCCTCCTGAAATGAACTCGCACGAAAATCATGCATCTCCTCACTCCATGCTCGATACTTTCAGCAACCGCCCATACCCCAGCGCCACGCTGTAAACAAGTGCCTCGACGATCGACATTCCCTTTCCCAGCGCCGACGCTAAAATCTCTCTGCCCATGCCGGATTCTTTTGATACATCCCCTGCCCCATATGTCCATCCCCGCCGTTCTTATGCACACAGTACTATTGTCGTTCATGTCGAAGTTGAAGTTGTTGATGTCTAGTCGCGCTTACTGGGGCGATTTGGTGTTGCCCTGACCATTGCGCGGCTCGCGGTCGCCAAGCGCCATGCTGTTCATACCCGTGCTCAGGAAGGAGAGATCGGCACCTGAGCCGTCACCGCCGCTGTACTGCGCACCACCATAGCCGCCGTTGGAATAGCCACCAGTCGCACCACCCATGGCGGAGCCACCCTGGTTGAAAGCTTGCTCCGCGCGGCTATCGAAGCCACCCTGAGAGCCCATGCCGCCAGTTCCAGCCTGCGCGTATCCACCTGCCGCAAAGTATGGCGAAGGCCCAGCACCGCTAATGCCGCTCGGCAGAGCATAAGAAGATGGAGGACCGTAAGACTGACCACCGTAGCCGCCACCAACGGTGCTACCGCCGTAAGCGCTTGCGCCTGGAGTCATGCCTCCATAGCTGCTGGTGTCGACGCTCGCGCCCATGGTCATGCTTGGTGGACCTGGTGGGCCACCATAGGACGAGCCACCTGGGAATTGGGAGATGCCGCCCTCAGCGACGACAGCAGCGTTGTTGCGAGAGGCACCGCATCTAAGGCAGGACACGTTCTTGGCAAAGTTGTGATAGCCGCAGCCTTCATTGCCACACTTCCAGTCACCAGCGCGGAAGGGCACGATGCCGCCGCGACTGCTAGAGCCGCCCATGCCGCCCATTCCTTTGATTGTTAGCTTGAGCTTTGACCCAGGCCAAGCGCTCCCAGGCGTGAACTTACCGCCATAGCCTGGACCACCGTGCATGTGAGGTCCACCGAAGCCTGGGTGACCGCCGTAGCCAGCACCGCCGTACGCGTTCGGCGGCATGCCGTACCCACCTTGGCCGCCATATGGATCCTGCTGACCGCCCATCGCAGGGAAGCTACACCTGAAACAGGCCGTGCGACGCTGGAAATTGGAAAAGCCGCAGCTCGGGCAGGTCCAATCACCTGGACGTGGGCGGTTCTTGGATGGTGGGAAGGGTGTGAGAAGTGGTGGAGCGCCTGGTGGTTGCGAGCCGGCAGCACGGTCGAGCACCTGTTCCCGTGTCAGTGAATGAGGTCGCTTCGTGCAATTGACCGTCACTTACGCGTGAAGAGCTCGGAGACACCTCGATGGCGCGGTCGTTGAGGGCACGGCCGTTCATGCTGAGACTCTCGGCAGCCTATGTCTTTCGTTAGCGATTGTATTATCTTGAGTGATAGTAAAGACGCGACAATGCCAAAGCCGCACGTGAATCAGGATGACTGAAGAGGTGTGCGGAGTCAAGGTGGGAGTGATCCCATCCGAGCTTCGCACTCGGAAGGTGCAGAATAGGAGGTCAGGTGAACGCTATGACGTCAAATAATATGCAATCGATGGAGCCGACGAGGTCGTGCGACCCCAGAATGACCAGGGTGATGTGTTATGAGAGGTGCAAAGTAATATGTGAAACGTGATGGCTGAAGAGCGGAGTGAAACTGGCACGGCAAGCGCGTGGGGAAACTGACCTCTTCGTGGCTTCCGAAAACAACGAAGCCGCTGCCACTTGGCTTGCCACCCTCGGGGGTTCGCAACGTCCAGAAGGCAATTGGACGACCGCCGTACTGGGTGAACCAGCTCTCGAGCTCGCTCTGGGTGGTGTCGTGCGGCAGGCCGCTGAGATGAAGGACCTTCGAGCGCTCGCCGAGGAATGCTCTGACATCGCTGCGAGCATCGAGCGGACGACTCATGACGCCTGGGGTGCCGGAGGGGTTGTTGCCGGACGGACGGGCCTTCTGCAGGAGCGACCGCAGGCAGCGCGTCAAGGTAAGAGCCTCTTCCAAAGCACGGCGCGGAGAATTGGGCGCAAGTGCCTGCAAATGAAATGGAAGACCACCTGTGACTTTGCCAGAAGAGCGGACTTCCTCGACCTCAAGACCAGCGCAGATGCTTGAAAGGCTGGATGAACTGAATGCCAGGGTCTCAGGGTGATGGCTCTGGAAAGTCTGATATTCACCACGGAGACCGAAGAGTACCGGATGCTGGAGGAAGGCTGGCAGGACGACATTCTTGTCGCGGGCCTCACGTGGCAGCTGCACGCGCAGGTCCCAAGGGGTCAAAGCCACGAAAGCGAAGGTGGGCGGATCAGAAGCGCCGGCTTCCTTGGAGATCAGATTGTCCTGAGCGTACTTGGCGAAAGCTTCGATTGCATCACGGAAGGTGCCAGCATTGCGAACATGCTCCCAGGTTAAGGTTGTGAGGGAGGTGCAAAGTGGCGTGATCGGGGTGTTGACCGGCTTTACCAGCACGGATTGATGGTGAAGCTGAATACCACAAGTTAGTCCACGTGGCCGTATATAACAAATTAGAGGGCCTGTTTCCTCGCTTGGAGACATAGCTCTTTCCATGAAAAACGGTACCTCAGAAAGGTTGGGGTCTCTCGCATCGACCACGACCCACCCAATCTCAATAACCTCAGCACTATCCTTCGTCACGTAAACTCCATGCTCGTCGCAAGTAGTGGCAATATGGATGACCACAAACTTATCAAAAGTCGGTGCACTGTACTGAGAAGCACTCTGAGCTCTCTCTGGATATCCAGCTCCTGCAGCTGCGGGGCCCGCTTGGCCAGGTGGGTAGTATGCCTGCCCGGGCTGTGCTGAAGGTGTAGCCATAACTCTTTTTTAAACTGTCCCAAACGCCCCAACGCCTTGTATTGATACAGTCTCTGCTTCGATGATCTCTGTTCGAGGTCGTGCCGTTGTCGGATGCGGAAGGCCGAATCGTTGGGGTACTAGCAAATGGTAAGCCGATTTGCTCTGTGGACAGAAACACGCAACCAGCAGCGTCGAAGGTAATGGAGCTCCTCGATGCCCGCTATGGATGTCAGCTCCAAGAAAGTCCAACGACGATTCCAGAGTCCAGTCCGTAGGAGGTTGATGGAGGTCGGATGGTGAGGTTGGAAGTAGAGTTGCAAGTAATTTTAGTCGAACTGGCGAGCTGTTTCAGCGAGACAACGGCGGCGCGGGAGCTCAAACCACCTTCGATCCCTGTCTAGCGCCTGTCACCATGCATAGCCGTCAACGAAGATCCGAAGTCTCAATCGAATGATACTTTATATAACGGTCGAGGCAAGCGTTGGGCCAGTTGAGCTTTTATTTGAGCAGATCAAATCACACGAGAGATTGACGTGCCCATTTGCTCCCGATTGCAGCTCGTCCACGAGCTCCATATGCATGCCGACCAATCCACTGACCAGCTGACGGGTACAATTCCCGGGCAGGCTTGTGCTGAAAGCCTGAAACGCGAATGTGGAGCCCACATCTACGAATCACGAATTGTTTAAGACGCGCCCCTCGGCCATACTCGTACGTACATCTGCAAAGACCGGGCTCGTGCAGCCCATCACGACTTCCATGGTAAGACTATTCAGGAGGAAGGCGCGATCATCACCTTCCCGTGCGAATGAGGTACTACTGCTTGGACAGCAATGCACGGCAGATGGATGTGAGCTGTCCGTCAAGGTGAGGTTCCAGGATGCGTGCCACATGGCGCCCGAAACATGCAGTAAGCCATGCGAATGCACACGTAACCCTCCTCGTGGCGACCGACATATGAATGGAAGGTACGCCGCAGCACAATGTCACGCGCAAGGCGGGCAGGGCTGACGGCCGTGCCAAGGCAAAATTAGCGATCGGTATGCCAAGAGGAAAGGTACAGATAATCTACTGGCTTATGCTCGGTCTCTAGATGCATTACTAGGCTGGTCTTGCAAGCACAGCATCAACGAGAGGCAAGATCGTGGCGAGCGAACGGAAAGCCGCCGAAAAATTAAGCCGTTCCACGTGCTTGACCGAGGGTAGCACACAGACGGCCAGGGCCCAGAGGCCAGGTTACGCAGGCTGTGTCGAAGCTGCTATATCAGCCAGGGAAGCACACTGATGCCTGAAGCACCAGCTCAACATTCACTTGGACCAGCAGATGATCCCATTTACAACACGAATGAGTTTGCAACACACAAGTGGAGGGCACGAGTTCGTACGCCACGTGGTTGCCGTCGACGCTCGCGCGGTATTCCCTGCTTGCTCCGCCAGCGCACTCAATTGAGATGGCACACGCCGCGTACCTGCATCTCGCACGAACCGTTGTGACGATCGCTCAATCTGTCGACACGCTGCTCTGCGCCTCACGCAGAATCGACTCGATTCGCAAACACTTGTGGCACAAGGCAAGATAACAATAAAGCTGCATAAATAGGTGCTTCACACCAAGCCCTGGCTCGAGCCACGGTTGCAGCATCCACCAGTACAACGTATGCGGCTTGCCATGGAGCTATGCATGTCCATTCATCTCGCCGTTCCCAAAATGCTTCGCGTACATGCCCAACGCCTTGATCGGGAAGATGAACTTATAATTCGGGTAAGAGATCGTGCTGTGGACTATTGTCAGCTATCGTGCCTCCCTCAAATAAAGCACCAGTTGCACCAGTCACTCAAGCCGCTGAACAACGCTCGAGACTCGTGCGATCGTCCAGTGCGACGCCTTATGCAAGCGAAACGGCAATCAATCGAGACCTTGCTTTTTGGAGCAGGAGCTGAGAGCACGAATGAGAATACCACTTACCAGCTCTTGTTGAAGACGCCCTCAATGGCCTCCTGCAACCACTCGCCATTAGGCTGTTGCCTCTGCAAAATCAGCCTGATGCCTCTCTCAATAGGCTCCCTGTGCGGATACTGCGCGTGCAACAAGGCAATGATGACCCAGGCAGTGTGCACAACCTGCGAGCCGTCGGGATGATCATGCCAGACGCCTGTCTCACAGGCACGGTACGACTCACTCCACCCGCCGTCCTCCAATTGATGATCCAAGAAGAACTTGCAGGCTCTTTGGACGCGCTCACTGTTGGCATATGTTTCGCCTTGAGTAGCCAGACTCTCAAGGGCGAACATGCCGGCATAAGTAAAGCATATGGCCCAGCTGCCGTACCAAGAGCCGTCCAGGCGTTGATCCTTGCGAATCCAAGCTACAGCTCGCTCTGTGAAGTTCTTGATGTCTTTGGATCTGTAATCAGGGTAGTGCTTGTGAAAGAGCTCAAAGGCGGTAACGCAAGCAGTCGTGCATTCTGGGTATTCATACTCGACCATGATGCGTCCAAACACCTCGGCTGCATTAAGGTATTCCAGCTTTTCACTTCCTCGCATCGGCTCGTACGAGCTGCAAGCGCCAGAAGCATTTTGCATAGTCAGCAAGATGTCGACTGCCCACTTTAGTCTTTGCTCAGACAGCAATGCCGGATAAAGAGCTTTTGATGGGTCAGCAGGGTCGGACATCTTTTGCAGGAGCAGGATGGATTTCAGCGCCTCAGCTGTGCAGTCGGATACAGTATACCCCTGAGTGCGAGTACTGAAGCCCCAAGCTCCGCGACGAACGTGTCGGTAACCACACTCCGGGCCAGTGATCGCTTTTGGAGGTTCAATATACGCTGGCGATCCTTCGTAGCCTTTCGGGTGCTCGAGGATCTGCTGGTCCTCTAGGAACTCCAATGCTCTTCGCAGTACTCCACGGTATTGAGGCCGGTCGCCAAGTCCAGCTTCCACCACAGCCTGTATCAAGAACGAAGTGTCCCAATTCTGTACGCCGTTGGTACCACAGCACATCAGACCTTTGTCTGAGAGCCATAGATAGTCTTCCAGCCGTTCTCGATGCCGCTTGACCGAGTATGCGTCTGGACCCTCTTGAATATAGCAACAAAGCATATTCATTGGCGCGTTGACAGGAGCAAGATCAGCATAGTCGGTATTTGCGTCTTCTATCTGTACGAGGTTCCAGACCCATTGCTCAGCACGATTAATCAGCCACGCAAAGCGTATGAACGGAACGTAGATCAACACCAAGAAGTGATTGATGAGATTCAGTATCCATGACTTCGGGTTGTAATTGTCGACCGGGCTGATTGCATTCCTGTAGCGTCCCCACGCAATGTCCTCATGTGGCGCTGTGAACAGCTCACGGCGCAGCTCGCGTATCAATGGATCGGAGTCAGCTTTCGGATATGACCACTGTTTCGACCAGATCAGGCTCATCGGTAAGAAGACCATTCGCATATGTATCCACCATCGCCAAGGAGATATCGGCACCCAGTCGGGTAGCAACCATAGCTCGGGTGGCACCGGATTGACAATGTCCCAGCGCATCACACCTAGGACCGACAACCAAAATTTGGCCCAGTGAGGCCCGTTGAGTGCGGTACCGAGACCATGCAGACAGCTTCGTGCTTGCTTCAGACGCGGGTGATCAGCCGGGACACCAAGAAGGCGAAGAGTGGTGTAATTCATCGCCGTGCCAAAGACACTTGAATCGCCTTCGATGTGCAGTCCCCACCCACCGTCACCGCCATTCTTGGCACCCACATTCTGCTGGTTGAAGATGTAGCGGATGATTTCGGTCTTTTGAGGCTGCGATAGAGGCGTATTTGTGATATAAGTAGTGATCACAACACCAGGTAGCAAGAACATGGGTCCTCCATATTCACATGCCCAATTACCTGGTTCTAGTTGCAAGTTTGAAAAGAACTTCAGACCATTTTCTGCAGCCTGTAAGGGTGTCTTGGCTTTTGGAAGATCGGGCAGGCCCTTTTGACGCAGTCAGAGTCGGCTCCGCATTGTATATTCGGATCGCAACATCAAAGGCCACTCACCATTTCCAAACCAACAAAATACTTGTCGGCTGTGGTCATGGGCCACTCTTCGATCTCTTCGTCGTTCTCCAAATAGTGCCATGTTTGACGCCCGCGGTCATCTCGTAACCTCCATCGCCTGAGATCGGTGCCGGAGCTGGGCGGACTCTGCTCAGTCGCAGCAGTATGGTCATTGACTTGCTGTGGCGCCGCGCCACGCTTTTTCGTACTCATCGTGGTGGAGCTGCACAAAAACCGGACACTAATCTGTGAGTGAATGGGACTCACTGTACATCCTGTTATGAATGCATGACCAGCACTTGGCAATTGTTGCGAATGCTGTGTTGCTTAAAGTCGTTCGATGTGCAGGAGCCACGGACACGCTAGTCATAACCATCCGAGGAATTGCCGATCACTATTTCCTTCTCCTGTAGTAACTACGCTTGCTTGCCCACCGTCTATTAAGCATCGAGCAACCAACATTGGCGACTAGAGGACGTCTCCTAAGTAAACCCACGAATCAGCTCGAAATTGTTCTTGCAGCGTCATGAGCAGAGGCTTTTGCGGAAAAGAAATGCCAGCTTCTCAGCCTTGAGCACTAGCATGTGAACCCCGAGTCCGCAAATCCGCACAACTGACAACCAGATGACAGACCCGCCGAACATACATGGGGATAGTATAAGGCCAAGGAAGCCAAGACCACCAAGCGGCCGCAGACAAATGCTCAACTCGCAACGGTCATGCCACATCAAATGTCTGATCAGGACTCAATGCTGCTCGCGCTGCCTCCCGAGACGCGATATCGGATTTATGCAGATTTTCTACTTTCTCAAGACTCAATTGCTATTTCCTGCCCTTGGCCAGCTATGCTTCAAGTCTGCCGACAGATTCGAAGTGAGACCTTCACCATGTACTATAGCAATCACTTCCGCGGCGTCTTCACCATGGACATCTCGGTCATTCAACGCTGGTTTGGGTCCTTGCCAGAGCAAGCAGAGACAGGCATGAGAAATATCACGTTCTCTTTACAAGTAAGCAAACATTCTAAGAGCCTCGTCAGAGCATCTTGGCAGACGCCACTCACAGATTCGGCCTTCCAAATTCGTCTTGAAGGCGTTTTGCTGGCCCTAAAAGCAGAGCGCAGGAGCTGCATCATCCCATTGCGTGCCAAACTCGATTGAGGGCTCAGAAGTGATGTACTGGCCTTTGAGGCGCCATGCGCGACACGCGAAGCATTTCTGAACTTCGTGCACACTGGAAAGACGGCGGAAACGAAGTTTTTGCAGTATCATGCGTTGTGCTGGCGAGAGTGTATGGAAAGATACGCCGCAGGCTGGGTGAAGGCAATAGAAGCCACCAGTGCTTCAGCGGCCTACACAGCGAACAGCGTGGTAGCTCAAGGTGATCTGGTTGCATGATGATATCTGTTCATGGACCGGCGATCGCTCGCCATAGTGGGGATCATCAAATTGTTTATCAAGTAGGCAAGTCAAGAAGAGATTAATGACTATGGCAGCTTGCACCAGCTGAGAGCTCGTAGCGCAACCGATCCGGTAGCATAGTCATTGGAAGGGCTGACCAGGCTCGGTGTGTACTGGGCTGAGCATCGATACTCGAGAGAACAATCTGACTTGCCGCACATCGCCTGGACGCACAGCATCTACACCGCGTCCAAGACTGTGCTCATGTAAGTTACTGCCTACCCACAGTTCGTGCTGTTGGCTCCGAGTCCACACCAGTCGGCAGCAGCGGTAGAGAACATAAAGAATCGCCCAGCTGGCAGTCTCATGTCTCATGTCTGATGAGAAGCTTGCATCGATGTCACATCCTATTGGTGATGTGGACACTGTGAAAACTCCGTACTTTCTTGTTTTTTTGCACTGCAATATTCGCTACCGCCACTCCAGCAAGTTACCTACAGTCCTGCTCCATCCCATTTTCTGTACAGTAAGAGTCTCATTCCGAACCTTTCGACGTACCACACAGCTCTCGACTGTCAAATGAGACTCGCTACGCCTAAACCATCACTCCGGCTTCACCGCCATTAACCCTTCACGGCCGAGCCATTCTACCTCAGTGGTTGCATCTTGTTGCAGGACTTTGTCCATGTATTTTTTAGTGTAGCATCAGTGTACCTGATTTGGTATGTAAGCCTTCTCAAAATTAACTCAAGGGGACGTTTCCAAAGGAGGAGATTTGGGAGGAAGCATTGGGATGGCTGGGAGCGTAACTTGGAACCAACGTACAGTACCACTTCGGCTCATTTGATTGTACTTGTTCACCTTCAATCCATTATTTTCATACATATAGTATATTCCATCATACGACCGGATAGATGGAATATTGTCCTGCGAGCGGCATCTTGCCATGCCACCACTATGGCTTTTGCTACCACGTGTCGAGCCTGACGTTGATACTGATCAGTGACACAAGTCCAAGTATCGAAGACGACTATCGGTGGATCAAAAGCTTAGGCAGGAGCCAATTTCGTATGCGAGTATTCGCATCGTGGCCACAACGTCCTTCTCGGAGCCACATAGGACACCCCAGGGCAAATTGGCAGTGGCGGTGAGATACTGTCCTAATCATGGCCATATCAGTTTCGAACCACGAGCATGATGCAGAAAGCCGGCACAAGCTCCGGTGCATACTGCAGCGCACGGTCTGTCACTGGACATAGGAAGGTTTCCTCTTCCCAGGCTCCAGAGAAGAACACTGAGCGGGCAGACCCACACGGACGCTATCGTAGTCAGATGTTCTTAAATCCCAAGTGGATATGAAGTTCAAGAGGCACGACCAGCCGTGTGTGGTTCCTTGCACGGCACATGCTGTAGCCAGTATGCTCATGACCCTCGTGTCGGATCCCGAATCCACGGGTACGTGAAAAGAAGCATTCCTTCAGGAGGATGAAGGCGTTCTGAAGTTCGAATCAGATCCCCCCCTTCCACTATGCGCGCACGGGAAGCACCGATGCAACTCTCGGCTTCGGCATCTCCAAATAGCAACCGTTTCTGCGCGTCTACAAAGCTTTTTCATTGTTCGTCGCGTGGCTTGGGACGTCATGTATGATGTATGCAGCCGTCGAAAAAGAAGAAATGGAGGCGCACAGCCCAACAGCGGTTTTGCGTGGCCGAAAAGTCCATCTGCGAGGAGGACTTGCCCCATTCGCCCGGTGTGCCCGCGGCGGCAACCAAGAGCGGAAGTCGCAGTCTCAATGCTTGGCTAATTGCAATGGATGCTGAGGTGACAGCCTGTGACAGACCTTAGTCTCAACACTGTCGCCGGATGCTTGCGGCATCTGGAAACCTTGGAAGTATCTCCTACGCCAGAAGCTTCAAGAAGAGGTGAAGTTGGCCCAACGAATCACCAAATCGTGGCTAGATTCACAAATCGTCGATGCAAACCCGAGATTCTCCACATCAGCCTGCAAAGCACGTTTCACTCGTTCTTCGACAGTGCTCGGACATCTTCTCCAGATATTCAGATCCATGGTCGCTATTGGACGGCTGAGATATTTTGACGAATACACGGAGGTATGTGCGGGCGAAATGCCTGTCTTGGCTCGCCGTCTGAGTCAAATGCATGGGTGATGCTTCGGGATGTGCGAAGATCTGTTCTGTACCTTGCGCCGTGCGACTGCGAGCAGGCGGAACTAGGCAGTGATTCACGTATAGATAGGTGTACACTCGTAAGCGCTTCCTCCAGAAGCTACGGCAATGTCGCCTACATCGTCATTATCACCGTCTTCTCCTCTTTCCCCACCGCACTGCTTCAATCTCCTCAATAGTCTATCATCATTGCACACTCCACCGCGTCCCACCAGCTCTAGCACAGTCTACCGATTCCAGTCAGAACCCATCTCACGCCATATCCCTCTCAGAGCATACGGAATCAATGCAGAGCATTGAAGCTACTCGGCGCTAGCAGAACTGCCTCTTCCCATCCGAGCGCGATAAGCGTCGAATAGGGTTTCGACATTCCTCGAGCCACGTTTTTAGAGTGACAGTCGGGCCGGATATGCTGTCAAACACGACGAAGTTGCGATAAAATCGGAAGGCAACACACGAGCAGCCTCAGACTGCTATCTTGGCTTGGCGAAGTTCTTGTCTCGTACTCCGGACAGCCGTTGTTCCGAGTCAGATCTCTTATATTTGGTCTCGCGGCGCAACCTTGGTGGCATTGTCCTCTCATTGATTGCGCGACTTCCAAGCCGACACAGCAAACGACTTCCGATTCCAACGCCTCAAACAAGCACGCGTCGAAGTCCCAAGTCGGTAGCTTTCTAGGCCTCCTTGCCGGACCTGTCTGCAGCTAGCTATTTTACATGCATGCGTGAGATAAACCCGGTGGGGAACTGCAGAGACAGATCCGCGACTTTCATCACCTTGCTAGCCTGCTAGGGCCAAGAAGTGGATCTGCATCTGCGCGATTCTGCGGGTGATTCGCAAACACTTCAGCCGCGTTTCCCGGACTCGTGCGAGACAGACTGACCAAATTGTTGCGACACCCTTCATTTCAACGCCTTATCATCACCAACACAGCTCTCTTTTGTTGGACATTGAAGTGCAGAATCCTGTTGACGACGCGAGCAATCTTTCTGCAGCCACGGAGCAAGCTGAGCTGTGAGCTCTGATTAAGTTCCGAGTGCCGACACTGACATCCCCGCCTGTGGATCGCATCCTCTACCCGTCTCGAACCGCATGTGCATACAATAAGTTGCTGTCGCCACGGTCAGCTGGGCTGTGAGGAGGAAGAGTTGGCATTGCAACGGTTGGAAGCTGGCATCGCATACCGGTCTGCTTCAGGCTGCACTGGTGACTGGAGGCGATTGAAAACGGCGCCCGGCTGGAATCCGAAACGCAGGAATCTCTTATCAAGCCTTCCTGGCCGACATTTTTGACTTTGACCACGGTGTGACACAGCCGTTGCAAGCACCTCCACGGCTACACTGTCGCCTTCACTGTCACATTACGCACTCATACGATGTCAGCTGCCATCATGCAAGCAGCACCGCATCGGAAGCCGCTGCCCGGTGCCTACAAGACGGGCGCAGCTGGACCTTCACAATATATGCCGCAACGTCCTCAGCAGCAACAACGACCTTTCCCGCCGAGTCAGCCCGCCGAACAGAACTACACGAGGTCCGCCAGCGTGGCAAGCGGCATACCACCAAACGCAACAGCCCCGATGAATCCGTATCCTGGACAAACAACGCGGCGAACGCTTAGCAATGCGACCTCATCGACGTCGTCCACGAGTACAAACGCCGGTCTACAGCGCGCACCGACGAATCCTACCTTCAATGCAGCCGCAGCGCCAAGAAGATCAACCTCTTCGCGGAGCACGGCCTCTGCCTCGCCGACCTCCTACGTGGCCCTGATGAGGAAGCAGAAGGCGACCGTGTGGTGCGACCGAGCCCAGCATGAAGACCCACGCATACTGGCCGCACAGCGAGCAGCAAAGATGAGAGCAGCTATGGAGGTAGCAGGCGGACACAATCACGCTCCGTCCTCGAGAGTCGGCACAAGCAGTCAAGGCATGGTTGGTGGTGTGAGGAGCAAGATACGGCATCACGGTGCTCCAAAGGCTAGCACGTATACTGGCGGCGCCAACCTTGCAGGCAGCGTTGGCGTGCCAATGCGATTGAGCGCCAGTGAAGTGGACGAAGGTGACTCAGATGATGATGTTGGCAATGCATACGCTCAGAAATATCATTCAAGAACTGGTAGCGGCAGGTCAAGCATTGGCAGTGGGCAAAGAGGACACAGCTATATGCGAGGATATAGCAATGGGTCTACGCCACCCACGGGCCATAGTCCAGTCGAGAGCATGGGCGACTTGGTCGAAGAGGAGACACCAGTGCCGACGCAGTACGGTCAGCAGAGTGATGACTACTTTGCGCAGCCAGGTGGCCAAGGCGGGAGTGGTGGTAGCGCAGAAGAAAGACAATTTGGTGGAGTTGGTGGCCTGCCAAAGACGGCAGCCATGCAAGCAGCAGAACAGAGGCGAAAGACGAGCGAAGACTTGAAGCGAAGAGGATCGGTCGACGAACGAACGATGACGATGAGTGCTGGGCGTCTCTTTGTGGCGAATCCGGACCTGAGCGACTAGATTATGAAGACGAGAGCAATTCTCCTGGTGGCTGGCCATCGTTTGGTGACTATGTATTTGGCGATTTATGGAGCATTGACTTATCGTGGAGGCAATTTTGATAGCGTTTGAGTCGATTCGTTGGATACCACAGCATAGGGATGGACATGGTTGGCAACGGAACAGCATGTTGGGTGAGAATGGTGGTGACGAGAGGATACACAGACCAGGTATTCATCTTGCAATGTTACTGCATCAAGTCTTGACCAATCAGTCAATTGACTGACCCTGCCATCAGGGCTTTGGCTTTGCCGTCATGGCTTTGGCTCCTCCATCATGGCATTGACTCTGCCGTCACTTGTTTAAACGCATAACGCACGCAGTCAACCAGGTCAAACAATAGACACGTCATTGAGCTATTGATGCAGGGGTCACTACACAAGCGACTTCACGTCAGCAAGTCATGGCGTCGAAATCCTTCGTCAGGGCCACTGATTGACATCAGCGCTGTTCACGAAAGGCTGTCGCTCTTCCCTGTCACAATGTCGACACATGACGTCGTGCCTTCCGTTTTCGAATCCTTGCAGCCACTCGCTAGCGCCTTTTCGTCTGCACTTCATTCCAACCGACGGCAACATTCACAGTACTTGCTGAATTACCAAGCAGGACTCATCAGAAGCTGAGCACCATGGCTTCTCTAATGACAAGGAGTCAGAGTACATCGACATACGAAGCAATCCCAGGAGTCAGCACATCAGCCAAGTCAAACTTCGAATTCAAATATCAGCCACAAGATGACGATATTAAGCAGCTCAAATCAGCGTCACCTGTCACCGAGCAGACTACGCTGATCCTGCCGCCCGAGTCAGCCGTCACTAAGAAGTCAGATTGCTATTTCCTCGATTGGCTGCCGAGGGAACTATGCGACAAAGTCTACGACCATCTTCTGGTTTTCTCTGGACATGTGATCATCGGAGAGCGCCTGGGAGACTGCGCTCCAGGCGCCACTACATGTACTCTTGTCGTATGCCATGACGACTACCGGTACCCCTATCCCGGACAGCCATCGATCGCGGCAACCTGCCGGCAAGTCTATCGTGAAGTAATAGAGGTATTCTATGGCCGCAATACTTTTGTATCGACCATGAGCCTAGACTTCTACTCGCTCCGGCCACTGTCACGTTGGCTGGCTCGACTTGGAAAACTCGAGAAGGAATGCGTAAGAAAGGTGAATGTGAGGTTCTCGCCTACATTCTCGTGCAAGGAGAGGGTGACGAAGGAGATTCTCCGCTTGTGTGAGCTGCACTGGCCGGATGAGGAAGATGTGCGAGAGTCGTTGGAGGAAGACAGCGTATTCGATGGAGTCGCGAGAATTGTGGACCGGGAGGTGGTTGACGCTTGGCTCACTCGGTTAAACGAGATACAGGACTTCGATTTGCGCAAGATCGTAGTAAATCCTGTGCGTGACGGGACGTTCTTTGATCGTTTTGCAGAGGCCTGGGCGAAGGATGCTGAGGAGTGTGTTGCAGCCGTGATGGAGGGTAGAGAGTCGGTGTTGAAATGGGTGCGGTAGAATGGGAAGCGAGCATCAGTGGGCAAAGGGTACCGGGCGAGAGCGTCAAGTCATAGTCCATGAGAAGGCTTAGAACTCAATTGAGCACGTATAATAAATTGAACGCGGAGCAGGTCTAAGGGCATGTTGAATGATGCCAAAACATGACCTCTGTGCTTGATGATGCTATCAGCTGATGGCACGACTGCTGCTGTCATCTCTACAATTTGTTGCCTCCTTACGGCGCAATTTCTGTAGTGCTCCTAATCCTCCATTCGCATCGATTATTTGCAATCCTCGTCCACCATATAGCTTTCCTCGCGACCCGTCACTTTGCCGCAAGGATTCGGGCAGCTGCACGGTTTCCTGAGACCGCCCTGACAATCCCTGTTCTCGTCCAAAACTGCGACCAACAGACTCGGAATCTGACTAATTTCCTCGATTTCCTGGTTCCGATAATAGGTGCCCTTTAGATCGCCCGTTATCTGGGTCGTGATGACGCTTCTCACGGGCGCCTCCTGCGAAGTGCGTTGGAATACTTCTCGAACGGCTCTTGGCGCAAGTGATTGCTCGTCCATAGCTTCCAGGAGCGGCCGCATGCTACAATTCTGCAACTTTGGTAGCAGATATTGATCGCCGAAATCCCACAGGCGGATCAAGAGTAGCTCCCACTCGAGCATACGCGAGTTGAACTCTTCATCTTCTAATTCAGCGGTCTCGGCGCAAAAAGATTTGAAGTCAGGCAAGGTGCCTTGGGAAAGCCAGTAGACGAAGCCCTCGAGGGTCTTCTCGTCCTAGCCTGGGAAGTTGAGGATTCCTGCCAATGTCTCGCGGAAGGTGGCCTGCAGTGCGGCTGTGAAGTACTCCGAAGTATTGCAGAGTATTGCGCATGACACTTTGTACGTCTGGCTGCCCTCCCCGTCAGGCGTCAAAGTGACGAGGTAGTCGTCCGCGAATGCGCTGTGTTATGTCAGTCGCTGTTGATTATCGTCGGGAGAACGCAGGGAACGTACGTAGCGATGCGTGAGACCTCGCTCATGGTTGCTGTCAAGTGCGGGAGTCGGTCGCCTGGAGCGTGTGAGGCAGCATCAGCAGAAGCGCTACGCTTTTGGCGAATGTGTCGTAGTTGCGCTGGTGGCCAATTTTTCCAGCTCTTTCTCCAATGAACGAGGCCGGTGGACAATAAACGGCGTGAAATACGCGAGAGCGGTGTCGAGCAGCACGAGCAGGAAGACAGGAATCGCCGGTATTTTGGCGAACTCAGCCTGTACCTTCCTCAATCGCTAGCGAAAGTCCAATACTCCACTCGAAAGCAACTGCCTTGGGTGCGCTCCATGAAGGTCAACGTGCAAATATTTGAAGGCATTGCATGTGAGCAACTGGATATGCTTTGTCAGCAATAGAGTAATCACAAAGCGATGCTAATCAAACGAGCAGAGTGGTATTCAACCAGACCTACCAAACGCCCACATAAACTCATTACACGTAATCCGTACCTGTCCATCCGGCCTGCCAACCCATGCCCTGTACATCACAATAGGACAAGCCCTCAAGTCCAGAACCATCCACCCTTCTTCGGCTTCTCCTCGCTAGGCTGCACTTGCTGTGGTGGGTCTTGATATGTATGCACCTTCTCCTCCACCTCCTCGCGACCATCTGCGAATCGCTGCTTAAGCACTACTTTTGTAGTGATCGTACCATCCGGCATCCTGGTTGTCTGCGTGGTAGTGAGAGACGACAGCACATCAACTTTCTTCTGCTGCTCCGGCGCCGGATCAGCCTTGCTCTTGGCCTGAGGTACTAGTCCAAGTGCTTCTTTCTCCTGCTGCAGTCGTTCTTCATAATTCTGAAGATCTCGTGACACTTGCTTGTCCATATCGACCTCGTCTTGGGCGCTCATTGCCAGCGACGGATTCTCGCCAATAGCTTTGACCCAGAGCTCGCACCAGTGCTTCGGCATGTAGCCAAGGTACTCCTGATCGCAAATCTCCTCTACCAGCTCATCGAAGTCATGCTCAAATCGCCCTGAACGAACCAGACTCTGAAGAGCCTTGGCGTCTCCAGACTCGAAAGCTTCGTACAAATCGTCTTTGGCGTCTTCGCGTTGCTGCTTGTAAAACCATGCGGCTTCTGCAGCTTGATCTGTTCCTACTTCCGGGTTGAGCGAGTCTGTAGTCGTCTTGCTAGATTCTGGCTCCAGGAAATGCTTGTAGAGATCATGCTCCGTTTCGGGTTCCTTCAAGCTCAGAGGTTGCTCAGTGACAGGTCCAGAGGGCGTGGCAATCTCGTCAATCAAGCTATCGAAGGAGATGGTCGATCCATACTGCCAGCCATGACCCCAGAAGTCGCCTCGCATATTTGAGATAGTCCCGTTGCTGATTGCGTGGTCTAGCGGCGGACTCTGCTGAGATACAGAGAGTCGGTCGAATTCAACAGGGAACTGTAAAGGCAATATGCCACGACAGAACAAGCTCAACATCCAGTCGATACCTGCGCCATGGTAGGTCGATGCGACGTCCTGATAAGGCCACCGGTATCCGACCTGTTCTCTCGATTGCATGGGCTTGTCCATTGCTGCGTCAAGTAGGTCCTCGAACGCCGCTCGCCACTTCGTGCCTTCTCTCGATAGATCCTTGTGTGCTTCTAACGCAATGGGCGAATACGGGCTCCGTTTGAACCAGTCAATGCTCAGCCAGCGATAGTGTGGCGTGCCAAAGCGGAATATGCGAGTTGAGGGTGCATTATAGCCGTCGTCCTGTTGGTAGTAGCATGCCCCGCCGTAGCTCAACATAGGTGCTCCGGTGAAGTCTGGATGCAGTAACGGACCTCTATCCTGATACAACGCCTTGATCTTGTCCTTGGAGACGTGCTTATTGCGCTCTCGGTTCTCTTTCAGCAGTAGCAAAGCTGCCGATATCGCCTCATTCCTGTCCTCGTTGCTCATTCTTTCCCGCTGCATCGCTGCGTGATCGGGCGTCATATCCGCATTTTGCGTCCATCGATGCCAGACAGCCAGCTCTTCTTGCTTCCGGGCTTCGCGCTCTTCCACCATCTTGGCTTTGAGCTCGGCGATGTTGCTGGGAAGGGTCTTGAAGCTCTCTGCCAAGGTATTCAAATTGCTATCGATGAATTCCTTAAAATCGACGAAGAAGTTGCTTGATGATTGATTGCGGTCCTGAGGCGACTTTGTCACGGTCTCTAGATCACGCATGAACTGCTTGTGACCCTCCTCCATCTGTCGCCAAATCCTGTCGGGAAAGCCACCAGAGCTCTCACGACCCGTGTCATCGTCCTTGCCGCCCATCTCGATATTATTGCAGTGCACGAGGAGAAGACAGGACAGAGTGGCTACCTATGCATGACAGCTCGACATCGAGAGCTGTCGGACTTAAGCCGAGCGCGAAGCGGGGCGCCAATCAAGTGTGGAGCCGCGGATCATATGGAACATAAGCACGGACCATGTCTGTGGAGTGCTCCTTGCAAGTCCTCAGTAGTGTCTGCTGCTTCTCAGACTCGCTCTCGTGCATTGGCGATACCGCGAGCATTGAATCCCGTGAAAGTTGTCAAAGGACAATTCTTCCCTGATGGGAACCCTGATGGGAACCTGCCCTCGCGATATGTGAGCTACCATTTTCTAGACTGCTGGGATGGAGATGATGAGCAACCATCCAAGCTATGTGACCTCTGTCAGGTTATTGACCTGAATAGCCTCGCTCACAAAAGCGGTGATCCTGCGGCGCCAGTGCGCTTTCCCACCCAGTCGACCTAGGCAGCTCTTCAATAAGCTGTCGAAAATAATGCCTGCGAGTGCTGTGCTATAATGTATCATGGCGTCTAGGCAGTATCGCAAGTCAAGCACCATCACAATCTTGATGCAGCGATCGACTCGCATCATAGAATGGACGTCGCGGGCTGGGAGGGATACAGCTTGTCAGCCAAAATGACTAACGAGGATTATGCATCTAACAAAGACGCCGTCAGCTTGCGCTCGCTGCCCAGGACTCAGGACCCTTCAGGATGTCCTTCAAGTAACCAGAAGGCTAGGCTTTCTTTACTACTGGATCGACTGCTTTTGCATCGTTCAAGGTGACAGTGGGACTTCCAGATTGAATGTGCACGTATGGCGCAGACCTTCGAGAATGCTGCGCGCGCGATACTAAGACCCGCCGCCAAGGATCCGCACGCCGGATTCCTAGACGAGGGCTGTAGTGACACGCCTCCACCGTGCAAGCTGACCAGAGAGTTAATGGAGCTGCCATGGAAGATTTCTTCCTACTCAACGAGAAGCACTGGTATGGTAAATGACTGTCCAGAAAAGTTGACTCGCCACTTGTCGCAAGAGCGTGGATTTTCCAAGAGCGGCAGTCATCAAGTTTTGCTATTATCTTGGCAGCAAGCAGATGTATCATGAATGCTCGATCAAATGCTGCTTCGAGATCTTTCCGCGAGGCTTTCATGGGGGCAAAGACACGACCGGCAAAGGCGCCTTTTGGCTCAACGTCCCGCGTCCTACAGATCGGGGATCCCGGCAGTGGTGTCAAGCTATCAGCTAATACAAAAAGCGAAGAGTCACACTCGAGAACAACCGACTGGCTGCGTTGCCAGGCGTGGCGCAATAGATGCGTGGTGGCTTATAGACAGACATCAACGCTTGCCAGCCGGAATGCGCCGTCTTGGTCCTGGGCGTCGTGTGAAAGTCCGGTCGTTTGGCCTCTATTTTGGAATGTCTACTTGGATAGGCGGCCTCACGTCCAGCATCACTTCGATGTCGCTGACCTCGATGTACGGCCCTTAGGAGCAGACCCATGTAGTGACGTGCATGGTGGCATGCTGACGTTGCATGAGCTGGCTGCGAGAGCATCGATCGAACGCATTTGGGATGTCGATGCCGAGGAGTGTCGACCAGTCCTCGCTTTCGAGCGAACCTCAAACCGAAGCACAAATTCAAGACAACCCCGATTTGCTTTGGCGACCTTGACGCAGCCCTTGCAACGTGGCTGTTGTCGGATGCCAAGGAAAAGGATGCTTGCTTCGCATTGGTCACAATGATCAAGAAAGCCGTGGAGGGCACCATTCCCATGGTCTTGGAGGCGGTCGAAGACGGCGGCAGTTCAGGCGACCATCGACACAAGAGAATTGGAATGGCCGAGGTCAATGAAGAGGCGAGGTCAGTGAAGAGGCGAGGTCAGTGAAGAGGGGGATGAAGTGCCAATCAGGGATGAGTACCTTCCTGATGTCTTCATGGACTGCAGTATTGGGACAATCACGATCATCTGAACGAAAGGTCAGAGAAGCCATTGCGTAAATGCTGGTAAGGTGTCATCGGTCGACGGCAAGGCGCTCGAGTACGGAACGATAAAGTAACCAAGATGTCCGGCTCGTGGATTGATGTGACTGACTGGTGGTCTCGCAGCGCCAATTCTCACGAGCTGCGCTCCTTCCCGTTTCGTATCATATCTCAGCATGGCCAACGGAAGTTGTGCGCACATGTCACATATTTGCACCGTCACTGGTAGACAGATCTGAGACAGAGCTACGGCTTATCCATGCTCAGATCGGACACCGGACATGTCCCACTAGGTTGCCGAGACATTGGCGAATCCAAACTATCGGCGTCCAGGAGAGAGCTTCGTGGACGGCTTTCCAAGCCCGAACTCAGATCCAGCCGCAATGGAGAAAGTCACTACGCTCGCACGGTAAGGGTACCGACCCGCAGTACAAAAGCACTTATCGACTTCTGACGTTGCCTGCAGCTACTTTGAAAGCTCCGCTGTCGTTACTGTCTCTATTGGAGCTCAGTCACCAAAGAAGCTCTATCATGTTCAGAAGGCACTTCTACAGGATGCGTCAGTCTCATTTCGGCGATGGATACATGCAAAAGAAGCAGACGGCGAGAAGCTCATTCTCAGCCTACCTTCGATCAGTGATGAAGCCTTCCAATTTTTCCTGAGCTGGGTATGTGGCCACGGCATGCCATCATGGGAAAACTATTTCGACGATTTGGCCATTGAGCAGAAGCATCCTGCCTGGCGCGAACGCTGTCGACAATATCAACTGACCATGATTCGGCTCTGGCTGTTCGCAGAGATATACGAAGTGTGCAATCTCCAGGATGAGACTTTGCTACAACTACTGGAATTCCTGAGCAGTAATACTGTGCATCTTTCTGGATTATCAATGAAGTCTTATCGACCACGGCAGCGGACTGCGTGCTTCGGAAGGTGTTTATCGTCGGAACAATGTCTGGACTCTTGGGTAAAGCCTATACGTCAGACGAGGAGCGGGAGCTAGTTGCCATTCCCGGGTATTTGAATGCATGTAGGAAGGTTGCAGCGGAGAAAGAGGAGCAGAGGATGCATCGGGCCCGTCGGATGAAGTTTCGGAGTGCGAAGCGGCGGGACTCCGAGCAGTCTTTGGGCATGGGTGCTTTCGTCAATCCATTTACGTGACATCAATCGCAAGAGCTTGCAATGCCGCGTGTAAGATCGGACGTCGTCGATAAGGCGTACGTCAAAAATGTGAGATGCTGGTATGAGCATGTGGCCTTGGTGAATGAGCCTCCAGGGACCACTGGCGTTGACATCCCCTGGCATGACGAGCAACGACTGAATCACTACAGTGATGCGCATTCCGAACTTTCTCGGAACTTCTCTTTGCTCACAATCTTGACTTACCCTGACATTGGCTACAGCCCTGCTGTATCATCTTGTCAAACCGTTCGGCACTCCTGTCCGCCAATCATGACCTGCGCAGGTGTCGACTCGGCCGGATGACGAGCCTGTGCTTGCAATGCTTTCAGTCTCTCCTCCAGGCTGCTCAGCAGGCCATCGAAATGATTGAGCCCGTCCGCAACGTCAGCGCCAAACAACTTGCTACTACTAGTCTCGGATGCACAGACTGCTCCATCTCTGGGGTTTCTTGTTTGATCCTGACGCCATCCAAGACGATGGGCTCAGCAGGCTGCTTCCCCGCAGCTTTTCCGCAGCTTTTCATGGCATTGCGTTTCCAAGATTCATCCTGTAGAAGGTTGTTGATTAGAAGACAGAGACAAGAGCGACAGAGATGATTAAAGGTCGAGAATCGATGTGTACGCGGCGTGACACAGCTAGTAAGGATCAGGGCATGGCTATTGTGGACTGCCAAGTCAAAGGTCTGTGCGGCGCCTTCCAGGCTATAAGATGTAGATCCAAACATTGATACCAGCCAAGCTCTCAATAATTGGTCAACCAGTAATATGCTCCTCGGATGAGAGGTTGATGCTATTGCCGGCAGAAGCAATGTAGCTCATGGTTGTTTGTCTCGTGACGTGACGTAGTCCCTAGTATACAAGTAGTCATAAGTCATCAGCACCTCCAACACCGCGCTCGGAACGCAGCAACACAACTCCAATCCTCTATACGCCTCGCAAGCCAAGAAGCCGAAAAGCAGTATGCCGAAGGGTATCTCAAAGCAACGGATCCATCTCCTCTCTCTGCCTCAAGTATGTAGCCGCCAACGCATCACCACTCTTAGCGCTCAAACTCATCCAATGATGCGCAACGCACATGGTAGCTGGATCACACTTCTCCGCATCCATATTTCTCCTCCATTTGTTTTCTAACTCCTCCTTGAAGACATTCCTCGGCTGTGCAAACGGTGCAATTATATGGTTTGTAAGATCAGGATGAGTCAGATACAATGTTGCGAGTTCTCGTTGAGCAACAGGGTCACCCTCTTTCGCTGTAATTTGCAGGAGATACGCAGCATCTGCCATCGTATAGCGCGCAGCTTCCTCTGCGGAGGAGCTTCGGCTCGGAGGCGAGAAGGTTGCAGAGTCGCGCTGCTGCTGTGCTGTAGACGAAGATCGCCCATGGCCACGATTGTTGGAGTGATAAGCAATGATGCTGTCGGCCGTTTCGACCATTAGGGCTCTTGCCTGTTGCCTCAGGTCGGATATGGCGACTGCGGCATTCCAGAAGGCTTTGCCTTGTGGGGTGTCTTCCAAGATCGAGGAAGGCACCAAAGCAGCCATGTACTGCAAATCTCGGAAGATTGCTCGCGGCCGTAGACTGCTGTCTTGGAACAGGCGACAAAAGCCAGTGACTTTGTCGTCGGTCTTTGGTGAGGCTGAGTGCCGGGGCCGCATGCTATGGCTGGACCATGCGGGTCTGTGGGTGTTGTAGTCCCGCCTTCCATGGGCATCCTCTTCCAGGTAGTGTGGTAGCAGTCGGTCGATGTCGTAAAGCAGACCCAGCTTCTTGTAAGGGCTTGAGCTAGCAGCGAAAGATTGCAGCATACTATGAAAAGCTTCCATGAAATTGAAGCGAGGCATGATACTGGGCAAGGCATAAGGAACCTTGTTTTGTGTGTCAGTGGACTCCGACATGAGAGACCGCAGATGCTTCTCTGTAAGTGTTCCTCCAAGCCCGCCCCAAAATGCTATGTCGGTTTCACTGCCTTCGGAGAACATTGAGGTTGCGAGATCACTAAGGAGCATGCCTATCAAGCAGTGTCTCATCCTCTCGATCCTACTCTCGTCGTCTCTGGACGAGGGAACAACGGAATGTTTCCTCGGCATTGATTGGGAGGCGTTCTGAGTGCGGTACGAGCCAATGCTTGTTGCACTGGACGGTGACTGATCCTCGGTCATGGCCGGTGACCAGAACGGCAGCGACGACCTGTGGGTAAGCGTTGGGCTCCGCGATTCCAGGAACTCATTGGAGCCCATGTTCGATAAATGAGTCGAGATGTTGAAGGTATTCTCAAAGCTTGACACCGTATCTGTCCGCATAGTGAGCTTGCTCAGATAATTGGAAGTGTCTCGGACCGTCGGCCATGGCTCGTTAACCCTCTCGGAGGTGGGATGCTTCACTTCCACGGGGTCCAGTGTGAAAAGCGGATTTGTTGCGAGGAACAAGGCGTCGCTTCCCGTCAATCGGTTCGCGCATTTGAGGATCTCCATGCAGAGCCTGTGCAGGCGCTCCTCGCCACGACAAAGATTCTCGATGCTATTCTGAACCATCCACTGTGAAGTACTGCGAGCTTGGTCGTCACTCAATTTGTTTGGACCGCCATGCTCCGGTGCAGCACTTAGGAGCTCCAAAATCTGCGCCTCTGACTTGAGATGCAAGCTGTTGTTCGTTAACTTCGAAGTGCTCCAGTGCCTGAGCGGAGGCACTCCTCTGGTCTTTGTGGTCCGCTTAGGCTTGCCCATGACCCGGAGAGCACTTGAGACGGAACGAGCTTCATCATAAGCAGCCGATGTTCGCACATCGGCTACGTACCACATTTTGTCACGAGCTTGACAAATGAGAGCAGCTTCAAACCTCAATTGCGAGCTCGAAGCATGCAATGAAGAGACCGAGATCCGTCTCCAGCCCTCGCAAGTGTCCATGCAGACCTCTGAGTCAATGAGAGATTGATGGCAGCGTGTTTCGACATCGTGGATGGCACAGCGCAGTTTCTCCAAGTCAGCGCCATTCTCGCAGAGATCGTATAGTGCCCGCAGGTCTCGCAAGGCAGCATGAGCGTTGACAAAGTCGAAGTTGTTCCGGGCCGAGGTTATCTTGCCCTTCAGGCAATGTTGCAAGACCGAATAATACGTACCGACCTGCTCTATATCGAGGGGTACTGCAGGGCTCTTATCAAGGTGAAGAATGTCTCCTTCGGTGATCACCTGCTTCAACACCGAAGCAAGCCTGTCCGACGGAAATGATGGCCCGAACAATCTGCGACGATCGCTAGACTCAGGCGATGCCATTCCGGCCTGTGCAACGGTCTGGAGCCCCTGACTGTCCTGGCACGTCATTAGTACAGCCCATCGAGAGCTGCTGAGTTGTGCCTCTTCCACGGCTCGACAAGCCTGATGAAGTACCTCAGCGTCCTCAAAATAAGGATTAGGCGTGTACCGTGCTGGCTCCACAGCCGGCTTCGAAGAAGGCCGGAAAGCCCAAGAGGGCATTCCGCCCGACGCTTGATGCCAGACAGGCACTGTACTTTGGGAGAGATCAGAATCTTTGAATAGGCTGAAACCGGAAATAGACGAAGCAGAGGAATGCAAGCCCGAGTGGAGTGTCTCCTGATCCGATGATAACGAAGGGGGCCGCCTGGAGGGGTAGAGTGACCTGACCATCTTGATAAGGTCGTCTGGTTGCAGCACCACAAAAGATCGCGGCAGAACGACTGGCGGCTGCTGAGGCTTGTGATGGACGGGAGGGTCTGACTGTGGCGTGAGGCGCTTCATAAGTGCCTCAACACGTAGAGCCATATCGGTCGAGACCATGTTGCCATGTTTCCTATCGAGGTGTTAGCAGCTGAGATGACGCTGATGGATCTTACTTACCAAGAATAGACAACGTCGAAAATTGCCTTCAGCGCTCTGCTTGCCACCTCACGTAGTATCCTCTGACGGGCATGCTCGGAGATGTAATGATCCTCTACCATGCCAAATGCCTTATGACTGTCAACGTTTGTCCTCCCGCACTGGGCGCACTTTGCTTACCTCCGGAAGAGCTATGGCATCCGAGAAGTATGGTGAGAAGATCCATCGGCGTACGACAAAAAGAGGAAAGCCGCGCTGGTGAGTTGGTGATGGCGACAGCTTCTCCCATATCGCATGGCTCATATGTAAGACTGGCTCTGGTATGACGCTAGCGCCCGTCGTGTCCGCAAGTAAGTCCAAAAGGCCATGTACAGCATTATCGTAGAAGCGATCAGCCCTGGCTTGATCCTCGAACGGTGGGTCCGGACGTGCTTGTATCCGCATGCGGAAGGTTTGTTTGATAGGCTGCTCTGTCAGAAATGAGCCGGCTTGCAATGTCTGCAGGATCCAGAGCTCTAGCCGAGCTTTTCCAGGCCATGATCCAGAGGCTGCCCATAAGTCCAGGACCGCAGGCACCAGCTTCTCGCTTCCAGTCTTCTGCTCGGTGATCAGACGTGAACACACCGTGGACCATACTCCAAGTGCGCGATCGTCTTCGGACTTTGGGTCGGTGCCGTGTCCCCGCGTGGCCAAGATCAGGGCTTCCAGAGGACTCCCGAAGGCCTGGCTTTCAAGCAAATCTGAATGACTGTCGATCGACAACCCTAGATGCCGAGAAGTCCGGGAGTAGTTCCCAAGAGACGAACTAAAGACAGATTCGGGGAACTTTGATGCACCGTGGTTTGGTAGGAGTGCCAAAACCTCCTTTTGGGAGAGAGCAGCTATACAGTCAGCAATGAAGTCTCCATTATAGCGAACATTGGTGACGAAATCCACGATTGCAGCACGGTGGCCTTCAGTCAATGTATCCAAAAAGGACTCTTGCGGGTCGAACAAATCGGTGCGGTCCCACGTGTCCCATTGATGGTTTGCGGAAGAGTCGACGCAATCACTCAAGGCACGTTGGAAGGCGCCAAACAAGTTCACAAAGTTGGCCTTGTCTTCCAAACGAATGCACTCCGCCAGAATGCGCAGGACCGAGGAGGCGGTTTGAGCGAGACGGGCTGTCCGGGCTGTGAGGACCTGAAGATCAAGCAACTGCTGTTGTAGTTGATGACATCGCCGAGTTTGATAGTGCTCAAGCTTCACGAGGCGCGCCAATGCATCGATTGACGGCAAGGTCACCGGCACATCATCTGATGAGATTCCTGGACGTTCAATCACGCCTGGCGCTGGCGCATTTACAGCCACAGGCACATCCTCTTCTGGCAGCTGAGCCGGGTTGGTGACGACAGGTAGAGGGGATGGCACCTGGGAAGGCGCCGCCGGCGAAGTGTCAAGTGGGCGCTGTTGAGCCTGGAAAGATTTCCTGCGGACCGGAGACTCGACCTCAAATGCCAGGAAGCAGGCTGGCTTCATGGCCATATCCATGGATGGAGGTGTCGTGTGAGGCCGGGGCGGAAGAGACAAAGCGGCCAGGTCCCGTGAGGCAACATGAGTTATTGGTATGCCAGGAGAAGAAGACCTTGAGCCATGGTGGCAGCGTCGAGGTGACACGGCTGCAAGAGGTAACATTCGTTAGCGGCTATGCCTGACAGATAATAGCAGCATTGCCAGCTCATCAGTACAGCATGTACGCTCGAGGGTCCACGTCGACAAATATGATTGGACGAAACGGGCAAGAAGCGCAATGTCTGATCGCAGCACGTACAGCGAAGACCCTTCCACTCATCCTCAAGCGGCGGGCCAGTGCCCAGCATAGCTGGGCGACCAGCGACGTGTTTGGGCAGCGGTTTTCTCGAGTCCACCTCGTCACAGCATCGTCGCAATTTGCGGAGATGCCGAGCGCGCTATCGATATGCGTTGCTGCACGAAACCGCGGGTGGAAACGCGGTACAAAGTATCCGACAAGAATGACAGCGAAGCGGCGCAAGCCTAGACATGAGAACGAGTCCGGTCGCGCATGCACACAAGGCAAAAGTGCTGAGTGGATGTCGTCCTTGCAAGAGGGCTGTGATGTGACACGGTTAAAAGCGGACTGCGCAGAAGGGTGAAATGGCTCGCTCGGTAGAGATCACGAGCCAAGCTGCTGCAGCTCGTCAAGTGTGCCGCGCCTACGACCAATCATAATCGGTGGTGTGCTACTCCACGATCGCCGCAAGAGGCCAGCTGCATGAAAATCAGCGCCGGCCTCGTTGAACACGTCGACGCTGCAGAGTCCGGCCTCTGCGGCGGCACGAGTGTGATGTTGAGGTCGTGAAAGAGTCTGTCGGTCATTGGCTCGCTATGGTGCATTGCCTTTCCGGTGACTTTACCAGTCGAGCGCGTGGAACCAGGAAGATCGACGTTGTCCTGGTCGTTTTTATGCTTCGAGACACGCAGCGGGTGGAACGCAGCTCGACGGCCGCCAAGTCGCGACCTGCATCTAGCCAAGCTGGTTGGCCAGCGCATCACGACAGAGCTGTCTCCGCCGCATTGCCATTCGTGGCCGCATTCAGGCTCCAATCCTGAGACCGTGAACTGACTCAAAGCACGATGTTGGGCATGTTCCATGCACGGTCGCTCCATGGAGAAGGCATAGGCTCGACGGCAGTGAACGATTTTCCAGCCATCAGTTCGTGGGAGCAAGCCACCATGCAGTTCATCACCTTCTGCAGGAACTCATCAGTGTGTTGCTTTCTGTGCGGCGTACATCTTGAAGTTTCCCAAGTCAAGCCGAGTCGAGCTGCGGGGACGAGGTGAAAGCTTGCTACTGGCAACTATGAAGGCGATCGTATTGGCATATCATGGTCTAACCCTGACTGGAGTCAGCAGAAGAGGGGAGGTCGAATCAGCTCGGAGATGGACCACGAGCTGCCTGATTCAGTTGCGCTGTGATAGTGGAAACAAGGAAGGAGTGGAGCGCGGTGCACCATCCTCAAAATTGAGGTCAAGACCACCTGACTTGCAAAAGAATGGGCAAATGAAGTGCACCTTATCTTACTGCATTGCAGCAGCTACGAAACAGCGAGAGGCGTATCAGTCAAGCAATCGCTCGAGTGGCGGCGGTCATGAGGGACAGGTAGCATCGCCTATAATGTCGATAACACTTTCCGGACAATCACAAGCACATCTGGATTGCATCCTATTCCTGTCGTCTACATCTCATAACATCAACATCGTCATTCATCTACCAAAGTACTTCAGTTCCAGCCATCTGACCGGCACGTAGCTGACCGACGACACGACAAACGCAAGCTCATTAGCGACATCACCACCATACTCGCCGATCAACTTGCCGATGGGACCGATGTACCAGGTCTCAACCATACCCATACACCAAACTACAACACCCAGCGCAAATGCAGTGAAACCAGCAATTCCCAGCGGAAGCTTCTTTGGGTCGTTCCAACCCTCAAGGTCGTAGTTGTAGAACTTGCCCTTCCGGAAAACATAGTGCTCCGAGAAGATGATGACAAAATAGGATGTGCACCAGTATCCCAGCAACGACAAAAAGTTCTGGAGGTAAGTAAGTAATGAATTTCGACCAGCCAGCGCGAGCGCGATGATGACGCCGAAGCACAGGAGAGTCCAGATGAATCGAGGGATCCTGGCGAACGGGCGTGCAAATTGCTGACAGGAGATGGCGGCAGAGTAGGTATTGATGATGTTACAGTTGATACCTGATAGCACGAGAAGCACCAGCAGGAACTTGGCGAAGCCGTACGGGTATAGTGCTTGCTGCAGCAGGAAGCCAACGCCCTGATCTTCGTAGGTCGTATTCCAGTCGGTGCGGTTGTTGAGCGCGAAGGAGACGACGCAGCCGGCGATCATGCCGATGGCGGTCGGAAGGGAGATACCAAGGGTGGTGAAGATGAAAACCTTGGTCCTACTGACGTTTGCCGGATACAGCACGTAGTAGTCGGACGCCACGGTGGCCCAGGACGCCGAGGAGCCGTAAACAACGGCAATCAAGCTCAGCACATTCCCACTCACAGTCAACGATGAACCAGATGCCGGCGTCTTATTGTCCGTGTACTTGCCCGTCTCTCCGAAAATGATAAGGAAGATCACCAGATAGATTGCCCAAGCCCATCGCTCATACACGAGAATCACCTTCAGCCCGATGAGTGACACGATCATTGACAACACGGCGATGATCACGATACCAGTGGCAATCGGTATGGTGCCATCCGACACGGCAACCAACGCGACACCACCTGTGATACAGCTGACCGCCGACCATCCGACCTGCTGGATCGTATTCAACGCGGCAATGATCTTGTTCGGCCACCATCCGAAACTATAGCGTCCGATGCTGATCTGCCGCAACCCCGTGGCGGGTCCCATCGTCGCACAGAAACCGGGCAAAGCGCCGCCGAGGATAGAAGCGAAGAGGCAGATCAGGATGCTTTGCTTGAGACTGAGTCCGAATTCCCAACCAAGAAAGCCTGTGGCGAAGCAGGACAGGTTCATCGTTCCGGATGCCCAGAGGAGGGACATGGACAATTGACTCTGCCATGTCAGAGGTCGGCGGTCGGAGGGGAGTTTGCGATCGATGGCTTCGGCCTCGATGCCCAATTTCTCGTCCATGGCCATTTCGAGGCGGCGCAGATGGCTGAGGATGCCATTGTCCTGCTTTACTGTGACGCCTTGGTAGATCTCTTGCGCTCCACCTTCGGTCGATGCGCCGCGTGAGTCGTCGCGTCCCTCGACGTCGACGCTCGTGGCCGCGAGCTTCTCGTCCGCCGTCAGTGGCCGGAGTGGACGGTCCTGGGTGTGAGGCACCGGGAGCACTGTGGGCTCGCCATGCGCTTTTTCTTCGTCGTAGGCCATGCTGTCGGCGAAGCAGTGGAGTCGCGACGATCTGACCAGGAGCAGCTTTGCGACGAAGAACAAAGACGGCACGCGACAGCCACGCCTTCGGCGCGCGAGCAGTGTTTTGTACCCGTTTTATCGCATGACCTTGCTATCAAGCTATCGCAGAAGCGGCAGGCGATATCCGTTATCTCAAGCTTATTTTTTCCTCGGCCTTTCTCACCGTGCGCTATACGGACCGCGTGTGAAGAAAGTCGTGAACCTCACTTCTTCAACTTCGTCTTATTTTAGCTTCACCACCTTTATGCATCTACATCTTAACTGTTATTAGTCATATCATCACTAGTAGTAGCTTAAAATGCTTAGACGACCTCCTAAAATTGATTAGGACTTATAGCGAGAGTATATTAAGGCGTTAGTAGCTACTAGATAGATATAAGATGATATCATCCTCAAAATAAAGAGAGTAGACAACGTGTCTATTACTCGCTACTAGCTTAACTACTATCTTACTCTTTAGAGTATCTATAATATAAGTTAGTAGAAGTAGTTAGAGTAAGCTAGTATTATTAGTAATATAAATAACTAGATACTATTTATATTCTACTACTAGTAGTCTATAGATAATAAGATATATAAGACACTAGAAGATATAGGATACTCTAAAGTTAATAGATAGATAATTAAGTAATAGCGCCTTATTATAAATATTAATAAGTAGCTAAGTTATACTACTATTAAGGCTAGTAGATAAGAGCTAGAGAGATATATATATATTAAGTATAAAGATCTAACTATCTTATAGTATAGTAAGAAGTATCTTTATATATATTTTTATTATAAGTATAGAATAGTAGATAGATATAAATAAAGTAGACTAATTTATATATAATTTTAGTACTAATAACCTATTTTAACTTAGTAGAGACTAGCTCTTTAGAATCATATAGGAAATAAACTCTTACTTTATATATATATAAGCTTATTAGTAGAGTACTATTTAATATAATATAACTATTACTTATAGTCTAAACTAGGCCTAGTTAATAGATACTTATTATAAGTTTAACTTTATAGGTATTAGTATCTATATAGCTATTAATATCTAGTTCTATTATATTATCTAGATCTATATTAGTATTAGTATATATATAAAGAAGTCTATTTTTATATAGTATATAAACTATATTTATAACTACTTTATTATATCTAAGTATATCTAGAATAATAGAGGTACTAAGATAATCGACTTTATAGATAGCTAGTTCTAGCTATTAGATAAAGCTTATAGTAGCTTAAAGCTATTTACTAACTACTACTACTTTAGTATAAGTAAATAGAATAACTATATTAAGCGCTAGTAGAAAGAGCTAGTAAAGACTATACTTAAGATATAATAGCTATACTTTAACTAACTAATAGATAATAGTAATTATAGTTATATCTTATTAATAATTAAGTTAAGACTATCTTTATTAGACTATAACCTCTAAATATACTAGATAATTTAGTAACTTATATTCTTAGAGGCTTTAAGAATATAATTAAGTAGCTATAGCTAATCGAGTAGTATATATTACTACTACTACTACTCTAAGGCCTTTAATTATAATATACTTTAGAGTAATTATAGCGACTCTAGAGTAGATAGCTATTTATAAATAGCTTAGTAAATATCTAGTATTAGATATATACTATACTATCTAGTATAGTATTAATATACTATATATACTAAAGTATTAGACCTATAGTATAGCTAATCCTTTATATTAAGAAGATATACCTATTAGTTAAGATAATAGTAGAAGTAGTAATAGTAAGTAAGAGACGATTACTACTTAAAATATATAGAGATATTCTCTATCTCTATATTCTATAAGTTATATAGGCTTAAGAAAGTAGAATAGCGAGGTTATATAAGCTAATAATTTTATAGGTCCTTTTAGAGTAAATATAATACTAGTAGTCTTTAGCGCTCTTATACTAGAAAAGTCTCTTCTAAACCTACCTTATAAAGTACTTCGAAATCTATAACCTACTTAATTCTACTTATAATAGAAATAACTACTAATATACTAGTAGTCTACTATAGTATTCTTTATAGATATACTATAGTAAGCTAATACTATATAAGGTATATAGATATATAGAAAAGTACTATCCTATACTAGAACCTCTATTAGAAAGATACGTTTATAGATAGTACTACTAATAGATACTCTATCGAAAAGTAAAAGTAAGAGAAAGGAGCCTATATTATAGCTACTACTAAGAGTTCTACTATAAGTTATTAAGTAAGAAGTTAATATTAACTAGCGCTATAAGATAATATAGTATCTATTATAAATTAGCTCTTCGTAGTTTAAGAGTAAGATAGATCTACTAGATAGTATATATATAGTTATTAATCTACTATTATTAGAGCTTATTAACTACCTTCTATAAATAATACTAGACTTAGATATCTAGTTCTCTTAGAAGCTACTATTATTTAAATAAAAGAGCTTTATTTAAGATATTAGAGATAAAGATTAGAATGATTATAATATACTAGTTTATAAGTATCTAAGCTTTAATAAAGCTAATAGTATTTATTAGATACTTAGTAGCTTTTAGATAAGTAATATATAGTATCTATATATAGTATATATCCTAATTAAGTTCTATTAGTCTAAGACTATTATAAATTAAGTAAAGCTAGTAATAATAACTATATATAAAAGGTCTACTATATCTCTACTAGAGTAGTTACTAGAGTAGTTACTTTAATATTTATATAAGCCTTAGTTAGATATACTTTAATTAGAGCCTATACTATTAATCGAGTCTACTAGTAGTAGCCTTTTTATAACGCTAGTACTAATACTAATACTAGCGTTAGAGAAGATAGAGCTATCTTAGCTAGTAGTAGTAAGTATAAAGCTAAGAGTAGAGCTAAAAGCTAAGTTAAAAGTATAACTAATAGTAGAGCTATAAAGAGAGTTATATATAGAGTTAAAGTAAAAGTAAGTTAAGTAGAAGCTAGAGATTAAGAAAGAAGTAGATATTAAATAAGAGCTAATTAATCTTATTAGTAAGAGTAAGGATAGTAATAAGAAGCTACTAAGTCTTAAGGATATCTTTAGTAAGCTTCTAATACTAGTATAATAATAGTAGATAAAGCTATAATAACTACTATTACTAATAAGTTACTATAGCTATTAGAGAGTAGTATCTTTAAGCTTTATCTACTTTATTTAAGAAGATAGATCTAATCTAATTAAAGAAGCTACTATATATACTAGCGCTACTACTATACTTTTAAGGCTACTACTAATATAGTAAGTAGATACCTCTATATTATAGCTAGTTACTATAGCTACTCTAGAGCTAGTTACTATAGCATCTTAACTACTAACTATAAATACTTTAGAGCTAGCTACTATAACTACTCTAAAGTAATAATAAGTTACTCTAAGATAGCTTAAAGCTTCTATTAATCTAAGCTTAATTATAAATAAGCTAAGATACTATAAGAGGCTTAATTATAAGGATATCAATAATGGTAAGAAGTAGTGAGGTTAATAATCGTAGTATTTAGCAACTAGATAGATAGGTAGATAGATAGTTATATAGATAGTAAGGTTAATAGAGGTTATTAACAATGCTTTAAAAGACCTTTAGATACACCTTGAACCTTCAGACAACTTCTTAAAGTGCTAACAACGCCGTGTGCAGTGTTATTGAAGTAATAACATCTCATGAAGTCCGATTTTGGCGATTTGCGACTTTCTTCACACGTGGTCCGTACGGCGCACCACCTTTCTAGAGCTCTTCTAGCGTCAGCGCTACTAACCGAAGTCCTCCACCCGCCAACCACAACCTGGTGGCAGCTTCTCTTTTCTTTTCACGACGGCGAGGCCGGCAAGATCGACATCATGCAGGTATGAGCAGCTGCTACGGTCACGAAGCAGGCTTTCAACCCTTCGTGGGGTCACAAGGTACATACTCACGCGTCGTTTAAATAGGCTAGGAGACCACCAGAACAGGACAGAGAGTGCATCTACAGCTGAGCATCATGCCCTCAGTAATAGTTTCATCTACCCATACACATACGAACGGGTACAGCTCACGGAAACGAGAACGCTTCCGGACTAAATGACTTGTATCGTTAGCACGCACGGCAGAGAACCGAGTAGAATCCACTAGTTGAGTGCTGTATGCTTCGCACCTACGCACAAGTCGCGAACGATAAGCGCCACAGGAACATTGGGCGTAGACACTAGCGAGGCTCACTGCGACCTCAATACAGAAGTCCGGAAAACATCAGGAGACTAGTCCAGCAGCTGTCAAAACAAAGAGGTCCAGTATTGGGAATGCCTCAGGGCAACAGACGTAGCCGGCCACTGCTGATGCAGCTGTAGTGTTCAATCGCCTGCGGCTGATCAATTTGAAGCCATCAGCTATGTAGATAGGCAGGCATTGCGATGGAGGGTACCACCTCGATTTGTTATTGTTCTCATTTGATCATAGCTAAAGCTAGCATCATGTGCTTCACGCCAATTGCACTTCCATATCGCGCTTTGATTTCCGAGGTAGCATCTCGGTACATGGATTTGATGTTTACAGCATCCCATCTTCCTGAGTCGTGTCTGTCATCATAAGGTAAAGTTACATGCATGCTCGCCCCACGGCGATTGCAGCTGCTCTCATGGAGTCAATAGGTGGGTGTGGCAGGTGATTCTAGACATCAGTGCCATCAACCACAATACCCTTCTTCCAGTCGTGGCAGATCTTGCGTGCCACTTCATCGGCGGCATCGTCAGAGACGAGGGCACCAACGAGGTACAAAGCCCCGTCGATGCCAGAGGTCACGCCGCTGGCGGTGATGACGCGCATCCCACCGAGGCGTAGGTTGGCGCGCTTGAGCACGCTCTCACGACGGCTGTTCGCCATCTTCAAACTGATACTTCCCTTCCTCGCATTGGACGCACGCCTTCCAGTGGGCATGTTCGTCCCGTTCGCACCTTCCTCCAATGGACTTGGCAACTGTCCGCTCGACTTACGGCGCTGATGAGCCTTGTACTCCTTCCTCGTCATGATGTATGGATTCTCGTCTTCATTCTCGCCCAACTCAAACCTCAAGTTGTTTACCACGAACCTCGCGTGATCCATTACGTCGGTGCGGTCCGCCATGTCCCTCTGCGCGACGTTCGAGCACAGGATCTCCAACTTGGTGATGAAGTCAGGGTGGGTCGTGGCTGCCAGACCGCTCAAGATGCCTGTCTCAGCTAAGAAGAGCGAGCCGGTGCAGACGCTGTAGATGGTGCGCTCGCGGCTTGGGTTGCGCTTCTGCAGCTCGGCGAAGGCTTTGATAAGGGTGAGAGGCTGAGCCTTGGTCTTGAGCACAGCTTCGGTGTTGCCGCCTGGGACGACGAGCAAGTCATATTCAGCCAGATTCTTCATGGCCTCTTCATAGGGCATGTGAGCGCCGATCTTGACGCCTTGGCTGGTGATAACGGCGGACTCGGGGCCGCAGATGGAGATGTTGAAGGCTTTGGAGTCTGCTCGGCATCAGTCAAGATCGGTGATTATGATGAGTGTTGCTGACTTACCCTTGTTGTTCTTGTCATGCTGCGCATAATCAAAGACCTCAAGCGGGCCAATAGCATCAAGCGTGTCAAACTTGTCAAACGTAGCAATGAGGACGTTGATAGGACTTGGGAATTGCCCATCAACTTCCTCAACGATTGCACTCATCTTGCCGGTGTTGTTTCTGTTGTTTGGATCAAAGTTGCGATAAAGCACGAAGCTAAGAAGAAGAAGCAGGAGGAAGCAGGATGGACGGTACTGCTACAATAATATGTACGTCCCTTCCGTTCCAATGCCACTCCTGGAGCTCTCAGACCTCGCGTGACCAAAACAGCTCTCCCCGCAAACAGGAGCGCATAGTGGGGTGATTGTCTCGCCACCTGATTGGCAGTCACGCTTCAGGGTTGTACCTGCCGACGCTAGCCCCCAGATTCCCCAGTTTTTGGCGCAGAGACAATCCTTCTCCTGGTTAGCTTAAACGTCCATGCTCACTCCATCACATCATGCTCACGTGTCGAAGGCCGTGTGGTCTGGAGATGCGACATTGGTTCGGATTCAGAGAAAGGTCAAGGGCGAATGTCGAAGCCCGGAGAGCACGACGCGTGGCGATACAGCGGAAATATGCGGGCTCGTGTCCGGACTGCGGCGATCTGCGCGCCACCAGGTGCTTTTTGGGTCGCCCTGCGCCATTGAACGAAACGAGCTCTCGTGACCATCGTATGATGGATGAAAGCTGCAGTCGGGAAAACTGCTCTGGTGTGGGGCTGCTGCGAACCAGCATTGAGTCGGTCCACTGATTTTCATTGATGGTGAGCCATGTCAGGCAGCGTCATACTCAGCAAGATATAGTACATACCTGTATAGAATTTTTCTGCATGATTTGCTTAGACACCTCTGACACTCCCACCCACTGCGGCCGTTTGAGAATCTCGAGTCACAGTCCATCCCAACGCCGTCGCTAATATTGATGATCTTGCCATACTGCATTTTTGTCATGCTGCTAAAGTCATAGGACTCCGAGATTGGAGGACTATACCAGCACATCCTTCTCCAGGACCGCACTCACCACAGCCGGCCTCTTAAGTTCTAACAAGCGCTGCGCAACCACCTCACCGACAGTCTCCGCCAGTCTAGCCTGCAGCGCAGCGCCCTCCGGATGTCCATTCGCTCCCTCAGCTTCATGAACGGAATCCTGCTCCAAGTTCATCAACGCACGTATGATAGCATCCACCACCATCTCTGCCTGCTCCTTCTTGTCTCCCTGCAGACCTTCCTGCAGATGCTGATCGTAGATTTGGAGATTTGGGAGGATGAGGCTGCGGACACCAGCCGGGCCCGCAATCATGGTGAGGCCGAGAATGGCGCCGTAGTGCGTGCCAAAAGGCTTGTGCCTGTCGAGCCAGTCTTTGAGACAGGACCGCGCGATTCGTGGTTTGAGCGTAGAGCTGGTTGGGCCGTATTTCTTCGCAATTTCAGACAGGAGGCTGGCGCTGTACTCGCGCAGCTCGAAATGCTTGGTTGGACCATCCACCGGCGAGCTGCCCAGGTGCTTGCCAATCAGGCATGTGAGGACTGCAGGTACTATACTCGGGACGTATGGCGAGAGCATCAAGTTCGTGTTGTCCAGTAACGCGTGAACCATCTGCAAGGTGTGTGATAAAATCCAGATGCTCTTGAGATTGTGGGTCACCTTGTCCGCCACCCACTGCACAAAATACGGCAGCAGCTGGTGGATGCCTGGATCTGTCCTCAGCGACATGAAAGCTGCCGTCCTGTACTCGTCATTCGTCTGATCCAGCACGGCAGCACATATCCTCTCGAAGTACAGCTGCAGCTCTTTGCTCAACACATGCTTGACCAAAGGCTTCACTCCCACATTCTCGCCCCCGCTCATAGCAGCCAGTGTAGGATTCGTCGCTGCGGCGCCAGTCTTGGACGCTGCGTCTTGCGTTCCGGCCGTATCTTTTGATGGGTTCTGAGGTATGCTGGGCTGTACCCCTTCCACCGCCAGCCAGTGAGCTGTGTATGAGATCTCCCGGGGCACCTTCGGCAACGGCGCGTTTATCAACTTCTCAAAGTCCACCTCCTCGTCCTCCACGTACCACAGCGGCTGTCCCGGGCCAATGCTCGCTTCGCCAAATCGCAGGGGTCGCGTACTCTCGTATCCATAGAGCGGCTCGACATCTAGCAGCCGTAGCGCCTGGCTGATGTCCTGGGTGGTGAGGGTGGTCCGCTTCGCATGGCGCATGAACTTTAGTGCTTCGATGAGGACGGAGGACAAGCGGTATTCGACGTCGCGAGCGAGATGTGACTGAACATCGGGATGGAGGTTGGCGATGCCGATGGACTCCGCGACATCGGTGACATTCTCTGGATTCCACACCGACATCGCGGCGGTGGTGGTGCGCAAGAGCGCCTTGTCGGACGTTGCTCTCGCGGTGGTGTCCCAGTCGCGGTGCCGTCAGAATTTAGTTGAACAGGCGTGAAAGTGATTTGGATCGCAAGGTATTCGTGTGACTGAGATGGAATGAAGTATGAAAGAATGTGGGTTTTTGTCGGCGACTGTACCCGTGACTTTCACATGCGCCTGCGAACTGGATAGGGAAGCTCCGACTGCTTGGCGCTGGATGGAAGGTTCGCGCCGTTCCTTGGCTGTGAATCACAAGAATTCTCAGGCGGGGGGGCTACACACACATGTATCAGGCCGGAATATGCGCCACACTTCCCTCTCCAAGCACTGTCACAGAGCAGGACGCCGCGCAGTGGTATCTGTGTGCCCAGCAAGTCGGGAGCGACCAGTGGTCGCCTTTGCTCCTTCAACTCACCTGCGAGACGCCATTGTGGCGCGAGCGCACCCATTCACTCGCATCATAGTCTCGCTCGTGTGCTCATGGTAGACCATTTCACGCGTGCCTGCCATTGCGTAGAGACATGGTACGGTATCCTGCGGCCTGGCTACACTTCCCTCCTCGAGCAAGGCTTTCCGCCAAAAGCAGTAATAGGATGGCACTCTTGATAGCCATACTCGACGTGGCAATGGCTTGGCTAGCATACTTCTGACCGCTGCACTACGATGAGACTCGCCCTTGTCTGGCGTGCATCACTCTAGGGCGTTCACAATGTCAAGACGTCAGTGTACCTTCCCAGTTTGCTATCTTCATTCCCTGTCTGCTCGGTGTAGCAGTCATGCGTTTCCTCCTTACAGTTACTTCCACCCTGTTCGGCGCAGCCCTCGTGGCAACTGATCAGGCGTACGAGTACATTGTTGTAGCATCTGGTCCAGGAGGACGACCATTGGCTTGCAGACTCGCTCGCACCGGCCATCTTGTCCTACTCATCAAGGCAGGCGACGACCAGGGAACCAATTACACCATGCCGGGTTTCCAAGCAGCAGCCACCCAGGACCCTAGAATAAGAGGGGACATGTTCGTCAACCACCACGGGGACCAGTCGCGAGCTCGACGGGATCCCCCAAGTTCACCTACCAACGGGCTGATGGTGCTTTACACTTTCCCATCCGTGACGGCCCAACGCCAGCTGGCGCAAGACCATTGGGCCTTCTCAACTCGCGCGCTGGTACTGTAGGAGGCTGCGTGAGCCACAAGGCACTCATCTAGAATACGCCACAAAAGAGCGACTGGAACTACGTCGCCCTTATCACGGGTGACTCTAGCTGGAGTGCCTCCAACATGGAGAAATAGCTTGACCGCGTCTACGAATGGCTGAGTACTGCGATAACGGATCCTACGATTCTTCTCAACGATCTTACACTCACTCAGCACGTCGCTGCTGGTGCTGCTGTCCAAGGTCTAGGTCCGGATACGTTGGCAGCTGTTCTGTCCTCACAATACTCTACTCAATGACCCAAATAATCGTTTACAAGCCAACCGTGACTCAGCGCAGGCTTTCTATCAAGTTCCTCTGATTATGAGGAATGGTGCTCGTGATGGCGTCAGGGAGCGCATTGTCGATACAGTCAACCAGGGATACCCGCTGACCGTCCGCACAAATTCGCATGCGACTAGACTCCTTTTCGCCCAGAACCCTTCCTCCAACGAGGTTTCCAGGGTGACTGGCGGGGAGTTTCTGGACGGAACACACCTCTATCGCGCTTCACCGCTTGCAGGCGGTCGGGGCACACCCGGCGTTGCCATGGCCACCAAAGAGGTCATCGTGGCAGGAGGCACATACAACGCAGTCCAGCTTCTTGCTCTTTCTGGCATAGGCCCACATGATCGGCTCCGCAGACAAAGCATCCCATGCATCAGCAATTTACCTGGTCTAGGCAGGAATATGCAGGACCGCTACGAAGTCCCAGTCAACGTTCAGCACACCAAAGACTTTCAGGTCTTGAATGGTTGTACCTTCGATGCCAAGTCGGGCGACGCATGCTAGCAACGCTGGGTAAGCAACCCATAGATTCTTGCTCAGCGTGGCCCGTACGCTTCGAATGGTCTGCCAGCGGCAATGACTGTGAACAGTAAATACGCCTCGGATTCTGACATCGACCTGTTCTTCGGCGGACCAATTCACTTCAACGGCTACTTTCCTCACTGGGGCGACTATGCCGTGCGAGAACACACCTACTGGTTGTGGTACACAGTCAAAGCACATACTCGCAACACCGCTGGGACGGTCGAGCCGAGATCGACTGATCCTCTCGACACGCCCGTGATCAACTTCAACTACTTTGATACCGGCACGACGGCAGGCGGTGCAGATCAGCTTGTCGTGAAAGCGCTTGTGCAGGCTATTGGGATGTCTCGCGAGGTGCTCAGAAGGTAGTCGAATTATGCTCTCCTTGGTGGACCGCCATCCACAGAGATGGCGCCCGATAGTCAGGTCACTTCGGATGCGGCTTTGGAGCAGTATGTTAAAGATAATGCATGGTGTCATCATGCTTGCTGCACCGCGCGGATTGGCAGCACGAGAGATCCTGGTGCGGTGCTGGACAGCAAGTTCAGGGTCATCGGGGTGGAAGGGTTGCGGGTAGTGGACGCAACTGTCCTCCCGAAAGTGAGTGCTCTTGGCTTGACAAGGATGTCTGTGGATAATGGCGAACCTCTGTGCAACAGAGGTTCGGCATCTTCATACAATCACTCATCATGATTGTCAGTGAGAAGGCGGCCGGTGTCATTCTTAATGGATGAGTTTGACAGCAACACAGAAATGGCAGCCAAGGTACCAAAAATGTTTGCCAGCCATCACGACAATGCAAGTAATGCACTTACTGACTTTGCCTTTCCTTCTGCTCTCACCAAACTTTGTCTTTGTGGTTGGGTACATGACATTGCTGGCTCTTTCGAGCATCGGCTAGACGGTTAACTTGATCGCCGCGTGGCCGTTATAAATTGAGTGAACCAATGCCACTTGCGACGCCATCAATCATTGCAATTATGTTGGCAAGGGAGCTGTCATCTCTCACGCTACATGCGGCAGAGCATACCATTGGTCCTCGCATCTCGGCATCAGCGCCTCTTCACGAAGACGTTGCGGACATGGAGGCAGAAGTTCGCATGAACGAAAATTGGGATCGGGTATCTGGTGTGACAGAGCTCGCGGAGGTCTTCTTGCTTAAAATGCACGAGCTCCTGGCCGGAGATGTCAGGCGAGCAGGCAAAAGGCTTCAATGCGCAATCCGACAGCGCCAGGCAAGGAGACAGGTTGGTCACAACGCTCTGCAGGAGCTGCTGGCAATGCGACTGGTAGGCCGACGCATGAAGCAGGCGGTGGATGGATGTGACAAGCTACAGGGACTGCTCGCCAGAGCTGTTGCGGACGGCGGCGTGCTCCAACATGAGATTGGGATTCCAGACCGAGTCAACGAACTGGAGTTGCTTGATCAGTATGTCTCCCCTCAGACAAGAGACCGGGCACTCCGTCGCTTCTTTGCACATTTGCCCATCGTGTACAGATTCGATGCCGAGTTGCCCGGCTTGACAATGTGGTTGCCTTCGACTGACAATGCGGTCGCGGAGATTCTAGACGAAGTTCGGGATGCACGTTGGGATCATGCCAAGTGCGTACATCTATGCCTCTTGGTTGTACTGTTCCTGAAGGTGAGCTTGTATTGGGAGTACGGATCTGGACGCGAGGTAGTTTCTTTCATGTCTGTGGATGGCACTACTACATTGAGCGAGATTCGCGAAAGGTGTAGTCGGCCTTATTAAATAACTTTAGCTAGAAGAAGTATATATATAACTATAAAAGACTAAGAGACTCTAGGGTCTAGAGGTTATAGTAGAGAAGAGGTTGCTAAATATAAATCTTACTAAGTAGTAGCTACTATATAAGGTTATTAATATTCTATTAAGAGCTAATATTATACTATCTTTAAATAGCTAACTAGATAACTATACTATTAGTTACTATATTAGAGATACTTATATTAAGAAGATCTTTAAGCTAAAGTACCTAAATACTCTATACTTAAAAGTCTTTAATAGTAGTTTCTTATATACTTAGAGATAACTAATAGATAGACTATACTTAGTACTATTCTATAGAGAATAGTATATAGTTAAGATTAATAGTATACTTAGTCTACTAAGTAAAGATATAGCTAAAAAGATATTAATAGATATATAGAAGATTAAACTATAAAAGATAATAAGTTTATTTTAGTAGAAACTTAACTAGAATATTAAGCTAACTTCTTATAAGTATATTAGAAAGAATAGATATAATACTAATATATATAATATCTTAGAGATTAAATTTAAATATATAGCTAACTTATTATTTATAATCTAGCTAACTTTTATTAATATAAATAAGATAACTTAAGTATTTATACTAATATATACTAATAAAAGTATATTAATACTATAGATATAGAAAGTATAAAATAATATAATAGAGATCGATAGACTTAACTATATATAAGTTCTATTAGAACTACTATAAGTTAATAAGAAAAATAAGATTATAAAGACTATAGAAGACTATAAGAAAAAGAATTATAATCTTAGGCTAGTAGTATATCTAGATCTAATAAGCTACTTCTTAATATTAGATAAAGACTTTATTATTAATAAGAACTAAGCTAGAGTATCTTATAAGAATATAGATATTTTTAAAAGAGATTATATAATATCTAAACTAATATTAGAAGAAGTAATAACTTTTAGTATAATAGTCTTAGATACTATATTATTACTATCGAATATAAATAAGTTATAAGTCTTAATACTAGATATCTATTAATATAATCTAGCTAGTAATATATAAGATTAACTAGAATTAATTTATAACTAATACTAGTAAAGTAGGAACCACTTAATCTCATGCGCTTCATAGAAAGCTAGTAGAGAGGTAAGATCTGATTAGCTCAGAAGTATATAGGACTTATAGGCCGTCGGAGAGGGGCGCCGGCCGGCGCTAGAGAGCCAGATTTTCTGCGACGCGTCTGTACTTTGCTGAGATAAGGCCTAGGTATAGCGCCTCTTACCACTAGGACCCACCTAAGGATTCAGTGCATTCTGGACTTTACTTGAGAGAGTTAAGATTGCCTGTTGGTGCTGCCTGTGCCACCGCGAAACCGGCTGCATGCATCGTCGATGCGGCTGAACAGAGTGTGTCTCCAAGGTGCGTAGCGAGTACTTCCTTTTCCATTCCTTCAAGCACGACAAGGGCATATAATGGCGAGTTGCACCGCCTCGTGAGACCCGCGTTTTCCCCGTATTCACCGACATTCGCTATCTCCCGTCCTACCTTTGTGACTATGGGTTCTGACTCGCGGGTGGCGCGCGCTCCATCCTCACCTTCACCAGAGTCCAACGCATGTCCATCAACTTTCGAGGACCGACCAGAGACATCGATTACGTGTGCTACCTTGCGCAGCAGCTGCGATGTTTGTGCCACTTCAAAGATCCGATGTACGAAGGAGAGGCCGGTGTGCAGCCGATGTGAGAAGCGAGGCCATTCTTGTACTTATAGCCGACCAAGACGGTCAGGACGGCCGGCTCTGAAGAGGCCCCGGACAACAGCAAAGCAACAGAAAGCAGGGCCACAGAGTGCCTCGTCCAATGCGGATACCCGTGGTTTGCATCAGAGCGAGTCCGTGGCAGACGGCGAAGATATGCATCCACTGTCCAACACCGGCAGAGGTGCTCACTCGCTTCATCTTAGTGAGCAGCATTCGCCCTTGCACCAATTCCCGGCTGCGGATTCACCTCGTCTTCCTCCGCTCGATCTCCCTTCCGGTATGTCTGACGTGAATCTCAGAGCGATGGACGATATATTCAACGACAGCTTTCAAGGATTCGAGTTCGACAACGACATGATCAGTGACCTGGATTGGAGTCAATGGGCTCCTCTGCCCGAATCTGAGGTAGCCATCTGTCACTCCAACTCCCTGCTCCCGACCGAGCCAATCAACAGCCGTGAAACGAGGTCGCAACCCTCGGTCGATGATAATTTGCAGGAGCCTGAAGCGCAAACACCAATGCTCGACCAATGCTCGGGTCTCATGCCGAACGGTATCACGACAGAACCCAATTCGCTCAAGCCATCACTTGGGAATGTTGGGATCGAAGCTATTTGTGCGTGCCAGCAATCTGCTCTCGGCTTGATGTTGCGACCGACGCTCAACTGCCGCAGCAAGCATCGAGACAGTCAATCGAGCTTCGAAAGCGTCATGGATAACACGTCTACCTTGACGGACACCGCCTTTGATATTTTGCAATGCTCTTGCAGGAAAGATCTTTACACACTGGTAGTTCTTGTTCTTGCCATGTTCAAAGCACTCGAATGGTTCGATGCTGCGGCACGCATTCCAAGACATGATTTCATCGCACTACCAAGTGCTGGTATTGACGGGAAGGCGTTGACTGGGCAGGACCCAGACCGCATCGCGGCTCAGATCGTCCTTTCCCGACTACCCGGCGTCCATCGTGTCACTCACAGCCTGGCTGATCAATTCAGAAACCTAAGCATAAGCGCAGAAGGATCCAATAGCACGAATACGGACACCAATATGCCTACGGACCGAGATGATTCGCATCTGGGTGGTCGCTGTGGCGTCGCCGATCTACTGCTTGCAAATTTCCCTGAAAGCTTGCAGACGACTCTCAGGACGTGTACAACGAAACTTGCGAGGACATTGGCCTTACGTTTGCGATGAGTTTCAATCTCCAAAAAGTATTAGCAGTGACCATATCACATTTGCGATTTGCTTCAAGCTGATAGGCCTTATTCTACTCAGAGAGGGCGTCAAAGGTCATAGACAGTAGGGTCCGAGTGATGAGAAGCCTATTCCTTCGCATGATACAGCATTGTACGACATTCCGGCATTTCTGAGATCCATAGACTATTGGTGTGGCTTGAAGCATTCACCCGATCCTCTACATATACTCTCCAAAGCCTACATTCAACATATCAACGCAGGCGTTGTTGCTGTTGCTCTTTCGCTCGGCGTCACTGTAGCATTGCTTTTTACGTGATTGCAGCAGAGCACACGTCATCGGTGAAGCACACCCCCTCGGTGCATCCTTCGCTGGTGAGACTCATATAAGGCAACATCTGCGAATACGAGACCACCCTTGTGGTATTAAAGACAACACTCTTTTGCAGCGTCCCTCGCGTACATTTAAATTTTTTACAGGGGTACGTATTCGCTCACGCGTCCGCTCGATCGAAGATCAAGACGAAGATGCATCTTCCCGGCATGGCGACCCTGGTCCGCATAGCTTGATGCCGAGGCTTTCGATAACCAGCCGATCAATGTGAGCTTTCAGAAACCACCCGAACATGATCGCAGACACGCCTCTGCTGAACGTTCAGAATTGACACGACGTGTGATGTCGCGGGGATATAAGGCCGCTTCGGTCACAGACTGTCAGAACTATTTCCACAGGAGCACACGAGGGTGTTGAGCATGTTGGATCGACAATCGCATTTGCGTTCACCCTCCTGACCACCCTGCATCAGCACTCCAGCATCGGTGGTGAAGCGGTCTCTCGAACCAGGCGTTCTCTGCAGCTACCGACAGAGTCACGTCTTACGTTGCACCACAGTTACCACTAAAATGGCCGTGGACCACAAAATCAAGATCTTGGCCATCGGTATTCCGGCTGCGCCAGAAGATCGGCCAGATATGGCACACATGACCGCCGAGGTCGTGTCTCGACAGACGGCTATCAACCGTGAGCTCTTGAATGGAGCGGGCTACGACTTCAGAAGCATGGGCGTGGGAGGCCGGGCTGGTTTCGAAGGGGGAGACTTTGATGCAATCAAGAAGGTTCTGAAGGAATGGCAGCCGGACGGATTTTGCGTAGGCTACGGGTTGCGCTCCGTCTCTGAGTTTACGGACCTGTTCGAGCGCGTCGTAGAGGCGGCTAAGGAGTTGTCACCCAGCACCAAGTTAGCCTTCCCAAGGGCACCGGATGACACCGTTAATGCTGTAAAGCGTATCGGGCTATAAACGGTGCAGCATGAACGTCTGCTCGGTCAAGTGGCGGCTCCGATGACTTGGGCTCGGTTGGCACTCAGAGGTACCGAGATCGACGCACACTTTGTAGAGAAACCACCCGAGACACACATTCGGTATTGGCAAGTCAGTAGTTATATCAAGCAGTATCTCAATTGCAGCTACAGAGAGTGAAACTGCTTCTATGTCAGTCATGATGAGTGTCAAGGTGAAGAACGGCGCAATGAAGCTCTATACCAATCATCACTGTCCATGTGAGGATACTCCTGGTCCTGTGGCCCCGGTATTTGACTGACGCTCTGCCAATGACAGGGGCATATCGGGCTCACATAGCGCTTGCAGAGCTCAAGGTCGATTACGATGAGGAGATCATTGATCTCTCAACACCCAGGTCGCCAGAATACCTCAAAGTCAATCCCCGTGGGCTGGTCCCGGCTCTGGACTACAAAGGCACAGTCATCACCGAGTCAGCGGTGGTAGCTACTTTCCTGGCTGATGTGGTCCCGTCAAAACTGTGGCCGGCATCCACGGACCCTCATGGTCCGCTCATGCGCTCGCGTATAAACTACTTTGTCGACTCATACTTTTCCAAAGCACAGAGTCACTGGGCGAACGTTCTTTCGGCGAAAAGTGAGGCTGACGAGGAGAGAGAGCTCTCTGCATACACAGAAGCCATTGCCACTCATATTGACCCCCTTCTGGTCGACGCTCAGCCATTCTTTGGTGGAAGTGACACGCTCACATTGGCAGAGGCAAGTACTGGGCAAGGTGAAGCTTGCAAGAAGGCATCGCTAACTGTATCGTCAGGTCCTGGTCGGCTCCTGGATCCTTCGCGTGTACGCCTTGCCCAAGCATGGTGTAGTGTCTGCCGCGCTTCTGGGACAGCTCGCAAGGCGGGCGCCAAATTTCGATAGATGGGCCAATGCCGTGATCGTGCATCCAAGCGTCCGATGTGTTTGGGATGAAGAGAAGATGGTCGAAGCTACGAAAGGTTGGATGTCGAGGATGAAATCTGCAAAGTAGCTGAAAAGTACATGTGCAATTGACCAGCGCGGGAGGTTGTCACCACACAGACATGTGACAGATCTTGTTTAACTATACGGAGCGAAGTGCGTCTATGTGTAATGCTGACAGTTGTCGGTGTCATCGGGCTTCGGTCTTCCAAGCCGTCTCCCAAATGTAATGCACCACTGTTACCCTGGAAGATGGTTAGAGAACTTCGAACCGTCGTCCATCTCTAGCACAAATTATGATTTCGGCGAGGGTATATCGATCTCATAGTCTCAGGCTCAGCGCGTTGGCGATGATGAGTATGCTCAGATTGATGATCCTCTCACATCCCCTTCAGTCGTGAAATGAAGCTCTGCCTACTATGCAGCAGGTAGCTCTGTCCAAATCGCAGCAGCATGCCTCTCTTCCGCGCATATGCATGCACGCGAATAACATCAAATAGACACAGGCGAAGAACACTCAATTATCGTCGCGCCAGGTTGCGACGTTCCGAAGGACCGCCAGTGTGTGCCGTTGAAGAAGAAAGCAGCAGGCGCGCAGACAGACGCGACTTTAGCCAATATTTCAGAGAGCTGAGGGCCGGAGCGTTCGAGGACCTAGCCATCATATCATGACGCTCGCCGAGTTGACGTACAGTTCGTACTTCACGGTCACGGCCGCGACAAGTTCATTGCGGTAGCGGAGCTTTTGCACCACGGTGAGACGGCCTTTGTCATCTCGGACATTGCTGATCAATTCCACTAGCTCGCTGAAGTCCATGGCGCTTTCATTGGACAATTGGATGTTGGAAAGGTCGCGCAATCGGGCTGTAGCTTCGACATCGGGATGGACAGATCCTGGCTCCGGCAGTAATGGTGGCGCGACGATGAGGATTGCTCGAGGGTTGGCCTGCAGCACGCCAAGATGCGCAACCAGCTCCGCCTGCAGTTCTCCCGAGAGCGCGGGCCGCAGCGTCTTCAGGTGCACAATGTATACGGCAGCGTCTTTGACTGCTTGCACACCAGCCGATGACTTTTTCTGAACACTGATCCTACGAGTATCCAAGCCCCGCAGGTCTTGCTCTATCTCAGCCATCTGGACACTGAAGAGGAGGTTTGGATACATTTCTGCGAGCAAGGTCGCGGTGTTGGTCGACTGAGCGCATGCCTGTAATTTACCGTACGTTAGTTAGTGTTCCTGTGCGCAATGATCCACAGTCCGGAAGACTCACATCGACCACGCGAGCATTGCCTAGACTTTTCCAATTCATGCGCCCTAGGAGCTCAATAAAACTGTCCCCAAAGTCGCCTGCACATTGACAAAACGCAGACCATTGACGTCGAAGACGTCCTTCATCCGCGCACGCCGCTTGAAAACTTTGAGCAGAGTTCGTGGCCGTGGCGAAAGCAGTGTCTGCTGAGCAAGTCCTCTTCCCGTCGCGCACCGTTGCCGTGGTCATGCTCAACGCCGTCGGAGTAGCTCTCTCTGCCAGAAACATTACGGCATCCAGAAGGCTCAGGTCAACAACGAATGCTCTTGACAAGGGTGTGTGAGCAATTTCACCTAGCTGCGACTGACAGAGAAATCCTGCCGTCGCTGTCATGCGCACTACACGATCCAACTGGGTTGCTGGCACTCCAGCCAGCCCAGCAATGTCGGATGCGAAGATACTGCCGCAAAGTGGAATCAACGGTAATACTTGAAACTCGCCTAGCCACTTGAGACATGCGAGGAGGTGAACCTGTGTTTGATAGTTGGCAAAAGAACATACTCGATCATGCATGGTACCGCACCTGAATAGCAATGTGGTTTATGAATTGCCTGGGCTGTGTTGACTGGTTCGCCATCTGCTTGCTACTGGTTGGCGTGTCATACAGAGTGCGAGCCGCGGCATTCGTCGCATAATGGTCGTTGAAGATGTTGCATTGGCCGTCGCCCTTGTCGAAATCCGAAAAAACATCCATTGGGCTAGTATATGCCATGGCACCGTGTCGTCTTGACTCGTACGCCTAGCTTCAGGATCTGCACTGCGGTGTCGGGTTAGTTGTGTGTCTAGATACCAAGGAGACGCCATGTGGGACAATCGCTGGCTAAAAGTCAGCATCGACATCGAGGGAGGCGGCTGTGTACGTGGAAGGATCTAGCCTCGGGGAGTAATGAGTTTTCAGATGGACATTCCGGACCTGCAGAACAGCAGTGGGCGTGCATGCCTGACCGGGCAACCCCGAGAGAGCGAGTGTTAAGGCAGCATAAGACAGGTGCATGAATCGTCCGAGGACGGCACCCGAAGCTGACGCCGGCCATAGTAGAGCTGGGAGAGCTCTCCATGGATCTGAAGTTTCAGGCGTACCCCAGCATGCTATCAGCAGAAGGATGCACGAATGCACGATCCTTTGCCTAGGTAGGTAGGCCCGTACGACGAAGGAACTAGTTTTGTATGTGCGTTGCAGCAAGCCGTGCTAAACCTTAACAATGCGGTCACTTGGCTGCGACGTGCCCATGCAGCGCTGACAAGCGGACTTGCTAATGGGTACTGAGCCGTATCTTCCACGCGAAAACCCTTCAGCGGCTCATAAAGGACCCTTTGCGCGCACAACAAGGTCTAATGGCAATCAGGCCCGCGTATGCTTGAGTGACAGACATTGGAGAACCTCACGGCACATGTACAAGCGCTACTTGTTCTTCGTGCTGCCTGTATGACAGGAGGAAAATAAGCCATGGTGCAACCACTGATCTCCAGCCTGACACGGGAGGGAACACGTACACCTATCAATCTATAGTTTGTGAACTGGCCAGAGCCGCCGCAAATATGTCTTGCGTAAAGTCCCAGACTTCCTGATCTACCCCGCGATTCCTCAGATTGCCCAGGACCTTTTCGCTGTCCTTGACCTCTCCTTCGGGTCCCACAAGGAAAATGCCGCCTCCCGACAAGGCGAGTCTCTCCAGGCCGTCGGGCAATGGCACCAGACCGCCCTTGACCGAGTACCTATCATTTGTGCCGACGAAGAGGACACGATGGCCTGCCTCGTCTTGCGTCCTGGGGTTCGGCGGATTAAGCCCATGGGCGTTGCTTCGGGCCAGGCCGGGCGTCGCGACCGCGCCCGGGTGAATGTGCGTGATGCTAAGCGCGGTGTTCTGTCGCGCCAATCCCTCGAGCGCGAGCGTGCTCATGGTGCAAGCATGCCGTGACGAATTCCACATGCTCCAATTCTTTGCTTCGCGAAGATCCAAGTCCGTCTCGTTGAGTTCCGACTCTTCTCCCGCCGCAAGGACAGAGATGATACGTGGGCTCGACGCCATACTCATCAACGGTAGCAGACGCTGCGCGGCGCGTTGGCGCGAGTAGTATCGTGTCGACATTGAAGGGTCAAGCCCTTCGGTGGTATTCTTACGACCTTCGAAGGCGAAGAAGCCCGGCGACATGAAAAGCAGGTCAACCTTGGTCTCTTGTTGCAGGACTTGGTCGAGAGCATGGTCGATCTCTGAAACAAGGGATGCATCAGCCGGGAGCAACGTGTAAGTGCCCGAAGGGTTGGCGTCGCGCAATGTTTGGAGGAAGGCAAGATGGGAGTCTGCGGTCTGGGCTCGTGCCGTGCTGTATATGCGTGGAGACGCAGTACATTTGGCAAAGTGTTCCAGTGTACTTTGACCAATGCCTGATGAAGCACCAACGAAGACCGCCACAAGACCTTTCGCTTGCGGGAGGGTAGCAAGGCGCTTGTTCGACTGCACCACAATCTCAAGAGCAACCATGTCGAATGTTAGAGCCTGGGGGATGTAGTACGTATCAACAGAACGCATACGAGTATTCGTTCTCGTTTTTTATAGCATTTGCTCAGACATTCCGGCAGGCAGGAAAATCACGGCTCTGCCAAAATGTCCCGCACGGGACCTTTTCAGTCACGACATGTAGCGTGAAGCAAGCACACAGATTTTATCGCCCGATAGTGGAGAAGTGTGATGGGAGGAGAGCTGGTTCGGGACACTGTCTCCTCTCTCTCTCTCCGCGCGGCCTACGACCTGGTGAAGCAGTGGGCATGACACGATACCGTTGTGATCGAAGTCGTGCGGCGCACGTAGTATAACGTACACTGGAAGGTCATGAGATAAAGCCAGCACTGAGTTAGATGGTTGTAGAGATGCTGCATCAGACTCTAGAGATGCTATGGACTCTCGGTCAGCGACTGTTCAGCTTGATAATGAATTGCTCGTGAGTTGTGACAGACCTGCACCACGCATGTCATGGAGGCAGTGGCTTCATCTGAATGCAGTACGGAGCTCGGGTACAAGACGTGACGCTGCTAGCATGATTGGTCTCCAGGACCAATGACGTCACCAGCGTGGACAGCCTATTGGCTAATAATACATGTTGTGTATCTGCGTAAAGTTTGACAGGCTCAGTTCTTCTTACTGTGCTTGAGCTTCTTCAAATCCTCGCCGTCATTCTCAACCAACACGCGCGAACCGCGCACGTCCTTCGCGTCCAAGAGCATCTGATAGACATTTGCAAACTCCGAAGACTTCGTGACCCCGTGTTCGACTGCATCTGCATCGTTCTCAACACGATAGCACAGATAGATCTCGTTGAAGCGAACGTTGGTGTCCTCATTCTCGCGCGCCGCAGCCTTGCAAAAGGGAAAGAGGGCGCCCTGCGTCATAGCTGGAAGTACGTGTGACGCTACGTCACCCTGTGAGCCGGTACAAATGGTCCAGGTGCTGGATGGGTTCTTCTGCTCGCGCAGATAAGCGATCGTATCGCGGTATGCATCTGTCAAGCTTCGTCTCAGCACGCACAGTTCAGACGTGCTCTATCGAGTACAAGCTCACAGAAGTTTGACTCGAACGAAACGTTCATGTTGTTCCGCAGACGTTCCGCCGTGATGGACTCGATCGGATCAATGACATATTCACCGCCCACTAGACACGGCCATAGCGTTAGCATTCGCTCCAGTCCCTCGATATCACGTGGTTGTGGGCAAGGACCAAACGAACCACTCGACCAGACATGCTGGAAGCTGGGGAGCTGCCCAGCGCGCACCTTGTCAACCACGCCCCTGACTCCAGAGGGCGAAAGCACGTCGGCCTCGGTGAAGGTAATGCCTTTGTCGGAACCAATATACTTGACGAGCTTGTCGGCCGACTTCTGGTTGCGCACGACGGCGAGGACGTTGCGTTTAGCACGAAGTGCAGCGGTGACGGCGGAGAAGCCAATGTTCCCCGTAGAGCCAACGACAAGGACGGTTTCAGCCATGGCTTTAATAAACATGAAGGTGAGAAGCAACAATAAGTTGTGACGGAAGTATTGTCGACATCATATGGCTGGAAGAGACAGGCAGGCGATATAATACACTTCCATCGTCTCGATCGTGTAGGTACGATGAAATCACCCGACTGCACTTAAGGACATGGAAGTTGGAACACCAGAAACACACCGACAGTACGCAACCTCAGCTTGTCGGGTCGATGTCCTTCCGAGCTTTGTCAGCGTGATGTGCGCGCGCGCCGACCCTGCGGCACAACCGACCCGACGCTGCGTCCGCGGGCGTCATGCACCACCGATCTTCGCGCGGCGGCGTCGCCTGCAGATCTCGGGATCATGTCGTCGGATCCTGGAAGCGGAGGCCAAGACGATCACCACAACCACCATCATCACCACCACCTTGCAGCGTCGGTAACACGCCGAGTCGCCAATCAATGCAGCCCAGCTATGTCCCGCCAGATGGTTATAATCCGCTACCGGTAGAGGATGCCAATATGTAATGTTCCATTGATTTCGCCAAACGCGCACATCAAAACGATGCCACAAGCACCCGCACAGGAGCATGGCCTCGCCCCAAGCAAATATCTATGCCTTACGATCCTGGGCTATCGCAAGCCTGGCATGAGTGAGGAGGCGTACCGCCGTCACATGCACACCGTCTCTGCACCCTTGACAAAAGATCTCATGGTTCAATACGGCGTAAAGCGTTGGACTGTGGTAAGGAGAGACTCTAACCCACCGCGAACAGGCTGCTTGCCTTGAAGGGCTTCCTTCGGCTGTGAACTGACACAAGATAGATCCACAATCCAATGCAAACTCGAATGCTCATGAACGAGCTATACGACCGACAAATGTCCAACGTTGCCGACTACGACTGCTTCAGCCAAGTGGTGTTTGAGAGCTTAGACCACTACAAGAAGATGAAAGAGGATCCTTACTACAAAGAACACCTGTTTGGAGATCACGAGAACTTTGCCGATACGAAGAGAAGCTTGTATGTGCGATGTTTTTGCTTACATTGCTGACAAATGCGCGCAATGCTTTTTATAAATGCTGATCGTCCAACACAGGATGACTATCGGATGGATTGAAGAGTGGGTTAATAACGCTAGCGTCCGTAGTGGAATGGAATTCTAAATGATCAAGGTCTTGCAAATTGTTACCTGCAGATGTATCACCCTTTCCTCTTGCATCAGTACGAAGGGCAATAAAGAGCAATGTCGGCAAAGCTCCCTTCTCGTGGTATCTGCGGCAAGATTTGACAAGGTCAGCTTTGTGGGACTACGTTACAAGACCTGCCTAGTAATGATGCGGCAATTGCTTGGTGAGACAGATGTAGTTCATTATTGACATACTGGGGTATTCAGATCCGAAGAAAGATATTACTGCGGAAACGGCAGAACAGGGTAAACAGTCTGATTCCAACCCGTTGAGGGTCAATGACGATTGTTAGAAAACTAGGACTGTGACAACAAGTACCCAAGGTATCTACACTCGAGTACTACACAACGTAATAGAAGATTAATCATGCTGCACCACCATCAATTCCCAATACTTTACCATTCATCCACTCCGACTGCTTCGACGCTAGGAAGCATACCACATATGCGACGTCTACTGGATACCCGCAACGGTTCAGAGGTGAAACACTAGCCACGATCTGTTTCAAGGCAGAATCAGTAATCTCTCCTCAAATTGAAAGCAACCCAAGGTTAAACTCACATCCAAGATCTGTTTCTGCGTCATGTGCTCCGCATTGGGCAGATAGTCCTTGGCGGTCTCATGAAACATGTCTGTTACTGTTCCTCCAGGTGCAACGGCATTGACTGTAATCTTTTTGAGTCCACAGTCTTTGGCTAGGCATCTGACAAAGGTGTTTATTGCCGCCTTAGAAGCCGAGTAAAGCGAATGCTTTGGTACGGTGAAGTTGATGGCTGTATTAGAGCTCATCAGGATGATACGGCCCCCTTCGCGAAGATGCTTGTAAGCCTGTTGGGCCACGAAAAACTGCCCGCGAGTGTTGATGTTGAAAACGCGATCGAACTCGGCCTTTATCAGAATGCGTCAGCGTGCCAATGCCAACCGGTCGAAGATTGTCGCGCGAGTACGACATGTGAGCTTTTCGTACCTCAGTAACGTCCTCCAGATGTCCAAAGCTGACCACGCCAGCATTTGAACAAACAATGTCAAGCTGGCCAAACGGCTTGCCGGCCTCCTCCAACAACCTCACAACTTCGGCGAATTTACTGACGTCCGCCTGAATGGCAATAGCATCGGAGCCCAGATCCTTGATCTTGCTGACAACCTCTTCAGCAGGCCCAGACGACTTAGCATAGTTGACGACCACTTTGGCTCCACATCTGGCCAGTTCGAGGGCCATTGCAGCACCAATGCCACGCCCTGAGCCTGTGACCAATGCCACTCGGCCCACGAGGCTGAACGGCGCACCCGTCGCGCTTGTTTCTCCTACAGAACCCATCTTGGCGCCTGGAATGTCAACGATTGCGGTGATGCTAGGGAATGATGCCGAGTCTCTAGATGTAATGTGTGTAGGTGTTCTGATCCGCGCTCATGAGTCGGCCAGTCATCAATTTCTACTTCTTCAAGCAGCTCCTACCATCGGGTCTCTCCCTCGGGATCCGGGTGACTGACTGGTCGGGCTCGCTGCACCAAAAGCAACGCGGGCATTTAGGAATCCGCCGCATTTAGAATCTGTCCAGCAGTCGCGAAGTTCTTCTCGTTGCTGGACCGACGCCATCAATGTCCCGGGCCAAGTGCGGTCTTCACAGCAATACTAATGTAGGTACTTTTGTGATCTGACGTTGCAGCTCTGGACTCGCCTATAACATATCAAGGTCCTTCCGAGCATTATTGCGACTGCCATAGACATTTAGACCTACCCGAGCGCCGTCGAATATCCTCAACCAAGTTGCACGGCAGTCACTTGCACCCTGCGAGATGCTCTTCGACGACATATACATGCTGGAAGTCAGCGCCGGAGCCTTGGGAGTTATTATCGGAACATTTTTATCAGGTATTGCGCATTGCATGACTCTGCACCTTGAAGAGAAATTCGAGCTAATGATGATGCCTCGCAGGACTGCTGATGTCTCTTTACACGATTACGATGCCGGTGCTCATCCGCACTTCTGACAAAGAATCTCTGCTTCTTCACCAATGGAAGTATATCTTTGATCGCGGCCACCTACAAGGTCCAGCGCTCGCTATCACAACAAGCGTCATGTATGGATGTGCAGCCTGGCTTCGGGCGGTGTCAGGCAGGAACTGGGCACCGTTCATCTCTGCTGTTGGTCTCACGATGGGTATAGTCCCGTACACCTGGATTTTCATGTCGCAGGTCAACAATGCGCTCTTTGCCGCTGTTGGGCGTAGCAGCAAGACGACATCGATAGTGGCGAAGCATGAGGTGCAAGAGATGATAGTGAAGTGGAGTAGACTGCATGGAATCCGATCAGTCCTGCCACTTGCCGGAGCAGTGCTGGGGCTTTTGGCAATGCTGCAATAGGAGCAATGACTTCTGTGAAACATAGCATCAGATAAGAGCCCATGTCAAAAAGCAGGCAGTCTGAGTCAGGAATCAGTATGATGATGTTTCCCTCTGGTGTTACCAGCATGGATGAGTATCGTCATAGAGTATGGTTGCTCGAAGGGCAACAGTGGTCATGAGCACGTGTTAACGATAGCCTCGAGCGTGATGGAAGGCTAGCTTGTCACCACTCGAGGTTGGTGGTGCCATGGACCATCGCGCTGCTTCAGTATTGTCGAAATTCGGTACATGACTCACCACACAGGCAAAGTCTCGTCGATAGCATCGATTCCGTATACGTACGCAGGAGGCATTCCTTAGAAGACCTTAACACATCATGATCCTCAATATGGCATTGCGGAGAATGCCAGCAAGCCCCACTATTTTCTAGCTTCATCTCCGTGTCTTCTGCTGGACCGCATCTTTATCTCGACACCCCGCGCTCAGATACCCAGGATCTCGTTCAACGACGCCATGGCCTTGCCATATTCAGACATGAGAGTGTCGTGAGCGCGCCTCGGGACGAACTTCATCTGCAACGGGTGCGGTCTTGAAGCAACACCAAAAACGAACCCAGTGCGAATGTCAGTATCCAGCTTGCCAGTCGGGACAAAGTCGAACGCCCAGATGACCTGCGCCATGGTGATTTCCATCTGCTGAAAGTAAAATTCCTTACCCGGACACTCCCTCCGACCAAAGCCAAAAGTATACAAGGCTTTCCGGTTATCCGCTGGAGCATTCTCCCTGATGCCAAGGGGGTGGTTGAGGTAGCGTTCCGGTACAAAACGATCGGGCTCCTCATAGAATGCTGGGTCGCGCTGGATGGTCCAGACGTTGGTCATGATGGTGGTGTCCTTGGGGATATGGTAGCCGCGGAGCTCGACATCAGCCTGCATCAGGCGCGGCAGAGTAATAGGTGTAGTGGCATGCCATCGCAGCACTTCCATTATGCAGGCGTGCAGATAGGGTAGCTTTGTGCGATCAATTTCTCCCGCCATAGATGTCTCTCTGCCCGCGCCTAGGACCTGATCGACTTCCGACTGCACCTTGCGCAAGGCTTCTGGGTGTGCAGTCAAGGCCAGCACGATAGTCTCGAAGCTCGCAACAGTGGAGGCAAACCCAGCATCCCTGCGGCTAGATCAATACGTATACAGGGCATGCCAGACATCAAGCTGGGGAAGCTTACAGCAAACCGCCCATCATGACCTTGATCTCGGCTTCTGTCATGCGTTGCGCGGGCGCTGAGGCTGAGTCGTCGCTGGACTCCTCCAGCAACTTGGGAATGATTCCGTGATATGTGCCGCCATGGTCAACTTTTGCCACGCTCATGAGATTGTTGTACGACTGAAGCACTGCCCGGCGAATGACTGGTGCCCGCCGCTTCCACCCTGAAAACACTTTGGGGACCAACCGCAGCATTGGAATGATGTCTGCTGCGCCGGAAACCATGATCTCTTCGAACACGACTACCATGTTGTTGTAGTCGTGCACGAACTCTCTTCCGAAAGCTTCAATGGGAGCGCCGGCCATGACCGCCACGGGAGTTGTGACTGCCCATTGCGCCAGATCAACCGCCCAGTTCCCATTGGAGTTGTAGATGTCCCAAACGAGGCGCATGCCAATGGCCTTTGCCATAGGAGCTAGTCGCAACAGTCCCGAACCTATCAGGTAGTCCTTCGTGACTGACCTCAACCGCATGGCGTAGTCATTCCGCATGAAGACTGGGTGAACATGCTTGCCTTCCGGTATAACATGCTCTTGGGCAACGTAACGGGGAGGTCGAGCAGATGCAACAGCACCCCTTTTCACGAGCAGCTCATGGACATCTGCCGCATCATGGAGCACGACAGCATTCTGCGATCCAAGCTTGAAGCCCACTATGGGACCCCATTTCTTCGACCACTCCTCGAAAGCCAGAAACGGAAGTCCTTGAGGGATTTGGTGCAGGTTTCCAAGGATGGGAATGCTTGCTGGTCCTGGGGGAAAGTTCGCTGGACGCGACTGGCTTTGTGCCATGTACCATGCAAATGTAATGACAACAACAACAACAACTGAAACGAGGACGAACGTCATCCCAGGCTGTTCGTTTGCAATTGTCCTCAGCTGCAAAGCGGTGTGGGACTGCATGATTTGCATTGTAAGATACTGGCCCGATCAGGGATTGATTTCAAGACTGGACGATGATGGATGGTCGGGGATGTGAATTACTTCAAGTGCCAACCTGGAGCCATCGGTGTATTAATGTCCCATCGGTCTTCGACCATCTCCCGATACAAGCACTTGAGGTTCATTTTGATAGCAGCTCGCTTCCGGGGAATTTCCTCCTAACCTACCGACCATTTCCGTTAATACCATGTTGATCATGGCTTCACCCTTCTGCTATCATGGGGCTACCGACGGCAAGACGAACATATTGACCAAATCAGAGAGAGGAGAGCGTGATGGTTCATAACGATGCAGAGCTCTGTTGGAGGAGCATCTATGCTACATAGCGACAAACACGGGGTTGAACAAAGATGTGTTGTTAAGCTCCACCCATTCGCTTCCGAACATTTGCAATGAATTTGTCCTCGCTCCAGATACCTCCGCTAACACTGCGGTACTTGATGATTTCCTCGGCCCACTGATTGAAGTTCGGAGCCTTTTTGCCGAGATCATGCAGAAAGCTCTCAGGCATCAGACCGTGCTTCGCCAGAGTGTACGCACGGATGACGAAAGGAGCGACGAGGACCTGGATTATGTTAGTTGCGAGGCTTAAGCTTCTTTGCAGTGATACTTGTAGTGTGGCAGCATACTTCTGCCAGCGTGATGGTGCTGGAGCCGTCGAAGAACGGTGCCGCGTTGGAAAGCTGGGGTTCCAACTCCTTGGCAACGGCGTCGACGTACTGGGACAGTACAGTCGTCTTTTCCTCACGTGAATTGATGCCTTGCGCCTTCATAAAGATAGGCGTCAGGCGATTGAGATAGGTATCGACGAAGAGGGCGATGTGAGCCCTCGTCAAAGCGCCGCTGGCATCTGCAGAGGAGGGGAGTAAGCGCGCTGGGACTGCTGAAGAGTGCAAGTCGGCCAAGTAGGTGGTGATGACGCGAGACTCGGTCAATATCTCTCCATCGTACACCAATGCCGGAACCTGACCTCGCGGGTTGATGCGAAGGTACTCGTCGGAGCGTGGTACGCTGATGTCGACTATCTCTTGCTCATACGGCAGCGCCAATTCATCGAGGGCAATGTGGACGCGATGAGACCCTGCGAGATAAGACCCTCAGTATCACGCCGCAGGTGAGTTGTGTGTTCCGGATGCTTACATGGACTGAGCGGGTTGGTGTACACCTTGATGCGGGGCGCTGCGGACGGCATCATGTAAGACAGTCTTGATCAACAGGTGAGGTGCTCCTCGAAGATCCAGGAAAAGCCATGTCCGGTCTTTTGAATACAATACGGGTCTTGTGCGGAATACGGGTCTTTTGCGTACCGACACTCCTGCTACGCTGATCGGGCTGTTTCCAACCACATGTAGCCAGCATCGGATGATTTGCAATGCCGCTCACCACGGCACGTTTAGCGAGAATATGGCTTCTGAGACCAGATATGACAGCGGGATGAGTGGCTCGCCGAACTATTGACCGGTTCACGGTGACATATTAAAGGCAGTACCGTCCCAAGCTAAGCGAGTCAAAGCACTATCCGCATCTCATTAATCTGAGTGGATCCACAAGCAATCCTACGCTATGTCTATTTCAAAGCAGCCAGCACCGCAGGGTGAGTCCAATGCTTACATGTTCTGGGCATCTTGCGCTGACATATATCTACGCCACAGATGTCGTCGGCTGCGAGACGGCTATGTTCGAGTGGGCCGAAAGCTACGATGAGAAGGATTGGGATCGCTTCCTGCGCAACGCGACGCCTACACTGCAAATCGACTACCGCAAGTTCATGAACAAGTACTGGGAAGCCATTCCAGCAGAAGAGTTCATTGCGATGGTTGGTAGTCCAGGATTCCTGGGCAATCCGCGCATCAAGTCGTCCCACTTCATTGGCGGCTCGCGATATGATCAGCAGGCTGAAGATCACATCATTGGAGTGTTTCAGATGCGTGTGGCTCATCAGCGATACACTGACGAGACTTTGACCGAGGTGCAACGCCGCGGGCACGCCTCAGGAAACTGCACTGTTCACTTCCGCAGAGTCGACGGTGTGTGGAAATGGGCAGGTTTGCTGCCAGGCATTCGCTGGAAGGAACACGAGTTCGACAAGATCTTCTACCAGGAGGATTAGGTAGATATGTCAGAAGATGTTGCTGCAATAGATTGCTTGCAGCAGCATAGATGTAGGAGCAGCATGTAACTATCCAACCTGAAACCAGTCAGAACGAGACATGAATCTGCCAAAGGTGGAAGATCACAATAGTATAGTACGAGCTGTCAGCATCATGTTAGTGTCCATTGGCCCAAGTCGTCTTTGCAAGGAGATGATGGTCAAGATATAGGTTGTGCTCCCAAGTATAAACAAAAGGGGCGTATTCAATTCGGTAAGACAGTTAACGTCGTTGCTGGCTGTACAGATCGATCAACAGACGGATATGGCCTGTCATGCACAAAACGATGCGGCATCTGAAGCATTAAAATTGCGTGACGTTTCAAAACTCGAGAGACCTGGATGGCACCACATAGATTTTGACTATGAAAGGATGGCGACCGCGGAAGACCCCTTCCTGCGCGTACTGCCAAATTGTCCGCATTTTCGCTCGCAGTAGATTAAGCAAGAGTCTAGTCACTCGCGTCTACCCCAAGCTGTATAGTCTAACCTTTCAGAACTGCCTCGATGACGCTATTGTACTGGTCCTGTCTGTTGAAGATATTGACAATGCGAAAACCGGCCTTATCGAGCACAGAGTGCCACTGAGACTCGTCTCGCTCAACACCAGATAGCTGCATCATGTTGATATCTCGTAGGGCGATCTCAGGCTTGACTCCTGTGTTGGGAAGAATCAAGTCGGCAATGAGCAATTTCGACTCATGGCCTCGCATGGCTGGGGCTTGGCGGCTAAGGATGTTCACGACAGTCTCATCGGGCCAGTCACAGAGACAGTGCCGGAAAAGATACGCCGACGCTCCTTGCACAGGTTGCTCCTCTGTGAGGAAATCATAAGCCTGCTTCTTGCAGACGTCGTCCTGTACATCTGCACCGTCTGCCAGCACGTTCGCCAAATCCTCCAGACAGACTTGACCAGCCAGAGTTGGATGGTAGGCAAGGACGTCTTTGAGCACATGCCCTCTACCTCCACCAACATCGATCATCCTGATGCCATTGCGGCCTGGCGGAAGTTGTTCCCAAGGGTAGAGGGCTCCGATACCGTTGACGCCCGTCATGCTGTGCAAAGCCATAGCCTTGTTGAAGTTAGTGGAGACCGCGGGGTGGTTAGCGAGCCAGTCAAAGTAGCCTATGTTTGTCTCGCCTCTCGCAAACACGGTCGGGGTATTCTTGATGTCTGTCGGTGTCCTATAGCCAAACTTCTGGTAGAACTCGTCCAGACGAAACATCGTGAATGCGACAATGTCAAACATGTCTGTGGTACATGTAAGCAGTGTAACGTGCCCCATTTTCCGAGGGTCGTGTACTTACGTGCGATGCTTGCTTCGGCTCTCTCGTCACAGAGCATTAGGCTGAAAGGTGTGTGCGCCCAAGTACCTCGAGACAGCTCCTTTAGCCAGCCAAGACTTGCTACCGCGCGCGCGATGCGCTGCACGAAATCAGGCTCAGACGCACATTTGTCGGCAAGCTCTTCCGAGGTAGCAGATCCTTCCTGTGGGATATTCTGAATGAGACGCATGCCGAGTGCGACACGAAGCGCAGCACTGGCCTGTGGCCAGAACACAAGCTTAGACATGATCAAGCCAGGGGCCGTGGAGACGCTTGCCAGGTCATTCGCAGCGTGCGAAAGACTCGCGAGGGCTTCGCCCTTGTCGCCGGGATCTGATGCAGTCTCATAGCTGGCAAGGGCCGCCTGCACATCATATGCGTGGCTTTTCAGGTCCATGACCGAAGGCTGATGCACTGCGCTTGCGCCCATGATACTGGCCTGATGGATGAGACAAGATTCTATTTGGGTATGGGCAGGTCGTGAGTGGATGCTAGATGATTGGTCGTCGAGGTCGAAGTAGGCAGAATATATCCAATGTGCTGACGCCGTGACGAAGCGTCAAACGGGCGCCCTGCGACCTGTCGTCGCAAGGGAATACCTCCGATACTCGGCTCTTTGACTGGAGTATCGGTGCATTGCGTACGGCGGGTATCTAAGCTGGCAGCACAGAGAGACACAATAGCCCGAGGCGACGAACGTGCCCGAAGTGCGCGGGACTTGGATGCCCATCGAAGCTCGTGTACCTGCCAAGTGCGCAGCGACTTTGGCCGCCACGCCGGGTGTGGTGAATTCATCTGAGGAAGCGAAGAGATGACTGGGAAGCCTCAGTGCTTGCGGTCAGTCGCCACACTTCAAGCTTCACATCAATCATGAGTCAGGCGATACGTTACTCTTTGGCGCGCGATGTGGGGACGGGTAGACACCGCCGCGACGTTGTAGTTTCGTGACAGACAGGAGAGGATGGAATTGCTTGCGTGCAGTCACAGCATTGTAAACACTGGTGCGGCATCAGACAGCGTGATCTACAGGTAATCCACATCGTTCCATGACCGCTAGCTAGCTACATGACCCTTGTTGCTGGCTGGCTGTAACAGGAACCACTTCTTCTTGCCGCCTCGGGCCTCATAGCCGAGCTTCCCGTCGCCTGCCAGCTTTTGCACCACCTCGCCCGTGAAAGGCTCCAACGCCAGCGCGCGAACATCGCCCCCAACCGATTGACCGTATATCTCAGTGACCAGGTCCGGGACTGTGGCACTCTTGTTGCCACGCGCGCGGACGCTTCCAAGCGCCTTTAATACTTGCCGCTCTCGCCGAACCTTTTGGCCTAGCTCCTGGTCCAGCTTGGTGGGCAAATCGAATATGGTGGCCCCGTGAGCAGGATATCCAACGGAGCAGTGCTGGTCACGCATCCTCTCAAGGCTTTGCATGAAAGTACTGAGATCCTCCACAGCGCTGGTACCGGTGCCAAGTACGTTGTCGCCAGTGAATATGGCCTGCTCATCTCCGAGAATGAAGCACATGTGGTCGTGCGAATGTCCAGGCAGGTGGATTGCCTGGACGCTGGCTCCATCTACCTGCCACACTTGACCGTCGACAATGTCCTGCTGTCCCGGATCGGGATCGTTCTTGTAAACGGAATGCTCGAGGCTCGGGAACATGCGGAGCAGGTCCGGGACGCCACCAGTGTGATCTCCGTGCCAGTGCGTCAGCAAGATGCACGCCAGGCTAATGCCCATGGACGCGAGAGTTGACTCTATGAGGCTCGCCCATGAGGGTTCGCCACCTCCTGTGTCGATCAGGATTCTTCTTTTCCCAGTACCTACGACGAAAGTATTGGTGCCCTGGAATGTGAACTATGCAGCAACGTCAGCTTCCAACCCCATGCCAGAAGTCGGCTCGACTCGGCTTCACAGGGCCTCGAGGACCTACCTTTCCCGGGTTCTGGCCCAAGACACGAAGAACTCTAGGCGTGATCTGTTCCAGGTCCGCCAATTCGGGGAGGTTGGCCGTTTGGCTGTTGAGGTAGTCCTCAAATGCGCAGATGTTCAACGACTTGTTGATCTGGCGGTAACCGCCCTTATCGCTTTCCATGATGACGCTAGACACCTTACGTTAGCGTTCATCCATGGCACTGTATTCCTATCGGAACGGTGCGAGATCCATACAGGATGTGGGACAATCTTGTGCGAGTCAGAGTGAGGAAGTTTCTCGATGGTGGGAATACTGTTCACCGCTACCGTGTTGGAAAGAAAGGAGTAGCGTCTCCTGTGTGCTAGACGGTATTATCGAGGCACGAATGGTCTCCTCAAAAACTTGGCGATAAGCCAACTGCATTCCACTGCTTGCTGCCGGGTTCAAGTCAGTCAAGTTGACACGCCCTGAGGCTCGGGCTATTTTCTAGCCTCATCCATGAGCCATCCTATATTGGGCGATGCCGGAGATCTCTTCGTCCGAAGACAGGATAGGTAAGGAGCGGTTGATTGAATAAGTCTTCTCGGCGGAATTTGTAGAGTCTGATCAGGATGCTGAACACGAACAGACAGTGCGTTATGATCAACACATGACAGTCGTGCGGCCGACGTCGATGCCGTGCTGATTGCTGGAGAGCATCCGCACACTCGCCCGGTCTTGTCTGAGGTCTTCCAGCAGCTTCCTAATCGTCCGATGTTGATCAAAATCGCCAAACATGGCCTATTTGTCAGGGTATCGGTATCGAATAATAACAACTTTCACCTCGTGGCGACGTCACGTGCGTGTATGTTTTGTGCATGGCCTCGGAGCCTGGAAAATCCCATAATGACCCGTGATTGAGGTAAACACCTCACAAGCGGTGGGTTATGGCAATGCACAAGACGTCCGACCGTTTTGAAATGACATACTTTAAAGCATCATGTTCAGCGGCATTGACGTTTATCTCTACCTCTCTGAATGTTCCCTCGACGAGAGCTCTATCTGATCACAGTCGTCATTCAATTGATGGACATCCAGGCGCCACAATGTCGACACCTACGAACAATGGGATGCCCCCGGGCCCTTCTCGAATGGATCTGCTGTACTTCAGCAATGAGTTACCGAAAACGGACCTTGAGACTCTCTTCCGCCGCCTGCGTGTCCACAGCAAGGACAAACGACAGCCGCTCTTGGCACGATTCTTCCACGAAGCTACTCTTGCGATCAAGGACGAGATACGGCACCTTTCGAGGGAGCTTAAGTCACTGATCAGGCCGTTTGATGACATTCTGTGTTGGGCAGAAGACACCGACCTTCGCCAAGGTCCACTGAATGGTGCTGTGGATGGTGTTTTGCTCGTTGTCGTTCAATTGGCCATGTTCATTGGGTCAGTGCAATATAATTCTTGGTCTTCCAACCGATCTCTAACACTTGCAGCAGGCATCTTCAGGAAGACAATGGACAATGGGCAAGTTCCCCAAACAAAGCTCTAGCTGCTCTGGGAGTAGGCCTCTTGACCACGACCGCTGTCTCTCTGGCTCGGACAGACAACGACCTGCCTCTGCTGGGCTCAGATGCCGTTCGCCTGGCCTTTCGTATGGGCGTCCACGTTCGAAGGGTCTCGGACAGTTTGGAAAGCCGAAACTACGGGGAGACGCCGGACACTTGGGCATATGTGGTCCACAACATTGCCGCCGACACTGCAGAGAAAGAGCTGAAAGACATGTACGACCAAGATGGCACTTCTCGCACGGACAAGGTTTTTTTGAGCGCAATTAGCAAAACCTCGGTCACCGTGAGCGGGCCTCCTCAGAAGCTGAAGGTGCTGTTCAGCAAATCGCGTTTCTTTCGCAATTCGACGTCGATCCCGCTGCCAGTGTATGGCGGCCTTTGCCATGCGCCACACATATATGGCGTTCAAGACGTACATCAAATCATTGACGCAAGCTCGCTGTTCTCTCTGAACAATTGCTATAGTCCTACAACCAGCATCTACTCCACAAGCACTGGAACACCTTACGCGGCCAGTGACGCCGCAGCGGTACTGGAGGCCGTCATTTCCGAGCTTCTTATGAAGGCCATCTATTGGGACAAAGTTGTTGATGGCATCCAGGCTCATGCCAATCTTTCCATGCCTGCGGAAGTTGTGCTGCACACCTTCGGATCGTCGATCCCACTCCATGACCTGGATAGAAGCCTCACCACGAACCCGACGCAATGCAAAACTTCCGTGCATGACCTTACGCAATGGCTATTAGTGGATCGCCCGACTGAGTATATCCCGGACGGACCAGCACAGTCAAAGCTTGCCGTTGTTGGCATGTCGTGCAGACTTCCAGGGGGCGCTACAAATCTCGAGAAGTTCTGGAGCGTCTTAGAGCAAGGTCTTGACGTATCGCAAGAAATACCAGCTGATCGCTTCGATATTAAGACACACTTTGACTCCTCAGGCGCGGGATTGAATAAGAGCATGACCAAATATGGCTGCTTCATAGATGAGCCTGGAATGCTAGACGCGCCGTTCTTCAACATGTCGCCTCGCGAAGCGCAAGTGGTAGATCCACAGATGCGTCTCGCTCTTGTCACGGCGTATGAGGCCTTAGAGCAATCGGGCTTCGTCGCTAATCGGACCCCTTCCACACATTCCCAGCGCATCGGGACATATTATGGTCAAGCGGCTGACGACTATCGCGAGGTAAACCAAGGCCAGGAAGTCAGTACATATTACATCCCTGGAGGCTGCCGCGCATTCGGTCCAGGCAGGATCAATTACTTCTTCAAGTTTGCCGGCCCGAGCTATAGTATCGACACTGCTTGCTCCTCGGGTCTCTCAGCGGTCGAGGTATGGATCTTCGCTCTAGAAATCGGGTCTCAAGGTGCTAATGTGTTATGCTAGGTTGCTTGCCAAGCTCTCTGGAGCGGTTCCATCGACACTGCAGTCACAGGCGGTCTTAACATCTTGACCAACCCCGACGGCTTTTCAGGACTTTGTAATGGCCATTTTTTGACCAAGGGTCATAATGCATGTAAGACCTGGGATGCGACAGCTGATGGCTACTGTCGCGCGGATGGCGTTGTTTCTTTCGTTATCAAGAGGCTCGAAGATGCCCAAGCTGATAATGACCGCATCCTCGGTACTATTCTTGGTGCTAGAACAAACCACTCAGCTGACGCGATATCAATTACCCATCCTCATGCAGGGCACCAAGCGGACTTAGCACGTTCTATCCTCCGTCAGGCTAGTGTGAACCCTCTCGATGTGTCATATGTCGAGCTGCACGGCACTGGGACGCAGGCTGGAGACTACGAAGAGATGCAAGGAGTCATGGACGTGTATGCACCAGTTAAGAAGCGTCGCAGCAAAAGGCAGCCTTTGCACATAGGTGCTGTCAAGTCTAACTTTGGCCATAGCGAATCGGCTGCGGGAGCCACGTCTCTACTAAAGGTACTTATGATGATGCAGAAGGATACGATCCCGCGGCATATTGGCGTCAAAACGTCTATGAACCCAAGATTTCCTCCGGACCTTGCCACAAGTCGCCACATCTACATACCCTTTGAACAGGCAAGTTGGCCGCGGGAGAATGGACAGAAACGACTTGCTGTGGTGAACAGCTTCGGCGCTGCTGGTGGAAACACTACCATGGTCCTAGAAGACGCACCTCGGATGGTCGTCCTAGAGCGTGACTGTCGCCAGTCATATGTTATCACAGTCTCTGCAAAGACCAAAAGCTCCCTCGCTGGTAACTTAAGGCGCCTACTGGCCTATCTTGACGCTCATCCGGACACCGAGCTTTCTGATCTTTCATACACGTCCACGGCACGTCGCTATCAGCACAGCTTTCGCAAGGCCGTGGTCTCGACTAGCACAGTCTCCGCAAGGAAGCAACTGGCTTCTCAGCTGACTGAGATCGAGACCATGAAGCCCGCTGCACGATCTAGCTCCTATCCTGTGGCGTTCGCTTTCACTGGCCAAGGAGCAGCTCAGAGTTCGATGAGGCTGGCTCTGTATCACGATGTTCCTTTGGTGAAGGACTACATCAATCAGCTTGATACACTCGCGCAGGGCCAAGGCTTCCCCTCCTTTATACCTGCTTTGGATGGGTCACATCCCCAGCATTATGTTCACTCTCCAGTGATCACCCAGCTGAGTCTGATCTGCTTGGAGATTGCAGTGGCAAAGTATTGGTCCTCCCTCGGAATCCAGCCGGACGTTGTCGTCGGCCACAGTCTTGGGGAGTATGCTGCTATGCACGTAGCTGGTGTACTCTCTACTAGCGACGTCATATTCCTTGTCGGGCGCCGAGCTGAGATGTTGTTGGAGAGATGTACCCCTGGGAGCCATGTAATGATGGCCGTCCGAGCATCTGTTGCTCAGATCGCTCAGACTCTGCGACGCGACCAATACACAATTGCCTGTGTCAATGCACCCGATGGAACAGTTCTCAGCGGCACCAAGAACCAGATGGACGCCGCTGCTACAAACCTGCAGGCACAAGGAATGCGCTGTATCAAATTGGAGGTCCAATACGCTTTCCATTCAGCGCAAATGGATCCGATCTTGGACGACTTCGAGGCTCTTGCGAAAGCCGGTGTGGTCTTCAATGAGCCTAGGCTGCCTATTATATCCCCACTTCTTGGGAGAGTTGTTTTCGATGGCAAGACATTCGATTCCAATTATTTACGCAGGGCGACTCGAGAGGAAGTGAACTTCAAGTCTGCTGTGGAGACTGCTCAAGAGGTCTCGATCGTAGGCGATGATACCATCTGGATCGAGATAGGCCCTCATCCGACGTGTATAAACTTCTTGCGGTCTATCAACCCAGCTGCCAAGCTTGCGGTCCCTTCGCTACGCCGTGGAGACTCCGACTGGGAAACTATCACTGACAGCTTGGCTGCTCTATATCTTGCCGGCGTCCAGATCGATTGGAACGAGTTCCATCGCCCATTCGAGAGCAAACTCTGCCTTCTTGACCTGCCAACATACGCATTCAGCGAGAAGAATCACTGGCTGCAGTACAAAGGCGACTGGTGCTTGACCAAAGGGAACACTTACTATGGTGAGGCCAAGTATATCATGAACGCTGATGCAAAAAAGACACACTCCAGCGCCGTCTGTACATCCACCGTGCAAGAGATCGTTGATGAGGCATTCGAGGAAAATGCTGCGATGGTCCGTATGCGGTCTGACTTGATGCAACAAGATTTCTTGACAGCTGCTAACGGACATCGTATGAACGACTGCGGTGTCGTGACATCAGTGAGTACCTTTCGTTACAGACTGGACTTCGTTCTGACCATGGTATCAGTCCATCCACGCGGACATCGTTTACACGCTCGGTGCGTATTTGATGCGAAGATTTGGTCTCAAGTCCAAGGAAATCGGCATGAACATCGCCAATCTTGCGGTTAGCAAGGGCCTCGTCGCCCAGAAGAAAGACAGAAGTCCGCAGGTAATCCAGGTGACGGCTGCGACTGCGGATATCCACAGAAATCTTGTAAATGTCACTTGGCAGAACGTCGACAAGAACGGCGACGCTCAGGGGACTTTTGCCACGGCCAATTTGAGCTTCAGCCAGACGTCGGAATGGCTTGATTCATGGATACCATTAGCGCATCTTGTTCATGGCCGTATCGAGATGCTTGAGCAGCTCGCTGCAGCCGGTTCAGCTAATCGTTTCTCACGCGGCATGGTATACAAGCTATTTGCTAACAGCCTAGTCGACTATGCCGACAAATACCGTGGGATGCAATCGGTCGTCATGCATGACCTTGAAGGCTTTGCGGACATACGACTTACGGATGAGGAGAATGGTGTCTGGACTGTCCCGCCGTACTTCATCGACAGCGTCGCACATCTCGCAGGCTTCATCATGAATTGTTCTGATGCCATGGACTCTCAGAACTACTTTTGTATTACTCCGGGATGGAAGTCAATGCGGTTCGCAAAGCCACTGGTACCTGGCGCTTCATACCGTTCTTACGTTCGGATGATCCCTTCGCCTCAGGACCCGACCGCCTTCTTTGGTGACGTATACGTCATGCAAGAGAATAAAATCATGGGCCTCGTCGCTGGCATAGAATTTCATCGATATCCAAGAGTCCTTCTCAGTCGCTTCTTTCCATCCTCGGACGGCCCATCTGCTGCCGAGAGCAAGCCCAAAGCCATCGTTGAGAATGCAACCTTGGCAAGCGCGACACCCAAGCAGCCAAACCCTCCGCTGACACAGACCGTTGCGGCACCAAATGATGACGAGCCTCTGCCCCTCAACAAGCCAGGGTATTCGCCGGCAGAACCGAAGAGCATGAAGGCTAGAGCCATCCAAGGACCTCCTGCGGATGTGGCTGAGAACCAGCCAGAAGAGCACAGCGTAACTCAGAAAGCACTTCAACTCATCGCCGACGAGACGGCTATGGACCCAAGCGAGCTCGAAGATGATGCGCAATTCGCTAGCATTGGCGTTGATAGTCTGATGTCGCTAGTCATTGCGGAAAAGCTCAAAGCGCAACTTGATATTGAAGTCAGCGGCAGTTTGTTCCTGGAGTATCCCACAATTGGGGACATGCGTGCCTGGCTGGTTGAGTATTACGGTTAGTCAGGTCTATGGAATACGGTGCGGTCTGTGAAGGTGACTCGCAAGTGAATTGGAAGAATTAGACTGGGAGTTTTGTACTGCTACGACCATCACAGTCGCTAAGATAGTGAACATTTCCTCTACTAGAAACACCAAACAATCTGAGATACTTACGTGCAATGTTTGACGTATCGCTTCCAGCATGATCTCCCAAGTCTTTTGATCGGGATGAAGACGCCAGAAACATTGGACAGATCACCGCAGCTGTACGTCGCTGCTTTTCCGACATTCGGGCGATTGCTGGTTCGAGCCTCGTCCAATAAGGAAACTACCCGACACTTGCCACTCGCGCCAGCGAGTCCATGCTCATAAGGGGCAACGCTGCTGCTCACGTTGGACAAAGTCACGAGCCATCCATTTTCTGGGCACATCATCAAGCAATATTAAGCCAAGTAACATGGCTGTGAAACGATATGCGGTATTGGGAGCCACGGGGAATTGCGGATCCGCGCTCATACAAGCCCTCCTTCAAAGGCCGGATGTCCACATCCACGCTTACTGCCGTGACAAGACGAAGCTCCAGCGGCAACTGTCTATCTCAGAGGACGATGAGCGCCTAGGCATCTTTCAGGGCAGCCTTGGAGACACTGACTTGCTCCAGCGCTGCCTTCGCGACTGCCACGCAGCCTTTCTCTGCGTTGCTACGAACGACAACATCCCGGGCACTTCTCTGACCCAGATCACTGCCAAAGCAGTGGTGCAGGCGCTACGGCTAGCGACCACAGATGTGAAGAGCACAGTCAGGTTGCCTAAAGTCGTCCTTCTCTCGTCAGGTACTGTCGACGAACAATTCGCCCGCCACATACCCACGCTCTTGCTACCGATCTTACTCCGGTCGGAGAGTTACGTGTACGAGGACTTGAAACAAGCTGAGAAGTTCCTCCGTTCGCAGGCGGACTGGATTACGACAATCTACATGAAACCAGGGGCTTTGGCGGTCGACGAGCCACGAGGTTACGCTCTCAGCTTGACGGATTCGGAGGGCCCAATTGCGTATCGAGATCTGGCAGCTGCTATGATTGAAGCGGTCGATGACCCAGATGGCTCGTACGACCAAAAGAGTGTCAGTACAATCTGCACGAATGGTCCGGCGAACTTTCCCCCAGGCACTCCGCTGTGCATTTTGACGGGACTTTTGAGACACTACTTCCCTTGGCTGCATCCCTACTTGCCACTGGGAACAGGACCGAAGTAGAATGCTTTGGCGTCGTGAAAGCTGTCTACGTAGTAAGGGCGCAACGCGGAGGGTATGTGAAGGGTCATGGCCGCGTCGATCAATTGATGACTTAGTCCAACCAATCTTACGTAGATCTGAACTTGCTTTGTTTCCTTGCACAGACGATGGAACGCTGTCTGATTCGCTTCTCATCTCAGAGAGTCATGGTGGTAGACGGAGCAGCGATGTCGAAAACCTCCCGAGAATGCGCAGATCCAAGCCCCATTGGGCCTTTGCCTCCCACAGACTTTATCGGGGTTTCGTCCAACAATTCAATCCTCCGAGCTGAGATGTGTTTGAAAGTTCCCGTTATACAGACATGAGCGCATGGATGTAGAGGGTATAATAGAGCTTTTCTCCGTCTGCGCACATGTACAATGGCGCGTCGAGACTCACACAATTCGTGCTCAGTGAAGAAACCAGACCACTGAGCATCGGAGATATGGCCGGAAATCAGGAAACAAAGTCGTCGCTCGAATGGCAGAGCCATAACCCTCACGCTGGGCGTACTTGGTCTGGACTGGATGACAAGTCCAACACTTCCAAGGAGGCGATGGGAGGGAATGATGTCGAAGCACCAGCAAAGAAGCCAGATGCACCTCCAGCCTTCAATCCAAAGGACAATCCGGATGGAGGCTTGCAAGCCTGGCTTTGCGTCTGTGGTGCGTGGTGTTGCCTTTTCAGCTCTTTCGGCTGGGTGAACGTCATCGGCATCTTTCAGGAATACTATCAGACCCATCAGCTCTCAAGCTACTCCCCAAGCACGATATCGTGGATCCTTTCGCTCGAGCTCTTTCTGCAGTTTGGCCTGGGGCCGGTCGTGGGCGCAATCATCGATTCTTATGGGCATCGTTGGCTCTTGCTTGTGGGAACATTGCTGCATGTCTTCGGGTTGATGATGATCAGTCTCTGTACCAAATACTACCAATTCATACTTGCGCAAGGGGTCTGTTCGCCGCTCGGAGTGTGCATGATCTTCTATCCTGCCGTCGTAGGTCGACGATCCGTCATGCGAACAGTTCACGGGCACTAACGCTTTCTAGACAACACTCAATACGTGGTTCTTCAAGCGACGAGCATTCGCCTTTGGTCTCTCGACAACCGGTGCATCGATCGGCGGCGTCATCTTACCTATCATGGTCCAACGCCTGATTGCTGATGTTGGCTTTGGCTGGGCAATCAGGATTACTGCATTCCTCATACTGGGACTCATGGCAGTCGCCAATGCTACAGTGAGATCAAGGATGGCTCCATCCAAGACGCCGGTTGCACTGATGGAATTTGTCCGCCCACTATCCGAACTCCCTTACGCCCTGTTCGTCGTCGGTAAGCACCGCCTCCAATACGTCCAAATCGCAACGGGCCTAATGATTTGCTAGGCTGTTTCTTCGTTTTCCTCGGTCTGTTTCTGCCAATCAACTACATCGTTACCGAAGCGAGTTACCATGGAGTCGAGGGCAGCGTATCACAGTATCTTGTGAGCATCTTGAATGCGGCTTCGCTGTTCGGACGGATAATCCCAGCCTACTACGCCGACTTGACTGGAAGATGTGAGTTTAGAACACCGGGACGTGCTCTGACTGAAGCTGATCGCAATGGGTGATATAGTCAACATGCTCATCGCCATGTGTTTCCTCAATACGGTCCTCCTACTCGCCATGTGGCTACCTTCGACCACTCCAGCATCAATCATCGCCTTTGCGGCGCTTTACGGATTCAGTAGTGGAGCTTTCATCTCCAATTCACCACCATGCATCGCACAAATATCGGACGTAAAGAAAATAGGAGTGAGGAATGGAACATTCTTCGCCTTCATCGCCGTTGCGGGGCTGATCAGTAATCCTGTTGGTGGGAGACTCATCTCGCTATGGAACGGGTCTTATACAGGCTTACAAGTGTTCGCTGGCATCATGTGTGGAGTTGGATCGTGCTTGATCCTGATCACCAAGATTAAGCTCGCGGGATGGAAGAGGTTCTAGGTTCTATGTGAGCGCTGTATTGAAGACCTTGCGGTCACATAGGGCTCGCCGAGACACAATTTTTGTTGGACTGCAATGACTATCTGATGACCGGGTCTGTAAAACCCAGGCATCAAGGCCAGGCTGACGTCTCGATAGAACTTTGCAATTTGTGCAGGCTTGCCTATGACGTGGATGCTCGTTCGCGCTTGTGATAACCCGACCAATCGACATCGGCTTCCGATCCAGCCAGGTGTCGCTCACGTGTATCTGCTGTCCGGTGTGGCTAAGGAGTCGTCTGAAGTATCTGTCACTCTGGATAGCCAAGCTCTGCAATTTCGAAACGGATTTCAATACCACTTGCTGTATTCTAAGGCCGGGATCGACGGACACAAAATCATTATTGCGATGGTAGTGTAGTCCATGTATCTAGATACCGCTCAATCCTATATGAATGTCGCCTGCAGAACGCTCGCTCGTCAGCCTTGACCGTCGCTAGATATTCGATCTCTCTTCGAGGGTCGACCTCGGCTGTCGCAGCCGGGAGCCGTGGCCCAGGGGCACTAGCTGGCTCGGTGGCTGTGCTGAGGCTGCTACTGGTCTTGCTGGACAGTGAAGGGATCGTGTTGTAGGAGCAATCGTCGAAAATCTTTGTAGGCGTGCCTGAGACGGTTGTCGTTAAGGCCACTCGACTAGTCGGATAGATCTTGCCGTCCACGCAATGCCAGTATTCAGCATGCACGGAAAGCTTGCCTGGACTTGCACCGTGTCTGCAAAGCGGGCTGTGGGCAGCAGCAGAGGCGCTTGTCGAGCTGACTGGGCCAGGAGAGGCTGTGAGCATGAACTCGGTCGTTTGGCTGGGCGTGCATGATGTGGCAGTTGGGTTCGTACACTGAGTCGTCGTAAACCTCCGGCCTGAGCATGGAAATACTGGAAGAAAAAGCCAATCGCGGCCAGAGCCTCCAGCATGTCTAGCAGAGCCTGCGACATCTTTGTGGTCTGGTCAAAGTCGGGTTGACTTGATCGTGTTTCTGGCGAGATGAAGGCAGCGTCCAATTTGAAGGACCTCGAAGCTAGCTCATTTGCTCCATACTCCTCGCGTGAATGTACGGTGAACCGAGTCGACTTGCTTGAATCCAGCCGCTTCCAGGTCCTGCTGAAAGAGATCCACGACTCGTCTGCTCTGTGCAATCCCGTTTTCGCACAGTGATCTTGTCTGTTCAGCCTGCCACCTGCGTTCGACCTGTTCACTCGTCCAAGAGAACACAAAAAGGGCCGAACCCACGATCTTCTTGCCAGATAACAGCCCAAGTCCGCGTAGCCAGGACCACGACCTGAGGTACATGTCAAGCCCAGGTTGATACGGCATTTTCGACTTGAGATGGTCAATCTGGCTGAAGCTTGTCCGCTGCTCGGAGGTCATGGCTGGGTCGAAGTAGATTGTCCGGATCTCGCAATATCTATGAAATAGTGGCGCTGCGCGTGACGGCCAGCGTGGAAATCGGGTGTACTCTGACCACGAGGCTGTTGCCTTTGGGTTCAAGAAGTTGCGCAATTGCTCTGCTTCTGCAGAAGACAAGTAAGCCGTTGAGGCAGCAAGATCAGACTACTCTGTCAACCAGTCAACCCATGAATCATGACGATCTGTCAGGACGCATGGTGAATAAGGCAGAAAACCCCAGGATCCTCGTGCAGCCAGCCCCAGCAGATGGACTTCCGCCCTGGACATTTAATTTCCCGGTACATCGGGACAGGATCCGGTGCGCATACCAGCCTGCGAAGCTCCGATCCGAGCTTGCATGTCTCATTCACTACCGGTATAGAGGTTGGTATGCGAACCCAAGTCCACGTCGTCAACAGGCCTTCTTCAGTGACCGGCCTAGCGCGTCGAGCCGCCATGTCCAGCGTGCCCTGCCATCTGAGCAGCTCCGCTGGTCGACAGACCAAGTCAAGCAGAAGAGGCTCTGCAGCTTGATCCAGTGCCCTTGACGCGAGCCTTGTAGCCTGAATGTCCGAGACCTGGTCCAGGAAGGAACAGATGTGATTCACGATTTCCTGAGGTAAGTGGTAGCATTATCTGTCCTGAGGTCCACAGTCGGCACTGTCAAGATATGGTGAGGCAAACTCTCATGTCATGAATTAGGAGAAGATGTTGGTCAATAGTCGCTCATCCTGCGGCACAGCGCAGCCAACCAGAGTGCGATCTGCGGCCGCTGACCGGCGGACACGATTCAGCTGCGAAATGTTCGCAATGCGCTATGCTCCACGCTTGTGCAGAAGCATGTTGATGCAACATTTCTCTTGTATTGCGGTCTATGGAGTAGTGACTTAGTGCGAAGCGAAGATGTCGAGGAATTGCATTACGACATGAACCGTGCCCCGCGCTAGCGATGCTCCTCCTGATATGCCGCCGTAGCACAGTCATGAAAGAGGAGAGCACGACTATGTAGTGAGAAGGTTTCGCCACATCAGCCACACTTGGGCTTTGTAGGGCCGGTGCCAACATGTAGCACAATCCTCCTGAAAGCATGCGAACCCGACCATGGGCGGGCATGATCTCATGACCAACCTCACCTTGGGATTCCCTTTGAGATAGATTTCCGACTGTCTTGTCTCTCCTGCGCGATAAGGCCTCACCTTCAAAGCTTATAGCGTCAATTGAGGCTCAAGCAGGGGCCAAAGTACACTGATGAGCCTCATGAGAACAAGCTCGGCGACCCAGCGGCGTCTTTTCTTGGCCCAACAACATGTTTAACATGGCAATGGCGTTGGCTGTGGGCGAGGAGCCGGAACATTCAAAAGGCCGCAACACTGGCATGCTCAAGGTCATCCAATCGACAGTGACAGGCACTAGGCTGCGGCAGTCACGGTTTCGACGCGACCATGGAGGTGTTGTGATTTGGCACATTTGCATGTCGTGACTGTATATCATCGCTTTCTCGCGCCACCGGACGACCCACCGTCTGAGCTCTTGCCTGCCAGGAAGCCAGCCAGGTCAAAATTCTGCATCGAGTTTGCGGGGCCTCCCTGGCCCATGAGTGGACCTTTCTTCTGCATTTCCTCGAAATCGGCCTTGGTCTCGGGATCCACTGTAGGCGTCTCCTGTCAGCATGTTTCGTAGTCTCCATATTCGCAAGACGATCCGAGCGAGACTCACTATTCTCCATCAAATACGGCAGCCCAAAGATGAACACTACGCTGACCAGTGCCATCAAAATCATGGGCGACTTCAAGAACCCAATCAAATTGAAGCCTCCTCTCTCCTGGTAGAACTCCTTCTTCCCACCCGCCTGCACATTGATGCTCAACTCGTCCTTCCCACTGCCGTACCCCACACCCTTGTTGCTCCACTCGTTCCCTCTGTACGTCTGCCACGCCTGCACGCTCTCGCCCTCTCCGTCCGCCGCGGGTGAAACGTCGACACGAAGTGGCGGAAAGAAGTGGTCGCGGCTGTGAATTGTCAAGAGATATAAGGCTGGAGTGAGGTGCGAGAAGGCGAAAGTATTGTCGCGGCGGATCGGGACATCGTAGCGGACGCCTGGTGGACCCGTGAGGACGGCGTGGGTTGAGGCGGGGAGAGTGGACGGGTTTAGTTGTTGGGAGGGCAGGATGTTGATGGTCAGGCGAGCAGCGGAGGCGAGAGTGCTCAAGCACAAGGCTGTGAGGCTTAGTATCGAGCGCATTGTGTGGTACGCCTTGTGTTGATTGATCCCGTCGACAACGTCTCGAGATTCTGCTAAGGTTAGGTACCTTACATGTAGAGGCTCTTCGGCGCGGGCGAATGTTGAGCCGTCGTGCCTTCCATATACGTCACTTGCTACGATGATGTGAGCTCCCCGATTCACATACATGTAGCAACGACATGTAGAAAATGACACGATGGAACGTATATTACCAAGCTTGCTAGGCCTACCACGTGAGATCCGCGACCAGATAACATTCTACCTCATCGACCACACCGCTAGGAAGAATGCACCTCCCAGTCCACCATTCTCCGGCCGAAGGGAGAAAGCCGACCATGACCTCCTACTCCCAATTGATCATGCAGTCGCACGCTATCCAACATTGTGTCTCGTAAACCGTCAATTGAAAGATGAAGTCCTCCAGAACCTCGCCTACCTCGAACGGATCGGCAAAGCTGATGCCGAACTAGACATCATGGCACGCGGCTATGTCTTCTACCCAACTTTCACTTACCTACCTGGCTGTATAGCTCGAGACAAGACATTGAATCTCAAAGTCCACCTCCGCATTTTCAGCACGGAAGGCTTCAGGCGCAACGATGGTTGGCCCCGGCAGCCAGGCACTGGGTTTCGCTCCCTCCTTGCTATCCTCAACAACTTCCTCGTCAGTGGACCATCTCTGGCTACGCCACCTCTAGGCACGTATGAGCCACCGACCCACGGCAACTTGATCGTACGCCGTACCTCCCAGCCCACCCAACCACCGGCTCGAAGCCCAGAGCCCTACAAGATCAACACCCTATCCATTGCTATTACTTTCCACGATCTCTATACCCCAGCTACCTGGCCCAGCACCACACATGAGATATTCCGGATGGTGAAATGTTTCGCTACTTCGGGTGTTCCGTACCCTTACGTGAGGAGAGTCAAGGCCTCGGTGACATTTGACTCGCCTATGGCGGGAGAGGGAGAAAGCAGAGTCTATGATGAGGCGACGTGGGAGCTGTTGAGGAAGGTCTACGAGCTGGAGGATGAATATCAGGTTCCGGAGAGAGTGACTGCGGCGGCGTTGGAGAAGTGGAGGATGGACGGGTTTAAGTTTCTGGGGAGAAGGGAGACGTGGTGAGTGGGCTGGGGCTTTTTTGAGGGTTGCCTCAACTTGAGTCATCCTAGTGAAGGGCATTGGACTACGATGCACTACGCTCAGGACTCGAGGCCGCGCATGCTCGAGTGCCCACATCTAGCATTGGCGTATTCAGCGGTCGTAATCGCAGCATGTCGGAACTATCAGTGGACCATATGCTTCCCGTTAGGCATGGGAGATGCTCAGGCCGTTTGTGTCAGAATAAAGTGGCCATACGACGATATATGGATTCGATGGTTGGTCTCCGCGCCTGTTGAAGCTGCAGGCATTGTTTGCGACATGTGACGCACGGCTCGCTCACTCGGCAATCTGTCACATGTCAGCGCATCCATGCCCGAATCCCTGACACCACTGGATTATAAATTCGATCTCGTACGAGCTCGTACGGTGCTTAATCACAAAAAAACAGAATAGCTACCACCACCTTGGCCAAAGTCCAGATACCATCAAAACAATCACATATCAGCACATCACCACTGCCAGAGCACGTCTATCGCAGACACCACTACACATTAGCACAGGAGCCATGGCCAGCACGCAGCACATCTTCACCATCCCCATGAAAGACAAGCCGACATTGCTGACTCTGCCGCGAGAGCTCCGCGATGACATACTGGAGCGAGTCATCTTGAGTGGCAGCATGCACTTTCTCGTGACCAATGACGATGCAGAGCCTCGCCTCGTCTCAGGCAAGACGGAGTTCAGAACCGCTTGCAAGCAGCTCCATGACGAGATCAAGGACCTTGAATCTCGCCTCGTTCGAATCGTGTCAGAGAAAGGCATTCCACGACCTCTTCCGATCAAGGCGGAGTCTGGTCGGGGTCTATGGGAGCACATGTGCTATAACACCATATCGATACGCTCGAATGAAGTATTTCATTCGCCGATTTGAGGGCAGATCTCTCCTGGTCAGGACGGTCTTGGCTCCGTCGCTGACCCACACCAACCGAGGAAGACAGATCCGCATTGCGACGGCCCTGAAGGCTGCTCTCGTCTTTCTCGACACGCCTTTCGGCCGAGTCTATCCTTGCCATGATCTTATGTGGCCGGGGCGATGTGCTGTCGCGGGTCTGGCTCGGCATCCAAATGGTGAGAGTTCGCAGGTGCGGGTGTGTTTGCGCGTGATCAAGCGACTTAGGGCACGTACACTCCAGAAAGTTCTCAGCGCTCCAGCTGTGGTAGCACGGGCGACCTGACAGTATGCTCGTGCAACATCCTCGGTTGGCACGCGATTCATGAGATACAGTCGGGCACTGGTAGAGATGTTGCTTCTCTGTTCACAAGACTGATGCTGCCTTGGGGGCGTTGGCACAGGCCATGGAACTAGAATGTGAGGGGCGGGCACCGATGAGCGTTCGTGTGGCAAACTTGACGAGCAGACTCCGTAGCTCTGATTTCTTTTATAGTGCTTAAAAGACACTCAATGCAACCTACGGCCCATGACTATGTCTACGTGTGTTCTGTACGTTCATATCAATTTTCTATTGCTTCTTGGTGATCTCCTGCATGCGCCCAGACGTCGCGGTTCCGCTCCCTGATCTAATCCCGCTACCGACAGTGCAGTGCTATCGATACACCTACAAGGAAGGGTTTTGTAATGGATGCAAGCAATGGCTATCACCCCCCATCCGACATGCAATGGTTCAGTAATAGCAGTTGGCCAATTCTACGCCTATCTGACAATGGTTTAGGCGGCGTAGCAGCGGTGCATGTTCGAGGACGCTATGACTTGTGAGGATGCCGAAGATCCATCTAGGAAATCTGACATTTGTCCGGTGGCGTTTGCCACTACCCCATATGGGGCAGAGATCTCTTAGCTGCACTTCGACTGAGGCATGAGGATTGCTACGTCGCAGACCGGACGGCATTCATCGATCGATGTAGGCAGGCCCAAACGTGCTCGCGTCTACACCGCACCCATTGCTCGACGCTTCGTCTCCAACGTGTTTGTTGGAAGCAAGATCGAGTATCAGTAGTGCGCAGTGGTCATTCGCGAGGCGCGTGATGTATAAGACCGATGTTGGAACCACACAGTTGATAGACTTGAAGCGGCCCACTGATGGAGTACCATTTACATCGTAGAAATCACATTACTTTCAAAGGCATGCTTGAGCCCTGTACAGCTTTCGTCAACTTGAATCATCACAGCATAAACCTCATTCTCTTTCCGTCATCTAGAAGTCTCCTCCACCAAAGTCGCCACCACCGTCGCCACCAAAATCGCCTCCACCATCACCTCCGCCATCGTCACCTTGATCATACCCCTGCTGATATCCTTGGTCGTATTCGTGCTGATCATGATCCTCCACGGCATCCATCAGCAATGCGCCACCGACCAAACCCGCTCCAGCACCCAACAGCGCACCGCCGCCAGTACCTAAGCCGTGTTTCCTTTGCGCCTGCGCTTGTTGCTGCGGGTAGTATCCCTGCTGTTGTGCCGGGTACCCATACGGCTGTTGCTGTGGATAGCCACCGTAGCCACCATACTGCTGCTGAGGCGGATACTGTGGCGGACGAGAGGAGCTGCCACCGCCCAGCTTCGACGTGAACTTGCTGAACAATCCCTTCTTCTGCGCCTCCTGTGGCGGCATCGGCGATGATGATTGTCCATATGGTGACTGTTGCCCATACGGAGACTGCTGCCCATACGCACTGCCCTGCTGACCATAAGCGGGAGCACCGCCTTGGCCGTAGTAGCTGTCCGCCGCCCCGCGGTTGCCGCTGCGAGCGTTCTCTTCTTCCTGCAGCTTCCTCGCTAACGCCTCGTCGTCGGTCGTGCTGCTGCTACCGCCATAGGGATTATTTGACCCGAATCCGCCTTTCTCCGGTCCGGTTGGTTGCGCTGAGCCGTGATCGTAGCCTGGTGGAGCTCCGGGCGGTGGCGCGTCACCCGCGGCGTATACGGGCTGTGACGGCTTGTCCCATTGCGACTGCTTGGTGTCTATCCAATATATTGGTTAGCATCCATCGACATCTGCGATCGCATTACTGGTGTCTTACGGATATTGACGTAGAACCACTCCTTGTACTGCTCGTTCCACACGGCTTTCCAGCCTGCCGGTACTTGCGGCGGCGGAGGTCCAGGCGGTGGTGCGAAGTCGGCCATCTTATCAACGGGTTCAGTAGCAGTGTCGAGGATTGCGATCAAAGGCAGAAGGAAACATGCATCTATGTACGCTGCGACTGCCCCACGTGGACTCGAGATTGCATCATGCGCGGGGCTGAGCTCTTGCGATCCGTGCGCGACAGTGGCTGTGCTTGTGGCGCTTTCGCTCGCATGTGAAAGCGAGCTGAATGCACGCAACTGCGCCATCAACCATCCAGGCACACACATTGTCACTGCATCGGCAACAAAACACGGCCTCGGTCACTGCAAAACATGGCATCATGCGAGACAGGACCTCCGCTGCTGAACGTCGCCACCACAGATATCACAGGAAGCAATCAGCACTGTCAGCTTGTGTATGCAGAGGCGACGAAGCTGAACAACAATGTTTCAAGCCGGAGCGCATGGAATAGATCATATCAGCAAAGTATGGGCACAGCTATAACGTGCGAGATCACAAGCGCAGTCCTGCACAGGGAATATTTCAAATGCTGACCATTCTCGCACCAGCCTGGTAATCTCAACTCTTCGTAGCATGACTTGACAGCCTCCTCATGGAACATCTGTCAGTGAATGCTAATTGATAAACCAGCACCCAGTACTCATATCATGCCCTTCGCTTTCGTACACTTCGCCTGCCGCAAATAACGATCATACTACAGCATATTCTGAGAGTGATTTATCAAAGAACATCAATAGCTTCCATCAGGGAAGCACCGTACCGGTCCATATCAGCAAGTACCTCTCCTCGGCGGCCATCCAGTAAAATTTCCTGTCTTGGCAAAGAACGCTATCCTCGGAATCAAGTCAAGGATGGGTCTCATCACCGTCCGAATGGACAGTATCAGCGGTATAGCCGACTGTTCACCGGAACCGAACACAGGGCCACGAAGAAGACCCATCCCACCGCAGGTGCGACGAAGCAGCAAAACTCTTGCTCTAGATCGCCGCCATGTTCAAGAACAGCCATTACTGTTATCAGCAGGATGATAGTAGCAGCGGCGACAAGAGTATTACCAAGCAGCCATTGCATGGCGCGACTCTCGTATAGGTCCCGATATAGGTCGTCGATAGAGTTCTTATTCTCAAAATCGATTTGCGCGACTTCAGAAGAAACCTCCGCTCGTATCGCTTCCGGTGGTTGGCCGACGCTCTGCACGAGAGGCTCCTGCTGGGCTTTGAGATTGCTAGCCTCCTCGTCATCGACGGCGTCTTGGGCGGTGTCGAAGCCATTAAGTAATTCCTCAGGAATCAAACCGCAGATGCAGGAGACCAGAGCAAGAGCAAAGGCAGACCATGCGCTGATCAAGAAGGAAAGAATGGTCTGATTTCACTCCACAATCAACGAGATCCTTCAGGTGAAGGCACGATACCAGCTTACGCCAATACCTGCAATGTCAGCATCTGCGTCTGGCAGCCTGTTCCAAGTAGCCGTGAAGTTATAGCACTCCATCTTAGTCAAAGTCTGAATCTTGCGTGAAGCACAACTCAATGAGACTAGACTTGCCGGCTCAATGTCATTTTAAACGAACGCCGTAGCCTCAGTGGGCTGGTGAGCAGTGATAGCCCTACATCGCAAGGTGGGCCCAGCTTCTCGCTGTGTGACCCGCCATAAGCGAAAACGGTATGTCGCTTGAAGTACGGTAGCGAATCGTTTTATCGCCTGGCGAAGGGCACGCGCCGTCATGTTGACTGGGTGCATCACTGCCCCTGCTCACCTGGTGAGGCTGAAATGCACCAGCGCGATAGCACCGCTTCTACGTCTGCACTCCTGTGCCTGATAAGCAATGCAAGTCTAGACTGCTCAATCCTGCTGGCAGCATTTTTGCGGCCCTGAAACGAAGTCGCGAGTGCTGTGGGCAGCAACGCGAAAGGCGATTGCATGCAATTTCGTCAAACTGCATATACTACCACTAATAGTCTTCGCACTTCCTGGACCCAGAATTGGGTCTCGCGATGCCCAGGACACAAGTTCTTGATGTGAGTTATTGGTATCTCACAGCCAGCCCAGCAACACCGTCGCAAACGCACATACTCCAATCTTATGCTAAGTACATCGTCCATAAACCCGTCATCTGTACTGTTGACCCCTCTAAGCTCCTTGAAAATGCTGTTACGCGGAAGCGAAATGTCGTAATCTAGAAAAGCAAATACTTCCTGCCCTTTACGCCTCTCCCAAACCTCTTCCAAACGCCGTCCTTCTGTCCATTATGCTGTCGTTGGTAGTTCTCTTCAACCACGTTATGCTTATTCACAATGCTCAAGAACACCTGATCCAAAGTCGCCTGACTGACTGAGTAGTACTCAAAGCCCAACTTCTCCTTGTTGCGCTCGAGCTCGGCGAAGAGCGCTGCGATGCCACTTCTTGCTGCCCTCGTAGACGTCGGCATTGACTTCTTGTCCGGATTCGCGTGGATGATCTCGATGCTGTCATCTGTAGCTGACCGGTCATTCGGTACGGAAAAGCGCAGCTGTCCGTGGAAAGTACGCTCTTCGACTACCGCGCCTGGGAATGTGCTGCGAATGAAAGACTTGATCTCATGCATGTCCGCTTCGCTCGTGTACGGAGCATCTCTGTGCACGAGGTGAACGTGATACGCATCGCCGTGCTTCTTCCGCAACTGGTCGCTAGTACCAAGAGCCAGCATGCGCCTAGCCATAATACCAGCTCGGTCGGCGAGGGCGTCCGCCTCTTCCATCGAGTGTGTCGTCAAGACCAGGGCTCGTCCGGATGATACAGCGCTTAGCGTGCGCCACATCACTCGTTTGGAAGCTGCATCCATACCGCTCGATGGCTCGTCTAGCAGCACCACAGACGGATTTCCGATCAATGATATGCCGAGAGACAACTTCCGCTTGTTACCTCCAGAAAGCTTTGCTGCCATACGAGCCTTGAAAGGTGTCAAGCCGACGGCGCGCAGCACTTGGTCGACGTTGTGCTCGACATCTGGGACACCACGTGCTCGGGCATAGAACCGCAGATGCTCGACCGCAGTCATCTGATCCATTGCATCGAACTGAGGACAAACACCCAGGTTAGCGCGAGCTGCTGCTCGTCTGGCGATGATCGAGACGTCCTCGATGAAAATGTCACTCTGGCGGCCTGTGGGTCGTGTGTCACCTCTAATAAGCCCGATCGTCGTACTCTTGCCTGCACCGTTGGGTCCAAGCAGTGCAAACACCTCGCCCTTTGGCACTGCAAAGCTCACATCCTGAACGGCCACATTGGTCCCAAACACCTTACTAGCGTGCATCACCCGCAATTCATCCTTGCACTGTTCCGTTCGTGCGGCTTCGGCATAAACCTCTGGATCCACATCGTCGACTTCCTCGACATCTTGCGGCTTGTGTTTTGTTCGTGTCATGAAGCCAGGTCTCCAGCCACTATCGAATGCAACCAATACGAGCATCAGCACAATAGCCTGGAGAACTAGATATGCTATGCATGAGCCGTAGACACTCCACGAACCAGGGTACGAAGCAATATCTGTCCCTCGACAGAGTGCCGAGAACTCATTGAACGTCAACAGCAAGCTCCGTAGCAAGTTGGCGCCAGGGAAGAAAGCTCCTATGGTATATGTGACGATGTCGATGTCCCGATCCGTGTCGTAGGCTGGCGCGTAGGTGATCGTGCACAGATAGGCAATGAAGTACAGCAGGAAGAAGACACACTGGCCTCCTGCTGCGAACGCGAACGCTGCCAGCTGACTCGTTGTGAATAGCGAGACGACATACGACATCAAAGTCGCCGTCAGGCCGAAAAGAGTGAATATCAGCCAGAGATAGCCTGGAGCATACCACGCGCTTGACGCAGATGTAAAGATGATGATGGCTATGGTGGCCACAGCCAACACGATGATGAAGTCGAACAGCAGGTACGCTGTCCAGAGCGAAGGTGCCCTGATACCGTTACAGTAGTGTAAGGCTCGGACCTTGTGCAACCTCTCTCTATTTGGGTACAATGCAAAGAACCCTGGATACGCGCACATAGCAAGACCGAAGTAGAGAATCAGCTGCAAGCTCTTTCCAGCGGATGGAGCCCAAGGTAGGTCGAAAGTCTGGAAGTTCGTGATGACCGGTACTCCTGTCAAGCTCATGTCGATCAAGTTTTGTATCGCTACAGCATAGTACATGTCGTAGTTGCCTCGCCATGCGAATGTGGGAGTGTCGCCCAGGAAGAAGCCCCCAGGCTCGACTCTACTGTAATTGCGATCGATGTAGGCATTTAGTGCATTCAGCGTGCTGACATTACGGAAGGGGGGCGGAGTGAGCAATGGGTAAACCTCGTCGAGGAGGTTCAGTGGAACCTGTCCAGGTGGGCCTTGCGGTATCCTTGCCTGAACGCCCAAGAAATTGTCTAAACCTGCGGCCGTGGAATTTGACACTTGGTCCGTTGGCGAGCATGAAAGTGCCGAAAAGTTCTTCAAGAATAGAGTAACCAGACCTGCAGTTATTATCGGGATGAGCAGGGCTGCAAAATATGGCCACGCATTGCGACGTCCGACGGTTGCACGTTTCCGGAAGAGGACCCATGTCTGGCCCAAGTACGATAGGTTCTTTCCAGTCACAAGCTGTAGCCCCTCTTTGGGCTTGCTGTCATCAGCGTCCGAAACAGGGCTAGGTGCACGATCTTCAGCGAGCTCCTGCTTCACCTCTTCTGCCAGCTTCAAGAACACATCCTCAATGGTCGGACCATTGACCTGATAATCGCGCACTCCAGCTTGCTCCAGCTCAGCAACGAATCGAGCTGCCGATGCAGAGTCCGCCAGCTGGTAGACTGTCTGGTCATGATAGACTTGCTTCGGTACTTCTTCAAGTGAAGCTGGCAGCGCTCTCCTATTCTCGTGATAGATTCGAACACGATAGCCACCGCCGAGCTCATGTTTGAGAGCGACTGCAGACCCATTGGCCACTCGCTTGCCTTTGGACAAGATCGAGATGTCGTCGGATAGCAAGTCCGCCTCGTCTAGGAAATGCGTCGTCAAGACCATTGAGCGTTTGCCACGTTCAGCCAGCAGAATGTCCCAAATCTTTCGTCTTGACAATGGATCCAGACCAGAGCTGACTTCGTCCAGCATGCACAACGTAGAACCACCTGTCAACATCATGGCGAGCTGACACTTTCGTTTCTGCCCTCCAGATAATGTGCCCGACATCGCATTTAGCTTTTGCTCGAGGTCGCACCCTGCAACAAGCTGCTGCATCTCGGCCTTCGAATCCAACTTAGTCGCTTTGAGCCGATTGAATATCCTGACGTGCTCGTATACTGTCAACTCGTCCCACAGAACGTTCTTCTGCGGACACAATCCTATCCCGCCTGTCGCATCCATCTCAATCGTACCACTTGTCGGCTTTTGCAGCCCAGCTAGCATGTCAAGTGTGGTACTTTTACCACTGCCGTTAGCTCCCAGCAGGACCAAGATCTGCCCTCGGAGCACCGACAAATCCACGTCATCAACGGCGTGTACTGTCTGTCTTGGGGTCTTAGAGAATCTTGAGCCGATACGCCTGTGCCACCAATTAGGCGGGTAAAGCTTGGAGACTCCGGTGATCTTGACTGCTTCTGCACTTTCCTCTCCATAATGCAGCCTTCGGGCTTTGGATGCGGTGCCATATAGGGACCGCTCGATGTAGGCGCCGATCAGGGGAAAGATAATGATCTGGAGAATACTCCATAGAAAGAATAGCCAGCCCGGCATGCGCCACGGCGCAGACGGAGCAGCGAGCGCCAGATTCGCCGCCAAGCTCTTCTGCTGCCAGTAGGCCATATATATGATGAACAAGGTGAAGTTCATGGGTGGAAAGAGCAGGGACAACACGACCGCCGCGCCAGTACCGACCGGAGGAATGACCTGAATGATGATCGCGAGCACAATCGATACGATCGTCACAGTAATTCCCGATAGCTGTGCTCGTTTGAAGATACTAGCGAATGCGATACTCCAGCTTGAGAGCGCCAATCCAGACAGCATGAAGTATCCGACCGTAATCCCAACGTTCGAGAATGTGTAGTTCTGCACAGCGACAATGACTGCCATGATGATCCAGCTTGGGAGGTACAGAATGTCAAAGGCGAGGTGAATCGACAGTATGCGAGCCGCCTGTGGTATCCATCTTCGCTTATTCGGCATCATGGCTTCGATGAGCTGTGACATTCCGAGCTCACGCTCTTTCGCCATTTCACCAGTAAGCTGATAGCAGATGCCCACGATGCCGATGAAGTAAGCAACCCCCAAAATGCTGATAAGAGTGCCCATGTACAGCCTGGTAATGTTGCGTTGGCGCTGAGCGGCAGTTTCCGAGGTATAAGGATACTCCATGACATTGTCGGTCAAGGTGGTGCCATTCAAGCTTGCTATAGCGCCGTCGACAGCATGCTGGATCGGGATCACGTAGATCTCACCGTCATTGCTATTGCTGTCGACATAGATCCTCTCGCTCAGCGCACCATCGGCTCGAATGGTGTAATTCCAGATTCCACCAGTACCCTCGGTAGGTGAACTGACGAACTCTACAGCCGCAAAGCACGGGGAGACACCTCGGATGGAGCTGCGACATGTCGTCAATAGTCCACCGTCTGATTCCAATACCTGTACGGTCTTGCCTTGCGCCTCGATCGGCTGCGAGAGTTGGCTGATGACATTAGATATGGCGCCGCCCGTATGCCCATTGTTGACGAAGACCACAGTATCGCGCCCACCCGCAGAGGCCGCGACAGCATCGCTGAGGCTGCGGACCTGAGCTGGTGATCCAATGCCAAATGTTGACGGAGGCACGAAAAAGTTCTTGGCATATGATATGAAGAACATGAAAATTACAGGCCTGCATTGTTGTCAGTACACGAAACTTATAGTCTTGGAGAGTATTGGAGTCGACATACGCAATAAGGGCTCGCACCAATGTGCCAAGTAGATGTCGCCATAGCACGATTCGCAAGGTCTTCTCCGTGAGCGTCCATGTCTGTCGTATGAACGCCATGATGGCTGCTTGCCGTAGAAGATGGCTCCGTTCGAAAGAGCGACCTTGTGTCGGCGCCCAAGGCTTAGTGGATCAAGACCGCCTCGAGATGGGGCTAAGCGCGTCTATGATCTTCAGGCACAGAAACGCAGCATATCGTCCAGGATCTGCATTTGCAGACAATATAATGAGCGACCGATTCAGCGATTGTCCCAACGTATAAAAGTAACAACGACAGGAAAGTGCATGAAGCGACCTTTGATGGCCAGCATCGTGGCGAATACCAAGACAAATGTTAGGTGCACTACGCAATCGAAGTCGGGCGTAGCGCCTTTTGACCATGCCGGCTTCCGACCGTTAGTCTACGAGACCACACTTTGCGCGGAGTGACATGCTCTTTCGAAGACCACGCTACTTTGCATGTATTGATCCATAAGTCTCACTCTCGGCGAAGTATCTGTTCAAAAGAGATAAGGTCTTGGTATGCAGAGAGCGCTGACCGCGAGCCGGGTTCTTGGAGCGCCTAACACATGTGGTCTGTGCTTGGGTTGTTTGCAGGGAAGTGGCAAGCTTGGCAACTTTTCTATTTTTACCTCAGGTCTTGGAAGAGTAGCAATGAAATTATCAATGTTTACAAACATCTGCATTTTCCAGCTGTTATCAGGTTTAAGAGCATATCTGCCGGCCTAACGCGAAAGAGGTGCTCAGACCTGGGATGTATAGTTGCTCGTCCCGTCAACTAAATAGTTCGCTCGTTATGATCATCTACCTCTACAACAAGCGTGCAAAAGTACCACGCATCGACAGACCGATCATTCGTTGGAGCAAATTATGTCGACCAATCAGACAACAGCGCAAAGCTCTAAATTCTTATCGAGGTTGATTGCGGCGGAAAGGCTATCACGACCATGCAGGCATGCTACTATTCTATTCTATCGGTCGAGTACCGGGTCGGCTATAAATGCTCGATGAGCCGTCGAAACATCTTCCGCATTCGCATGCCATCACTGAAGCCGCCGATTACTCACGTACGCTATGCCAAGAAAATGTCGGCCTCACCTGCTATGTCGCCAACAAACACTTCTCCTTACCAAGGATCCGCCTATGTCCCGTTAACCGTCGGACAATCTCCACATCGCCATTCCATCGATGGTCTCTCTAGCCCAACGCAGCGCAAGTGAAACCACTGCCTCTTGCAACCTATGTTCTCGCAAGCGACGCTGCCACGGCCCTTATTTGCTCGTTCACCGCAGACACAGATGCACTTCATCGAGGCCTCTTGATTCGACTCCAGCTTATGCTTGGGCGCTTCGGCCGCTCGCCGGTTTCCCTGAACCGCGTTGTATGTGATGACTTGCGCCTCGCCATCCATAGAAGACGCAAGATCAGATTCATTCCTGATGCGCCTGATCTCGAACCTCAGGTCGTAGTTGCAATCACGGCAAAGAGTCAAATACCTAACCCAATCACTGATCGTCTCCAAAGGTCCAGACTCCCGCATCGAGGGTCGGCAAGTTATGATGTCGAGCCGCCGATCATAATCAAGATTCTCGGTCAAGGCGGCATAGAACTTCTTCAAGCTGATGTCACGCGGCTCTGGATCCTTAAATGCTCTCCCTGACCTGTCCTTGACAAAGTCCTGCACACGATAGTTCTTCTCAGCATATGTCTCGCCAAGCCGCCAACAAACCACACTTTCCATAGCTATTGGACGTATGCCATCCGCTGACACGCTAGTTCGTGCAGCTGAAATGTCTGCCGACGCAGTTGACCCAGTGGGTGAGCGAGTGCGCCTGTTCAGTGCCACGTAGGAGTCTGGTCCGGTTCGTTCAACAAAACCGCCGGTCGAGTTGTTGTACACCACTCGTTTGCGCGAGTTGTCGTCGCTCTTGGAAACATGATTGGCTGCGGCTGAGTCGCGACTGCTGGGTCGCTGACCACTATTTTTCGACTGTGCAGCGCCAAAGCCGTCTCCAAATCTATTGCTGATGGTGTATCTGTCAGCGCCAGTGCCTACCCACCTCTGTGACTTCTTCTTCTGCGGCGTGGAAGATTCCAGCATTTCCGATCCAGTCCCGTCCGCGTGAAAGTCTCCATTTACCTCAACGGCAGAGTCGTTGCCATCCCTGCCCCCGTTCAATTCCTCTCCCAGCTTCTTGGCCCCAACTCCAGCGTCTCCGATCATTAGGCCTATGCAAAAGTCCATCACATCAGGTCCCACGACGCGATGCGTAACCAGATGCTCCAGCTTCTTCATGAACATGCGTTGCCACACTGGATGCCGCAGCTTTCTCAAATGCTTGCGCGTGAATCGCACCACACCTTCTCTCATGAAGATCTTCGACCCGGATCGCTCAATGTCCATATGTCGATTGAACGCGGCATAAAACTCTTGCTCATCTGCAGAGAGACCAAGCTCAAGCATGCTCAGGCGCTGAGGTTCCGCCAATCGATTATCGTACAGTTCGTCATCACTTTCGGATAACTCCTCACCAGGCGCCATTGGCTTTTTAGACAAGCTGTGATAGAATGTCACGCCCGGGATATCTGGCACGACGTATTTCTTGCGCTTCAGATCAGGCAAGTCCGGCACTTCATCCAAAGCTGGGCGCTTCTGACTGGTTGGTGCCACGGCCATTGGCGCTGGACTTGCTGAAGCTGTAGCTGAGTCCTGCATTTTTCGCGGCCTACCTCGCTGCCTTACAATACTAGGAGCAGATGCAGATGATACTTCGCGCGGAGCCCTCAACCTGCCACTTTTCGCCCAGGTGCGGTCACCCGAATTGTAAGCCTTGAGGTCAAATGGCTCCTCGGGTTGGAGCATCCCGAACTCTGTTGCACCATCTTGATCTGATTCATCGTCTCCCGAGACATCATCTGACGTCCGCATTGAAATTGTGATGATGTCCCTGCCATCCTCTTCCGCGTCTTGGCTGTCAAGCGTCCAGTGAAACTGCCGATGGTACAGGTTGTAATGCCCGAGCAATCTTTCAGCGTCTCGGAATTCTGGCGAGTGCTCGCAGAAGATGCAAGTGAGCTTGTCTCTTGTCTTCACCCGCGTTTCAATATCGGCGCCTTGCTGCACACTGTAACAGTATCGAACAATGCAATCGACTGAACTGGGCGTTTGTGAAGACATCCTTGGCGGCAGCTGGCCGTTCGCGAGATTGAAAGCCTGGTTGTGCAGCTCTAGTGGTGTCGCACGCCTTTGCGGCCATCCAATTTGCATTTCAAGGCCGTACTGCAACGGTATCAACTTGTGTCCTGATGGACGCATCAGTTGTAGGAGATGATGTTGAGGGCAATGGGGTAGATCAGACCAAGTTGCTTTCACTTTCATTTCATGTGAAGCAATCTTAGTCAGGTCTGTCGAGACTCGTGACTCCAGAACGCTAAGGAATTTGCCACCTGCTTCTGAGTCCTTTAGCTGGAAGCTCATCTCCATCGTATACTTCTCTGCCATGCGCTGCTCCCACCGGCGATCTCCATCGCCGTTGCCTTGCATGTCGGTGAATAGCCTCTCCACTGGGATCGACAAAGGCTCGTGCAGTGCAATGTCAAAGAATCGTTGGCCCCTGTCCGTCTGATGCTGTGTGATTGTGGCCGACGCTTCAAGCGACGTTGTAGGCTTCCTACCGCCTGACAGTGTCTTCTCGATAATGTCGACCTTAAATCTGCAAGGCAGTACCAGCTCAGCTTCCGGGTCTGGTAGCCAATCGAGCTCATTATTTTCAACTTCGCGTTGCGGCTTCTGCCATTCAACGCTGCCGCTCCCCTTCAGCTTTCGGATCTGCAGCGCGTCAATCCTCATAGCAGGCCTTTGCACCAGCTTGTCCAATGCTGACTGCGCCGGCCATTCGAACACGGCATCCCGTCGTCCATTGTGTCTCATTTGCTCTCGAGACGCGTGATTCGCTGATCGTCCTAGCAATCTCTCATGAGCATCTAGTACTGTTTCGATGTTGCGCCGGAGAAATGGCGGTGGTACTCGTTTAGAAATATCTCTACTCAGACAAAATTTTGCGATGATTTTCTTGTGTTGCTCTGACGCGCTCATAGCGCTTATTGGTTTGCCCAAAGCTTACCAGCAAGCAGAGCAGGTGAAACAGAAGACCAGTCCAACTCCAGAGGCACGTTCATGATGCTGTACGTTGAGCCTGATCTGCCTGCTTGATGTCTTTCACTTTTCCGCCTCAAGGAAAGGTCTTGATTGATCAAGAGTCTGTGCAAGGTGAAGGCTCCTAGTGCGCGACTATGGTATTGGTCATAAAATGACCATGCACCGGACAGGTTTGCCTTCCCAGGAGGCGTCTCAGGCTGGAGTCGCGTTGTTGTGTGTGCTAGTGGATTGACCACTCAGACGCGCTCTGAACTGCTGGGGATCTTGTCGGTAAGCCTTTACGATCTTTTTTATTTGCATCTCACACGCGACTGCTAGACTTGAAGTCCAGTCTCGTCGCGTGCAAGTGGGGGCGAAATTAGGAGGCAGTCCGCGGGAGATCCTCGGTAAGCAGGTAAAGTCAAGTCATTGAGGTTCCGTCCTTCGATATAACATGGACGAACAGCACATACAGATGGTTGTCCGTGGAAACGTCAAAACGAGATGTCAGCGATGGAGACGTACAGGACGATGAGACAGACGTGCGTGCAAATTCCATACCCTCAGACGCCTGAACGCCGAGCTATGATCTTCTCCATGATGAGCGAGCGTATGCCCCTTCTACGTTACAGACCAGAAGGATGCTCATTAGCTAGAGTGCACTGTTCTCGCTACCCAGTCTAGAAGCATGCCGTGATTGTAGCACACATCACACAATCGCCCTTGGTAAACGCCCACCCGCAAAGTTGCACATGGAGAACTCTCATCCTATTCAAACCGTCCCCCGGCCCTGCTGCTTGCTGCCATGGTTGATCTAGCAGCAGCCGCCAGCACTACCACTCTGCACACCCTGGCCCTGGCCAACCTGGACGGTAGGCTTGTTGTTCACGGTGGTGTTGCCCATGCGCTCCTTGATTTGGCGGGCCATGGTCAAGAAAGCTTGCTCGACATTGCTAGCGTTCTTGGCGGATGTCTCAAGGAATGGAATGCCAAGAGAGTCCGCAAATTCCTGTATCAAGTGTTTAGCGCCGATGCCCATTTCAACCGCACGATCATGTCCTGCATACCTTTGCAACTGTGTACTCAACCACCTTCTTGTCCGCCATATCGCTCTTGTTGCCCACCAGCAGCTTGTTGACGCCCTCCGTAGCATAGCGGTCGATCTCTTGCAGCCACTGCTTCACGTTGTTGAAGCTGTCCATGTCGGTGACATCGTAGACGACGCAGATACCGTGCGCACCACGGTAGTACGAAGATGTGATAGTCCTGAAGCGCTCTTGGCCAGCTGTATCCCACTGCAACACCCTGTCAGCGTCGACGCCTATACTTCACCAGGCTCTTCTCTGTCCAACATACGATCTGCAGCTTCACGGTCTTCCCATCCAGCTCAATCGTCCTGATCTTGAAATCCACACCAATCGTCGAGATGTAGCTCTCAGTGTATGTGTCGTCCGCGAACCGCAACAGCAGACATGATTTACCGACACCGGAGTCACCGATGAGCAGGAGCTTGAAGAGGTAGTCGTATCTGCGATCAGGGTTTCGTGTTAGTGTCTGCGGCTTGGGATCCAAGGCATCCAACAACGCCATGGACCCTCTATGGGGCTTGGACATCGTGGCAGCAGCGGCGGCGGCAGCAGCAGCAGCAGCTGGGTGAAGGCGGAGGTCGAGGCGATAGCTCGGATATGCAGACGGGGAGCGGTGGGCGCAATATTTCGGCGATCAGCGGAGGTGAACTGATAAGTGTGTACTCTGCGCCAGCATCATTAGCACACCATCCTCACTGTCGTCAATGTGTCTCCAGTTTGCTGAATCCCTGCACACTTTTGATTGGGATCGGTGGAGGCGTACTACTCGGGATTCATTGCGGCGGTGATAGCGTGTGCTGGATTGTCCGCTCCGTGGCCTGTCGCAGAGGGGTAAGAGGAGCGCAAATAGCCGTTCGACCGTGTGGTGCGAATGCGTGTCGGATGTCCAGAGAGAAAGGCAGGTGATGGAGTCGTCAAAAGGGTATGAGAGGCGTCACAGGCAAGATACAAGTGACCTTAGTGCAGGAGGAGCAGCAGCCGGTCGCAGATGTCGCTTGTGACGAATCAGATCGAAGCTCGGCCGCTATCACGTGAAACAAGCTGCTCTGTTCCAAATGGAAGGAGCTTTGGACTGAGACAGGAAGGCACATAATTATCTGTTTTGTAGGGGCCTCGTCGCTTGTTTCCCTATCCAAGACTGACCTGCACTGGCAAGTTGACAAAATTAAATATCGATCGAGCCAACAGCGTCTGCGGGCGCATTTTGTTCACTGCTGTGTTTGTTCTTGGTCTGGGCCTGGGCCTTTGCTTTGTCGCATGCTTCACAGCGGACTTCCGCATCTGCGACGCTATGCTCGGCTATGCAGTTGAACTACTTACAGGCGGCCACCGTAGTACCATTAACGCCCAACAACATGAGGTAACACCCAACAACATGAGGCAAGCACGTATACACATATATTGTCATACCCGCCGTTTACTTAGCCCCTTGGCTTACAAGCCAGTCCTTCCCCAGCTCGTGGCGACCAGCTCGTGACGCGCTGCTCATTGTACTGCGAAACTCGTTCTACTGCACATCTCTACTCACATTTCATGCCATCATCACCATCCCGGGTTTGGCGGAGGGTGATTGTATCCTTGCTGGCCAGGGTAGCCCCCGCTACTTGCATAGCCGCCCTGCTGGGGCTGATGAGGCGTGTAAGATTGGTACTGTTGTGGCGCTGATGGTGGGGACTGATACGACTGGTTCCCATAGCCGCTATGCTGGCTTTGATCGCCAGGGTAGCCTCCAGCATGGTGCGGTGGCGGACCGCCTGCGGGCGGAGGCGCGTACGACTGCTGCCCACCATAGCCCGCCGGAGTTCCGTACCCCCCAGCTTGTGGTTGAGGTTGCCCGTAGCCACCTCCCGGTGTGTTTGCATGGCCAGGCCCTTGGCTGTATGGGCTTGGGCCACCATACTGTGCTTGTGGCTGGTGCTGCTGTTGGCCTGGAGGGTTGTAGGAGCCACTCTGTGGTTGAAAGCCTGACGGAGTATGACTTGCCGAGCCCGAAGGCTGGTAAGACATTGGCGGCTCGGTACCAGTATATGTGCCGGTATGCCCATTACTGGAGTAGCCGTATGGGTTGGAGCCACCACTGCCATGCTGCTTCCCATGACCACCCAGAAAACTGCTGGCCATCGATCCTAGCTGACCAAATCCACCGCTGCTGCTGCTGCCTTGATTCTGCTGTGAGGAATAACCGCCGCCGCTCTGCTGGTGTTGCTGCTGTGATTGCCCTCCACTCGAGCTGGCTCCTAAGAACTGTGATGCAAGCCCGCTAAGTCCTGGAGAGCTTCCGTGGTTCGATTGCGACTGCCCGCTGTGGGATGATGAGCCACCGAGAAACGATGATGCCAGTCCACCCAGACCAGAGCTCTGGCTCGAAGAACCATGCCCACTGCTGCCTCCGCCAAGGAAGGATGATGCTAATCCACCAAGGCCTGACTGGTTCGAGTTCTTGTGTAGATATGCGTTCATGACGGTGCTCTGTAAGGGCTGTCAGCTTCATTATCTTCTCGAACCATGCTGCGACCATGGCCAGATGCCAGCGCAGTGCCATATCAAACTACCGGAGCTCCAGGATGACTGCCAGAATCTCTCCGACGCTATCGCATGCACTCCTGCTCTTTCGATACACAGCCATCTGGCCATGCTGGGATCACTCACCCCTAACCCTCTCTCGCCCTCTCCACCCTCAGCTCCAAATCCTCTCGTTCCCTCCTCTCTGCCACCATCACCACTCCCAGGTGTCGGGTATGGATTTCCGTGCGCGGGCGTTCCTCCCGGGGTCGGCACTTGTGGTGCAGCCATAGTCGGTATCTCCCACGTCGATTCGCCCGTCGATATTTGTACGAAGTAGTACTTGCGTGATCTACCTCCAATCAGTCACTTGCTCTTTCCTCACGAGTGCGTCTCCCGCCGATACAGTCGAAAGAGCGACTTACTTAGCGTCCCACTGCGCAATCCTGTTGGAGGCCCAAGAAAGCTACGTCAGTGCCAAGCTCTCAATCCGGCGGTCTACTGCGAAGGATGAGGAGAGGGTGGAAGGCAGGCAGTGAACAGCATAAAGGGCCACGAACCAGCCTGGAGGCAACGAAGGCGGCGCCTGATCCGGCCCTGCGTCCGCGTCTTGGTCCGCCATGTTGTTCGCGTACGAAGACGCGTGCTCTGGCGAGCTCAGAGCTCCAAAAGGATGAACCCAAGCCCTTCTGGACGGCTGTGCGGTGCTGACTCAAATTGGCAGCGAGGGCAGTCTCCCCGCCTGTTGCAAGCGCTTTGCCGGGCGTGTTTGCTCTCTTCTCGTCACGAAAGACCCTGACGATGACTCCTCAAGATCTTGGAAGGGGAGACAATGGCAAATGAAGAAGTGCACATGAACAAGGAGCCAACACAATCAAGTCGCATAGGTAAGTGTAGTCCAAGCCGAATCGCCATCTCGGAAGAACATCGCTATTGGCCCCGAATCGCGCATTACGTCGGGTACATTCGTTTGCCTCTTCAGTAACTCCGTACCTGCTATATTCTCAGCAGCAGTCTTGCTGCATGTAATGCTGCTGTGGTGGCTGTGCTACGCGCGCGAGAAATCGGAAGCTTTATCCGCGCCCGCCGCGTGGTGTGTACATGTATCATGCAGGGCTCCCATAGCCTCCCACACCTGCTCAGCAGCTGGATTGCTTGTGATAAGTCACGCTTGGAATCATTGAACATTTATGACAATTCGCTCGCAATTACAAGACCAAGGAAACATTCATATGGACTCCCCAAAGCACCTCATCCCTGTGCTTGTACACAATGTCGGTGTGCTTGCCGCTCCACAGCTAGGTATTCTCTCAGCCAAAGCATGCATGTTCAGTAGAGGCCAATTGCGCCCATCGCCAACCTGACTTCCCTCGGCTCATTCCACACATGTACTGTCGGTGAGCAACTAGTACTCAGCCTCAGCGCCCTCATCGCCCTCAGCAGAGTCGGCCGCAACCTCCTCGTAGTCGCGCTCGAGCGCAGCCAAGTCCTCACGGGCCTCGCTGAACTCACCCTCTTCCATACCCTCACCAACGTACCAGTGCACGAAAGCGCGCTTGCTGTACATGAGGTCGAACTTGTGGGACAGGGCAGACCAGGCCTCAGCAATGGCGGTGGTGTTTGAAAGCATGCAGACAGCGCGGTTGACCTTGGCCAAGTCACCGTTCGGCACCATCTGCGGTGGCTGGTAGCAGATACCAAGCTTGAAGCCAGTCGGGCACCAATCGACGAACTGGATGGTGCGCTTGGTCTTGAGGGTCGCGACGGCCTGGTGGGTGTCCTTGGGGACGACGTCACCGCGGTAGAGCAGGCAAGTGGCCATGTACTTGCCGTTGCGCGGGTCACACTTGACCATCTGGTAGTTGGGCTCGAAGCAGGACATGGAGATCTCCTGCACAGAGTTGGCCTCGTGGGCAGCCTTGGCGGCTGAGACGATAGGAGCGTACGCCACCAGCGGGAAGTGGATACGCGGGTACGGCACCAGGTTGGTCTGGAACTCGTTCAGGTCGACGTTCAAGGAGCCATCGAAACGAAGCGAGGCGGTGATGGACGAGACAACCTGAGCAATCAGGCGGTTGAGGTTCTCGGCGTTGGGGCGCTCAATGCCAAGGTTGCGTCTGCAGATGTCGTAGATCGCCTCGTTGTCGACCATGAACGAACAGTCAGAGTGCTCGAGGGTGGTGTGCGTGGTGAGGATGGAGTTGTATGGCTCGACCACCGACGTAGCGACCTGAGGAGCTGGGTAGACACAGAACTCCAGCTTGCACTTCTTGCCGTAGTCAACCGAGAGGCGCTCCATCAGGAGAGCACCGAAACCGGAACCGGTACCACCACCGAAGGAGTGGAAGACGAGGAAACCCTGGAGACCAGAGCAGTTGTCTGCCACACGCCTGACCTTGTCAAGAACCTGGTCAATGAGCTCCTTGCCCACGGTGTAGTGACCACGGGCGTAGTTGTTGGAGGCATCCTCCTTGCCGGTGATCATCTGCTCCGGGTGGAAGAGACTGCGGTATGGGCCGGTGCGGACCTCATCGACGACGTTTGGCTCGAGATCGCAGTAGATGGTGCGTGGCACGTACTTGCCGTTGCCTGTTGTCTGGAGTCAGCTGCGGCGCCTGAAAATCGCTCATATGCCCTGTCAACTCACCAGTCTCGGAGAAGAAGGTGGAGAAGCCCTGGTCGTCATCGGCGGCCTTGCGCTCTTCGGTGAGGTAGCCATCGGGCTGGATGCCGTGCTCGAGGCAGTATAGCTATTTTCCAATGTGTCAGTGTGTGCTGACCCCTTAGGCACCCAAAAACTGCTCTTTCGCATTCCGAGTCCACTTCTCATGCTCTTTCAGTAAGCTCACTAACCTCCCAGCAGCTGTTGGCGATCTGGCAACCGGCTTGGCCGACTAAACGCGTATACTGTCAGTTTGTGCTCCATCCAAACATTGTTTTCCCGTCTGGCGGTCAAGCGCGTGGGGCAGGCGTTTTCAGGAGTAAACATACCGTTCAAGCTGATGACTTCACGCATGTTGACGGATGTCTGCTTCTGTGATGGTGTGTGAGGATGGCCTTGCCGATGGGGATGGGTGTCGGGGTGGTGACGGGCGGTGGAGGTTTCAACAGAAGGCGCGTGTGGTGGTCGGTACAAGGGTCGTTGGAGAAAGGTGTTTACGGTGTGGGACCGGCCAGCAGCTTTGGGTTTAGCCAAGATGATCTAGCGCGAGGGGAGGGGCACCGGCCAATCCCGATCCACGCCACGGATTGCCTTCATAATAAATTCATCCAGCATCTTTCAACAACATTGAACAGTAGAGCAACGTTCCATCAGTGCTGAATTGGACGTCGAGCTGTATGGGAGAGAATGAGACTCATTGTTGCATCAGATTGATCGCGAGATGCACATGCTAGGAAGCCACGACCGTCCACGTGCTGCACCTCCACAATGAAGCACATGCGTCTCCTTCATCGCTTGGCCTGCCTGTTCGCATTGCTGGTACTTGCAGTCCAGGCAAACACGGAAAAGGCCATCTTCACCGCGCCACCACCTACCACCTTCACGGGGGCCAACTTGGATCACCTGACTCTCGATACATTCTCACCTCGTCAGCTTTGGCGTAGGTTGTCACTCCCTGTGGCATTTCCGCGCGAAGAAAAGCCGCATGGTCTTGACTCTTGGTATACATTGGAAGGATTGAACGAGGGACAGCGATACGAGGTGCGAATCTGCTGGGCTGCCGTTGTAGGTTGTTTCTGTATTCAGTACCGTTCAATGTCTAAAACTTGGATCAGCAGCCCACATCATTCACTATCGATACATTCGACATTGCGCATGTATTTGACACCCCGGATTTGGTCACCAGCCTAGCTGAGTACTCAGAACTGCAACTCCAGAAGCAGGCAGAGAGCGCCAGCATTGCCTCACGTTCGTCGTCATCCAACGATAGTGTTCTTTTCTTGCGCGTGCGAGGGGCAGCCGACTACTTCACTACCAACAAGACGTTGATGCGGTATCCGCCACCGGTCATCGCCGACATCATTCTTGACCCATACTTGGGCAACGTCTTCCCTACCTCTCTGGTCCCAACAGGCATTTACATCGTAGGACTGGCTTTTGTAGGTTGGTATCTATCCGGCATCATCTGGAAGCGCCTGGTGCCGCCAACGAAGCCGCACGCGGACTGAGAGCAAATCATTTGTGCGAATCCAGTGTTTATGGCGGCGGACGACCCACCGACGCGGGATCTGGCGATGAACAGGCCTGGCGAGCGAGCAGCTGTGGCATCGAATGCGATCGTGCAGCAAACAGCGCCACCACATCCATTCTACAGCCTTCCAGCAGAACTCATTCTTGATATCGTCGACCTCCTGCCACCGGAAGCCTTCATCAACTTCGTCTTCGCCAACTATCCATTGCTGCACTCATACGGATTGGCACCAGCGCTGTCGCGGCCGCGTGTTGTCTACATCACAACCCAGACGAAAATCCCAGCACTGTTTCCGCTCCTGAGCATTCCGCCAGAGATCATGCTACATGTCATGCGCCATCTGAAGCCAATCGATATGATGCGCTTTGCCGTAGCCAACTATCAGGACCTAGTCCATCAAGGCATTGCGCCGCCATTAAGCGAGGAGACGAGGAGACAATTAAGGAACGCAGTAGACAGGCAGCGGTCAAAGCCAGGTTGAGACAAGCCGGAGCGCAGGCAAAGCATATCAAATGACTCATACACCCACTGGTGCAACGAAAGCATTGGCTCACAGCATCGGACGCTAATGGTTGTGTGTTATGCGAGTGACCGTGCATACATCACCTAGTTTGCTGTATCAATGAACCAATTGATACCTTATTAGCTACTGGAGCTATATTGTTTGCTCGCAAATGCTTGGCTGTTCCAGAAGCATGGTGACGACACTACGCATGCCGGGGCTGTGCCTGTAAACGCGAAAACACGAGACGCGGCACCAGATGCGCCGCGAATTTGGTTTAGGTCGCTTCCAGATGCAGTGTTATGAGAACAGCAAGCTGAGCAGACCGGTGAGCTCAAGCAATGGTCGCCTTTGCCTTGCGCTCATGGCGTCGTCACATTCCCCAGCACGATTTTCGTGCGGTGCTGCTGTCCACTTCCATATATATTGACTCGCGAGAGAGCTGGCTTTTTTTGATGCTGGTGCGGTCAGGACTCGTCGACGTCCTGTATCAAATATTCTCGGAAGCGCGAGTCATTTTCTCTAATAAACATTAGGGCTCGACGAGCTCAACGCAAAAGCCACTATGTCTGACACCAAGGAAGCTCCTCCGCCCGAGTATTCGGGCAAACATCTCAATGATGGAACACCACGAAGCCTGCCGACTGGCGTTGCGATCTCCTCCACCACAGGCAGCCCGACCACAGCACCAGTCCGGTCTGCGACGGCAATCATCGCGGCTCACTTTCATGACACTGCTGTCTCCAGGCTTGAGGCTGTTGGCGTCGAAACAATCCTTTTACCCGAGAAGATCCTGACCTCTGTCGACATCGCAGTCAAGATCACGGACACCAACACCAGAATAGATGTCATCAAGAAGATCCTCGAGCGGCTAGAGAAACGTTTGTAGGTTTCCAACGACGCCTATCCGCATTGATGCGCAAACCTCTGGCTAACGTGACGGCCCGTCGTCCGACAGCACCGACTTGATGCCCACGTTGGGCAACTTGTATATGAGGCTCAATCTGTTGTTTGAGAGTAAGAACATTCGTATTGACGATGAAGTAAGTTGGGAGCCATGTCGGGATCTGCTGATGGAGGGAAAGGGGACACTCGAATTCAGGTTTGGAAGGGTTAGACGCAAGGAGGTGGAGACCAGTGGTCGTGCTGATGACAAGAAGAGGGGCGCGAAGTGTCAGGTGCAGTGACATGCAGCCGAGACTTACAAAGGATGCTTAGCTCAATACAGAGGACGACAAGGCTGGCCGTTACATCAAATACAGGGTAGCATAGCTTCGGATTGCACCGAGTCGACCATTCGCACACCATGTTAGTCCGTCCAAGGTCTTTCCACAACCTCGCAAATCTAGCACCTTTCCTCGAGACACTCACTCACTCACTCAACACTACCACCAGAGGGTTCATCAGCCAATCAACCGGTTGACTGGTTGATATAGTTGACAGCTTGTTGACACGGGTGATGGCTGACTGACACGTTGACGTCTTGTTGACACGGTCAACAGCTTGCTGATACCATTGACTGCTCGTGATCAAGTGACTAGCCGTTCAAGTGGTTGATGGTTGGTTGACTGATGAAATCACTGACTAGCGACTGACGCGCCGAACCTCCTCGGCAGCATTCGCGAACAAAAACAATTCCGACCACCTCTGGCAAACTCGAAGCATCACCCACACCAGCCCGCCATACCTCGCACCAACTGTCCCATCATCATCCCCTAACAAGCCTTCGAATGATTCGGATTCCCATCAACATCCACCAAAAACGACATCCACCTCTTCCCATTCGCCGAATAGCACGTCCCATCCTCGCCGGGGCCCACATACCTCATATCTCCATTCCCGCGGCCCTGACAATCCTCACTCGTGAACAGAGTCAGACCCCACGCCTGCCCGCTCTCCCATTCGAAAGCCTGAGGCGGCTCGTTGCCGTCGGTAGAGAATTTCATGCACTCTCGTACCGCGCGGTTGCCGCTGTAGGTGGGGGATTCTTCGCTGTTGCAGCGGTCGACCTTGCAGCGGGTGTTGTCGAAGAGGTCGAGTTTCCAGCTGGGGCAGTTGGGCTGGCTGGCTTGAGGCAGCGCTAGGGTGGTGGTGGTGGTGGCGCTGAGGACCAGCAGGGACAGCTGTGAGTAGTGCATGTTGAGCAGTTTTTGGTGGCGGTTTGGAACGTGTGGTGAAGTAGTCCTCTGTTGTTGAATGGTATGAGATGTCTGTTGACCTTGCGCAGTGTAGATGCTTCTGGCTGGGCTTATGTTGACGCCGCTGCTCGCAGAAATATATAGACAATCATGTTGCTAAATTTGTCCTGCTCTCCAGATCTGGATCTCGGCGGCAGTCAAGCATTACCCAAGAACTCACAACATCACGTGAAGCCCAAATATATGTATAAGCTTCACCAGGTGTCGAAACAAGCCTCTCGTGAACCATAAATAACGGCAGAAACCTTCTGAGGCTTGTCCAGATCCCAGATCCGCGACGGTCCGGTGCACCACTTCACAGACCGTAGCTTGCCAGAACTTCGCCAGAAATCGAGATCGAATGGCCACAACCATGGTACAGTCTCGCAGGACACGCTATACTTAGGACTGATTGTACGGACGTTGCATGGCAGGCCTTCCATATTTCTGAATTACAAGCATTGTCCTGACAAACCAGCTGATCAACATACTGTGATCGCATCCGAGCTATGAGAGCGCAAGGGCCTGGCCTATGGCACGTGTGTGCACTGCATTGATCCAGACTTCGGGCGCAGTCCTCAAAGAACCTTTGACATGCTTGCGGCTGCACAGAATGGCAACTATGGTTGTACGAACGGGCAGTACTGGTGGAAGAGCTCCGAGCCAGAGTGTATGTGTCCATTGCGCATAGTCAGTCCATGAACCAGTGATCGCAGCGACGAACCCTCATGGACTGGTCGACCGATCCATCCATCCAGAAGATCAGTCTGAGCTGAGACGTGGTCTACATTACGGTCACTCAAAACAGGTTCCAATCGTCCATGAGGTATCATATGAGCGGCACGGAGCTGGCGGAGCCTTCGTATAGTCAACTCTCCCAAGATTCAAGCCCACGTCCCGATATCACCACGACCGTGCACCTGTACCTTGTGCAATCTAGCTGGGACGTCGGCACTATTCGCTCGGACAGGTTGTTCCACGTTGCCATTCTTCACATCTACCCGTCCATTCCAGAACTGTGTCGGATCAAACGCAATGCTCGGGATTGGCGCGATTCCTCCCATCAGAATTGCAGTGCTTGTAAGGGTACTCCAGCAGCGTGACCCGTCCGCCCTCATCGCGATACGAGCATTTATCGCCATACACAAGGCTCGCAGTTGAGTGGAGGCAATAGATCATCTCGACTGATTCTGGAGTCCCGACTTGCCCGATCAGAAGCATCGTTACAGCCTGCTTGAAGAAGACGCCAGTCCAAACCGATCTCGCGAATCTTGCCGCTTAGGAGGTATCCAGTACCATCAGTGTCTGCACACCCACAAGCAAAACCCCTCGGTGACAAATCCATCGCCGCTCACAACCTCTCCCGAATAACCTCACGCCCACACGACTTACACCTCACCTCATACTTCCATGCCGCAGCGCCATATCGCTCATCACCCCTCCGACTCAGTACCACGTTACACCCCACCATCCAACATTCCTCACCCGGACACCTCCACGGCAAGCGCTTTATCTTCTCCTGCAGATCACCCATCACCTGCCTCTCATGCTCGTGGCGCCTCTTGGACGCCGCCAAGCCCGCCTCCACGTTGCGAGCATGCGCAGCCAGGATCTCGTAGTCCTCGTTCTTTTCTTCAGCAACCGAGGTCAAATGTCTCATCTCTCCATACTGTTGGCTGAGCACTTCGTCAAACTCCTTGCGATCTTCTTTTTTCTTGCGCAAAGCTTTCGTGAGCCAACGCATGATTTCAGCCGCGAAGTCATGGAGGCTTGGATCCGCCAGCAATGTATCTATAGTATCCTCGTCATTAAGCAGTTCTGCATAATACTCTTGCGCTCTGACTTCAACCAAGTCGCGCAAGCTGCGATCGTCCGGATCACATCGCTCGTTGACTTCACGAATGACGGCGGTGAAGTCTCTTACGTCCCAGCCTGGCTCGGCTTCAAAGGCCTTCCGGGCAAAGTGTTGTAGACCTTGAACCTCATAGTAATCTCCACATGGCGTACATGCGGGCGTGACATATGAGTTTGGCATTGACGCCGAAATCGTGACGTGCTCCGCATCAGAGACTGCTGCTGACTCCGTCTCGACCTCCTTTTGAACTGGTCCATGGGGGATTTCTTCATCTGTAGTATCGACAGTACAAGCCCCTGCAGCATTGTGCGTCGTCCGGTCTGTGCCAGCTGCGCTATTGCGAACAGCCTCGTCAGTAATCTTGCCAGTAGCCGCCTCCTCCATCACTCCCTGCATCGCCAGAACCTCATCTTCTCTGCCACTTCATCGACTCTCTGCTCGTCATCATCGCTTGGTTCTTCATGCCCAACAACCACTTCACAATCGTCAGGAAGGCTGTATCCGCCAGAGCAGACGAAGTCGAGCATACGCTCAAGTGTCGAAGCATCAAAATCCTTGTGCACAATTTGATCCATCTTGGATTCCAACATGGGATGGTCTAGCTCTCTTCTCATCGTGTTGGATGCAGCGCAGATCTTCGCCCTGTTGACCCTAAACTCATGACCTTCGCAGACGATAGTGAAGTCGGCGTCATTGCCGTATGATGTGAGCACCATCGCTCTTCTGTGGATCAAAATAGAGGATGGAGGAGGACGGTTCGGTCTGTAGAGCTTCATAGCTTAGCTTCTCTCTCAGTCATCCACCTCATCGTTCATTATCTGTGACGGCCTTTCATGCCTTTCCCCATTTTTGCCTACAAGCACATCGAAGCTTCTGTCATGGACAATCGCTTCTGGCAGGAAGTTAGAAATGTCGTATGCAATAGGCCACAGAGATTGACATGTCCACCGTGGGCCGCGCGTGGGTTCGGCAAAGCGAATCAAATACAGTGTTCTGAAATGAACGCATGTGGCTTTGATGGCAGCGGTAATAGTACAAGTATTGATACATTTGAGCCTCGATTTAAATGTTTCGCCCGTCCTTTGGACTCAAACATCCTGGGCCTTCGGGACCGATATGACCGCCGCCGGGAGCATTTGTTGATGACTCGTGGACGACGTCCGTACCTGCATGCAGGAGTCAATTTGAGCGCCGGCGCGGCTCCTTCCTGGTACAGCGCTTCGACAATCGGGTCCATCAGCACATGCCATAGGTAGGTATTGTAGCGTAATTCGCTTCCAGACAAAAATCCAAGTGCGTCGTAGAGCTAACCGCCGACAGATGGCGATGGATCAGGCGCGGCAGCCATGTCAAGTCCTGACCGAAGCTGTGCTTCTGGTGTTGATGTGGGCAGAGTTGACGATTCAAGTCCGCCCTTCAACTCCTTGACCTCCTCACCCCCTCAGCCACCCAAACCATCCCTTCCCGCTGCCTGCGACGCCACCCTCCCTCGCCATCCCACTCATCCCCGGCTCCACCAGCTTCGTCGCCTCCAAAATATCCGGTCTAGGATTCCTCAACTCCTCCTCCCGGTGCTCCGTATGCTCCGTATTTATGCCTTTGCCTTCAGCAGCCAATCTCGCCGCCCTCGCCGCCAAACGTCTCTGCCTTAACCTCTCAAGCTCCGCATTGATGTCCTCCTTCTCAAACGGGATGGTGTGTGTTTGACCTTCTTTGGGCCAGAAGTCGGGGACGGAGAAGCGGGCGTCGAGGTTGGTGCCGAAGTAGTACATGATGCCGATGGGGAACATGATGTACATCCCGAACTGTCCAAAAATTAGAGCTGCATGGTAGCATCGATGTCGGGTAAAGACTGACCTTGGCGACTTCGAGATTTCCGCCGCGGAGGCGACGTAGGATTGTTGACATTTCGTTGTGAGGATCGAGCCAGATTGATGAGAGGAGAGCCAGATGGAAGTTATTCAAGAATGTCAAATGTATCATGATTCATGGTAGATCACGCTAGCGCACGTGGCGTGACGGAACTTGGAACCCTGCATGGATCTGATCGTTCAGGCCTCGGCAAGTCTGTTCTTGAGACAGTCGACAACACCTCCACCCTCGTTCACATCTGCCCGAGGATATATATGTCAAGCTGTCCCTGTGCTAAGCTCGAATTCGGTAGGTAACAATTATCCCAATCGACTTTCCACACTCCAGCATCTCTATTGTGTACCTATAAGCTTAACACTACAAGATCCGTCTCAATTATCAACGAATCTACACTCTTTCATCATGACTCTCCCAGACCTCAAGAACCCCAAGATTACTGTAGAGCAGCGCGGCAAAGTCGCCATCATAACCATCAGCAATGAAAAGAAGCTCAATGCCCTGACCCAAGATGACTACTTTACAATCTCCCAATACCTCCGCGCCATAGCCAACGAAGACAGCATCTTCATCACCATCCTGACAGCCAAAGGCCGCTTCTTCTCTGCGTGAGTCTCAGCAGTCCACTTCACAAACATAGCTCATTAATATTGCACCAGCGGCGCCGACGTAACCGTCTCCCGCTCCGTCGAGCCCGGCCAAGACCCCTACCGCCGCTGGCTCCAGTCCCTCGTCGCCGGCAACCTCAACACCACCCAAGCCTTCTACACGCACCCCAAAATCCTGATCGCCGCGCTCAACGGCCCCGCCGTCGGCCTCTCCGCCGCCCTTCTAGGCTTCGCCGACTTCGTCTACTGCACCCCGCAGACCTACCTCCTCACCCCCTTTTCTTCCCTCGGCCTCGTAGCCGAAGGCGGCGCCTCGCGCGCATTTGTCCGACGCATGGGGATTGCAAAGGCGAACGAGGCGCTGATTATGAGTAAGCGGATCACGTGCGATGAGCTGGTGCAGTGTGGGTTTGTCAATAAGGTGTTTGATGTGAAGGATGGGGAGAGTGGGAGGTTTTTGGAGATGGTGCTGGAGGAGGTGAGGGAGAGGTTGGGCGAGCATTTGAATAGTGATAGTATGGTGAAGATTAAGGCGTTGATTCAGAGGCCGGAGAGGGATTTGTTGGATGCGCAAGGCGTGCATGAGGCGTTTGGGGGGTTGGAGAGGTTTATGGCGGGGATTCCACAGGAGGAGTTTAGGAGGATTGCGAGTGGGGAGAAGAAGCATAAGTTGTAGTGAAGTCATATGCGAAGTATGTGCTCGTCATATTATATTCCTAGGGTTGAATCAGGTCGAGGTGAGCGTGCCTTCCTTCCCCACGAGCCTTACGGGTAGCTCCTGCCAATCTCAGTCGAGATAGGGCACGTGCTGCGCTTCGATATCATTACATATCAAGTTGAGCGTGATCACATGCAAGGAGATATGAAGCCCGTGCTTGATAAGAACTTCCTGGACTGGCTGATCGATCGACATTACATCAACACAGAGCTGCTTCTCTATGCCAGAGCGTCAGAATTCAGTGAATACATCTTGCCGCAACCCAGTACCATAGATCAATATGGACGCAGCTACCATTGGCGAGAGCATCGTCAAACTGGTGACGGACTCTACGAATCAAGCGACCACCGCCACACCGCTCGACTATGCCAAGATCGCGAACCAGGTCGCCGCCTTGATGAATCAGGCAAGACACGGGGCCATCACTCAGAAGCCGCAATCCCTCGCATCCATCGGTAGTACCTCCGCCACAAAGTCCACTGGCAGCAAGAAAGTCTTCAACTTCACAGAATTACCGCCAGAGATCAGGAACCAGATCTACGGCCTCGCATTGACATTGCCTCCCGGGCATTGGATTGAGGTCACCCGTCGTGCGCAATGGAGTGCGTGGATGAAGGACGAGAAGAAGAAGTGGCAGCAAGACAAGGCCGACGGCAAGAATCGTCGCTTGCGGACTTGCTATTTGGAAGCTACAGTCTTGATCACGGTTCCGAACAAGTACAAGACTAAAGGTGTGCAGGGTCACAAGCAGAGGAAAGTGATGTTTGGCGGGATTACGACGGCCAATCTGCTGCTATTGAATCGGGCTGTTCACAAGGAGGCGACTGCTGTTCTGTATGGGAGTAACACGTTCTCGTTCTACAATGTGCCTGCGGCTGAGGACTTCGTGGACTGGGTTGGGGACCAGCACAGGTTGATGAGGAAGATTAGGGTCGTTGGATACCATCCCGATCGCCATGCCAGCCTGCTGAGCAAGACTCTGAAGCCCCTCCAGCACATGGAAAGCCTGCAAATCGGTCTCGAGCGCACCTTTGAGCTCGAGACTCTCTGGCCGCAGCTCCGTGCCTTCATCAGCGGCGCCACATCTACGTCTTGCAGCTGTGATGGGGACAAGAAGGCCTGCGATTGCCTCGCCACCAGGCGCAGAGCGCGATTCGACGCCATCACACTTGGTCCTGAGGGCATGTACGTCGACGGTAACGACGTCTTGTGCTGGCCTTACGAGATTCGCCAATTTCGAATGAACGCGCTGACACCGGCTCAGCGAAGAGGAGGTGCGGCAGTCGAGGGAACCTTTGAGCGGAGGGCAAGGCAGCTGAAGGCGCGACTATTGAAGGAGTTCGAGGCCGACGAGACTTTGCTTTATTCGCCTGAGCAGCAGACTGAGACGGCGCAGGATGCGGACGAGGAAGCGACTCTTGCGAGGAGACGGGGGAAAGTGGGGCAGGGGTCGCTTCTGGAGTCCATAGAGCTATTGCGTGAGATGCAGAGGCAGAGGCAGGGTCGGGCGGCGGTATCGGGTCTCGATTCCTGGCAGGGTTACAGTGATGATGATGACGGTGATGGAAATGATTGAGCTTGGAGTCAAGAGCGCGCTCCCCAAAGAGTTTGCAAACGATGGAGTTTCAGGCCAGCTTCTGATAAATGATTCAGGATGGGACGACGGGCAACAAGGTCGATTTGAGGTTGAAGGTCAGTGCTGTACTTAGAAGGTGTTTAAATCATCATAGCTTTCCTACACCTTGTCTGTCCATGCCATGTTTGATCAAACATTGCATCTTCAAGCCCAAGGATGTCGTCGGCTCGACGCAACCGATCGGAAAGATCGACTTCGGCCCGCGTCCTGCACATCTCCTAGCGCCAAACACGTGCGTCACGACGTCATCATTAGTTCCTGCCGTTTCCAGGTTTCACGCGGCAGTAACGAAGCTTGTTGCTGGCGCGTAAGTGGTCAATGGCTCGCAGCTCCTGAGCAGAGCAGCGCCCGCATCGGTCTTCCCTGCTGTTGCTGCTTACACGCCTAATAATCAAATAGTTAATCATAATCAAATATGGTGGGCAAACGGGAGCTCTTCCGCGCCTCCAGCAAGACGTCGAAGCCCGGACAGCGACAGCGTGATGCCCGCGGCACTGCCGAGGACGACATTGAGTCCGGCATCCAGCACGCGACGGGCAATGGCTTTGCGGGGGATGGCAACGGGGATGGGTCGACGAGGCTGAAGCCGGACTTGTGGCGGTTCAAGGATGCGGCGCAGACGGCGTTGCATGACAAGCGGCGGGAGGATCTGAAGAATGCGCTGCTGGGCGGCATGAAGGATCGGGATGACTTGGAGAAGTACAGGAAGAGCGACGAGGAGCTCAAGTCGATCAAGAATAAGAAGGTGCGCAAGTTCTACGAAAATCAGAATGATCACCTGAACGACTGGCTGGAGGTCGATGCGATTGTCAAGGCAGTCGCGGACGATGTGCTGGAGTCCATGGACCCGGATCCCGATCGAGACGGCGAGAACGAGCGCAGTGGGGGCTTACAGACCGCCGGCGGCAACGTCTGGGACTTCTTGCCCGAAGACGAGAAGGCCGCGCGAGCCAAGGCGCAGAAGAGAGCAAAGTGGGCCATCAACATCAACGTCCTCGCCAACATCGCCCTGCTCATCGGCAAAATCGTCGCCCGCTTCTCCTCCGGCTCCCTCTCCCTCACCGCCTCCCTCGTCGACTCCGCCCTCGACCTCCTCTGCACCCTCATCGTCTGGTCCACCAACCGCCTCGTCCAATGGCGCCTCAACGCCCTGCAGAAGAAATTCCCCGTCGGCCGCAAACGCCTCGAACCGCTCGGCATCCTCGTCTTCTCCATCATCATGGTCATCTCCTTCCTGCAAATCCTCAAGGAATCCGTCGAGAAAATCATGCCCCTCACAGGCACCGCCGAGGAACTGCCCCCCATCGCCGTCGGCGCCCTCCTCGCCACCGTCATCGTCAAGGGCATCATCTGGTTCGGCTGCATCCCCATCAAAACCACCCAAGTCCAAGCCCTCGCCCAAGACTGCAAAACCGACGTCGTCTTCAACACCCTCTCCCTCCTCTTCCCCTTCATCGGCGCCAAAGCCCACATCTGGTGGCTCGACCCCGCCGGCGCCGGCCTCCTCTCCCTCTTCATCATCTACGACTGGGGCGAGACCTGCTTCGACAACATCATCCGCCTCTCCGGCCAAGCCGCCTCCCTCAAACTCACCGAGAAACTGCTCTACCTCGGCTATCGCTTTTCGCCGGTGCTGCAGGGGTTTAAAAGCGTGACGGCGTACCATGCCGGCGACGGCATTTGGGTCGAGTATGATATTTTGTTGGACCAAAATCAGCCGTTGCATACGGTGCACGATATTGCCGAGACGCTGCAGTATTGTTGTGAGGGGTTGGATGAGGTGGATCGGGCGTTTGTCACGACGGATTATTCGATCAAAGGGCCAACGGGGCATGCGAGTGATGCGGAGAGGACGTGAGTGAGATGGGGAGAGCTGGGGTGAGGGAGGTCTACGAGCCTGAGAGGGTTGTATAGGTTGGAGTGTTGTTTGTTTGTATCAAAAGGGTTGGAATTTGCATATGAGGGTTTGGGAGGCATCGGCATAGCGAAGCTTGGGCGTTGGCTGGACATTGAGGGCCCTACGCAAATTCGGTCGTTGTGACCTGTTTGTGCAAAAACTTTCAAAAGTTCCTGCAAAATGCTCCTATTAATTGTGTGAAGACGTCTTTTGAAGTTCGTGTGACCGCGAAGTTTTGGCGTTTTTGGACCCCCGCGATCGATTTCTCGCCTATCTGTACATACAGTCCCAAGTCCAGTAAGCATTACATAGTACTCGCCAAAACAACGCATCTTATCCATCCCCCATCGAACGCCTCATTCATCCACACCTACGTGTCCCAGACGCGCCAACCGCGCAAAAACCTAAAGCGAAGCGAATACCCGCGAAAACGCCAAAACCGCATGCATCACCCTCACCCTCACCCTCCCTCAGCAGCCTGAAACCCGCTCCTCACCAATCCACGAGCCCGCCATTCTTCTTCTTCTTCTTCTTCTTCCGCCGCCTGCCGCGCTCGAGGAACACGACTCTAGTAGAACACGGCAGCTGCTTCGCAGTACACAGATCGCTTCGCGCACAGCAGGCTGACTGACAGTCAAGACTTGCGCGAGCAGGCCAGAAAATTCTTATAGGTAGGGAATTTTTTTACGGTACGCCCGTTTCCGTGGTTTTATCCTTCTCCTTCTTCTTGTTATTATTATGGGGAAATGCAGAGGCTGGCTATATGGCTAAGAAAAAATGGCATACCCAACCATCGATCCCGAATAAGCGAACAACACACACGTCTAGGGCGTGGCGGATGGAAGTTCGATGTTGTGGCAGGAGGGGAGACGGCAGGATGAGCGAGCGCGTGGCTGTAAAGATGCGGTTTGTGGACTTCTGCCGGTGGGAAAGGTCGAGGGAGTCGAGAAAAAAGTTCTCATTGCGCGCGGGCGGCCGGGTGGGGTGAGATGCTAGGAGGGGCGGTGGGATGGGATGGTGGGAGAAGCGGTTGAGTGATTGAGTGATTGCTCGGGGCACTTGGTGTGGAGTTTGTTTTGGATGGGCGTTTTTTGGGGAGGGTACTGACGGTAGGTGGTGGTGGCCGTGAGTCTGGGTCTTGCTGGATTAAGGCTGCGGTTTCTTTTTCCCGATCCTGGCATAGTCGAGCAGCGAATCGTCATCGTTGCCCCACGGGTTGACCGCGGCGGCGGTTACGAGTCCGACTATGTGTCGTCCCATCGTGGGTTCGTCCATTATGAGTGCGGAAGCTTCCTGCTGCGGTGATGTATGCGGGTTCAGGTTGGGAGCTGATGCAGTGAACAAGCGTGAGATGTTGAGAAGACCCGTTCCCCTAAGTATCATCGGTACTTGCGCCCAATTGCCTATCTCACCTGCTTTCATATGCATGCGGTTGCCTGGCTGTCGGGCAACAAGTAGGACCGGTGTGCGCTCTTACATATCAGTACGAGCATCGAAGCGAAGCAAGGGATGCGCGCCCCAGCTTCCCTCTCCTGCATCTCTCCATACCCTCACACCCTCTTAACCTCACACCTTCACCTCAAATACCCATTCGCCCCCAACCACTCCCTCACAACCTCCGCATCCCTCTCCCTATACTTCGCATTCGTCAAAATCGTATCCTGCGCCACCGCCAACCCGCGATCATACCCCTGATTATCCTTTCCACTGAAGAAACTCTGAATATCCTTCTCCACCCCAAAATCCGCAAACTTGCTCAACACCATCCGCAAGAACCGCTCCAGCACCACCATATTACCGCCCAGCTTCTCCCGGATCATCGGCCAGTTGGTCTTGACGTATTCCCACACCACTGGTCGAGTCTTGCTGTTCGCAGCGAGGGAATTGCCGACGGAGTGCAAGTCCTGTGTCGCGACTTTGCCGCCGAAACCAAAGGCTAGATAGTCTTTCGCTAGGTCGTGTGTCTGTACCTGGCCGAGGGCTTGAAGCGCGATTTCCTTGCCGTCGACGGATGTTGTGGTAAGGAATTCATTCTGTACGGCCTTGTACGCCTGCTCCCCACCGTTCTTGACGGAAATCTTGAAGACGGCGTTACGTAGCGAGGCATGAATGGCCTTCTTGTCGCCGCCGACAAAAGCCTGGAAACGCTTCTGAGCTTCCGAGATGATCTTTTCGTGGCCCATCAGACCCGCAGTCGAGATCAGGAGTGCACGGAGCTGGCCGGTGAGGTAGTCTTCTCCTGGAGCAAAGTCCCAGCCGATCTTGTCGGCGGCAGCGGTGACGAGCTTCAGGGTGAAGTTCCGAAGGCCGGCAGAGATCTCCTCATCTGAGGAGAAGACTTGCCGAATACTTCCCACAGTAGACAAGACTTCGGACCACACGAGGTAATTCGTCTCGACCGAGAAGCCTTGTACGAATGAGAGGACGGCGCTGGTGTGACCCAGGCCTGCCTTGGCCATGGCGGCGGCATCACCGACGAGCCCGATCTTGTCTTGCACGGACAGCTTGTCGAGGCTCTTGCTTAGCTCCTGCAATCGCTGCGGTGGCAGATTGGTGCGATAGAAGCCAGTCTGGTCCGCATTGGGCTTGTAGAAGCTGGTATCGATGTCGCGGTAGGTGTCCTCCTTTGCGGTGAGAGCCTCACGCTTGGCATCAGTAGCTTGTGGGCCAGTCTTCAGGTTCAGCGGGATCCACCATACAGTCTCATCCTCCTCCGGCTTGGCGTCGCCGGAGCTCAAGAAGCGATTCTGCTTGACGCTGATCTGGCCTGGCTCCTCAGCGACAGTGACGACAGGGAAGCCAATCTTCTTGATCCATGGGTCCATGAAGGTGTTCACATCCTGACCAGAGGCCTTGCTCAGAGCGGACCAGAGGTCATCGGTGCGTGCGTTGCCGTATGTGTTTGCCTTGAGGTAGTCGCTGACACCTTTCAGGAAAGTCTCAACGCCGAGGTATGCTGCCAGCATGCGGATGACCGAGCTACCCTTAAGATAGCTGATGTGGTCGAAGATTTGATCAACCTCGAGTGCGTTCCTGACCGGTACCTCGATCGGGTGGGAAGTCCTCAGGCTGTCGAGATTGAACGCCATCTGCATTCCCTCTGTGACGAACTGGCCCCAGACATTCCAGTCTGGATGGAGGTGGTCAACCGCATACCATCCGACCCAGGTAGCAAACCCTTCATTGAGCCACAGCTCGTTCCACCAGTCCATTGTGACGAGGTTGCCAAACCATTGATGGGCGAGTTCGTGGGCAACAACGTAGACGACACGATTCCGGTATCGTTGGTCGGAGTTGTATTCGTCGAAGAGGACGGCGGTTGTGCGGTAGGTGATGAGGCCCCAGTTCTCCATGGCGCCGTGTGACTGCAAGACACTGGTCAGCTCATATTCTCAATTCCATCAAACGCATTTGTAGTCAGGTGAGACTTATGATGGGCTAAAGCCCACCGTCAGCCACCACTGGTCAGAAGATTGAATGCGGGAGAGGTCGGGACGTACAAATTCATGGACGGCCAGAAGGTCGACCTTGGGTAGTGGATAGTCGATGTCGAAGATCTAGCAGATGTTAGCACATCTTCGATAAGAATGCTGCCCTTGGGGAAGGGACATACTTCTGAGAAGTAATCAACAATTTGGTGTGCACTCTCTAATGCCAGCTTGCCCTGGTCCTTCAGACCTTTGGTAGTGTACACTCGCACTGGCAAGCTCTTCCCGTTGTACTTTCTCCTGGTAAAGTCCTCCACATACTCAAAGTCTCCAAACGCCCACGCTAGCAGGTAAGTACTCATGACAGGCGTCCGGTCGAAGCTGACCACTTTGTGACCAGCCTTCTTGCTCGGCTTGCTGGCCTTTTCGCCCATGTTGCTCAACGCTACCAGGTCATCCGGGATCTCAATCTCGAAGTCAAAGGTCGCTTTCAGGTTCGGCTCATCGAAACATGGAAAGGCACGACGAGCATCAGACGACTCGAACTGTGTCGAGAACATGTAGTGGTGCTCGTTGTCCTTTGCAACGCCCTTGGACGCTGGGACGGCAGGGTTGTATTTCGAGCGGTAGAAACCGGCCATGGTGTTGTTCATCGTCCCCTCGAACGCAATACTCAACACCGCCTTCTTCGACACCGGTAATGCCTGGTCGAAGGAGAATGTTGCTCGCTGGTTCTTGACATCGTAGTCGATCTTTGAGGCTTTGACTGATGCCGCGCTCTTGCCTGACTCTGCTGCAATTTCTGCAGAATGAACTTTGAGCTCGTGCGTGTTCAATACAATGGTCTGCGTCGCTTTCTTGATCTCGAGGTCAATGGCGACTGTGCCTTGGTAGGTCCATGGCTCGCCATTCTGCAGGTCAAACAGGGAGATGGCGTAGTTGGTCGGCCTGACATTGTCCGGGAGGATATCACGGTCTGCGGCCATCTTGACGAGCTGACTCGAAGCGTGACTGGAGCAGTGACGAACTGTCCACGCGTTGGCTGGGTTGACTGTTCTTGCTCTTCGTGGGTGTGCAGGCCGATTGGTCCTTGGTCGGCTCTCGAATTGTATCTGTGGTATCGAGCTGGATCTGCGTGCTGAGCTCGTGTATTGCTGTGGGGAGATTCTTTGTCTTTCAAGGGAAGCACGACAGCTCAAGAACGCAAGTCGTGCCCCGCCAGCCCCCACTACTCGGTGCTGCAAGGAACCCGCATTGCGGACTACGACGCCCTGCATGGGCTAGAGGGGGATTCGGGTATACGCGGTATTACGAAAGGGGAAGGTGCGCACGCGTGAGCACATCAATGCCGCCACAACATGTGTGTAGTCCTAGTAAGGGAGTGACGAGAACACGAAACAAATCGTCTCTACCGAGCTCCGCAGCTTTGACTCCACTTTGACGCCTGAGCACGTGATGAATGGATTTAGAGAGATTAGATAATGCAAGGATGGCTTGCACAAATGCTGTGATGGCTGAAGGTGTAGCGACTTCGGTGAGAATGGGCTCTGGAAAAGCTTCCAAAGCGCCTAGACTAAAATCATGACGTCCGAAGCTACGCTGCTTGGATGGCCAGTACAGTGCCTACGCTGTCGAATGTATCGACCAGTCGCATTGCGTGAAGCGAGATACGTAGATATTCATAAGAATAGATAAGAGCGAGACGCATACTGTCCACGTCTAGCTCTCTGTCGACTGACTGTTGCGGACTGGGTTCCTCCACACATCCCATGCACCCCATGCGCCATCCATGCTTCCATCCAGTGACTTTCCCTACAAGACCCCATGCATGACTTCAACCTCAACGCTCATAACCGCACGATAACGTCCACACAAGGTATGCGAAACTGCTTTTTCTCCAGCAAACCCCTTAATACCTCAAACCCAGACACAGTCGTGCCATTGCTCGCGGCACCCACGACCGTCCCACTTGCGGCCCCACCAGTACTTCTCCTTCTCACCGCCTCCATAGCCGCACTTGCCAGACTTCCGCCTGTGCCATTCACCGCACTGATCGCTAGACTCGCACTTTCCAGCACTGCATCCGTTATCGTCGCACTGCCACTTATCAGTCCAGATAGCGCTTCCGTAACGGATGTGAGAGGCGCGCTGGGGTTCTGCAGACGAGGTGCGAACCAATCGGCGTGGAAATCGAAGAGCGAGAAGACGAGGACGAAGAGTAGGATGCTGCAGTAGACGCAGGGGCGTTGCAGAGCGTAGGTCGCGGTCAGGAAGAGGAGGATATAGAGCGGTGAGGCATTCGTCCTGTCTACTGTCAGTCAATAGTCCAGGAACCCACCTACGATTGTGATAACGTACAGGAAGATCAGAAGAGGGATCCAAGACCGGAGACAGAACATTGCGCCGGCCCGCCGGATTTCATGCGCAAATGCGAATCTGTGCGTTGCGACGTAGCTTTTATCGCATCGTGAGGCGTTACGATTGCTGTTAGGGAGGACTACTGACTCCAAGACGCGATGGTCGTGTGCGTTTTCTTGCAAAGGGTTGAGATGACGAAGCAACGGCAGGCGGCATGTGAAGATCAGGGTCTCGGGCGTTGAAGATTCGCCGACCGCCGCGGGACTTCACGTTGACTTCTTGCTCTTCCCATGTCTTTTACATCGTATTGCAGTTCTTCTGATCCATTCGACATCTACCACTGAAGCTTGCATAGTGGCTGAAGCCCTTTCGGCAGGCTGACAAAACTAATACCGCTGGTCCAATGTGTGGCGGCAAGATGCCAGAAAATGGAAAGTGTTCTCGGGATCACTGCATAGCAGGAACACGAGGATGAAAAGCCGTATGATTGATCTTGAAAGGCATTGCGCGAAGCTGGACTCTCCTGTCTTGCTGCATCGCCCCTGACAGAGCTGCCGCGATGCCAGGCGACGATAGTGATGAGATGAGGACCATAATATGAACATGATACCGACATGATCGTGAGGCGCTAGATCTGATGCACATTGCGAACGCCCATGTGAACTCGTTCACGGGTTCCGATTTCATCAACAGGAATTTCTCGCGAGCATGAGATCGATGTGACTAGCGTCTTTGGACCAAGTAGCGCTGGGAGACCACCGTGTCTTGCACGTGCTGCTTCTGCATGCATGTCTCTGACGATAGTTCTCCTGAAATGCATTGATCCTCATTATTGCACGCACATGCACGACCGCAATATGCTTTATGCTTCTTGAGGCATATTAAAGTCAGCTATTTATATTTCCCAGAAGCTTCACCATCTTCCTGCAAACAACAGTCTCGACATTGATTTTTAGCAGGAAACTCAAGTGCACACCTTCCCAATCTTCAGATACAACCTCTTTGATAGGACATCGAGCTTTATGCCGGAGCAGCAGACCGTCGACTGCTCAGGACCAAGCTCGCACTCACTCTTGCCGCAGCCGACCATGGCTGCATTAATGGTGGCGCAAGCCAAGCCGGGCAAGAGAAAGCAAAATATTGAAGATTACGCGAATTCAGCATCACTCAAGAGGATGAAGAGCGAGATGACTGATGACGATGGTACTGGGGAGGAGAAGGTCAAGAGTGAGATCAACGACGACGTCGACAACTGCAAGGAGTCCGACGAGCGCGAGCAAGAAGAGGAAGATGACGGTGCTTATAACGAGGCAAAAGAGCGCTATCCAAACTGTCTGGCCTACGATGCAGAGATCCCTATCATCAAGGATGCAATGACCTCGCTCGCCCAGCAAGCTGAGGCAGTCATTCTGGAGAATCAGTGCGACAGCGAAGATGTGCAGAGGCTTCTGATGAAAGCGAGAGAGGCTTCTCGGGTCCCCGCAGCGCAGCCGAAAATGATTGGGCTGCTTGGGGATGCTGGAACTGGTAGGTTGTCACAGCACCCATTGCTTTGAAGCTTTGCTGACTTTCCGTAGGCAAGAGTTCTCTATTGAACTCTATTACGGACATATCAAGACTAGCAAAAGCGGTAAGACACATCATCATTTCATGAGACAGCTACTGACAGACAGCAGCTCGATGCTGGAAAGAGTGTCACCTTCGTTGTGACGCTATATCGGCGCGCTCGCCCGGATCAGAAGAAGCCCTTTTCTGCCAAGGTCGAGTTCTTCGACGTCATTACCATTGGCAAGATTCTGGTCAACGCTTTGGACGACTGGTTCCAATTTTACTTTGAGCCGCACCCGGAATGGACCAACGAGCAACAGAATTACTACGAGAGTCGGGCCCTGACAGCCAGGTCGACATTTCGGGCCATTTTGTGCGACAATCCCTTATTCGAGTCTGATGACGCTGCGACTGAAGCACTCAACAAGTTCGCTTCCATGGGCGCCAACAGAGTAACGGAAGTGAGGATATTTGCTGAACATGTCGCGGACAAGCTGTCGTCCTTACCTCATGAGGGTGACAACGCATACGAGTACATGGAAGCCGATGATCAAGATGAGCTGCGCGAGATGATCGACCCCTTGACGACCGAGGATCCTTGTGCAGAAGAGCCTTCGCTGTGGCCCTTCATCAAACAAGTCACGATTGGCGTGCAAGGCTCGCGCGTTCTTGATCACTTTTCCCTTGCTGACCTTCCTGGCATCTCCGACGTAAATCAAGTACGGGTCAAGGCAACGCAGGACCACATCAAAAAATGTGATGAGCTCTGGATTGTTGCTCGAGCCGGACGCATCATTACCGATAGTGTGGTGAGCGGGCTCTTGCAAAGATATGCTCAAGTGTTTCGGGGACGTGTCCGTATCATGGCCACGAAAGTCGACGACAATGTCACGCATGAGCTTGCCCTTGAGCTGAGAAAGATGGGCTTCTCCATTGGAGAGTATGCAGCTTTGAAGGACTCATCAACACTAATGCAGACGGAGATCAAGAACTTGAATCTGCAAAAGAGAAAGCTCGGGGCTGCCAAGAAGAGCGAGAAGGACGCAGCACAGAGGAAGCTCGACAGTCTTATGGAAAGCCGCAGGAGGATCGAAAACCACCGCTGGGAATCCGTTGTCCACGCCCGCAACGAACACATTACTAAGAAATTACAGATGGAGAAGCGCCGCCATTACCCATCTGGCATCACCCCGAAAATATCTTGCGTATCCAATACGCACTATCATGCGCTCAAGGGTGAAGTCGAAGCTCCTGGACAGTTCCTGCTGAGCCCCAGCGGGACTGGTGTCCCGGGTCTTCGTGCGGCAGTCCTTCAGTCTGCTGCTCCGTTCTTGCGGGAGCACCTGGAGGCTTTCATCAGCACCGACTTCACAGTCTTCATCCGCGGTCTGGAGCTGTGGGCTGAGAGTTCTAATGTCGAAGGCCGAAGCACACTCATTGCGATTGTCAGGAAGCCGCGCAGTGAGCTGCCCGCCATATTTGAAGACTTCGAGAACCAGATCGCCAATGTGACCAGGACCTGCGTCCACAAGCCGATCGTGAGCAGCATCAACAGACTATCTGCGCATGCTATCCGCATCGTGAATCAGACGCTCAAACCAAAGTCTTGGGCTACGTGGAAGGCATTCATCAAACGTTACGGCTCACATCGTACTTCGGTGATGGCGGAGTCTTGGAACGAGCTCTTTTCCGAAGCCTGCACCGACGTTCTCCGCGAGGCTTGGGAGCCTTTCCTCCAGGTAATCGAGAAGCATATTCAGGAGCTGCAAGACAGGATTGCGGTGGCGCTGGGGGGAATCATGGCAAAGCTTAACAAAGACCCGCATACCGCTTCATTGGGCGCTATCGCAGCCTTCGAGGGCTCTCTCGACGCACGTATTGCCGGCATCAAGCAACGATGCAAAGAATTCCAGGAGAAGCTTATGCAACAGCTCGGGTAGGTCGAAAGTTCTCGCTATGAAGCAGGAAGCTGATAATGCCAGGGTGATCTATTTGAGAGCTATCTCCGACGACGAGCACAATTACATGCGAAATGCTATTCTCCAAGCCTATGAAAGCTGCCTCAATGATAGCAGTAAGCCCAAGCACACATTATGGTATATCAGACTTTTACTGATCCGATCCCATTACAGGCAAGGGCATCAAAGATCGCAGCATAGCCACGTTCATCACCCACTTCTCCCTACAAGCTGAGCGGTCCCCGTTCGCAGTCATCGCCACTGCCATGGAGAAAGGCATCATCAGCGTCATTCGCAAGGAGTCCATTGCCTTGCGCAAGCTTGTGGATAAATTGTACAAGCAGATCTTGCAAGACTTCGAGACCATGATCAACCAGAAGACCGACGACAAGACAGAGATCCCGGTGAGGCAGGCTTTGAAGGAATTTTTGGTGACGGCCAAGCCGGAGTTCGAGAGGATCAAGGGCTGGATGGAGGAAGTCAAGGCTAGGTACCCGGCTGAGCAGCGTGTGGTGAGGAAGTGAGGCACGAAGGGATCAGAGGAAGTGCTTGGGTGAAGCTGAGACATACTGAGATTTGCGGAAAGATGACATGATTGCGAGACTTGCTGAGCATGATGATGAATATCAGCAGGCTATGAGAGCATTATTTTAGTACCAGACTGAGACAGATTATGAGAATGACAAGAGCGATGACCATTTACCCCGTATTGCCGAGAGCAGGACACTCCTCGTCGCTGAACACTGCTTGCTCATCCCGAAGCGAACAGAATAGAGTTGCGGCATCATTCATGCGCTAGGCTGAACCATTGCCAAGACCTTGCTGTCAAGTACAACAGAGAGTGAGCATCGCTGCGACTCAAAGCGACATGAAGACAGCAGCGAGGCGGCGCATGACCGCCAAATCCGCTGTTATGAATTCAGAAGATTTGTCAACGACCCAGCCCAAACTCTTTCACAACAACACTGCCATGGACCGCCCGGAAAGCAATGCAGCAAGCCCAGCGCCCGCTGGATGGCACACCGGTACGAGCGCCTATAGCCCTTTCTGGGCTCAGCGAGACGAATGAGGATCCCGCTCCGGAGCTAACAAGGAATCAATTCCATACTCCTTGAAGACGAAAGTGTACCAAAGTACTCATGATCAATACCCGAAACTTCGTGCCATAGACTGACGCTTCCGCATCGGGACATCTCGTGTTCACGAATCTTGCGTCTGTCTTCTTGCTCACCTCAGTATCATTGCACGATCACGACCGCTGTGGTTCCACATCCTCCGCGGACCATCTCTAAGCCTATCTCGCTTGTCAGGGATGAAGGCCATCTCTCTGGATATCACTCGCACCATATCTATCGTTGCAGCAACGGCAAGGAACTGCAGGACGTGTATGATTCGTGCCTTTGTAGATTACTACGTGCGCTTCTTCCAGCAAGTGTACTGGGCATGTCGCTCGGTTATGAGTGACAAAACTTCCGCCAAAGCTGTGCGGGAAGATTGTCGAGCAGGCGTCGGATACTGACTTGTGTGCACTTCACGACGTTGGTCTTGATAGCTCTGCAAAGAGTCAAGCCCAAAGGCTTGATGGCCGAGCTGGGACTGATCTAACGTCTCAAAACGAGGCAGTTCGCAGGAGTCGCTGCGTCAGGAGATCCCTCGCACGACCGACAACATCATGCGAGGAGCTGCGCGAGATGCTGGCTCGATGCCGAAGTCTGCCTTGATCGCAGGTTCTCGCGCTGCCAGCACATCAGCTCAACCAGAAGCTGCCCCGACGTTGTCGGCAAACTCGAATCTGAAATTACGTGGAGAATCGCTGCAAAGCAAGACCCGCCGAGACGAGCGAATCGCCGAGATCGTCCTGGCATCGAACACGGTTCCCGGCGTCGCCTGGATAATCATATCGACTCATTGGATCTCAAGGGTATCCCAGGCACTGGAATCGACGGTGTTGACAAACATCCATATCGAACTGTTCTCACCCACCTCCATGCAACCCTGACTCAACCATCATCCAGTCTGCCCATCCGGTTCAGGCAAATGTGCATTGCTCTGACATCCAGGACAATTATGCACCACCTCATGGCAAAACACATCACAGTCGATGCAAAAGTGATTCTGACACGTCTCGCACTCGTACCTGCTCGACTCGCTGGCACCTTTCGCCTTCTCCGTGCCCTCAGCACCTTTCGCAGGTATTGGCGGGAATGCTGAGAGACAGCCGAAGCACTGCGTCGAGCCTCTGTTGCGTGCGTGGTCCCAGGAGACCTCGACCCAATTCCGTAGAGGGAAGAGGTGGTGGTATGATCGTGCCAAGTGCGTGGACAGGATGAGCGTCAGGTCGCAGGTCGGACAGGTGGCGGGCAGATTGCAGACTTTAGCCTTGCATCGACTGCAGAGGTACCCACCCCGGGTCAGGTTGCCGTGGCAGGCGCAAAGTGTAGCTCTGTCCTCCACGATGCGGGATGGGAAGCCCATCATCAGCAGGGCCGCTTGATTGGCCTTCTGAGTCTCAGCATCAGTCTTGTGCAGGACGGGTGGCGTTGTGATGTTCATGAGCTGCTGTTTGTAGTCGACTTCGTCGATCGCTACGTCGTAGAACGTATCATCGCCGCCGTTGGTCTTGCGAGCAATCTCAGCGCAGATGTGCATTTGTGCCGCCAGTCCTATGATGCGGACATGTATGCGGTCACGTATACAGGCTTTGATGGTGTCGTGGATGTCGCCTGGATCAGAGGAGAGGAGTGCGCCGAGAATTATGACGACTTCTCTCGTGCCGTGAGATGGAGTGTGGTACAACGCTGCTCGGGCCATCTCGAGTGCGTTTTGTAATGATGGATTGCCTTTAGGCTCCGTACTTCGCAGTTGCTTCAAGGCGTCAATGTGCGCAGTCGGATTGCCAGAGACATCTGAGATGCGGATAGCCAGTCCTTCTCGCATTCCAAGTATTCCGAGCTGGGAGATCGGATTCTGCTCGAAGTACTCGCGAACAAACATGATGCAGTAGTTGATGGTCATCAAGTGACGGGTGGGTTTCAGATCCTTTTCTGTCATTGCGGACGAAAGATCGAGTACGAGGAGAGTATGTCTAATGATTCCTCGCTGGAGAGGTGTCGTATCTTTGAGCAGTCTACATATGGATCAGTCAAGTCCTCGAGAGAAGCGATAGGGGCCAGGACTGACCTCTGTCGCTTCCCTGCTTCCTCCAATCCGCCTAGCACGCCCGCAATACTGCCATCTGCTCCTTCGTTGAGCTCCCAGGTTCGTGATGCCGCCGCCTCCCACGCTGCCGCCTCGCGCTGTTTGGGCCTGGAAGCGATGCCGCGCCTGCCGCGCGTGGTAGGCATATCATCGTCCTCGTCATGATCGTACTCTGGATCTGAGCTGGCCATGATAGGCGATCCTCATGTGTGGAGAGTCGCACGCCTCACAAGTCCTCGACTTCGCTTAATTCTGCTATATGTCGGAGGAAAGGTCCGCACTGACAATGAATCGAGGCGAGTTGCTGTGTCACTCGAACGAAAGTGGCGTCCTTGCAACTCTACATACGCAATCAAAGTTTCCACGCGATCGCGATTGATAACGGCGATTCGTATAGCACGTGTCTGGTGATGGGAACTGCCGACGAGGAGAGTTTTGCTTGTGATAAATCCAGTGAAGATGGCTCCTGCCTGCAAGTCATGAAGCACGCGTTGTGGCTTGAAGCTTAACTCTAACAAGCCACGATTAGATAAGACCAGGACTGCGGCTTGGCGGCCCTGAAAGCGGCGGCGGGAGCGCAACCTGAGCCAGACCGACCCTCCACATCCCCTTGGTCACGGCTCAGCGCAACAAACCACAAGGAGTCGAATCTCATTCACTGCCTTCATTTCGATCGCTTTGACCAAACAGGACTTTTTTAATAAATCAGATCGCGCCCAGCATGGCGAACGACGAGTACGACGTAAGACAAAGGCATCCCAAGGATCAGATCTGCGTGCAAGGCAGTAGCTAACATGCGATCCATGCGTCCAGTACCTCTTTAAGGTCGTCCTGATCGGTGACTCTGGCGTCGGCAAATCCAACCTGCTCTCTCGATTCACCCGGAACGAATTCAACCTCGACAGCAAGTCCACCATCGGCGTCGAGTTCGCAACCCGGAGCATCCAGGTCGACGCCAAAACCATCAAGGCACAGATTTGGGACACGGCCGGGCAGGAGCGTTACCGAGCCATCACCTCCGCATACTACCGCGGCGCCGTCGGAGCGCTGCTCGTCTACGACATCAGCAAGCACCAGACGTATGAGAATGTGACACGGTGGTTGAAGGAGCTGCGAGATCATGCGGATACGAATATAGTGATAATGCTGGTGGGCAACAAGAGCGATTTGCGGCATCTGCGGGCGGTGCCGACAGAGGAGGCGAAGGAGTTTGCTAGCCAGCATGGGTTGAGCTTTATTGAGACGTCGGCTTTGGATGCCAGCAATGTGGAGTTGGCTTTCCAGAATGAATTGACGGGTGAGTGAATGATACACAATATGGGCTATTGGAGAAAGAGACACTGATCTGAGGACAGAAATCTACCGCATTGTGTCGAGCAAGGCGCTCGATCAAGGCGAGTCGGCACCCGGCCCAGGACAGGGTCAATCCATCCCACTTGGCCCCAGCGTAGCTGCAGGCGACGCCGCGAAGAAGGGACAGTGCTGTTAGGCCGCATATATACAAGCTGGAGATGATGAGCAGGCCGGCAGCATATGAGCACGACCGGGTCTTAATGTCATAGGGTCGAGCGGGCAGAGGCGTTCAAGGCGTCGGAGTGATGAGATCTCACGTGAAGATGGTCCGAAGAAAGCTATGGAGTTACAGCTGCTTCATAGCTATGCGAATGAGATGTCTTGATGCTTTGCAGACAGCGGGTTGTCCCGTTGCTCACTGTACGACTGATCGAGGCATTTGACAGATCGTGGTGCTCATATGCTTGAGGTTGGCTGCTTGTTGGTGATTTACTGGCTGATGAGAACAGGTGGCCTCCATCGCAAATCACAAGACAGACCAATGTCTCAAATTCTGTCGACAAGAATCAAGCACGAAAGGCGAGCAGGTGATTGACGGCGACTAGTGGACCCTATTGGCGACGCAACAGCGACAACGACATAGTGTGATAATCATCTTCGATCAGACAGAAGCTCGCATTCATGACTTCTCATTCCGTGTTCTATCGTAGCGACTTTAACATACACGACGTCAAAAGAAGACAAAAAACCAAATATCTGCCAGCAGAAACGAACTCTCGCCCTCAATCCCACTTTGACACACACGCACCACACCAATACAATCTGCTGGAGCCGCTACTTCGACCCTCTCTTACTTCCCACCACGAAAATCGCGCTGATGCGTGCCCTCGCTGAAGCCCTGCTCAACAAGGTAGTCGACCCACTCAAGCAGGTCCTTGACCGTGAAGCCCGCTGGGAGAGACTTGCTGGGCGCGCCGCCTAGGGTGTCATTCGAGCTGGCGGTCGCGGTCGGGAGGGCGGTGCTGATGGCTTGTGTTAAAACGCTGTCTGCGGAGGCCGTAGCCGTCACGACATCAGTGACTTGTGCGGTGGCGACCTCGACGTCGGTGCTTGTGCTCGTCGCGGCATAGTCGTTGTTAGTTGAGGTGGATGCTTGGGTAGTAGCAGCTGCTGTCGAGGCAGCTGCTGCCGTTGAGGTAGTTGGAGCGACCGAAGATGTAGACGCCGCAGTAGAAGAGGCCTCGGTTGTTGCGGTCGTGCTGGCGGTCGTCGAGGCGCCCCAGACGGTCGAGCTGCCAGTCTCGGCAGATGCAGCACCAGTAATTGCAACCGAGCTTTGGGCGATCGTGGCAGTAGCGCCGGACCAGAGAGTCGGGCCAGGCATCTCGTAAGTGCTGAGTGAGGAGTAGATGTTGACCATGATGCCAGGTGCAGCAGTGTTGGTGTAGAGCTTCTCACCAAGAGTACCGGATGGTGTCGCAGTGCCTGAGCCGGTGACCTCAAGGTTGATGCACTGAGGATAGTTCTGAGCACCGTCCGCCTCTCCAGCGCTGTGGAGGGCAATGATCTCATGACGAAGGACGTACATGCCTGGAGCAATCGACGACGGGATCTCGAGGACCCAAGAATTGTTGTTGGCGATCAATTGATCGGAAGCCCAGGTACCAGGCACATCTGAGTCGTCGATGAGCCCAGCAGCGTCAATCTTGACGAACTCGAGCGTCGTTTTGTCCACGCTGGACCAATCGAAGCTTGAAGAACTATCGCCAGCCTTGGCCAAGTAGTTCAGGACAGGGCCGTGATGGCTGCTCGGCCATGTAGTCCATTGAAGCTCCACAGTGCCGCCTGCTTTCACGGTTGCAGCTGTGCCGCCTGGAGTAGCACCCAAGTGACAGATGATGTCGGGGCCTGAGTAATTGCTTGGCGGGATGTATCCATTGCTCTGATCTTCAGGATCAGACCATCCGATGACCACGGGAGCTGGGTCTGAGTATTGGAAGGAGGGGTCATAGCCTTCGTACCAGACACCGTCCGCGACGATGCCTTGCACGTGGCCGTGGGCTGCGACCGTGGCGGCGAGAGAGCCCAAGAGAGCGGCAGTCTGAAGGAGAGACATTGCAATCAGTGACTAGTGGTTTGTGGAATCGTGGTGCTGCGTGCTGAGGCGATGAGTGCTGGCGGAGGTCGAAAGAATGGAAGTATCACCAGGATACGGATGAACGAGTGAAGGCGGTACTGGACCTAGAAAGAATATTGCACTGCAAGCAAAAGACGATGTGAGTATGTGACGATGGGAACACTAAGTTGCAAGAAGCGTTCGTGCTTATATCTTTCTGACAGAAGCGCTCAATGCGCCAGCCAGTGGAGACATGTATTCATCTCAGACGTAGTAATTCATCCCAGGCGTAGCGAGACTCCTTTGGTACAGCGGAGAATCTCGACTGCAGCGGCTGTAGTAAGTTCAGCATGCGATCTGGCTGCAGTCTACAGGCAAGCCATATTGTGCGGTGTTTCACATGAGCAGAAGCGAGCCCCATGTCCGGCCAACGTGCAAGGCTCGCCAACCGCCTTTGCCTGAATGGCCGACCTTCTGTACAATGCAGAGTCCGTAGCATCGAGTCATTTCTCGTTTCTTGCCGCCACCGAAGACCCATTTCCATGTCGAGCATTGATTGAGCAAGGACGGGAGACGTCTCGATCGTGCCCTCGGCTGCGGCCGAAGCACAGACCAGCTTCAATACGCGCCGGCTGAGCTGCTCTCTGTCAGCGCCATCGAACAATCTTCGACTTGACTTCAAGTCTTATCATTTCGTCAACAGCACAATCAATAGGGTTGATTGTGAAGCACAAGCATGAGCGAGAAGGAATGCTCTTTGCTCACCTGACAAGTCCCCGCCTTGCACGCGGCCTAGCACTCTATCCGCAACGATGAGCAGGGCGCTACCGCAGAAATTGACTAAGCGCCGCACGATATGTGTACTGACGGAAAACGCAGAGCGCTCGCGAGTCATGATCCTATTGTCAATATTTTTTTGGTCTACGAAAGCGTTGTTGTAGCGAGTAAATGAGTCGTTTTGTGCTGGGAGCTATCGGCAACGCGGCTGCCAAGAGACAAGGTCGATCAATGTATCCGATGATGCTTGAGATAGGCGGACCTTAGGGACCTACAGCTCCAGTCTCCTTATCAGCACATTCGTCGCGCTCAAAAGTCCACAGGAGACGCATGGGAATTGGCGTGGAGCCTACGGCGCGAATATTGTCTATACAAGCCACTATCATTGTCATTAATACAGAGAGCGACTGCTTCAAAGCTTACTCTTGACCCAAAGTCCCAGATTGCCCAGCCCAGCACCTGTCACGTCCTCAAAGATATCCCTCTCTACAGCTCTAGCATTGATGTGCTGCGGTCCCAACTCGTCCACCGTCTCAACTCCTAGCAGTCTCATCGCCGTCTCCGTCTCCGCCTTCAGAATCTCAAGCACCCGCTCAACGCCTTTCGCACCGCCGGCACCGTTGCCGAACAAAGCCGCGCGACCTAGTCCCACACCTCTAGCTCCTAATGCGAGCGCCTTGACGACATCGGTACCGCGGCGAATGCCGCCGTCGACAAAGACTTCGAGTTTAGTGAAGACCTCGGGGCAGTACTTTCTGATTTCGAGCAGTGTGTGAATGGACGGTGGCGCAGTGTCTGCAGCTCTGCCGCCATGGTTGGAGAGGATTATGCCTCTGATTTGCGGAGTGTGGAGGGAGGCGATATATGCGTCTTCATGGGTCTGTAAGCCTTTGAGGACTATGGGTAGGTCTGTCTGCTGCCTCAACCACGGAAGGGTGGTCTTCCATGTCAGATCTGGGGCGGTGCCCGCGAAGAGGGATTTGCCTACGCCGCCTGAGGGTGCGTCACTTTGTTCTAGTTGTTCCTCAACGCGAACCGGTGGGCTTGATGCGTTAGACGTGGTGGTTGATGCAGAGCCGGATTGGACGGAGCTGGAAACGGGGAGTTTGGAGCCCATGTTGCTGCTTCTTTCGTCGTGCTCACGTTTGCCAGGTACAGGTGCGTCGAGTGTCAAGACGATGAATTTGATTTGTGGTAGCTTGTGGATGCGCTTAATCATGTCTTCGCTCTTCTTCCGCTCGGTCTGGACGTAGATCTGCCAGCCAAATGCTTGGCCGGGCTTGCTATCTGCGACGATCTGCTCGGGTGTCTGAGAGGCATTGTTTGAGATTATCTGAAGAGCACCATATGTGCCACAGGCTTTTGCGATCCCGTGTTCACCCTCTGGATTACCCAATCGTGCCATTGCCGCAGGTGATACGAAGAAAGGTACATTGACCTTGTTTCCTATGATGGTGGTAGAGGTATCGCATTTTGTGCAGTCAATGAATATCCTTGGCCTGAGTAGTATCGATTGGTAGACTTTGTTATTCAGGCGCTTCGATATCAGGTCATCTCCTGCAGAATAGTAGTATCCCCATGCCTTTCTGCTGATCTTCTTGGTAGCCAATGCCTCGATGTCATCGATGTTGAGGCAATCCTCTACTGACTGTGGACTGTACTCTGCCGCCTCTTGTGCCGGGCTCTTGCTGGGAGTACCGGTCTGCTCGGGTGACTGTTCTGTCTTTGGTAGGGTGCTGGCATCGATTGCGCCTAGTTTGGCTTCGGCTGGTAATGATTCTTCGAGCGTTCCTGGTGGATGTATAGGGTCGTATTCTTCTGTGGCATCTTGACCAGATAACTTGAGGATGATCTTGGAGCCACCGGGGTGATCAGGGAGAAACTTTGTGACATCGTAGACATTGCCGTACAATATGACCCAGCAGCTATCTGGTGTCCGGTGCTGCTGGACCTCGTCATATGTGTATGTTTTCGCCATGGCTGCTGATGGAGTAGAAGACGGTGACGGGGTTGTTTGGGGAGAGTGCGAGAGGAGGAGAGTACGCAATAGAAGTGCTCGGAATACTTACAAGGTTGAAGCACAAGACTACATTGATGAAGATGCCGGCAAAGTGCTGACCTGTTCGCCTACGTCCGCCGTTCGTCTTGTATCAGATTGGCGGAACCGCTTCGGGACAATGCCGACCGAAGCCCAAACACAAAGAACCGGCATTTGAAGGCGGCCTTTCAAAGGCCGACGAATATCACACCGTCCTCAGAGGATCCACGACAGGTCCATCGACAACCTCATGCATCGCAATTTAACACCAACAATGGAGTCACAAATACGGAATGACAATGCACTTGAGTAAGACAGTGCTCCATCCACCTCGTTCGCCGCCGGACCTTGCAGCCTACCGGCCCACTTCTGCTTCGGCTTACCATGAATATTGCAGCCATCCGATAGGGCAAGAAGACTTCACCGAAAGACAGATCTTGGCTGGTCTGCCTTATGATGGACTGATCGAATACGCCTTCGAGATCAAGGCTTTTGGACGCTCATCTGAAGGTGCAATGGGCAGACTCAATATGCTTTGGACCGGCAGCATCTAAATCTCTCGGGAACCATTCCACTAGTCGCTTTTTCTATCCTTCATCATCCCTGGTCTTTCCAGACTGGCAGTTCTGGTGGTACACCGAAACATGAATATTGCAACGTCTACGTAATAACATGCACTCGCCTCTCCTGCGACATAGGAGTCAACCATGTTGCTGTCTGTAGGCTGTAGAACCCTTTCACCACCACCCTTCCTGTCACCACTGGATCTCCTTCTAGACACTGCCACGCCTAGTTCAGTCCCCGCACCTCTATCGCGCCGCGCCTTGTCTCTGACACGTCTTGCACCAGTCTCCCCCGTTAAAGCTTTTGCCTTTCCTGGCCGCGCAAGTGCTGCCGTTTCTGAAGGCATTGTCGTAGTAGATGCGAATGCAGGCATAATCGTAGCGAGTGCAGGCATAGCTCGTTAGTCGTCCGGACGGATCTCTCGCAGCTTCTTGACCACCCTTCCTTTTGTCCGTGACGCCTAGCATGCATCGAAAATGATTGTATCGAACAAGTCAGGGCAACAGGTCGAGAAGAACAGTTGTTGCTGGGTCGGAGATCTTCGTATCTAGAAAATGGAGGGCTAGAAGGCCACTATTGTAAGTGGACTTTTGTTAGTGGGTGGTGAAGGCGAAGTCGGGATTGTGGGAGGTATTCCGTATGGCTGCGACTTCGGGCCAATTTGTATCTGGGTAAACAGCATTGACGCCCGGCACCCTAAGGACCTTGGCGCGGCCAACCCTCGTGCCACTCGATCTCTGGGCGGTCATGGCTTTCGAGCAACACAGCGGGCTCGATCTTTGGGTTGTTGCCCGCAGCAGCTGTGCTCTGACGAGAACGACGTGGCTACTGAGCCTGCGGAAGCAGCCGGTCCAGGCTGTGCGAGGATCGGACGCGGCAGTGATTTTACCAGTCAACCAACCGATCAACCATTTAACCGGCCAGTCACGCAACCACGAGCAATTAACAGTGTCAACAAGCCATTGACCGTGTCAACAAGCCGTCAACGTGTGGACCAGTCGACCGGTTGATTGACTGATAAAATCTCTGGGACACGGCTGACGCTCATGCATGTTGCCTGCCCCATCGAATGCCTTTCATGTCCTTGTCCTCGTCTTTTCCGGGCCACAGCATCTTTCCTTGAAAGACGGCCTTTATGTTCGCAGCTGCCACAACGAGCCACATGATAACCAGCAATATGGTGAGCGCGCTCACGATCCCATCAACCGGTCTCGAGTTGAAAGCCTTAGCGTTGGCGAATTGGATGGCGCCCAGAGTGAGCCCAGCGTTTGGAAATACGAAGGCCCACCAATTCAGAGTAAAGGTCATTTTTCGTAGTCCTGATATCACAGCCACAGTCGAGATGCAGAAGAACCAAAAGCTGAACAGCAGGACAAAGCTACCCGCAAGGACGCCAATGATCTCAATGACGTCGCCAGCAGCCGCAGTGGTGACTTGGAACATGTTACCGGCAATGACACTGGGCGCATTGGTGCCAAGCGAGATAAGCCCAGCAGCTGTGTAACCTGCGAGTTGCAAGGTGGTGAGTATGCGACCAATTTATTGCACATGGCCTGAATTGACTTACCGGCTGGTCCCACGGAAACGTACATGCCCGGTCGAGTGGGCGGCGGAGGGAGCTGCGAAACCATGAGGCGTTGCACGTAGATTCCGTACATCAGTAGTGACACTGTCCATGCCAAGCCTTGCAGCATAACAGCTCCCACCCACATTGTATACGCGGAGTGAGTCGGTTGTGACTTGATGAGTGTGCCAGCTAATGGTCCAATCACAAGCAAAGGGTAGACTGGGAACTGTAATCGACACCAAACATCAGCCAGTCTGTCTTGGAAATGCACGCTTGCAAGCAACCTACGATCCACGCCGGCATGGCACCTTCCAGAGGCAGTCTTTGATTCTGGAAGTAGAAGAAATATTGGAAGACGGCGACCACCAAAACGACTCCAATGTATATCCAGTAGATGACCTGAAGCGCTTTGACGAGCCAGGGACCGGTACTTGGCACGCCGTACAGTTCCATGCAATTAATGATGAGAGCGACCGAGACCCAGTACGCGCCAAAGAACAGTCCTTCTACCGGGTGCTGCAAAGAAGCGCCAAGTTTCGCGGGCTGCAGGATGAAGCGCGTTATCATAATAGCATTGAACAACAGGAACAGCACGAGGTCGACAATGAAGAAGATCTTGCCAATGGTCTGCAGGCCGGGAAACTGGTTCGGAGTAGTAGAGATCACGACCGCGACGGCGCCTGTGGACATGGTACACGCGAACCAAGGCCTGAGGAAGAATGTGAGTAGTAGTCCTCAGTCTGATGTCCGGTACTGCACTCACCATGTGAAGTGGCAGATGCGGTCGCGAAGGCCGACGCGATCTGGAACGTCGTCATCTATGCCATTGGGAGGCTTCTCCGGCTTCTCTGGATGTGGCGCCCTTTCGCGGAATTGAGGCATGATGAGGTTGTGCTAATTGCCAGCGGATTGCAAGGTACAAGGTGGAGGCATAGACATTATCAATTCCGGTCGCACGAGCACTTACCATGACCGAGCCGCCGTACATATACATCATGAACCGGGCGCGCTATGTTACATGTAGTGTAGTGCGTAAAGACAGCGTGAGGCGCCCCGAGGAGGGAAACATAGATACGTCATTGGCAGTTTTTTGGCATGACTCATGGCGAGCTAGGATATTGTGCACACCACCCGTGGCTCGTCAAGAAGGCTTCTTCTGTTGTGTCCAACTTCGATGTGCTTGTCCATTTCTGTTGTCCTCATCGTAGCTGTCCGACTCAAGACTGCGTCGTGCCTCACTTTGACACTGACCATCTCCCGCGTCCACGCTAAAACCGGCCAACTCTCACATGACAGTGCACCTTTCGCGACAGTGTTTACCAGAAGACCGATTGGCATTCGCCTCAGAATACGAAGGCGGCGACCTGTGTTGGCACGCTGCTTCACTCCTCTTGTCGACACTCCTTTCGTGATCGACCAGAACTTGCTTCTCTGCACCAGCAGTGCCCGCTGCCGCTGCGGGAACCATCGCCTCGACCCACACCTGAACCGTTGGCCGACGTGGAATGGAGTAAATTGACATCAAGTCAAACCTGATTGCGGGCCAGTTCAGTTCGTGTACAACAAAGCTGTCATTCGACTCGTAGGTAGCTTTGACTACGCCTTTGATCTTCGTTCCAGGGCTCCCGTGCTGCTGATTGAAGCCAAAATGTATTTCTGCAAGTGCGACGAGGTGGCTGCAGAAAGCGTTCCACGCTGTATCTTCCGCGACACGAACACGGTCTTTGACTTTGTGAGTGCAGTTCCTGCCATTGCATTTTGTACCCTCTATCGAGCCAGGCTTCAGCAAATTCAACTCAATTGTCGTGACTGTTGACCGCGAATAGCTATGTTTGTCGTAAGGATTTTGACCGTGTGGATTTTCGGCTGACAGAGGCAGTTCGAAAGACATGTCTGTTGCTGATTTCGTTGTCTTCAAGGACGTGTGCGTTGGTGAGAAGCAGGAAAAGCACAGGTCGCTTCTACATATGTAGCTGACGAGAGGCTTACCTCTGCTCATGAATAAAGCCGGAATTCGGCACCTAGTCTGCCAAGCTCAAACAGTTTGAACGATGCCATAGAATCGAGATGATGGAGCAGAGGTAAGCAGCACTGGGAAATTTGTTTCGCAATTCCCACGATTCGCTGACTCCATTTTCGAGCTGACCCGCAGTACGCCGTGGTGATCCAAGCGGCCGGTACCATGCCATTCAAGAGACGATGCTCACCTTTAGGCTCCGAAGGGCTTGGCTCAAGTCAATAGCGGGAATTGAAGAAGGATCTGGTGTCGCCGAATTCTGAGCCTCACGAGCGGGTCCATGTGCATTGACTGATCGAGCATTCACTCGGTACGTAGCGAGTTAGCTATGTCAAAGACAGAAACAGGTCTCACCTGATGCGTGCAAGTCCCCTTCACACGCCTTCCTTCGGCACTGGAGCGTCAATAGCATTCAGGATCACGCATGTATACGCATAAAGGCCCACGTAATGCACCAATGCTACCGTACCATGCTTGCCAAAGACCTTCATACTTCGATCCCATAACTTCAACGATACAGAGGACTCAGTTAGCTCAAGTCCTGAAGGAGCCGTGAGATACTGTTACGGCACAAACTTACATCTTGCGGCATAGGTCCAGGCGTGGCGGCCAGATACTTGGCAACATCATACGCCACACCCTCCTGCTCGCCCAAATCCGACGGCCTTGATCCAGACGCAATAGCATCCACCTGCTTCTCGGACAACTTCGTAGTCTTCTTCGCCACTTGGACATGCGAGTACAGTTCGAAGTCAGCCTTGTAGTGGGCTCCCACGGTCAGGATCGCGGTCTCTCTGCTTTCTGCGGGCAGACCAGGTACCGCGGCCAGCTTGACCACGGCATCGAGTAGGGTCGTGCCTACGTCGGGAGAGGCGTTGAAGAAAGGAAAAGGACCTAGGAGACCGCCTTGCTCGTCATGCCAGATAAACTTCTCGCCAGAAGGTCCGAAAGCTTTGCTGGCGACGGCGCTGAGATGGTCGTAGCCTTTCTTTTCACCTTCGGTAGAGTATTGTGCCCTCGCTTTTGGTGGAAGGCGACTGGCTGACATCTTGTATGGTGTTCTGCAGCGACGGCTGGGCAATGAATGTTCTTTCGCTGTTTTCCTTGCAACTCCGTCCTCGAGTTGGATGGAAAGGTGCACTATGTCAATATGGTAGTAAGAAAGCTGTGGAGCTTGTGATTCTGGCATTGCGTCATGCTCTTGACGGAGAGTTTATTTCAAGCACACTTGAGAAGCCTGGATGAGAGGAGGAGATGGACATGATCAGTTAGCAGCACAAGTGAGCCATGGTACTGGAAGAAACATTCCGCTCGCAGCGTTGGATGCTGTCGCAGCGCGGTCTCTTGGACGAGGCCTGGACAGCATCCTTCAGCGGGAGTATGGTCGATATCTACTATCGTCGAGGCATGTCATATGCAAATCGCTCTGCCGGCGGGTAGCTGTAGAACAGGCATTGTCCAAGGCAGTTGTCACCTGGACCGTACGCTTTTTTCTTCAAATGATGAACGACGGTATCCTTTACAAGAGTCGATATACATAAACTTGGTTGACCTCGGAACATGAGTCTCGTAAAATGTCGGAGAAAGGAGATAGTTCTCTTGGTGGTCCGAGCTCGAGCTCTTCTGCGACAACGCACGCTACTTCACCAGAAAAATGGTCGAGTCGCACCACGAGCTTGACGTCGACATTCACCGCATTGTTGTTGCTTTTCCATACAATCTCGCCCAAACTTAGCATAAATATTCGCCCAGTCAAGAACCGAACATTACAATTTCAGATCGCGCAACCACGAATCGAGAGCGCATCGAACCAGCGGGAAAGAGGGATTTACCATCCTCAATAGCTGCAGCAATGTCGCCCTCAATACCTGCATCGAAGGGCTCGGCCAAGAATAGCGAGCGCGAGTCCACAGCTGCGCGACTGGTCGGAGCTGGTACGCGCCTTCCCAAACCGGTTTCACACCTTCTCGATGCTAAGGATCACATGCTGACCGCTCCCTCCCAAATGAACAGGCACCGCCGGTATCGCCGAGCTCATCGTCTTTCACCCCGTCGATACGATTGCAAAGCGTCTTATGTCCAACCAGAACAAGATTGCCAATGCATCACAACTCAACGGCGTCATCTTCCGCCAACACGCTGAGAAGCCCTTCGTTTCGCGATTCTTCACTCTCTTCCCCGGTCTCGGCTACGCGGCCGCATACAAGGTCCTGCAGCGAGTATACAAGTACGGTGGTCAGCCGTTCGTGCGCGACTACCTTAGCACGCACTATGGCGGACAGTTTGATGCGACGTTTGGCAAGGGCAAGGGAAAGGCGATGATGCATGCGACTGCTGGCTCGCTGATCGGCATTGGCGAGATCGTCTTGCTGCCTCTGGACGTGCTCAAGATTATGCGACAGACGAACCCGGAGGCATTCCGAGGACGAGGTGTGGCGCGCATTGTTGCGGATGAGAACTTCAAGCTCTACCGCGGCTGGGGCTGGACCGCTGCGCGAAATGCGCCGGGCTCCTTTGCTCTTTTCGGTGGCAGTGCAGTCGCGAAGGAGATGCTGGGCCTGCAGGACTACAACAAGGCAACGTGGTATCAAAACTTTGTTGCCTCCATTGCTGGATCTAGTGCGTCACTTATTGTGTCTGCACCGCTGGACGTGGTAAAGACGAGAATCCAGAATCAAGACTTCGAGTCGAAGAAGGGCGGCGTCAAGGTCATAACTGACATGCTGCGACACGAGGGTCCAACGGCTTTCTTCAAGGGATTGGTGCCGAAGCTGCTCATGACTGGCCCCAAGCTCACCTTCAGCTTTTGGCTGGCGCAGACTTTGATCCCCCTATTCAATGGCTTCATGTAAGCGCCTTGGTGCGTGAAATTCTGGCGATCATCTTGGACATCGTGGCTAGCGATTTTGGCTGCCTATCATAGTTGAAAGCAAGCGATCGGCGTTTGGAGTCGTTAGTGCGCTGAAAAGGCGACTTACAGTAGCGAGTGTGTCTGCAATGAAAGCAATGGTAGATGTCGTGGCCAAATGCGATTTCGATGTATATTACTAGACAGTGAGAGAGCTCTAATGCTACACACTCTTCGCTCCAGTCCTCGTCCGAGGCATTGCTACAGACGCTAGACATACGGTAGGACTTCTGCCGTAGACGCTTACCACGTGCTGACCCGACGCACGTCATCACGGCAAATGGTCGTGGCATGGTCAAATTGCCCCTTACCGGATCACGTGGCTGCCACGTGAAAGACACGAAAGCCTGAATCAGGCATAATATCTATCTGGCTCTGTTCATTGGCTCAACGAAGCCTGACTAAGGGATGTAAGTAGGAAACACTGCTTTCATGTACTCCCTCGCTGGATAGAATAAGCATACTCATGGCCGTTGGGATGTTTCAACGCGGTAGTGCTGTGCGGAATACTCAGCAACATCAAGCATGATTTGGCTATATGTGGGCAAATTCCCATCCATACGTCACAGACGGCATTTCATCAGGATGGCTCCCGTCAAGCGTCCAGCATCTAGGGCCCCTTCACCAGTGAGAAAACGTATGGCCGAACAGAATGGTGGGGATCAGGTCCTCAGTGCGCACTCTTCGTCGCGGTCGTCGGCGACTTTGCAGTCTACGGTAGTCTTTACACCACCTCAAGAGACTGGCTCGACGCCAACACGCGCGAAGCCAACGATTCCGACCAACTCACCCCATCTCGATCCTGCTCCGCAGAAAACATCTCAAGCCGATAATTCCAAATGGTTCCATGGTCGCAAAGGCGTTCTGCCCGTCACGCGCCACCGTTTCGATGGCTTCGTAGTATTTCCAGTCAAGTTCCAGATCCAAGACCTTGACATGTGGACTTACCCTGAGCCCCAAGACAGCGTTGCGGTACGTATCGAAAGCGTCAACATGCTCAACAAATTGGGCTACTATTACTCCTCACTCTCTCTTCTGCGGAGAGGCCTAGAGCGTGGCCTGCAACGTGCGCTCGATCAGCGGTATGGTGCTGGACAATTCAGGGTTGAGTCTTGGCGGGGACGACTCAAGAACAATGGGCGTGTCCGGACTTGGTTGAACGATGGGTCGCTGAAGGGAAAGAAGGCGTACAAGGCTTGCCTGCAGCAGGCGGTGGAGTTGAAGATCTGGGCGAAGGCTGCGATGGCTACGCGTGTTGAGGCCAGGGACGCGGATGATCATTAGAGGTCAGTGCTGGTCACAGTCCGAAGTCAGCTTCGAGGCACAACGCAGACAAGCAAACAAGCTGCGTTGTTAGGCAGCTGAGCTTGACCATCACGACGGTTCGGCTGCCCAAGAAAACATATCGGGGCACTTGTAGGTATGACCTCATCAGCAAAGCAGCAACAGCAATCACATCTCCCATCCATCCCAATCCGGCTATATGGCTATTGGTGGGATATGATTGCAACCAGATGCATGAAGCATCATTGTTGGCGGCGCATCTTACTAGCAGTGACCGGCGCTGGGTGACTGGTCGGAAAGGGCCCTTGTCCCAGATCATCCTATCGTTCCACGTGCTGCGTGATGCCCTTCACCACGAGCACTATGCGATACATGACCGATGAGTCGAGAGCATCACATTTTCAGCAAGTCGTATGGCAACTCTATTGCACGATCGCAAGACTACACTACATCGAGCGGGCGTGCGAAGCTCTGCTATTGGCGTGAGGGAAGGCACCACGGATTTGGGAAGGGTTGATAAACCTTACCAAAGCTGCGGATTGGTGCTCGAACAGAAACACCCAGCCACCTATGAGACAACCAGTAGATTATGCTGAAATCTGCATAACGCTGTCGTCCTGGTGTTAAAATTCTCTGCGCGATCTCCGACTGATCCTCTCCTCATACATACTCAGACACTCCGACAGAACTGCTGCTCTGCACCTTTAGCAACGCTCTGCTACTGTCCACACACATCTACGACCACAACCAAGACCACTGCAGCATCCAGCTCTTGCAGGCTCGCACTGCTACCATCGAGCAACGAGACTGCACAGACCGACGCACAGCATTATCACCCATACATCCGACAACATGGCGGTCACGACCAGAGCACAAGCCGCCCGTCAGGCTGCCATCCAGCAACGGGTCGCCTCTCGCCAAGCTGCCCGACAACAACTCACCCCTCAACAACTCGCCGTTCGACAACGTGCCGAGGCAAGGATCAACAAATGCTTGAAAGACCAGCGCGTGCGTCGCCGCGCAGAAGCAAGGATAAACAAGTGCCTGCGTGACCAGTGTGTCCGCCGTCGCGCCGAAGCCAGAATCAATAAGCACCTGCGTGACCTGCGTGTCCGTCGTCGCGCCGGGCGGAGAATCGCGGCTAATATCAAAGCTCAAAGGCTGGCTCGACTCCAGCATATCGCGACTGAGGCTTTGGCTCTGATGAAAGACGGGCTGTTGCTCGAGGCTGGGGCTTTGCTCCAGACTGCTGAGCCAGGCCATCGCCATGCGGCCGCAGTCGACCAGACCGCGAGGATCAAGATTGAAGTGCTCTGAATGTCAGAGGCACGGCATTGATTGAATTGGTTATTATATTTCTTGTTCTGCGTAGCGTTGGAGTTGGGCCGTCGCTTGATCGTTACTAGGTGTTGCGCTGGGTAACTCTCGGAGCTGGCCTCATAGTCACTGGGCATTGCGCTTGGGGGCTGAGAGCTGCTTTCATAGTCACTGGGCAATGCGCCTGTAACCCCTTTCCCTCGGAGTTATTGCTGATTGGGAATTTATGAGGCTGCTTGTGTAGTCATGCTCACTGTATTGGGGTTTTTGGTACTGCTGCTTTGATAGCGTCCGACTGATGATGTCCTCCGCATGGATCAGTCTGTGGACTGGGATCCTGAACCTTCATGGGGTGACTGGGTCGTGCGCGACGAGACTGTATATTAGGATGAATGATGATCGCAAGGACGTTTTCAAATGCAGCAGCGCCTGTGTTTCTTAGTTGTGCCTGCTGGCAATCTTGTGACTTGAGGACGCAATAGCACCTTGATGGTCACCGTGAATGTACCCCGTAGAGCTCACACTTTTCGTCTCTGACTTCACTTTGTGCGATCGCTGCATCCATTGGCAAGAAGATCGTGATAGCGATGATGTTGTCACGCTTTGTAGCTCGCAATTCACTGTCCTGGCTGCAACGCAGAAGGATCAGCCCCGCCATCAACAAGCTTCTGGACTTCTTGAGCAGGTGCTCGCGGTCCACCGGAGTCCTTCCATTTCTTACCTTGTGATGGCAAGCACGGCTGTGGTGCCAACCTTGGCATCTGAACCTGCACAGCAAGAATGATCGGCGCTCTCGGGCGAGCGCATGGAGCTGCGGACGCTATGGCTTGAGACTATCCCATCGCCGCATACACTACACTGGACTCACGGACGCATTGGTGAGGGGTCAGAACGGTATTATAAAGCGACCGCGTTTCGCTTTGGCGAAGATCGTTGTGTGCCCTCACTTACATTACATTCGGCTCGCATTGCTCGATCTTCGTAGATAACCCATTCTTTCAATACGACTTCTGGGAAAATGGCGAAAGGCAGCTGTATGTGTGGACAGGTCCACTATGAGTACACTGGTACCGGCGTGCCACCCAACGTGATACCTTACGAGATTGCCTAACTTATCACCAGGTGAGCCAGCCGTCACAGCTTTATGCCACTGTACCGACTGCCAGAAATGGACTGGAGCTGCCTACACTTCCAACATCGTCGTCCCTCGCACCTCCTTCAAGGTTACCTCTGGCAAGCCTAAGGATTACGATGCTGTTGGTGCCTCGGGTAAGATCAACAAGCACTGGTTTTGCTCTAACTGTGGTTCGTCCCTTTACACCGAGCTGGAAGTGATGCCAGACATGACTTGCGTGAAGTCTGGTAGTCTGGATGGCGGAGCGGCGAACCATCCTATTCAAGTCGAGTTTTACAACCGGGATCGTCTGGGGTATGCTAAGCCGGTCGAGGGTGCTGATCAGAAGCCCGAGGTGAGTCCTACGCGCAGACTAGTGCTTGCTTGGTGAGATATGGCATAAGATGACTCTTGATTCCGTTTGATTAGTTTTCATAAAAGATGCTGGCGATGACACATGAGGGACCGGGACATGGTCAGGGCAAGGGAAGAGCAGATTGCTTTTTAGAAAAAAGAAATTCCCAGCGGTCAGTCGTCCACATATTGAACTCAGGTTTCTTGCTCCTGCTATCCGGGTATCTCTACCCACAGCTGCATGTTGTTCCACGACTGTGGATGACTTGATGGTAGCGGCGCTACAGCTCGTCTGAGGCCAGGATAGCGACGCAGAAGGCCATGATGACTCTGTGTGCTAGCCTTTGAGATGGTCATATGTTGTCGAACTTCGAGCCATGATGGCTGTCTGATGCTCGAAATGCATGTGCATCATTGTTGCTAAGATTATGATACGCACATTGTCTGAAATCGTCAACAGAGCCTCTAACAGCCTGCCCTTCTTCGGAAAAATTGACAGTGTCATCGCCAGGGAAATGCAAAAACTTCACACAATCTGGACACGCCAGGCCGATGGGCTTACCACCGTGGTGATAGCACCCCGATGCACGACGACATCGATACGAAGTACGAGTGCATAGCTTCCAGCTCAAAGTCTCATCCAGGACGAGAGGGATATAAAGGATCCGCATAAGGATCGATTTGCCAGCCAGAACGTAGAGCAAAAGGACAAGCTCATCGAAGAGCCATGATAACAATGTTGCGTACAACCATGCTACTCTCACCGGGTTCTATTCATACGTCAGAGAAAGAACAATAGAATTAAATATAACACTGCTTACTCGAACCCGGGGCCTTGTCCGTTTGCAATGAAGCAATTGTGAAGGACACGTCATACCACTAGACCATGAAAGCAAATATGTCATGAAAAGGGCTTTCATATCTTATATACAGCTCTCAGGATTCGCAGAGTTGTGCTGGATGCAAATCTCTAGTTCCCTGTGCTCCTTGGACCTCAAATCAACCCATTGCGATTGGGTGCTTCGAAGCGCAAACGGCAGGGGTGGATCAAGTCTCTTGTCTCTTGACTGTGACTCCCGCATGACCTTGATACGAATCACGCCCACAAAGACCCCGAAGATACGGGGCCCGCCAGTCTGGGAGTGGGTGGGAGGATGCCGCATGTGACCGCAGCCGAGGCTTTGAGCGGGAAGCTGCGTGGTCTTTCTATTGGCTGATAGTCACTTGATCATCTCGAGGCACATGACTTCCTCCTGCTTCGCAAGTATCCTGTCTATATCCCCAGTGATATTGCTCGAGAAGTGGTTGATGCTGCTGAAACAAGCTCTGAACTGTAAACTCCGTTCCGACGATCCAGATTTCTGATCTGACATTGTTTCTATTGTTGCCGCACCGGCCCGCAACTTGACCGAAGGCGACCTTCATATCCGATCGACTTGGACCGAGAGATCACATGTTGACCATCAATCACGTGTTTAGAGACTAACGAACCCGCTTCGAAGAGGTGAGACCCTCCTCTGACAATTCAGTCGCGTACGGGTCTGCTCCATCAGCATCGGCAACATCGCATCGCCGGTGTCGACCAGGTCGAGAGCGATCATCGCATCACGCACCCACAATGTCTAGCATCATACCAGATGTATCCGACAATGTTGGCCTCGCCGGCGATGATGTGCGATGCCTGACTGCTTGATTGCGTAGATCGCATGACCTTGCGCTGCGCACGCGCTGCTCCTCGACTAACACGGCTAACCATATGTATAGGCCCCCGAACACATCAGGCGACAGTAATTACTCGCGAAACCACACACCATCGCAACACAGTAGACATCAACCAAGATGGCCGCCCTGGCTGCCAAGAGGAAGCGAGACTCCCACGATGTGCCAGATATGCGCGCGGCACCAGGTCTTGCGCCCGGCGGCCATGACTTCGACCCGCACTACTTCAACACTGAAGTGATTGAGAACCCCGAGCACGTCGAATTTGACGCCGGTGCATTAGAGCACCACTACGGCGGTCATGAGCAGGCGATAGAGGACGAACACCCACAGCACCATATGCACAGTCACGCTCAGCAACAGCACCCTGTATCGCATCCACAACATGCAGAGGCTGTTGGCCAAAGCGCAAGTGACACGGCCGCGGCGGCGATGGCACAGTATCATACCATGACGGTACCACAAACCACCGAGCAGTCATTTATGCAGCAGGTTCAAACTACCGCAGAGCAAGGCGATAGACAGGGTAGCGCTTCGGGTGAAGCTGGCAGCGTCCTACACCGGACCGCAAGCTTTGGCGAATATGCCCCAGATGCGAGCAAAGAGCGGCAAGAAGGGGATGCTGGCGACTCATCACCAAAAGACGGAGGCTCGGCAGGCCCCAATGGCGGGTCGAAGCCCATAGTAGGCTCAGACGAGTGGCACAAGGTTAGACGAGACAATCACAAAGAAGGTAGGACATTTGTCAAGCAAATCAGGTGTATATGGGACATGCTAACTCGCTCGCAGTTGAGCGTCGCCGCCGTGAAACCATCAATGAAGGAATAAACGAACTGGCCAAGATCGTCCCTGGCTGCGAAAAGAACAAAGGCTCAATCCTTGCACGCGCAGTCCAATTCATTACGCAGCTCAAAGAAAACGAAACGCAGAATATTGAGAAGTGGACGCTTGAGAAGTTGCTGACGGAGCAAGCGATTGCAGAACTGAGCTCGAGTTGCGACAAGCTCAAGGCCGAGTGTCAAAGGGCATGGACAGAGTGTGAGGCATGGAAGAAGGCGGCGCAGAAGGCTGGTGTGACGATCGAGGACGAGAAGTCGCAGGGCGACGATTAGGAGTTGCACGCCCATCCGGCCATGCGCCAGCAAGTCAAAGGAAGAGTAGTTGCTAAGAGGTCCGAGCCGCGCAACCACGTCACCTTTGATGGGGCAGATCTGGTTGCGCCGGCAACAGCGGCAGACGATGGGTCAGCGACACCATTGGGCGAGAAGCGATCGAGGCGGCAGAAGAGGTCATGAATCTTTCACGTTTTGCATGATGGTCGGGGTACGTTTCGAGTCGTCTTCGACTGGGGGGATCAGGGCGGCGTTAAGGGCTGCTTGAACGCGTGGAACCACATCTAACGGTGTTGCATTAGCCTGTGCAGATGATACCATTCCTGCAGGTATAACCTTTTTCATAGCGATAATGAAGATACGTTCTCCTATTAGCCATCTGCTTTAGATCTGCCAAAGAACAAGAAGATGGCATGCGGGACCCGGGCGTCAGCTTAGGGTTAGTGTTTGGGTTGGATTCCTTCTGAGTTCTTCGAGTAAGGTGAATTTCGGCTATCATCGGAGACGAAGTCGCCTTGCTGCGACCGGAGAGGTTTTCATACAGGTTTGACTGTCCAGACCAGGCTTCGGCCATGCATAAGCAGTATCACTGCTCTCACCCCAAAACGCCACGCTCAAGAAACAGTGCCACAAAGCCATTCGCTAGCCAAAAAATTGCCTAGTAGAAGCTCTCCACCATCGTCTCCTTGTTCGTCGTATTGATCGCACCTGGTGCCGCGCCCTCGCCCAGCTTGAAGACAGACTCTATCACCGAAAGCTCAGTAGCAGTCGTGTCCAACCCTGTCACAGCCATCCAGTCATTCACCACCATTCCTGCGCCAACGACAGGCGATCCTCTGTTCACTGATCCAGCTACAAGCGGCACCTGCAGCAGACTTGAGAGTTCGTCCTGGTCCTGTATGCTCGTCTTCGGGTGCACGATGCCGCCCTGATTTGACAAGCTCATGTAGCTCCCCGTCAACACATTATCCGCGATTGTCTGCCTAAATACCTCCACACCCAGCACATCCGCGATGATCTCCTCCGTCTCCCTCTCCAGATCCGGGTGCACGAGCGCTACGTGGTCATTTGCGCATATCACATTGCCGAGCGCTGATAACCGCTCCTCTATCCGTTGGATCTTGACGGTGTCCGGGATACTGTTTCGGAGGTGCTGCAGTTCTTGATCGGTGGTGGAGGTGGGGACTAGGAGCCCGTGGCGGTTTCCAGCGGTCAGACGACCGACGATGCGGGTGCCGGCGATGGTGCAGTGGCAGATGGGGATTACGTCTTGGAGTTCAGCTTCGAAGACGGAGTAGAAGTTCTCGGAGGCGCCGATGGCGACGAGGGCGTAAGAGTTGGTGAGGGTGGAGAAGACGCCGACTCTGGGAGTTCGTTAGTATATTGTCTCTGTTGGCATCTGAGTCGAGCTGAAATAGACATACTCGTTGGAATTCTCGAAAGATGCGCGGACCGCCATGATTTTGGTTTGTAAGATTGCTGGGTCTGCTGCTTAATTTGTCCAAGTTGTCTACAAATCCGGGTAATGGGACGGAGGTTGATGTAAGAGCTAGGTAGATCGTCTGTTTGTGTGCGATGCTTCTATTGCTGATGGCAAAGAGAAGAAGTTACTGTAAAGACGTCAATGGCGGGGCTAGATATAAACGGGCAAGTGGGGCCATGAATGGACGCCATCTTTTCGACTCACTTTTGGTCTTATTCACCGACATGACTCACGACTGCATCCCACGCAAGTCTAAACGGAGAGCCTTCCATGTCCACTGCAATGGCATCTGCCCAGCAAGTGACTCTGGACAAGCCATATGCCGACCCTATCGGCGTGGACGTAACTTGTGCCTGATGCCTAGAAGCGGGCTGGTTAGTGGCAACGAGATTTCTGCGTTCTGGCAGCTCATCAAGGCACTACATGTAGCCTGCTGTGCGCTTCATGACCTGGCTTGATGATTGAACAGTGTGGTCGTTTTCGAAGGATAATCTGGATCCTTTTGCACACCATTCACACGCACGACAGCATTCAGCAGCTGCATCACCATATCTCCGACTTGTATGGATCTTGACTGTACAACAGGATTTGTTTGCTGTTCCTGCGGCGTGCAACGTGCAAGATGTCAGGATACATGTCTAATATCATTTTTGATGCCACTCGACGTTGAGCTTGAGACGGCAAAATCAATCCTCTTTGCAATCTTTATGGACTGTGGATGATCAGCCAAACCGCTCGAAATGCAACAATTGGACTCGTCGAGCCCTCGAATTTGCAGCAAGACATCGAGCTTCTGCGACTATCTCAGACACCCGCTCATGGCACCTTTGCTACTCGAGAACGTCCAAGGTACAGACGAGGAGGCGGTGAACACTCTTCAGACGCAGACAGTATCCTGTTGACGCCACGACCGAGTGTGTATGCGTGCTCGGAGCCTGCTTATGATGCAGGTAAAGATGCTGTTGAGTGTTTTGAAGCCGCCGATGAAGCCCGCGAGGACCCCGCGGCCCTGGTCGCGAGAAAGGTGATCCCATCACCTCATAGTCCAGAAGTGTGGTCAGTTATTGCCGGCGTACTCTTCTTTGCGAGCATGATAGGTCTGCTCGTCAAGAAATGATCGGCCATCGTCAGACTGGCCGTGGCAACACTTCACCATCAACAGCGCCATTGCATTGTTTGCATATATCGTCCAAGCTTCTCTGATGATACCTGTCTCATCATCGCTCGGGCAGTGGAATTGGAAGTGGCTAGACCTCGCTCACGCACCTGTAACTCCCCGGTCGTAGATCGATGGTTGAAGGATTTCGAGCTTTTCGGCGAAGCCTCGAGAGGAACATGGAGAGCAATCAGACTTTTGCACAAGATTGGCCTGCGGTCAGTTTCCTGCTTTCACGTTTTGGACTGCTCGGTGGTTGACATTCTACCCAAGCCAGTGGCCAAGCATCGGCGCCGCGATCACCATCTTTTGCGCCTTTCTCACCACCCTCACACAAATTATCTTAGGGACAAAGACTATGTATGTACAGGACCAGATGAGTGGATATTCACTTCCGCCGCGGGTCGACAGCTTGACGGCATTGCAGATGGTGCTGCTTGGTGAGCTGCTCAATTAGCTGCTTGAACACATGACTATGATAACAGGTTTTGCATAGTTCTCAAGTCTAGCCCGTACGCAGATCTCTATGACCCGATACTGGCGGGAGTTTTCTCTGAAACTACCTAGGCTTTCGTTTGTCCTGTCCAGCGAACTTGCACATGGCCTTCCATGCCCTCCGTTGGCGTCTGCAGCAGCTGTGTCAGGGCCACCTCATGGTTAGAGATCTCTTGCCATGACTCAAACAATACATGCGACCTTTCGATGTCAGGTGGACAATCTTTCACAGTGGGAGGCGATAATGTGCGTAATGGCAATGTCTTCGCTGCGATGATAGGAAGCCGTCGTATCTTCGACAACGCCTCAGCAGTCAACGAGTCAAGCGCCCCCCCCCCCCCCCTCCCCCCCCCCCCTCTTTATCAATTGACTTCTTTTGACCTTGTTGGCGACTCAAACCTCGGTAATGATATCAAGGAGAATATAACGGCAATCGAATGCGGGTTCCGGATGTGTTTACAAACACTTTCAATCAACGTCACGAGTGGCATATCTTATGAATCAGCGCTGGATGTTGACAACGACGCATGGTTTGATGGCACTGACCATTGGTTCAATGTATCATCACCCGGCATTATACCCGGCGTGGATAGCTATCGTATCAGCGAAGACGCCCGTTCGCTGCTTGCGGACAACCTCCTCGTACTCTTGAACAGAACGAAAAACTCGAACATTTCCTCTTTCGTTGACAATGCCGTACAGTTCGCATTATGGACTGGGCTTGATTATGGCACGAAGTGGGCGGCAAATATATCAACGGCATTGACGCAGTATTTATGACAGGGAGTTGCGATCAATGCAACGTATCCAGATCTGGACTCCGTCTACATTGGCTCGACATGGACTGACAAGCTGTACATCGAGGTGCGGTGGCGGTGGCTGATCTTTCCTTTGGCCATGGTGGCCTTCTCCTGGGTGTTTCTATTTATCATGTGGAGGCAGAACGCGAGGAGTGGGTTGCCGTTGACGAAGAACAGCGTTGTTGCGGTCTTGGTCGCAGATGGACAGCACTTGTCTGACGCACCTGTTGCCTCGTTTGCTAGGCTGGGAGCAAGTCCAGAGGCCGTTACTGGTGCCTCTGATGAGATGTTGGTCAGATAGATTTGTCATGGCTCGGTGTCCTCCTGGCTGGGCCGGGGATGCCTTCAGTCAACCAACCGGTCGTCAACCAGTTGACAGACTGATCTTGACAGTAGGTAAGCTGATCGTGACATTGAGCTCGTCAACCAGTGAGACCGTGATGTAATCAATGAATGGCGTCAAACTGTCACCGGCATTAACCGGTCCAGCGATTTGATCAATGTTCAGAGAAATCTTTAGCAAGCTGGCCCCTCCTTATGAGTGCCGGTGGTTCATGCATTCCCATACCTCAATGATACTCTACACCAATCACAGACCGAGAGTTCTTCCTTCTCCTTTCGAGAAGTCCTGCCCGGAGTGAATGCCGAAAGTCTGTCTCGACTCCGAAGTATTGCTGCCGGTAATTTCGCTGCCACGAGAGCCAGCTTGCGTTTATTTCATGGCGATTGACTTTGGTCGCGTGATGAGCGCCCGAATACGTTACCATCTTGACACCTGGTGCGATGTATCATGCATCCGCATTTCGCTAACATGCGTTGCGGTCGCGGCTCTGGCTATGCGGAGCTTGCGGGAGATGGCGCCCGTGACGCAAAAGCAGTCGTACCGGGTACATGCATCTCTTCGCAGCCAAATCCCTGCCAAATGTGCAGAGCGCTTGACGAACGTGCAGGGTCTTCTACCGCGCCAGCAGCATACTTGTCGCATATCGTTCCGGCTTCTCTCAGATATACGCTGGGAATGGCAGAAACACTCGAAAACATGTCCTCCTGCTGTGAGGGAATGGGGGAACCGTAAGCTGAAACGTAGCCGGGTGTGCGACAAAGCTTCGCTTCATCAGGTTTTCCCGGCGCAGCAGCAGCAAGGCTTCTGCAAATCATCTTTGCAGCCGCCCGCGTCGCCTAGCGGAGGCTGCCGAGGGGTACACAGGGTGTTTTCCTGCTTCTCGGCGCGCGTTATGCTGTGTGACCAACACGATGGGGAACGGCTTGATCGCATGCAAATCATAGGTGCGAGACGCTGGCGATATGGAGTATACCTCTGCAGGGCAACTGAGGCAGAAATGGCGGTGTATATAGTGTCGAGGTGGCATTTGACGGGCTGTGTTTTCTTTGAAGGACATCATGAGGTGGATGAGAAGGTGGGATGTAGCTCGCCATGTTCGGACAGGTTCCTACAAGACGAGGCAACTCAATGGATGTCGTCCGGATGGACGAATAGGAAGTCATGCTGGTCGCTCTTTCCAGTCTAAGAGAAGTTAGAGAGAACGAGGGGAATTAGCTTCTCGGACGAAACGTGCGCTAATTTTCCCTGCGGTGATCATTCTCACGAGCACAAGCTTGGAATTTGTTCGTTCGTGAAAGCTGCTGGGCGGCCGGCCTGCTGAGGCTGCTGCTGCTGAGCGGGTCGATTATCTCACCTACCCTGCAGTACATCTTACGCATCTCCCTTTCTCGTTTGATCATCCCTTCGACACTGTCTCTTTGGTTGTCATCCTGCGGTGTCTCCCCCTTCGGCTCTCTCGACCATCGTATCCTTCTTGTTGGTTCCCTTATCGCTCTGTACATTCAGCAAATCGTCTCGAGGACAACATACCGTACATTCCAGCACATACCGGTCGTTGAGACCCTTGCTTGCAACTGAGCTCCTGGCATTTCCAATTCATATGGAGTCCTGAATGCGCTCCTCGCCAACTCATGCGACCCGCCGCTGCGCACTGCCTTCGACTATTGCTGTGGCCGGCCATTGCTACCAGAAGATCTAAGCATCTATGACCTTGCGCATGCACAGCTCGCGACCTTGAACACCCTTGGAAGGGGATCCCCGCCTAGCCTGGCCTTGCAGCACGCAAACTTACATATCCAGCCGCTGCACATATCTGTGTACTTGTCCACATATTTGCCCTACGACTTCAACTCACCTAGTGCCAGACCTGAATTGGCTCCTCGGCGTTCAGGCGTCCTTCTTGTGCATTCGACTCATACATCCTTGGTAAGTGCAACGGTACGTACCTTTCCCTCAGCCTCAGACTCCACCATAGCCTGGGCTCCACATGTTTGGGCAGGAGGTTACAGATAGTTCGTTAGAGTTATGACGCTGACTCTACGCGTGCCTCAGCTGCCACCTGGGCATGCTGCCGCCCAGAGCGCAATAACCACAATTCCGACGCATACACTTCAACGTACAATATTCTGTAGACTAGAGCGACTTGCATTCTCGACGAAGACACGAAGTAATCTCACGACCCGAACCGTCCTGGACACCGATATATGCTGGCAAAATCGACCATCGTTCACTTGGGTTTCTGAGGCAGGCACGCACCTCACCCAGCGCAAATCACGTTCTGCAAGAGTCATGTATGCAGCCACGAGCAAGCCTTGGGGCTCTGCGAATATATGGGGAAATGGCGGCTTTTCCAACGGCTTCTCGTCAAGCGTGACAGCACGCGACAGCTCTGGGTCTCGCGACACGCCTCAACGTGCGACTGCCGCCCAGGCTGAGGACTACGAGGGCAAGAGCGGGTCAAAGGTGCTTGTGGAAGGTTCGTCGGCCCTGAAAGATAGCTGGAACAACTTTCGACCTCAGCAGAGCAAGCCTCCACAACAGCAACAGGTCTCGAACCGATCGTTCTCCCAGAATCGCTATTCAGATAAAGGTGCATCTCAGAGTAGAAGCTTTAGCACGGCCAACATATCCCACGGCTCGCAGTCACTCTCTGGAGCCAGTCAGACTCTCGCACCGCTCCATTCCTCCAGAGCGCCAACCATCAGCTTGAACCAGCCAACAGCGAACCAGCCGAAAATCGGCTTGGGCCCTTCCTTCACCAACAACTTCTCAGGACCGCCTCCCGTTTACACAAAGTTTGACAGGTCGAACAAGCCCGTCGATCCTAGCGACAAAGGCCCAGATTCTGCTCTAGGTCGCTCTTGGGCCGAGATGAGTATGGAAAATGGATCGCCCACGGATGAGCGCAGACCACAATATGGCAACAAGTTCGCAACCCGCCCTGTCTCCAGCAGTCGGGACCCGAGCTGGCCACCTTCGCGGCATTCCGACGAACAGCCGGTGTTTCCTAGCGGCGACTATGTGCAATCAAGCCGGATCACACCGAATAGCACACGCGCTCCCTCTATCTCATCGCAGCGTGGCGCTTACACAGGCTTCAATCAGGACTCACTGGCCTCGCAATTCGGTCAGCTCAACATGAGTGATAGCAGTCGACCGAGGACATCGTACAGGTCCAATGGGCAGACTAATGGATTTGGCACTCAGCTTGTACCGTCCATGAGCCACTCGTCTGCCCCTCAACGAGAGTCGAACGAAGCAGACGAGGAAATTGACCGCACCATGCATTCTCTTGGCATTGATGGCTTTGCGCCACCGCACTTGCAGCTCTATGGGGATCATGTTCCTGTTTCCTTCGGCAACAGCTTTCAGCATTCTCATGGTGGTCTCGATCTACGCAAAGTACAATCGTTCACGCCATCCAACCTAAACAGCCGAGATCTCAGTGCGCCGACAGGTCCGCGTATCCCAGCCGATTGGCACAATTTTACTCCTGCCGCCACACCTTACAGACGTTCACCAAATGTTCCAGAGCATCCGCCCTTCTTTGATCCGCGTCTCCAGCAACTAATGCAGATGCGAGGTCCCTACGGGGCGCCGATGTTCAATCCTTATGCTTTGCCAAACGCCATGCAACTGCCGCCGCTACCATACCTCCTTCCAATGCCGATCAACGGGATCGACATCAACGGTCAGCAGGATCCTCCGGCTGGTGACGGCGTGCAAAGTGCGCTTATGTACGAGTTCAAATCGAATTCCAAGTCAAAGCGATACGAGTTGAAGGACATCTATGATCATATTGCGGAGTTCAGTGGTGACCAGCACGGCTCTCGCTTCATTCAAACCAAGCTTGAGACCGCGAATTCAGACGAGAAGGAGCGCGTCTTCCGAGAGATCGAGCCGAATGCCATCCCGTTGATGACTGATGTGTTTGGCAATTATGTCATCCAGAAGTTCTTCGAGCACGGTGACCAGACACACAAGAAGATTTTGGCCAACAAGATGCGTGGTCAGGTATTGAACCTCAGCTTGCAGATGTACGGCTGTCGGGTGGTGCAGAAGGCCTTGGACCATGTTCTCGTCGACCAGCAGGCCATGCTTGTGGGCGAGCTGAAGGAACATGTCATCAAATGCGTCAAGGATCAGAATGGGAACCATGTTATCCAGAAAGCCATTGAGCGCTGTCCTCCGCAGACCATCGAGTTCATCACTGCAGCCTTTCGAGGGCAGGTCCAGCAGCTCGGTATCCATGCGTATGGCTGTAGAGTCATTCAAAGATGTCTGGAGAGATGCGACATGCCGGCTAAGACAGCTATCATGGGAGAGTTGATGGATGGCATACCGCACATGATACCCGACCAATACGGCAACTACGTGGTACAGCATATCGTGTCAAAAGACGATGGACTGGGTAAAGCCAGGGTGCTTCAAAGTGTTCTCGGCTCGCTGGAAAACTTCAGCAAGCACAAGTTTGCGAGCAATGTGGTTGAGAAGTGTATCGAGCAAGCAGATGATTACTGGAGACGACGTGTGGTGTACACTTTGGCCGAAGGCAATTCGAGGCGCCTGGACGGCGAGGGTGTGCTTGTGAGCATGATCAAGGACAACTTTGGCAACTACGTGATCCGTAAGCATGACCCACCGGCCCCGAAGGACTGACACTGACATTTCGCAGAGAAATTACTGGATACACTGTGTCCAGAGGATTTCACGACGTTCATGGACCAACTGCAGCCTGCCGTCAATCAAGCCAAGCGCACTGGCTGCGGCAAGCAGATGCTTTCGATTGAGAAGAAGATGCACAGTCGAATGTCTCCACCCCGTTGGCCAAGCGGCAATAGCAGCATGTACAGTCAAAGCAATGGGGGGTATGGATTGCAACTGCCTACTCCTCCGTTTGCGAGCCACTATGGCTCAGCAGCACCGACGCCGCCACCACCACTCACCTCAGACACGCAGAGTCTGCAAAGCTCAAATATATCCAGCATCAATGGCGACACCGTCGAAGGCGCGGACCGTAGCAGGAAGGGGAGCGACGATACACGATACGCTGGACGCTAGGCGCGTATTGTGTCTGTTCGTTGCGAGGTGCCGCCACCTCCATACCTTGACTTGGACGACGCGCCGTGGGACGCGATTCTCGATGCATACATTCATTATGGGGTCCAGATGGAAGTCATCCAGAGATTCTGCCTGAACGTCCCACGACATACATTAATTGCAATTCCGGCACGGCGTTTCTCTGTTTGCAAAGCATAAAGGTGCATAGCGATTCGTTTTCTTTTCATGTTGAATATGGAACTCGAAACACAGGATAACAACAAAGGCGAATAATATCAGGTATACGCAACAGCGCGATGGTATGGTGTTTAGTGTCTACTCTTGGGTTTTGAGTGCTAGTGTTAGGGAGGGTGTATGATTTATGATGGGGTATGGGTACCTGGAAGCATGCGGCATGGATGGCGAAGCGCTTATGAGTATGGCTTATGCGATATGCTTAAGGATTGAAGCAGGAATGATGGGACGGAATGTGGATACCCGCCGCTGGTGATGGGACACTGTACTCTAGTTGAACATGCAATGAAGTCTATACTGTCGAGCGCCTAGATTTCATCATCTTCGTCCAAGCATCCTCTCATGGATCTTCGCCACAGCCACCACGTCCGTCACACCGAACTGGAACGGGATCTGCTCTACCATCTTCTCGCAAGCTCTGCATTTCCCAAACGCAGCATCTTCGTCATGCCACCCAAAATCTGCCTGCCGGCCGGGAAAATAGACTGATGGATCTACTTTTCCTACAGCTCGCGACATCGAGTGTGCTACGGCGTCGGCTAGACGCTTCCTGGTGTCGACTGAAGTCCATTGCTTTGGCTCGGCTGGACGCCGTTTCTGGTCGGTGGCATGGTAGCGCGGGTCATTCGGGTGGATGACTTGGGCGTAGCCGGGTGGCGGACCGTACGGGAATGAGTCACGGGGTTGGTGAGCGTGAGGGTGTGGTGGAGGTGTTGGGACACTGTGGTGCCGGGTAGTAGATACGGGCACTCTTGCCGGACTGGAAATTGGTGGTATGTATACTCTGCGATTCATAATTGAGTCGTAGCGTCGGTTCTGTTTGATGTTGGATGGGCCATATGGGCATCGCCACGAAGAACACCAAGGTGTTGCAGAACGAGATGATGGTAGTCGCGCGAAAGGTGACTGCTGCCGTTTTGTGTACGCTTGGCGTCTAGCCGGCAGGACTTGCCGCTGCTGGACATGATATTTCGCAGGCAGAGCTTTACTGAAGCGATCGTGGAAGGCCAGCTGCTGGCGTGGCTGCCATTTCGAGTACAGATTGCCATATTGTCGCTGCTGCCAGGATTGTGTTGCGGCAGGAACTTCATAGACTCGTGCTTGGCTCAACATCATAATCCGCGTTAGAAGGGTTGTCTAAGAGCCGGATCAGATGAGTCTTGTGTGACGTTCGGGACCTCAGCGGTTTTGCTGGTATGCGATGTTTGCTATCATGTAGATCGACCAGTCAAGACAAAGCAATTGCGTCTGCAGCCGCGTCCATCGTCAGGTGCTCACAATCGTCCGATATGACTGCTGGAGATTAGAATTGTCGCCAGCCCTCACCACCCATGGTCTGCTTGGCCGCCATCTCTCTGATCTTCTCACTGGGCTCGACCCAAGCCTTGGTACCGTCTTCCCACTTTTCCATGCCAAACTGTGTCTTGCACCATTTCGACAATGCGTCAAATTCCTTCTTGCTGACACCAGCCAAATCCTGTTCGTTCCCAATCTTCTGCTTCCTCAGCTTTTCAACATTGCCAATGAACGCCTTGGAAGCATCCAGACCTTCCGGCCAGCATTCTTTGAAGCAGTCGGAGTCGGAGACGTCGCCATACCATGCCTCAGCATTCCGGTAATCACCTTCGACGCGGTGGAGTATGCCGTGGATGTACATGCCCTCCCAGGCGGGTGGAGACTGCATGTGACGCAGAAGGAAGTGTGCGCTGGTCAGGTCGCCATTCAGGATGTGCAGAATACATTCGAGAGCTGGGTGGAGCTGGAGATTGGCGATCTGGTGGCTCAAGTCCTTTTCGTGTGGGTATGATGAGGCGGCTGCTAGGACAGGGTAGCCATGAGTGGAGGTGAGATGGGTGTAGATGTCGTCGAAGGAGGTATACTTTCCGGCAGACATGATGACAGTGTTTGTACGGAGAGTGGTGGGATGAGAGATGGTGAATATCAATACGTTACCTTTTTCTATTAGATTCCGTGCTGAGCCAATGGCTCTGGCATAGATCAAGTCGTCATCGTCGGCGTCTGACGTCCACGCATGTAGTAGCCATTTCTGAGTAGCGTGCGATGCCGTGCCTTCCTTAACGGCAATTGTTCCTGATTGCATGACAGTCCCTGCTCCGCCGTCGCGCCGCCCTGCATAGCATCTACAGACAGACTTTACGCGTGCTCACTGCAGCCAGTGGTCTATGTAAAGTCCACAAGACGGTGATAGCTGGCTGGAGATTCGTCATTGGTCCGAGCTTCATGTGAACGTGCGCTAGCTTGAATGGCATGGGGGGGAGATACATGTAGCAACGTCCAGCCATCAGCGAGAAACATTAATGATCGACGACAGAGACATATTGTTGTACAGTAGAGTGCATCTTGCTTGTAGCGGCATTGCGTTGGAGTCACGTACCTGGGGCATCACACGCGACTCTGAGGCATCGAGTGACAGTGAGGCCCAGCTTATGCTGGCACCCCAGGCATCATGGCTGAGAGCAACCTGAACGACCTGAGCAGTATGCAGGAATCGGCTAGACGGTGATTGATAGATACTAATACTTGCTTAGGCCAGGGCATCCTCAACCTGACTGAGCAGGAAAAGCGTGCCTACTCCTTCCTCTTCCAACAAGCCGACAGCGACCAACTCGGCGTCGTGACAGGCGAACGCGCCGTCTCCTTCTTCGAACGCACCAAAGTCAGCCCCAATGTCCTGGGCGAGATATGGCAGATTGCCGACACGGAGAACCGAGGGCTGCTGACGAAGCCCGGCTTCTGTATGGTGTTGAGATTGATCGGGCATTATCAGGCAGGGAGGGAGCCGAGTGCTGAATTGGCATTCAAGCCAGCGCCCATACCGAAATTTGAGGGACTACAAATACCTGGTGCAGGTGTTGGACCCGCGAGTCCAACTGCGGGTGGATTTCCAGCAAATGCGCTGCAGCCGCAGTTGTCAGGCCAGGGACCTATCAGGGTACCACCATTAGACGCGCAGAAGGCGCAGCAGTATGCGGGCTTGTTCGAGAGGTCGGGCGCGCAGGGCGGTATGTTGGATGGTGTGACGGCAAAGAGCATCTTTGAGCGGGCGGGGCTGCCCAACGAGGTGCTGGGCAAGATATGGAGTCTGGCAGATCGGGAGCAGAGGGGCGCCTTGGACCAGACGGAATTCATCGTGGCAATGCATCTGCTCACGAGCATGAAGACGAGGACGATGACGGCCTTGCCGAATACGCTGCCACCAGGGCTGTATGATGCAGCTGCTCGGCGTGGTGCTCCTCCAAGTCGACAAGCTACAGGCCAGGTACCTCCAGCGGTGGCGTCAAGACAGTTTGCTGGTGGCTCCGTCGGCGCGCCGCCGCGAACGCAAAGTCCACTTGCGAGAGCACCGGGCTATGGCACACCTCCGCCGGTAGCCGCGCAGCCCACTGGCATGCCGTGGCTCATTACACCTCAAGAGAAGGCGCAATACGATCAGTTTTTCGCCAATATCGATACTCAAGGTCGCGGCATCTTGACCGGAGAGCAAGCTGTTAGCTTCTTTTCGGACTCACGCCTGCCTGAGGAGACATTAGCGCAGATCTGGGATTTGGCAGATATCAAGAGCGAAGGCCAGCTGAACAAGGATGAATTTGCCGTCGCTATGTACCTCATCCGGCAGCAAAGAAGCGCAAACCCACCGCCACTTCCCGCCTTCCTGCCTCCAGCTTTATTGCCGCCTAGCATGCGGCAGCAACAACAGTCGACGCAAAGTACAGCACCAGCATTTGATAACGCGAACAACGCGTCCAACTTGCCGAAGTCCGCTGCGGATGATCTGTTTGGTCTGGACGAGCCAAGTCAGCCTACACAGCCGGCTATCCAGCCTCAGCTGTCCGGCTTCCAAGCTCCGCTGCAGGCTCAAACAACAGGTCAATCTGCTACACGCGATCCATTCGGGGGTAGTGTGCCTGCTAGTCCGAGCTCGCCACAACGCTTCCAGCCAGCGCCTCAACAAGCTCAGCAGAACACCATGTTCAAGCCTTTCATGCCCACATCTGCTTTTGGCGCAAGCTTGGCTCAGCAACACACAGGTGGCTCTGCAAGCTCAAATCAGCGTGGCTTCCAACCGCAGCAGCCTGCGCAATTCTCTCAAATGCAACAGGCGAGCGCTGGCGAAGATCTGCTTGGCGACAGCGAGACTAACGCTGCAGAGAGCAGCAAGATGACAAACGAGACTACTGAGCTCGCCAATATGTCCAACCAGATCGGCAACTTGAGAAATCAGATGGAGTCGACACAAGCGACAAAGACTCGCACGCAGGCTGACTTGACAGCCACGAATCAACAAAAGCAAGCTCTAGAGCAGCGACTACAACAGTTCCGTGCTCAATACGAGCAGGAAGTCCGGACTGTCAAGGAGCTTGAGACCCAGCTTACGGCGTCCCGCGAAAGCACCAAGAAGCTCGGGCAAGAGCTCGCCATGATCGAAGGCACGCACCAAGATCTGCAGACACAGCACGCGACCATCGCACAGCAACTTCAAGCTGATCAGGCGGAAAACGTGAACCTCAAGCAGCGCCTCAATCAGATCAACGCTGAGGTCACGCGGCTGAAGCCTGAGATCGAGAAGATGAAGCTTGATGCGCGCCAGCAGAAAGGACTTGTCAGCATTGGTAAGAAACAGCTAGCTACTGCCGAGGGCGAGCGCGACCGCTTACAGAGTGAGAAGGTGGACCTGGAGAGAGAGGCGACGGAGCGAGAGGAAACTGCTAGGAGCATGAGCCACCAACAGAACAGTCACCACGGCAGGGATGTAGCGATTGGTGCCGGCGTGGGTGCTGCCACCGGCGCCGCTGCGTTTGGTGGATATGAGGCTATGAGGGATCGTCAAAGCAGCGGCTTTGCGAGTCCGGCGGCTGGCAGTAATGTCACCAGCCCAAGTGGCTTGAGCTCGATGAATCCATTCTTCCGCAAACCTAGCGACCAGAGTGTGACGAGCCCTCCTGCCATCCAGAACAGTGGGCCCACACCTAGCGCGTTCGACCAGCTCTTTGGACCTTCGGCTGCCTTTTCGCCGAACGGGCAGGCTGCATCAAGATCTGGAACACCGCCAGCCACGAGCTTTGTTGGACGCAATATACCGGCGGTAGCGGGTGTGGGAGCTACTGGATCAGGCATGACGGACAGTATTCAGAGCATGTCTTCCGTTGGTGAGCGTACGCCTTCTGCTACGCCTCCAATGAGCGAGCAGGCGAAGGATAGCCCGACGACGGCTGCGGATCCTCCGCCTCCGCCTCCAGAAGACAAGCAGTTCACACCTTCGCAATTGCCTGTTGGCGGATTGCCTGACCGGACAAGGGACGCGAGCGAGGTTGGCTCAACGCAGGTTGCGCCGCCCGCGAGCAGGATGGGCGACGCAGAGGCGTCGAGAGAGACTGGTGCTGGAGCTCTTGGCACACAGACCCCCGAGCCACCGATGCCAGGTGCCTTCAATGCGCCTACCGAGCCTGAGGATATTCCCGGGGCGTTTCCATCTGAGCAACCACAGCCCAGCACATTGGCGCAAGAGGTCGGAGACGAGGAACCAGCTGCGCCCGCTACGCAACGGACAGTTAATGACGATTTTGACTCGGCATTTGCAGGTTTCGGTGAAGGGGAGAAGGCCAAGGAAGGGCCAAGGGAAAAGTATGATCCGTTCGCATCAGCTGCTACGCAACAGCACAGCCGAGGCTTTTCGAGCGAGTTCCCACCTATCAGAAACATTGAGCCGGAAGACGACGACGACGATGACAGTAGCGTCGAGGGTGATACGCATCGGGGGTTCGATGATAGCTTCGCAGCTGTATCCAGCGGCCAGCATGCGCCTCCAGAGCCGACTGCACAGGCTGAGCGGGCGACAGCAGAATCTGGTGCGCATGCTGATGAAGATAGTGTCGTTAGTGCGAGGCCTGTCGCACCTGCGGCATCATCGACGCGCAGTGAGCTGCCTACCATCTCGCAGCAAACATCGCCACCGTCGTACAACGAAAGCGATCAGCCATCGCATGGCGGCCAGGGTGAGCGCGCCGACTCGAACAGCTTTCCCCGGGAGTACGGTGGGTTGCTACCAGCACGCGAGGATCCGACTAGCCCCACGACAAACGCCGAGTCATCTGAGCAAGCCGTCACCGAGAAGGAGAAGGAAATACCCAGCGGGCCCAGCAACTTGCAACGGCAGCCGACTGGTAACAGTATTCTGTCCGCCGCACAGCCTTCTTCCACGTCAGAGGTCTTCCATGACGCCTACAGCCGGCCCTTGAGCAGCGCTACGGACCTGACCTCATCGGCCACAGCATCAACATCAGGACAGCAGACGAGTGCGCCAGGCAAGAATGCATTCGATGAATTCGACGACTTCGATGACCTCGCCGAAGCCAAGGAAGCGGACAAGACCGACTTTGACTTTGGCCACGGTGTAGAGGATGGATTCAACCCCGCGTTCGACTCACCGGCCGCTTCAACCATCGCGCCTTCGCACAGAGCTATGGACAGTAGTCAAAGCAGTAACGGCTTCATGAACTTCCAGCCGAGTACTACTACCTCGGCATTCGGCGGCGCAGCTTCCAGCTCGGTAGCGCAAACTCCACAAAGTGCGCAGCATGATTGGGATGCGATCTTCTCGGGGCTGGACAATGGAAAGGGCGTTGATACTTCGCTCGGCAACAGCAGCTCGGACCCGTGGGGCGCACCTGCAACGACTGCGACAACGACGGCAACTAGCGCTGCTGACAGGACGCCGACGGCTTCGAGTCCGGTCACGACCAAGGCGGCGCCTGCACCTGCGGCTGCGGCACAATCGGTGGGAAGGGCGGTGACGCCAGGCACAGAGCATGACGACCCGATCTTGAAGAGGTTGACGGGGATGGGTTACCCCAGGCAGGATGCATTGAACGCGTTGGAGATGTTTGATTATGATATCAATAAGGTGAGTTTGAGTGCACAAGGAATGTTATAAGTGTGATTGCTAACGAATGAGTGTAGGCTGTCGACCATCTGACTGAGGGGACATTTGGTTGAGCGGAGAATCTGCGTGGAGTAGTAGATGAAGGATTAATGAAGCGGGCGGATCATGATGCATTGCTAAGAGGGGCAGGTTTGTAGATACCTGTTGTGTAGATAGGAGTTGAGTACGTGGTAATGTGTCATATTGCAGCAGGTATCGATGCATCTTCATTGACCGCAGTACATAATTGTAACTAGGTGACAGCGACAGAGGCGGTTTGTGCTATGTTTGATCATGATACCCACAAGGTGAGTATGAGTGCACTAAAGATGTAGGAGGTGTAACGACTAAAGAATTAGTGTAGGCTGCGAGAAGGACCTCTAGCGAGTGTGCTCTGCCCATGCCTCGCTGCAGCCATGCATAAATAAGGAATGATTACTGCATAGCTAGCAGAGAGGGCTTATGTTGCTCATGATAGCTGCTACCAGGTCGCGTACGAAGGCAAATTCGCAGGGAGCAGGGCGCAGTGGCATCGCTATAAATAGATCCTCTGGCCCTTGAACAAAGTAAAGCGTTTGAAGTGGAAACCTCATTCCAAGTCTCAGGTACCTTGAACAAACCAACAAGTTGCCTTGATCATCTACTTCGCGCGCCCAGCTTGATACGTGAGGTTTGTACCTACTGGGGACACACGTGCAGCATTAAGTGACGTCCGGTCGGCGGTATCGGACTTTAGCAAAAGGTTGGAGTTCACGCATCCCTTCGTGTTTGCAACCCAACATCATCACATGCAGGCAAGACCCTGCGCTCGAACACGCTTCGAGCCGCTTGTCGACCTCCATCAGCATTCCTTCACGCCAACGTACAGCTGTCAGCCGCTTACTTGCATACGTCTATGCATACGAAGGGAGGGGTAGATGGTAAGACATCATGTCGTTGGAGGATCTTCGTTTCTTGGCTGCGACTTAGCGGACGAAACAAAAAGTCAGAGGTCCATCTTGTCCGTTTCGTCATGCAACACACAAAGGAACTTTAAGAGTGTCATTCAATATGAGAAGTAGGTGGTCTGGTGTTTGTTTTATTTCTGTCGAAATCCTTCATCGTCCCTCCGAACGTGCTGGCATTCAAACATGTTCATGAGAACCGCCTTCGTGGCCGCAGCCATTCTGACGACCTGTACGTTGGCTCATAAACGAGACGATGCCGACGCGCTGTCACACTCCTGGGTAACAGACCAATCACCTTCAAACTCCTCTCCCGCAAACTCCAGCATTGTGGCTCTCGACTACGCTACATATAGCGGGCAGTCATATTCCAACGGCATCAGCGCATGGCTAGGCATCCGGTATGCCGCACCTCCTGTCGGACCTCTTCGCTTTGCTGCGCCTGTAGACCCCCCGAAATACTCAGGCATTCAAGATGCAACTAAGCATGGACTCATATGCTTACCAACCCCTGGCTCGTCAACGAATTTCACTGCACAATCAGAAGATTGTTTGACCTTGGACGTCTATGCACCGACAGATGCTGTGGCGCATGGCAGGAGATTGCCAGTCTACTTCTTCATCCAAGGTAGGTCCTTTGAAAGCTGGAAATTCTGTGCCCGGTCCACTTTCTGACCTTATCCTCAAAGGTGGCGGGTTTAGCACCCTCAGCAACGCCAATTACAATGGCAGCGGACTCATCCAAGCAAGCGATAACGAGATTGTGGTTGTGAACTTCAATTACCGGGTTGGACCCTACGGCTTCCTAGCAAGTCAAGAAGTACTGGAAGGCGGCAGCATCAACAACGGCCTCAAAGATCAACGAAAAGCGCTTGAATGGGTGCACAAGTACATCCACCATTTTGGGGGCGACCCAGGCCACGTAACAGTCGGTGGCGACAGTGCTGGAGCTCAATCTGTCAATCTGCAGGTGACGGCATATGGCGGCCGCAATGACAACTTGTTTCATGCTACAGCCGCAGAATCCCAGTCGTTTCCAGGACTGCGATCAGTGGCAGAGAGCCAATACAACTACGACAATCTCGTCATCCGTACTGGCTGTTCCAACGCCGATGACACATTGGCCTGTCTACGAAGTCTCAACGCCTCCGACCTCCAGACCCAGAACGTCGTGACTCCATTTCCGAACGCCATGTACAGCCCGCTATACCCATACGGTCCGACATTAGACAACGACTTCATCCAGGACTATACCTATGTCGCATACGCCACTGGCCGATTCCACCGTGTTCCCGCGATCGGAGGCGACGACACCAACGAAGGCACCATCTTCGTGCCGAAAAACACCAGCACCATTGGCCAGGCCAACACATTCGTTCGAAACCAATGGCCGCTCATGACGCCCGCACAATTCAAAACCTGGAATAAATACTACACGCCTCAAGCCTACCCTAACTTTGGCTCCAACTCGAGTCTAGCGACTCAAGGAGCATACTTCCAGGCTCTAGCAGTAGGCTACGGTGAGCAACGCTACATCTGCCCTGGTATCAACATCTCAGCTCAGCAAGCCAAGTATGGCATCCCGAATTGGAACTATCGCTGGAACGTCATCGACCCAGCGTCGCAAGCTGATGGAAATGGCGTCTCGCATACAATCGAGGTGAACGCGATCTGGGGACCGAACAACACTAATGGTGGTGCACCGAGCAGTTACTATGCTGGTCAAGTCAATGGAGCAATTGTGCCTGTGGTGCAGGCTTATTGGACGAGTTTTATCAGGACTTATAATCCCAACACGTATCGCTTGAATGGTACACCAGAATGGGAAGAATGGGGCAGGGGAGCTGCTGGGTTTCAGCGATTGATGTTCCAGACCAATGCGACAGCTATGGAAGCCGTGCCTCGGGCGCAGCAGGAGAGGTGTGCATGGTTTGCTAGTATTGGAGTGGGACTGCAGCAATAGTCCAGAGCTTGCGTTTGCAAAGTGTATGTCATACTATCCACGACAGCCCCCACTAGAGTAGCACGTCCAGCACCCTTTGCAGCACATCCTCCTTCAACCTTCCCATTTCTCCATAAGCCATCCTGGTAGAGAACTCCAACGCTTGATACTTGGCTTTCCAGTCCACGGGCCCGGCACCATCGCCAGGCTCATCGTCGTTCTCGGTACCCAGAAAGCCGGCGCCGGGTTCGCCCACCTCCCTCATGATCCTGGTGAAGTGGTCGTCCGACACACCGCTCAGCCGCAATTCTTTCGCTTCGGCCATGAACTTGCGAAGCATCATATCATGCGGGTCCTCGGTGACCATATCCTTCCTCTTAGAAAGGTTGAGGCCATTAAGCGTGAAAGATCCGGTACAGCCTGCCATCGAAACAGTCCAACTGAGATCGAAGATTTCCCTGACGTCGTCCCCTTCCACATCATCAGTAGCAGAAATTATTTCCTCGTAACCCTCGGCATCTGTGCAAAAGCGCGTCACGCTGATCTTCTTCGGCGATCCCGTAGCCGGACCTAGTGGCACGTTCAGCTGTTCACCCAGGCCTAGCCAGGAGGCGGCGGTCAGACGAGCGATGTCGTCTTTCGGGAGGTCTGTGTCCTCTCGAGGTATTCCTAGACGATGTAATATGGCGTCTGCGAGTCGTTTCGCTTCCTCACTGCTAAGGCGATTACGACGACCAGTGAGTTCTGCGCGCAGAAGATCGGACGTCAGAATACGTTTGAGGGCTTCAAAAGCAAAGCCAGGGATTTCGCGATCGTCAGGCTGCATCTCTTCCATGACTCCCTGACGTGATGGTTGAGCAAGATTGCGGCCGTCACTGTCGCTCGCCTCACCGTTGACTAGCACACGCGGAGCCGGCGGTGTCGGCATTCTGACTACTGGATTGCCTTGATGTTGCGGCACTTGCAATGATAGTTTTCCAGGTCGGCCTTCGCTCTGTCGTCTGGTGATGGGTGGAGGCATCGACATCGTAGATCTAACATCCATCATATGTGCTGTCTCTGGCGGCATAGTCCTTGCTGACGCCCGATCGTTGGCTGGATCGGCCGGAAATGTGTTGTATGGTCCGTCCTGCACATTGCGATTTGCAGGCGGCCGGCCTTTCAATTTGCCTCCTGGCGCGATGCTAGAGGGCCATGCACTAGAGAGAGCAGGGTAGTGCCTACGTCTACGCCGAGTTGCAGTGTTACCGTCGCTGGCATCGAAGGCTGCGTCTATGTGTGCAGACATTGACGTTGGTTGTGCAGTCATCGGATGAGGTGTGCTTATGGTTTGCGAGCCGTCTTGAAGATTCCATCGCAGATGTGAAGGCGCGGCTGTATCCACCGCAGTCTGTGGCGCGCCCTGTTCATCATCCCATGGGCCATGGGCCATCTCCCAAGGATCGCCTTTGTGCTCGCCGTGGTGAGCACTGGCTGGGTAAGCGGACATTGGCTCTCCAAATCTTCCACTAAGACGCTGACGCTTCTTCCGGAAACTTGGATAGCTATAGCTATGGGGATCTTTGTCAGGATCTGAGTTTCGCCTTCGACCGCGTCTTGGCTTGAACGACGGATCCAGTGCCCTCAGTGCCAAGTCTTCCTCCAGGGGCACGCCGTCCCTTCCGCCATCGGGGTATGGATCATCTGCAGGTGGTAGATTCAAGTAATAAGGATGCTGCCTACCAAAGAGAAAGTCGAAGAAAGCGTCTAAATGCATGGCTCTCATCCATCTCTTGAGCCGGACGCTGTACTGCTGCACCTTCTGCGCACTTTGACCTTTGCTCACATCTGGTGGCTCGACGCCAAGATCTAGAGCCAGTTGGGCCCAGGTCTTGATCTCCTTAGCTTCATATTTCTGCAAAAGCTCCCAAAGACGAGAAGTCTCGAATTCCCGGTCTTCGCTCTTAGGTGGGGCTTTGAAGCTGGTACGCAGCAACTCAGTATCAACATTTGCGTCGAACTGAGGATTGCAATACAGGATGAACTGCACATAAGCGTCCTCGATGGTAGCGTCTGTGACTTCTCTCGAGGGCAGAGTTCTGCTATACTGCTGGCCGGGCGTGGTCCCATGCATCAGAGGAGACACGCTGCTGGGAGGCTGCATCAAACCCTGCTGCTGACCAGCCGAGCCTCGTTGATCAGGCGATGCCTGCCTTGCGGCTCCTTTTCCAGATGCTCGAAGCTGCTGAGGACTGCTTTGTAAGCTTGCGTCGACTGCGAACAATGGCGACGGAAAAGCTGTCTGCGAGAATGACGACGAAGGTGTCGTAGCTGAGAGATAGTGCTGATTCTGGCCAGCGCCTGCGCTGCCCTCTTGTCGATACATCGTGACTCGGAGGGTGTTTGCTGGGGTGCCAGCACGCGAAGCGACACTTTGACGCGTCTCACACCATCAGATAATCATCGTTGCCCGTACTCAGACGTCAAGTATATCCTGCGGCGGCGACTCGAATATATCTCTCGGCATGGAGCCAGGGCTTTTAGCCTCCAATTCGAGCCAGACGGGCCATTAGTGAGAGGACGAAGTCGACCTAATTTGCGAGTAATTCGTGGGCAGTCACGCGACATCTGCAAAACGCGTGGGACATGCAAGATACCACGACATTTGCGTGTCATTCTCCATGTGGCCCCCGACAAGCGGCGAGGACAGGATTGCAGCTCGACTGCATGTGCCTCGGCTTTCATCAATTCATGGGACGTCAAGATGCGCCATGTGAAGTCGACGACCGCGGTATGTTGACTTTACACACCATCTCTCCTTCTCATATTCAACTGCTTGACTGTGTCATCATCATTTCTGTAGCACCAATATTCACGTCGAATTCGTTGCAGCCATGTCTAACCGCGTCAACGCACCAACTCCCACGAACCCCCTCCCTTCTCCCGCCCAACCCGCTGCTCAGGCACAGAACACTGCTACAGGCTCCCCAGCAGCACAGCAGATCGCTGCTCAGCAAAGCGACAATGTAGCTCACGCATTGGCTGGTGCCGGCGGCGGGCTGCTGTCAATGGCCCTTACATACCCATTGATCACGTTGTCCACCCGGGCCCAGGTCGAGAAGAAGAAGGCGCATACAGGCACCCTTGATGCTGCCAAGCGCATCATGGAACGGGAGGGTATTGTCGGTCTCTACGCTGGACTCGACAGTGCCCTCTTCGGCATTACCGTCACCAACTTTGTGTACTACTACTGTACGTCCAACTCAGCGTATTGCAACCCGCTATGTCCCTAATATGTTCTCAGGGTACGAATTTTCCCGCGCTTTCTTCCAGCGCACAACCAACAAGACCAACCTCAACACCCTTGAGTCAATGGCTGCTGGCGCTCTCGCCGGGAGTGCAACAGTCCTCATCACGAACCCGATCTGGGTCGTTAATACCCGTATGACCGCTCGGCAATCCGAGTCCAACGACCCAGCCTTTGCGACTGGCTCCACGGAAGCCACCAAGAAGCAGCGTGCACCGAGCACGCTCTCCACCCTCATGAAGATTGTGAGGGAGGAAGGTGTTGGCCGCCTGTTTGCAGGTGTGCTCCCAGCTCTCGTGCTGGTGATCAACCCGATCTTGCAGTACACCATTTTCGAGCAGTTGAAGCAGGCTTTGGAGAAGCGAAGGAAGGTGACCGCGACTGACAGCTTCATGATCGGAGCTATTGGCAAGCTGGCCGCGACCAGCATTACGTACCCTTACATTACTGTCAAGTCGAGGGCCCACGTCGCTAGCACGTCGGCTGGTAACAAGGAAGGCATGACTGCCACTATCAGGAGGATCCTGAATGAGGAGGGTGTTGGTGGCCTTTACGGAGGTAGGTTCTCGTGCATGAAACAATGGCTCGGTATTTGGCTGACATGTCCGTTCAGGTATTGGCCCGAAGGTCACGCAGTCCGTTCTAACTGCCGCATTCTTGTTCGCCTTCAAGGATGTGCTTTATGAGGCCACCATCAAGGCAAGGAAGGCGGTAGCTAAGAAGGCTTAAGCAAGTGAGGTGGTAAGGCCGCGGCTTGGCAGTGAATGGATGAGGCAGCTTGCTTGGTTCTCTGGAGCCGCCATGATTGTGGGATGGGTGGAGAATGAATGAATGATACCCGAAGGCCAGATCCATGCACACGGGAGCTGATCTGGCGGCTGGTGGGCGGCTTTGCTGTGGAGATGTGTTGATATGTACGTAGTATGATGATTTAACGTGAACTTTCGAAGCAAGGGTTTGAGAACCAATCTCGAGACAACCTGCGGCTCGGCAGCTTTTGTGCTCGAAACTCAGGAGCATACAAAGTCAAAGAACATAGAACGTACATTTGGGTGCTAATGATGTGAATCGAGTGTCGAATGACTGATAAGCTCAGGTTATTCGTCATAAGCACACATTCTTCGTGCCAGGCCCACAAGGGACGATTAGGGTCGATGTAGGAAGGCATCGCCTGCAGCAGTCCAACCACATACCCTGAGCTCGCCCATCAGAAAGATTTTCAAAGCGGCGAGGCTGAGATTGGCGTGCGATTCCAGCGATGTGCACATGTTCGCCAAAATGCAGAACTTCTACAGCATTCAGAGCAGCATGTGCAAGCAAAAAAGCCGTACTGAGCATCACATGCCATCCAGAATCCCCTATGCCATTGCAGATTCTGCTTGCATGTGGCACTACGTGAGCATTAGCCGACGAGAGCGACGTCCATTATCTCATCGACGGAAGCAGGCTCACGCGGCAGACAGCTGGCGAAGTACAGCATTGCAAGCTCACCTTCGATCTTCTCAAACGCCCTGACCCGGTTGAAGGTGCTGTCAGTTTGCTATGGCAATACTCGTGGTGTTATTGCGCGGCCGAGAAAACCGTTGAGGTCGCGCAGGTGACGTTTAAGGCGAAGGCATGCTTCCCACGACAACATGGCTGGTGCTTTGCGCTCGAACCACACCCATTGCGGGCAACTGATTTCCTCGTGAGCGATTCGAATCTTCGTTCTTGTCACCAAATTCTGCTGTGTCGACAACAATGAGGACCCGGCCTTTATAGCGCAGTATGAGGTCTCCAGCGGCGGCACTGTTACTTTTGGAATCGGATTTGTTCGCCGGTCTTCGCGTTTGCCCTTGCGAGAAGCGATCTCGCGTCGCTGATGCTCTACACAGTCTAGCTCGTTCGGTGGGAAGGTGTAGATTTCCCAGAGTGGCGAAGCTCGCTGTGATTCTGAAAGATCGTTACCCAGATAGGTCACCAAATCATGTAGAGCAGTTCGTGTAGCATTCGATCCATCACTGAAGCGCGCTCCGGCAGGCTCATCCAAGTCGACCGGCACTGTCAAGTAGACTTGGAAGGTGAAGACTGGGTGTGCGTGGAAGTCGATCGGGATAGAATCGTCGTCCCCAGGAACCGAACACGAGTCGCAGGTCGGCCCGCATGGTCGTTGAGAGTCTCTGTGCGGTACACACGTTCCATCCTGGACGGTCAAAGGAGATTTTCAGGTTCTCGATTTAGAGTGAGGCCCTCGTCGTTTTGGAAAGTGTAGCCAGCAAACGCACTCGACTTTACGTTTTGGTCTTGTAAGAAAAGTGGGGCCAGCGCATGCTTACCTCAATGGCGCTGGTCCAGAAGGAATGCTGTCAAATGCTTGGGCAGATGGTTCTTGCAGAAACCGTCGTGGAACAGCTTTGCCTTTGGCCAAGCTCATGTTACATTTTGATAGCTTGGAGACCTGTCGATCGTGTGCTTGCCATGTAGCGCCAGCAGGAAACATTGTAGCCCACATAGATTTCAAGCCCTTCAGCAAAACCTCACCACATTCTGACAGACTCAGCATGGCAGGCCGCTTGTAAGCTATTCGCGAGATAGTAGCGACACTAGTCCTAGCGACACTGGTCAACACCTGGTGCGAACAGTAGTCAGTCTCCAAAGTAAGTGATACATGCTCCAAACTAGCGGTTTGAGCCTTTTATCCCCTCACAGCTTGCAAATGTCGCCCTACCCGGCCCATGTTGATTAGTGTAGACTTATCAGGGCTTGAACTGAGAAGTCTCGCAAACAGACGCAAATTTGTTAGCCATCTCTAGCAATGGCTGAGGACCACTTGGCGCCGTTCCTGGCGCGAAACTGGACCGAATGAGTATAGCATGACCGGGTTACTTGTCGCCGTCTCGACTCGCGCTTTCTATAGACCACTTATTCGTAGTCGAGCTGTGTCGGGCACGAATAATCTGAGTGACTTTGGCCGTATCTAAGGCAACAGGACAGTCCGGGCAGGTTCGTAGCATGTCCGAGCACAGCATGACAGGTGACAAACCTATCAGCTCGAAGAAGTCTGTTCTTGTAGACTACGGCCAATGCTGAGGGAGGCTAGTCATCAATCGTCTGCATATGGTACAGCGTGGCATGTGATCCTTCGTAGTCTTTGACCGCCGGACGGATCTCCACACGGATGTCACACGATCATTGCTGTCAAAAACGGCCCAGCAGATGATAGCGGCACGCAGAGTACAAGCCAATCGCGCATGCAGCACGCATGCTGTCTTGGCATCGCAGCTAAAGACTAGGTGGCGGTACATTTGCAAACCACTATTGCTTGTGGCAACAATTGCAGCAGCTGCTGCTGCACCGAATTTGCAGGACGATCTTCGCTGCGAGATCGGGGCATCCAAATTCCAGATGTCGTCTGTCTGTGCGGCTACGCCTCCACCGCATCAAGATCATACCACGATCCGGAGCGTGCTCTCGATGTCGCTATGGTAACAAGCCTGTGCCTACCAAATTTCTTGTGGTGGTCTCGCCTGACTCTTGCTGATATGCGTCATTGTTGCTGGAGGCGTCTCCGTGTTGTTGATCGAGCGCCAGAACAAGCAAATTTCCCGGTAAAGCACAAGGCTACATTTGGCCTTGACACATTAGGAGCATGGGTGGATGCTGTGCGCAGCGCCCGTGAGCCTATGATGAACCGCCGTCTTTGTGACATTTTCGCTTCCAAATATGGAGCTCCAGAGGCGAAGGAAGAGCGCATGGCAAGGCTATGCTTGCGACTGATCAAATGAGGAGGTATTACATGCACTTGGGGAGCCGCGCCCCTATCAACGGCCGGTCCAATGTTGAACAGAGTAGCTGAGGTGAGAAAGTGACACGCGACTCGATCGCCCCCACGAGGATCGAGGTCGCCGGGGGCTGTGCGCTATAACGCCATATTGACGCGCTAAACACGAGCCGACATGGATGGACCATGTTACGATCAAACACAACGTCTTCCTTCGCGCGTACAAAATTACGACTGCTCCAACCACACCACATCGTCCATACGATGACGATACCGGTTAGCAAATGCTTCCGGGACGTTGAGAATAGCTAAGTCAAGGTTCAGTAGCCCTGCATTTGTCCTTTTGTTTGTGGTCCATCATGGACGCGTCTGTTTACTCGTCTTCCATGGCCTCTGTTTGCGGAAGAGGCACAACACGCCTTGTGCTTCAAAGATTACTTTGCGGAACGCCAATGGCGGATGGGCATCACCCGTTCGAGGCCAGCCAGTTTGTGGAACGTGAGACAGAACAATAATCCATGACCCAACACGACCCCAAACCTGCAACATTTTCTTTCCTTGTCACATCGCGCTCGACTTTCGCGTCAGCTGCGGCGTTCGTCGCGCTGATTTCATCCATCAATCATTCTGGGCTTCGACGACGATCACGGGACACATTGAGTGCTTTTGACTAGCACGGACGATCAGACAAAGCGAAATCCGACACAGCGACTTCATAACTGCAGGATGTATGCCCACTGACAGCAGCGAAACTCACATTGGAACGTCAGGCCTTTGTAAAATCAAGCCGCGAACGAGCCGGGATCTCAGAGGGTGCTTGTGGCAATTTGGTCAACATGTTCGCCCAACGCTCAAGTCGCTCGGTCGCTTTTTGGATGATTGCTGGACTCGCTTTCGCCTCGCAGGTTGTCTTGGCTGCCATCGTCATAGAGCTGACGACTGCGGATATCTGGACTTCTGAAGAGTATCCCGCGGCTCTGGCAGCATCGGTCTTTGACATTTTGGCCCTCATCTCCCTACTGGCTGCTGTGGGAATGAGGCGATCATCGTCTCAGAATGGGCGCACAGCCGTGTGTGCGCTTTCCGTTGTAGTCGTCTTCACGGCCGTTATATTGTCGATCATCATCCTCAGCTGGATACTGCAATATACGACGCAACAGGAGCCTCTCCACTTGGCTATTGCTGGTCTGGTGTTCTGCATCACTGCTACTGTAACACAGACATTCTTCCACGGCTACCTTCTCTGGCCGCAACCGAAGCATACTGTCGTGGACAGCACTCCGGCGATACCTGTGCAGCGACCATCTCCAGTGCGCTCTATGAAGCGCTCCATATCGATTCATCTAGGAACCCTGACACCAACGCCACAGAAGCATTTCCGGGCCGAACCACACTCGCCGACCGATTCTGGCTATGGGAGCAGTCCTAGGTCCTCGCTCGGGCAGACACTCCATGCTGCTGTGCGACCAATGACATCCAGGACCCGCCTGATGCGCCATCCCAACGTATCGTCGGAAACACCCAGCGTCCTCTCATCGACGCGGCCAACCTCAGCTGATGGTCCTCGTCAGGACGGTTTCGAAAGCTGGGACACTTCTGGCGTGGTGGAGATATATCATACTAGCCCGCCGATGCACGTGGGCTCAACCAGATTGGAAACGATCCCCGGCAGTCGACCAGTGTCTCCTGCCAAAGCTTTGGATGGCCCGTTTGGGGAGAGCTCGGAATCAATCGCGCGATCGCATTCGATCCGGGTACCCGAGGACCTCCCTTTCCCAGAGTCACCACTCATGTCGCCAGTCTCGCCAGTCACCGAGACGAGTTCCGTGAGAGCCTACCCCAGCAGTCGGCGGCCAAGCACGGGCCAGTCCCACATTCACCCACTGTTCAGGACCGAGAGCCCAATTCCGCCACCGATTGCTTCACCCGGCACAGTCATCTTTGCATCATATCAGGCAGGTCAGGTCGTCAACCCAGAGGCTCTGATTCCACGAGCACTCCACTCTGCTCAAGGCAGTCGACCAGGAAGTACGACTCCTACCGGCGACAGGACTGGCAGTATCAAGAGCATGCCGGTGCGTACAACCTCGCCAGAGCCTTCAGTGACTTCGCCCTTGCAAGAAAGCAGTCTACCCGTTGGCGGCTGAGGCAGACGATAGACCGACAAGCAATGGAAGTTTTGTCGGACATTTTGAACTCATTTGTCAGCAAAGGGTAGTCAGTTGACTGCTGGCTTCATCATCCACAGGAAGCCGTCTTGATGCCCAACCAAGACAAAGCCTAGGATGTATCATTAGCGGTCTGACCAAACTGGGAGCGATCTCAGGATACGCATCGCTCGCGTACTCTTCGTGGGTAACAGACGACTCGCGAGGAGCACAATGAGGCACCACTGCTGATTGGCTCCGCATAGAATGATGTCGGAGAAGAGAACCTACAAGATACATACCAGGATCGAAGAACATGCAAATTTTGCATCTCCACGAAGACGACCATTTTAATGTATGCCTGCGCAGGTCATGCGTTCCAATATAGGCGCGCACAGCATGGCGCAATACATTCAATGCGCGATGCCTTTATTGCGGCTTCAGGGCGAGATGAGACCATACGTGCCTCACTCAAGACAACAAATACAAGCACCAGTAAAGTTTTCGGAAACAGTGTCGGCTCACAGCAAACGAGGAGGCCAGATAGTTGGTTGCACAGAGAGGCTTGGAAAACAAGCAACAAGTTGAATTCTAGCCCAGAGAGACCTCAGACGCAGCGGCAACAGATGCCTGCGCTGTTGGAGTGGGCAAACATAGAAATTTTGTTTCACCAGGCACCAAGAATGCAGAGATCACAGCAGGACCCATGTCACGATCGAAACACATGCAAAAAGATTGACAGAATGAGAAGCACTGTAACATGCTGGAACGACCAGCTTTGCTTTCGCACTCCCGCACGTAGGAGCCTAGCCCTGCCGTTTCTCGGCATGCCGTCGTCCCGTGATAACGACCACAAGCTTCAGTAACGATGATTACCTACTACTTCTTCCTTACCTGCTCCAGCAGCTGCTCCGGTCTCATAACACCAATATGCTGAAACGTCTTCCTCCACCTCTCAGCATCACCCTCACCACCGCCCTTAGGCTCATGGCACACCACAAACCGCCTAAACTTCTCCACATTCATCAGACACCAGCCCGCAAACCACTCGACCATCCAGCTCGTGGCCTTCGCAGGGTCGCTCTCCCACATCCCAACGAAGCTCGGGAGCTCGTCGGCAGGAGCCGAGACCAGAGTCGACGATGGCAGTGGGTTTGGCGGGTCGTATGGGTCTTCGTCTTCAGGCGGGCACAGATCGCAGATAGCTTGGTACAAGTGCATGTATTCTGGAGTCGGTTGCCTGCCTCTGTCTGCTGTATTTTCAAGAGCCAGCTTGTACATCCAGTCTTTGATACCAGGCCGTGTCGCAATCTTTGCATTTCTGCCTTTGCCTCCTCTCTTCAGCACATCGTATATGATCGCGAGCGCTTTCTGTGGATGGTAGACAAATACATCGTCGGTGATATATGTGATGCGGCCGTCCGGAAATATCCTTTCTAGACCTTGACCGTGGATTCGCCCTTCATCTTCGCCTTCATCCACAGCACGTGTGTCTCGAGTGTCTAAGCGAAAGACGTGCACATGCCCACCGGCACTCTGTAGGAAATCGTTCAACCCAGGCACTCGCCAAAGCGGAACCTCACAGTGGACCAGAATCAAGCTGACCTTGTTGTGTTTCTTTCGAAAGTAATCCCAAGCGCCGGGCACGTTGGAGGTATAGACCTTACATTCAAGGTCCTGAAAGCGTTTTTGCAGGTTCTGAAGCTCAATGTGTCGATCCGCAGGCCATAAGATGAAGACGCTTTGACCTTTTGGATTCTCGTGTACGCCTTCGAAAAGATAGTCCATGTCCAGGCCTTGATCTACGGTATCTGAGGCAGGCGCAGCGTTCAAGCCAGCTACGTCAGAGACGTCAAGCAGCCTGCCAGGTTGCAAGTCTACTGGTGGAAAGGCTCTGAAGCGAAGCAAAGCATTCTGTGAAATCGGCATATCTGATCGCTCCAGGTACCGCCATTCCTCCGCATTGCTTGGGTAAAGTAGCAGGACATACCTGTCCTGGACATACAGCAAGCCAGAGACGTGCAGCTTGCAGGCCTCAGCGAGTCGCTCCATGGCAGAGGAAGAACCTACAGGCTCAATACTTCCAGCCGGCCAAGCAGCGCCGAGTTCAATCGATTTGATACAGTATTCGCGGAAACTATTTGCCATGATCATGCGGTCAGGTATCACGTAGACGCCTCCGTCGACTGGGTAGAAAAGTGCCTGAAAATGTCTGAAGCCGGAGATGTGGAATGTGGCATCGATGCTGTTCTCTGCGCCGGACTGTGCAGCCGGCAAGCGTATGTGCACAGGTATCGCGCCTGTCTCCAGACTTGGGAGATGCCGGGACGTAGCACCGTCTGATTGCGTGAGTGGACTGCGGATCGGAGTGCCCGTGGTGGTGGCACTCTTGACAGATTCGACATTCGGCGACTCAGAATCGCCTACAGACGTGCGCATCTGCATTTGCTGTAGTGGCAGCGAGACGCCACCTGGTGACTGTCCACCGCCACCGAGAGAAGTGTGTCGGTTGTCGTAATGAGCGAATCTGCACTCTTCGTCGGAGAATCTGCAAATGCCTTTTTGCCAAAACAAGCACGTTTTGACGGGCGCTTGACTCTGCTGATGACGGTCGTTTCTCGCTTTTCTGTCTCTCATCTCAGCTTTCTCCTTTTCTGACAACGAGTTCCACATTTGAGAGTAGACCCCAGTGTCGACGTGTGCAAACGAGCAGGCGCCACCACGTTTACATTGCCCGTCTCTCTGCCAGAAGAAGCAAGTAGTGTTCTCCTGCGCAGGCCAGTGGCCTTGTATCGAGTCTTGCACCTGCACTTGCTGTGGCTGAAACTGCGGAATCTCTGCTGCTGGGTCAACAGGGTGATGAGCAAAGTTACATGTCTCTTCCGTGTAATCGCAATTACCGTTCATCCAATACCAGCACACCTCAGTCTTCCTGCGCCTAGCGTCTGCCGGTGGAGGGCGCGCAACAGGTGGAGAACTGCTTCTCCGTCGCGGCCCTGCGGGCGGCGAACGTCGACTGTAAGCGCTATTTATCTCCCGAGGTCCCGTCGGTATGGCCTTCGACGCAATGCTCGAGGGCTTATTCTGATCTTGCATTTTGTCACCCTTGTTCATATCCACAAATGTGAGCTGATTGATATCTGGAAGAGGTTCCACTCGGCCATAGTTGTTCATCCTGCCCATTTGTCCAAGGCTTTTGAAGTGGGCACCTTGCGGATCCTTTGACTTTTCACGAAGAACCTGTTGCCTATAGGGTGCTTTGGGAGCGAATGGGTTCGCTCCAAGCACATTCTGCTTCTTCGATTTCTTGGCTGTCGGCTTGTCGGTGTTGACTGTCGGCTTGCGACTCCTGACAAGCCCTGGTCCACTTTTTCTCTGCGCAACAGGCTGCGCAATCGGTTCTGCCTGCTCTACAACATTACTCTTCGAGGCAATGGTGGCAGGAAGTCTAGATGTCTTGAATCCTTCCGCTGCAGCTGGTGACCGGTGTTCATCCGCCAGGTTCGGCTGCGATTCTGCTTCGAAAAGGGAAGAATGATCGGAGTCATGGTTGTCAATCTCGTCATCGGAGTCTCCAAGAATCTTACGTCTGGAACCATTTAATCTTTGAGCTACGCCTTTTCGCGGCTTCACAACTGGTGCCTTCACTCGCCTCTTCTTTGGCGACGTACCGCCCATGATAACATCATCATCGCCGCTGTCCAAATCTTTAGGCTCACCACGACGGGTTTTCAGATTCGGTCGGGGCAAAGCGCCGGCATTGTCTTCGTCGGAGGCAGACCTCGAGACTGGGAGGCCTTGACGCATCTTACGCTTCCGCAGCTTAATCTTCCGTCTTCGTGCGCGCTCGTCTCGCTCCGCACGCCACTGATTCTTCTTCGCTTCCCAGGCATCGACATCGAAAGGTTGCGCTTTGCCTTGTGCGATCAGTTTCTTCGCCTCGTTCCACTGCTTCAACAGGACCTCGCTCGCCACATTTTCCTCAGGTTCCCAAGTCATGCGATAATCTGGATAACCTTGCCAGTTGACCAGATAGTATCGCAGGCCATCTTCTAAGACTTTCTCAGCTAAGAGTTCCTCGACATTGTAATCTCCTTCCTCGTCACTCGATTCTTGTGTTTCGGTGGCAACGCTATCATAGTCAGAGTCTTCCTCAAACAGCTTTTTGTTGTGCGCCATTGTCGATCAAATTAGTCTCGGCCTGAGCAATGAGTTCGACCGCAATTTAAAAACTTCACTGTCAGCATGGGCGCGCTGCGCTGCGAAGCAGAAGGAGCTCAATTCCGAATCTGCTAGTGGTGAGACTATCGCACATGTGTGACTGTGCTATACGTATTGTCTTATGTCGTCAAAGCATCGCGCGTCGAAAGACAAGCATGAAGCGTGAAGGGACGTTGTATGTGAGTTGTTTTGTTTTGATGTATGATTAAAGTAGGAAGGAACGAGGTCGAACTCCTTGTGGGGCATAAGTTAGCTCGCTTCCGTCACGTGCTCCAACAAAAAGCTCGCTGGGGTAAGAATCAAGCATTGTAACTTGAAACTGGTTATGTGATTACGTCCGCTATCTGAAAAGTGGTATCTTCCCAAAATGACCGGTGTCAACGCCTTCGCTTCTCATGCAGAACTCATATAACATATACAACGTTGGTCGATCCTTCATACTCCTTTGAAGACCTGCATTCTCCGCGCTGTGTTGCCGCCAGGTCCTGCTTCGCATGATCTGTGCACTCTATGCCACTCGGGCGGACTGCAACGACGAAGCAGCCGTTCTTCGCGATTGAAGGCAGCTCGCTACCAGCGAGCTTGTCTAGTGTCCCATGCACTCGATTATCTAAAGATGGTGTCCTGGCTGATCAAAGCTGTAGTATTATGGTGTCTTGCTTCAATGCATTTCTATTCGTAGGTGCTTTCGTTTGCAGCAGGCATCGGCCAGTCGTCTTCCGTGATACTACTCCAGAAGATCCAGATCAATACCACAGCGGCCAGCGTGAACAGCGTCTCGAATAAACCGCCATTGATCTTGCCACTCGTCCCATTGCAGATGTGTACGCTAATGACATACTGAAAGATCTGCCCAATTGCAAAACATAGGGCAGCACCGGCGAGATACGCCATTGGCTTGATCTCACCAAGCACTTTGATCACAAGGACGGTTTCCAGGATGAAGTAGACGACCATGAAGATGAGCGGGATGAGCTGGTAAAGCGTATATAACGCATATGCTCGGTTTGGTGCGGTCAACGTCGAGTCCCAATAGCCTGTCCAGCTGAACCCGGTGTCGAGTGCGATGTATCCGGTGCCAATGAATAAAGCTGCAGCTGAGCCGAAGATAAGGAACAGACTCAAGGGAGTGCCATCATCTAGTAGCTGATACCCTACTGCGCCATTCACCATCAGGATCCAAAGAGTTGCTACGATTGCAGCAATGTGTACCGCGGAGAAGGCTCGTCGTGTTGGGCCATTGAGCGGGAAGCCGCCGACCGTGAAGATTTCGCATATCTCAATGATAATGTAGCCGATCAGGAACAGCTGCATCTCTCTCCTGCCTACTGCAGCTCTTTTTCGGTCTGTCCGCCATAACAGGCCTGCCGATAACAGGATCGCAATGCCCGCAAGCAGAATTGAGCCCAAGTTCGCCAGATGTCGCCCTCCGCTCAATGGTATTCCTGTCAAATTGCATCCGTCATACCATGGCGACTGACCACCTCTTGCTGGCGACTCGTTGAACAGGTTACAGACTGGCAGTGTCGCGAATTCGCTGCCAGAATCGCGACAGAAATTATGGAAGTTGCTGGAGAGGCGCGAATGTTAGTATACCGGTACCATGATCGAGTCGCTCTCCAGTTGCTCACCCGTAAGCTGTCGAGGGCATGGCGATCGTCGTGAGGCCCAGTGGGCCAAGCTCAAGCACCGCCTCGCGAAGATCCTCCTCTCAATCGACTCCAAGTTGCAGTGTCACCGCGGTGAGTTGTCGCTGTCGCCGCCGCGTATGCTGTCGATAGCCAACCTGAAAACCCTCTCCTATGCGCAAGCCCACAAAGACTGAGAGCGCAACCGGGTAATCTAAGCTCAACTGTCGCGCACGGTTGTGCTGCCACCTCAATCCAAGCCGGTGGTTGGCGCGGTTGGCTAGCGCGGCTCTGCTGCCCGTAATTAAAGACAATCCGTATAGCACAACAGCCGCCCCGCTATGCTTCTGCAGATAACACGAATGATATGGCTATGGGTGCCTTGCATCAGCGAAGACATGAACGAAGAAATGCGAGATGAGGCTGTGGGATGTAATCATGTATGTAGGCGCGGAGAGGATCGGCGGGCTATGAAACTTGGTCGTGTAGCCCTGCCACTTCCTTGCTCTGCGACCTGCATAAGCTGCATGTTGGTACCTTCCTCGGGAGGCTTAAGCCAAGGAACGGCTTGCCGCCCACTTAGGTGAACTTTCATTGATGAATCCCATTTCCTGGCTCCGGCGTCATCGTCAACAATGGCTAGTATATTAAAAGGCGGCGACGTCAAAGCCGCGACCTACGAGTCGAAGAAGGTGTACGATGTCACGTTGCCAGCAATGAAGGATGAAAAGCTTTTGCGACCGCATCGTCGGGCCAGAGGCGTCTTGTCGGCTGACCCACGGATGTGGCGCGTAATAGCATTGAATGCAGAATCTGAAACAGCTCGCGTGGCGGTGCGCGATGTAGACGGACGGAGAGATGGGCCGTCAAAGATGCATCGTGAGAATGTGAAAGGGGCATGAAGCAGATACATGCAACACACTGCTGTATGCAAGAGAAATAAGACATGGTTCTGGCAGCCATCATGCCAACGTCATCTGCACGTTGGACTGAGATCAGACGTGTAGACTGGGGGAAATGCAAGCGAACAGTCCAACACGAAATGGGTCTGCCATCGAATTCGCAGCATGCTTCCCTCATTGATCCATCTCATAAACAGCCTGCGTGTCAAATTTAAAAGACGCAATTGTGCATCGCACCTGTTCGCACCCACAGTATGTCGAGCCTTGTGGGTAAGTCACTGCGTCCGCACCTCATTGTGAGGTCATCACATCGCTACATCACCACATGTACTAGAGGCGCGTTTGGCCTACAAAGGTCTGGAAAATCTTCTCTACAAAACAATCCAACACAGACCATTTCCAAAACGGCATCAAGCAGTAGACTTCAGGCCCTCACCAGCCAGTTCACTACTTCTTCCATCAACAACAAGGAAAACAACATCGAATACAGCATGGCATCGGACAACGCCGGCTCCCACAACAATGAGCAATTCAAGCTGTCTGAACTGTTCAATGTCAAGGACAAGGTTGCCCTCATTACCGGTATAAGGATCTTGCCCTGCCTGATTGCCACCGACACCAATGCTGACTCCAACACATAGGTGGCGGCTCTGGCATCGGTTTGATGTACACACAAGCCCTCGCCGTCAACGGCGCAAAAGTGTACATCGTCGGCAGGACAGCCGAGAAGCTCGACACCGTAGCAAAGACCTACAGCCAAGGCATCCCAGGCCAGATCATCCCCATCACGGCAGACGTCACATCCAAAGACTCCATCAAGAAACTCTACGAGGAAATCTCCAGCAAAGAGAAGCACCTCGACATCCTCGTCAACAACGCCGGAATCATGAGCGACAAAGTCGTCACCACCGAGGCCAAGTCCGCCGACGAGCTCAAGCAAAACATGTTCGACCACGAGAACAACTCCTTCCAGGACTGGGACGACATCTGGCGCACCAACGTGACCGGCTACTACTTCATGGCCACCGCCTTCGTGCCCCTCCTCGCCAAAGCCAGCCAAAGCCAACAAGGCTGGAGCAGCACCATCATCAACGTCGCCTCCATCTCCGGCCAAGTCCTGACGATGCAGCACCACCCTCAATACAACTCTTCCAAAGCCGGCACGATCCACTTGTCCCGTATGCTGGCGAGCGAGATTGCAAACAACGAGATCAAGATCCGCGTCAACTCGATTTCGCCGGGTGTGTTCCCATCGGAGATGACGGCGGGAAGCTCAGGCGCGAACCAGAAGTCTGAGTTGCCGAAGGATAAGTTTGAGAGTAAGGTGCCGGCGAAGAGGCCGGGGACTGATAGGGATATGGCGAGTGTGCTGTTGTTTGCGGCGACGAATACGTATCTCAACGGGCAGGATATTACGGTTGATGGTGGGTATACGTTGACTGCTGGTCGGTAAAGTAATCGCCGTCATGACGGTCGTGCCCGTGCGGGCGATGGCGCTGGGATGTTGATGTGGTGCTGAAGTCCACTGAGAAATGCATAATGTACTTGTATAAATAGCTTTGGCCGACACAGCGCCTGATTGAAGCAATGTCTCCAATATTGTCAATATACTTGTATTGACTCGCTGATAATCTCGCTCGTGTTGATGATTCTGCCGCCGTGGCAAAGATATGCTTTCTGCCGCGCGACGTACAGTGGCGCTGGATGCAGGTGTTGGGGCACATGTTGGGATGAATGTTGGCCAGACATGCCTTCAGGAGGCGTCTGGGAATGCCAAAGTGTGTACATGTCTTCGGCTGAGAATGCCTCCGGGAAAATGATAAAGTGGACGGGATGTCGTGATGGAAGCAGAAGCTGGAATTTCATCATCTCGCATAGCTGTTGCTCATCGCACAGCACGCTCGTCTACCGATCTCGCCCGTGTTATCTCAGGATCTCAATCTCGACGCGACAAATGCAGAATGCATCAGCACCCGCGCCTCTCCCTTTGGCTCCTCCACTCCAGCTCTCCAAGCCCCCTCGCCCAAGACGAGCTCTAGAAATTCCTCGTCAAACCCTCCACGGCCTGCAGCATCGGCCCATTCAGATGCTGCTCAGCAAGCTCCAAAGCCTTCTTCAACAACTCACGCAGCTGCTTCTCCGCCGGATCATCATTCGCCTTGGCCGCACACATGGTGTCGAATCCCTTGAGGTAATCCTCAAAGATCTTCTTGATCTCCCCCGTCAGCGTCTCCTTCTCCTTCTGCAACGCCTCGATCAGCTGGCTCTCAGCCAGCTCGCAGGCTTCCTTGAAGAGGCCCGGCTGCTTGCACACAGCCTTCTTGAAGTGATTCTTGCGGAAGTTGGGCCAGCCGCCCTTGGGCCTAGCGACCTTTGTTGCGCCCTTGCTGCCTGGGGATGTATTAGCGATGTCGTCCGACAGTCTGCGAAAATCCCACTCACCCTTGAACTTTGCTGTCTCGGCATAGATTGGCAGCATGATTTGGACGAGGTACGAGTTCTCCGTGTCGTGCCCGAGGTTGTCCTGCACCGCCCTACGATTTGTCAGCACAATGACATCTCATCTCTGGATAGCACGACTTACCCGATGATGTTCAGCAGGCGCGAAGACGATTTGCGAACGGCAGTCTTGAGCCGACCCTTCTCCTTGCCAACGTAGTCAATGAACGGTTGCAGCAGCACAAAGTGGGCGCGGTCGTCGTCTGAAATGTTGTTAGCATATTCCTATGCAGCAGCATTGAGCAAGTCTTACCTTCGATCTTCTCAATCATGTCACTGTGCAACTGGTTGACCTCGGAAAGCATGTACTTCTCAAAATTGTTAATGATAATTGTGGCCTTCCGGAAAAGCTGCAGGATTAGGGGAGACTTGATGCCGATGAGATTAGCCGTCATATTGATCTCTGTGGTCTTACCTCTGGCGGCACGGCGGCCGTCTCGATTCATGACTTGCAGATGCTGAGCCGAGTTGAGCACTCTGGCCCAAACATTGCATAGCTTCTCAGCCTTCTCCAGCCAGCCGACTTCTTCCATCTTGATCTGTGAGGTGATCTCACCAATCACTTCGCCCTGGAGTCTCCGGAAACTGTCGTTGATTCTGCATTCGCATTTGTCTAAAGGCATCTTGACATGCTCCTCCAGATCCGCCTTGCACGCCATGACAGTCCTGTTGGTGTAGAGATTGATCAGACTGAACAAGCCGGGCAGCGACACCTCCTGCTGATGCTTTGCCTCATTCTTGCGAACCTCGTTCGGGGCACTATAGATGAAGCGACGGAGTTCTGGGATCTTGCTCTCCTCCAGCGAAAGCACAGGTGTTTGCTTAGGATAGTATCCTGCACGATGCTCGGCGTAGGTTGTGTTGCTTATCGAAAGGACGGTGACTGGGCTGCTGTGGCCGGTGATACTCCTATAAGTGTCTTGCAGAGACCGCTCGCTGGCTGCACTACGCAAGTTGATCCGGTATGCTTTCTCAGCATTCTGGGCCAACTTGAGACGAACCTCTAGCTCGTAGCTCTTCGCATGGAGGGCGCCACGTTCCGAATCACTTTTTGTCGCTGAGAGCTGACGGTTTGTGGCATTCAGATCATTGTCATACTTGGTGACTTGGTTCCTCAAGCTGGTGACCGTGTCCTTCTCACGCCTGGACCCTTCTAGCTTCGTGTTTTCACCGATCCTGTCGGACTTGGGAAGCGCAATGACCACGCGGCCCGGACCCTTGGACTTCATGAGCCTCATCTCTCGGGCGATTGCAGGATCGTCCTTAGCACGAGCTACGTCGGCAACGAGTATAGCATGCGTTCTAAGTTTGCGAAGCTCCTGTGCAACGTGACGGCGCACTTTGTTGGCATCGGTTGTGCCCGGGGAGTCCACGACAGCGACACCCAGCCTGGTGATCGGGTCCTCAAAGTGGATGTTAATATGTGAGACAAACGGCCAAAGAGATTGAGCCAACTCGCCATCCTCATCCTCCATGTAGACAGAGTAGATTTGCAGCTTTTCGAGCAACTCGGGGCCTGTGGATGCCGTGACATAGATATGGTTGTTTCGCCCGCAGGCGTCCTCCATAAGAGTCTCAGCCCACTCCTCGAGCTTCGCAAGAATGTCTTCATCATCTTCACAGTCAGCTCGCTCGAGGAAGTGTTTGGCGCTCGTGCTAGTACTGCACTCTTCGTGATCAGAGAAAAGAGCGACCATGGCCTTAGCGATATGCTCCTTCACGTTAAAGTCCTCTTGCTCGTCATCACCAGAATAAGCCGCAATGCCGTCGTCGTCGTCGTCGTCGCTGGCGGTGGAAGCTTTGAAGTACAAGCGAAGATAGGACTTCATGGTTGCGCTACGCTCTGCTCGATTGAGGAAATGGACATCCGCCAAGAATGGGGCTTGTTGGTTGGCTATGCGGTCCTGGTAGATGTGCGTGACCAACGTGCAGCTGTCACCCGAGTCGCCCTATGCATCATCAGTGAGAATCATGTCTCCTGGAGTGCAATATAGTAAGCGCACCTCACGCGCGATCATGCCAGCCTGGTAAATGGAATTGAGCATAGAGCTCTTGCCTACAAGACATCAGCAATCGACCCGAAAGGCGCAAGGTAGTGCACGCACCGCTGCCCATAGCCCCAACCACACCTATGGTAATCTTCTGTTCTTCGAACTTGATGATGCGGTCGTTGATAGTGTTGATCAAGCCCTCGACGATGGGGTCGCGGTATTCGCACATCTTCATGGGCTGCAGCAAGAGCGCCCGAACCTTCTTCTTTCCGTTCATGAATGTTTGCCAGTCTTTGCTCAGAGTAACAGATTTTGGAGCTTGCTCATCTCTTGGGTTGTAGGGCTGTACTTTGGTCATGCTAATTGGGGCATGGTCGGCGTCCTCCACCTTGCGCTTCTGGCCAGCGCCAGTACCGCCACCAATGCCGGAAGGAGGCATAGCTGTATGTATCGAAGATGTACTCTTTGGTGTTATTGCTGTTGCAGATATGTAATGCAATGGTGGATGTAGTATGAAATCCGAGTCGCAGGTCGCACTGGAGGACCTTCTTATACCGACCGTAGCATCAGCAGAGCATGTGACAGCGTCCGAGTGAGCTTTAGGCCTCGCACGGATGCATGTGGATTTCCACCATCCGCTATTCCACTGAGAATCGTCAGTCAAAACCTACCAATGAGCTCACACTGTACAGCCAGTAGACGAATGAGCTCAGACGTTCTCGTACCGTGGCGTTGAACGGAGCAGAAGAGCAGAATTACTAGAGCCCTTACATGTCGCCGACTACGTCCCAGTGAAGCAAGAGCGGCCTGATGGCCAGCTAGCAGATGCATCGTCCAACCCATTCCGAGCGGTGAGGTTCTCGAGCTCCAGAAGCACGAGCACGGTCCGCAAAGTCTTGTCTAGCTCGGTTGAGGTCCAATATCACATGCTGTACTTTCCTCAGCATCCTGACCACGAGCGATCGCCAGTAGGCAGGTACTGAGTTCAACAGGACAGAGATGTACTTATGCAATTCACAACTCCCAAACGCCTCGCCATAAAGACTCAATACTATACACCCAAACCCTCCCCAACCGCATGTCTCACCCCCACCTCCCCACCATCAACAACACCCACCCGCGACGCCCGCCTTCTTCGTGGCCCCATTATCCCTCTTCCCCAACGCCACCGTCTTCCCGACCGCACCACCACCCGCCCCAGGCCCCTTGACCCCACTCCTCCGATCATTCAAATCATACTTCCCCGCCTCAATATTCTGATAAATCCGCTCCGCCACCTCCAAGAACGCCCTTTCCACATTCTCCCCGCTCTTCGCGCTCGTCTCGACGTACTGCATCACGCGATTCTGCTTGCACCATTCTTCCGCCTCTTCGCGCGTGACTTGGCGCTTGTTGCTCGCGTCGCCAGCGGTGATTGTAGAGTTGGGTGCCAGATCCTTCTTGTTGCCTATGAGCACCACCACGATGTCGTCTTCCGCGATCTGCCGCAAGTCATGTAGCCATGAAGTCACAGAGTTGAACGTCTGCCTCCTCGTAATGTCGAAAACGAGCAGAGCACCCGACGCGCCACGGAAATACGAGCGCGTAATACTCTTATACGTCTCCTGCCCCGCGGTATCCCACAGCGACAACTTCATATGCTTCTGCTGCGGTCCCGCCTCCACCCCCTTCTTCCCACCCTTCGTTACAGCATTGCCCGCACTCGTCGGTCTCGGCGGCGGCGCAGGATTATTGATGCCATACTCCAGACTCGCTGGCGGTCCCACGGCTACTATCCGGCTGCCGAACTCAACGCCGATGGTGACATCGTGGTGGGAGACAAAGCGGCCTTCGCATAATCGGATGGTCAGCTAGGAAAACCGAGGGGTGAGATCAGCCGTTTTGTGGTGCTGGGAGGATTGGGTATGGCGGTGATGTGAGGGACATACGCTGGATTTGCCGGAGCCTGAGTCGCCGAGGGAGACGATTTTGGCGATGTAGTCCCACGGTTGTTGGGGTTGCGCCATGGCGCGGGTTTGGTGGTGTTGGGCAGCAATGTGGAGGGGCTGGGTTGGTTTATACCTGGGGCTCGTGTTTGTGGGTGAGACAATTGTGAGGTACCGGGTTATACACAAATTCAATAGAGATTGTCAAATTCGAGTATGGGTGGCACAAGAAGTTGCAGAAGCTCTGAGCCTCAATCGCGTGGCCCAGCGCCAGGGCTCGATGATGAAAGCGGGAAGCACCTCCCCACTAGCCAACCCGTCATCTCCTACGCATTGCATTGATGGCATGCTCATCAATCTTCAATCAATCATAGTCATCTCCTCTGATCATGGATGTTTTGGAATATCATAGAGACACGCGACAGCCTACGCGGCACAACATGTCCAGAATGTGATCATGCGGGAATGGTTGAGCATCGGCGAAGGTCAGCAGGCCACCAATCCGAAAGCGTCATTATACCTCATGCCTGGAGTGGACACGGCTTGAATAGGTAACCATGTGAACGCATCTACTCTGACTGTAGCTCAAACTTTTATGCAAGTATCTACTTCTATACCTTTCTTTCGCTTTGTCTCTCAACTCAAACCACAGTTCGACTGGCAAGGAGCTTGGAGCTCAGCTTACAGCACAGCATAACCGCAACAATGGTCGCAGCAGCCAACGAGCCCAAGCAGGGCGAGGACATAGTACCCTCAACTCAACCCAACACCAAGAGACCAATCGTCTGCGTGTTGTAAGTCAGTCACTACCCTCTCCTTCCACCACCTCAACTGACAGCCCTCCCAGCTGCGGTGCCTACCCCGGCACCTCCCCCCTCCACGTCGAAGCCGCCCACGCCCTCGCCCGCATCCTGCACCAAAATAACTACGGCCTCGTCTACGGCGGCGGCACCGTCGGCGTCATGGGCGAGCTAGCCAAAACCCTCGTATCCCTCTCCGGCCCTGAAGCAGTGCACGGCATAATCCCCGAAGCACTTCTTAAATTCGAACGGAATTACTCAGAAAAGGGAACTGGCACTGGCAAACCGGATCCGCAGAAAGTGATCGATGAGCAGACATACGGCCGCACGACGGTAGTGAAAGACATGCATACGAGGAAACAGACGATGGCGCGGGAAGTCATCGAAGGCGGCGAGGGCTCAGGGTTCGTGGCGCTGAGTGGAGGGTACGGGACGCTGGAGGAGCTGATGGAGATCGTGACGTGGAACCAGTTGGGGATCCATGCGAAGCCGGTGGTGGTGTTTAATGTGGATGGGTATTGGACGGGGCTGCTGCAGTGGGTGAAGAAGGCGGTGGAGAGTGGGTTTATAAGAGAGAATAATTCGGGGATTATGGTGGAGGCGGGCAGCGCGGAGGAGGTGGTGGAGAGGTTGAGGGGATATGTGAATGCGGAGGGGAGGTTCAATTTGACGTGGGATGCCAAGTGAGAGGGTGAGTGAGCTGGAGGTGGTGTTGGAATAGACTAGCGGGCTGCGTGGTGGTGAGAGGGCAGCTGGCGATATAGATAGAGGAGCATATAGAGGCGTTCACGCTTGAGAGCAGCGACTTTGCTCATCTGCTTTCCCATGCTTCCATCTCAAGGCTCCACATGATCAGTGCCTATATGCACCTGCATTGCAAGCGAACCATGTACGTAAGACGAGCGTGGCCCCATGGGGCGGGCGACATTGACCCGGGGCCGGCGCAGTGGTGGTTGCCATTGGCGTGGAGATAGCTCAAAGCACCAAGGTACCTGACGAGTCAGCCGGAGCCGGACACTGTCTGCTTCGAGGCTTAGATTGTTCACATGGCCAACTGAGCAGCTGTGCGATGAGGTAAGCGGTGTGTTGCAAGTCTTCGTATCGATTGTAGCCAAGAGCTCTTAGTCTGTTGGGTACGTTGCTCTTCAGGACTCTGATCAGCAGGGGCAAGCTAAGACCGTCTTGCCAGATGTTATCGAAGAGGATTTATGGTGGCCTTTTGCTAGAGCTGTCTGTATACGAATCCCCAAGACTTTCATATGCCATTGGAGATAATACGTGCGGTTGAAACTAGCAAGTCTTCCTCGCAAACTCAATGCAGGTTTTTGTCCTATCAGGGCGCCGACCGTCGATCCGCGCATGTGGCAGCGATTGACAGAGGAAGGATTTGTTTCCCGTGGTATCGGTGTTCCGTTTCATCCTCGTGGACAAAGCGAGACAGGAAACCTACGTGTCTGCTTTGCTACTATGTTCAGTGATACCATTGTTATTATATACTCTCGTACACGCCTTTCGATCTCGCCCGAAAGTCCACGAAGCTTCAGCACTTCCATTGCTTGTGCCGATAGGTAGCCGATACAGTGGGTCAGCTGGGAGGATCCCTACGCTACTAGCAAGAACACTGGAGCAGCACCCGACAGCAGCAGCACTGCAGCTCGCTCACTAGCCCCCTCCAAGGTCCCGGCTTTGACGCACCGAACTGCATTCCAGACCTCACGGGGTTTTTTATTCCACGCACTTCCACTTTCTTGTTTTAGCTGTATTGTGCGGAGAGCAGGGCTGCCGCTCATACAGCCCTCGCCAGCATTCAAGATTCCGTCGTCGTCGAATCACGCTTTTGCTTCGGCTGCGAATATCTTTAGCACGAGCACGAATAGTGGGAACGGGAGCAGTGGTGCTGCTGCTGGTGGTGGTAGGCGACCGGCGAACATCCCGCTGCACTCGCTGAGCTCGAGTGGGCGATTGGGCAGACGGGAACGGGGAGAGGAGGAAGAGGAGTTCCTGGACGAGAAACACTACGACAGGCGAAGACGAGGCAGCAGTCGGGACAGTCTACACAGCGACGACGACGACGCAGGCAGCGAGTTCAGTCTCTGGAGTGATACAGGCGATCTCGTCGACCAGCTCGCGGAGGAAGAGGATCCGCTTGCGCCGACTCATTCTTCTTCTCCGCCCTCGAGACGCGAGACGGGTAGGCGGAAACGGGTACATTACGCGGACGGGGGATACGAGAGCGAGAAGGCGAGTCGAGAGCGGAGTAGTCGTGGGCAGGGAGTCCCGAGGAGGAAAGAGGATATCCGCATTCCGGAGCCGCCGCCTCAGAGGTTGAGTTGGGGTGAGAAGTTATTGGCTGCAGTCATGGCGCCGGGCGATGGGCCGAGCAGGATGCATGGGTTGCATGGGAAAAAGCTGATTTACTTTTTGAGTATATTTGTGTCGTTGGGCGTGTTTTTGTTTGGATATGGTGAGTTCTTGCATACTTGACCGTGGGAGCGGTGAGGATGGTGTGATGCTGATGAGTGTGGTGTTTCGTCACAGATCAGGGAGTCATGTCCGGTATCATTACCGGGCCTTACTTCAAGGACTACTTCAACCAGCCCTCCTCCGCAGAGATCGGGACTATGGTTGCCATTCTGGAGATCGGAGCACTTATAGCCTCACTCTGCGTAGGTCGAATCGGTGACTTACTCGGGCGACGGAAAACCATTCTCTACGGAGCTCTCATCTTCATCGTAGGAGGAGCCTTCCAGGCGTTCGCTACGGGCATGCCAATGATGCTGCTAGGCCGTATAGTTGCAGGTCTGGGCGTCGGTGCCCTCTCCACCATTGTACCAGTCTACCAATCCGAGATCAGCCCGCCGCACAACAGAGGCAAGCTCGCCTGCATCGAATTCTCCGGCAACATCTTCGGCTACATGTGCAGCGTCTGGGTCGACTACGGCTGCAGCTACATCAGCAGCGACTGGGCGTGGCGCCTGCCGCTCCTCATGCAAGTCGTCATGGGCTCCCTCCTAGCCGTTGGATCCTTCCTCATCGTCGAATCTCCTCGCTGGCTCCTAGACAACGACCACGACGAGGAAGGCATCGTCGTCATCGCCAACTTATACGGCAAAGGCGACATCCACAACCCGAAAGCTCGAGACGAATACCGCGAGATCAAAATGAACGTCCTCCTCGAGCGCCAAGAGGGCGAGCGAAGCTACGCAGACATGTTCAAGCGCTACTACAAACGCGTCTTCATCGCCATGTCCGCACAAGCCCTGGCCCAACTCAACGGCATCAATGTCATCTCCTACTACGCGCCGCTTGTCTTCGAGCAAGCCGGCTGGGTCGGCCGCGACGCCATCCTCATGACCGGCATCAACGGCCTCACCTACCTCGCCTCCACCGTGCCGCCCTGGTACGTCGTCGACCGCCTTGGCCGACGCTTCATCCTGCTGTCGGGAGCGGTCGTCATGGTCATCTCGCTCTCCGCAATCAGTTACTTCATCTACATCGACATTGGCTGGACGCCGCGGTTGGTCGTGATTTTCGTGATGATCTATAACGCCGCGTTTGGGTACTCGTGGGGTCCGATTCCGTGGCTGTACCCGCCGGAGATTCTGCCGCTGAGTATTCGAGCCAAGGGGGCGAGTTTGAGCACGGCGAGTAATTGGGCGTTCAATTGGTTGGTTGGGGAGATGACGCCGATCTTGCAGGATTTGATCAAGTGGAGGTTGTATCTTGTGCATGCTTTCTTTTGTGCTGTGAGTTTTGTTGTTGGTAAGTCAAGACAACCATTTCGGAGATGAGGAAGTGCAAATTGCTGACACTTATGTCTAGTCTGGTTCATCTACCCCGAGACTGCCAACGTCCGCTTGGAAGACATGAACAGCATCTTCGGCGACGCTTCGACCGCGGCTCCGACACCCCAAACTCTTGCGGAAGCGGAATCGCTGTTCTCTGGTCGCGGTCGCGGATCACCAGTCCCATCTTTCCGACTCAATGACCAAGGCGAGCCAGTGCCGGAGGATCTGGATCAGTTGGCCCCTCCGGATGTGGAGATCCAAGATGGAAAGCCGATGCTCGGCAAGGATGGGGATAGTGGCATGGGAGAGGGAGTCAAGGGGTGGATTAGTGGGATGGTGAGACGAGGGAAGGGAGAGGATGGGTCGAATGGTGGTGGTGGAGGCGGGAGTGGGAAGTATGCTAGAGTTGGGCAGGATGAGGAGTGAGTGGGCGAGGTGTTTGGGAGGAGGATGTGGTGTAGTGTGTTGTTGATCTTTTGTGATTGAAAGCACTTTGAGCGTATTATAGGTCTGCGGCGTTGTAAGATGGAGGCGCGGACGCGTTGATAGAGATATATGGATATCTTCAGAGAGTACCTTGAGGATTTGGGGAGTGTACTTTGTGCAGATCATACTAGTAGATATCTGCGCAATTGCTTTCTGACCATCTCCTTGCAACCAGACAGGTGTGCTCTTTTGATATTAGTATTCACATGATGATGCTTTGGCAAGGGCAAGGGCATAGATGCATGTGCAAATCAGCCTCGGCCCAAGGGAATGCGCTAGCGCACATCACCGCGACCTCCAGCTTGCGATCGCCAACAGTCAGTCCATCTTATCGCACTACTGTCGCATGCCACGCGCCCACCCTACACAACTCTCGGCCTCTTGTCGTCGCAAAGATGGACACCCTCAAACACGCCGCCTCCTCCACCCGCACCGCCCTCCACCTGCCCCCCCAATGGCTGCACCAATACAACTCCTTCATCAGCACGAACGCCTCCGCCGTCGCCCAAGTCGAAGGAGCACTCCGCTCCCTTACTTATATCTTGCCTGGCCGGTTTAGGGAGTCCGACATAGCATCCGAGAGTCTAAATTCGGGTGTGCAATTACTAAGTTTGTATCATGATTCGCTGCTGCAGAAGGCTCGCGGGGAAAGGGGAGGGAGGAGTGCGCATAGTCGGTACACGAGGTATTGGTGCGGGAAGAGCGGGGTGTATCGACGAGTGGCGGTCGCGGTGCAGGTGGTGCAGTATACGGAGTTGTTGCTGGAGATGGTGGGGAAGCGGAGGGGGGAGCGGGCGAGGTGGAGGGTTGTGGTCTTGTTGGAGGGGATTAAGGCGGTGTGTCGGTTGATTTTGTTGAGGTTGACCCACTCGAGACCGTTGCTTTGTCCGTTGTTGCCGGAGAGGGAGTTGCCGGAGGATAAACCCGTGCCTGCGGCGGTTGGGGACGAGGATGTGTTGCCCTCTCCACCATCTGAGAGGAGTGAAGCAGGGAGTGAGCAGTGGACTATGCCGAGGACTTCGCTCACGCTGCCGCCGCTACCGACGAGCGACGATATATCCGCGTACTTGCTCTCGAAGGTGCTGACGGCTGATGATATTAAGCCGCCGCAGAACCTCTTACACCGCGTTTCCGGGCTGGGGAGCGCAGCCGAGGTCCTGTATATTCTCCGCCCTGTGCTGTACGCAAGCGCCATGGCGTACTATTCCCAGCGCGAAGGTGGGAACGGGAAAGCGGATTGGAGACCTTGGCTCCTCGGTCTCTCCGTCGAGTACGGCGCGCGACAATTAGCGAAGCACGATCTCGAATCGCGACGACCAGGTGGTGTAGGGAGGGGTTTGACGGGACTGGAGAAGGAGGAGTTCAAGAGGAGGGGGTGGGCGCTTGGGTGGTGGGTCATGAGGGGTGCGTTTTATGAGAATGTTACGAAGGGGGTTATACAGGGGTTCACGGGCAAGTTGAAGGGGAAGCCGGTGTTGGATATGGTGGGGAATATTATTGATGATTATGAGTTTTTGTGGGATCAGTATTACTTTCCTACTGCTACTTTGTAGGTAGGCTGGAGTCGTGGGGAGGTGGAGGGGGCAGGGGAGGGTGGGTTTTGGGTGTGATTTCAGCGATTTTTCTGGGCTGGATAACGAGCGAGCGAGCGAGCGGGTCTCGGGGTGCTTCTGTATATTTGTAATGATGAAGTGCGGATGTATTATGCAACAAGAGTGCTATACGAGTCTGGCCATCGATCTCCAGTCTGATTTTTGAGCTCCACAGAGACAGGCGAAAAAAAGTCATTGCCTCCTCCTCATCATCTCTCTACAAGGGAGCTTCGCATACGTGTCTGTGCCGGTGACGCCCAAGCACGCAATGCTCCCCTCCTCCATTTTCAGCCAGCAGTACCAAACGAAACGGACACTGTATTGCTTAGCTGCGCGATACAAGTCCCAATCACATCCATCTTCTCTGCCATTTGAATGGGAAAGGCCATCTTGACTGGCTGCCTGCTTGCTCAAAGGTAAGATTTCGAAGCGTTCATGATAGCTGCTCCCGAGGCACTGCGAGATCAGTGAGTAAGTCTGCGAGAGAGGTATGAGTTTGATACCATGATGATGATACTGATCATGATGAAGAATGCTGTACAGTATATACACAACGTCCAATCTACTATGTACAGGTAGCGGAAGAAAGAAAAGGCATCTATCGTCGTCGTGTCGTTGTTGTGCCGTCGCCGGTTGTGGGGAAAAGCAAAGGGGTGCGAAAAGCCTCGTATAATGCAAGCCCTTGCGTCCAAATGCCGCCGCCGCCGCTGCTATTGCTGCCGTAGTAATGACCGTGTCCCGCGTACGTCCTCGCGTCGGTTTCGTTGAAGCTGTCTGTGCTGCTCTCGCTGTCCATATCCCCGTCCGTAATCCTCCCAAAATGCACCCAGTGCATAACCCTCACGCCATGCTACGAGTGCCTCCCATGCATCTTCCAACCCCTAGCCCCTTGCACCCGTTAATCGCTCGTGAAGGATTGGCGGTACTCCGTCCACATACTACTAATCCGCTCCACCTGATCCGCCGTAAAGGCCTCGTAACACGCATCAGTCGAATAATCCATATAATTGTGAATCGGATCTCCATCCGTCGTGCCGCAGCTGTTCTTGCTGCCTGGACATCCACTCGTGCTCGTGCTTTCCTGCGGCGTGTCGTTAACGTAATCCCCATCGCCCGAGCAACTATCCCCCTCAAACGTATGCAGCAGTCCCAACCAATGTCCCGTCTCGTGTACTGCGGTTTTGCCTTCATTATACCCCGTCATGCTGCCGCCGGGCATGGTGTTAGCGTTGATGTTGCAGCCGTCGGAACTGTATTCGGATGGGGAGGCGGAGGTGTCGGTTTGGGAGGGGAGCGTGCAGGTCCCCAACATGCCGCCGGAGAGGTCGGTGTGGAAGTAGAGGTTTAGGTCGGCGTAGTTGCCGATACGGAGCGCGGCTTTGGCGTCGTCGAGGTCGCTGGTGCTGTTGGCCCAAGCCCAGGCGTCGTTGGTTGTGAAGGAGATGTTTTGAAGGGTGAAGGTGATGCCGTAGGGGTTGTAGGCGGTGTTGAGTTCGGTGGCTTGGTCTTGGGCCATGGTGGTTGTGATGGTGGCTGAAACATTATATATATCAGTGGATCTGCTTCACGCAGGAGTTTTGTGCAAGGACTTGTCACTTACAAACATCACTCTCCGTCCCAATAACATGCATATAAAGCTTAACCGTAATCGGTGTCGAAACCGTCTGCTTCTTCAACACGACCCTTGGGCTCCTCGTCCCCACCGCCGACCTCTTCCGTCCCGAATGCAGATTCTTAACCGTCCGCATGAAGTGATCGCTCGCCTTCTCAGCAGTGACGTCGCAGTCGAAGTGCTTGACCGTCTGGTTCGTAGCGGGATCCGTGAAGTGGGTGCCATTGCTCCACGCTACATACGAGGCAGAGCTAGTCGCAGCAGCAGCAGCGGCGCCGGACTTGGTGGTGGAAGAGCTGGCGGCTGTGGCGAAAGCGGCCAGAGCGGCGACGCCGGCGAGAGTGAGGGATTTCATCTTCGATCTCTGAAGAGCCGTTGAGGTTTTGTGGACGGCGTGGGTGTGCGGTTGCCTGTTGCGGTAGTGTTTGGGTGTGGAATGCTGTTATGTCTCGGCCACGAGCGAGAGTGATTCGAGGTGCATTGTCGAATGAAGTTCCAACCGGTATGCGCGAGGAATGCAAGTGAAGCTCACGAGCTGTCCACGTGCTGATGTTGCAACACTGGAATGCTGAAACCCGTCAAGTGTATAGTATATACAAGAACTCTGAAGAGATTGCGATCGCACCAAGACTTCTTCCTCAGATGTCAATCTGACTTCAGAGGATGAGTGCAATGAAGTCTTGGCACCAGGACGATCGATCGTTGTTGTATTTATCCAACGGTTGCCCATGGCCTGACTCCAGAGGGTCGGGTAACGGTTGACCGCTTGCGGCTCTGCAGTCTCTCGAGCCGCCTGGTAGACAAGAAGTCCTGTCGAGGACAAAGGAGGTCTTCGTTACGGGCAGCCATTGGCGAATGTGGGTTTGAGGATCTAGACCTGTAGATTTGGGTCCATTAGAACCGCTGCAGGTGTAGTGGTGAGATCAATGAACCACTATTCGTTTGGTTTGGCCGTAGGGCGGTAGGCATTTGCCGAAACTGGTTGACCAGTGGCTTCGGAGTAGTTCGGCTGTCTGTTCTGAAGGCATCGTCAAAGGATGGTTGAAGAACGACGAGGTTAGCAGCACGAGCCGGATCTGCGGCAAGAAGACCGTAGCCGATAGCTCCTCGTAGTCATTCTCCGACCAGCGGTATGACATTCCTTTACATGGTGAACACTTGTCACTTGCGCAAGCGTGGAATCGCAAGCAGGCATCACCACCGTGCGCGCACACTTAATGGTAGAATCAGCAGTGAATTCCAAATGATACACACGTACGGTGAATCCTATTCCAGTTTCATACTCGTTTGCCCATCTTGATCTAATGATGGCATCGCCTCCCGTAGCTCGTGCCCGCCCACGCCAAAACGCCAAACACCTGATCCGTTCACCTACAATAGAACAATGACAGCACTCGTGATCGTAAACGCGTATGCTCGAAGATGGAAAGCTAGGCTGACTCGCCAGGTCTCGGTGCGCGACCGGTAGTAGTTGCCGTGGCTGGAGCGTCGTTGTTCCAGCTCAGATATGAGTGGTCGCCAAGTTTTCTGCATTGTTTTGCAATGTCAGCCACACGCGCGAGATCTTTATGCCCGACCTGAAGGACATTGGCTGTCGTCGGGCTGGCCGGCAAGACATAGGTGGACGAAATAGATAGCAGCGAATAGAAGGTGTGATGACATACCTGGGTTTCACCAGCTGTGTGACCGTGAACAGCGCACCCAGCAGTATGCAGAGGCCGCCGACGACAACATAGGCGATGCCGAGGAAGGGGTTCTTGCCACCCATCACCGTACGCGTGGAGATCAAGATCGACTTTGTCCCTTCGTACTCCAGTACCGGGAAATCTGAAGTAGGTGGCGTTAGTGAGAATGTGATCATCGAAGCCTGCCAATGCCGGACTTACAGTCATATATATCGATCTGATACCTGCCGATCGGCATCGTCTCGTTGTCATTGCGCAGATAAAGCTTGCTGAACGTCGGCAACCCCGCTGTCCGCATCCAGGTCTGGAAATGGTCGTCTGTGTGAAGATTCGGCCAGCCAGTGGTCTCGTTGTATTCTGGGTACACCTCTCTCCAGTTTGGTGGAGGAAGAACATCGCTATAAGAGAGGTACCCTGGCGGGTAGCCGTACAGAGCTGCATCGCTCGCCCATGCAGTGCCCTTCGTGGTCATGTTGTACTCAGTGTAATTAGCACTGCTACTGATGGAGTTCACCAGCACTGGGTTGTTTATGGTGTCGTTGAACCTGGAGTTGGCAATCAAGCCGCATGGGTAGTACGGCTTCCATGTGCCATCACTAGCTACCTCGCCCTCCAAAGGCGAGCAATCGCTGCCGTTGATAGCTGATGCATCCCGAGCTTGTCCTTTCAACTGATCCTGGTCAAAAGACTTGACATATCGTCTGTGGTTCTGGTAGAAGTTGGTCAACTGATAGTAGAGCAGCACGGGTGGGCTCAGGTGGTCCGGAAGGTAGAATTGAACATGACAGATAGTCGCGTTCAAGTCCCGCTGGCCGCCAAAAGTCTGAGCATCTGTGGTGGTGCTTGTACACCATGTCGGACGGTCCGCGCTGTCCGTAGTATTCTTGAAATATGTTGTCACCTTGTCGCTTGGGATGTAGGCATCTGAGCCTGTGGGAGGCACTTGCCGACCGTTGACCTCCTCGCACGCGGGTGCTGTTGTATTGCATTTGGAGTAGTCAATTGCAATCTCCTGCACTTTTGCGCTTGTCCACAATAGCAGGCCTCCTATCGGTGCGAAGATGATGCCGACGGCGAAGAACAGCGGGAGCACTGTCTTGGGTGTGAGGATAGGCTGCCATGCCTTGAGTCGCTGTTGCCGAAAAGCCGTATCTAACCCACTGTATCAGCATACACCATCTCCTATTTCTACCTGACCATGCTCGTTCGCCTTGTAGCCCGGTGTCCACATACTGGGAGGTCTTCTGCTCTTCTGTTTCTTTTGTGGCTCCTCCTCGCTTTCCCGCACGCTCCCCATATCCATCTGTTCCATCGTTTGCGACATGGTTGATGCTTTTAGTAAACGCGCAAGTGATGCGCTGTCGTTGTTGTCGTCGTCGCTCATCGCTGCCGTCAGCGGCCCTGGTCGATCTAGCGCCCGACGCTCCGCGACTGCGCCACAGTGATGAACCCTGACACTTCACTGCTCGTTCTCGTTCTCGCCTTCGACATACCACAAGCAACGATACGGCGATTCCTTAGAATATCGAACAATGGCAGGCAGTCAAACGAGTGGCGAGGGCCTTCGATTGTCAAATTGATGTCCCTTCGCGCAGCCCGCTTGGAATGCCAGCAAAATAAATTTCTCAGCAACCGTTGGCACCTCTTTGTCCCCAGGTCCAGTTGAGCAATTATGATTATCTATGGCACACCGCTGTACTGGCGTAGGTGCCATGTAGTATGTGAGATGATCTAAGACTATCTAAGTACAAACACTTTCACCTACCTTGACGATCCACATGAAGCCATAATCTCTACAGAAATCTCTTGACTTCAGCACTATACCTTACCAAGCCTGGCAGCTAACAGGCCCACGCGAGCTCGAGCTCGTCACGCTGTCTTCCGAGCCTCCTTCACCTAAGGCCGGCCAAGTTCTGGTCCGCATGAAGAGCACCTCCCTGAATACAAGGGACCTACTCGTCTACTCACATAACCCAAACTTCCCCAAATCTGCTCCGAATCTGGCCCCACTGATCGATGGGGCCGGCATAGTCGAGGACGTAGGATCTGTTGTCTCTCAGTGGAAGGCAGGCGATCGTGTCATTATTCTTCCGACGGCCTGGCTACATGGCACGAACAGGAATTTTGACCTGAACGGAATGATTGGGGCTGGCAATTCCGACGGGACATTGAGGACGTACATGCTTTGGGACGAGGACAGACTGGTCAAGGTGCCTGCTCATCTTAGCATGAAGGAGGCTGCGACGTTGTTCACTACAGGCGTTACGGCTTGGAACTGTCTGTTCCACGGTTTGAATAAATTGGAGCTTGGGATGACCGTACTGACACAAGGAACTGGAGCAGTCAATCTGTTTGCTATTATGGTCAGAGGTAATCTTCACCTCATGGAAGGATGTTTTCTGACGTTAGCCAGATCGCCAAAGCTATGGCTGGTGTTTGAGCCGTAGCTACAACCTCTTCGGCTTCGAAAGTCGACTTCCTGATCAACGAGATGAAAATCGACCACGTGGTCAACTACCGCACAAACTCGAACTGGTCAGTCGACGCAGGGTGGCATCGGCGACGAGAGCACGCTAAGATCCCAGTCTAGGTCTTCTCGAATCCTCGAACTGACCAACGGCCAGGGCGTAGACATCGCTCTTGACCCTATCGGTAGCCCAGAGAACCTCCAGCAGACTCTCCTCTCTACGCGATTCGCTGGAGAAGTCGTCATTTTCGGCCTCCTAGGTCAGGCGTCTGATCCCACTCATGATGATCCTGCTCAGATGCTCCCGTATGTCCGCCATACATCTATCACTCGTAGTCGAGTCATGCCCAGTGCGAGTTAACGCTGACAGTGCTGATGCTGCAGCCACCTCTTCCCAGGCGCCAAAGTGCTGAGAGGCATCATGGGCGGCGGAAGTATGCAAATGATGAGGAAATTCTGTGACTTTGTGGAAGCGAAGAAATTGAGGCCGGTGATGGCGAAAGTGTTTGAGTTCGGGGAGGCGAGGTGTGCCTTCGAAATGATGGAAAATGGTAGGGAGGATATGGTAGGCAAGATTGTAATCAGGGTGTGACGAGTGTTAACGTCCAAGGGTCTCTGTTCGTGTCGCACCTCAGGACGTGCATGTGGTGTACAGCGAATCTTCGAAGGATTCGTAGTCCTGTTGTTTTAGTTTTGCTTCGAAGCCATGTGATAGCTCGGGACGTAGCTCCGAGACCTAAAATCTTGGGTGAGACCTCTTGTTTGAGATGAGATAGATTGCGGAGCATGGATGTGGACGCCAGCGCATGCGCATCAAATGTGACTATTTTCTACAAGCCCGACACGTGCCTTCGCTGAGGATATTCCAAGTTTTGCCATCTCCAAAATCGACATCTCCAACGACGTTTTCATATTCGGAGCTGAAACCGCGCAACGCGTGGAAGGAACAGGTGTCATTGGCCCGACGCGCGACGATCCCTGGCGGCAGCGGCTTCCTTCTCAAAATAGTCAGCGCTGGCGAGGCCTCCTCCTGCATACCTACCGGTACACCACTTCAGCTCACGACACCTGGTATCAACGGAGCCTCGTGCAAAGGCCCATCCTTTTGCCCCTTCTTAAACACCAATGCCACTTTAATACATCCAGCGACGGATTCTCCACGCATTTCGCAACACTCCTTTGTAGTGTTGACAAGCTTCGAGGGGTCCTTGACAGGAGCTTGGATCAGCCTGACACACATACTTTCTGGTCGAGGACAGAGACAGGGTAGTGGCAGGTCTTGGCCGCAACATCACCGGACACGCCATCAAGTATGGCGATAGAACAGAATGATGGCAGGGCTGTTGCGACAGGAGCGGACACGGCGGGTGATGCGAAGAGGAGAAATGTACCGGAGCTGGTAAACGGGTATGCGTCGAAGGAGTACCCGATCGGCCAGCAGTTCGATGAGAAGAGCAAGCAGAAGGTATGACCCAGAACTGGAGCATGCTGCACCGCATTGGTCGTAGGACGGAGCTTTACGTTGTTGCTTGGAGACCACACTGCTCTAGGCGCACAGCCTGGCTTATGCGACTCGCTCAGCTTGCAGATGAGGACCACAGTCAGGAGGCACACGAGCTGGGATGGCGTTGAAGTCTCTTAGAGCGCTATACTGATGTACCTTCTGCAGGCGAACTCCTTCATCCAAACACTTGACGAACTCGAGTGGCTAATCGCGCCTCTGGTCTTCACTGCCCTCGCCTTCTTCACACGCATGTGGAAGATTGGCCTCTCGCCCATTGTCACCTGGGATGAAGCCCATTTTGGCAAGTTCGGTTCCCACTACCTCAAACGCGAGTTCTACTTCGATGTCCACCCTCCGCTCGGCAAGATGCTGGTCGGTCTCTCCGGGTATCTGGCAAACTACAATGGTTCCTTCGAGTTCAAGTCTGGCGAGACGTATCCTCCAGAAGTTGACTACACCTTCATGCGGCTGTTCAACTCGGCCTTTGGTGCGCTTTGCGTGCCCCTGGCGTACTACACTGCGAAAGAGCTGCATTTCAAGAGGCCTACGGTGTGGCTGGTGACAATGATGGTGTTGTTTGAGAACAGCTACACCACAATCTCCAGGTTCATCCTGTTGGACAGTATGCTGCTCTTCTTCACCTTCACCACGGTCTTCTGCTGGTCCAAGTTCCACAACCAGAGGCACAACTCTTTCGAGCCAGAATGGGCGCTGTGGCTGTTTCTGACTGGTATTTCAATCGGCTGTGTGTGCAGTGTCAAGTGGGTGGGCATGTTTGGTACTGCTCTGGTTGGACTGTACACTATCGAGGATCTCTGGAACAAGTTTGGGAACACCAAGATGCCAGTCATGGAGCTTGGCGCACACGTTGGTTTCCGTATGGTTGGCCTCATCGTCATTCCGATGTTGGTCTACATGTTTTCTTTCTGGCTGCACTTCCTGGTGCTCGAAAACAGCGGTCCTGGTGATGCGCAAATGTCTTCACTCTTCCAGGCCAACCTGAAGGGCACTGAAGTCGGCAAGGACTGCCCAGTAGAGATCGCCTTTGGCTCCCGGGCTACTCTGAAGAACATGGGCTACGGTGGTGGTCTTCTCCACTCGCATATCCAGACCTACCCAGAGGGGTCGACCCAGCAGCAAATCACCTGCTACCATCACAAGGATGCGAACAATGACTGGTTCTTCTACCCAAACAGATTCGAGAGCGACTTCAACCCAGAAGCGCCGATCAAGTACGTCGGTGACAAGGACATTATCCGCCTCATCCACGCTCAGACTGGTCGCAACCTGCACTCTCACCAGGTCGCTGCACCCGTCACCAAGGCTGACTATGAAGTCTCATGCTACGGCAACACTACCATTGGCGACTCGAAGGATCACTGGCAGGTAGAGGTTGTCGACGATGCAGCTTCGCGCGACCACTCCAAGATCCGTACACTTACCACGGCCTTCCGTCTGAGGCATGTGGACCTTGGGTGCTACCTCCGTGCAGGCACCGTCAACCTGCCCCAATGGGGTTTCAAGCAAATCGAGACGACCTGTGTCAAGGAGAACCACCCGCGCGACCCCTACACCCACTGGAACGTGGAGTCGCACGTCAACGAGAGATGTGAGTTCAGCCGCATAATTAAGAATTAGTCCGTGCGCTAACCAATTTGTAGTGCCCGCTGGCGAGGCATCGGCCTATAAATCTCCATTTCTCCGTGACTTCGTCCACCTCAACGTCGCCATGATGACATCTAACAACGCCCTCGTCCCAGACCCAGACAAGCAGGATGACCTCGCCTCGAAGCCATGGCAGTGGCCTCTCCTGCACGTGGGTCTACGCATGTGCGGCTGGGATGACCACATCGTCAAGTACTTCCTTCTCGGTAACCCCATCGTCTACTGGGGCTCGACATTCTCTCTCGTCTTCTTCATGGGCATGATTGCCTGGTACGCTGTCAGATGGCAGCGTGGCTTTGACGAGCTCACCTGGAACCAAATCGACCAGATCCAGTACGCCGGTGTCTACCCCTTTATTGGCTGGTTCTTGCACTACCTTCCTTTCATCGTCATGGCGCGTGTCACCTACGTGCATCACTACTACCCGGCGCTGTACTTCGCCATCCTCGTCGCAGGCTTCTGCGTCGACTGGCACACCAGGAGCCTGCGCAAGAGCTTACACTGGGGCATCCACTTTGTGCTTTACGCCGCCATCATCGGTCTCTTCTGGATGTTCAGGGCGATATGTTTCGGCATGGAGGGCAGCCACACGCAATGGAAGCACCTGAAGTGGTTCTCCACTTGGCGCATGACGGATTAGAACGTGCGAACAGACTTGCCACGAGCAAATAAGATGACAGGAATTGCAAAAGCAGAACTTGCAGTAAAGGAAGGCAAGGTCACAAGGCTGTAGCATGGACAACTCTGGCGTTGGTGGAGCGTGGCCTGGGCATGGGAGCAGCAGCGATCTGTGATGATGATGTGTAACAAAACAGCTTTTCTTATCAATTCTGTGTAAGCGGGCGGCAGCGGCAGCACCGAAAAATATCTGAATGTTGATGAAGTGCTAGAGCGGCGGACCTTTGCCATGATGAGAATTCCCTCTACAGCATCGAGATCGTTATGTGCGGGATGTAGCCATACTGAGGACGCTGGTAATGTCACTTCACTCGTTTCACAACAGGCTCTATGCCTCCTAGTGACTACCTATACAGGTACGTGATGCTTTATGGCACTAAAGCGTTGCTAATTATTTTTGGATTGTGTGGATTGGTTGGTCTAAGCTCATGCTCGCTAAGAGATTGCAGACGCACCTTCAGGCTTTCGCTAAGTGGACCATGCAGGTCGTGGACCTAGAACACAATACCAGTACCACACATGAGGTTGGCATACCTGTCACGCAATCGAGTCGTCTTTTTGTCTACTTTTACACTTCCTGTCCAGGGTTATCTCAATGGTTCAGCAGCCTCATGTACTCACACTTGGCTCCTACACGAGCCGACTTTCGACTACTTAGGTTGTGTGCGTCTAGCGACAGCAATCACATCACCTGCGAATTACATGTCTTCTCGCTCAGGGACCAGAACACCCCGCAATGGACAGCACTTTCTTACCGGTGGGGAGATGAAGATCCCGCCCATACAGTCTGTATGAATGGTCATTCGATCAAGGTCCGGACCAACTTACACCGCTTCCTTGAGCAAATGTCGATGGAAAAGCGACCTGCGTGGTTCTTTATTGATGCTCTGTGTATCAACCAGGACGACAATCAGGAGAAGGCGCCATCAGGTGAGTCTGATGAGGGAGATATATCTCTGCGCGGAACTGGTGCTGGTCTGGATCGTACCGGAGTCATTGTGGTCGACGGACGAGAGGCGCCCGTCATTGCCTCCTAGGGCACGAGACGAGACTGAAGCACGGGACGCGCATTGGGAGGTTGCTGGGGAGGCCGTATTGCACAATAGCTTCTGGTCTCGAACGTGGATTGTGCAAGTGGTCCTCCTGGCACGCGAGCTCGTCGTACGTATTGGCGATACGGTGATACCGTGGGATAAAGTCTCATGGCGGGTATTGAGGGAAGTTGATCCTTCCGAGAGACCTTCGTACAAGACGATGTTGAAGTGGCGCTTCAGATCCGCGATGGGTGGGAGTGTACGCCATAATAGGAACTTGACAAGTGTACGCAAACGCATATCTCCTAGCTTCCTTTCTTCCGAGGTCGCTTGAGCATATGCCAACAGCTGATTACCGTATGGTAGCTTTCTGGCCTTGACAATGTCGCGCAGCAGGAGTACAACGCACGCCAGATGCTGGCGTGGAGGAACACTCACAACGAAAGACTGCGACGGGGAGAGTCCATACCTTTTTACAAAGCTGTCAATTTTTTCGCCACGCAGTCCTGCGGCAGACCGCACGACAAGATCTACGGCATCCTGGGCCTAACTCGTGCGCATTTCGCCGTCGACTACACCACCCCGGTGTTTGAGCTGTTCACCGCGACGCTGGCGAATTACTTCTTATCGTGGGACACGGAGAAATCCATCTCCTACGTCCTGTTCCCATGGGACCGCTGGTTCCCCTGGCAAATGCTGGAATGGCGCCGGACGGCGTGGAAGATAGCCAGGGGAGGCGGCATGGTGGCTCCGTTCCATGCGTTTGAGATGGATATCGCGCATCCGGTCGTGTTTCTCGTTGCTAGGACGGTGATTGAATTCGTTGCACCGAATAACTTTTATGCGATACTCACGTGCTTTTTCTTGGATAGGTACTGGAATCGAGACGAAGATCGGCGGAAGATGGAGGGGATGCGACGGCTTCGTAGGGATGATCAGGCTCAGGAGCCGGTGCTGTCGAGGGTGCAGTCGTTCGTGTGGGATGTGACGGATAATTGGCTGGAGCGCACGGGACGGAAAGATCTGATGATAGCGGTTATTTTGCATCTGCAGGAGTGTAAGGATGTTGATGCGGAGATGAGCGCGCCGGGGGAGATGGGCGTTAGGAGGAGGTATAGTGAGTGGGAGGCTTGGGCTAGAGGCGTGTTCAAGGCTACACGGGAGCGTTGGGAGGAGTCTGAATGAGATGCAGAAGGATGTCAGGGTGGAGGAGTGCATGATCATTAGCGAAGCAACGGAGTGCAATAGATGTGCAATTTTGCTGCCAGAACGAGGACGATGACATGGTTCAACGGGTCACTGTCTCCCGGGCCAGGCGATCGATGTAGGTTGAGCTTTCGCAAGTCCGAGTCTATCAAGGGTGTGGGCTGCCCCAGGCAATCTTGGAAGGTGTGTTAGAAGATGTATGTACCATTATCGAAACCTGATCAAGCAACCGCGCTACATTATCTCTTCTCAAGCGTGCGTCTTGTAAATTGATGCTTACGAAATTCGAAATGTGCAAAATGTGAGAACAACACCGCAAAAACGCCTCTTCGATGTCCCTTTCGGTCTCCACCGATGATGGTGCGGGAACCTCCTCCTCGTCCTCCTCCGCCGTCCACTCTTCGTCGCATCATGTGCCAGAAAGCAATCTTCCGGGTTCTTTTCCGCCGGGACTCCCACCACCTACTGTGTTACCAGTCAGGGTTCTTGTGCCGCACTTGAATCACTCGAGCATTTTCTCACCGAGCGCACTTTCGACTTCTCATGCTCTCGAGCCCAGTTTCCTCCTGAGTCCTCGGCTCCCCCAGCAGATCCATCGTCACCTGATTGCGTCCCACAGTTTCGCCTGCCTGGACCAGATCGCCTGATGCTTTAAAGGTTGATTATCATCAGACCTGTCTTGTTGCATGTATCCAGAATTCTACTCTATTGGCTTGAGTGGGGCGCTGTCCTCTGGTTCGCGTCAGATACAGGGCCTTTGCCAGCCATCTGGGTTAGCACACTTGAGCATTCATGATGTTGTTTTCAATTGTACTGATTTTTTTAGCGATGTGCAAGGAGGATGGACCAATCTTTCGCCTCAGAGGCTGAGTCTAGGGCGTTTCTGAATGCTTGGCCAGCTGTGGTTGGCGAAAACCCACTGTGCTATCCCAGTGACACGCTCGCTGGCGGGATAGGTCTGTCCACCTCCTGTGCGCCTTGTGACCATAATCGCGACGCGACTCTTTCGGGAGCATTGCTATGGCTCGTGACATGAGCAGAGTACAATAATTAGCCGTTACATATTTGCCTTCTGATCGGGTGTAGTATTTTGACACTGTGATCAGCATTGGATGTCCTGAGCCTAAGAAGTGTCGTATATTGCCCGTCATGAATTTCATCTCTTTTGCTACACTGCGCAGAGAGTCCCCGCCAACGAAAAGACCCGGGCTCGTAAACATCTGCTCTTGGACAGCTGAATGTCTCATATGTACGGCCACCGACTCACTTGGCAGCCCCTAAGGCTATCTGGGCGGGGATGCTGATCTCGATAGTACGATGCGCCACCCACCCAGTTGTGCTTTTCTTCCCACCTAGCACCCAGAACCGATCGATCTTGCCTCAACTGCAAAATTTAAATAATCATCAATATGAAGACTACAACCCTACTCCTTACCACGACCCTCGCCGGCTCCGCTTTAGCCCAACTCCCCTCCTCCGTCTGGTGCCAAAACCAAGGCACCGCTGGCGATGGCTCCTGCGAGAAGGATGGGTGGAATACTTACTGCGTAAGTCTTCTTTCTTCCTTGGTCAATGCCAACTATGCGTAGGTCAATAACGGCTAATATATGTATGTAGTGCGTGCTCGGCAAGTACGACGCCAAGACTTTTGACTGGGAAATGACGCCGCAAGGGACGTCGAAGGATGATGTGGGCAGGTTGGGATGTGGTCCGGCGCAGCAGGCGGGCGGGCAGTATGTTGGGAGGATTTATTGTGGTGAGTTGGGGAAGTAGGAAGGGCCAGGTAGTATGAGCTTGTGGAGGAGTGGCTTGTCTGTCTTGGTGCTTCGAGTAGTCATTTGCAGGAAAGGGTCATCCAGATGGCGTTGCCCATTTCACGTGCTATCAGTCTTCAGCCTCCTCGTCTAGAGTTTCAACGGTTTTGACAGAATCCAGTGAAGATGGCGGCCAGGTCTTTGGTCCTCCACTCGCCATCACCCGGGCTGGCGCATAGCTACTGCCAGCAATTGCATGGTCCAATCCGCTAGGAACTGCGAAAGATTGTTCGTGAGCGTCAGATGAGGGTGACAGAATATACACGCTCTGGCTGGGACTTGCTGGCAACAAGACGATGGAGCATGAGGTAGGTGATGCATTGTCTCCGATCTGTGCGCGAGTGACCACGGCCTGCTTGTGAAGAAGAACTTCGAGGCGCATCGTGGGATCTTAATGACTGGCAAGAAACATTGTGGCCTAAGGCAGAGTGGGCAGTCTATCGGCAAGACTTCTACAGTGCATAGTCGGTCTGTCAGCAAGAGTGGGGAGTGGGCCGATGGGAGCTGAAAGGGCGGAGATGCGCTTTGTCCTCCTGCCATGTGACGGGTCGGCAGAAGCACAGTCACTGCCATGGCGCGTCGCTGCAATTCTGCCTCACCAGTCTCAAACGACGAGTCATCATCATAGCCATCATCATAGTCATCATTACCATCATCAGCGACTCGGTGAACGTGGTGAGTGCTCAGAGCTCGTGGCTGCTTCTTCTTCAGTACGACTAGCTCAAACGGTAATCACGCGCGTGCACGAGCCACATAACTGCCCCGCTGACCGCCGCTTCCTCGTCAGGCAGCTGCTTGGAAGCGTAACCTGTGCTTCAGCTCGCTTCCTTGCTCCTACATCGACCTATCAACTCACCCACCACCACCACCACCACCACATCCAGCACTACCTCGCGACAGCGAACGAAAGAGCCAAGAGATTGCATATCGTCACACTGGCGAGCGTCAACGAGAAGGAGAAGGTCAACAGCACCATCACACCGACCGCAACCGGCACCACCGACAAGATGCGCAGCAAGTTCAAGGACGAGCACCCCTTTGAGAAGCGCAAGGCGGAGGCCGAGAGGATCAGGCAGAAGTATGCCGATCGCATTCCGGTATGTGTACAGCAGAATTGCTATCGTGCTCCCGAGCGACAGCGTGTCGCCGCTTTCGGACACTTCACTGACTGCGATAACAGGTCATCTGCGAGAAGGTCGAGAAGTCGGACATTGCCACCATCGACAAGAAGAAGTACCTCGTGCCGGCGGATTTGACTGTCGGCCAGTTCGTCTATGTCATCCGCAAGCGCATCAAGTTGAGCCCGGAGAAGGCCATCTTCATCTTCGTGGATGAGGTTCTGCCGCCGACGGCTGCGTTGATGAGCAGCATCTACGAGGAGCACAAGGATGAGGATGGCTTCTTGTATATCACGTAAGTTGTCTGCTTATCGATCGCGTGCGTAGAGCTGGGACGCTGACAGCGTGACAGATACTCTGGCGAGAACACCTTCGGCTTCGAGGAGGCTTGAGTGCGGTCTTTGACAGCCAGCTGGAGCACGCAATGATGCACTCCCGCCGACATGCCCCCTACGACTACCGACTATGCGATACGAGATGCGATTAGACCACACCAACACAGCAACGAGAACTCAATATCCGACCCTTCTCCTTGCGTTGGTCCGGCGTTCATACCAGGAGGGAATTTGATGACTTCATGATTATTTTTGCGGATGCAGAGCGGAGGGAGCTTGAGGCCATGAATTACTATCAATCCAAAGATCAGAAACGCGGAGGGCGTGGACAAGCTGGTAGCTTCGCAAGCTTCTCGATCTCCACAAAGACAATGCACCTGGGTCGAGTGGGTAGCGCGCTCTGCGAGTAGTCTGCGCAGGTCCATAGCTGCCTGTACTACGTTCTCTGCAACAGCCCTGTGTCACTTGTGTCCTATTGTCTTGACCATGACGTGGTTCCGGTGAGTGATGTCTGTCATCATGTGATTCAGCCTTGTCCGTGACCCGGTCAGGTACGACATAGACGAAGCCGGGCTAAGCGCCGTGCTTGCGTGGCTGCGATCACTCACTACTTCTCACTCGTGCCTGCCTCATGAGGCATACTTGAAATAGAGTTGAAGCTGCTTTAGACTGTGGCTTATCGCCGTCAACTCGTCAACCACGCCCGGCCGAGCTTCGGGATCTTCGATGCCGGGAGACGGGACTTTAGCTTCCATCACTTCGCGTTCACATTGATGAGAGTCCCTACACCAAAAGTGACAGAACCCACACTCAGAACCGTTCCACGATCCTGACCTTTCCCGTAGCCCCTCTCTTCAGCATGTCTGCTCCCTACCTCATATCCAGGTATATATATCCTCCACTGTAAAAGTATATGGTTTCCGCGTCCGTTACTTACTCTGCGCAACAATAGGTCTATTGACCCTTTTTTCGCCATGGGTGTGGGTGTTATGGCGGCCGTGGTGAGGATTAATCGGGAGGAGAAGGAGAAGGGGAGGACGACGGCGGAGACGGTGGAGAGTTTGAAGAGGAGGGTTGGGATGCTTTGGGGGAGGATGGGGGAGGGGGGGAAGGTGGAAGGAGAGGGGAGGGCGCGATGACGGATAGGGATGCTGGATTGGAGGTGATATTATGGTAGGGACGGTCGTTGGTGGGTGATGAGCGAGAAGTGAGAGTGGACGGTGTGCGTGGTCAAGGCTGGGAGAGTGTTGCATGAAGTTGCGCACTGCGTTACCGTGAGTGCTTGCTGAGCATTACCAAGGAACTCTCAAGCCTTGAAGCGTGCAAGTGGAATACGCTGAAGCTTCGCCATGAGGCATGGTGTACTACTTGGTCAACCCGCCGGCTGGGAGCAATTGTGTGTCTGAGCCGTGTGCACACCTGGCAGGCGCGGCATCACGCTCTACGAATCACGTCTGGAGCGCCATATCTCTGCCGACGAAGGACATCGAAAAATGAATCTAGCCTCCCACCACGGACCAATGCCTCAAAAAGCAACCAGATCTTGGCCGGACAAAAAGCCGATAATCCACCGCGCCACATTCAAGATGGGGCCGGATCTAGGGCATCGACCTACTGCTTCCCTGGTGAGCGGCTCACGTAGGCCAGCGAAATCGATACGATACAATCCGAGCGCTGGTGTAAAGGTCTGGAACCAACAAGAAAGCTGGCCGGCGCGCCCAGATGCTGCCCTACCGCCTCGTACCTATGTTTCACCGTTAGCGCTGTCTTGAGGCGAATCAAGCCAAATTGCAATGTCTCGTCTCCCCCACCGGAGAAGAGATATATACATAGTCTCGCAGCGGAACCGTCAAGCAACAGTCTCATCAACCCGCACCCAAGAACCCATCATTTTCACCATCGTACAAAAATGTTCACGCAAGCAGCTACGAAGATATTCAGCGCAAGCTCGTTTCTCCTCGCGCTCTTCCTGGCGTCGAGCACTTTAGCCTGGGTACGCACTCCTACCGGACCCGCAAAAGAAAAATGAAAAATGAAGTACTAAGCGAACCTCCCCACCAAACAGAACTGCAGGGTAGACGACTACGGCGGCTTCTGCGACCCTAATGAGCAAGAGAAGCTTGATAACAAAGAAAGCCAAATCTGCCACCCGGTACGTTTGTTGAACGCGATCTTCTCGCGCGTGTCCCGTTGCTGTGCTTGCTTCCCATCTGACGAGGTAGGGCGATTTATAGAACTTCCCTTGCGAGATTCCGGGGAATGGATGTATGCCGAATATTACGCGTGGGGGGAATATTCCGGGGGGTTGGTATGCGAATTGTGGGGATGGGGTCGGGAATAACTGAGCCTAAGAGGGTGTTGGGGTTTGGAGGTGGTGAGGGGGTGGTGAGGGGGTGGTGAGAGGGGTGGTGAGAGGGGTTGGGCAGGATCTGCTTTTTGATCTCTCGCGTGGCAAGGTAGCGGAGACGTGCATGGCCAGTAGGTGGCGGATGATGGATACGTTGTGAGCTTGTGTCTGAAGTTTGTCTTGGGCAGAGCCATTTCAAGATTTCGAGTTTTATGTGCTCTGCAATCTGTAAGTCTCACTGATGGACATACTCTAGGCAAAGGTAAGATGGCAAAGGATGTCGCTGTCATGGTAAGATGTCTACATTCCGCGGCAAAGCGATTCGCCATTCACTGCGGTCAGGAAAAGAGATTGTTGGCGGACGCCCAACCTTGGAGTTGCATAAGTCTCCGCGGGCTTAGGGGCGATGCAATCAGTTGCTACAAAGCATACATGGAAGAGTTTCGAGGCGATGCAGAGTGTTGCTGGTGAAGAGCTGGCTGAGCCAAGAATGTATCTTAGCCTCGCTGAATGGCATGAGGCAGTGCAGTTGCGGGCCTGTGAGATCGACCCCGATCTGGCTTGTCTCAAGCGCCAGTACAAGTTAATTCCGAGATGTCAAGAGCAGCGAAGAGCTATCAATCTCGTAAAGGTGAACAACGGTGTTGACAGCAAGATAGCTCCAGTCTTCCGCTGCCAGCAATTCACGCCGCCTGGCTGTCTCGGTCATGGGCAACCATAATGTTAACGACGCGTTGCCACGATGTCGCGGATGCATTCGCGTCTGCTCTATTGCAGTAGCACTTCATTGCGCTGGATCCGTTCCCAGCCTCGCCGGCTTTGCTTGCTGAGACCACGACTTCGGTCGTTGCAAACATACAAAGCACCTCACCTGCGTCTTCGTGACCTGCGCCTTTATCATCCACAATTGGAGGTGATGCCAACAGCTGCTACAGTAGGGACCTGGCAAGTGCCTCGACTAAAGACCGAGAAGCAGGTCGATGGGGCGACGAAGGTGCGATGCGAGCAGTACGGCGTATGTTGATGATCTTGACCATCAGGCACGATAAGTTTCGAGAAGAAACAAGACTCGCTTTCATGGCTGATTGTCATTAGTGCAATTCTCCTGTTGGCGCTATGCAGCGATGCACTTTCAGTCATGGCTGCGGAGGTATTGATCCTAACTCCTCTGGCAGTTGCTGGGATGGTAATCCGCCCAAGAACATTCCGCCTTGGGGCTCAGCGTACCAGACCAGGCATTGCAGGCTGCTGTTGTCGTTCCGTAGATCTTGTGATCGAAGTCTGTTAAATGGCATCAGCTTCGGCCATCATTGAAAGTTTGGTGGCAAACAGGATCGATAGGCTGGAGAGGAACTGAGATCGGAAACCAAGGCAAATCTATCGCAAGTATTACTATGGGAACTCAATCTTATAAGAGACTACAAAACATTCGCCTGCATCCTAACTCGTGGTCATCAAGCAATCTCCGGAGAGGGGTATCATATGCAAAGCTCTCTCCTAGCGAGCGTCTCGTCCATGTGTATGCAGCGTCCCTAAATAAAACCCATCGCGCCAATCCATGCAAGTTCGTCCAATCTCATTAACGTAAGAAACTGTGTGCCATCACGCTGCCAGAGCGCGGCATGCAATCCATCAAAGCATGAACGCCTCGCTAACCAGAACTAAAACCAATCCAAGCAATAACCCAATCCGTACTCCGAAAAAATGTGTGTGTTGAATCGCTGCAAGGCGATATGGTGACTCGCCGAGGCGACATACGGTGCAGCGACAACACGCTGATCTAGTTGTGTGCGGGCGTCTTCTTCCTTTCGACACTCTTCTCCCTCTCGCACCCGCGCTTGACCCTGTCGACTTCTTCCGGCGTCAAGAACTGTGCGAAACGGTCCAGGTCGAACCAGCCAAGTTTCTCAAATGCATCCTGTATTCTACTGGCCTTGTTGACATCAATGGGCAGCGCCTGTTGTGCCATAGTCCTGTTGAAGGCCGTCTTGCCCTCCCTCAGAGCATTGACTCTGGCAGCGAAGAGCCGTCGCTTGTTGGCCAACCAGGTTGATGGCGGGAGGCGAAGGACGGTGGCGGCCTCGGCTTCAATGGGATGTAGTTGGTCATAGTCGACATCACCTCGGATGTCGAGGGGGCCGCCTTTCCACGTGCAACCGAGCGAAGTTCTCGGTGGCAGCGAGTCGAAGGATGGCGAATAGTCGGGAATATCGCGCCACTCCTTGTCAGCGGGCCCATCGGTCTTTTTAGTGGCCTGAGAGCGCTTGTGCTTCGGCTCCGCCTTCTCCTTATCCTTGCCTTTTGGCTCAATGGAAGAGTCGCGATCCATGTCGTGGCTGATTCTCTTCCTCGGCGATCGCGTTGGTGTCTTGGCCGGCTTGGATGGCGCGGCAAGTGGCGACTCAGCCGGCGATGCCTTGGGCGCCTTGGCGGATCTGGGTGGCTTTGCCAAACTCGCTTTGACCTTCGGCTTCGAGATGCCTCCGCGGCAGTTGAGTCTCGAGAGTTGTGCTTTGGTGATATCATCACGCTCCAATGCGGGCGACTGTCGTGGTTCAGGCAATGTGATGGGGTTCCTTGGGACCGACCAGATATCGGCCGCCTGCTGAGCATTCTCCTTGACCTGGGTGCGGTAAATTGCGTTCTCCTCGCCCAACTTTCTGATGTATTGCTTCACGTCCATATCTTTTATCGCTCGATTAAGCCAATTTGTGTCGACCTGACCAGCCGGTAGTCGCTCGTGTTGGTAAGGTGACGAAGTGTGGCCGCTCTGAAGCCTCGAAGCGTGATCTGTCGACGACGACGACGATCCGGGTCTGCTATCACGGCCAAATAGTGGAGCTTCTGATTGTGGTGTGTCGGCGCGCTTCTCGACGCTGAACAACGGAGCGTCACGGTGCGCCCACTGTGAAGAAGTTTGCGCGGAGAAGCTTTGTAGTGATGCCTCCTGGGGCGGTGTTGGCGGCGACTGGATTCGAAGTGGTGGTAATTTGGTAGAGAGCGACTCTGCGCCGCTCTCGAAGCTGTCTGCAGTGTTCTCCTCCGGTGATAGAAGGTTGCCGAGTCCCACTGGCCACTTCTGATTCGTCTCTTCTCGCAACGAAGACATTGCTTCGAGATGGTTTGGGATGCACTGGGGTGCTTTTATCATGTATCGTGGCGACAATAGTCGTCTTATGTGGACGTTGGGCGGGCCTGTGATTCGATTGAGTCGGTCTCTGAGAGGGTCGGTTGAGTGTGATCCCTGGGGCGTCGAGGTCGAGATGCTAAGAAGCAGAGAGCGAAGCAGAAAGCGAAGCAAATGGAATTTCTGTTGGGCGTGCAAGTAGATTTATGCGAGTCGTGGCGAAGCAAACGCGACCCGTGGGGACTGGTTGTCAGCAGAGTGTTTCAATGCGCTAGGCTACAGTGGATGACGAGCCCGAATGACTCCTATGACTGCGGAACAGATAACACTTAGCCAATGGGTGGGATGTGGGCGGGAACAATGGAATCAGAAGGAACCTGAAAAGGTTATGAAGGCGGCCATATGGTGGGTGCTTGCCTGTTGTCATGCGCCCGTGGGCGCTCGCGCGGCAAAGCCCAGCGGTTGCTGAGAAATCCTGTGCTGGGGAGAAAGTGAGGGAAGCCCGAGGGCGCACGCGGATGCGATTGGGCAAGCATGGTTAGGCAGTGTGTCAGCCTTGTGGTGGTGGGCGAAAGCTTTCCATCCTCTGAAGTGACTCATGTGGGAAGTGAAAGGCATCGGCTAGTCTGAGGTCCGTGCTGCTGTTCGCCACACTTCAGGCTGTGCGTGCAGCCCGATGCCCGAGCGAAGAAGAACCTTCTGCCACTCTCTTCACGACACATGTACGTTGAATCGAAATCGCTGAGGCGACCTTTGCGCGCAAAAATTTCCTTCACGAGATTGCTTGCTTGCTCTTCGTCCATTGACATGACTGGTTGCCTTGGTCAACACACGTAGCGGTTGCGCGCTGAAACCTGCGCCACTATGCAATCGCACATGATAGGCCAATGCTCAATGGTCATCTGGTGCAAGTTTGTTCCAATCGCGAACGCAAGGCGGCACACCTCACACCGGCCCTCAGGCGCACAACGAGAGCTCCGAGACCCGCGTCTAAGCGAGCAGTCTTCGTACGTACAGCTCTGTCATGCCCGTCGGCCGGTACCTCTTGGCCATATTGCCGGTCATTGAGCTTCTTGTCATCGTCATCGGTAGTGGCCCCGTGGTCCTTGCTCCGACGAAGTCACGCATTTCATGCGACATTACAGTGACGGTCCAGAAGTTGCCATTGACGACAGTGACACTTGCTGCTACACTCAGAACAGGGTCAATGGCTGCGTGCGACACCCAATTTAGGTCCCAAGTCCGGTGTAGGTGTCATCTGCCCGGCGCCGCATCACAAAACAAACACTCTTGCATGTGATTGAAGAGCCCCGGAGCTCGGCGACCGAATAGGGTAGGCGGTCGTGATCTCGAGGCATTGATTGGGACTTGGGTACTTCAGGTGCAGTGCGTTCGGCATCCGCATGTGAGCTGGTCATCCGGATGGTCTCCAACAATGCGCAGCTGACAGCTCTTGGTATCGGATCGCCGTCTGCCCCCACGGGAGGCCAACAAGGGACAATACAATGGCGTGCTAAGAGCTCACTTCGTAGCGTCGGATTGATGTTGCTGCTGGCAGCATTGACATGCGGGGTCAGATAAGGTTATCAATTGCCGCGCTCTATCAATAGTCCTACACATATGCAGCCTCACATCTGCTCCTCTCGTTAGCGGTCTGCGAGTCACCGACAACGTTCGTTCTTGAGTCGCGATTGGCGGCATTGCCGGTCGAATGCTTTTTCGCTGGACAGACATTGGCGCACTAACCGCGCATAACGGCCAAGCTCAAAGTATCCCTTCCTATGTCTGTCATGCGGCTACCTCGCAACGGCGTATCATATGTCCTGCAGGCGTGTTTGTATGTATTTGACAGAACGGCGGTCAATACTGTAGGAGTGTGTATCTGCGGATTGCTCTCGATCGGGCACCTGAAGTGCTGCAGGAAGAGAGTATCGCAAAGCTTTCATCCAGAATTGTAGAGCTCGGTGTCTCAATCTGAACAACAGGAGATCATTCCCAGGTGTCCTCGAAACGCAGGTTTTGGTGAGCGTAGGAGTGATAGGGGGAAGTCCGAGCAATATGAACCTCGAAATCGACGCCGGTGCGTGCAAAAGTGGAAGGTGGGCTCAGACGTGTGATGGCAGACATCGTTCTTATTCCAACGTCACTTCATGCCCCTCACCAAGGACAATGCAATATATGTCTCGTGGCCAAAGAAGCGTTCCGGCTGAATAACACGGCATGGACATTTGACGCCCACAGCCATGCGGCATTTGGCATAGAGATATCACATCTTAATACACACCATGGCCAGCCTACCGTCACCACGACAGCTAATCACCTCACTCATATCCTCGATACCAAACTCTACAGACCCCCAAACAACAGCCGCCAATCCCGTGCCCACAACAGCAGAATCCAAAGACCTCTTCCTCACGCTCCACGTGCTCTTCCAACACGAGCTCCTGCCGGCACTGGACCTCTTAGACCGCGGCCTAGTCACTCGGCTCCGCCTCAAAACAGATGAGATTCATCCAACGACCTCAGGAGCCACCACACTGAAGCAACCATCTACATACTACGTCCACTCCGCTCAGCAGCAAGCAGCGTCGCGTGGTGGCAACAGTGGCTCCAGATACTGGAACGCGGAGACTCAACATACGATGTACTATGAGGTCAGGCTGGACGCCTGGAGCTGCTCTTGTCCGGCATTTGCCTTCTCAGCCTTCCCTTCCACCTTGTCAGAGCCGGCGGCGGACCAAGATATGACAGCTGTGGTTGAGAGCAGCGATGGTCATGATGGGTGGCAAATGGGCGGTCTCTCACTGGGCTCCGAGATTCCCACCTGCAAACACCTCCTAGCCTGTGTTCTCGCCGAGCACGGAAACGCTTTCTCCGGTATGTTGGAGGAGCGGGCGGTCTCAGCGGATGAGTTGGCGGGATGGGCTGCCGGTTGGGGCGATTGAGTCTCAGATCTGGTATCTGTATGTTTGACGCGTTGGTACGCGCGCTATGCTCGCATTATACTGTACATACTCATTTTCGAGACCACATGATGCTGCCTAACGCGCGCATATATTCTGCTGCGCTGCCCGAGAACGCCAGGCGCCATGCCATCTTCTCATCTCATCTTTATGTCGTGCAAAACTCAACCTTTCTTCTTGCTCTTGGCATCATCCTTCTTCGGCTCCTCCTTGCCCTCCTTGCTCTCCTTATCGACCTTCTCTGAAGTCCCGTTCAGCATCAACTTCTCCTCCTTCTTGATCTCCTCCTTCTTCTCGCTCTCCTCCTGCCGCGCATCGTCGTCCTCTTGCTGCCGCTTGTTCTGGATCTTGTTCTCGATAAGATCGTGGAAGGCGGTGATGGCTCTTATTAAGCTTGACAGGTAGATGCTCATCAGTTGGTCGTTTGTTTTGACGCTCATTGCTTTTGCAAGCTCTGTGTTCTCTGATGCGCCGCCAGAAATGCCGACTGAGCTGTTGACTTGGCCATTGACAGTTGGGAGGTCCTTCGTCAGGGCTTTGGGTGTGCTGAGGTTGGGAAGGAGGTTGAAGACGTCTTGCAGATTACCGAGAATGGCGTGGTTGACTGGAAGATCGCCGTCAAGGACTTTTTGGAGATAGTTGCCGATGTCCTGTAATCGAAGGTGCAGGCCTTGGAGGGACTGAAGCTGGGAGGTTATTCGGGTAGAGAGTGTGCCGACTGCTACGTCCCGAATGTCGCGCAGAAGATGCTCAACACCAATCTCCTCCGCCTCCTCAGCCTCGATCGTGGTAGGTGTATGCACGAAGGTTCTGGCGGTAGATGTGCCGTCCTGGTCTACGTCAGCGTCTTATATCCACCATATGCTCTCCATCACATACGTCCTTGATCTCCTCCACCGCGAAATACGCGTCTGTTGGCACACCAACATCCTTCGGCTGAACATCGATGATGACCAGCAGAGGGTTTGGTGTATATCTCTTGAACAGCTCATTGATCTCCAAATCGCTCGCTCTTAGCTTGGGTCCGGAATGATACCAGCCGATCAGCTTCTCCCGCGCATTGACCTTCTTGAACATATCGTTCATCGACTCGACATAGTTGTGGTCCAGGAACCATACGGAAGGATCCTTGTCGTCTTCCTCGAAGGGTACTGTATGTCCTCATTAGTACGCGCCCATGTTTGTTTGCATTTTTCTCCTGTTCAATTACCCACCCGCAAAGCTATTCGATACGCGCACGCTCTTGCCATCATTCTGTCCCAACAGAACACCCACTACTCGTCGCTTGGTGCCTTTGAAAGATGAACGACCATAATGATCTGCTGCTGATAGAAGGACTAGCGGCGCAACGGAGACTGTCCGGTTGACGATGGAGAGCGTTTCCGCTGTTGTGGCCGGCATCTTTGATGTGTATGTGGATGGCGGCCAGAGATGCAAGCAAGCTGTCGAGAGGCGAAGATGATGATGATCGTGTGGTGTGTTGCAGCATGTGCTTGTGGACCTTGAAAGTCGGCGTGTCGGCTTTTGCCTGATCCACACGCATTAGGTGGTGCGCTGTATGTGCCAAACATCCGGTTACTAGTGATTCTTCACTTCTTCACTTCTTCACTTCTTAGCTTTACATGCTATTGTCGCTATTGACAGCGCTAGTGAAGCGCAAATTGCACATGATTATAGGTAGTAGTATTATAATTGTAAAGTGATATCTAGTAGGTATATCTATTTGCTTTACTATATCTTCTTCGCTATTATAATACTATTAACCTATATAATCTAAAGACCTTACTAGTAAGATACTAGTAATACTATTATTAGTATAGCCTCTTAGTAAGTATTCGTAGTATACTTACGCCTATATTCTACTAATTTCTTATTAGATTATACTATCTAGAAACTACTAAGTCTACTAACTTCTAGTATATTAGTCAAGATTTATAGGACGCTCTTATTAGTAATAACAACCTTATATAGACGCGTAAATTCGACTAGTCTAGCTATATTATAGAGATAGATAATAGTAAGATTACTCTAAGTCCTTATAATAAATATAAGAAGTATAATATTATATATATAGTCTTTAGTAATTAATCTAATAAGATATATACCTATTATAAGCGCTTTAGTAAGAGCTCTTATATAGCTATACTTATATATAAGCTAATAGTTAAGAAGAAGCTAGAGGATCTTATAGTATAGTTAGCTATAAGTAAGATATAAATTATCTAATTAGAGTTAAAAATTAATACTTTAAAAAGTAAATTAGTAGTAATAAAAGCTTAGAGTATAGAAGAAGATATAAGTAATATATAAATAGATATAGTTAAGAGTCTTATAATATAGATTAATAAGTATATAGCTAATATTAATAGTATTTAGTAAGTATATAGCTAGCATCTAATAGATCTAAGCCTATATATTATTAATTTAAAGCTATAGGCTAGCTAGTTATAGTAGTTAGTATTTAGTAGTAAGAGCCTTCTAGTATATAGTAATTAAGATTATTATTACTTAGTAGCTAAGTAGTAGAGTCTTACTAAATAGCTATATAAAGGTTAATAAAGAGGTAGAGAGTAGATATTTAAGTAGGAAGATAAGGTAGATAACTATAATTATACTATAAATAATATATCTACTCTTATTAATTAATTTAAGTTAAGTATTTATTTATATTTCTTATATCTACTCTTATATTAATAGCGCTATAATTATCTTATAGATTATACTTATCTATCTATATACTTATCTATCTATCTACTAATCTAGCTATCTAGCCTACTTACTATTATTAATATCCTTATAATTATACTTAATCCTTATTCTAAGTATAGCTATAATAAGGTTCAGATTAATATTAAGCTTTAGTATAAGTCGTCTTAGCTTCTTACTAGTTACTAGTCTATTCTTAGCTAATACTATAGTATTATTAACTAGTATAATAATACTCTTTATACTAGTTATAATTACTACTATAGATATAATAGATACTAGTATCTTAATAGAGACTAGCTTCTACTTAATACTAGGCTTCTATTTAATCTCTAGCTTCTACTTAATCTCTAGACTACTATTCGTAGCTATATTTATAGCTAATATTATAGTAGTATTATTATTAGATAATATCTTAATAAGCTTAGTTACTTTCTACTACTTCTTATAAATAGCTACTTTTTCTATCTATCTTTTCTTAAATACTTTCTTAGCCTTTCTTACTACTTATTACTTTAGAATAGTACTAAGTAATAGTAATAATAAAAGAGCTAAATTATTAATTAATACCTTTATATTATCTAAATACTATATATTTACTCTTATCTAAAGACCTATTCTTATTATTATCTTATTAACTTATATTACCTCTATAGTCGATTAGATAGGATCTAATATATTAGCTAGATTATTATACTCTATCTTATTAACTAAAGTAATAAGCTCTATATTAATAAATAAGCTTCTAAGGCTTATAGAGCTTATATTAGAGGATAAGTATAGTAATTACTATACTAGTAGTAATAATATAATAAGGCTCTTAGAATAAGTAAGGCGCCTTATAGTTAACGAAGTATATATCTTAATAAAGATAAATATCTTATAGATAGCAGATTTCTTAGTCTTAAAGATATTAAGTATCTTAATTATATTTTTATAATTAGTCTAATTAGTAAGTATTAGCTATAGCTTATTAAGACTATTAAACTTACTATTCTTATAAGAGTCCTTAATAAAGTATTACTTTTAATATATTAAGTTAGATATTAATATCTAAATATACTTATTTTTCTCTTTATTATCTAATCTAATATAAGCTATTAAGAAGATTATAATTAAGATAGTCTAGTTAGAGTAGATACTAACTAGTATATTAAGCTCTCTCTTAAATAATAGTAGCTCTAGCTTAAGATTAAAGTAGATAATATTAGCTTTACTAATAGTATTATTATATTAGATATCGATCTACTACTTATATACTCTTAGGTCTATCTTAATTAGTAGTAGTAGAAGTAGTAGTAGCTTAGGCTCTACTTTCTTCTCTTTTCTCTATTTTAGAGATACTACTAGTACTACTATCTATGTATAGCTCTCTTTAGTAAGAGTACTAATATATATTAGAGCCTATGTATTAATCTAGAGCTACTACTTAATATTAGTAACTTATAGAATCGTAGCTTAGGATATATATACTAATAGTAGCTAATATATAGAAGCTACTAAATAACTATAGTAGAAGTATATTAGCTATAGGTTATATAGTATTAGAATAAGAACTAAGGTAGATATTAAAAAGGAGCTTTATAGTATAGTTATAATAGTACTCGACTTTTATAAACCTACGCCTAGCTTAGCTATAAGACTAGATAGTTAGTAAATTTCTAGAATTAAGACTAGATAGAAGGTTATACTAAGTTAGAGAAATATATAGAAAGAGTTATATATAATATACTTATAGCTATATTTGTCTTTAATATACTATTCTTACTACTTATACTACTACTACTATAATAAAAAGAGTTTGCTATATTATACTAAGAATACTAACTTAATTTCTTAATAGTCTTAGTACTAAAGATATTATTATATAGCTTCTTATAATATAGATAATCGATATTCTAAAGCTAATTAAAGTTAGTATATATATCTGCTATTATAGAAAAAGAGTAGTTAAGCTAATAGATATAAGTAAGAGAAAGAATATTAGCTATAATAGTACTATTAGCTATATATTTACTACTTACTTATATATCTTAAATATCTCTATAACTTCTCTATTTAGACTAATAGATAGAGTATAAACTAGTCTACTTATAGTAAGCTTAACTTATAGATCTACTTACCTATAGTAGCGACTATATATTAATAGCTTAACTAATAGCTTATCTATTAAGGCTAAAGTTAGTAATATGTTATTAGTATCTATATACTACTAGATAGTACTACGAAGAGTCTAATAAGCTAGCTTATAAAAGCGAAGATTAGTTCTAGGTATAAGCGCCTTACTAATAACCTCTATAATATTAATACTATTACTAAGTAGTATATACTTATACTATAACTATATCTTAGAAAGAAGATATTTATTAAGTATTACTAATCGTTAGCTAACCTTATAACTTATACTATATACTAGTATAGGCCTAATATAGAAAGATCTTATTATAATTAGATATTATACTTTATAGTACTATAATTACTACTACGAATCTATATAAATTTCTATAGCACTAAAGATAGAGACCTACTATTTATTAAATTAATCTTTATTTAGATATACTTATATTATAGCTAATTTAGTATTATTAGAATTAATTAAGATATTATATTACTTATCTAAGTTCTTTACTAGATCTAAAAACTAATAATTATATATAGATATATTAAGTATATAGTATTCTTATTTTAGTTAGTTTTAGATTATATAATTATCTTATAATTATATAAACTTAATTATCTCTACTTAGAGGATAGCTATATAAACTACTAAGAAGATAATATAGTTAGCTAATAAGCCTATACTATATTAGTAAGACTCTTCTAACTTCTTAAACTAGTTAAGCTAGTAATTAAGAGCTATAATAGCTAATTCCTACTACTAGTACTTAATATAGTTATTCTACTTACTTATACTATAGTAGTAGTAGTTAGTAAATAAGAAGACTTCTTCTTTATTTATAATATAATTATAGCTAGCTTTATAAAGTATCTTTCTTAAATAGTAATATCTATCTATATAGTCTATTATCTTAAGACTTTTATTACTATAAATATACTTAGAGACTATACTATAGGCCTATAGTATTATTATATATTATATAAAGATACTCTTCTTTATATATCTACTAATACTTATATAGATCTAAATAATATAATAGAACTAGATGTTAATAGTAATATAGATACTAATACTAAAGTCTTCGAACTTATAATAAGTATTAATTAACTAGGCCTAGTTTAGTCTAAGAGTAATAATAATGCTATACCTTATAGTTATTCTTTAAGAACTATAAGTAAGAATATAGTAAGAGTTAATTTAGTATATAGTCTTAAAGAGCTAGTCTCTAGATAATTATAAATTAACTATAAATAGCTATCTAAAGATACTAAATATAAGTATTAACCTTTTAACTATTTTATATTTCTTATAAAAGTATATATAAAGATATCTCTTATTATAACTTAACGTCTTACTAACTTTAAATTCCTTTTCTATTAATATCTTAAGCTCTACTACTATTACTATAGCTTTAGCCTTAGTTAGCTACTTATTTAAGCTTAGATAAAAGCGCTTTTATTATATTATCTACTAGTTAATATTACTAAAGCCTTCTATCTTTAGTACTATAACTATCTCTATATCTATATTCTACTAGTAATAGAATATAGTCTATATCTAGTTATCTACTACTTCTATTATATTATTAACTTCTAGTTAATTATATTTATAGCTCTATATATTCTATTTATAAAGGCGCTCTATGAACTACGACTTAGATACTATTACTTACTTAACTCTTTCGATTTCGTTGTAAATATTATTATAGAGCTTACTAGCATTAACTTACTACTTAATATTATCTCTTTATATATCTTAATCGATGATAAGAGGTCGCCTTATAATATTATAGTACTACACTTAATGTTTAGACTAGTATTAGTAGTGTTATAGATGTATAAAGATCGTGAAGCCTAAAGAAGTTAAAGTCGAAAGATCGAAAGTTGATTAGTAACCGGATGTTTGGCATATACGGCGCACGGTGCATTAGCGCAGTCTATCAACGCCATCTTTCCAACCTTCTTCCTCCTTATCCACTTTTCACTACTCAAGTCCAGACAGACTAGAGCAGGGGCCGGGCATGGCGTCCATGAGTATAAGATGGATGACGTGCCGTCAAACGGAGCCTGTCAGGACTTTCTCGGTCTCTACGAGGGGGACATGATGGGCGCAGAAAGTGAAGATCGAACACCTTCAACGAATAGTGTCAGACGAGATTTTGAATCCTCGGATCTCTACCTAGGCGTCTACGATTATGTGAAAGGCTATATGGGACGATATGACTGCTCACACGACTTCAATCACGTTCTGCGCGTACTTGCTCTGGCCAAGCATATTTTGGCAAAGGAAATAGAGGCAAATCCATGGAAGAAGCTTCATAAGCAGGCTATCCTGCTGGCAGCCCTCCTCCATGATGTTGGCGATAAGAAATATGTCTTGCCGGGCGAGAATTCCGAACATCTCATCCAAAAGCTTCTGGCCAAGCATGGATGTCCACCGCGATTCGTGGCAAAGGTCGCTTTGATTGTCCAACATGTCTCCTACTCCTCCGAGATCAAGCGACCTGAACTGGTAAAGGCGATTGTGTCCGCGCACCCGGAGCTAGCCATTGTCCAGGATGCAGACCGTTTGGACGCCATCGGCGCTGTAGGTATTGCCCGTACCTTCGCTTTTGGAGCTGTCAAGCAGCCGGACAGAGGACTTGAAGGCAGCATCGAGCATTTCACGGAAAAGCTGGAAAGATTAGAAGGCATGATGAAGACTGAGACGGGTAGGAGAATGGCCAGAGAGCGTACGCAAAGGCTGCAGGATTTCAGGCGATGGTGGGATGACGAGAACGCTCTAATTTCGTGAAATCGTGTGCTTCTCTGATGATACAATATGGTACATGGTCAAAGGTCTGTCAGTCACCCAGTAAAATGGTTGACTCGTCGACTATAGCGATGACTTCGGCGTACATACATGTAGCAAGCAGTGAAGCTACTCAATGCATGAGTCGCTTCACCTTGTCGGTCGTAAGAGAGGCACTACGTCAACTGCCGCCGCAACAGCATCGGTCAATGGACGCGTTATACGATTGACGGAATCACTGCGCATGGCTTGCAGCCAACAGCTGAACAGGGCACACCAGGACACACCACCCATTATCAGAAACGATGGCAACGCTGAGTATCAAAGCGCCCTTCCCAATCTTCCTTTATGGGCGCCCAGTCTGGTGCCCATTGCTTCTGTTCGACTAGGCGCTGCTTGATCCAAGAGGTTCTGCCGCCCGGCGGCTCAATTATGCTCTGTGCACACCGGCCTCCTTCTTCGCGATTCGAGAAATATGCGTCATACTCCCACTGCCATAGCTTCAGTGCATAAAGCTTGGTCTTTTCAGACTGTTCTGGCTGCTTCGACTGCCGCTTGAACCAGGATCTACGTTTGAGGCCATTCGATGGCGCAGCTGGGTGAGCTTCGTCAAGTTCTGATGCTGGTATGACAATTGTCATGAGATTCTGGTTGGGCACGGTTGGGCGAGCTCGCGGCGATTCTGCTGAGACTCTTCGCGCCACTTCTTCCCATCGGCTTCTGCGTACATTTACAGGGCTTTGAGTTGAAGCGCGAGGTCGCTGGGGTGTTGGCTGGCATGGTGGTACGGCTAGAAGCATGTCTGCCATTTTGAGGACGAATGGATGGGATCAAGATTTCAATGATGAGACTGATGGGGTTGTTTCTGTATTTGAGGCGAGTGTCCTGTTTTTCAAATGGCTGGTGGGAAGGCACAGACGACTACGTGGCCGCTTATACGAAGCGCTGAGCTCGCATTCTGCGCCGCAAGCTTGCGACTGTCGCCTTCTTACGCGCGCATCCTGGACATTTTCGGATCTCTACGGCGCATCACGCAACTCCGCCTTTCGCTGCGCCTTCCCAGCCTTGGCCGGAGAAACTGATCCCGACCGTGCCGACCACACCGTGCATGCAACGGGGACTCGGTTTGTCTAATGATAGAATGATGAGTCTGCTCACACATGACTGCTGGCTGCCGTCTGGTGTCGAGATACGACTATTGTATGGAAGAAACGAGCGACTTGCTTCAAACAGACCGCCACCTTGACTTCTGAACATTCTCAGGCGCGAGTCCTTCCCACAATGCTTACAAGCGCTTTCAGGTGTGCTCAGCGATAGGGACGTTTGCACTACCGCAATGTATGGTGACCAGCACACCAAGCGCGGATACTTGTGAAGAAGCTTGCCTTCACAGCGGTGACGCTTGCTCAAATAGCAAGCACGTCTTCCTCGTCAGCGAGAGTTGGTATAAAAATTTTCCGCGATCATCTAAACTACTCTACTACATTCATTCAAGACACAACACAGCATCAGCGATAAATCAACTTTGCGACCGAAATAACCCGGGCATGGCACCGTCACTCGAGTCAATTCACAGCCGAGCTTCAACTCGCGGTTGGATCATTTGTATCGCACCCGCGCGACCTCAAAGCTCTGTGTCTGGTTTTACGGGCAATGAGGGATGCGGCGATGCCACATCTTTACCGCGATGTGGTCTTGGTTTCGATGCTGACTGCGAGCAGCAGATCTTTCTTTGAACTTCATCATCCTGGTCATAAGTATATCCAAGTCATCGCCTTTCTGTCACCCAATGAGCCTGATGATCAGACGAAGAAGGAGCTTCAGAAAGGAATCAGACTGGCGCTACAGCTGATACCGCGGAATGCCCTCAAATTCATTTTTTGCGCCCATGAGGTACCTTTTGACAGTGAGACGCTCACGCTTAGAGCTACACAACAACACCTTGAAGGCTTGGCTCTGACAGAACGGTCTACCTCAAGTTCCGCGGACGACCGCTTCTCGAGAGATATCCCAGCGCCGCACCAATGGCTGGCGAAGCTTAAATTGGTACAGACGTCCTACACTTTAAGCTGTGATCGAGAATTGAACTTTTATGGCGACGTCGTCAGGACGAACACCTGGAACGTTTCTTGATCGGAGGGCCTACTGTGAATGGGATGGACATTATGGCTGCACGGGATTCTGAGCAGCAAGACGGTCGTATTTTTCACGTCTTCTTCGGCCACATTGCACGGAAAGAGACTTGAAAATGGTATCATCCGCTGAGACTCGCCCAGTTCGGGCTGCGCGAGATGGACTTGACGTACTCCGAGCGCACAAATCTGCCAGCCATTTGCTTTGAGGATTTAGAGTTCTCAACCTGTCAGCATGCCCTGGCGTGGAAAGATTCCTGGACGGATTGCCGAACAGATTTCGGGCATGTGGTAGTAGGCTGAAAGAACCTATGTACGACAACAACAGTATTGTGAAGGATACGATAAAAGAGGATGCCAGGAAGAGATCATTCGAGGCTCTCTGCAATCCTTCTCGGGCCTGAGATTGGTCAAGATTCAAGATGACGATAACAGTGAGTTCAAGCTGAGCTGGCTGTCAAGTCATATGACTACCCTCACCGATCTTTACATTGGAAAAGGCGACAAATTTTTTGAAGGACGGAATCATTGGATCCATTCTCCTCCAAAGATGGCGTTGCTGTCGAAATGCCCGCGTCTACGCCAAGTGGCCATCGCAATGCCTCCTATCAAACTCTCAGGTCTCAAGGGCGGTGACTCGGACATTTTTTGGTCTGCATTGGTACACGCGCCTGGCTGTGCTGTCCTCAAATAGTTTGCTGACATTTGGCAGGCGACCCTATCACAAATCTCGGGGCTGAAATTCTTGCGCTTCCTGACCTGGCCTATTGCCCCATCGCACTACGCCTGGTCGACCGAGGAGGGGTTCAAGCAATCCTATGAGGCCGATGTTGGAGCATTCGCAAGCGATGTGATAAGTAGGCGCGTTGCACAACGGCACTGGCCCCTCGCCTCCACTGGTCTTGTTTTGCATTGGAGACTTATGGAAACCAGATGCAGTGTGGAACGAGTCCGGCGCGGGCTGGGCAGGCAAGGCTCCGCAGTTCTACACTGTGAACCACGAGACTAGTGTCGATGGCTCAAGGCAGACAAGCGTCTCAGCGACTACCAAGGACGTCACTCGTCTCATCGAGCCGTGGCTTGATGTTATCGATGGGAGAACAAGGTTTGATCACGGCATAGGTACGGCAGACTACAGGCTTAGCTTTTAGGGGCCATGGACCTTGCCCTGATCCATGCATGTGCAGGCAGCGATGCATCTGGGCACAAGAGGAGCAATATGCAGTGAGCCAGGCACAATAACATGACAATCAGCAGACACATAGTCGGGATTAGGTACGGCCTTTGATGCTTGGAAGAAGAGGCCATCTTCATTAGGCTAATTCGTTACTCGCAAATTCACCAGACAGGGCACGCCGCCCACACCACCGTGCATGCAGCCCGACATGGAACTAGGTTTGTCTGGATTACTTCTGAAACCTGTCCGGTTTACCTCTGACGTCCATACGCGGCAATAACGTGTCTTGGTCGTCCTTGTCACGGACGGTAGTAAGCAGCTCACACCGCGCTTCGATCTCCTCTGCCATCTCGTCGAACCAGACGTATTGAGTGAGGACCTGATCAGCTTCGCCGATCTTCACTCTCATAAGGTTCCTTTCCTGGATTTCGTCCCAGTGATGCATGTCTTTGTAGACTTCGTTTGCAAATGTGAAAGTGTCGCCAACAAGAAGCGTGGCAGCGGTAACCTTCTTGTTGAACCTCCTCGTAGCTTCACCTCGGCGGCATCTCCAGATGACCTCTTTGAATTCGGCGCTCGGGAAATGGAGTTCGTGTGAGATTTGTTTTCCCATCAGGGCGTTTGGTATGTCGATGGCGATAAGGCATATACCGGCTTCGCCGGCCCAGTGCTGGACGTGATCGAGGTACCTCTTTGCACACCCTCCACGTGCAGCGTAAAGTAGTATGCTCCACCAAGTCCCGAGAAGTCTGTTGCACCCGTCGATCGAAGACCTTGTATGAGGAAACGTCCGTTCCGAAACACTTTGGACCACAGCTGCTCGGCCTTGACGCGTGAGGTGCCTTTCCATGGTCGAGTGTACCCAATATGTGGCACAGGACCTTGAGCTGCAATCACCACAGCGCTGGGGTGTGACTGAGTTTCGGTGCTCTGCTGCTCCTTGTCCGCAGAAGCTTGAGGCGGTGTACCAGCAGTTGCACGTGTTTGGCTAGCCTGAGAGCCCCACAGCAGGTGCTCCCAACGGATGTCCATAGCCTCCTTCATCCACTTAAATGCTGTCCTTGTCTGTCGGAAATCGTCGAGCCCGGGGTGCAGAGCTGGCCGATCAACTTGGAGCTTGCACCATAGCTTGCGAGAATCGGGCGCCAGGTAACGTGAAAGCCAGGCTGTATTTCATCCAGGCACTTCTTCGCGAACCCACAGAAGTCGTCTGGCGCCGTTGCCGAGTCGGTCTTGTCCCACCCTCTGAACATATCCTTCGCGAATGATTCATTCAGACCAATACAGGAAAGTCTCCTCGGACTCGAGGATTGCACTACCAGAAGCAACTTTGAGGCGCTCCATCATCGACTCGGTGACTCAAACTCTTTGGCGAGGACGGTTGATGGTTGACGGTTGACGGTTGACGGTTGACGTTTGATAGTTGACGGTTGATAGTTAACTGTTGATAGTTGATGGATGATGGTTGATAGCTGATAGCTGATGGTTAAGATCTCAGAGTTGAGAACTGAGAGTTGAAGATTGAGATGTGAAAGTTGAGAGCTGAAAATTGAGAGTTGAGAGGTGATAGTTGATCGTTGATCGTTGATAGGTGATGGGTGGAGTCCACCCTCTGACTGGGTCAGCGCATGCGCTCCCGCAGTTGTCGCGTAGCTAATTGTGTGGCCAAGAAGCGAAAGAACCGTCCCCAGTTCGCCCCAAGAGACTGGTGTCCAATAGCCTTTTTGTTACCAACGCTTACTTTATGCAGCCTGTCTGTCCCTGCACGGTCTGTAATCTAGCTATTTCCAAAGGATAACATCATCCTCTGGCTCTACATATCGCATCTCCGGCCCAACACGAACTGCAGCCATCTCATGGTGTCCATACACATTGGTCTGTGTGGCAGGCAAGTAATGCTGCGGATCTAGTGTCAAGTGGTTCCTGCCGTCGTGCGGCCCATATCGCCCTATACCGCCGAATGTAAGCACCGGCAAGCGGTTGCCGGATCGGCCCTGTTTGCTCATGGAGCGCAAGAAGCCGGTAGCAAATTCATCGAGCTGATGCAGATACGCCGTCGCATTCAATCTGGTAAGTCTATCATGCTGATCGGCAGAGTCATGGTCCCGGTCAGGTACGGGCTCTGATGCTTGGAAGACGAGACCATCTGCATTGGGCCAATTCGTTATGCGCATACTCACCAGACTGGGCACCTGGCTCAACAGCTCGATAAACCGCGTGAGTCCAGGATGAGTGGCTGTGGCAATTGATCCTGTGCACTCTGGCATTGAAAGAGCAAGTTGAGTCAAGGACTTGCCATCGCGGGCAATCAGTGACAAGAGGGACTCAGAAGCTTGCCAAGTCCAAGGTCTACCCTCGCGGGTCTGATCGCGTCGGCCGATGCAGAGCGCGAGGATGTCCAGTGTTTCAATGTGGTTGCGAAGGCAATCGTGATTCAAGTCTGCACCCGTATTTGCCAAGAAGAGTTGGCGCAGCCCTCCGAATGACTGCAGAAACTTCTCCATTGGAGCCGGATCAAACTCGCCATCGCAGTCGAAGTGACGAAGCGGTGGTGAACTCGCCTGAAATATATCGGCGAGAGCTAGCAGGAAGGAATTCAGACCATCGCAATACCAGAGCTCGAGCACTGACAATGAGGCAAAGTCGATCGCGTTGAAGAACGTCCTTTTCGCAAATATCAGGTTTTGATTCGTAAGGGTCAGTTCCTGCAAATCCGAAAATTTTCCTCTTGGTTGTACGCCATCATGCGTATCACCGAGCAGAGCCGTGTAAATCATGCCATCCTCACTTGCACTATCGTGCAAACAGTGAGCCTGTTGCTGCTCGTCTTTCGCTGTAGCAACATCGATCTGCAGGCCTTCGAGTCTGGCTGCCCGATCCATGATCAGTCGGTAAGCCTTCAGCTCGTGAACAGTCTCCAGTCTTCCAGGTAGCGAGAGATGGATAAGACCACCAAGCCAATCCTTTCCAGATTTCGGTGACTCGAGAAACTTGTGGAGGTTGAAACGCGTCGGAGAAAGGGCCAAAGCGGTGAGCTTGCGTTGCTGCGTGCTGAGTAGCGTAATTGCGTCCTGGTCAAGCACGACAGCGGTAGCACAGCTGTTGGAAGACATTAGCTTGTTGTGGGTAGCAGCCGCTGGGACAACTTACATTTCACGAAGAGAATCACGCGGGAGGAGCTGCAGGGCCAACTTGATGATTCTCACCCACTCTTCGTTCCGCGCTGGGGTTCGAAGGTCGGCTGAGACCGCCAAGCACCGGACATACTCGAGGCCGACATTCTCGGGCGTGAAAACCATGTCGTCATCTAAGAATGGGAAGCCTGGCGTTCTCTCATCAAGGCGCATGTGCTCGTACAATCGCTCATTGGCCAGCGGGCGGAGTGTCTTGCATGACAAGCAGAGTGCTTTGAGATGTGTTGGCTGGTTGACGAAGCTGATGATGAGTGCTACCATCTCTGGCGGAAGCGATAATAGATTTGAACCATCCATGATCGGTCTTCAGATGGCTTACGGAGAAATGAAATCGTGGTAGAATTGTCGAGTCTGTGTCGAGGAACTTCGAGTTATCAATGTTGTCGATTTTCATTCAATCAGAGGAATCCTTGAACGAGCGTCAGCGCACGGACCCAGAAACTTCATGATGCGATTTATATTCATTCACTGCACGTGTGTCACCGCGACGAGGGTCAACAATAATATCCATGAACGGGGTATAGTGCTACGGGGCTTTATGGTCTCGCTCCTGTAAGCCTCGCTATCGTGGCTGCTGCGGACAGACGTTAGCATACATCCACCTGACTCCTCAGGCAGAGCTAGTACTTACCAAACCACTATTCGGGCCCACCATAGCCCTCTGCTTCCCAATCCAGCTCCTTGGCTCTGGCCTGCGCCTTCCAAGCGACACACCATTATTCTGCAATCGACTCGACAGATCATACCAAGCCGTACTGATCAAGTGATTTTCACGCTGCAAAGTCGCAATGTCTGCCGGCGGCGCCTCACTCTGCTGTTGCTGCTGCACCATCTCAATCTTTCTTTGCATGTCAGCAATCGTCCTTTCATACTCCGCTGCCTGCGTCTCTGCGGCCTTCTGTGCTTCAATGACAGCCTGACTTGTTCGATGCCCTTCTTCCAGTGCGGCGTTCCGCTGATTAGCCTGTTTGAGACGAGCATCAGCAGCTTCCAGTTGCTGCTCCATCAACGCAAGCTTTTCCGAAAAATGCTTGGTCTCATCTGTCCGTGGCTTCGCTGCTCGCTCCTTCTCGTCGTCGGTAGCCTCTTTCGTTGGAACGTCATCAATATCAGGCTCGTCAAGCCTCGTCTCCTGCAGCTTCTGTCGCAGCTCTTCCAGAGCATCGTGGTCGCGATCATGCCTCTCACGGGCAGCGTCCAGCTTTTGCGCAAGCACTCTCGCATCGTACTCGGCATGTTTGCGCATCGTCGACAGCTCGTTGATTTGGTATTCCTGGTTACGGATGAGACCTTTCTTCTCGATAATTTCCTTCTCCAAGCTAGCCTGCACCTGCTTGAGCTTATCAAGCTCCTCCAAACGATCGTTCGCCTGTTTGAGCTCCTCGCGCAATGATGCGTTGGCTTTTTCTTGCTCCTGTAGCGTCTGGATCTTCTTTTTGAGATTCTCACTAGCTTTGACCTTCTGACTGAGATCCTCATTTTCGGCCTTTAGCATCTGCAAGTCGTCACGTAGCTTCTGACCGGCTTCGTTTTCGGCCTTGAAGCGCTCCAGCTGCTTCTCATATTTCTCGATTGTGCTTCGCGAAGACTGCATCTGGTTTTCTAGATCTTCAATATACTCACGATCGTTCTCGGCTTGTCGTTGAAGCTTCTTGAAAGCGTCATCGCCAGTAGGTTTACGCCCTTTGGTATCAATGTCGGAGCGATAAGCGTCAAAGGCCTCCTGCAGACGTTCTTTGTCCTGTCGTAACTCCTGCAGCTGCCTTTGTGCGGCCACTTGTGCAGCCTGCAGCTTGTCTATGGTGGCTTGGGCCTGCAGCAATTCCTCTTCACGCTCAAGCAGCGGATCCCGATACGATGACAGGCCGCTCTTTCTCCCGTTGGCCTCAGGCTTCTCGATCTCCTGTTCTGATCGATCCAGAGACTCGTCCCTACTGGTCGACTCAGAACCACTGAATTCTGGTTCTTCCATACTGCGCAGTCCATTCGCAATCACAACCGCCCTTTCTCGTCCCAGACTCATAAGCCGTTGCGCCATACGCTGGTTGGACTTCGGAGATGCCATCGCAGCGCGCAGAATAATCATGATGAGCTTTTCGAGCTCCTTTGGCGAGCCCTCGGACGCGATCGCTTGCAGGTCTGGGACAGCGTCGGCTGCCACATTTCCCTGACCATTGCACACATCGCGATAGTACGTCGAGGTATGCCTTTCTACGTGCTTGATGTTCTGCCACTTGCGCGTCCAGTCACCCGAAGCGCCAACATCTGGCTCAGGCAGACTTCCTGCAAAGTAGTCCGAGTCCACATCTTGAAGTATCCGCCACAGACCGCTTCCATCGCTCAAGTCTTTCCATCCCTTCGTCTTGCCCAAGTCTTCAAACGACTTTACCCACAGTAGCAGACTTGCGTCGAGCGAGTCTGCTCCCGTGCCTTCCATATTTGGTAGCGCTAGAAGCTGGCAAATCGACGAGCCAGCTTCCAAAGATCGCCCGGTGCCATTCAGGCATTGCGAGAGGTGGAATCCATCGTCGAGGTCTTGAGATAACTGAATATAAGGGTGCAGACGCGTGACGTGCAGGTGGGAAAACAGGCGAGCCTGGGCACGTACGTTGATTGGTTCAATTTCTAGTTCTACTTCGTTTCTGTGCTTTGCAGTGCAACAAATGTAATGAGCACGGCAGAATCATGATTTTCTAGAATGCTGTCACGAGCACACTTCAAGTCTCTCATCGAGGCCTGCGTGAGCGCGTTGCCGGCGAGAGCCACGTGAGCCGCACAAAGTCGAGTAGCACTACACGAGACCGCAAACGCACGACGACAAACAGGATCTGTGCATGGCTGCAGGCGGCCAGTGAATGTCTCGCAATCCTGCTACACAATGATCAGGCTTAACCAGACCTCACTGCACAATTCTACCGGCAGACTCAGATGTGCTGAAGCCGCTTATTAGGTAGATATTATGTACGCGTATTACTTCAACATGTCCCCCAAGCTTGTATCCTAGCTCTGCCGTATACGTTAGAGTCATCAATACTGTCACAGCGTCATACCCGCTCCCAATGCCCTGGCCATGCTGTTGTCATCAAGCAGCGGCCCACGCTATGCTATGCAAGTCAATCAAAAATCGTCTTTTCATGGGTATTACTGCTCATGCATCGTAGCAGATTCTGCTGCGAGGTTCTCTGTGTCTGCTAAGTGGCCTCTGGAGACGTGTGTAATCGTCGGCGGAATGCTCTATATCAGTGAGTCTGGGAGGAGACTTGGCCTATACGACGCTCTCAGCCCCGTGTTCACGGTGACCGTTCAAGATGCTGCCGCTGGAGTCGGCAGCCGCCTGGAACGGTCAGCCACGAGTCAGGGCCTCCTGTCCATCTTCAGATCGGGGGGATGGGTGACGACAGGCGGTAGATTATAGCGAGTTTGTGAAGGAGGTCCGGCAACCTCTCCTAATGGTGGCAGAAGCGTGCGTGACGTTGGCAAAGATGTCGGCGGTAGAGGCGGCCCGGTAGGAACGGAGCGAGCACTGTCGGCTCTGTGTCGAAGTGATGAGGAGCTGGTGGGATCACGTTAGCAAGAAGCGCACTGCGGATCGGCAGGTCGGATTCGTTGACTTACCCAAGCGGAGACCCAAGACTGTTTCTGCGCAACCTTGCATCGACAGGTGACGTCGGATGCGGCAGCGGCCCAGGAATCTGCGGGAGACTATGGTTGTGCGTGTGCTGGTACGCCAGGGACGAAGGATGCGCGCTGACAGCGGATGGTGGTGATCTACTGCTCGATCTGCCTTCTGGCAACGTCGGCGGTCCTTGCGAAGAAGAAGACGAGCCTTGACCCATGAGATGGAACACGGGCACATTGGCGCGTTGCGCCATCTCGACCTCGCCAATCTGCCAGTGCATTGCCTCTGCCGCCCGCCAGGGCAATTGCATCTCCTTTGCGATCTTCTCCCACATGTCTTTCTTGAATCTGCTGCAGCGTCAGTATCGTCAGCAGAGGGATAAAAGTCACCAACAAAGATCAGGACATACCTCTCGTAGAGTCTTGCAAGTTTGTTCTTCTTCTCCTCATCCCACTCCGATCGTCGCTCAAGATAGTTCTGGAAGCGCAGCCGACAACTGATAGCACTGCGACCAGGCAAATGCTTCGAGATGTCCTCCCACTTCATCCCATTCCCTCTTAGCTCAATGATCGACGCATCCTCATCCGCAGTCCATTTTGACTGCTTCTTCTTCGCAGGTGACTCTGCCGGATGAGGCTGCGGCGGTGCCAGCCTCTTATTGCTTGGGCCGCCATGGTGAGAGAAGCCAATAGGCGGAGGAAGCCTGTGATCTGCCATTTGAGAAGGTGGTGGAGGATATGCATGGTAGCTTGTCATTGGAGGGTACATTGATGACATCGCCGGCGGGTAAGGTGAGTACTGTGCTGTCTGCATCATCGGATACTGTTGCTGCGGTTGATGCTGGGGCTCGAGCGCAAGTCCTGGTAACGTTACTAAGGTGGGAGCTGTCGAGACGATCGATGTCTGGCCCAATCCGGTTGTGCCTTCTCTAGATGTACTGCTGGTCGAAGCTCGAGATGTCGGACTAGCGTTGCCTGGCGACGTTGCTGATGGTCGCTCAAGCAGCGTTTTGATATCCACTTTGGCGACTTTGCTGGCGGCGTAGCCAGCACATGTGGAAAGACCTTCAGCTACTCAGGCAACAACGATCGAGTTGTCGATCTTGTGTTTGAAAGCCAAAGGAATGTCGAAGGTTGCTACGTAGCCAAATCCGCGAGTCTCGACGCTGCGATGAATGGCCAAGAAGCGTTCGAGCGTCACGCAAAGTGTTAGAATGCGAGATCTGGATGATTCGTCTGCAGGTACGCTCGTCGTCTCAAGCCAAGTCGTTTTCTTGTTCGGCTGATGGGAGGTTCCTTATGTAGCGACGATCGTGACCGGATTCTGCAAAGGCGCTATAGGTAGGTGTTTGTCGTCTTCGAGGATAATCCTGCCTGGCGAAACCGACGGATTGAAACTGGGCCGGCCTAAGTGAACAGAAATAGGTAGTTAAAGAAATCGCGGTCAGCGGTTTAGAACTGCGTTTCAACTCGCAGCCGGCGAAACGAGAGCCTCTTGGACGTAAGTATCGCCGAGGCACGAGACCAGGGGACGGAGGTGAGTAGATCTGGAGTCAAGTGAACAGGATGGACGGTAAGGCGCAACAAGGTCGCGCCAGGCGCGGATCCATCCAGGGCGTTTACGAAAGTATGCTATGCGAGAAATATGGCAGGCCCCTGCGGTCCTCAGCCATGTGGGCCAATGGCAGAACGAGCAAGGGGTGAAACAGCGTGGACCTATCGTGACAACTAATTGCCAGGTAAGGAAGATACATGGCGCTGGAACCTTGCCTTCGAAATAGGAAGCAAACCAGCCAGCGCATTGTGAACTAAGCTTCGACGACAAGTCGAAGGCTTCGATAGGACCGTGGACTCGGAAAGGCGCCACAATTTGCAGACAGCAGTAGGTTTCGCCGCTCAGACTCTAGGATCTGCTTCGACGCCGAGCCAGTGCATACAAGTGACAGGGTACACCCAACCTGCCAGGGATATACTTAGCTGCCGATCCATGCTCATGCACAGCGCACGTCCGGTACGTCTTTGGCTGTGACGTCGGCATGCCACTAGCGGTCTACTGCCCTACATAAGGTGCTGCAGCTTTCAACGTCCATCCCTCGAGCCCTGTGAGCGCCCGAAAAGTATATGTTTGTCATCGCCCCAATAGTACGGGACATCGTCCACACTTGGGTATATTGGAGGAGCGGTGAAAGGCCAGCACGATTGGTCCAAGTAGGCGAGTATTGTCGTGAGGGCTGTGCCGGGAACAAACCTAGGAGCGATCTGGCGAACGATGATCTGCAAGATATGGAGAACTGTCGCTGCTGTTGATCTCTGCTTCTTATTAGCCGTGCTTTGGCCGGAGTTCCTAGGACCTCGACAGCGATCTAGCAAAGGCGTCAAAATGATTGGAGGCATTGCAGCGTGGCTGCGTGGCTCCAAATTACTAGCATGTAGGGCATCTCGGACTGGATCCAGAACCAGACATAGCGGTGAAATGCCGACGCTCCGGGCCGCACCAAAAGTAACACTCGAGCGTCGACATCGCCCGAGTATCTTGTGGCACGCTGGCCTCGTAGTGAGGGCGTTTGAGGAAGGGTCCAGTAGCCAGACCAAGCAGCTTGGTGCGCTCCACCACCCGCTTTACGCATAACGCATGTCGTCAGTAGTCGCAGACATGAGAAATTGGCCATGACAATGCAGGAAGAGGTACTCGGCTGACTGGCAATTGGTGTGGAGATGCAGAGACGACTATGGTGGCGGTGTAATTACTGACCTGTTCAATGCACTTTCAGGGATGCATGATTGACGCAAGTCATTGTTCTCGGTGGACTAGCGCTGAACAAGCACAGATCGCACGTTCTGAATGTCTCCGATATCTGCCTCTCGGGTAGAGAAGCTTCATTGATGCAGGTAGCCAAGCAACATCAATAATTCAAACCTCCCGACCGCTGCATTGCTGAAGTCGCACGTGCATATTTCACATTTGCACATCTGGCGACTGTGCAAAGCAACGGGGCCAAGAGCGACTCCGCGAAGAAGTTTGGTTGCCCTGCGATTTATGAAACTGGGCGCCGGAGGCGCAGCGGAGTGTGAGTATTGCGCCAGAAGAGTGGACCTTCTAGAGCTATGGGAATCACGCCGAACATGTTCCCTATACGAGTATCCCTGTTCTAGGTTCGCCTTAGCATCGGCGTCGTTCTGGCGGTGAAGCTCGTGATCGTCCGACATCCTGTTTTCTGGAGCGGATGCGTCTGAGCATGCCTGGCAGAAGCTCGGCCATTGACATTGGCGAGTATCGCTCGGGCAGACTGCAGAGCAGTCGACGTCCTCGACCGGCAAAACTGTTCGTTGGAGCCCAATGTACTATGTGATCGGCCCAAGCGATATTTGATATAGGACCTAACGACGGCTCGCGAGGTAAAGCGTGCCGAGCAATGTGTCGATGGCTGAGTACTGTCTGTCGCTTAGCGCCGCTGCCACGCGAGACCCTGCGCCGACACCAAGGCCGCACCCAACCACTAGTTTCTGCCACCACCAACCGCAGAACCCGTCTCATCATCAAGAACTGGCAGGATCACCGAGTCACCTGCAAGACAACCGCCCTCTAAACGCTACCAAAGCCTTGGTATCTTGACAGGCAAGGCTAGGGAAGTGAGAGACCAGCCCTGCGGCCGGACCTGCATTAGCAAAGACCCAAGACAACAACATGACAACGGCATCAGATATCCCGGTGCAAATTAGGTCCGAAAACTCTTCCTCAGAGCGTCGCATCACGCCAGCATGGACCATATCGCACTTCAAAGGCCGCTTGGAACCCATCACCGGAGTACCCGCAGGATGTCAGAGATTGACACTCAAACTTGCTGGCGGCGCCGTTCAGCCCATTGAAGCGTTGAACGAAGATGCAACACAGTTGTCAAACTGGCCGCTACAGGCATACGCCGAAGTATACGTAGGTTTACCACGATCTTCATATCACATAAGGCCGTGCTTCCTCATATCTGTCATGGCTGCCATGCCGCCGACGCGCAACTCACACGTGCGACTGTCTCATGCGAGTGTTTCGCTGTTTCAGCTTGACAGCACGAGTCGAAGAGTCGCGTCTACCTGTCGCCATCAGGTTAACACCGACGAACGTCTCTTTGGCTTGCTCCTTATTCATCTGCGACTTCCCTAACCATCCAAAAAATGGTCGCCATCATTTGCCGCGACGCTGATCCTGGCACATTGACCAGCCGAGGCACTGCGGCCCAAAGCATGACTTCACAATGATTCCTTTTATCGTTCAAGATGCTGATCTTGCCTTTCATTGAAATTAGGTCACAGACATTCGTCCTCCGGGCGCACGACCAAATTATACCGATGTGTCCGGCGTGGAGAAATATGAGATGTCAACTGATGACTACGAGTCAAGAACGGACTCGGTCTTGGCATGGAAGAAAGCCCAGAGATTAGGTCGTTTCGATCCCAATGCACCTAATATCGAACAGCAGAAGATCGACGCTTCATACCGCAGTGTCGAGGAGCGTGGCATCAAGACCGGCCTAAGGTGCAGACTGCTGCCGGACGATGACGCGAGGCGTGGCGAGGTGATGTATGTAGGCGATGTGGCTGAAATTCCAGGCGGAATTGGGGCGTGGGTCGGGGTCAAACTCGATGAGCCGACGGGCAAGAATGACGGGAATGTCAAGGAGAAGCGGTATTTTGCCTGTCCTCCTAACTATGGCGTCTTTGTTCGAGCAGAGAGGGTAGAGGTTGGCGACTTTCCTGTGCTGGACGAGTTCGCCGACAACGACGACGACGGCGAGTTCTAAGCTATCGGCAATGCGACGCCAAAGTCAGAGCTCGACGAACTGGTGCCATACTATTGTCATATGCACTGCACGCTAGAGCAATGGCCATACGCCAGAGAAATGCATGCAGTCGCCTGCGCCATAGCTTAAATCGCAAACGATATTGATGCCCGCTATAATTGCGCCCTCAGCTAGCGCAGACGGCACAATCTCTGAGATGAACCAATTGCTGACCATCTCCAAAGCTGGCTGAGACATCGCTGCGTCCGTGAGATGGAATGGACATGGAGCGCATGTTTGTAAAGGGTCGAAATTACGTGGAGATTGAGGCTCCAAATGCGATGTTGCAAGGCATGCCTCGCTTTTCTCGCACTTTCCCTGCCCAACCATCGTCGATTTGGAAACTATGTCTGATGCTTACACGGTTGTCATTCAACATCACTTCGATACCACAAGAAATGTTCGTGTACACGTGTGGATTGTAGATACCGTACAGCACTGCCGTGCCGTCGAGGACTATGTCCCCGCTCTGTCACAAGCGGGATCGTCTTTCTGTCGCAGTAGCAGTTGATGGTGAAACGCCGAGGCAACAAACGAGGCGTTGACGATGCATTTCAACGTCAGGTCGAGGAGTCTGAGAGGTACACTGCTCTTCGCGGTGCACTTCGAAAGGTCTGCGCCGGTGTTGCACGTACCTTTCATACCTGATACCAACACGGCCAAAGCAGTCGAACCCAGCTTACGAGCTTTGATGGAGGCGTTACAGGTTGGGTTGAGTGTGCCTGAAATTGAGCTCAAAGCGCGTCTATTGCTCCGCGGAGGATTATGCCATCGATCAATTATCCAAGCAGATCAAGCATAGACAAGAGCAATCTACAGTAGGCTATTCAGCCGTCAAACCCACGATCGGTCTAGTGCACGAGCCCAAAACCGTTCCTCGAGACACCACCCACATCAGCCCTCATGCACATCGACAGCAGGACAAGATGAAAAAAAGACGAAATCGTGAACCTCATATCGACATCATCCTAGCTCGAACAATCCTAACAACGTCCAAGACACAGACAGCTACTGCCCGCCACTCCCGGCCTCGACCTCGCACCCCTGGCTGAAAAATATCTTGGCAGTCTTGGTGCGAGATTCGTTGGTGATGGAGTAGTTGTTACCTACAAGAAAGACGATGTTAGCAATGGTCCACACACGGTATACGGAGAACAAAGGTTGAAAAAGTAGTGACGAGGTCCAAATCACGCGAAGGACCATCGCTACCAGAATAGTCCAGTTGTCGCAGGAACCGGCAAGGGCTCATGCACGTCCAGCCCGTCCCTCGGTCCCGGGACACCAGGTACAAGAGGGTACACCACAGCTGTCCCGATATGCGGGTCCGGTGGCACAGCGTCCAGCGGATCCGCCGCATGCATGAAATGTCGTTCCTGACGGCGCCACGCCGGGTTCACGCTTCATGCAAGCCACGCCGTGCGACGTGCGTCCCGTAGCTCTCCTCGTGTGAAATGTCTCGCGTAGGCTCGCTCGTGCTGTGGAACCCCAATAGCTGTCCGGAACAATTGATCCGTAGGCAGGAACGCGGGTGGTCTCGTTGATCGATTGTTGTTGACGTTCACCGCTGCGGATTCATGCTGCAAGCTGACCGGTCTGGTGCCAGATGATTGGGAGCGTCGAGGGCCTCGCTTGGCTGCATCTAGGCGAAGAGTCGTAGTTGCTCTCGGCGTCGTGATAGGAGCGGTGAGCCACCGCCCTAGAAGCCGCGCGACTCCAGTTCCTTGGTTGGACAAGCACAAACATAACAATCAGCAAAAGCAGGAACAGCAAACTCACCTCTCGGAACAACCCACACCCCACCCTTCGAAATAGCAAACTGGTTGACATCGCCCGGCATACCCTGTGCGCCAATCTCAACCATGACTTTGCCCTCATGCACGAAAAAGCACATCTGCATCTTCCTGCTGTTCTTCGCCCGCTTGAAGCCCTCTGGTGGAAGCTCGACCAGCCCGCTGCCGAAGAACGGCAGAGTCATGACCTTGGCATACTTGAACTCCGCGCCTGCCACATCCCTCGTAACGATAGAAGAGGATGCGAACGCCAGGTCTTCGTGGATAGGGTCGTCGGGATCGCCTTGCTGTGTCTCAATATTCCAGTTCGCGACCTTGCCAGCGATAACCCCGACAGTCTCTTCCCACTCGTCGGCAAAGACGGATTCGGTCTCGCTCTCCTCATCAATAGCTTCGAGTGAGCTCCCAGCTCTTGCAGTCTTCCTCGCCTTCCGCTTTCGTGGTCGTTTAGCCTTCGGCTTTTCGACTTCCTCAGCGCGCACGATACCTTCCACTTCGCCGTGTTTCCAGATTCGAGTTTCATTAGCCCAGTATTGAAGCGGCTTGAGTACCGGACGCCCGAAACGAGTCGTGCTTCTAGCATCCTCGTAGGGCGTCGTAGCTCGGAGATTGACATTGGACACAGGACCGATGCTGGCTCCTTGGCTAGTGCCACGCTTGCTGGGAGATCCGAGTGCTGCATTTGCACCATTCTTCATCTTAGCAGGACTGCTTTGCGCTCGCATCCCTCGATTTGAGTCGCGTTCTTTGAGGGCTGCTGCTTTGCCTTTCTTGCCCTTCCCCTTGCCTTTTGGCTGCGCTTCCGTCTCAATTTCCTCAACTTCTTCTTCTGGCTCTGGCTCCGGCTCCAGGTATTCATCTCCATGTGCTAGCAAAGCCGGGTCGATTGTAGTGTCTTCGTCCTCGCGGTGCACAATGACTTTGTCGCCTGTTGCGCGCTTTTTCTGTTTCTTTGCAGCCGGGCTTTCAACGGTAACGAAATTCTGCGTAGGCGATGCTATGGTGGCCTCAACGCCGCTTTCTTCCTCCAAGACTGTCCGGTCGCGCTTCCTGCTGAAGGTAGTCGTATCTCCTTCGATCAAACCGCTCTCCTCTAGCTGCGCAAGTGATTCCTGAAACTGCTCCACTAATTGATGCGATGGTGTCTCGCTTCGCTTCTCCTCACCATCCTCCGCAACCACGGTCGCCTCTTCGTAGCCATCATCCATCATGATTGGCGCGTCATCCATGACTGGCGGTTCTGATGGCATATCTTGCTCCTCGCTCTCAACCTGATCACTCGTCGAAGGCTTCGGCGATGGTCGAGGCTTCATGCTCTCCTTTGCAGGCGAAGCGAAAGGATTGCTGCGCGGTGCCATACCCATTGATCGTCGCAACGTGTTCTTCGGCTTGAAAGCGTCCAAATCGTTGCCCTCGATGCTCCTACGTACTCCATTGACAACATCGCGCCCACCGAAATTCAGCTTCCTGTTTGCTGGCGGCTGCGTTCTCGAGCCTTCCCTCACGGGCGAGCCCTCATCATCGCTGACCGGCAACTGCTTCTTCCCGGTCGTATGCGCTCGTCCGGTAGACATGCGTTTCGGGCTTCCAATGTTCGTGTGTTTCGGCGTCGACGCGCGCGGGGGAGGAAACTTCGGCGTTTTGCGCATATGCAGTGTTTGCTCAACCTCGGGCGCAGAGCTCTCCTGGACATGCATGTCGCTGCTGGTGAGAGTACGGTCGCCATTGCGCTGCGGCGAAATGACTGGCGAAGAGAAAATGCCAGAGACGGGTTCGAGGCCATGCTCGTCGCGTATGCCCTTGTCGGGGAGCGTGATGCCGGTTTTGCTATCGCGTTGTCAGTCTTCATATTCGGTTTGATTCTCTATTCACGTCATTCTGCGCATACCGTCCGACCTTTCCAACATCAAAGTACTGATCTTGCGCTTTGCGGCGCCTGCCCGGAGTCATCTTGTCCTTGCTCGTCGCCATGCCTCGCGGCGGCCGATTCTCCTTTTCGATATCCAGCTTGCCGGTGGTTGTCCAAGATTGCGCAGAGCGATTGGAATGGGTGGAGGTGTAGCAATGCTATGCGCCGGTCATTTGTGGTGTCAGTGCTGAACGTTGCTTTGCTGTGTTGCAAAGCGGAGCTTGAAAGTAAACAACGGCTGTTCCCGCCGCGCCCGTTTTCCGCGCTTGGCTTCACTGGGGCTATCGTCATAAGTCGAGCGACTGTTTGCATGTGAATGCCCACCAAACATACCTACCAGCTGTATATGCTGGTTTAGCACATTTCACAAAGCTCTCAACAATAGCTCGCATAGTATCGCCGTAATAATGTCCTCCACCACATACCTCCGCTTCATGCTTCTCGCCCAAGCCATCCTTGCCGCTCAAGGCCTGCGCCAATCCTACAATGCAATCATCAACCTCCAAAAATACGAAGACTCTGCCAAAAAGGCTGCCGAATGGTCCGATGAAGCAGCGCGCCAACTTCACAAAACACGAACAACCCAGACATCTGGAGCATTAGCCGTAAGCCTCTCACAATACTCAACACATCGACAACTCCGCGACTGACAACAGCGTAGGTCCTCACATCCTTCCTCACGTCCCTGGGCCTGGCTGCACTCGCACCCTACCTACCATCCTGGCTCCGCTTCTCTGTATCCCCAGCTCTTCTGCTCGGAACTCTTTTTGCGCGCCATCACATCAAGAATTACTGGGCACCAGGCGATAAGAAGACTGTGGGAACCAGGATACCCCTGCCTGGTATGAACGACTACAACGACGCGCAGAAGAGTACCGAGGAGTTGCTGCAGACGCTGGAGTACCTAGAGTACGGATGGGTTGGAAACAGCTTTGTGGCAGGCATGCTTGGGTGGAAATGAGAGGGCTTGTCACTATGATCTATCTGCGACTATGGTCATTGAGCGTTTCAGCAACAACGACAGACACATCACGATATCATGACAGACACGGCCAATGTGGACTTACAGCTGCCCATCCGCAGCATTCGCCTCCCTGTACCTGTCTTTCAGCATCTGAATCCTCTCTATCTCTGCCAACCTCTCGTCTTCGTCTTGCTCCGGAGACACACTATCGTAGATCGGATCGCCACTCGTCCAATACGTCCTATGCGATGCCGTCGCACTTTCAGCATAAGCGTCCGGGTCAGCCTCCACTCCACCTCGCTCCCACCAGTCGCTACCTCTTTCTGTTGGGTCGAACGACGGGGCATTGCTCGCAGTAGCCACAGTGCCGTGTTGTGTATAAATGGTCGAGCAAGCATTGCCAGCCGCAGGATTGTGCCAGGGTCTCTCCCTGAAGGGTCTGCCACCGGCCTGAGAGATCGCATCACAAGGTGCGACATGATAGCGTTGGCCTCGCTCGTAGACGTGTTCTCTCTGTCCGCCGCTAGCTGTACGGCGACAAATCTCAGACCACACTGAAGGCGTCGCCCGTGTTTTCCTGATACTTCCCACTGCGCCTATGCCTTGGTCCCATAATTTGTATATCTTCTCGAGCTTATGGTCGTCATACGGCTGCGTACCTCTCTCATTTCCTTGGGAATCGATGGATGGTGCGCGAGGTGCAGTCTCCCGGATATGATTAAAAGTATGTCGTCCTGCGGAAGGTGCTGGATCGGCTGGGGCGGCGAAAAACTCCCGGCCATCAGCCTTCACCGTGGACGTGCTGGCTCGGGAAGAGCTTGAGGAAGACGTGGCCTTACTCCGTTGCGAGGATCTACTAGGAGCCTGACTCAGTGGCTCAACCTTTGGCTCTCCTAGAGATAATGCGGAGGATGCCGCAGAATCAGCAGCGTGACTTGAACCGAGTTGACTCCGATGGCGATTAGAAAGTCTGGCGGAACTGGCATTCGACGGTGCAAGCTTTGGGAACCCCAGTGACGATTCGGTCGGCGCCGCAAAGCCAGCACTGTCTCGAGCAACCGACCGCCCTTGAGAAGCAGTTGATCGAGCATGCCGGCCTGACACAGCATTCGACGGCGCAGATTTAGGCTCCCCCAATGAGGACTCGCTGAATGCTCTAGAGCCAGCGTGCTGCTGTGAACCCGATCGCGCTTGGGAGGCCATCGATTGAGCCTGCCGACCTGAAGCAGCATGACTGCTTTGAATTGGAATCACGTTCGGCTCGCCGAGCGACGAGACAGAGACGACTCGAGAAGCTGCGTACGAAGTCGGCTGCGGTGCAAATCTGTCCTGAATGTTCGGCGTGCGTGCTCTAGATGCTGCCTTCGCCATCCCTTTGCCTACTTCTCGGAACGAGGCCTGTGTTCCCACATTGTGTAGGCGTTTCGAGCCCGCATCACTAGCTGAACTGTTGTATTGGGGCAACGCATACTGTTTTTGGGCAGGGACATACTGCTGCTGGGCTTGAGCAGGCGTCTGCGAAGCGTTTGCGTATTGACGTGGAGTACACTGCCGAGCGAAGGGTGCCTGCGGGATATCAACAACTTGACGGGGAGGGTCACGTTGCTCATAGGAAGCAGGGGCTTGAACAGGAACGGCCGAGCGCCCTGCCCTATGTCGCTGCGAGCGAGACAGCAATGACCCGCTTGCCGTTGACAAGGCGCCAGGCGTGCGTTCTCCATCAATGTGGACTTGTCTTCGCCGGCCATCATTGGCGTACTGAGCAGCATTGGTCCGCCTGGTGCTCTCAGGCGATCTGATGATACGAGATTGATCTTCCCTGGCCTTCCTGCGACTTTCAGATCTTCCTTCTCGTCGACTGCTACACTTCTTTCGATTGGCAGCTGATGAATGTGAAGGTGAGTTCTTATACATCGTATCGTAGGCCTCCACATTCGTCCTCCAGTCATGCTGATGGCTAGGCTGAGGCAGATCTCTGGCCGATGCTGGTGGCTGTAACGGCTGTGGACAACGCTGGACGGCTCTCTCGGAGGTCACGGGCCGCCATGTTAGGGGTGACCTATCGGCGTGCTTCTCGGACCTGTCGGGAAATTCACCATGCGGTGTGGTCCATCCTGGGTACATTGCACTCTCCTTGATCACCTTGACCTTTGGATTGCCGCCGCCTGAATGGCTCGCATAACGTTCTTCCAACTGCTCTATGCTCTCCCTGGGATGCACAGGTTGCTTACCAAATCTCATCTCACATGCCTGCTCAAGCGCCCATTCAAGAGTACCAGGCACATCCTTGCGTAGAAGGCTTCTGGAAATATCTGTGTCTTCGTGCTCCGGCAAGGAGGCTCTGAGAGCCCTCTTGATAGCTTTCATGCCGCTTGCTATGCAGCAGATACAGGAATGGTGCTTGCGACGAGGGAATGCGAATGGCTCCTAAGCTCTGACTTGAAGTGAGGCCTGCTGCAGGCGGCAATGTAGCCATCTCTCGCGAATGATTTGGAGGCGAGGATCCGGATTTTTCGTTCGCAAAGGCGAGTGTCCGGTGACCACAGTTTGCGGATGCCGTCACCAGCCAGTAGTGTTGATCAAGTTGAATGATCGTGACTGTAGCATTGCTCAGAAGACCTCTGCAGTCACACGCCTACCATACCAGACAGACATCTCATCCTCCTTCTCCTCTTCAGCGCCGAGGAAGAATCCAGTTAACTTGAGATTGTCACTTGCATCGTCAGCATCCGGCCACATAGCTTGGCAAGGCGCCCCATTCGCCTCTAGCATCTCCTTGGCTGTACCCCAACTGAAACGACACTCATTGCCCCAACCAAAGACTGGATTCATATTGGCCTTCAGCCAGTTCGTGCAGCGAGCATCAGATGGGTAGCCAGATCCCCAGGCGACTTCACCAGTGTCACCTGCGCCAGTGTATGCTGTATACAAGACATCTAGAGCAGCATCCCTGGTCACCTTTGCGCAGACTGAGGCAGCGGAGACGCAAGGATACAGACTATCAGCTTTCTTCGCCACTGTAATTGAAAGTGCAGGAAAGATGCGCTCGAGCTTCTTCTGATAAGTAGCAGGTGGTCCAATCGTGTCAATGTAGACCTCTCGCACATTGACGCCTTGATCGAGAACCTGCTGAATCAGATCTATGGTAGCGTCCATTGCTTGTGCATTCAGGTTGTAAGTGCCATTCGCTCTCAGCTGTGCGGCCGAAATGTCTCGAGCGGAGAGACTTCGAGTTGCCCACCCGCAATGCTGGAAAAGGTCGGTCTCTGGCGTACAGATCTTCTCCATGAGCTCAGAACGAACGGCTGGAGTCAAGACTTTCGAGTCATCGAAGTGATGCGTCTCTGCCAGGAGGGCTCGATGCATCTCAATGGGAAGATAGTAGAGTGCATAGACCATGGGTCCTGGGAGTCGTCAGTGATGCCCGATAAATATTGTGGGATTCTCTAAATACCAAGCACTGGCCCTCTGCCGGCCTCATCAACGCCCAGTACGCATGCAGTGCTCATGTCAGCTTCCAATTCTGGCGGCACCTCAGAGATGTGGGTATAGCTATCGCCGCTGAGAACTTTGGCATTGTGAATGGAAGGCGGGATGAAGACGTCGTCTGTAGGCGTTTCCTGCTCAATATTTTGCGATTCGAGCTGCTCGTCTCGTGATTCACTCATCGTTTGATCATCAGTCCTTGACATCTTTGCGACTGTGGCTTTACGGTTCTAGAAAATGTGTATTGGCCCACGTTGCAGTAAATGTAGAGGAGTCTCGCGGACGCGCTCACCACGCGCGGCAAAAGTCGAAAGCCCGCCTGCCAGTCATTCTGTCCTTGCCATGGCAGGCTACTAAGCTATCTACTGTTTACATCTCTCATTGGCACATCCAAGGAGGTCAATTGTCCGCATCAGCACATCAAATTGCACCGATTATGATCGTCCGTCTTTCTGACTCCCACAAGCAAAATCAGAAGTCGAAGAAACTTGCCGTCCTTGTGGTGCTCTCAGCCTACATATCACAGTGACCGCCCTGCTTTCTCCCATATTTAGTCCTATGTTTGTTGATTGCCGCAGTAGTCGTCCCCTCTGTAACAACCCCAGCCCCTTGCGGTTTCCTTGCAACCACAGCCATCGCCACCGATTGCTGGGCAGTCGTAATCAACAGTCCCTGATAGGTTCGAGTCGCACCAAAGCTACAGTGGAATAGTTGTTAGGAGCTCGTCGTTACATACCGATCAATTCAAAACAGTGCCATGCAACTAAAAGTTCCACTTACAATTCTTTTCCCATCGCTGCTGCAGGCCTACCAGGAATTAGTAGTTGGACCTGATGGGACTCTGGATTCATCGTGGTAGGCAACGTACCCCTCCTTGTTGCGTACACTGGGCTCTCACGCCGGCCACGAGTGAGACCAGAAGCAGCAGAGAGTGGCCCAGGCGCATCTTGAGGTGGATATCCGCGGACGATCTCAACGTTGCAGCTTGTGTGCAGCAGTGTAGAAGTTGTGATATTGGAGTTGACTATCCAAAGGAGGGCACCTACCGTATGGTTATATACACATCTCTTACGATAAAGTGCTCCAAAACACGAGACTGTCTACACTTGCAGCACACAGAATGCGCGAGTACGAACCGACAGACCTCACCAGGACGTTGCCATTTCGGAGGTTTCAGTGCATCAACCAAAAACCACGCTGTGCCTGTACGCCAGCTACGAGCGACACTGGTATCAGATAAGGTCAGTCAAGACGCATCCTGTTCATGAGTACCTTGCTGGTTCGATGTCGCGGAGCAGTGCCTCCGGGCAAGAACAAAGTGTACATGCATAATCTCATCGTCCCCCGAAGCAAGACTACTTCGCCTCATACCTCTCATTCCGAACTTCAATTGCGCTTCAAGCCTGAAACCGGCCTGCTGATCCAAATCTCTTCCTTATTGATTTCGCAACCGTGAGCTCGTAGATAATCTTGTCTGACTAGTGTCAGCGAGATGGAATGCCTGCAGCATCAGCTTGTCGACTCAGCATGTAATGAAAGAAGATTGTCGTTGTCTATAGGAACTAGCACCATGTGACGGTTCGAGAGACAATTGGTCCAGTCTTCTGGTCTATTCTACCGGTCGGTGACCGTCTGTGGCAGATAGCCGCGGCAAACTTTGCTCCACAGCTTAGGGACACTATATTAATTTGGGTTATGAGACACTCTCCTCAACAGCAAGTCTTGAACATGCGAAGTTCAGCGCCTGCTAGCGTAGCTCAACTGGGCTATGCCACTGACAGTCTCGCACTGCCTCGCTTTTACCGTCCCAAACGCCGCGCAGAAACGCTCACTTTTGATTCTCCAGCCGTTTTATGATCTTCCTATTTTGCACACGGGTATCTTATGCACCTCCCAAAATCAATCACTTTTGCCCACCATACCTTTCCCTCAAACGCCTTATTTGATGCAACCTGCTCCGCCAACTGGACGGATACTCCGTGGACTCCTTCCTCGACGTCCACATCAACGAAATTATACACTCGTTCAATGCTATATTCCTCACAAAGCCAGCCAAAGATGCGCCCGATACCATCTTCTCTTCAGCTGCTGGCGAAATGTTGGGATAATCCGGTCGTGCGACGACCTGAACGCCGTAGAAGCAGTCGCGCTTGGCCATATTGACGTTCTCAGTGCGCGCTTCTACAAAACTTGTTCTCGCCGAAGGCGTAATGACAATGTACACATGTGTGAATTGGCCAGGAAATAGGGAATATAATGCGCCGAAGTCGAGATGCGTGCCGGAGTTGTTGAATACAATGTTGACATGGTCATTGCCGACGTGCCGTTTCTTCATCGCTGTGTTCTGACGTGGGTCTTGGTGGTTCGGCATCATTGTGGTGACATGGAACACCATCTCCATGACACGTGTGTGCCACACGTACGTATGCGTGCCGTCCATGTCGTCTGCTTTGTCGAGGCCTTGAGTATTGAAAATGGCGCCTCTCAACTGCTCCAGAGTGCCCAGATCTTTGAGAAACTCTCGATAATCTGGCGAGCCTGACACGTTATGGAAAATGCGATCTTCTGTCACCTGCCGCTCTCCAATGTACAGGACGCCGGCTTTGTGCGAGTCCAGCGCAGATGTCCGGTCAATGAATTCGATGGCTCGCCGCACAGCATCGTTTCCTGGGAGCTCGAGTGGTGCAGCAGATGCAAGGTACGATGATGGCTTTGGAATGCTGATCAGCCCATACACACAACCTTGACCATCATCGGATATTGCGGGTATGTAGCTCGCCTCGTCACTGTCGACGGTAACATTTGCTCTTTCCGTCCGAATAACACGTTGTGATGTGCCCGAAGGTCGGCGGACAGTGATCAAGCTTTTGCCTGTCCTGTGGGATGTTTTTATGGCAATGAGAAGAAGACCAGCCAGCACATGGCGTTCCACAAGCCGGCCATCGACAGATGTGAAGGGCTCGTAAGATGGCATGATAGCACCGACCGAACCTTCATCGTCACGCGCTGGCCAATCTCCGCCATAGTCACATTCAGCGTCAACACGATCCATCATATCGATCGTCACAACGCCCTGGTCCTCGATCGTCTGATTGCCATCGTCGTCGGCGTGGGTAAGTCCACTCGTGATGTAAGACTTGAGACCTTCTCTATCCTGCTGCATCAAGCTCATGTACCAAAAGGTGATCAGGTGGTGAGCCAGAGCGTAAACGTACTCCGGCAGCGCTTCTTCTACATGTGTTGTCGAGCTACCTTCACTAGTAGGAGTAGGTCTCCTGTCGATTGCGGTAGATTTTGAGCCTCTTGTAGACTGTAAGTAGCTGAAGCATACGGCAAAGATCTTCTTGTAATCGTGCTGGGTGAAGTTTCGATGCAGGGCGGGCAGTCGAGACAGGCCGGCGAGGAATTGCAGGACATGGATAGCAAGAAAGCGCTGGGTCACCATCTTGGACATTTTGTCAACCACGTCGTCCATGTAGCTACTCATGATGTCCGGTACCTCAGCGCAGCATACCGCTATTGCATGAATACAATTTTTGCTCACTACATGATCGCCAGAGCCAGCGCTGGAATTGAAGAGAGAAACGACCCGGAGTATCTCCTTCTTGTCCAGGCGCCGATGATAGCTTGTCATAGTCGTGAGCGCTTTGATAAGGTGTGTGACCACGTAATACCGGCTCAAGCCGGTAGGTGGTGGCGGGTGCTGATAAGAACCGTTCTCCAGATGCCCGCAGACCGTGCTAAGAAGCTTCTTGATGAGGTCCAGCTTCCCGTCAAACATCTTATGGTTGCTCAAAACCCCTGGTAGTCGAGTCAGGAAACAGTCATATGCTTCCCACGTTGCCGCGCCGCGTTCCATTACCGAGAGTATGACTTCATGCCACCTGCTCGCTGGTAGCGGCCAGGAGTCGTACACACTCATAGCGTTTTTGATGCCATTGTGTGAAACGCTCTCTGCTGGCCCTGCTGCAAAGTATAGAGAGCCACGAACGTCCGAGCGGAGACGGAACAGCATCTTGGCGGCATCCGGACTACGATCAGCTATGCTGCACATAGTCTCGAACAGCATAGCCCGCTTCCAGTAGGGCACGAACAGCTGAAGACAATTCTTGAAAGCGCGGACCAGCTCCTCACCAATGACACCCGCCGCAGCTGGGACGGTGGATGCCTTGCTGATGATTACGATGAATTTGCCCAAAACCGAGTCCAAAGTCGCACTGTCTTCGGTCATGGTAAATACCTGCAGACTTTTCTCGATGACATGGCCTAATTCGTCGAGGTAGAGACTAGACCTGCAAAGTGCTTTGATGCCGCGCTCGTGCGCCTTTGTCCATGATGGATCGAGGAGCAGTGCTTTTTGCCATCCATCAAATATAGCTCGCTGCAAAGTCGGCGTGAGAGGCCGATTGCATCGAATGAAAAGCCATGCAGTAGTCTCCAGTAAACGCCATTCGAACTTACTTACCCACCGACCAAGACGTCCAAGCACCCCATGTGACATGGCGTCCATTGGAGATGGGTCTACGACTCGTTCAATGACGCCGACCAGAGTATCATATGCAGCATCCTGGCCAAGATTTTGCATCTTCTTATCGTCCTCGAGAATGCTGTTGATGATACTGGTGATGTATTCCCGGATGAGACCATCGTGGCTTCTGGCTGTGCTCTTCAGGGTGTACAGTAGATAGGTGAGCTTGACCTCTGGTACCTCGCCCTCTCGTGGCAGTATCTCGTCAGTCACGATCATGAGAGCTCCCATAGTATAGGCAAAACCGATTTTGTGGTCAAAAAGGTCAAGGTCCTCTCTCAAGATCTGTTCCAAGGCCGCAATGAAATGTTCCTTGAAACCCGTCTGAAGAATGTGAAGGCTCACGTTCCAAGCACTTTTCGTCAACCGTTTGAGTCTGTTTGCGCGTGTGCCATGATAGTATGCGTATGATAAGAAGCGTGTCACTGGTAGTAGGACAGACGGTGCCAGAGTGGAGTAGATTCCCACAGTATCAATCAGTACAAGGGCAGCATGAATGTCAGCCGAGGACGATGATAGCGTGACTGCCTGAAGGCAGACCACTAATAAAGTGGCCAGTCCATTCGGTGCGAACCATTTGGCATTATAGCGGACTGTGGCAGCCACACGCTTTATTGCCAAGTCCAGAGACTGGCGGGAACATGATGAGGGCGAATGGAGTGGCTGAGACCTCTCGTTATCACCCTGTAGATATCCTCGGATCTCGTCAGTCAGGCGTTCGCAGATCATTGTCTCGAAAGGTGCCAGGTCGCGGCTCGCAGCCTCGTCGGTCTGGTCAAGGGCAAGGGCTGCCATGCTGCCATATTCGCTTCCGTTTGATGACGAAACTGTGATAGACGATCGAAGAAGATGCGGTTGGAAGTAAGTGCTAGTACTCGTCAGAAGCTTAATTCTCCCGGGGGCGTCCGCGAGACATGATGGTGAGATCACAACCAGGTCGCGGAACTTGATCGGGAAATGGAGACGGGCACAAGAGCCACAGCGCCTGTGAATGCGCTGCTCGCTCGTATGTAGAGATCGCCATAGACAGCATGTGACGTGATGATAGAAGAGGCGGGTATGGGTAACGAGTCTTACCTTGATGTTTCATTTGACAGCACACCACCGGAGAGGCTCGACGCAGGCCTCCATTCCGGCGAGCTCGTGACATCTCGCGAGTCCATGAGCCCTCAGGCTGCGATGTCTAGGACAACAGCCAGTCTCTGTTGATCATGTCTCGAAGTAGAGCCCGAGTCAGGCAAGATATGAGGCGTGACAACCGATAGCCCCATCTTCGTGAAGTTTCGTTCATGCCCGAAATATCTCTATGGTCGTCTTCATTAGCCTGCGCCTCACCCCACGTATATGCAGGCCATATATGTTAGAGCCGCGCCAGGCGAAATTTCTTGCACCCGCAGCGTCAAGTTGGCGAGAGAAAATCCCAAAATCCAACCCACTTACAGTCGGGTCGGGAAGGGCGGGTGGAGACGGGCCGGCGGGCTCTTCCCATTCGGCCCGCGACGTAGGTCAATCCTATCTCGGCCTGCTCGAACGTCTACGATTGAGCAGCTGGTCTTGATCGTGCCAGGGTCTTAGACGAATTATTGAGGCATGAGAAAGAGCATGGAGCGAATCTAGGTGTGGCAAGAGCGCAACTATGCAGGAACTGCAGGAAAATGGACCGCTTCTCGCCTGTGGCCCCGGCCGCAGTGCGTATAATATGCCTTCCGGTCGGTAGCATAACGCCGACTGCTTTCAAGACTGCCATAGATCGGCTCCAGGTGCAGTGCTCAGTCGTGGGACTTGAACAGATAGAAGTCCCAGAAGGACAGGAGATACTGCTCTCGCCAAAGGTCAACCCAAAGGGCTCGCTGTTCCTTAATTATGCCACTCATGCCACGAGCGAGCAAGAACAACAGCTTTCTCCGTACGAGCTATTTAGAGAACCACTCGTCGTGCTCGGGATTGCCCATGGCATTAGCCACGACGTCACCGAAGGACAGGCGCAGGTAAAGCAAGCCGCCCAATACTTACGTGAGCGGCATCCAAGAGTAGTGCACAGGCATCTACTCTTGCTGCAGAATGTCCAGGATGGCCTGGAAGCGGGGGAAAATGTGACCATCGTCAGGCAAGATGAACGCGACAAAGGAGTACCATTGCTGAAAGATGCGATCTGTAGAGTGCTCGCTCGATTCCTGGTCGAGTTCAGTACATATGCCAAGGCTCTACAGGCATCGCCAAATGTGCAAACACCTGGACAGACCGCCAAGGCAATACAGAAGACTATGTGGTTGATAGGAGACGATAAAAAGCCAGCATCTGGGTCTGGCACAGCCACGCCCGTGAACGATACTGGTGTCTCTAGTCCTGTAGGCGAAGGCAGCCCGCGGCCTATGCCACGAAACCTGCACTCATCCCCACCTTCGCGGAGCGTCGGATCACCGCCGCCTTCAACGTCATTCGATGAGATCCAGCGGACAGCTCTGACTCGGTCAGACAGTAACGCTAGTGGAAGCAGCAGCGGCAAGGGCAAGCGAGCGTCGAGCCAAGACCGGGCATCTGTTCATGGCTTCGGACCAGAGATATCAAAGTCAAAGGCCAAAGACAGGGGTAAAGCTAGGGTTGGAATAGTTACTGCTCACATCCACATGATGGCCGGGCAGTGGAGTGATGCTCTGCGAATGTTGAGCGATCATACCAACGTTGCGCGGAAGCTGAATGATCATCTTTGGCATGCCAAAGGCTTGGAAGGGATGGTGGTCAGCATGTTGCTTCTTGCGTGGGCGCACCTCGGCTTTTCCGTGCCTATGATCTGCTACCCTGGTTCTGAGGGCGAAGGCACCACAAAACATCGCTCGAAACTGTCAGTCAACCTTGGCACTGACTTTTGGCCGGCGGACGCCGCGCATCAAGCTTCCGTTCGCAGGCTCTCCACATCACTCCCAGACTTGCTCAAGCAGATTGTGAGTCTATATGCCTCCGCCGAAGGTCATCTCGAGCTGCCTTTCATGGTGATCGCTGAGGCCAAGATACGATTTTGCGAGCTTCTGTCGGTCCTGCTGAAAGTCAACGGTGAATTGAGCGATGACGCATTCACTTTTGTGGTCAGACGAACGCCCGTACTACCATCGCCTACTATCGTTGCGGCTGGCGGCTTGAGCAGAACCTCGGTGGCTGTCTTGGTGGCTGAAGCACAGCCGCAGCATGACGACGAGATTTCACTGATCGACCATATCCAGCTTCTTACCGGTGTCTATGGAGTGTATACAGCTCTTGGCATGGATCGCAAGAAGTGCTTGGTTCTCAAGGATTTGGTGACGATGCTCACAGTAGCGCTCAACAAAGCTCGCAAACTTGGTGCGGCCGAGGCTGGGATTCATCCCGCGGCTAGTCTGTCCATAGAGCCTAGCATAGATGTCACGCTTGATGCAGTCCACGGGGCAGGTGGTATTGATGCCATGGTTGACCAGATTGCACAAGTATTCGGAATTGATCTTATGCCGCGACAAACAAATGGTGACAACCACGATGAGCGTGCCCGACCCTTCTCGACATGGCGACCTTTCGGCGGCGATGTGCTCAAGGTGGAGCTACTGAGACTCTTAATTGAGTTGTACGAGGCAGTACTGGACCCTCGCGGAGTGCTGCGCCTAGAGAGCTCCTTCTTGAGACTATGTGTACCTTGTGCTGCTCTTGACCGTAATCCAAGGCCAAGCGAGAGTGTCATCACAAGAGAAGAGCAAGTGAGTCATGCGTCAAACATCGCACGCACAACGCAAGTGTACACAATCCGTGGCAGTCCAGGAATCCTTGCCGACTATTGGGACCCATTCTTGCTGAGAGGAGTCGAGTTCGTTGTTCCTGACTTGAGCCACGCCCTTGTTCCGCGCGACAAATTGGAATTGAAGATCACAGCTGATGAGCGCTTACCCGGAAATCCATTGCTTTATGATCCCCATGCAAAGCGAGCCAGCACTGCGACACCAACCAAGCACGTTATGGTCCGTAATGAAGCTTCGGTATGCATTTTGACGTTGCAAAATCCACTGGAAATCTCTCTGGAAATCGACACTATCGGTCTTGTGACTGGATCCAACGACATCATACGCTTAGCAAGCGGTGATTTTAGCCCAGCCTCGCTGGGCCCTCGCCGCCTCCAGCAAATATCAGTCACAGTGTCTCCCACAAATTCCGGCGAATTCGACATTGTTGGCGCAAGGGTCAAGCTCGCGAGCTGTCAGGAGCAATTCTTTCCGATCATCTCAACTCCCTGGGCGGCTAGCGCCGACCTTCTAGTAAAGCACCAGGGTCACAAGACGCCGACAACAATTCAGACTCCAAAAGTAAGCGCAACGCCCGCAACATCGGTTCTGGCAGCACATGCGATACCGGCTATGCCATTGTTGGAGCTTGATCATATGTCGGCTGACCAAGCCAGCTTGATGCTTCTAGATGGTGAGCATCAAGAGCTGCATGTGGTCGTTCGCAATGTCAGCAGCGCATGCCCAGCGGCCATTTTCAGTGTCGGTGAGAGCAAGGGTCTGCTCCGTCTGAACTCTCGTGAGAAACCTAAAGCCAAAGAAGAACCAATCATTGTCCGACCGGGCGAGACCACGAAGCTCAACTTCGACGTCAAAGGTATGAACGGCGTAGCGAATACCCAGCTAGACCTCTACTATGGCCCCTCGCCAGCTGGCAAGCAGGACCGTTTTGCGCGAATGCTCAGAATACCCTTCTCGGTCACAGTAGACGCCACGCTGCAGGTACACCATGCCCGAGTAGAGGATGTCAGCGACGACGTATTCATGCTATCATTCGATCTCGTGAACTACTGGCATAAGAGTCTGCACTACAGCACACTGGTCCGCAATGAGCAGCAATCTGGCGAAGACGGTGTGCTGGCCCCCGGCGAAGTCGTGAGGATCTCTATGACAGTTCATCGATGGTCAAGAGAAGACATGGATCTCGAGGAATTGTCAACGGATCTTCGACGACGCATCGACATATTGTGGCGAACCTGGGAAGGCGCACGTTTTGGTAAGGTCGACCTCCTCAAGGGCCTGGCTCTGTCACCAGCACAGCTTGAGGTCGTCCGCGGCCGCTTTTACCGCGTGGAGATGGTGATCATTGGAGAAGACGACCACAATCGCGTTGGCAGCTTTGTCATAGTACGGACTCGACTGCGTAATAATGCTAAGGAAGCTTCTGGATCATTGATGGTTGAGCTGCGTCTTCCAAGTGGCGAGCGGCAGATCGCAAGCGTTGGGGTACTGCGCAAGATACTGCCTCCCGTGCCTGCGATGAGTGAGGTCAGTGTAGACTTTGTGGTTTGCCCACTCATGGCTGGATCTATGGAACTGCATACTTTTGCTCATCAAGTGGCATTGACAGGAAATGACAAAAGGGAAGAGATATGGCAGACCGAGGCCTCAGTCATACTCAAAGTGGATGACACCGCGTCCTTGCCATGAAACGGTGGCTCAAATGGCTTGATCATAAAATCATACGCTGTCGCCGCAAGGAGGGCCTCATTCTCCTGTACGCTATGCGATGCTATTTACGAATGCCGTGATATCTGCCTACATTTGTGACCGGTGCTGTTCACCAGCTGGCCACGTCTCCAACACGCGCCACCTCAGAAACCTCAAACTTCTGCACAGCGATATAATGCCTTGAGTCCCGGCGACTGCACCTGACTTGGCTCACTTGATTCAGTGAATGCTCCTGGTAATCAACTCCCACTGCTCGCTTTAGAACAAGGGGTCGAGATCTGCAATTGCCAAGACCTCTGCCATAATCGGGCTGACCTCAATCAATTGCAGCCGCTGGGTCTACACCTGCCAACTCATATCCACTCATGCCTTCCCACCAGGTCCGGATACAATCGCCGTCACTATTGAGCTCCTTGGTGATCTTGTAGGAGAGTGGCCCGTAGACCGCCAGGCACGAGCCATCCGCATGGAAGATGCGACTCAGAACGTCCGGCTCGTTGTGGCCGAAGGAGAGCACACTCAATCGCTCGTGGTCTTTCGGGCGTGTGGAGTCCATGAAGTTGATCAGGATTCCCACGACCACCGCCAGCTGGTCGCTATAGTCCTGTAGAGGATCGTCGAGGACGCCCCCGCGGAAGCTCCTCTGTGGGAACGATCTTTGTGGCGGGTTGAGGATGCGCAAGTATCTAAGTCTCTTCAACGCCATCAGAGAGGCCGACACGTTGTTAGCCGGGATGCAGATGTGCGGATGGCGTACTTACGAGAGCTTCCCCGAACGCTCCGAGCGACTGCGGATGTGCGTAGTCCATGCGCAGGATTGGCAGCTGTTTGAGTTTGTGGAAGGTCGTGGCGATCCACGAGCAAATCGTGTTGTCTGTGAGCTCAAGTGGCCGATTAGGCAGAGACCAAGTGCCAAAGGAGATGTACAAGTGCTCATGCGTGCTTTTGTGAGGAAGCAGACAAGCGACATCAAAGTCTGCTTTGTGATTGAGGTGATTGACGCTGAGCAATTTAGCCCCGAGAAGGAGCGCAGTACCTTCTGAAACTCTTCGAGGTCTTCCCAATCATGGTCGAATACAAGGCCGCGGCGCTGTGGCGAGCTCATCGCGAACAGATTGGCGAGGCCGTCGAAGAATCCGCCTGCCAAGCTGACGCTCTTGAGCTCGAGGAACCGGAGTCGCGTAAAGTCAATGATCTGCATGATTCCCTTTCCGACAAGGGCGAGATTCTGATAAGACAGATCGAGTTGACGCAGATGAAGCATCTTCTTCTGAGCGCCGGCTTGATCTCGTCCAAGGAATTCCACGAGTGACTGCATGAGAGGCACCGTCTCCCACGGTGCGAGGATCGCAGTAGCTTCGTCATTGCCGTAAAGTTTCGTCTGCAAGCAAATTCCTTGCAGTCGAGTACACGATCTTCTCAAAACCGCTTGCCAAAAGCCCTGCCAGTCTGGACCGACAGACGTACAAGGGACGCTCAGGGAAATGAGTTGCAACGGCCATGTAGGCCCACATGGCCGAGTCAGTGCTTGCAGCGCAGCTTGTCCGAGGTAGCCAATGCCTAGTCGCGAGATACTCGTATGTTTCGTCATCAGCGCCATAGCGATTTTGCTGGAACGTCCGCATATATGTTCCAACTACTTCATCGTTAGCGCACCTGGACTCTACCTCTCACTAGCCTATGCCACGTACTCGAACAGCTGAAGACAGCCTTGTGGAAGTACACATACCGCAGCTCGCCCGAACGCTATTGCGTCCTCGATATCTTCGGTCTCCCGCGCTTTTAGAACCAGCTGGCGGACGGGGCGATGGCCAGGGAACGGACGAGATACAAAGCTCCTGAAGCAGTGAGACGGGTTGTCGTCGAAGTCGAAGTGAACTATCTCATAAAGGGCCGGCGTTACTTCACAGCAGAGCAGTCTGCAAGTATAACTGATATTGCAGAGATCGACTTGGTGCGGCAGTTGTAAGAATACTCGGCTCCGCAGTTCTGATGGCAGCCTTAGGAGCGGCAAAGACGGTGCAGTGGCCAGTAGATGTGTGGGCGCCTGTTCTGCCATCTTGTTGATCAGCAGCTTATGCGATTGCTCAATTGTCGGGGGAGCCAATTGTTTTGCATTCAAAGATCTCACAGTGGCAAAAGATCCTTATATGCGGTCAAGCTAGAAAATGCAGCGCCCGGACAACTGTGTTTATCAGGCGTGCATGTCAATGGGCGGGTTCTGTGCCGAGCGACAGACTTCTTGCAGTGGCCAACCAAGCTCGATTTGATCAGCCACAGCAGGGGTCCGGCAGCAGGAAGATGTGAATGCCGCATGCCCGCATTCAGCTCAGGTTCTGTATTCGCCCAGCAGAGGTGCGAGACCTTGCACAGGCCGAGCAGGCCGCATCATACCAGCCTGAACGGGCCAGCGCTCCTGCATGCATACCGCGCCGCTGGGAGTCATCGTGCCGCGAGAAAGTCGCGCTGAACTACTGCGATGTCCTTGGAGGACATGCCCAATGGATTGGGCTGGAGACTCTTCCACGTCTCACCTCGTGAGCTCAAGGGCACGCCTGACCACGAAGTCCGGCGAAAATGTCAATAGCACTGTATGAAGGGCTGTGTTCGCAGATGCCATGCGTTGAAATATATACGGATCTTACCTGGATGTTTACCGCACTAGGCCATGGTGCGTTGCTGCGTTTAGGCTGGAGACATAGTGCTCTCTGAGTGCAGTGATGCTTGCTTGCTTGCTTGTCCAATAAAAGCGTGTCCAGATAATAATAATGCAATCATTCTGGGGACAAAGAAGCCGCAGCATGCGTCAACTCACTAGAAACGTGGGAAACGATGTGCCGGTACCCGTAAAGTAAAAAGAAGAGGTTCGCAATGCCCACTATGCATACGTGGAAAGAGATGGCGACGCCAGCGCACCTACTTCACCACCGCTGGGTTGCATCGCATCTTTCGTTTTCAACGCCCTTGCGCATCTGACGATCGCCTCGGGAAGACGCCTGACAACACTGCTCTCCAACCAGGTAAGATTCAGCAATGCCGTTTGACTGCCAGATGTAGCGATTGGACACCCTCAGCCGGGATCACTTTCAATGCCGCAGTTTGTCTGTGTCTTCTCGTTCCTGACTCCGATACACTTGTGTTGTTTTCTGCTTGAATGCTTGGCTTGTTACGGATAGAAACATGCTGACCAAAAGCCAGGATTCCGTACGTCTGGATCCGCTCCGTCATGCTATATTCCTTCGACCACAACAATCCGCCCCACAGCCTCCACCATACGTCGCCAAGCCTCTACCTCCCACCTTCCAATACTCGATCGATGCAAAAAATAATGGTATGAGGCAGAGGATTCCGGGCTCCGAACCGGAGCTTCGAGGTTTGGTATGGTACTGGGACGAATGAGTTGTCCCACGCAAGCTCAGTAATGATAGTATATCCAAGCTTGCGCGCCCTCGTGTGCACCACTACACTAAATCTCGTTAGGTGTATAACGCTAGACTACGCTCCACTGCGGGAGTGAAGCCTTTTAATTGGTGATGTACACGGGAAGAAATGATACATATATACTGAATGCTGAGAATTTCAGCATTGGGCCCAGAAGATCTTATGCTACATTCCTACTCACGATCAGGTCTGTACCGCTTTCGATGGCCAAGATGAATGATACTGCGAAGGAAACTTGGTGTCGCAAGGTTTGGTCGCATCCTAGTGATGCGATATGGCGTGGAGCAACGCTCCCTAGGCACACTTGTATGTGCTGCATCAACGATAGTCCACACAATCGGAGCAACGCGGAGGACTGCACACTTTCCCGCACGGACTGAAAAGACCCAAGCTCTATGACTGTGAGCCATGGAAAGCAGAACGCTCAAGAGACGAATTTGGAATTGGCTTCGATTGCCTTCAGCTACAGAGAACGGAATCTATCTGAACATGTCTTCGGCGCTATACTGCGCATGGTGGCTTGTCATGAATCGTTTGACCGGATCGATGTTTCGGACAATAGGGCGATATACTTGGTACGGTGGCGTGGGAGATCATGTGGCACGTTGGTCCACTACGGTGTTGCGATTCAACTCGACATCGCAGTCAAGTACGCTCGCAGGCAGATCCTAACGAACGACATCCGTACAGTCATATATCATGCGGCAAGCTTGACTCCATTCACACGCCCAGAAATCGCATGCCACGAATCCTGAATTGCAAACCATTCCTTAGACCGGGGGAAGGACAGTTTAACCCTGCAGGACAACCAGATTTTCGACTCCCACATTGCTTCCCCTAACACAACAACGCACCCTCCGAGACCACCTTGAAAGCCTTATATAGCCCTCCGCTAACGAGACACGTCCCCGAATTATCAGGCCCAACATCCACAGATCCCTGACCAGGACCCCCATACTGGCAATTCTCGTCCTCGAACAAATAAATATGGAATCCGGTGCTGATCCACTCGAACGTCTGGGGCGAGTTATAGCCGGCGCTGTCGAAAGCCTTGCAGTCGATTTCTTGATCGTCTTGGTAGGCGTGGGGGGCGGCGAGGCTGTATTGGCAGTAGTTGTCGTAGTAGAGGTTGAGGGCCCAAGACTGGCAGGCGTATCGCTTGTCATTGGTGGCAGGTATGGCATGGGCTGAGACGGCTGTGGCGCCGATTGCAGCGAGGAGGGCTGGTGTGAAGTGCATGTTGGAGTCTTCGAAGCAGAGTCGAAGCGGATGTGGTGAAGTAGCGTTCGCTTGTTTCGACTCGATCAAGTCTTTGCAGCTTAGTTGGGCCGATGAAGAGATCGGGATGCTTGATCAAACGAGTGGAGAGAAGGCGTAAGGTGCGCCCTCATGGCTCTATATATGCATTGAGAAATATGGTTCGATGGGATGAAGACCCGGCCTTCCTTGAGCCCGTGATCTGAAGAATCTTCGGTTCAAAAACAAACTCGCGCCAGTAGCAGCGAGATGTCTAGACACCGGCAGATCGATGCAGCAAGCCGCTGGATTCCGACAAGATTTCCAAGACCGCATCTGTATTCAGACGAAGCTCATCCAACAAGCTTCCGCAGAAAATAGCCAGATGCCTATAAATACTCATGATCTCGATCAAGCAAGCCGCTCAATGCCGTGACTGCCTGAGGATCCCTTGTACAGTACATTCCTTGCCACGTGGAGAAGCTTCTATTCTGATGCACGCCGGCAATAGCCGACATCCTTGGGCACTGTGCTTGGAGCGTTCAGGATCCTGAAATTGACATAGGAAGGAAGATCAGAGAAAAGTTTTGTGCAGTTCATGTCCCGGGTGACACAAGACACCGGCAGTCCTGGCAAGCTTGAGTTCGGATCCGCACAGTTGCATGGTGTTTTGACTGCCCTCGAAGAAGACAATCGGTGCGATGGGGCAAAGCAACAGTGCTGAAGAGATCGGTTTAGAAAATCAAGTGTAACAGTAAACGAGTTCATCGAAGTTTGTAATCCGAGTTGTTCCTCTATGCATACAGTCGTGTTGGAGCTGCTTCGTTGAGCACCGCCTGCCACATATCGCCGCTCAAGCTATTGTTCGAGATCGCGAGTGGTGTTGCTGTACCGAAACTTGCCGCATTCGTAATGTCTGCCCCTTGTACGTTGCTTTCTGAGGCATGGCGCGGAGTAGCATTAGGCTGTGACCCGCTTCGGCCGCCCGCACTACGACTGGTGGTCATTTCGATTATCGACCTCACTAGGTCAGAATCTGCCATTCCACGGATTGCCGTGGCAGCGCCGGCAACATTAGCATCGCCGAATGTGAGGTCCATTGTTCTATATTGCTGCTCGGTCGCCATGCCGTCAAAGTAGACCGCATCATCTTGGATCGTGATGTTCCCAGCCGTGGATTTGAAGGTATCATTCTTCTCCGCAGCCTTCTTCGAACGATCGAGTAGATCTTGGCATTCTACAAAGGCTGCTCGTTGGCTCTCTAAGGCGACCCTCGAAGCCGTCTGTGTTGGGACGCCGGCTTCTTCCAGATCCTCAATGCGGCTGTCGAGCCTTGCTAGATGCTTTGAGATGTCCTTCGCAGCCGCAGTCATCTGCACTGCCAATTGTTAAATCTCATGAGGTGTCTTGGTACCGCTGGAGCCAGACATCGATTAGCATGTGTGATGGTGGCTTATCAGGTAAAGTACATACAGCAGTACTGGCACTGCCACGGAATTGATGGAGATTTTGTAAGTGCTGGCCGCTGTAGCGAAGGCCTCCACGTCCCTCTCCCTGATCAGCAACTTGCCACGGTCCCACAGGCTGAGCCTGAGAACTCATCGCAGCTCTTCCGGCAAGCCTGCATGACTTGTCCAAGGACATCTTCTCCGTCTAGTTTCGCATCTTTTGCGCGACTGCTTAGGTATTGCTGAAGTGTTTGTACTATATTCACAGTAAGCTTGACTTTTGCCCTGGCGTCTTCGAGGATCTTTGGGGCGTTGGCTAACCGCTGAACGCCGCTGCCGAATGCATTGGCGGCGCCTATGAGAGCGATAGCGCTCGCAGTAATCGACAGAGGATCCATAATGAGGTGTCCAATTCGCGCCTAGATGAATGCGAGGTCCGACATTTGGGGAGAATACATGGCAGAGCTGGACCACCTACCTCGATGAGCACAGCATACCCTATTGCTCAATTCAATGATTGGATCGCTAGGCTAAGTATCGCCACTCGTTGTCAACACAGCCTCGCGTCTGCTGACCTGATGGCCATCGGCCAGCCTGAAGATGAGCGTTGCTTGCATGGCGCAGATTGTCCCTCAAGAAAGCCGAAGAAGCGACTTGAGACTTGATCTATTATCGAAGGAAGCATTTCAGAGTTTAGACCGGCGCCCTTAGCGTCGATCTGAGATCCAGCTTGGCACCTCATGGCAGACGGTCGATCGGGTGCGCGTAGTCCTACTAGTATGAGCTTCGGCGAAGCTCGTGTAAACGGGAGTGCAACATAGCTCGCTGGCGAATGCAGAGGTGCCAGCATTATCAATGGGCAGTCTGTGTACGACAGAGAATGTCGCATCGAGAATTGCCGCGACACTCTGTTCCTCACGAACCCTGAGAACGACCGTGCGAGCCTCATCAGCGCAAAAGGAAAGAGGGTCGGGGGCACATGCGAATGGATAGAGGGCGATAGGACATACTCATCTTGGCGCCGCGGTGACACGCCACTGCTATGCATCAATGGCGGGCCTGGCCAGAGCAAGACCATGCTTTCCATGTTCCTGACGGAAGAGCTGGCAAAGACAGGACAGACGATATACTACTTCTGTATTTAGCAACGACTAGGACCGGAACAATGCTACGGTCGTGCTGCGTAGTCTGCTCTGACAGTTTACCGCTACAGACAAGAAGCTTGTCGAGCACTTGCTAGACCCCCTCGGCGCGCCAGCCAGAGCGCAAGAGACACTGCAGTCTTGCGATGCTTTGCGGACGATCCTCGATCGTGTCCTCCAGGGCTGCGAGGAAGACAGGATATAATGCGTGCTCGATGCCTTGGATAAGATTGAGCCTGACTCCCACGAATGGCTGATCGAAAAGCTGGTTAATGACATGTTTTGCAGCTGGCAATTGTGAGCCTGCCCATGTCAGGCCTGGAGGCATGTGCTCAGGTGAGACTTGATCCAGACAAAAGCGAAAGAATAGGCAGCGATATTCAACGTTTTGTCGACCTCAGGCTAGAAGAGCTGGCCAAAAGGACTGGGTTTGATACGGATTTTCGCCAGGAAGTGCGCAAGACACTTCTGAAGCAGGCGGAGAGCACTTTCTTGTAGGTCGGTTATTGCAATTCTAGAGCTCAAGAGGAAGAAGACCAGACCAGAACCGCAATGCAGAGTGCGCTTCACGCTCTGCCAAAAGGATTGCCTGCTATCTACGATCGTATGCTTCTTCGAGTTGAGCCGGTCTTTGCAGAGAGCACTGCAGCTATCCTATGCTGGATCACACTAGCAACCAGGTCATTATCTCTGCCTGAACTGGCTGTTGCGATCGACGCAAGAGGCTCAGCGGCGAATGACATCGAGCACTTCGTCCGTGACTGTATCACAGAGGTGCGGACCGCTCGTTGTAGTTCGGGAGAAAACGGTCAGTCTTGTGCATCAGTCGGCCAAAGACTACCTACTGCGCAAGCAGGTCAATGAAGACCCTGTGCTTGAGAGTTTCCGTGTCAAAACAGAAGAAGGTCATCTACGACTTGCACATGTTTGCGTCTCCTCTGTCGAGGAGACCATACCGCGATATGACGACTCCACATTCGAGAAAGGTTGGTTTCGTTTTCCGGAGCCGGCATTCGAGAAGCCTCTCTTCCAGAAACAAGCCCTTTTAGGATATGCTGCTACATACTGGCCAGAACAGCTTCTTCTCTTGCAAAGACTCTGTGGCACCATCTGTCCTTTTTCGGTCAAGACTCACCATCTCGCCAGAACTGGTGGCAATTCTTTCGCACCCGGGTATACAACGATACCGAATACATGCCCAAGCATGTGCAAGCATTACACATAGCATGCTGCTTAGGCATTATACCATGGATACAGCTACTTCTGAAAATTAATCGAGTCGATGCTGATGCAAAGGATGGCGAAAAAGGCCGGACTCCATTATGCTTTGCAGCTATGTCTGATCGCGAAGAGATCGTGAAGATATTGCTAACTATAGGTGTTGATGCCAACGCAAAAGATGTGGATGGCCTGAACCCGTTGTGGTACATGGGGATCATCCAGATGCTCGAGCGATACATACAGTCGTCGGCATCCGAGACAACTCCACCAGGCATGATCGCCCAGTAGACCTACCTACACAGGCAGCAACAAAGCCCACACGCACAAGACACCGAGAAATTGCACGCCTTCCCAATCAAGCACGAAGGCGCGACGACTGCACAAAACCCTCACAGTCGAACATGTCAACCAGTCGCCTCCTCCTGATCCAAAACCCTCGTCTTAATCCCACTTTCGTCTCCAACAAGCCTGATATTCTCTCCAAGTGCCCACCACAAAGCGCGCTTGCTTACAAATCAGGCACAGCCTCGCCCTCGTTTCAATTTGACCCCATGCCTATCTCGATCGAGAAGCGACAAAGCCTACTGGCGGCGGTCCGTCTGTGCAGTGATCCCCAGCCTTCCTGCCTCTGCGTGCTTGCAGCTGTGCGACCCTAGATTGCAAGAGCGCCTACAAGAAATCGCAGACGAAGGATTAGAATTCGCCGTCCGCTGCTTCTCGGATCGAAAACTGCTCGATGCTACGAGGCTTGGGGTTTCGCGAAGGCTAGGCGAAAGGGATATCGACAGGTTTGGGTGGGGGACCCGGGCTGGCTACATAGATCGCTATAGAGAGGCGGCCAGATGGACAGAGGCAGCCAGATGGACGGAGTAGCCAGGATAGTGTTACCAGGATATAGATCTTACTTTCCTCGCGGTGTGAACAGAAAAGTCTATTGCGCAAGAGGTATATACTGTCTCAAGGACACTGACGTGCCATGCATTCGTCCAGCATCCTCTCACTACCCCTTTGGTTCCACGGTATCTTTCCGACCGCTCGCGGGAGAAGAAAAATGGGTGCCGTAAATCCAACGTTCAGTCCTCGTGGATAGGTAGTTATCTCAGCGACATGATTGAATGTACAGAGGCATTCCCATGCACTATTATTACACAACGTCTCCCGGAACCGAACTTTGCATCACCGCTCGCTCCGCCGCCGCATCCTCCTCACAAGTATCCACACAACCGCCGCCAAGAACGTCGCGCGTCCCAACAGCGCCACCCGGACCGCTCGCCGAACGATATCGTAGTACCTACCTCGGTCAGCTATCGCCGGCAAACATACACTCGCTAAAGCATCGACATACCCTTCCAACATGGTCGCGACCGCCGCCTTTCGGTTCTTCACATCGCCCACCGCACTGCCCGTGCCCAAGCCATGGAGGCCGGTCTCATCAGGTCGGTCGGAAATTTTGGGGGGAGCAGTGGAGGTGGAAGTGGAGCCCGGGATGCCGATCTTGTCGAGCACACTGCCTTCCATATCCTCTACCTCCTCCTTTCTTACCAGCACGGCGGAGTTCGCGAGGCTTTCGCTTACTGCACCGAATGCCGGCTTGTGGAGCAGAGCTGTCCCGGACTGCAGTTCGGCGCGTTTTCGCTCTTTGAAACGGTACGTCAGGAGCCAGACGAAGAAGCGCACGTCGAGGGGGGTGAAGTTCGGGTAGGTCCAGAGAGTGAGGGCGTTGTGGGGTGGGAGGAGGTCGAGGAAGTCGGAGATGACGCCGAGGGTGAGGCCCCAGAGGAGTAAGGGGGGTTGAGCTGGCGATGGTGGGGAGGGATGGGAGGGGAGGAGGGTGCGGAGGCGAGATGACAGAGTGGTGGATTGAGTTTTCTGGTGGGCGATTGAGGCTGGGGTGGTGGGGTCGGGGCTCTCGGCGCTGTGGAGGGATTCCGTGGGGAGCAAAGCGATGGCGGCGAACATCATTTTTCCGAGGATGAGCTGGAGCATCCATTTCTTTACGCCGGTTTCTTGGTTCGCGAGTCGGCTGGAGACGTCTTCGAAGGCTACGGTCCGCTGGTCTGGGCTTTGCAGACTCCGTAGTGGTACCCAATGCGTTGATGCGACTTCAGTCGGTTGCAGCTTGAGTGGTGGGATTTGATGGGTAGTGACCAGGAAGACGTAAGGGCAGAGCACCATCAGAGGCTTCTTGCCCCAATGCGTGGTCACGAGTCTCTGCGGGAGATTGCCACATTCAATTGCGTAGGCGTTCAGGTCCAGACCGACTTCCTCCCATGTTTCTCGAATCGCTGCCGCTTTGTCGTCTGCGTCCTCGGGATCCCGCTTCCCGCCGGGTAGAGCGATATGGCTGGTCCATCGGTCGCCTTTTCGTGAGGCTCTCTTGATGAAGAGAATTTCTGGCTCTCCGTGCTGTACCCAGTCCTGGGCGAAGAAGGAGTCCAGGTCGTTGAATTTCTGGGTTGGAGTTGTAGGCCAGTGGGCATAGCTGGGTTTGATTCTGATGGCAAGGGCTACCGAGGCTCTTCGTTTGACATTGTCTGGTGAGTCGAGTACTGGATATGGTGTTTCTGTCAAGGCTTTCAGGATTGTGTGCGTTTGAGCAAGCAGATCGGGCGAGATAGGGGAAGTGGTCATTTTGGATAGACAGGCTCGACACCCTCAGAGATTGGTGTGAGCAATAGGATGGATAACTCTACGCTGCCATCACACTAATACTGGAAATGCGACAAGTTCTTTATGCAAAGTGTTCAAGTGTAGATACATGTTCAAGCTGATGTCGATGTCGCGTGCCCGAGGGTCAGGATAGCCGTCGGCAGACAGATACCGAAAGTCTAGCGTGGCATAGAGTTTAGCGCTCACATGCTTGTGTAAGGATGCATGATTGGCTACCCAGAAATGCTGTTGATGCCAAGCACGACTGGGATGAAGCTTCTTTGCGCTCGAGCAGTGGGGGCCATACGTAGTAAAAGCAATGGCAGCGCAGGACCACAAGTTTCCTGCCATTGAGTGCAGCCAACACGACACAAACACTGTGCCAAGATGAGGTTCGGACGGACGTTGCAGATCTCGACGTACGCGCCGTGGAAAGACAACTACATCGACTACGCCAAGCTCAAGAAGCTGCTACGCGACGACGACTCGGCACCGAGCTCTCCGACCACCGAGACCAAGGATCAATGGACCGACGAGGACGAGAGCAAGTTTGTGGACGAGCTGGTGAATGTGCAGCTGGAGAAGGTGCATGCCTTCCATAAAGAGACACACGAGAAGCTGCGGGAAAGAACGGCCAAGTGTGAGGAGCGACTGGACAGCGTTGCTGCCGCCGAGGGACAAACAGACGGTGCGGCAGACTCCAAGCCCGATGGCAGCAGCAGCAGCAATGGCAATGGCAACGGAAGCGGAAAGAAGCCGGTGCCGAGTGAGGAGGAGCGGAAGAAGGTCATGAAGGAGGTGCTGCACGAGCTGGACGGCATCACCAAGGAGACCAACGAGCTGGAGAAGTACAGCCGCATCAACTACACCGGTTTCCTCAAGGCCGCCAAGAAGCACGACCGGAAGCGTGGCGGCGCGTATCGTGTGCGGCCGCTGCTGCAGGTGCGTCTGGCTGCGCTGCCCTTCAACAAGGAGGACTACAGCCCGCTGCTCTACCGGCTCAGCGCCATGTACTCCTTCGTGCGGCAGAATCTGGACGGCGTGAAAGACCGCGGTCTCAGCAGTAGCGAGGCTCAGCTTGGGCGCGAGGAGTACCTCAGCCACAAGTTCTGGGTGCACCCGGACAACTTACTCGAGCTGAAGACGATGATCTTGAGGAGACTGCCCGTGCTGGTATACAATCCGCAGACTAGCAAGATCGCCGAGGGCAACCGGCCGGATCCTTCAATCACGTCCATCTACTTTGACAACCCGGCCTTCAAGTTGTACAGCAACAAGGTGGAGCACGGTGAGGCATCTAGTCTCCGGCTGAGATGGTATGGTCAACTGCTCGACAAGCCGGAGATATGGGTGGAGAAGAAGACGGTCAAGGAAGACAATGCGAGCTCAGACCAGAAGTTTACCACCAAGGAGAAGTACGTACAGCGCTTCATCAAGGGCGAGTACCACATGGAGAAGCAGATCAAGAAGCTGGAGGAGCGTGCTGGTCCGGACAACGACCAGGTCAAGAATCTGAAGGAGGCTGTCGATGAGATCCAGTCTTTCATCAAGGAGAATGAGCTGCAGCCTGTCCTCCGTGCAAATTACACACGCACCGCCTTTCAAATCCCCGGCGACGACAAAGTTCGCATCTCGCTTGACACGGATCTGGCCTTCATCCGCGAAGACGCCATTGACGAGCGTCCTTGTCGTGACCCGGAGACGTGGCACCGCACTGACATTGACAACTCGCGAATGGAGTACCCCTTCTCCTCCATCCGCAAAGGCGAGGTGTCCCGCTTTCCATTTGCCCTGCTAGAGATCAAGGTGAGGAATACAGGCAAGCGGATAGAGTGGATCGAAGACATAATGCACTCTCATCTGGTCAAAGAAAGTCCTCGCTTCAGCAAATTCGTGCACGGTGTCGCACAGCTTTTCGAAGACTACGTCAATACCTTCCCCTTCTGGCTCTCGGAAATGGAGACCGACATCCGCAAAGATCCTCACCAAGCCTTCGAGGAGGAGCAAGCAAAACGTCAAAAGGAAGTCGACGACGAGTTCGCTGTCGGCAGCCTCCTCAAATCCCGAACCAGCCTCTCACCCGTGGTCCGCGGTTCCCCAGCCAAACCCCCAGGCACACTATCCCCCGTAAGCCCAAGCGTGCAAAAGAAGAAGACCCCAGCCCCTCAACCCTCATCAGGCGGCGGCCTCCTCGGCGACCACGCGAAACGCGGCTACGGAACCATCGCCACAGCCGAGAACACTCAGCTTAACGAAACCGCCGGCGAACCGGACGACGACGAGACAGGCCACCACACTCACAGCACCCAACGCGGCACCCAGAACAGTGGCCTCAAGACCCTCTTCCCGGGCTTCTCAACAAGCAAGTACGCGCAAGCCAAACGAGGTGGCGGCCGCACTACCCTCCCCCCTGGCGTCAGCAAACCAGACTACTGGATCAAAGACCAAGGCCCCGTCAAAGTCGAAGCGAAAGTCTGGCTCGCGAATCAAAGAACCTTTATCAAATGGCAGCACGTTTCCGTCCTCCTCGCTTCTCTATCTTTGGGTTTGTACAACGCGGCAGGGCAGAATAACAACGTCGCCCGCGCGCTGGCGGTCGTGTATACGGTCGTCGCGGTGTTTACGGCCGCGTGGGGGTATGGGATTTATATGTGGCGGACTTCGTTGATTGAGCGGAGGAGCGGGAAGGATTTTGATGCGGTGACGGGGCCGTTGGTGGTTTGTGTGGGTTTGGTGGTGGCTTTGGTGTTGAATTTTGGGTTTAAGGTAAGTCATTTTTTTTTCTCAATCTTTCTTGACGAGGTGGAGCCGCAGGGTGAGAGAGAGGTGTGCTGACGTTTGTGTGTGTGTTTTGCAGTACAGTGCTATGATCCAGGAGAGGAATCGGCATGGGCTTGAGGGGTTGGGGTATAATCAGACGACCACGGAGGGGCTGTATCATGGGGAGTTGAGGATTTGAAATTGGAGTAAGTGGCAGAACGATATGTGTGTGTATAGTTGGCCTGAATACAGTCCCGCCATTATTCCTTACAGCAGGAGCGGTTATGGTAGGGTTGTAGACCAGGAAGTCTGTATAGATATGTACGTTTGAGGGTAGATTCTCCGGCAGCAAAGAGAGAGACGACGTGCACCATTATCGACTGCATATGCATTCACGCTGGAGGAAGGAAGGACATGGCGTTCTTGGCAAAATGTCTAGCAGTATGGTAGGAGTGCTCAATCAGTCAATCAACCAACCAATCAGTCAACATGAGGTAGGTAGAAACTACTCGCTTCTTCAAACTCAACCGCCGCCAACTACTCATCTCCCCCCTTTCCCACCCCTTTCCCACCCCTTCACCACCCGCAAGCAGTCTGTCATTTTTTTTTTTACTTTTCACAAAAAAGTACAACGTCCCCGCCACCTCCCCATCCACCTCGACCATCTTCCCACCCTTCCCACCATTCTTCCCCGCCAGTCCCACCTCCCCAACCTCCATCTCCATCCGCATATGCAACGCCGTTCTCTCAATGGCCAGCTGCGCCAGGTGAATTAGTGCCGGTATTTTCGTGTTTTGCATTTCTATATCGCTGTCGCTGAATAGATTTGGTAGGTGCGTGAGCTCAGGAGCTGTGACTGGCACGACCTCTGTCCGCATTCGATTGCTTCTTGCGCGGATTCGGCCGCTCAGAGTCTCTTGAGTGGAGTAGTCTGTCGCTGAGCAGTGTTAGGATGATCGGCTTGGCGGGATTGTTGGTCACTTGGGCGTCGCCGTGCCCTGTCGAGCTGAGAGTGATGCGCTGAGCGCTGATAGTGTGAGGATTGCCATTGGCGAGAGGGTCGTGAGGGAAGAGGAGGTAGTGCTTCTTCCCTGCTGACGTGCTCGCAGCATCGACTTCAGCTTTGATCGCCGCATCGATAGCCTTCTCAGCGTCGACGGACAGACTCTTTGGCTCTCTGATAAGGACATAAGACAGCTGTCCCTCAGGCGCGAGGACGCGCTCAGCGATACGGGCGCATTCGTTCTGCGCGAGGTCTTCGACGGACGTCTCGCCGTTCTGAGTCGCGCTTCTCTTGTTACCCTTCTTGTAATGTGCATGTAGCGCGCTCACGCTGGCGAGGTAATCACCAACGGTGTTCGAGCGCCCCAATGTACTTATTGCATTTGCATCGGGTGCAGGCGCATCGGGATGCATGAAGCCGGACCGAAGTAGTGTCAGCTTGCCTGAGATTTTGTTGATGCCCAAGACCTTCGCAAGATCCTGCGCGGGATCGTAGTGGCGGATCTCGCTGTCGGACTCGCCATAGGTCTGGACGTAATAGCCATCTGCGCTGGCTTTGGAGCGGACGGCGATGGTGACGGTGTTGCAGAGGTCAGGCTACTTGCCTATTGATGCTTCTAAATCTTTACCGCAAGCGGCGATGTGGATGGCGATATCGACTTCTGCATGCTCTGTCGGCTTGCTCCTGGAGGCACATCAATGACGAAAGCGAAGCCGGTTGACAAAATCGTTGGCTACTTTCCTCTCAGCAGCGTCCGCCAGATTGCCAGTCTTGTCGGTCAACGTCTGGAGGTCGACAACCAGAGACTGGATACTCACATACGTGCTATCGCAGAGGTATTTGACAAGCCGATAGATGCTCTGCTGATCCTCGTCGTCGCGGATAGTGAAGACAACGACATTCGTGCCCGCGTCACCATCTCTCTGAAAAGCAGCCTTAGCCCTAAGAAGCTGCTCCTTCCACCTCCTAGCTTGCTCAGCGCCGCTCAAGCCGGGGAAGTACTGTAAGAACAACGGTGCACACCCCGGCACCTCTATGCCCGTCGCTCTGAAGCTCGCATGCTGGCGGAACTGCTCACCGACCTTCTCCAAAACAGCCAGCTCGTCGTCCGTCTGACTGATAGCCGCATGAGCAAAGATGACGTTGATCTTGCCACCAGCCGCTGCGTGGAGCTGCGCAAGCTTGCTCAGCCTGTCCAACGACGGAGAATGCGTCGACTGGATGAGCTGCACCCGGTCCTCCTTCATGTTGCCGTCAAGCGTCGATGGGATCAGCTCGCGGATCTTGCCAATGTCCTCCGTTAATCGATGTTTCCAATCACCTGCATACTCCTGCATTGGCATGATCATGCACTGACTAGCCGGGAGCGGAGCAACGCCACTCTCCCTGAAGGACACACTGGTATCAGCACCCTTGTGCTCAACACCAGCGACCTGCAGCACACGGCCATCTGTCGTGCCGATGAATTTGCCCACAAGCATATGCTTCATCTGCTTCTTCGCCCTCACTAACTCCTCGCCTTGCAGACCCCTCGACAGTCTCTGCTGAAACGCATCAACATTCTCTACCGGCAAGAAGAAGCTCGGGCATAGGGTGTGCGCCAGTAGTGGCGTATCTATCTCGCTGAGCTGCATGTTCTTTGCCAGAATCTTGCTGTATCGAAGGACAGCTTTAAGTATCAGGTCCTTCTCGCTTTGCACGCCCGTGCCATAGACGCTGATGCTGTCGATGTCGCTCATGCTGTTATTCTTGATGCTTGTAATTTGACGAAGTGTAACCCAGTCAACTGTACCCTGAAAGTGTACCGAAGAAGATGATCCTCAGGCGACTTCCAAGCTGGATGCGATGGGGAAGGAAAGCTTCTGATGGACGGTCGGACAGTCTGTCCTTATACCAGATGCGCTGTTGGGTCTCAAAGACAGCATTGATTGCTTCACCGGACGTTTCCGAAGCGTCGAAGAAGACTGGTCGTTGTTGTATGTTCACCATGCATTGTCAAGCAGAAATTGGCAGGTCTTCCTGAATAGATGCTAGAATGTTCAGAAGCCGGTACCTTTGTGGCACGTTTCCATGATTATCATTTGTCTCGGAGGCATTTGTCTCGGAGAGTTGCACTCAAAACCGTGCACGAAGAGTAGCTCAATCGAAGAAGCATGCATTTGAAAGCAATACGTCAAAGCGTCCTGCCATGTCCAACTTCTGCTTGAGTCGGACAACCAATCGCCTTGTTGACTAGTGGACCAGGACTTCGCTTCCTCCGCTTGGTCAACGCGGGAAGCATTGAAGTCGTCAATTTGAGCAGTGATTCATGTCGTTCAAAAAGTCAAGTATTGCAAGCGCTTAAGCGCCTGGGTGACTGATTAGAACCCATCGCATCTCCGGATTATCCTCCTACCACTTCTTCTCTTTCGCCTTCGCCTCCTCATACAACGCATCAACAACCACGAACACCTCCTTCGCCTTCGCCTGCAGCTGCCCCACTACCGCCCTCCCAGCCTGACACTTAGCAAACCGATCCGGATGCCATTTCACCCTCTCCATTCTTAACCCCTTCACACCTAAACCTGTAAAGCATTTCTTGATATTGCACGGACAAGCCTCGAGCACCCGAGTAGCGCTAACACACTGGATCTGCTTGCACACCTCGACTGGCGGGTCAGGAAAGGTAGTAAGCGCAGCGTAGTCCTTGAACATCTCAGTCACTTGCAGCCGGAAGGACTTGACCCTTTGCGTCGTGATGGCTAGAGTTAGTCGCTTCTGCTCGTCCTCCCTCGCCTGCTGCTCTCGCATCCTCTCTCGAAGTCTCTCCCGCTCCTTAGCCTCCCTGGTAAATCTTTCCTTCTCCCTCATTCTCTCCCTCTCCATCGCCTCCCTAGCAAGCCTCTCCCTCTGGATCCGCAACCGTTCCTGCTCCTCCCACCTCTTCTGCCTCCTCGCCACCTCCAAATTCCTCTCAGCAATCTCAACATACCTCCTACTCTTCTGCAACTCGTCCTGCGCCCAATTGACCTTCGTCCTATACATATTCAGGTGATGACAACAGCTTGCATAATACTGGCTCGCATTCCCGACTACTTGATCCCATGACGACGCTTCCCTGTATGAAGACCCTCTGTCCATGTTGGCAAGTCCGCGTTCCATTCGGAAAGCGTTGTCTTTAGCACTCTCGAGGACCTCGCACTTGGCGAGCATCGCATCGACCTCAGCTTGCCATTGACGCACACAATTCTGCGCTTCATGGAGCTGGTGGCTGTGGTAGTTGATCTGATCTTGCGCATCCATGCTGCTTTGCGATGCGTCCGAGACGGTGCGAGCGGATAACCGCGTGTTGGACTGTGCATGTCGAAGCCAAAGATGTGCCGACGTCGAAGAAATGATACGGTCTAGCACTCGAGTCGTAGCGCGGCCCGTGTGGGGCTTCACATGCTACGGATGTTGCCAGCGAGGAAAGAGCGGCACTCGAGATTCACACAGCCTTGCCAAACTCGAATCAAACATTTGCCCTGGTTTTGCTGATATTCATCTATCACGCTTCCTGTACGGAAGCAGTCAATTCGAGCAGTCGACCGCACCACAAATAATCGGATCAACTTTGACACCTGGTCAATCAACTGATTGCTGACTACACCCGAAGGAGTACTAACACTTTTCCCTCGCCGCAGCCTCCTCTTGCATGTCCTTCAGAACTTGGAATACCTCCTTGGCCTTCCTCTGCATTACTTCCACCATCTTCCTCCCACCCTGGCATCTAGCAAACTTATCCGGATGCCACTTATTCCTCCACTCCTTCAGCTCCCTCGCAGTCAGACCTACGAAGCACTTCTTAATATTGCAGGCACACGCCCGGAGGGCGCGATCAGAATCCCTCTGGCACGCTATATTCTTGCAGGGCTCTGACAGCGGGTCAGGGAAGCTAATGAGGCTGGCGTAGTTCTTAAGGGCATACGTCGCCTGTTGCTGGTATCGCTTGGCCCTCTGCGTAGTGATCTCGGCGGAATCCCGTCGCATCGTCTCCTCCCATGCTGCTCGCTCTCGTCTCCCCTTCTCCTCCTTTGCCTGTTGCTCCCGGATTTGCTCCCTGAGTCTCTCTCTTGCTGTCGCCTCTTTCCGCAGTCTTTCCCTCTCCTGCGCCTCCTTTGCTTGTGCTTCTCTCGCTCGTTTCTCCCTCTCCCGCGCCTCCCTCTCCCGCTCCTGCCTCTCTCTCTCCTGCCTCTCCCTCGCTCCCCTCTGCTTGCTATCCCGCTGAACCACTTCCAGTTCTTTCCGTAAATTCTTGACTTCTGCTTCCATCAAGCGAATGTCCGCATGAGCTTTGTCCACCTTCAGCTGATGACAACTCAAGTCTCTCCTCCACTCAAGACAACGTGCCCATATCTTCGACGAGAGTGCGTTCCATTCTTGGGCCTCTGAAGTCGTGGGGAACTGGAACATTAGCTGAGGATCATTGTAGATCATCGTTATGCTAGCTTCAGCTTTTTTCAAGATGTCGTGTTGGGCCGTGAGTCCAAGGAGCCTCGCCTTCTTCGTAACAAGCCTCGCTTGAGCTTGGGAAAGACGCTCTCTGGCCATAAATACCGTAAAATCGGCGTCCATTGCCAGCAACCCACGATGAGATTGGGTCTAAGCAGTGACGGCCACGCTCAAAATTCTTCCCTAATGTTGTGAGACGGTCGTCTTCGTCGGAACTCTCTATCCTCTCGTTGGTAGCTCGGTGTAGGCTCTGACACCTGAATCGGCTGCTTGGACCTGGTCCAGTGATGCCGAAGGCGATAAAAGAACCTGTAGTCGAAGTAAAAGAAACCCAACCTATATACCAAAGTGCCACAAGCACTCGACAGAAAGCCGAAGCATTCGTCCATGCACGAGCATGCCTTCCAGCACAAAAACACGTGCGTGATCAACGCCCGTAGCCACCTGCAAAAGCACATCATCACATGTCCGCGACTAGCACGCTTGCCTGAGCTGCCCTGCTGTCGACAATTGAAGAACCAGCATAACTCAAGCTCCTGAGCACGCGTGCGAGTGTCGATAGCACTAAAGCCAGTGCCTCCTACCCGTCCTGAAGGCAGACAGTAAAGCCATATAATCTTGGCTGACTGACCAGCCGCTGGACGGACCGCAACACCGACCGTGACAGCTACACGCCAAAGCCTCATATCCCCACTAGTGATCCCCACCAAAAAAAAAGCTCTTGATCTGACTGACGCACTGACAGACAGGCTAAGATTGGGTGGGAGTGGGATGAAAGTGAAGACTCAAGCCACCCGCCCATCCGACAGAAGCTCGACTGAATGTTACAAAGGCCATCCTGATGCCCGTACGCAGTATCACATGCCAACTAGTGACCGCCATTCTTCGGGCACTTCAGCCATGCAGGCACAGTAGGTACACCCGAGATGTGATCCCACCCTAATTCGTTCGCGAAGTCGTTACAGATCCTCAATAGCCGACGATCGATATTGCTCGAATCATTGGATTATTCTCAGGTCATCCATCGTCACCGAAAGGGCTGTAACTGCGGAGCATCTGGATGTGCTTCGATCCAGATCACGACTAGCAAAGCGGATCCAGCCTGACAAGAATCTTGATCTATACTTTCCCCTCTACACACTTCCACCACAACCCTCTAAGTATACACATCACCCTAACAACCCCACTCTTCATCCTCCGACGCCCAAGCGTCACCACTAGAAGCGCAAGAACTCCGGCCACCACGAGCAGAATCCTGTAGCCGCGCCTGTACTCACGCCCAGGCCTGCTGCTCTTAGCAAGGCACACTCAAGGCCTGCACCTCAGACTTACAACTCATCCCTCTCCCCACCAGCGCTAACCCCCTTGATCTCCGGGAAATTCATAATTTTGACCACCAAACTCGTCCACCCCGTGAAATGCTGCGTCCGCTGGCCCGCCCCAGTCTCGGGATTATACTGCTCCCACGCGAACCCGGTCTCTTTCCAACTCTCATAGACAGTGTCCACCAGATTCCGCCTCAGCTTCTCATACATCTGCGCCGCCTTTGCCTGCTGAGATCCCGGGTTAGCGGCGATGCCACCTAGCGCCTTGACGATGAGGTAGTTCATGTTAATCCATACAGGCGAGCGCCAGTAGTTTTCGTCGGTCATGTAGAACTCGCTCTGCTTGCTCAGGCTGCGGATGCCGTGAGGACTCCAAAGCTCGTTTTCATCTTCGATGAGGTCGAGGACGTGCTTTAGATTCTCGCTCTTAGGGCCAAGAACACCGGTCATGAGCGGGAAGATGGAGATGTAGCCCTTGTGGCATACGTGCACGGAGTCTTCGTAGTCGTCGACAGTGGCATCGCAGTATGCTTTGTCCTTGCCGCTCCAGTGAAGATCATCGATGTTCTTGGCGATCGCCTCGGAAGTCTTGCCATAGGCTTTCGCGTCCTCGTCCTCGCCAATGTAGGCCGCGACTTGCGCCATATTGCGGGCGGCCATACCCATCCAGGAGATGAGGTCGAGATGCAACTCTCCAGGGTGCGGAGGCTGAGCACGAGGGTAGTCGTCAAGGCCTGAAGTCAGGATATGGCGCGGCGTACGTCCGCGCCAACGGTAGCCCTCTTTGCTCGAAAAGGCAGGTCGGTCGTAAGACTTCAGGTCGCCGAATTGAGTCTTCTTGTACCATTCAAAGTTGCGTTGCAGGAGTGGATAGAGCTTTGTGAGCCATGCCTTGGCCGAGGACTGATCCACGTTGTCGATGGCTTTGGCAAATGTCAGCGAGTCCTTGAAATTTATCAACCGAGCATTGCTGACTTACTCTGGTCCTTGTTGAACTTCTCAAGCAATGCCTCAATGGTCATGTACAACGTTGGCGGGTTCGCGTAGTGTGGATACTGGACCTGGAATTCCTGCGGCACTTTGGACCTCGCCTCTGAACCCAAGATCTGCTCTCTAGGAATCCAGCCATCTTCATCCATAGTGTTGAACCAAGAGCTGACAATCTGCATCGCAAGCTCGGGATCCCAGTCCACAATCGGCAGTAAGTGGAACCCTTCATCCCATAGGAATCCTCTCGGAAAGAACGGCCTGCTAGGGATGGAAGTGTACAACTCGTAGGGACCCTCCAGCTTAGCCTCCATCTGACTGCGAGCGTCCTCGGTTTCTTGCCAGAATCCTTCGTTCTCCTCGAGGTAGGCATCAGCGTAGGAGCGATCAATGACCTGGTCGCCATAGAAGTAGCCAATGCCGCCGATGAGGTTGGAGAAGAGGCTCTTGCCAAGGTCGAGATACTTGGAAGCAGTGAATGGTGCCTTCGGTTTGAGGACCTCATTGAACTTCTCATCGAAGCTCTTGACCACCTTCTCGATCGCTTTCGTAAGATCTTGCGATGTTGGTGGGGTTTTGGCATCGGCAGGAGCATACAGGACATCAAACTCAAAGGGGCCTTCAAAGACCTTTTGTACGATGTGCATGTTGCCTTCGCCGGGGCTGTGGTTGAGGGTGTAAGTCTGCCACGGCGGCGGCACCTTGTCTTGGGTAAACTCCTCAACGTAATTATCGATCGTTGTCTTTAGCGATGCAAAGAGCAGGGCTGCATTAGGCTTGAGTGTCAGAATCAGCATGGAAGCCTGCGGTAACCGCTCTTTTCAATACAAAGGCAACATTGACGCACCTTTCGATTGCCAAATGGCTTCCTCGGGCACCTGCAACGAGTGAACAAAGGTGTGATCCAATGGCCTAGTCTGATAGGCTGGGTGTCGGTGGACTGGATGGGTATTGCTCGAAGGCTCAGTAATGGTGAGCTTGAAATCGCCCAAGTCCTGCGTGGAACCGCTAAACAACAGGTCGCCTGGATAGCCCAACTCCTCAGCCTCGTCGGCGCCATCGGCAGACACAGTCCCCAAGCCCTCAACGCCAACAGTAAACCAGACGGAAGTCTTCATGGTCTCAATGCCGCCCTGACTGCCCAGCTGAGGCTCGGCATCATCTCTCGGTGTACCCTTGATCCTTGCGCCCCAAGCACCACCATCCAACTTGACGAAGCTGGTCTCGATATCGATCCCATTGCCCCGATCGTGCACCGTCTGCACACCTCCAGTTCTTGGGTCGTAGGCGTCCCAGCCATAGCCTGCCATACCCTCATGTTGTTCGCATGTGTATCGGATATTGTGCTGGATGGTCTCAAAGTTCTCTACCCGTCCCCATAATAGACCAGTCGTCAAGGACTTGGGTATTCGTGGTCGCACACCAAAGTAGAGGTTCGGCCTATACGGGCCCCATAGCAGCGAATCGTTGGACTGCTTGGTGAAGACGCTGTCGTCTTGGGCTGTGGTTGAGATGGCAAACAGGGCTGCCAGAGCCCATTGCTTCCAGGCCATCATGAAGCTGTGCGATGTGAGGTTGAGCTTCAATGGCTCTTCACATGCGGACTGAACATTTATTGATTCGAGCATGCGAGGACACGTAAAGCAGGTACGCCCCACGCTGTGGCTGATGCGGGTCGCACGCAAGCCACACCTTGAGCTGAACTTACTTTGCGACGCCTTCACTTCCGACATAACAATCACATAGTAAAGTAGGAAGGCACGCAGCCATCATGGATCTCCTACAAACCGTCCGCAAGTCGGGCTCACGTGGTGGCGTGAACTTCAGCTGGGACGATGTCAAATCTTCGCAACATCGCGAGAACTATCTCGGCCACAGCTTGATGGCACCAGTTGGTCGATGGCAGAAGAATAAGGACCTCAGCTGGTATAGCAAGGCTGAAGACGCAGAATTGACGCCTGAGGAGCGAGAGGAGAAGCGGAAGCTTGAGCTCCAAGACGAAAAGCGGAGGATGAAGGAGGCAGAAGAAGATGCGATGGCGAGAGCGTTGGGCTTGCCTGTGCCGGACCGGAGAAATGCGAATTTGGAGCCGCTTGGCCTTGACAAGGAGAAGCAGAAGGCTTTGAATGAGGCGTTGAAGGGCGGTGATGGTGAGGCGGAGGAGAAGACAGAGTCACGGCATCGTAGGCGGAAGCACAGGAGTAGGAGCCGGAGTCGTGATAGACGGCGAGATCGCGACGAGGACGATGAGAGGTCAGGCAAGCGACGGAGGAGGTCACGCTCGAGGTCGCGGGATAGGGACAGAGAGCGGAGGCAGAGGAGAAGGGACTACGATGATCGATCGAGGTCGAGGTCAAGGGACAAGCAGAGGAGGAAGTATCGATCGCGAAGCAGAGACCGTGATCGGCAGAGGAGGCACGATGGCGATGATAGGGAGCGAAGGCGTGAGGCCGACAGTCACAGGCCACGTCGAGGCTCAAGGGACGACCGATGAGGACGCAACCACAGAGCTGCAGTCACACGAAGCATAGCAGCAGAGTCCAGCCAAGAACGAATGTTATGCTTCCTAAATGATGGTGAAATCCCTCTTCCCATATCGAGTCCCATAACAGACAGACCCCCTATCTTCAAGCTCTCTGAACGAGCCTACAATGCGATGCAGCGTCGAACCTTCGACCCGGTGCACCCGTCGGAGGACAGGAAATCGATACTCATCATCAAGTTTCGGCGTCTTCAAAGCCAAGCGCTTCTGGGCCAAGGAACATGCAACGATTGGTACATCCATGGAGCAGACTATATCCCCTAATGCCGGCTGATCTGGGTCTGCGTCTCCCGGCCTTCGGTAGTCCTCAGAGTCACCCCAAAGTAAAGGCGGATAACCCACGAGTGACGCTATATAGCCCAAATATTAGAGACGACACGAGAGCTTGCTCCCACAGGTGGAAATCGAAGGCCGACACCATTCATGCTGCCCTTGGTCATGATCATCAGCAGGAAAGAACTCGCGAAGGTCAGCCGCCCATGATGGGAGATCGAGGTCAGAGCGCCCATACAGCCCTGAACAGTCACGCATAAGGCAGCCAAACAATCCCTGTGCAAGCACAACACGCGCGAACCTCAGGTCGTGCCAGGCTCAGAAGCGAATAGACAATATCGCGAGGATCGGAGCAGGCAGTGGGGAAAGCATTGACGATGAGGTCAACGAGGGAGCTGCCTTTGCGGCAGTTCGCCAGTATTGCCGAAGCTTCCTTCACTTTGGATGTCGCGCGCTCGAACTCTGCCTGCGATGTGCAGTGAGAGCCCCATTGGATTCTGACCGCGTCTGTGGATGCCGAGCCGATTTCTTGTAGGATCCAGCGACGTGACCAGTAGCGGCGTTGCATGAGATCCTGCAGGCTCTGAGTGATCCCTTGAGGGGCAAAGTCATTCTATGTGCATTCTGGACATGGTGGTAGGCGGCTGCGCAGAGCCCGCGGCCGCAAGCGGGTCGCTGCGGCTAGATCCCATATGTGCTCGTAATCCAGATATCTCGAACCTTGCATCTCCCTCCCAAGGCAACGCAACGCCATGAAACCGGCAGCTGCTTCTCCTCTCTCACTTTCAGCCCCAAGCCAAGCCACGACGTTTCGCGCACACCCATAGACTTCCGCCATCTCGGCAATCTGCGCCGTCTTCTCCCGGTCATCTCGCTGATTAATGCAGATAGCGTCGACCCACAGCCGTATCACCGCCGTGGGTTTTCTCAGCCTTCGAAGCGCCGCTGCGAGACTTGTCGTGATGCGCATCTCTTTGTACTGAGAGAGATACAGAGTCTCTGCGAGCCTAACGCAGCCATCTTCATCCGCCCAACAGTAGGAGAGTGCCGTGTATGCGGTAGCCGCACCGCGCTGCTCCTCAGCTAGACTGCCAATCAGAGGATGCTCCGGAGATCTCGCTGATTGCAGGAGCAATAGTCGAATGTTGTCGGGGCTACTGAATGGTGTGGAATGATATCGGTAAGGTCTGGTCATGGGCCAGGGCTCCACCCCATCCGGCAGTGGCGCTCCTATCAACTGAATGGTCTGTCCCGGCTTGAGTGCTACTGAAGTTAGCAGTGTGCCGTCCTGTAACTTTCGTGTTGCTAGTAGCTTCGGATGGTACGGCAGGGCCCGCGTAATAGGGGAGAGCATCGCCTTTAGGTCCTCGCCATTGGAGTTTGGGTCGAGATTGACATGGTACACCTTGCCTCGATGCTTGATCTTGAGTTGAATTTTCGTCATGGCCAGATACGCCAAAGCCAGACTGGACAGCGCAATGTCACTAAGAATGTGGGACAATTGGAGAGTCGTCTTTGGCTGTGTTGCAGCATATCAGTAATACTCAATTTTCGCCTTTCTAGCGCTAGTACAAGGTGTGGCTGAGCCTTCTTGGACGCTGGACCCGGTCGTATGGGTCACTGGTCCCAGTACACGTCCTGTTTATTGATGTGAGCTGACATCCTTATCAACTTTTATCCTAGACTGCATGAACTGCAGCAAATCATGGGGCGCTGCATAGCAACGTAAGGCGGGCCTCTCACTGCGCCGATAGGATTTCCAGACGCCATTGTCGTGCCTGAATCGATTGGCTGGCAGAAGTGAAGACGGTCTTGTAGGACTACTTACTCCTGTTTACATACATGTAGATTGTGAGGCTAGAAGTGAAGTGGGCTTTGGCCAAGCTTCCGGCTCAGATACAAGCTTCGCCAAGGTCGATCTGCACTTGCAGGGGTTTAGATGTGTCTTCTCTTCACTCGTGATTATACATCTGTCTAGCATGACCATGCATTCGACCCCCGGTACATGTGTATCGAGGAATGGATGCTGGTGGTCTATCGTATGCGAGGCCCTGAATGGAACCCGATTGATCTAGATCGAAGCCACGACGTCAGCGGGACGCGAATGTCGCGTGTCGCATCCAATGCCTGGCTGTAGCCAGATCAAAGCAGGAACAAACAAGTTTAGCTGACAATACTGCTTCCAACATCGATCCCACTTTCCAACTCCTGACTTTCTCGCACTGATATAACTTCGTTGACAGCCAGCGAGAGAAGACAGCATATGCACACAGTCCGGGAATAACATTCCATTGTTTGCTTGACTGCCTAAGCCATTCCTTCCGCCTAAGTTCAACACCCGCACCGAACATGTTCTCCAAAGACAAGCATCTGGACGCTACCGAGCAGACGCTCGACGCGGTTACCTCCGATGCCGGCAACCACCACAAAGACCCCAAGGATACCCTCCATACGCCTGGCGATCACGAGAAAGCCCATGGCCTATTTCGCTCAATCTTTCCTTCTAGTTCACTCGAGCAGTTCGAGAACTCATGGCATCTTGGCAACTATGTGATCGATCGCCAAACGGGCCAGAAGTCTTTTGAGCCGATGTCGATCTATGTTCGTCTGGGCATGCATCTACTCTACTATGGCAACGAACAAGAGAAGGCACTGCATTGGCAGCGGACGCAGGCGATGCTGAGGGATCAAAGTGTCAAGATGGGCAAGCAATACGACGCGCCAGAGAGTGTCGACCACATCCAGCCGTTCATCGACTCTTTCAAGCTGCAGGACAGCATGAAGGAGATGGTTGAGCCAGACCCTAAGAAGTACAAAAACTTCAACGAGTTCTTTGCAAGAGAGATCAAGGAGAGCGCAAGACCTGTTGCGGAGCCTGGGAATGAAAAGGTTGTGAGCAGCCCAGCGGACTGCAGAATCACGACCTTTCCAACGGTGGACTTGGCGACGAAGTATTGGATCAAAGGAAATGGCTTCACACTAGGAAAGCTCTTGGGCAATGAGCAATTGGCTCAGCAGTTCGACGGAGGCTCGATCGTGATCGCGCGACTGGCACCGCAGGATTACCACAGATGGCACGCACCTACGTCTGGACACGTCGAGAGCATCACTGATATCGCAGGCAGCTACTATACTGTCAACCCACAAGCAATCAACGAGCCAGGGACGCTGGACGTCTTCTGCGAGAACAAGCGATCAGTGATGATCATGAAGCGTCAAGCTACCGGGTCGCCCGTGGCAGTCGTTGCAGTCGGAGCGATGTTGGTTGGTTCAATCCGCTACAATCCAGGCATTCAGCAGGGCGTTGATGTCAAGAGAGGACAGTGCCTGGGCGCTTTCCTGTACGGTGGCAGCACGGTGATCGTTGTGTATCCTAAGGGCGAGGTTACGCTGGATGATGATCTGGTCAAGAACAGCACTGAGCAGAATTGCGAGACCCTGGTCAAGGTTGGATGGCGAGTCGGAGCTGGACCCCAGTAGATTTCCGTAGGCTTGACTAAATTACTACAAATGATTCACAGGACAATGCAGGGGCTGACGCTGAGCTGGGGTGGCTAAACCAGGTGGTCAAACAGGTTTGGTAGCAAAGTCAAGTCTCCCATATAGAGTATGTACGCGCAAGGCATTGGAACAGAGTCCGATCCTGATGCAGGCACATCTGTGACTGACGTGGTTCCTGATATATGCAGCGGTCGACTACTGCAGGAGACATGTAGGTAGTTTGTTCGAGATCTCGCATCGTGCGGCAGGTGGCTGCCGAGAGCTGACCGAATCTGTTGGTAAGGCGAATAGTCATGTCCTCACTGCAGGTGTTTCACCCCATCTCCATCTTTTCAGATCCCGTTAGTTCTGATAGGTCTCCCTGTCAATCTAATTATCGAGGAGCAACCAGTCGGACTGAAGGAATGCGCCTGCCCGCGCAACCCGGCAACACGTATACCTATTTCGGCCAAGGAGCCGAAACTCATCCGAGGTGGACTTAGCCGCCCGACTTCACGTTTCGTCTTGATGCACTTTTCTGCACGACTACGACGACAACTGCTCCACTATAGGCGCCTTGACGAGGCTGCACGAGGCACAGCATGGCTGACATCTGCTTGCGACTGTCTTGTAGATGTCGAACATTGAGAAACATGATAAGCCACGATGAACATCTGGAAGGATGCGCAAGCCCACAGACGGATAGCTACTTCACCGCAAGGCTTTTTGACTCGCCAGAGTCAAGAGAAGCGAGCCCAAGAGACCATACCACCGGAGCGCCTCGACGATATGGACCAAACAGCACGACTCAGGGGCGCTTTGTGGTCTCGACGCCGCGACCCACGTATGTCTAGGTAAGGGGTGCGATCGGTGCCGCCTCCGGGTAGTAAGGCATGTTGCCATGGTGTAACCTTTATATCGATACCACTATCCCTATCGATTCCTTCAACTTTTGCCTTAACTTCTTGTGTTCCCTTAGCAACTTCCCATTAGCACAGTGTGTCCCAGCGACCACGTCCATTCTCTTCTTAAGCATTACTCACTGTCGTTTCTGCGAAGCGTTGGTGCGGAAGTTCACTTCACAACTTGCTATTGTCGATCTGAAGGCTGCGCTGTGCGTGTTGAAAGGTCGGCATTGGCTTCATATACTACAGCTCGAGAAAGATTTACAAAGGCAATCGGAGGAGAAGAGTGGATTATTGGGAATCGATCAGCAGAATCAGGGCCACCTTTTTGCAGGACCAAAGCGCTTGGATTTCGCCAGACCTCGCCGGCTCCCCGGAAGACCTCCCACGCCTCCTACCTACAAGCTGAGCATGCGCTGCGCTGGCTTAGTTGCTGTGCTTGCAGCGTGCAATATCGTTGATGCCAGGCGGCTCCGCCACTCGCATCACAACCGCAAGAGAGATCTTGCTGGGTATGGTCAAGGGCACGGTGGGCCTCCTGGTGGTCAACCATACATTGTCTCTGAATGGGGTGATGCATCGTCAACCTCTGAGCCTACGACATTGACAACGCAAACCAGCTCGGTACAATCTGCATCAAGTGCGCCAACACCTACAACTATCAGCACTTCTTCGCAGAGTGTGTCATCATCCGGTATTCCTCTCACGGCAGGATTCACGACTACTTTAAGCCACTACAGCAGCAGCAGCGCAGCGTCCGGTTTCTTAACTGGATACCGCAGCAGCAGCGCAGTCTCGGCTTACCCAACTGCATACGGCAGCGGCAGACCGTCACTCCTGCCCAGCGGCTACAGCGGCAACGCCACAGCGTCTCCCACGAACACCACAAGCTCTGCAAATGCCACTTCGTCGGCGTCTTCAGTTGACTTCAGCGGCATTCGCGGTGTCAACATCGGCGGATGGCTCGTGCTGGAGGCATGGATGGACTCGGACGTCTTCGCCAATACTTCGGCGACCGACCAGTACACATTCGACCAGACCGATGGCGCCGCCGCTGCTCTCCAAACGCATTGGGACACCTACTTCACCGAGTCTGACGTGCAAAAGATCGCTGCATGGGGTCTCAATGCCATGCGTATTCCCATCGGCTACTGGGCATACAACAACACAGGCACACCATACATTACAGGCGCTGATGCCTACATGGAGAAAGCCATCGGCTGGGCCCGCCAGTACGGCCTGAAAGTCCTCGTCGACTGCCACGGCTCTCCAGGCTCACAGAACGGCTTCGACAACAGTGGCCGCGCCGGTAGCGTCGAGTGGCAAGCCGACGAAAACCTGCAACTCAGCATCAGTGTCCTCGAAACCATGGCGGAGAAGTACGGCTCCAGCTCCTACGCGGACGTCGTCTTCGGCCTCGAGCTCGTCAACGAGCCTATTTCATGGGGCGACAACAATTTCGACACCACTCAGACATGGGCGCAACAAGCCTACGCCGCAGTGAAAGCTAAAGCCACGAATCCCGACCTTATCGTCGTTATGCACGACAGTTTCCAAGACCCCTCCTCCTGGACCTCAGTCGGCGCTACCGTCAACGGCGCCCTCAAAACAAAATCCACCGCCCAATTCGCCATCGACACCCACCTCTACCAGAACCAAGTAGCCTCCGACTCCACTCTAACCCAGTCCCAACACATCGCCAAAGCCTGCAACTGGAGCACCAGCAACCTCCTCCCGTTCTCCGCCTCCCTCCCCGTATACGTCGGCGAGTTCTCCGCCCAAACCAACATCTGCGCGAACCCGGATAACACGACTGTAGCGGGTGATTCTTGCACCGAAGAAGGATGTCAATGCTCTTGCAGCGTGGGGTTGGAAGACTGGGAGCAGCCGCTTAAGACTGCGACGAGGCAGTTTTTCGAGGCGCAGGTGCAGACGTTTGAGTATGCAGCGCAGGGGTGGTTTCTGTGGAGTTGGAATGGGCCGGGGGAATGGGGGTTGAGCAATCTGATTGAAAATGGGGTTGTGGGGAGTAGTGTGACGGATGTTGCGTTCCCGGATCTTTGCTCGTTTGGCAATAGCACGGGGAGTTAGTGGAAGGAGGGGATGTTGCTGTAGATATGGAGTGTGTTCGCATGGGCATGGCGAGGTGTGATTGTGTTCTCTTTCAGGGAATGGGATATGATGCATAGCGCTGGTCGCGTTGGTGATTGATTAGCTTTTTGAAACGTGATGGTTTGGTGTAGATATACCCAGGTGGAGCGTGCATGTAGATAGGATGTAGGTAGATGAGATCAGCAATGATTAGCACGCCTAGCAGAGACAACTCCGCTTTCTGCTCTCATCGATTTGAGTTCCATCAAGCTAGAAGAATATAGCACACGGACTCAATTGCCAGCTCCGGTACACCTTGCCAGTCGGGATGATGGAATTTATGACGTGGTTCGTTTGCATTGCAAGACTTGTTGTTCTTACTTGGCCAGTGCGGCTGAGGTGGTCTGAAAAAATCGCTTTCTGACCGCGGATGCTGGAGCTGTCGAGATGTTATGATGGACTTTGCTATGCGACCATGATATTCTTCCACCCAACGCCATCGCTAATTTCAACAAAACATTTGTGCAGCCTTCTGCTGCTTATCGCTACTCTACACGTCGCATACAACATGTCATGACTTGTTAACCACAAAGAGCTGCGGCTTCATATTCAGCTTGCACAGCTTCGCCACGCAACCCGCGAGCTGCAGGTACGTCTGTACACCTTCCAGGATGCGCATATGCGTGAAGCCGATCTCTTTGATGAATTCGAGCTTGGTGTGTTCGGATAATGCGGGCAGGGTTTTGGTGACTTTGAACATGGTGCTGATGATGTCGTGGGAGGAGTAGCCCAGGTTCCTGCGATGCACAGTCAGCACAAGTGATATGGCAGCGATGGATGACAGAGACGCACCAAAGCTCCTTCAACCCATCCAACGCCTCATCAATCTTCCTATCCGAACAGCACTTGATCATCGCCTGCACCTTCACCGGATGCGGCGAGTCGACCACTCTGAACACATTATCTCCACTGACCAGCCCAAAACCTGCCCATGTACTCTGCAGATTGTTGATTGCCTGTCTCATATCGCCCTCCGCACTGAACACCAGCGCCGCAATGCCGTCGTCTGTGTACTCGACACCCTCCGCTTGAGCAATCTGGTACAACCTCTTCACGACTTGCCCATCGGTCAATCGCGAATATCGCAGGATCGCGCAACGGGACTGGAGAGGCTCAATGATCTTGTTCGATTGGTTGCAAGCGAAGGCGAAACGGGTCGTGCCCGAGTAGATTTCCATAGTACGTCGCAGGGCTTGTTGCGCGCCGGAGGTCATGGAGTCGGCTTCGTCCAATATAACCACCTTTTGTCTGCCTGGCGGGAGCGTGACCTTCTTCTGCGCGAAACCTTTTATCCTGTTGCGCACGACATCTATGCCGCGTTCGTCTGAGGCGTTTAGTTCGAGGACTGCTTCTTTATACGAGTCGCCGAGGAGCTGTCTTGCCAAGCACAAAATCGAAGTTGTCTTGCCTATGCCAGGCATTCCTGATATTATGACGTGAGGCATGTTGCCATCTTTGGCGATGATCTTGAGCCGTTCGATGGTCTCGTTGTTGCCGACGATGTCGTCGAGGAGATGCGGCCGGTACTTCTCCACCCATGGCAGCTCGTATGTTGCGTTTGAGTGCGGCTTGAGGCCATTGGCGGCGGAAGAGGAGCTGGCGACAGCCATTGTGGCGAGGGTAGCACTGTGCTATATGGTTGTTGAGCCAGAGGGATAGAGGACAAGTCGTGGTGCGCGAGGAAGTCATGCACGCGTTCAGCGTGTGATTTTCGCGATGAGGTCCATCAAATTCCTCATCAATCACTCGATTGAAAATTGATGGTTTGCGGTGTCCTCGATCTCAACTGACTTCGGACTTGCTTCGAAAGTGTCTCATGCTTGCATTGAATTGTTGCATTTTCGATCACATGTTCAATGCTTTCCCTCAACCATCCTCGCTCCAGCAAAGCGGGCAGCAAAACAAACGAGCAGCGCCAAGACTGTTTCCGAATACTTGACGCGGCCAGCGGAACTGACACCTGAACCGTGCCGCCTCCCAAAGCCACCTCATCCTCAACTTCCTCGGGGCATGCCTGAGTAGGCAAGCACAACATGCCGCCTTTCAGGAGGTCGCCAACGAGGTTCTTGGTCTTCACTGCTATCGCAGCATGTGTCATTTTCGCCCTGTTCCATCAACGCGATCGGGTATATCAAGGATACAACCTAGCACAAAGTCGATTCCGTGGCTACTACTCCAAGGGTCAGCCCAAGACCGATAGCACGACTGAAAGTACTGGCAGCATAGATACCAATGGCCGCTTCGACTGGTCGAAAGTCCCACACCACTACCCCGTGGATGAAGCCCAATTGACGACCCTGCCGTCAGATCCTCCCCAGAAATTGCCCAAAGTGCAGCATGATTTCGCAAAGCCAGATGCCGCAGCTGAGAAAGTGCGAAAAGAACGGCAGGCGGCTGTTAAGGCCACGTTTTCTCGATGCTGGACTGCCTACAAGCAGCATGCTTGGGGTCATGATGAACTAGCACCACTTTCAGGTGGCGTCAAAGATGGATTCGGAGGTTGGGCAGCCTCACTCGTCGACAATCTCGACAACCTCAAAATTATGGGCCTGGACTCTGAATTTGAGGATGCCGTCCAGAAAGCTATGGATATTGATCTGGGCAAGGCGACCACGGAGACCATCAACGTCTTCGAGACGACCATACGACATCTTGGTGGATTTCTCGCCGCGTATGACGTGAGCGGCGATAAGAGGCTTCTAGCGAAGGCTGAGGAGTTTGGTGAAATGCTGATCAGGGCTTTCGATACACCCAACCACCTTCCCATCACGCGCTGGAAACCTCAGCAGTACCTTCGCGAGAAGCAGGAGGCCGATGGTGTTGTGCTCGTTGCAGAGATTGGCAGTCTGGAGATGGAATTCACGCGTCTTGCACAGGCGACGGGCAAGGCGAAGTACTATGATGCAGTCGCCCGCATCATCCGCCTCTTCGATGCGCAACAGCAAAAGACTCACCTTCCTGGAATGTGGCCAGTAGCCGTGTCAGCCAAGACTGCGGACTTGACGCAGGACACCTTCTTCACTCTGTCCGCCATGAGTGACTCACTCTACGAGTACTTCCCAAAAATGCACGCCCTCCTCGGCGGCACTGAAGCCGTCTACAAAAAGTTGTACGACGGCAGCATGGCTACAGCAATCAAGTACAATCTTTTCCGGCCCATGGTCCCTGACCAAGCCGACATCCTCCTCTCCGGCAATGTGCGCGCAAAGACTGACGCAGGATCCGCAACACTACAACCACAAGGCCAGCATCTTGTCTGCTTCGCCGGAGGCATGTTCGCTCTCGGTGGCAAGCTTTTCGGACAAGAATCGCACGTCACAATTGGGAAGAAATTGACGGACGGCTGCATCTGGACCTATAAGCACGGCTCACCTCTCGGCATCATGCCCGAGGTTTTCGAGATGGTACCCTGCGACTCTGTCGCGGAATGCGCATGGGACGAAAGCAAATGGAAATCTGCCATCGCTGCGAAACACCCGGACGTGCCTCAAGAACAGATCGACCGCTATATCGCGCGTCAGAAGCTGCCACAAGGCTTTACTGAAATCTCTGACACTCGCTACATCCTCCGTCCCGAAGCTATCGAGTCTGTCTTCCTGCTCTACCGCATCACAGGCGAAGCCAAGTACCAAGAAGCGGCGTGGGAAATGTTCAACTCTATCCTCAATGCTACAGAGACGAACCTGGCAAATGCGGCACTGTCGGATGTGCGATTCAGTCCTGACGAATTGAAGGCGGGTAATACGGGCGGCACGACGCAGATGGATAGTATGGAGAGCTTTTGGATGGCGGAGACGCTGAAGTACTTTTATCTGATCTTCAGCGAGCCTGATGTAATCAGCTTGGATGAGTGGGTATTCAACACGGAGGCGCATCCGTTTAGGAGGCCTGTGCCTGCGGGTAGCGGATGAGAGCGGGCAGGCGGTGTTCATGGGCATTTGGGTCATTATAGGTATGGCGGATCCTGCCATGTCAAGCGAGTATATCGACGACAGACTATTGCTTGTAGGCTTGTTCTTTTTTGATCATTTTGAACGCCGCTGCGGGCTCTAGTCGACCAAAGGCAATCGGCCTGGATCGACGAGCAAGAAATGGAAGCAGCTAGACGCACAGACTCAGCAGTCTTTTTCGGGATGATGATTAACTGAAGTTCTCCACCACCAGAGAAACCATTTTGCGACAGAACCCAAGCGAGCGCCAACTCCCAGGCTCGCTCTCATGCATTGCGACACTTCACCATCTCCCTATCCACTTCACCCTGACACCCTCATCCTTCGCGAACCGCCCTCCACACCACACTTATTGAAATAATTCCCCACCACCCCCTCTTCAATATCTCGCCCTCAAACCCTACCCAGTACCACAGTAGCGACCAGTAGAACCCGGATCATCATTAGCTCTGCAATCGCCACCGCGCAAGCCCTCGCCGTATCTTGCATTAGAGCAATTGTTAGTCGAGATTTGGCGTAAGGCAGGATACGGTACAGACTCGCACATTGAACCGAGCATGAGGCGCCGGGATGGAACTTGAGACATCGTTCGATTGCGCTGGTCGACGCGAGGAGGGAGCGCGAGAGCACTGGAAGTCTGAGCTGGGTAAGCGGGCTTTGCGACGTGGTGGATGGGAGCGGATTCTTGACTACTCGGAAGATTTCGTATTGTCTTTTGTTACAACATTGGTCAGGCAAGGCTCGAAAGCTTCTAATCGTTTCTTCTAAGCAGCCAAGGGTTCTTCTATCGAAGCTGGTATGAGCGAGCCAGTCCACTGTATGGAAGCCGATTCAAGCCAATCTGATACTGAATCGACTCAAGGAAGCAAGAACTGGGTCTGGCTACAGTATATAATATACAGAAAGTCCGTATTCGCACGAACAGGAACCTTCTCATTTGCATGCCCCAACCCACAAGGCTACTTCCATCATGCCTTCACACAAGTGCTCATGCTCTAGCATACGCAGAAGAATGGGTTGAGGACCAGCCAAAGCGATGCGCGCATCTTGATCTTGATACCTGACCGGATCTGGTTGGTGACAGCAATTCGAGAATGCTGAACACGCAGGTGTATCGAAGTGATGGTGTATGGAGAGATGTAGTGTTTTCGCATGCCCATAGCGACCAACAACACGACAATCATATCTGAAACGCGTGTTGGAGCAGCCGGACAACCGCAATGGAAGCTGCCTGCTCCAGAGAAGTTGCGATCCGTTGCATGGCAAGTCATTTGACTTTGATCGTCTGGTTGCTCGGAATCAGGCTGAGTATGAGCTTAGAATGCTGGCGCGCGAAGTCTAACGGACGTGAGTCTGCTGGTCCGAGAGTGCTGTTCGACTATACGTCCAGCAGTGCGGCGTAGCTTAGGTGACTTCTGTGTGACGTCGACTCTGCTGCATTTCCGTCATCTCGTCATCTCGCACAAGTCCCTTAGCCATGGACAATTGTGCAAACGAGGCTCATAACAGAGCTCACATAACCGCGCACTTCTTTTCATCATGATTCCTCCTCTCCCACTCCTCCACAGTCTCAGTAACAAACCACAGCTCCATCCTCACATCCCCCTTCCTCGGCTTCTGGCGCACCTTGCCTTCATCGAACGCCTCGTCGTCTCCCCCACGCTGACTCAACAAAGCCCTAGCACCTTGCCAACTCTCGTCATCAACGATCAAAATCCTTTTGCCATCTTGTGGATTACCTTGCGTGAGCGCAATAGCCATAGTCTCAGGTACCGGTAGCTTGACTCCATGTCTTTTTTCTGCTCTCTGAATGAGGAACCTGCCCATAGTTTTGCGTGAGTCGGTGTTGGGTAACACGACTACGTCTGGGATGCTTTCGATCAGTTTACCGACAGTCAATTTGCCGCGTTTGTTAGCCGGGCCAGGTGTGCAGTGGTTTAGATTCAGGATGATTGGGGTTCCTGAGGTCGAGCTCGATGGTGGAGAGTAGTCTGGTGGTAGGTCCTCGGCGTTAGCCATGGTGGCAGATTTCATGTCCGGATCCATAGGCGACGAATTTGGACGACGGTCGAGAATACGTCTGCACGGCGCCGCCTTGATGAATGTTGTTGATGGTGGGGAGGAAGCAGGACAGAAATACGCAGGTAGGATAGTTACACAGTTGCTGGGAACAATACTACCGAGCAGTGGTCCGCAGGAGCTGTGCATGTCGAGGGAGGCTGAGCTTGCGTTACATAGAGCTGCACCTCAGCTGGTCTTGGCATCGTATCGGCGTGAAGCCAATCATGAGTCATGAACGGTAAAGTTTCCGCGGGCTTGGCATCAATGATGGAGAGCCTTGTGTGTTGGGGGATATGTCGTCCCTCGCCATATTTCCTCACATGACCACACACTTTTTCGACTCTCCATCTTCCCTCCCGGTCACGAACCAGAGTTCGAGATCCGCCTCTCGGCCGTTCGCGTCCTTCGTCCTCTCTTCCCCACCGCCTCTCTCCCCTCTCTCCAACATCTTTCTTGCAGCCTTCCAGGTCTCGTCATCGACGATTTCCACACCTTCACCGGGTTTGCCTTTCGTCAAAGCGATAGCCTTGATGTTTTCCACGGGGAGCTTAATCCCGTACCTGACTTCCACTCTCCCCACCAAGAACCCACCAATCTCCGTGTACGCTTTCGTGTCTGGCAGGATGACATGATCCCGAATCTGTCGTTTCGGCTTCCCAACCGTGGGTTTACCACGCTTGTTCGGCTTGCCCGCACGGCAATGGTTCAAGTTAACGGAGACTGGTTGACCAGTGCTTTCTTTTCTGCCCGCCGGCGCAGAGCCAAAGTAACCCTGAGCGTTGCTACCTTCTGACGAAATGTGGTAGCTGCCTGGAGATGTTGCAATGCTTAATGGGTCAAAGCCGCGATATGGTGGAGTTTGCGGCTGCTCTGTGGTATCGTCTTCGGCTTCTTCGGGTAGAGCAATTCGGAGCTCGTTTCCTGCTGCTCGACCCTGATCAATGCTCGCTGATTTTGTTAGATTCGTGTCTGGCTGATCCAGATCGCCTCTCGATCGATGTCTCGGATCATTTATTTCTTGCTCAGAAGGCATTTCCGATAACGATTGCGCTGTTCCATTCTGGGAATTGGTGCTTTGGTCATCGACGGCCTCATCGTCAAATCCCTTTGAGGGTTCTGCTTCGGTAGACGGAGCGTTTAACACTGCACCCACTGGGTCCTGTCTAGGCTCAGGTCTAGGGCTGGGCTCGCTATTGATTGGCATCGGTGGGGTTTCAGGGTCCCTGTGTTCAGCAACGTCTCGGGGCGCATCCCTAGGCTCATCGCTGGTCTCATAAAGCGTCTCAGCGTGTGCCGTGCTATCACTCTTCTCATTGTATCCAATGTGATTTAGATCGGCAGAGCGCTTTCGCCCACGAAAGTGCGGCGTCTGGGACCTGAAGAACGGCATCTCGGGCGTGGCTGTGCGACTGCAAGGGTTGGTTGCGTTGCAAGGCTATGCTGACGAGCGGAATGCAACGAGTATGTATCATTGTCTCGTCGGTGATCAACTGTGCAATGATGTATCAGAACCACTTCTCCAGATCTTCATGCAGGTACAATCTTAGCTAAACCTACTGAGTCATGTCCAATTGCAGTAGCACCATCCATGTGTGCGACAAATCGAAGCTTCTGTGAGCAATCTGGTAATCATTACAATGGATCTGCCATGCGACTAGCGTGTACCAACCATGGTGCTCGCCGGGTCGTCACTCATCAGCCAGGCATGACTCTTGCGGCACCAGATGATGCGACTCATCTGCCGTACCTCAGCATGTACCAGCCTGCTGCCCTGATCTTGCAGTATCAACGTCCGTATTATGCACGTTAGATGCGCACAATGAGTCAGTCGTTCCAATTATGCCTGAAAGCTGACAAGGAGCTGCTCCATAGCACTCATATTGTGAGCTCCACCTCCATAATCCAGAACGAGCTTCCGATCGCCAATTTCAGTGTCGTGTGGCCCATTACAGGATTCTGCTAGATGACTGGCGAAGCTGATCCGGTGCTATACTCGACCTGACCAGCTTCCAAGGGCAAGCAGAGTGCCAAATTACTTCACATAGAGGCCCTCCAGCGTTCGAGTTGCCCGGTCTGATAACGAGGAATGCCAGATAGACGATTGAACCGCCCTTATCGCAAAAAATGCGAGGTTCTTGTGTGGCATTTCTTGAGAAATTTCAATTCAAGATCCTTCCTTCTCCTGTAGAGCAATAAGGAGTCCGATCAGTGGTGAAAGCCAGACATTCTCGGCCTCGCCCACTTGACAGCTATATCCGAAGCCCGCACGAGCTTGCGGGACTATGCTATGGAGATGGTGAAGACACTGATGAAGGCTTCTCTTGTAATCATGTGGCATATGACTTCGAACGTCTGGCATATGACTTGGATGTGTTCGTGAGCTCACATACACTTCCCACGTCGTTGCCTCGATTTCGAGACTTGTCTTTGCCAAGCTGTGCGCCGATCCTTGGCTCTTGTATCGATGTTAACCTCAAGTCACGCTCCTTGCTTCTTTTTCCTTCCGTTTCATCTTCATGGACGGAAAGACGCTGCGCGAGCGGCAGTCGACTATGAAAACGCGAAAGTATTCTAAGGTACTAGACAGTCAACATCTTCAGGACCCTATTCTGCGCGAAGATGTATCACTTCTCGGCGGATAATCATGATTCAGTCAATATACCAGCATAAGGTACATTGGAGTTCTGCCACAAAACGGTCGCCGCGGCACTTGGAACTCCCTCCTGCCGTCTCTACTTCTTCCACGGCGTACGTAGCTTCTCGTTCCGCGAGTTCGCCGGGATGAGGAATTACCCTCCAATTTTGGGTCCAGGAGCATGCGGGACACATTGAGCACTAAACCTCACCGATCACTGCCCGCGAAGGCAGCACGTACCTCGGTCGCTATGAACTGACGAAGATGCAACCTGCCATATTCGGTGCCGGCCACAAGTCCCCGCAAACATACATGCGGCCGCGTCAGCAAGAACGCCTGAACTCAATTGGCCGTTTCATATACTGCACGATGCAACTGAAAGCAATGTGTTGCGTAGTTCAAAGGTCCGCCAAGCAAGAGGCCTGCCACTTGTTGACGACGACCGGCGGATATTGCACCGAAGTTTGTATGCCGAACAACGTCCACGGGTTCCGCCGCCAAGCCAGAAGCCCTGCCACTTGTTGACGACGACCTCATCTGTGGCGGCATCAATACATGACACATTGCGCGTTCTTCGCAGCAGATGGCTTCAAACCTCAAGAATGATGCATGAACGGGACGGAGGAGACAGGCTACTGGCCAATCCTGCTGCGGCAATCTACAATGACCGCTGGTCGTTGGTCATGGCGCCTGAGCACAGAGTAGGAATCGGTGGAGTATGGCTGTGATATGTATGCCTAGCATTGCCGATCTTCACTTCTTGGGGACTTCCGCGAAGCAGAAGCACTGATGCAGATACTGAAAGGTCATTCTCTGACCATTCAGAGACGTGTGTATTTGCTGACGACGTTGGCTGCGATGGTCTCGACGCGTCGCACAGATCCATATTGGTGTGCCAGCAACCGCGCGCATGCATGGGAGCCATGGGAAAAGGCGTCAACGGCCAATGATCGTAGCTGTTTTCCTGCTGAGGTGGGATCCATGCCGGGATATAGTAGCATTCAGAATGGCATTGCAAAGATACGGAAGTCGTGATAGCAAGATCCCGAGATATAAGACTGCCAGCTGCTCGTTTCTTGACAAATCTCACAACTTCGAGTCACTCGCCCAAACCGACCGACGATCCCTCCATAACGCAAGCAACTTGCTTTACAGAACGCAGCCATGGTCAAGCTCCAGGCCCTCTTCTCTGCGCTTTGCGCCTCATCCTTGGTGGCAGCGCACCCTGGCGAGCATCACAACCATGAAGAGGTCGCGAAACAGATCAAAGCCAGAAATGCGTGGGCCGCCCACACCAAACGGTCGATCAACCAGTGTGAGAGCTCAGCAAAGTACCAGGAGACCAGAAAACGTTCCATTGCTCGTCGGTCCGAAGCTGTGCAAAATCTTCGCACAGCGCGCGGCATTACTGCCAGTAGGTGTGGCGTCCAGTCCGTCAACGATAGGTCACTGAATATGCTGCGTAGAGCCGAAAAAGTATCGTCGTGATCTCGCCACTCTTGAGGAATACGAGACCATCAACCACAACATGACAGGAATCGACTTTTACAATTCCGATACTGCTGAGTCCACTGTCTTTGCTGCTAACACCTCCTGCATCTTGACTCCGGAGGTCACGGATGGCCCCTACTATGTGGTGGGTGAAACCATACGCAAGAATGTCAAGGAGGCGTTATACAGGTGAGTCAAGTATGGCTTTTTATTTTGCAGAATGCTGGGGCCAAAGTCGTCTACGGTCAGACGTTGCTTGAGAATGAGGTTGCAGATACAGCACTCTTGCCGCTGTGTTCGTGTCCTGGGCACCTGCTAACATTGGTTCACCGGCTAGTGAAGGTGTCGACCTCTATCTCGAGGTCCAATATCTGGACGTAGACACTTGCGAACCGGTGTCGAACATTGCCGTCGATATTTGGAATGCGAACGCCACGGGAGTCTACTCGGGCATCAGCGAATCCGGTAACTACGCCGCAGGCGGCTGGAACAGCACATACCTACGCGGCATCCAATTCACCGATTCAGATGGTGTTGTCTCATTCGAGACAATCTTCCCTGGTCATTACGTTGACCGCGCGACACACACTCATCTTTTGGCCCACATGAACGCAACTGTTCTTGCAAACGGCACACTTGCAAACGGTATATTGTTAATGCTTCGTTCGTGAGGCCCTTAGACTAATCCCGATCATCATAGGCACTGGCGCTGTCACCCACATTGGGCAGCTCTTCTACCCGGAGTCTCTGCGCTCTGCAGTCGAGGCCGTTTATCCATACAACACCAGTACACAGGCCATCACTTCCAACGACGACGACATGTGGAGCATCGTTCAGGCCGGCACGACCTACGACCCATTCCCAGAGTTCGTCTACGTTGGCGAAGATGTCAGTGACGGTCTATTTGCCTGGATTCAGATCGGTGTCAACACTTCTGCCGACTACACAGATAACTCTTACTATAGCGTTGCCGCTTATCTTACGGCCGACGGTGGTTACGAAAATGACGACTCCTCTCTCGGCAGCTCTCCTCCAAGCAATTCCACTTCGTAAGCCACTGGAGCTGTGGTGCTAGATCGATGCCTGGTGAACTCTGACGACGAAGCCGACGGGCACAGATCGCTGATGAGACGGTTGGAAGATGTTGAATGGCAACCATCGCTGGGTATGCCACACTGTACAGATTGCAAGCACAAAGATCCACGTGTGCATAGATCTCAGCATGACGCCGTCCTCAAATCGAAATAACAAAATTACATCCCGGAAATTTGACCTGTGTGTGTTTCGACGTCTCGGGCATCACATGCTGCCATGCATGGCTTACAGCCTGCAAATTACATTTTGCGGCGGGCTAGAGACCGTGTATCGTCCAGCGCGCCCGCTGCTGTAGTAGTTCCAGCACCGAGTCTAGCGTAGGCGCCAAAATCCAGCAAGTCCAAAATGGATTTTGTTCTCGAACGATTCCTGGAGGCCTTTTCGCGATGCACTAGAGCCACGCTATTGATGCCCCATTGGATTCATCATTCTAAAAACAACAATATTGGGACGATTGTACTCGCCGATTGCGTGATATCAATACATCTTGCATAATCACGCATAGCGAGAAATGCCATGTTCTCGATATGGTCAGTTGCGTGAGTGCATGGAGCCCTCGGAATATCCACATCGGGCTTCATACCGATAGCAAGCCACAAGCGTGCTGTTCTTTGGCTTGACTGCATGACTCTTCACGCCAGCAGTATCAAAGTGCCGGTAGCGACTACGCGGCTGCGAGCTTGTCCGAGCATTTGGACGTGAGTGTCGCCAAGGCTGTAATATTGTCTTGCACATGTGTAAGCCACAGGAAGCTCCATGTCGCAATGAAGATCCCCTCAGGAATTTTCGGTCTGGTAGCTCTGGAGGTCCAAATGTATCTCGATGCTCCCTGTGGCGTGACGCGGATGCTGCAAAATGCTCGTGCCTATCGGGATCGGTCGGATACACGCAAGTAGTTGCCGCGTCGCCTAAGCGGCCGAACGGCCGGGACGATACCAGGTTGATGCTTCTGGAACACCGGCCTCACATGGAGAAGTCCACTGAGTGCACCTTCGGATCGTACACACCAGGACAAATCTGTCGCGTGAAGGGCGCCTCGTTTCTCACAACGTCAGACTGCCATCACTATGCTTGCTCTGAATGCAGGTTCCATCAATGCCAACACCAATGGCGTATTTAAGAGCCCGAGAGAAAACCTTCCCGAGTTGAAACGATCCTGTGCCCTGCACAAAGACGAAGCGAACTATCAGTGTAACAGCTCTTCCCCTCCTGCTGCCAGATATAAGAAGCTGTGTCAACAGAACGGAGCCAGTCGCCATTGCAGACATTGCCAGCACCTTCGACCGCCTTACAAATGGGTTACAACAGATCACAAGACTCGCTGGAGGCCGCCATGGCAAACCTTCTGCTCCACACTGCGTCAAGCTTGACACCGACGCTCGAGCGGACCGAAAGCTACCCGCCTCCAAAGACTATCGCAAGTAGGACGAACAGCACCAGTAGCACAAGCAGCGAAGCGAGCGTAAGGAGCTCAGATACTGCACCGCAGATGACTGGTATACAAAGTGGGTGTTTCAAGGCTCTGCTCAGGAGAGTCTCTCGTGCTTGGTACTGACAACACTTTCAACTCATCCAGGCCTGTCGAGAATAACCACAGCTGGGCCCGGCTTCGCACGCTGCGCATTCTGCCAAGCTATATTGACATATATGTACGTCGGCGAAGTCAAGGAAGGAGTCCATCATCTCCATCGGACGCCAGCGCCGTGCCTATGCTTGATGCCAGCTCAGGACATCGAGATGCAGGATTGAGTAATGACGCCCGAATTGCTCTGGAGAAACCGCAGAGATGTGAGCTATGCCGTCAGAGGCGTGCCGCCAATCCATAATGGCGTGCTTGACGACCCAGTATATTGGTGAGAGCGACATTCAGTACGAAAGACGATGGCTTTGGGGCCGCGTTTGCGCTTGGAGGCCTCCCTGCTTCATTGATGCTGAAAATCAGTGGTGTCCTGAATGTATGGGTGGCCGATGGCCAGGCAAAGGGATCATGGCTTGTGGCCATGCAAAAGTAGCTTCTGTGCGGTACTGTCGCTTCGATAAGAGAACAATTGATGAAAGTAATGATACTGCATCAGACGAGATAGTTCATGGGACATTGTGCGGTGCATTGTGCGATATTGTCTAGCCGATTGCGTTCAACACCGCATGTTTACACGCGCCGAGCTAAAAATAGCGTGTCGCTTTCGCGTTCCCCGCGCCTGCCTATCGCGGATAGCCACCAAACCTCCATCAAACGCTCATTGACACGATGTCCCGCTCGAACGATCCAGGCCATTATTTTCAGACATCAGAGTCGCTAGCTACCAGTGAACGAAAGGCGGCAAAGGCAAGGAACCAGCATGGCGCCCCAATCAAACTGCCGTCCAAAATTTTGGCTGTGCTTCCAGACCCAGCAAAGGATCGATCGGTCCTCATAGCTGAAGCTGCTGGACAGGTCAAACGCGTACAGCTCGAAGTGCGTCCCGACGCCAGCCCCTTGTCCGACCTGTCGATATACTAAGTTCTCGCAGCCCGCAGAAGTTTCAAGACCGAGCATAAATGCTACAGCGCCTCTGACTAGCCTGACATACTCGCCAGTCAACTCAACGCTATACGCAGGATGCTGGGATCAACATATCTACTACGTTCAAGATCTATCACTCAATGGTTCGGCGAAAGCCAATGCTTTGCAACAAAGAGTCCCAAAATCACATACGGACTTTGTAAAGTGTCTTCTTGCGACTTCGATGGATGGTCAGCCAATCCTCATTTCTGGAGGTGCAGACGCCCAGATCATCATTTGGGATCTGAAAAGAGTGCAGGCCATCCATAAGCTCAAAGGTCATACGAAAGCACTTCAAGACTTCGCGATCGATCCTTTGTCACTACCAGAGGGTTGCGCCGACCCCAAAGACTCGTTTGTCCTGTTCAGTGCCAGCTCAGATCGTGAAATTCGTCGATGGCACGTCAGTCGAAACCATGCGTACGAGCTGCCAGAGTCGATCGACAAGCCAATCCTTGCTCACGAGACTTCGGTCTACAAAATTGTCTTCGACCAAGAAGGGGACCTGTGGACTGCATCTGCCGACAAGACGGCAAAACACCTGATTCGAGGCAGAGGTTGGGAGGCAGACACTACGCTCGAGCACCCAGACTTTGTGAAAGACATAGTGGTGTCGGAATCTGCTGGTCTGGTGATCACGGCCTGCAGAGACGAGGAGGTGCGGGTGTGGGACTCGTCTTCTGGTGATCTGGTATGCACGTACACAGGTCATTATGAGGAAGTTACAGGTTTGATTCTGGTGGACAGTGGAAGGAAGGTAGTAAGTGTAAGCATTGATGGCTCTGTACGGCAGTGGGGTCTAGAGAGGAGTGAAATGTCGGACTACTTGGAGCAATTGAGAAAGGAGGAGGAGGACGTGAATGAGTCGGGGGGAGGTGCTGAGAAGAATGGTGGTAGTATGCTCACCGCCGAAGAGGAGGCAGAATTGGCAGAATTAATGGAAGATGACGACTAAGGTAACGAGACGTATGTCAGAAGATCCAATGACTCGTTGGAGCTGACGTGAAGGTGTTTCCCAGCTCTTCGTACTGAGACCAGGAATTTGCAAGGCGGCCAGGATTAGACGAGGCCTTAATGAGACAGTCGTTTGTCGAGACTATAGCTGATATTCAATGAAGCGAATGCGTCAGGGTACATGCTCGTCGCAGACGGAAACAGTATCACCAACGTTAATCCGACATCGGGCCCCTCGTCAAGGTGAACCCCGCCATGAGCAAGCAAACAATTTACCTTGGTGGAGGGTTGACTCGACGAGCAATACATTCGAAGTCACGCCACATCAAGAAAGCTTTTCGATCTTTCAGTTGCTTGTTCGAACATCATGCCCTCAAGAGAAGATGTGCACTACTTCGGGGCTGGTCCCGCACCGCTGCCGACTCCAGTCCTTGAGGAGGCCTCCAAAGTACTTTTGAATTACAACGCCTCAGGCATTGGCATAACAGAGATCTCGCATCGCAGCTCCGAAGCCAACGCAATCCTCGCACACACTCAGAAAGCTCTGCGAACTCTGTTAGACATTCCAGAGTCAGATGGACCCGATGGATATCAGATCCTCTTCCTGCAAGGTGGAGGCAGTGGAGAATTCAGTGCGGTGGTCTACCACATGGTCTCAATATGGCTTGCTGGCCTAGCCAAGAGGAAACAACAAGGTCTCAATGAGGAGATTGGGAAGTTGAGGTTGGACTACTTTGTCACTGGTTCATGGAGTCTGAAAGCCAGTCAGGAAGCAGCAAGATTAGTGGGAGCAGAACACGTCAACATCGTAACCGATGCGAGAAAAGCTCGAGACGGAAAATTCGGAGTCATTCCAGGCAAGGAGACGTGGACACATAGCAAGACGAAGGAAGACGTTGCTTTGACCTACTACTGCGACAACGAAACTGTCGATGGCGTCGAGTTCCCACAAGCGCCTGAAGGCGAGAACCTTGTGGCAGATATGTCCTCCAATTTCCTCTCGCGCCCCGTTGATGTGCGGCGGCACGCTGCGATCTTTGGCGGCGCGCAGAAGAATGTTGGGACGACGGGTATCACTATTGCCATCGTCTCGAATCGCATCCTGCCGCCCCACGCTGAGATGGCAGATTCGAAACTCCTTCGCAAGCTTGGACTCTCTGTGGGACCGGTAGTCTTGGATTGGCCAACCATAGCGAAGAACAACAGTCTCTATAACACACTCCCGATCTTCGATGTTTGGATCGCTGGGCAAGTGATGCAGAGGCTGGTTGACCAATCGCCAGCAGACAAGAGTCCACGGATCAAGGTGCAGCAAGCGGAATCTGATCACAAGGCACAATTGCTGTATGGTGTGCTTGACGAGAATCCGGAAGTGTACCAAGTCGTGCCGGACAGGTCAGTAAGGAGCAGGATGAACATCTGTTTCAGGGTAAAGGGTGGGGATGCAGAGGCTGAGAAGGCATTCTTGAAGGGTGCTGAGGGCAAGGGTCTCCTAGGTTTGAAAGGACACCGGAGCGTTGGAGGCATTCGGGCAAGCAACTACAACGCCGTTCCAGTGAAAGCGGCTGAGAAGCTCACGGCTTATCTGAAGGACTTCGCGAAGGAGCAGGGCAGCAAGTAGGCTTGCCATGCCTTCATGATTGAGCTGCGTCAGAAATGATATGAAAAGAAAAGGGTAGTCTTTAGCGTGGCGTTGGTGGTAAGAAGAGGATATCATCCGAAAAGCCCAGAGAGCTCTCTCGGGCATGAAAGTCTGTTCTGAGGCAATCGTATCAGTCGAGGTCCGAGCGGTCATGGTCATCATCATTCTTTTCTGTCCCATGCAATGTGTTTTCCGTCTGCTTGTGTGCATTCACAAAGAAGTACGCTCGATATGCTCTGTTTGCTATAGACTCGCATAGCCTCGGCTCCGACATCGCTTCGAGCAGCAACTTTTTGACTGTCCAATGGCACGCGATCTAAGTAATCATCAAGGAAGATATAGCCACCATAAATTCAGCTCGCTATCTCAGCAGGAAGGTGTCTTACAGCACATGAGCTGCTAGAGCATACTTGCGCCCACAGCGCGTTCATGATGTCGACAATACGGGCGGCGCGGAGCCTCTCACGGCTTGCAGGACGAACAGTAGCACCGCGGGCACAGCAGACGAGAGCAAGATGTATACCAACCGTCATACACCTCCAACACCGACCACGGTACCTCTTCTCGACCAGCGCAAGATGTCAGGCCGAGGCGCCTACCGCATTCCACTCCCAAATCACCAACACCCCACCCGAAATCCTGAGCCGACCAGCACCCGCACCCACCACGCCGCAGACTCTCACCGAGAAGATTGTGCAGCGCTATAGCCAGGGCCTGCCCGAAGGTAAATTCGTCAAGAGCGGCGACTATGTCACCCTCTCTCCGCACCACTGCATGACGCACGACAACTCCTGGCCCGTCGCGACCAAGTTCATGTCCATTGGCGCCTCCAAGATCCATGACCCGCACCAGATTGTCATGACGCTCGACCACGACGTGCAGAACAAGAGCGAGAAGAATTTGAAGAAGTACGAGCAGATCGAGCAGTTTGCGAAGAGCCAGGGTGTGGACTTCTATCCTGCGGGGAGAGGTATCGGACATCAGATTATGGTGGAGGAGGGGTATGCGTGGCCGGGGACGATGGCGGTCGCGAGTGATAGTCATAGTAATATGTATGGCGGTGTGGGATGCTTGGGGACGCCAGTGGTGAGGACGGACGCGGCGAGTATCTGGGCGACTGGGCGGACGTGGTGGCAGATCCCTCCGATTGCAAGGGTGAACTTCACGGGTATTCTGCCGGAGGGTGTAACGGGGAAGGATGTGATTGTGGCGTTGTGTGGGCTTTTCAACAACGATGAGGTGTTGAACCACGCGATCGAGTTCACAGGGGATGTGGGTGCGATGAGGAGTTTGCCAGTGGATGACCGATTGGCAATCGCGAACATGACTACGGAATGGGGAGCGCTGTCTGGACTGTTCCCAATTGATGATGTGTTGAAGGGGTGGTTGAGGTGGAGGGCGACCGAAGCGAGCATGTACCAGGCGCCTACGCAGACTGCGAGCCTGACTTCTGAGCGATTCACGCATCAGCGGATTGATGAGCTGCTTGCGAATCCGGTGGCAGCCGACAAGGGCGCTACTTACGCGAAGGAGCTATATCTGGACCTGTCGACCCTTTCGCCTTACGTCTCGGGACCGAACTCTGTCAAGGTTGCGACGCCACTGGCCGAGCTGGAGGAGCAAAACATCAAGGTTAACAAAGCTTACCTCGTCTCCTGCACCAACTCTCGGCGATCGGACATCGCAGCCGCAGCACGCGTCTTCAAGAATGCAGCTGACGCCAATGGCAAGGTGCCGAAGATTGCCGAGAGCGTCAACTTCTACATCGCCGCTGCCTCGATACCTGAACAGCAGGCAGCCGAAGAGCAAGGTGACTGGCAGGCTCTGATCGACGCTGGTGCGCAAGTTCTGCCGTCTGGCTGCGGACCATGTATCGGTCTGGGCACAGGTCTGCTAGAACCAGGCGAGGTCGGCATTAGCGCCTCCAACCGCAACTTCAAAGGCCGCATGGGCAGCACGGATGCCAAGGCTTACCTCGGCAGCCCCGAAGTTGTCGCCGCATCAGCACTGCAAGGCAAGCTCGCTGGACCAGGCTGGTACGAGAAGCCGGAAGGCTGGACAGGCGTCAATAAGGGCGAGGGCGACGGGATCAGGGACGAAGACCGTGTCATGACGATTGAAGACGCGCTTGACAAGCTCGTCAAAGACGCAGAAGTGGCTGTCCAGCGTAGCGAGGAGATTGTGCGTGAGACCGCTACTGAAGGATCACCGGCTACCGCTCTTCCGCTCAAGTCTGCTGAGAGCGAGGAGCCAGCAACTCTGACGGAGATCCTCCCGGGCTTTCCGGAGGAGGTAACGGGTGAGATTGTGTGGTGCAATGCTGATAACGTCAACACCGATGCGATCTACCCGGGCAAGTACACCTACGATGACGCGTTCTCGTCTGACCCAGCCAAGATGGCGACGGTGACGATGGAGAACTACGACAAGGACTTTGCTAAGATTGCGAAGGCGGGTGATATTCTCGTCTCTGGTTTCAACTTTGGCTGTGGGTCTTCAAGAGAACAGGCCGCGACTGCCATCCTGGCCAAGGGTATCCCTCTTGTCGTCGCTGGGTCCTTCGGCAACATCTTCTCCCGCAACAGTATCAACAATGCGCTCATGGGCGTCGAGGTGCCGAAGCTCATCTCGCGGCTGCGATCTGTCTTCTCCCCATCCTCATCTTCGACCGGCGAGGCAGGCAAAGCACCTATCACAGAGCCGGCACAGAACAAGCAGTCTCTTGACTCGCCGCCCCCGGCACCGGAGTCGAAGCCTGCAGCGAAGCAGGAGCTTACGGTCAGGACTGGATGGACATTCACCTGGGATGTGAGGAGAAGTCAGGTTGTGATTAGGGAAGGTGAAGGTGGGGAGGAATGGACACAGAGGGTTGGCGAGTTGCCGCCGAATGTGCAGGATATTATTGCGACGGGTGGACTGGAGAAATGGGTGAGGAAGCAGTTGTAGGTCGATGACAGAGATGTGTTGGTTGGATATGGTGGCATAGCGATGGCGTTCTCTGTGATTGGTTTGGGATGGAGGAGGGCTACATTGTGTGTGCGTGATACCATATAAAAGCTCTAGGGGGAATCTGTAGAATAGGTTTGCGTCCTCGGTCTTGTAGAGACTGCCACAACGACATCGCGTGTTGTCTCAGAAGCGGACACTCGGACTTCAACTGCTCTATGTATGGGAAGTAAGTAAAACAACGACAAAAAATCAAAGGCAATATAAAGAAGTAGCAACTTCACACTGTGTACTTGGTAGATCATTTAGGTCTGAAGTAGCGTTCTCGACATGGTGTTAGACTTGGCAACACGTGACAAAACTGTCGTTGATTCTCTTTCGGTCAGGAAGTCTTGCATCGTAGCTATTCATCATGATTGTTCGTCGTGAGCGTCAGAAACCGCCCGCATGGCTGCACACTCTATGATACAAATGCAGCCTACTGTTCACCTACCTTTTTATACAGCCTCCTGGTATCTAATGCCTATCCGCCCAACGCCTCGCTTGCAAAGCACGATGCAGTCTTCACCTCGGAGTACGCCAACTGCAGTCGGAACCCCACATCCTCTCCGAGCCTGCCTGCCTTTCAAGCTTGCCCACTCATGACCGCCTGCAAAGCAGTTCGCTCCTGCTCACCCAACTTCTCTGGCACAAACTTGCTGATCCTACCGTTGTGTCTGTGATCGGCGTTCTTCAGGAAGTCGCCAACCCACTTCTTCACATCCTGTACTTCAGGCCATGGGTCCCTCGCAGGCGCCTTGCATGTGTTAAGCTGGGTGAATGCAGCTCCAAAGCCAAGCTCATCGACATCACGATCTTCAATTGTGTCGTCTGCTGCAGGAGGTAAAGGCGGGTTGATCAGAAGTTGGAGTAACGCTTGGCATGTGATGGTCCAGCCGCGCTTGGAGTACCGCTCGACAAATGCTTGTGAGTCTGCAAGCGTTCTCGTCAGCGATATGACCGCTGTCTTCCGATCGAAGGGCCTCGATAGCTTCTGCGTGTCTGGCAGAATGATCTGGGTGTAGATTGGCGTGAATACGTCCTTCTGCACTTGATCAGCGATGCTGATGAAAAAGTCTGCACCCAAGCCTTTCTCCTCGCCGCCGAGCGCAGAGATGAGATGGTAGAATTTGATGAAGCGTTGGCTGAAGTTCTCGGTCTTGCTCGCAGAGAGTCGGGTAAAGAGTAGCTGAAACATGGGTACCCAGTAATTCTCTAGAGCGGTGATAGGGAAGGCGTTGACGACCGTCTCGATCAAGTCCATCGCATACGTCTCATAAGCTTTTGAGCTGACAAGCTTTTGGAAGATGACGAGAATGGCCTCAGTCTGGTTTGCAGCTGCAATCTGTTCGGCGCACTTGGGTATCGAGTTGACGAGGAAGCGGTTGAGTGCCGGTACATTGCCCTTGCTGTCCCAGTAGCTCGGCGTCAAAGCTGGCTGGATGAGTTGCTGCATACGTGGTGTGATGGCTGGGGAAGGGTTGGCGGCAACCATGGCAGCGAGGAGCTGGAATATGTACGGCCTGAACTCGTCGACATCCTGTGCAAGCGTTTCTGTGAGGACCGGGAATAGACTGTCTTCGACCTTGTCAGGTTGCACGGATCCAGCGAAGCGAATGACAGCACCAACAGACTCGAAGTGGTAGTAACAGAAACCTGGGTTGGACGGATTGTGCCTGATGACCTTGGTGATGTTGACAAGGTTCGTCAACACCGCATCCAGTATTTGAAGTACACCATCTCGAATCACAATGAGCACGCGCATTACGCACTTCATCAAGAATTCATTCTCTTGCACCTTCTCCGGCTTGGTATCTTTTGTGATGAGTGCGAACAGATGCTGCAGCAGATCTTTCGACAGCGGCAGTATCGTCTCGCGTGGTATGATCGGCTGCTTCTGCTCATTGGTGAGGTACAGTGCGCGATCGACAGCCACAGCTGCATATGTGTATATCACAAAGTTCGACGACTGCAAGTGGTTGACCAATAAAGGAAATGCTGCTTGCCATTCTTGCGCTGACAGGATGCTCCGGAAAATATACAGATACTTGATTGCATCGACCTTGAGCAGAGGCTCGGCATTGGCATCCGTCAAATCCTCAGCAATGTGCTTTTGGAAGAAGTCCAGGACATTTACGTTCGGGTTGACGCTCAGGACACCCTTTGCAGTCGTGGCTACGCCCTTGGCTGCGATTGACGAGTAGAGGTGGACAGATGTGTCTTTCGACTTCCAGTTACCTTTCCGGTCTTTCGCGTAGTCTGCCAAGAAGTGTTCGACGTATCGAGTGACCACGTCGGTGACCAGCTTTTCGAACTGCTCCATCAGCTTGCGCAGGAAGTTGGTCGCCGCTCTCCGCCTGGTGTCTTCGTCCGAACCCTCCAAGTCCCGCCTGATGAACTCGATTGGCTCGTCCTCAAAAGTCTCAATGTCTGACTCGCGCAGAGAAAGATTCGGGATGACAACCTTTTCCGTGACCTGTCCCAACACGTCGGCGTTGTTGAACTGCTCAGCATATTTTCTTATCGAGACGACAGTCGTCAAGAACTCTAATGCCTTGCTCACAACGCCGTCGTACTTCGCCTCTGGCCCAAGACCTGTAAGCAGATTCCATGATGTGCCAATGAACTGTTCCATTTGACTCCTGAACTCCTCCTCGTACTTCTTCGTATATAGCACCAGCACTCTGAACACACCTGCCCTGATATTCTCCAGTGGCCCTGCCTCATCGTCGTCTGCCGTTCGTAACGCCGGGTTGTCATACGTCAGGTACTTGTGTAATAAACCGGCTATTGCAGGAAGGTTCTCCTCGAACTGTGGCGGCATGTCGTGGGTTGATAGATCGTACATCAGCTTCAGTATGAGATCCAGTGTCGCTGCGTGTGCCTTTAGGACCTCTGCATTGCCCTGGTTCTGCTCTATGACCTGGTCCGTGTTCTGCCATAGCTGCAGGAACGGCGTTGCGAATTTTGACAGCACGTGATTGATCTCAGTGTATAGCTCGTCTGACCGATAGAGCGGCTCCCATCTCTTGAAGATCGAATGTGCGACCTGTAACACTCCGTTGTTGACGGCAGCGTTGTCTGGCGTCAGTCTTGAGACGAGGTCGTCGACGAGCGTGTCCCATTGCTGCCAGAAGTCGCTGTCCGCTATCACACTGATCGCATCGCCTAGCTGTGCCTGTATGCTTGGGGGCACTTGCACCATCAACCCAATCAGCTCGCTTTTGATCGTGGCTACCTCATTCTGCGGCAGCTTGTGGTTGCCATCCTCGTCGGCCCAGTTGCGACGAATGAAGTTCTTGAAGAATAGCGCACTTGCTAATCGTGTGGTCTGGGGAAAACTGTCTGATGCCACGATCTGAAGCAAAGCGAGAGAAAAGCCGGGCTTCGTTTCTTCTTGTTTCAGCGATTGCTCAGCTTGTCTGCTCGTGGTCGGGTTCAAGCTGGACTGTAGAAGGTTCGCAACTCCTTGGATATCAACGGCCATCTTGCAGGTGAGGAGTATGGACGAGGCAGGCGCGGTGTATGTGGACGACGAGAAAAATGGCAACGGCGTGGTTGTTAAGGTAAATACAGGAAGAAGCTTGGACCCGACCGATGAAATCCTCAGGCGCACACCTCCCAATCGCGGTGATTCGGACTTTAACACTCTAGAACTAGTACGCCACGCGAGTCGCGTGTCGAAGCGGAAAGAAGCCGCTGCCGTGACGCCGGTCTGTTGACAACTCGAGTTGCCACGAGGTGCTCAGCCTGTGAATGTTTCCCGCGTCTTCTAGACAGTTGCGCCAGTAGCCAGTTCACCTCCTTGTGATCGGCCCAAGTCTTTGTCGCTGTTGACCAACTTTCGTTATCATCGCTGGAGCTAACATCCTGCACTTGCGATCGACTTCATTCCTTCCATCGGTTCCTGCGTACAACGTGAGCGGCTTGCAATGTTATCGTGATCGGTCTGGTGGCGAGCACCTTCATACACACGGGTAACAGACAAGCGAGTAGCTGGGCATCATGGCTGCAAGTTATGCTCGTCTGCGCGAGCAGACCATGGGCAGTCATGAGGAGGAGGAAGCAGTAACAGTGAACACTCGTGCTCTGATCGACAAGGTCCTGGCGAGATACAGTGGCGAGTGGACAACCCTCAGAGAGCTCATACAGAATGCTGCAGACGCTCAGGCAAAGAAGGTGACGATCCGTTTCGAGACATCGCCCTCAGCCAGTGTGCCTTTGCCTCAGAGCCAGAGCCCGGCAGAACATATCAAGCACGTGCTACTACATCATACACTCAAAACATTACTTGTGAGCAACGATGGAGAGCTGTTTGGAGAGAATGATTGGGCAAGATTGAAGAGGATAGCTGAAGGCAACCCTGACGAGACGAAGATTGGTGCGTTCGGCGTTGGCTTCTACTCTGTGTTCGCGGATTGCGAATCACCATTCGTCAGCTCCGGCAGCCAGACCATGGCGTTCTACTGGAAGAAGGACAGTCTGTTCACAAGAAGAGGGAAGTTGCCGGATGAGCAGGCCACGAGAGGTACTACCTTCTTGTTGGACTACCGGAGCACATCAACGCCGGTGCCGTCGTTGCTGAGCTTGTGTCAATTCCTCGCGACTTCTCTGACCTTTGTGGGCTTGGAGAGCATCGAGCTCTACCTTGATGACTGGAATATCATCACACTCAACAAGAAGATGGCTCCAGGCGCTAAGATTGCTATACCAAAAGACGTCAACCCCAAGACAAGAGATGGTCTGATGAAAATTACGGATGTTGAGTATCAGAATGCGCAGATTGATGCAAGGTGGATGAATGTTGTGGGCTGGGATCGTAGGACGACGCCGACCGCAAGTAGCACTGCTGTTACGCAAGCGACGCAGCAGAACGATTCGTCTGGAGCGTCGCTTCGGAGCTGGTTCTCCAGGTTCACGAGTGGAACAGGTGGTGGTCAGACTTCGGCTACCAAGAAGGCACAGAGAGAAGAAGAGATTTTGCAGCAGAGCTTATTAGACGATCTAGCAGGCTACAGCCAGGCTACTGTCTTCTTGCGACTCAGCACCGTCAATGTCCAAACATTTGTGAGCAGGTCTTTGTCTGCCGAGCTGGAGCGAGCGACCAAGAAACCTCCGCCAAAACACACCAAGATTGCCATCTTGACGTCTTCCTATGACGAGAGCTCGGCCTCTGTTGCATCTGGGACGGGCTCGAAACAGTCAAGCTCAATCTTCTCATCTGTGCTTCCGCAGAAGAATGGCAAAATCTTCATCGGCTTTCCTACAGCACAGACTACCGGCCTTCTAGCACACATCTCTGCACCCTCGGTCATCCCCACTGTCGAGCGCGAGTCCATTGACCTCAACGCGAGATATGTGCGAGATTGGAACACTGAAATGCTGCGAGTGGCTGGAATCGCTTGCAGAATAGCTTTTACTGGCGAAATGACCGAGTTGAAGAATAAGCTGGACCGTACCATGCAAGCTAATGGCCGAAAAAAGGTCGTCAAGGAAGATGTTGACGCTGTGATGGCCAGCGCTATTCATACCTATAAGCAATTCAATTTTGAGGAGTCTACGCCATCGGGCAAAGTGGGACAATATGTTGAGGAGGCTTTCTGGATGTGCAATCAGAAAGCCAGTATCGAGACCTTGAGCACAAGAGGCGTGCTGCCAAGTCAGCAGGTTCGCGTTGCGACCGAGGACTTGAGCTTCGTCGACGGCATCCCGGTGATTCCAGACGACCTTATGGACAAGGCAAACGAGTTTATCACGAAGTTACGAGATTATGGTCTGCTCTCGGACATCACGACGAGCGACATCAAGAAAGAATTGGAAGCGCAGGCGCTTACAGAGAAGCAAGTCACGGAGCTAGTGAAATGGGCTTGCAAGAAAGTCGAGCAGAATGATTTGGATGCTGGTACCATCCACTCACTCTTCGACGGCACCGTCGCAAGCATTGCCGAGGAGTTTGTAAACGTTTCGCCGAGCCCTGTTTTGCAGCTAGGACAGATCAAGACCTTTGTCAATGTCGCCAAGGTACCTGCTGAGATGCCTACGCCACCTCACACAATTCCCTTTCGTTTGACGAAAGGCGTGAATACGAGACATCTGGAGGCGATCGGGTGGGAAGAACTGCAGATCGTGCCGTGGTTACGCTATCTAATTGAGAGTGATGGTCACGGTTTCGGCGCGAGTCAGAGTTTGACGACTTCACCTGCTGTGGCGTCCCAAGTCCTGCCTGTGATTTCGAAGGCATGGGATGGGCTATCGAGCTCATCCAAGCAGTCTGTTGCTGAGCTGCTGATCCCAAGAACAGTCATTCCGACGAAGCTGGGCATGAAGACGCCGCCGCAATCCTACTTTGGCAACGTCAAGCTATTCGACGATCTACCTACGATCACCGGCCTGCAAGGAGTCAAGGAGAAGTTCCTGTCGACACTCGGTGTACGCAAGACGGTGGAGCTCAATGTGGTGTTTGATCGGCTGATGGCCAAGTCTGCCAATCCTGCTGCACAAGAGGAGGGCAAGTGGAGCCACGTCGACCTTATCAAATACTTGGTGTCGGTCAGCAACGACATCCCGCAGGAAGATTTGAAGCGCCTCAAGAACACGCCAATCTGTCCAGCTGAGGTCCAGTCCGCAGATCAGGTTAGTAAAGGCAAGCTATATCGCCTTACTGAGCTCTACGAGCCCAGCGAAGCACATCGCAAGCTCGGTCTCCCTGTTCTCCAGTGGCCGGGTCAATATCGCTCCAACTCACCTGAGGGTCGCTTCCTGCGCTCCCTTGGTCTGCAACCTTACCCCACCGTCATGGACCTCGTCACCATCCTCAGCAAGGCTCCGCCACGAAGCGAGCTCCAACAGAGCGCCGTATCGTACTTCATCGTCAACAACTTTCAGAACGGCTACAACAAGTACCCTATGCACGAAATCGACATGGCCTTTCTGCCTGTCCAGCCCTTCGCTGGCGAGTCTAACAATCTCATCGCAAAGCCTCGACAATGCTTCGCCAACCCGCAGGCCGCGGTACTGCGATTCAGGACATTACGCGAAGACTTAAGACCGCATCATGCGATGTTTGGAGTAGCCATGAATCCGCCAATCGATGTCGCAGCAGAGCGACTGATCAAGAATCCGCCGGCTGATATTGCGACTGCTGCGGTGCTGTTCGGCTTCTTTAGTGATCGGCTGAGTGAGATCGGGCCAAACGGCATGCTCGCCGAGAAGCTTGGTGAGGCCAACATTGTTCCTATTAAAGATCCAAAGCTTGGCGAGAAGCAGGGCGGTATGAGGTACGTGCCGCCTCGGTCTGTCTTCTTGGGAGACGACTCAACTTTTGGTGACATCTTCGACTTTGTCGATTTTGGTGCGGAAGGGAATGCGTTCCTGTTGCGGGTTGGCTCCAAGCACGAGCCTAGTGCTTCAGAGATCGCGGGTCTGCTTGTACGGCAACCTGCGAGATTGCTGCAAACCCTCGGGGCGGACAAGTATCTTTCACTGCTACGCAGGATCGCTGAGAATGCTGCCAACTTGAAGAAGGAAAGGGTGCTTTGGCAGCAATTGAAGCAGGCGCCTTGTCTGCTTGCTGTCAAAGAAGTGGCGAAGATAATACCTGGTGATGAGAAGGCAAGAGACGTGGAAGACGAAGAGATGTTCATCAAGGAGTATTCTCTTGCCAGCGCATTGGGCATGGTCATCGTGGACGACTTCGGGACATACAGACTGTTCCAGTCGAGTCTGCTCACCGCTCCACAAGAAGAGACGCTGGAAAATTTATACTCTGCTCTCGAGACGCCGTGGCTGAGTCGGTTGGTGGAGGACGACCAGCGCATGGGATCTCTGCTCAACGATCAGAGCTCGGCTAAGAGACTGCAGAAGCTGATTGTTGAGCGTTGTAGGCTCTTCCTACATGACCACACTGCAGATGTCATCAGACATGATGGCAAATGGCTGGAGCAGAACCTAATAGTCAAAGCGACAGAGTTCTTGCAGGTCACGCGGAGACTGAAAGGATACAGGATGCAATTCGTTGAGAAGCGGACTGCAGCTCTTCATCGAGAGAGCAAGCGCGATGCAACGTTGTATGTCACAAAGCAATGCGATTTGTACGAGGTCAGCCGGGCGATCATGAGCCTGCTGCTCAAGCGCCCGAGGCAGCAAGACTATTTGGCGCTGGAAACTATTTTGGATAGCGATCTCAGGAGGTTGCGAACCAAGGGCTACAACGTTGATCGCATTCTGAGAGCGAGGGCGGCTGAGTCACGGATCGCTGAGAGCGAACGCTTGAAGCGAGAGGAAGAGCAAAAGCGGCAGGCAGAGGCAGAGGCCGAGGCTGCAAGCAAGCCTTCTCGAGAGCAGGATGCCCAAAAGCGGCTGACGAATGGCATGGCTGGCTTGAACATGGACCGAGAAGCCGAACCAGAAACACCAAATAGGCAGCTTTCAATGCCTGGCGCTTTTGAGAACTCTCCAGAGCAGAGACCTGGTTCACCTGGGCGTGGAAGGAAGTCAGTCCTAAGCAATATCACCAAGGCTCTTGGCATTGGCAACGGCAGTGGCAACAGTCAAGCAGGCAGACAACTACAAAACATGCTCGGCTCTGGTGAAGGGTCAACAGACCTGCCACCGCCGTACCAGCCGAAGGATCCGAACGGTGGCAAGGCATTAGCACCCGGCACTGAGCAAGTCACCTCACCTCGCGACCTACAGCAGAATCTACAATCCGCCGTCAAGGCCTCCCGACCCTACAACTCAAACAACCTCTTCTCGCCCCCTCAAACCAACGAAATCAAAGAAACACCCTCCTACTGCGACCAAAAACCCGGGCACGACCTGACCTTCCTTCACGAATTTGAATCCGGGATCAAGCTCTTCCTCTCTCGCGCATCCACGCAAAACGCTTCCACCTTCCTCCAAACCCACGCCACCGCCATCGGCCAATTTCTTTGGGTCCTCCAGGAAATCTCAACCATATTTTCCCTGCCCCCAACCACCATCAACATCTACTACGATGACCGGGGTGCAGCCATTGCGTTCAATTCTCACGGCAGTATTTTCTGTAATTTGCGGTACTTCATGCAATTGCATATGGACGGAATGGGAAGCGCAGAAGGGAAGGTGGAGGCGGGCAGTTATTGGTGGATTACTGTGTGTCATGAATTGGCGCATAACTTGGTTGGAGAGCATAGTGCGCAGCATAGCTATTATACGGAGAGTTTTGTTGCGCAGTATTTTGGACGCATGGTTGCGTGGAGTGGGAAGGTGATGGAGGGGGCGATTTAGAGAGGGATGGGCTGTGTCATTTTACTTTTTAGGCATAGCGAACGGTGTGGTCTTGTACCTGCAGGAGGATCATTGATACCCTAGGATAGACGAAGGACTTGGTTGCATAGAGCAAATCTAGGTGTTGTACAGCACCGTCGTTGGAGCAGATAGAGACGTGGGGAGTTGTGATCATGTGTCGTTCCGCGTCCTCATGCGCAACACTTGCCGTTCCATCGCCATCTTCTTGCTAGCTTCCGCGATCCGGGTCTTTTCCGAGCCAACACCAAATATCCATCGGCATCAATTTCAACACTGCCGTCCAGACGTTCCCGTTCAGTAGCAGGTCTGCGAATAGCTTTGCCAGCAACACGAGGGTCCCATGGTCCAAGACCTGGCGGGTCCAACATGTAGGGTTTGCCGACATTCAGTACCCACCGCGCGACGTCCGGCATGTTCTTGCACTCAAATGCTTGCGCAGCTCTCATATTCGACCAGAAGAATTGTCTCCTCAAGCCTGGTGAGGGTGATTTTCTCAACTCTTGGAAATGTCGTCCTTCGTAAGGGCTTCACCACTGTGCATCAAAGCAACGTGTAATGCAAGACACTTCTCTACCAGATCAAAATCTGCCGTCTAGTCTTGCGTGACCTTGAGCGGGTCATCCTGCAGCTCTTTGGGCAGAGGAGCCTTGAGGGCGTCCACGTCCAACATGCGCAGCTAGTCCCCTGCCCTTATGAATGCCGGCTTCCATTCGAAATCCAGAAAATGGCGGTAATATGCTTCGCCTGTTAATTCCTCTAGACCAACTGCGTTTGCGCCTGTGACATTTTGGGTCACAAGAGGGAAAGAGCTGTAGAATCGCCGACATGGTAAGCTAGCATATTTAGTGGCACTCTGCCGACTGATAGGTCTTGTAGACATCCGGAGTGAAAGCGCACTACCATTTGCGCTGCCGATAGTGGCACAGAGGCCACGGGTAATGGTCGATGACAGGCCAGAGCTTGCCATGGTTCGAACGCGTTTATAAGGTGAGGAATAGTCCCCAAAGTTTCAGGAGCGGTCTCTATGATGCCACAGCGATCATGTGGTAGACTCTTCATCGCATCGCTCGACCGACACCGAGACTGATGAAGTACATCTTTTGTGATGCTGATGTTGAGACTTGGTGGAGTTTACCGGTTGCACGACCCTGCCATGGTGCGTGCCGCTGCAGTGGATTGACAACCACGCTATGCAGGGGTTGGGAACATAGGTAAGGTACACACAGACTGCCTATATCAAGATGGTCGACCACAAATGTGACCTCTGTGAACGCGAACGGGTCGTACAGTGCATATCATCAAAAAAAGAGATGTGACGAAGAGGCTTGACTTACTTCACATGCAAAACTGGAAGTAGTAAATCCATGGAGGGCAGGCGCTAATGCGCTTTCCTTCCATGCGGCCCCGAGCCGCGGTAACATCATTCCGACCCGAACTCGCTGTTGGTTGGCGCTGAAGTGCCATCTTTCAAAGCTTGCCGCGTCTTTCACTGCAGCTCAGCACGTCAAGCACATTTTCAACCACAGCTTCAACTTTTGCGGACTAGGATCTGGGAGAGAGCAGACTCGGTTGAGCGGAGGAAGCAGAGGATAGCACAGTCATCATGTCTTCCTCGGACTTAGTATCGCAATTGCAGAGCACTGTCGACAAGCTCGAAGCCCGAGTGCATGACCTCGAGGCCAAGCTTCACGGCCATGCTCCCACCAAATCTGGCGACGGCCTGCGCATGATCTTGATCGGTCCTCCTGGCGCTGGTAAGTCAATGAGAAGGCAATTGCGGTTCGGCATAGCTTGCGCCGATGGCACGAGACTGACCATTGGATGCGATTGCAGGCAAGGGTACGCAGGCACCGAAGCTGAAGGAGCGATATGGCTGCTGTCATTTGGCGACTGGCGACATGTTGCGCGCACAGGTGGCGGCCAAGACTGAGCTGGGTCGGCAAGCAAAGAAGATCATGGACCAGGGTGGCCTTGTTTCGGACGAGATCATGGTCAACATGATCCAGAACGAGCTGGACAACAACAAGGAGTGCAAGAGCGGGTGAGTAGGCATTGTCTCCGTGGCCAATAACAACGCAATGTCGGCCGAGCACGGAAGGCTGAAGGGTCGATATACTGACGGAGATACTTAGTTTCATCCTCGACGGCTTTCCACGAACTGTCCCACAAGCGGAGAAGCTTGACGGTATGCTGACAGCCCAGCAAAAGCCATTGAAGCATGCCGTCGAGCTCCAAATCGACGACGGACTCCTCGTTGCTCGCATCACCGGCCGTCTTATCCACCCAGCCTCTGGCCGTTCATACCACAAGATCTTCAACCCACCCAAGAAGGAGATGACCGACGACGTCACCGGCGAGCCACTGATTCAGCGTTCTGACGATAACGCCGACACTCTCAAGAAGCGGTTAGGTACCTACCACGACCAGACTGGCCCGGTCACCGACTACTACCGCAAGACGGGCATCTGGAAGGCGATTGATGCTAGCCAGGAGCCGGGTCAGGTGTGGAAGAGCCTGCTTTCGATCACGGAGGCGGAGAAGGGTAACTTGGGAGGCAGCTTGTTGAGCAAGATTGGTCTGAAGAACTAGGAGGTCTTGGCGAATGGGCGGCTGCATCGCTCTTGGATTGCCGTGCCGTGAGACGGTAGAATGAAAAGGTGCAGACGCGATGCATGCACGGCTGAAGATGCTCAACGACAGACGTGCGAGATACTGTAGATGTCGCTTTTGGCATGGGCGATGATCTAGGCGGGTGTACACAAAAGCGCGAACTGTAAACTATGGGCATGTGTACCGCAATGCCTCAATGAAAGACTTAACGTGCCAGTCTCAGCTTCAGACGTGGAGGCGGCTGTTGGCAGCTGATCATCAGGATGGATTGTAGTGTACACAAGTTGACCATGGAACAATCTTGGGAAGCGGTGAGTTGCTCGCATGTCAGTGTTGCGAGCTTACTGCGCAGCAGACGCAAAAGGCTGACCCGCCGTGACTGTTGACTGGTCAACGTGTCAGTGTTTCAACACAGCGTCAAGAGAGTGTCGCAGCGGGCGAAGGGTTTGACGACAGGATCAAGACGGTAAGAGGCAGTCAACAGTCCTGCCAAGCTGCCAGTACTTGCAAGTGATTGCTGCGAAGATGGACCCACGGCTAGAAAGTCAGGAGAATGATTGTTGACTGATCGAGATTACAGCGGCCGTGTAATGGGGCCGCTTTGGCGTGAGATGCAAGGCACATGCAGATCAAATGCTGGATGACAGGAAGGGCGGCCGAACGGTATTGACTGCTCGTGGAGTTAGCAGTCAAACCAACAGTGACGAGTGACAAGCAAGAGGGACTAACAAGTCTTTTGACAGCGAGGTCATGATGGTGATGGGAGGGCGAGGCATCGTGCAGTCAATCACGTCAATATGTCAAATTCGATGAGTGCTCGAATGATGGGTCAACACAGAGTGACGGTGAGAACGAGATGATGATACTGCCTGCTTGCTGATGCAGCCGTCAAGCGGCTAAGCATTTGACTGCGGACTTGACCGTGACTCGGTTGACTTGGGAAAGAGCGACGATGAGCCCCCCTGGCCTCTAGCGCACCTTCCCTTCAAGGACCTTAAGCATTCGGCACCTTCCGTATGGCTCCTCCTTCGAGCGGCCTCTGCTTTCCTTGCGCTCTCTTCTCCTTCCGTACACCAACAGACAACGCACCTTCTCTGGATCCGAAGCCCTGTCATCTGATCACGCTGCGTACGAAGAACACCACAAGAGACATCGCTAACCCTCGCAGACCAGGATGTTCTCTTCCATCCTCCGCCGCAAGGAGAGCGGCATCAAGCACTCGAAGACACCGTCCACCACGTCCGCGATCGTCACGCCAGCCACGCCGCTCCAGAACCGCACGAACTCCACCAAGACGACCACATCGGCAGGCGTCGGCGCCAACGCCACCGAGTTCCTGCCAGAGCTGCAGAGCACGCCACCGTTACCAACCCTACAGAAGCTGGTAGTCGACAACCGCAAGTCCATGTCGGCCGACCAGCTCGGCGACTTGACTGGCGGTCCGGTCGCGAGCAAGAGGCAAGAACCCTCATCTCATCTCGCCTCGCCTCACTTCATACAACCTAAACACCAACATTCACTGACCCTGACTCACAGGCGGCCCGCTAGTACTGTGCAGCCCTTACCCCCGATCGCGGACCCCGGCCGCCTCCTCAGCGGCGCCGGCACCATGGTCGGGCCCGCGCTCATCCACCGCATGGAAGACACGCCACCACTACCGCGCGGCTGGACCTCTCAGCACGACCGCGCCATCTGCATCCTCGACACGCACATGTACTCGCTCGAGGCGACTGTGATCAAGATGCGCCGTACCTTTCCAGCGTTGAAGGGCATGCTGACGGTGGGGATGGTGCAGAAGAGGCTGCTGCAGCTGGATCAGGATGTCTATGTTGATTATTTCAAGGCGGGGTTGGAGAGTTTGGCGCTGAGGAGTCAGGTGCAGAGTGAGAAGGCGTTTGTTGAGCCGAATTTGAAGGTGAGTGTAGTAGCTGTTTGAGGTTGACGACTGCTAATGTGCGATAGAATACTCCATCCGGTAATCTCATCAAGTCGCCGTCGCTGGTCAATATGATGCCGAACGGCACAGATTACACTGCTCACCCGCGCAAGACGGAGAAGGGCAAGTCGAAGGCGCGCTGAGGTCACAGCATCGGAAGCTACGATAAAGATGAAGTTTTGCATGAGCATTTGGTGCGAGTACTGGGATGGCATTGGGTCATGAGAGCCCTGGTAATACTAATGTTTGATCGGTAATTAAAGCGAAGCGCGGTAATGACGGAGGCGATTGATGACATGCATTTATCATAGTGACTGATGGATATCCAATGATAACGCTGTCACTGTTGATGGTGTGGGGTTTCAGCGACATTGAGATTCAACGCAGCGAAGATGCTACCATCAAATGTATCATACACATGATCTGAGCTGTCAAATCAGATATTGACGGTAATCTAACCATCGTCTGCGAGTCACCAAGCTTCAACACATCGACTCTGTCATTCCTTCACCTTGAACATTGACCGCAACCCCATCATTATCCCCTCATGAGCGACTTGACTCGGCCGTCATCAACCCCTCCACCTCCCCACCCCACCCTCTCACCCAACCTTCCCAACCACACAACGCCAGTAGTGCCTCGCCTAAAAGCCCAACTGCACATTCGCCTTCCACTTCGGATCGAGCGTCTGCTCCAGCGCCAGGACCTACGACATTAATCAGCATTGACCTACTCACCACAAACCAGATCCCCCAAACACCGAAATAGAGGTGGGGGAGGAAGGGTAACTCACAATAGCAGTCCTAGTAGGGATATAAACCTGCAAGAAATTCTTCCGTCCATTCCACGCGAAGTCCGTCGTGAAGAACCTCTGGTCTTCTTTTACTCGTCCCAACCCGCCGAACGAAGGAGAATCGGTATTAATGACGGTGCGATACGTGCCTGCTTCTTCGACGCCGACGCGGTAGTCCGTGAAACTCTGCGAGGGGTGGAAATTGAAGATCCAGAGTAAGCCTGCCCGCTCGAAGACGACGACTTTATCGCTTTCGTTTTTGAGGGAGATGTAAGCCTGTGGCGAGTGCAGCCAGCCGTACTTCTCTTCCGACCACTGCATGCAGCTGTCGAATTCGTTGAGGTATCTATAGCGCAGGAGTTGGTCGTCGACGAGGTTGAATTGTCTGCGAGCGTAGTGGAAACTGTTTCCATTTCCTTCACGCGGGAAGTCCAGCCATTCTGGGTGCCCGAACTCGTTGCCTTCGAAGTTGAGGTAGCCTTCGCCGCCTAGGCCGTGAGTGATGAGGCGGATCATTTTGTGCAGCGCCATGCCGCGTTCGATGACGGGGGTGAATTCGGAGAGCGTGGACATGTTGGTGTACATTTGTGCGTCGCAGAGCCAGAAGAGGAGGGTCTTGTCACCTACCAGCGCCTGGTCGTGGGATTCCGCATAGGCAATCGTTTTCTCGCCGTGCCGGCGGTTGGTGAGGGTGAAGGCAAGGTTACCCATATCCCATTCGATATCTTGCTTCTCTTTCAGCCATTTGATGTAGAGATCCGGCACGGCCATGGCGAGTCGATAGTCGAATCCTATCCCGCCTAGACTCAGCTTGATGCACAGCGCCGGCATGCCGCTGACGTCTTCCGCGATGGTGATAGCATTCGGGTAGAGACCGTGCAGCATTTCGTTCGCGACCATGAGGTAGACGACGCCGTCTTCGTCGACATTATCGCCGAAGTACTCATGGTAGCCGCCGGAGAAGCCGGTGCCGATGCCGTGGTGGGTGTAGAGCATGCTGGTGACGCCGTCGAAGCGGAAGCCGTCGAATTGGTATTCTTCCATCCAGAAGCGCAGGTTGGAGAGGAGGAAGCGCAGGACTTCGTGGTGGCCGTAGTTGAAGAGGCGGGAGTCCCAGAGTTCGTGGCGGCCGCGGGCGCCTCCGTGGAAGTAGAGGTGGTCGCTGTTGTCGAACATGTTCAGGCCGTCTAGCACGTTCTTGGAGGCGTGGGAGTGCACGACGTCTAGGAGGACGGTGATACCCATGCCGTGAGCCGTGTCAATCAATTCTTTCAGGTCGTCTGGAAAGCCGTAGCGGGATGAGGCAGCGAAGAAGCTGTTGATCTGGTAGCCGAAGGAGGCGTAGTAGGCGTGTTCCATGACAGCCATGAGCTGGATGGTGTTGTAACCCAAGTGCTTGATGCGTGGGAGGGTGTTTTGGGTGAACTCTTTGTAGGTAGCCACTTTGGGCTCTGGACTGCTGATGCCGACGTGGGCCTCGTATATCCTGGCACTGAGGGGCTTCGGCGGGCGTGGGTTCTTGAACTGATACTTGTGCGGTGGATTCCAGAAACGGGCGTCGTAGACTGGCGACACGTTGAGGTCTTGTGTGACTCGCGTGATCCACGCGGGTATCCGCTCTGCTCGTGCATGGTCATTGGGCACCACCAAGCTGATCTTGATCTTGCTGTCGTGTGCGATGGCCGGCTGTCCGTTCTGCGGAGGCAGACTGATCTCCCACACGCCGAACGCATCCCGCTTCATCTCGTGGCTGTCTCGGTTCCAGCCGTTGAAGTCGCCGATCAGATATGCTCGCAGGGCGTTGGGTGCCCACTCTCGGTATGTGATGGTGCCGTCTGAGGAGACGGTGAAGCCGAACCTCTCGTATCCTCGCGAGAACTGCTCCAGACCGCCTTCTGTCTCGTTGATCGTCTTGATCCATTTCTGCGCTTTGCTGAACCGCGACTTCAACGCAGGTGCGAATGGCTCGAGGTACGGGTCGAGGAGGACGACGCCGGTGCCATCATTGGGCACTTTGCTGCTGGGCGGCGCGGCAGTCACGCTGTCTGGCGCGGCTTCGTTCAATGGGTCCATGTTGGTATGTGTCTTGTGTGATTCTATGCTGTGCAGATTGATTCCCGCAAGCAGGCAGGAGGGAAGGTGCAAACAAAGCAGAAATGGAATGCTGCAGGAAGGAACGACAAATGATATACCTACGCTCGCAATGGATTGTGTATGGTAAGGTACATGTAGAAAAATGCGCTCTCTGCAAACGTGGTGGGGCTCAATGGTGGTGGTGGTCGTTTGCCTGTCACCCAACACTTTGGTCGCAGCTCTCGCCTGGCCATCCCAAACCGTGAACGCCTGCGTCACCGTACAGCTGCGTCAGGGCTCTCCAGGTGCGCTGGGGTTTTGGAGACGGGCCGACCACTCAATGTCTTGAAGAAAGAATCTCAACGCAGCCATGTTCCCGGTGGTGGCTTGAGGTATTTCCCGGCAATTGCAGCAAATCTCCGCGCATCAATATCTATCTAGCAGTCTAGACGTGTTGTGCTGTGATGATGAAATAGAAGAGTCAGAAGTGTGAGCTCGCATGGGAGACAGTAGCAAAAGCCGAGACAGCTTCGTGTGGAGCACCGCCTGGTTGTGTGGAGGCGGGGATGATGATTGATGATGGATGGACCCGCTGGCGTCGCATTTACATCGCCTTGACCCTTACCTTAGCCCATGTCATTATCCTAAAGCCTAAGCCGAGCTCGATGTGAGCTTTCGTGAGGGCTCTCTGGCACATCATCCTGTATAATGGCATCAACGGCCAAGGTCGTCGCCGTGTCGCCGCAAGCTCGTCTGACGTATCTGGGCATCTCCGCCATTATACGAGGCCATCGACGGCCGCTCATACCGTCTTGTCGTCAATCGAGTCATGACCGTAAATGCCTATCAACAAGCAGGACTCGTTGCGACTCGGGCCCCTACTTTCGATCCGACTTCGCCAACCAAGGCTTCACCGGCGAATACATTCCCAATGAGCAGACGACGGGTCCGCTGAAGGATGCCTCGATGACTGGTGCTCCGCGCATCACGCCCAAGCTTCTCAAAGACCATCTCGACCAATTTGTGGTTGGACAAGACAGAGCAAAGAAAGCGTTGGCAACTGCGGTCTACAATCATTACCAGCGAATACAAGAGCTGCAGCGGCGCGATGAAGAGGAGGAAGATCGAGTCGCGCAGGAGGAGCGGAGGCGCATGAGCGAGTTGCGGAGACATCCGGTTGAAGGTAGGGAGAGCGAGCTGAAGCGCGGGATTGCTGTGCCTTCGCTGACGGCTGAGTGGCCATCAGATGAGTGGCCCGGTCAACAACCCACCATCAACATGCCAGCGCCTGGATCGTCAGGCGCACAACAAAATGTTGACTACAGACCGCTGGGCGGGCAGCAGAGACATTCGCCGAGCCAGAATGGGCTGGGACCACCGCCACTGGTTGATGACAGTCCGTTGACGATCGAGAAGAGCAATATACTACTGCTCGGGCCGTCGGGTGTGGGCAAGACGTTGATGGCAAAGACATTAGCACGAGTGCTGGAGGTGCCATTTTCCATGTCCGACTGCACCCCATTCACGCAGGCCGGCTACATAGGAGAGGATGCTGAGGTCTGCGTGCAACGATTACTGGCCGCGGCGAATTATGATGTCACGCGAGCAGAGCGTGGTATCATTTGCTTAGACGAAATCGACAAGATAGCAACGGCAAAGGTCAGCCATGGGAAAGATGTCAGCGGCGAAGGCGTACAGCAAGCATTGCTGAAAATTATTGAGGGCACCACATTGCAGATCCAAGCCAAGCAGGAGCGCGGCAGCTCCACAGGGTCGGCTGGCGCAGGCGGAAGTGGTCGCGGCCAGGGATACCCAACTAACAGTCCCCTCTCTGGCGGGACCATGAGCGGCAGTGGCCAGCAGAATCCATCGGGCGGCGCACAGAAGGGTGAGACATACAACGTCAAGACCGACAACATCCTCTTCATCTGCGCCGGCGCATTCCACGGCCTGCACAAACAGATCCTCGATCGCGTCAGCAAAGGAAGCATCGGCTTCGGTGCCACCGTTCGCGCCCGACCCGGAACCTCAGAAGACAGCAACGTGCACGAAACGATCGTCGAGGGCGAAGACGACCTCTTCGAGAAGCACCTCCCCTACTACACCGCCGACACCTCCAGCCAACAAAGCTCAGCTGGCCGGAAGCAGAAACGCACATTCAACACCCTCGACCTCGTTGAACCCCAAGACCTCCAGAAATACGGCCTCATCCCCGAACTCGTCGGCCGTATCCCGCTCTCCTGCGCCCTCTCGTCCCTCGACATCGAAGCCCTCGTCAAGGTCCTCACGGAACCCCGCAATAGCCTGCTGCAGCAGTACAAACAACTCTTCGCGCTCTCGAGCATCGAGCTCCGCATCACGTCGCCTGCGCTCCGGTCCATTGCTTCCAGCGCCGCGAAGATGGGAACAGGCGCCCGCGGTCTGAGAACCGTGATGGAGCGGCTGTTGGCAGACTCGATGTTTGAGACTCCTGGCTCGGGTGTCAAATACGTGCTTATCACTGAGGATGTGGCGGAGAGGAAGGCGGGTGCGCTGTATTTCTACCGAGGGGAATTGGGGAAATTCCAGCAGGTCTGTGCGGCGGAGGAGGAAGCGTGGGAAGAGAAGATGAGGCGGGAGGAGGGGGTGGAGAATGAATTTGAGGCGAGGGCCAGGGCGAACTCGGAGGGGGGAGCGGCGACGACTTTTGAGGAGTATAGGCAGAAGGCTACGGCCGCTGGGTTTGTGTGAGGAAGGATGAGTGGAGGTAGATGGCTTGGACGGTTTGGAGCCAAGACTTCGATTCCAGCCTCTGCTTATCGTTGTGGGCTTGGATAACAGGCGATGATATGTTGATGATGAGACCTATGAATGCAAGATGAATATTCTCGGTAATTCTTTCGGGCTTTTGTGATAGGGCTGAGATGAATGCTGCTGGATTGGAGAGACGCGCTACGGCGGGCTCGAAGCTCCTCAGTGTCGACGGGTCGCGTTTGCGGATCGAGCGCGGTTCTGAGAGCGATATCTGGCTCACTGGTGACCGGTGGCGAGCGCGCTTGAGGTTGTCCGCTGTGTGGCGTGTGCCTGGAGCTGAAGAGGGGGCATCTGGTGGTGCGTATTCTTCGCATGGGAACCTGAGACGGTGTGCACTGTGTCTGGAGCTAACGACGAGGCATGCCGTGGTGTGTGTCGTGTTCGCACATGGGCTCTCTTGCCGTGTATTTTATTCCTGAAGCTAATGAGGACATCTGGTGGTGCATATACTTCGCACACGATATCTTATGCCGTGGAGCGCGGGCCTGAATGTAAACGAGGAGGCATCTGGTGGCGCCTGTTCTTTTCACCCATAAGCTAACAGGCCTGCTGACGCTTCCCGCGGGGAGGAGGAGGATCACATGTCAGAGTCGTCGGCGTGGCTTCGGCGAAACTTGCTTTGTCATATACATATGTGATTTCCGAAATGCATGTGACAACATCTCACCGGCAAGGTGGTAAGTTGGTTAACCACACTCCCAAACTGACAAGCTGTTCGGTTACTAACAAATATTGCAGAGATGGGGGGCTTCGATTCCGCCCAAGAGGGAAACACCGACCGACTGGGATTTGAAACCTTAGAAGCACTTCTTCAGTTGAAGAGAAGACCTCTTGATGTGACCCTTTCCGTAATGAGTGATCACCGGATCCCCTCCCTCCCTTACGAGGTGGAAAAAGGCGAACTAGAGGGCACGCAGCGCGACTCCTGCGGCTTCAAGCTTTACCCAAAAATCTAAAGTAAAAGACGGCCTGTTCGGCGGGTGCCTTGAATGGTTAAATGCGACTTTCTACCTTCTCACCGTAGGCGGGTGAGGAGGGTCTTTTTTCTCTTTTGCTCCCGTCGTCCGCTCTCACATCTGTCGCTTTTTGTGGGAGAGAGATTCTGCATGGCTCATCCATAGCGGCGCGAACGACCAGGCCTTGTCTACCTAGTGTCGCATCTGTTCTGTGCGGCGGCACACATTTGTACTGGCACCACCACCAGCAAGCACCCTCTGCCCCAGTTCTGCTCAGCCTCGCGCAGCTTTGCACTAGACGCTACTTGGGGAGTTTTTGCTGCCTGCCCTCTGTCGCTGTCAATGTAATTAAGACTCGTGGTCACTTCTTGAGCCAGGAGCGGCCGCGATAGCTCCAAACACCCGTTTGGCAGCACCAGAGTGCGCAAACCGTACGCTGCGCCACGAATTACAACAGATCAGGAAGATGCGAACTCCTATCTGCTTTTCCGATGGATACCCTCCCTCGGTGATAAAAGTCTCGGCTGGCAGTCGGAGTTTAGTGATGCAAGCTCGCTTAGGCAAGTAGTCTCTTCTTGCCGGCATTGCGGGAAACAGTACGAGCGCGCTAGGAGTCTAAGGTGAGACGAAAGAGAGCACCATGGCGGACGGACCGGCAAAGCTGGTGCCAAATGATTCGGGTGCTCGGAGTGCTCGGAGTGCTCGGAAACCTTTCTGCGGGAGGGAGGCTTGGAGAAGCATATTGGACGATTTCGTTCAGTTGCCAAATTGCCCGGGAAGATTGGATCTCGACATCGGCAGCGACGCGTTGATCAAAAGAGTGGTGGGCTCTGGGAAGCGGCACAGTGCAGTGCCCCATAATGCGCAGCATTCGGAACGATCGACTGCGACGTCTTAAGCAGCATTTCAACCAAACGCACGAGAGGCTTTCCAACAGGCTGCAGGCCAAGTCTGGTCATGACGATGGCCTTGAGGCGGCAAGAGCTCGTCTTTTGGGGTGTCAGCTCTGCACGTTCGAGGAGGGACGGTTTCGCATGCATCGACGCCCTTTTTGCCGGGATGTTGCCATCGACCCTATGATACAACCGGAGTGCTGGCGCTGGCGCAAGTGGCCGATGCCATGCGAGAGGAGGTGCTTCTCTCCGACGAAGAGGTCGTTGATAGTGCCTTTGGCATCGCGCGAGAAATTCCATGGCCGACCTCGACCGTCTTGCGCACATACCAGATTCGCAGCTGTTGGGCACATGGGAGTACTGTGTGGCCGTGTTGGGGGGGGGGCAAATTCTGGCGAAGAGCCTACATGTTGGTCATGGTGGGGATGGTGAAGATATGCTAGAGTATGTATGTACCTCCAGTATTCTCTTCCGCGAGTTCATATGGAGGCCGACTACTTTTGTCAAATCCGGAGCACTCTTTTCCGATTGCAATGAGTGTTCTCAGATCCAATGGCATACGCCAGACATTGACGAGTCGGACGTGGACGACTGTGAAGACCGCAGCGCTGAGATCGACCGTGTGCAAGATCTGCGCGACACAGGCCCAGGCTAGCCCAGAGCTCAGTCATGTCGGCGTTTAACCGTAACGACTGCTCTCCCCCACCCTACAATACCGCCTCAAGCAACACTGCATCGCTGTTCACAAGCGACTCAACTCTTTTCGATCGATCTGTCCCCTACCTCAGCATTGACTGTGCTTGCCTTTCATTGCCGCTGGAGCGATCTTCGGCATCATTCTGACCTTCTGGATTGCTATATCGTGAGTTCCTCCTCCATGATGTGTCCTCGCTTCGCTGACTTCATTGTGCTACGCTGTACAAGGCCGTTTTCAGCTGGAGCATCGAAACGAGTCGCAGAGACGAGCCCCGAGGAGACTTTCGATTACATCAGTCACCAATACCTGAGCGATCTATATGGTGACACAGGTAACCACGGCTTATGGCATCTTGGCTTCGATGTCGGCCAGGCCCTTCTGGCTGGGGAGGCCGCCTTGCTCCGTGCTGTCGAGAGTTGGGTCGTTCGCAAGCTGCAGGTATGTTCAGCAGAATCACAGACTTCCACGAACGGGAATGATACTGATAATACATCTAGTCTGTGGTCGCCGACATGCCAGTTGTGCATAGCAGCCTGAGCAGGCTGCGATGTAGTTTCAGCGCCTGGCTCAAGGCCGCATCGCTCATGACGAACATTCGATACCTTGAGCTGTGCCTGGGTGAGTCACATAGAACTTACTCCGGGATGAGCGTCTTATAGACGGGGTTTCAGGGTCGGCGCGCATGCATAGCGATAGGGTAGATGGTGCATCGGATCTTAGGGTTAGGGTTTGGGTTGAGTCATTTTTGTATACGGGTTTGTCGAATACTGTCGAGGGCGGATCTGGAACCTGATGTCAGGCAGATGTGGTAGGTACCGGTGGTGTGAGAATGTTTGCCGCTTTGTTTCGGTGTGCCGTCCATGGATGTAGTTCGTCGCCGCCATTGATGAGGCATTGTATGACGCCCTGCTTGCTTGTGTAATGCAGCCGCTACTTGCTCTTGGTCAAAAACATTCCTCTTCCACCCATATGCCGCGATCTAGTATGATCAAACGCTGCCTAATGCCATCAGACGCATGTATCCAAAGCAGGTTTGAGGGGACGATCGATGAGACAGCGAGTCCGCGTGCAAGTTCAGCAAGTAGGGACCCGCGAAGGCAGGACCCGTTGGGTTCGAAGTATTCATCACTATGTGCTCGCTTCTAGACACTCAGTACAGCATTTGATATGCACCAGAAAAACACAATCATGACCACCCACGCTATGCAGTAAAAACAATTCAACGCCACATTTCGCCTCTCCACGGCCCCGGCGGCGTGCTCATCGCATCCTTTTGTACTGCATCGACGGAGCCACAAGAGTCTGCCGAACGTCGCCTTTAAGTCGTCAAAAATTCCCCGCTAAACTCCATGCAAGCCTGCTTCACTGAAAGCAGTCGTCATCGTCTCCAAGGTTGCCTGTGTCGCCATTGCCACGTGCAATTTCCCGCCAATCTGTGGAACCGTTGCCGAACAGCTGCTGTCGTTCGCGTATCTGTCTTTGTCATGAGCCGCTAGTAGATGGCATTCCTCGGCTGTGATATCAGGCGTGGCTAGACTGCCCAATATCCTCATGTCATACGGTGCAGGTAGCAGATCGCTAGAGCCTAGCGATCTGGTGGCCGAAAAGTTCGATGCCTGTCAAAGTGCGTGCGCCGACCTCTCCGCTCAGTGAGCAATCGCGGAGCCCTCTACCAGTTCGGCGGACTGCGAGCGGAGCTCAGCAGAAGCGGTGAGCATCCGAGACTGCACGACTCATGATCATCAGCCATCACGGCACGAGCTCATGCATCATTACTAAGTTCCCGTCCAGGACAGAATCCCTCTTCAAGTAGGCTCGTCCGCCATGGTGAGATCTTCTTCATTTCCGCTGTCATCAGGTAACGAGCTACTGTCAGACTCGCTCCTTTCTAATTCCCAGCCATCCGTACGGTCGATCAGGCCCTCATAGTAATTGACAAGAACCTCCGGCTTCGGCACAATTCTCCACTGTACTCTCTGCAGCAATTCGAGCTCGAGAGTTGCCAACTCGCTCACTGGTATACCACCAATTCTGGCGTATGTCGGATTGGTCCAAAAGCTGTCACTGAGGCCCTTGGCCGCCACGCATGCCGCTGTGATCAGGAAACGATGCACGGTCAAGCTGTTGATAGTGAAGGCGGTATACATTGCGCACAGCCGGTCGATGTAGTAGACCATGCTGAGCAGTATGGGCGGTGACAGCGTGGCGTGCTGTATGAGACGCTGCAGGTAGTCGGAGACTGAAATGCCGGGAGGCGCTCTGGAATGAAAACGAGTGAGACGTCCATCACGTAATGGTATTTGATCGTTCAGTCGTATCAGCTCCATGAGCATGTTCGAGATCAGAATGCCTAGGTCTTTTGGGTTACAAGTCTCGTATGCTCGAGGCATGAACTTGATCTCTCCGATGTCATTCGGTCTGGCCCGCTTTGAGCCTGAACTGCTTGCACTAAGGGTAGAACGTGCTTCTTGTGGGTAATCTGAGATATGTGCGGCTTCCCGCCGCGTCAAGTCTGATACAGTGCTGGGTCCTGGCTGCCCAGTTGCACTGGCATTGGTCCTGGGCTGTGGCTCGCTCGGAGCAGAAGTGTGAGGTGTGTGTATCGGCCTGGAGCTGGACGAGCTGCCTGCCGTGGTGGAGGATTCGCTCATGGGATGCTCCTTCCTCTTCCGCACCTTCTCCCGCTCGACCTCCTCCCCCCGGCCTGCAACCTCTACAGCCGGTGCCAGCTTTGCCGCCTTGTGTGCTGAGGCAGTGGGTGGGAAGCCTTCAGGACTGTACTGTGTGCCGTGATCCGTGTAGGTAACGAACTGGCCCACGGGCACTTGCCGCTGCCCCGCCACAGCCGGCTGCCCACCGCTCTCCGCGACCGGCTGCTCTCTTCTGGCCTGCTGTAGGGACGACGATGGCGCATTGAAGGCGCGCCTGGGCGATGCGCCGCCAGTAAAAGGTCTCGGCGATTGCCGCGGTGAGTAGTGCTGCGGTCGGCCGTGCGCGATGTGGAAGGCGGCGCGAGGTGAGGCGGCAGGCGAGGGCGAGTGCGACAACGTGGTCATGTTCTTACTTGAACAGAAATTTGGACAAGAAGACTGAGTTTGTCAGGTACCCTTGCAAATGCCGCTTCCTGGCGCATCTTAGGCAGGAACGCCGCGCTGATCTGATTGGAAGTGAGAAGCGCAAAGGTCGGAGAGGCTGACGTGGGACAGCTGGCAACTGGCGTTTTGTGCAGTAGGCGTTGTGCAAAAACAAGCCCGGGTGATCAGACAGTGAGGAGCACTGAATCGCACTTATAGATGCGAATGAACTTAGCACGTGTGAGAATCCTTGCATCGGCGGCGGAGGGAAGCGCCTAGAGGCGGCAGTCGGATCTCGGCCCTAGATGTGGCTTTGTGGCGTATCAAGCACGAGGCTGTCTGGCAACCAAACTAGGAAGGCACAGCAGGCGTGTAGGAAAGCATGGCACTGTTCTGCGTACCTAGAAGAATGACTCGACTCTTATCAAGAAGGAAAACTTACTGTTCGGCCTGGTTTTGTCACATGTCTGCATTGTCAGCAAACGCCGCTTGCTCGTTTAGGTTTCTGGTGTGGCTAGTGTGAAGTGCACGTCAGTCACTCGCACGACTACTGTGTCGCTCCCGGACCTGATTGTCGTTGGTGGTCTCGTGCTCACACATGCCAGCGTCTGCTCATCCAGCTTCACGCTCGTGCTATCAAGACGACGCGCATTGGAGTTGAGTTCGTCTTGTCCATTGTCACTTGATGCACTGGTAAGTCACCTCAGCGAACATGGTCGCAGCACCGTCCCTCGAGGTGCTGCAAAGCGGGGATGTCACGGAGCAGGTAGCGGCATTGAAGCAGCTGAAGAACGATATCGTGGGCCATGATTTGCGCAAGGAGGTAGTCGTCAAGCAGGGTGTGTTGGAAGTCCTGGCCCGTGTCTTGGGCAGCTCGTCGAATGGCACAGGAAAGAGACGACGAGATGGTGCTCCACTCCTCGCGGTCTGGACAGATGAGGAAGAGGCGAGGTTGCAGGCCGCATTGATTATCGGGAGCCTGGCAAATGGCGGCTCAGCTTTTGTGTCCCCAATTGTGGCTGCTGGCATACCGGCATTGCTGCTGGACGTGCTCGCAGCCCACAATGTGCCCAAACTGGTCACTGCGGCGCTGCAAGCCCTGAAGAGCATTGCTGCATCATGGGCTGCGGCTCAGGAAGGCGTGGAAGGAGACGCGCAACAACTTCGTATCTTCGACAAGGACAACAACGAGTCATTCTTGGTCATCCTGCGCCAGCCTTCGGGTTCTGCGACAGGAAGGCAGCAGCAGCGTCTGGTAGCGGATATTATCACGGTCGCAGCCATTACCGAGAATGATAAGTCTGCTCTGGTACAGTCAAATGTCTTGGACACGCTGGCCTCACTTCTCGCTGCTCATGCGGTAGCTAGCAGGCATGTGGAAGGTCATGCTGCCGGTCTGAGCCTCGCTTCTCCACCACCGGCGGTGAACATACCAAGCATCATCGCCGCGATCTCGACCATCATTTCTGGATCAAGCTATCGCACACATCGCTTCTTCCTATCTCCCGTCCTCCGCGAGCTCTTCACGGAATCACAGAACGGCCGCGGCGACCAGCGACATGCCTTGGGTCCACGCTTCGGATTCACCGGGCCTGAGTATGAGCCTCTCCTACCGCCTGTCCATGTCCCCGCTTATGGGACTACGACCTATTACAGCAGCCCGTCGAGGGCGTTTCCCGCTCAAGCAGCCTTGCAGTCGCAACAAAGGCAGCGGCATGGCGTCTATGGCCTTGACATGACGCCTCACACCGAAGATGCTGACCACGCAAACGCAGTGTGCGGGTGGCTTCTGGTGTTAGCACGTTCGTTAGAAGGACGCGACCGCTTAACTGCCCTGACACTACTCGCCCAAGTGAACAATGCCGTTGACAATGATTCGGCAGTGGCTGGACATCGCAGTGAGCACTTACAGAAGACCAAGGAGCGCCTGCGGCAGCTAGCGCTGTTGGCAGTGCCATTAGCAGTGAATCTTGTGCAATCAGCTGCAGGTAGCAAGTCTTCTGGCGCTAGTGCTGGCAGTGAACAGGATGCCAGGCTGATCAAGGAGAACGCGTGCGAAGTCTTGGCACTCCTGATCTGCTCATCTAAGGAGCTGCAGGCAGCTGCTGTGGAGTGCGGCGCCATCAAGCATGTTTGCCCATTGCTCAAAAAGACCTTCGATAGCGTAAGCCTCTCCATGCCGATGTGGTCCGCGTCCAAGAATGCCATCGCGGCTGGAGCACAGCTGCCTGCCACACGCAAGATGGGCTCACGTGGTTTACACGATGAGGTATTGCATGTCATGAAGATACGGCAGGGCGCATTGCATGCCATAGCTGCCATCGCTGCCCTAGAAGACACTCATCGAAAGGCTATCGTCGACGCAGGTGTCGTGCCTGCAATCATCGATTCTTTGAAGCTGTTCCCGCCGCCACTGCCGGCAAAGGGATCAAGCCGACAGTCGCAGTTCAATGTCACTGATGGTAACACCGTCCCTGTCATCATGGCCGCCTGTTACGCCGCGAAGTGCATGAGCAGAAGCGTGAGCTTGCTCAGGACGTCTCTGATAGACGCTGGTATTGCGAAGCCCATTGCTGTGCTGCTCAAGCATCCAATACTAGACGTGCAATTGGCAGCTACGGATGTTTGTGTCAACCTTTTGATGGACTTCTCGCCTATGAGGGAGACGCTCGTCGAAGAGGGCGTAATCAGAATCCTCACTGAACATGCTCGCACAAGCTCGACTAAGCTGAAATTGAGCAGTCTCTGGGCGCTGAAGCATCTGGTCCTGTCGAACAAGCGTGAGATCAAAGTCAACACGTTCGATGAGCTCAGTGCCGGCTGGATTGTGAGCGCGATCCAGGGCGATCAAGAAAGAGCGCCGCACGCGGCAAATGGCGGGGGCGTCAGCATCACCAATGCTGCTGGTGAGCAAGTTGACTTGCTTAACCCGGCATCTACAAGCATGGATGTCGACGACGAGGACGAGCCCATAGATGAGGACGAAGATGGCGCTGACTACGAAGGTGGGGAGCAGGATGAAGATGGTGAAGTCATGTACGATGAGTCTGCAGGCACACACTATCAATCTTCTCAGCTTCGCTCCACGCTGCATCCGGCGCCCGGCGCCTCGACCTTCAACAGCAAGAGATACCTCTCTTCTGTCCGGGAGCTTGAGCAAAATCCGACATTACAAGCAAAGCGCGACGACATCGCCGTCCAAGAACAAGCACTCGACTTCATCCGCAATCTGCTCAACGGCGACGAAGATAATTCTTATATGCTCGACCACATGCTACAAGCCATAGGCAGCACCAAGTTCTTCGAGCTTCTCACCGCTAGGCTCCAGCCACTACCCTACAGTGCCCGTCTCTCCAGCTCCTCGCCAGCCAGACAAGTCTACCAACCAATTGAGATCATCAACAGCACGATCCACATCCTCGTCCACATCGCCAACGCCACGCCCCGCCACAAGCAACTCTTGATCGCGCAGAAGCCGCTGTTGAATGCTTGGCTTCCTCACTTCACGCACATCGACCGCCGCGTCCGAGCTATGAGCGTGTGGTGTGTAAGCAATTTGACGTGGATTGAGGATGAGGGGGACAAGAAGGAGGCACGGCAAAGGGCGATCGAGTTGAGGAGTCTGGGGATTGAGGCGGAGGTGAGGAAGTTGGCGCAGGATCTAGATCTGGATGTCAAGGAGAGGGTGAAGACGGCTTCGAGGCAGTTTGACCAGCTGCTTTAAAAAAAAAACGTGGGACTCGGAGTGGTGGGGACGGTATGCGAAGGTCTTAGATATGACTGACCAGGTGGACACGACGTTCTTGGGCTGTATTATTGGTAGATGTGTCAACTAATTTATCAATGGACATTTTGCCCATCTTCGCAGATGCACTTCTCTGCCAAAACAGGAAGCCTGAAGTGTACTCTCGTGTTGTCAGGACTTGATAGGTGCAGCTTGCTGATGTCGCTTGACATTTATCGCGTGTTGTTTTTGGTCCAACTCCACGGGTTCGATACGACATCAGCCATTGGGAGCACTAGCTTTCAGCGAAGTCGTTTGGCTCAGTCTGTAGACCAAGTAGCTGATCAAATTTGTGATTGCAAGGCCGACATGAGGGCGGCTCCAGAATCTGACCGCGGTAGGAGGCAGTCGCCTGGACACCTTTGGCAAACGGAATCCTGCTCAAAACGCCGCCAATGCATTAGTGCTCTCCGTGAGTGGGAACAGTAGCTTATAGAAGCCAACAGCTCCAACTACGAGAAGAGCATAGTAGACCAGGGTCCAAGCGATGCCCAAGTTCTGCTGTCCTTGCAGCTGTACCTTCGCAGCTAAGCCCTCGTCCTCGTTAGGCTGCGTCAAGCTGTTGCCAACCTTGGCTGGCATGTCAGCATCGTCATCGCGCTTGCCCTGCGCAACGTCCGGTGTAGGATGCGGCGGACTGAAGTCTTCGTACTGGCCCACCCTGCCAGTTACGCGCGGAAATCCCTGCCAATTGCAGAAGCTATGAGCCGCCGTGGCAGCAAAGAGGTTGCCTGTCCTCAAAAAGACGAATGCGGCAAAGAATCCAAATAGAGATGTGAAGCCGAATTGGAACGTGCTGCGTAAGATGCCGGCGATCCAGATTGGCAATGGTGGGAAGCGCTTTCCCGGAGGTGTACGTGACTGCAGGAACTCGGCCAGATGGTGCACATGAGCGAGCCCAAAGATCAGAGGCGTAGTGAAGACGATCCTGGTAGGGCTGACTCGTGCCAGGAGGTACAGTGAAATTGTCAGTGCACGGAAGACGAGCTCTTCACTCGATGGCGCAATGACCAGGTTTCTGTACCCGATCCAGTTGTAATATAAGCCTTGCCGAAGGACTGACAACGACCACCCGCGCCACTCACCGTCGACAATGATGATCTCGTACAAGGGTCCAATGAATAGAACGGCGACTAGAGCGAGGACCTTCAATACGTCAACCAGGTTTACGGGCCAGAGTCCAAGTAAGCGGGCAATATCCCTGGGTGTGGCTTGCCCATAGATAGACAGCATGTAGACCGCGAGTACCGTAGACGCAAGACAGCTCAACCCGACAGCTCGGACACGCGCTCGGATGATGTTGGGGGCATCTCGTGACTGTAGTGGCGTGCTGCGGAGGGTTGCCGACAGGTAGAAAGGCGCTATGTAGACGACGGTGTATACAATGACGCATAACAGGGCCGTCTGCTCTGACATCTGAGGCTTGTTCCCTGTGGACGATGACATGGAATCAGCCCTGTGCGTCTTGTTAATCGATGTTGTGTTTGTTGTCGCCGTGCACAGTATCGAAAGTCTGGGTCTAAGGACTACCGGCGCGCACATGAGACACAACGTTGCCGTTTCCGGCGATCACGAGTCGACTCACGTACCGGCTTCACCGTTACCCAAGCCATACTCTCTCAATCTGCCGAAAATGTTTGCACCTCCATCCCAGACGCTGGAGGCAAGCGATGCCATACTGTGGTCGAGTACTGGAGTATCGCCGGCAGTTGCCAAGAACAGAGCATGATGGTCAGGGTAGGCTGGCCGCGCAGTGAGCTGCCAACTCTAATCTTACGCGAAAAGACGCGTTGTTTAGCAGTCCGACAATCTGGAAGACTAGTGGCATTCTACGCGCGAACGTCAACGAGCGCTTTTGCATCGCACGATACATTTGAGATCCAGCCTGCTGGAGCCCTATGTCTATACAGCGTGTGCGTCTTGTAGCCGAGGGAATGCTTTGTCTCAGAGCCTCACAGATCAGTGTGAAACGCTGGCCGAGAGTGTATACAGATGAGCACTGGCCAGCGCGTGCTCACGCGTTACCCTGTCTCCCGCCCTTCCGTCCGCGGTCCACTCATCTTGTGCAATTTGGAGAGCATGGCGATTAGTTGCGATGGCGTCGAGGTCGTCAGCGCGATCACGGTCCAGCGACGTTAACAAATTTTGCTCTTGTCTCACGCTCTTACCAACTGTCGAACGTACTTATCATCAGCATCATTTCCGCAACGGAAGGGTCTCCCACGAGAATCCTGGTACCACAAGCAAACAAGTTGCAATTCGTTGGTACAAGTGCCTGCTCTGGTACTCGCGCGAGAGCCGTTCGCGCCGCATATGCAGCTCTCCGGTAGTCCTGCATATCGCCGAGCGCCCACCTCCACACCAGCGACTCCTGAGACTTAGACAAAACCACCTGGACATCGCCGACCACCATTCCTTTGGACGAGCGCTCCTGAGCACAGCAGCTGATACGGCTCGACACTCCTTTGCCATGCTTTGACTTTTGGGCGCTTCTGCAGCAGTGACACTGGAAAATTGTATATGCCTTTAATTATAATCCGCCGCCGCCATGTTTCTCGATCCTCAGCCTCTGCGGCCGAAGCAGAGCGGCAGTCCTTCGCCGTTCTTCTCAGCGCGAATGCCAGAGGAACGACCGGATGACCAACGATGGAGACTCAGGAAACGGAAAGCACTGAACGAGCTCACGCCATCGAAGAGCAATGAGCAGCGAAGTGAGAGTACTGATATGGATCAAGAAAACCTCGAGTCAAGCAATGCGACAATCCGCTTAGTCACCGAAACGCCTTCACCACCTCCGTCGTCTCATCACTGGAGAACGCTGAGCTTATCTTCTGCCTTCGACTCAGATTTTGAGGATATCCATACGGCGCAGGAAATCAAGGTGCACAAGTATGACCGCGCATCCTCTCGCTTATCCAACACAGGGGAGAACTTGGACGGGGCTAAAGAGCCCTCAAAACCGAGCTTGTCAGGATTCCCGGCTTCGACTGTTTCAGATCCGCAAAGCACACCCAATAAGGCGCCGAATTCGTCTAAACCACCGAGGACAGCCCTGCAATCCACGTCTACAATCGCAGATCAAGCTTCACACGACGCAGCATGGCACTATCGTTCCGGATCGTCTGGCAACTATTCGAACTCTTCCACTCTCCAGGAGGGCAACACGTCGTTAATTTCTTTGGGTCGTCATAGCTGGAATAATAGATATAGTCAAGGCACAACCTTGCAAGGCACGCCAACGCCGACCGAGCAGGAACTCAGGAAGCGGATTGCTGAGCTCGCAGACGGAGATCTGTCGAGGCAGGGCCCTGCGCATGCTCTCGAAACACTGCAAGAGACTTCTCCAGAACGGACGACAGTTAGGCCTGTGCCGCCGTCCAACGACTCGTCATCGACTGGCGACCGTCAGGTCTCTCGATCATCCACGGCTGCGTCAGAGTTCTCGCTGCGCCGAGTGCTCACACGCCGACGACGACGTTCGCGATCACATTCGGCTTCGCATTCCGAACCGGAAGCAGCACCAGCTCCCGACATACCTGCTCGCCGAAGCTCACGAAGGTGGTCTTCCCCTGTTCGCATAGCTCCTCTCAGGATCAGGAAATCGAAGTCACCCCCGGCATCAGTGGAACAGGCCAGTCGGGAATCTTCCGCGCAACCAGAAGCGACATCCCAGGCCTCATTACCCTCATCGCCTAACGTAATTCGCGAGCAAGAAAGTCGAGAGTCGTTCACACAATCAGAAGCTACCCTGCCACTCCGAGATCTGAGCGCGCAGCAGAGCACTGCGTCCCTCCTGCCATACCGAGCGGTCTTTCCTCCATCGTCGCCAATAATTGCTGTTTTCGATTCTGAACCGTCTGACACGGCGCCAGCGCGGCCAGAGAATCCTCACTTGCGGTTCACACCGTCGATCGAATCTATACAAACTCGCCTTAATCATCCTTCAGTCATTCGTCCGCCAGAACGTGCCTTGACAAGGGCCAGCTCCTGGTCCTCGCTACGACCTTCGTCAGCGGACGACATTGTACCTCCTCTCTTTGTGCCCAAGAAGCGACAAGGAAAGCGACCAGCTTCCTTACCACTGGGGTCAGAGTCGAACTTTGCTTCGAGCAGTAAGATGGACGAAGAGATCGATACGCTGCCGTATCCTCGACAGCCCTTCAGCAGCCACCTGAGCACTATCGCGAGCGAGAGTGATAGGTTTAGCGAGGCGACGAACCAGCGATTGAGTCATTTTTCGCTTGGCAGCGGGGTTCTGACGGGCGATGAAGGGAGCAGAAGTAGTAGTCTAATGTTAAATGGGAAGTGGACACTGGCGCCAGAGCGTGCGGGCGACACCTCAGAGAATCTGGAGAAGATTAGTAGCGATGAGGAACAACCTCGGACATCAGACATATATCGGGAGGGCAGTGCAATACCCCAGCCTTTGTTCAAGGCAAAGAGTGCGCCTAACAGCGCACGCACGTACGATGGGCCCTTGCCACCAATTCCACCGATCCCGAAAAGTCGGGACAGCGACGAGAACTTCGACACTGTCTCTGAACTGCCACCGCAGAGTCCGGCTTTGCGGCCGAAGAGGTCCGGCTACTCCCTTCGCAGACGAAGCAATAGCACACCAAGCCGAACCAGCCAATCACAAGGGATGAGCCACACCAGCTATATAGAAAGCGAACGAGGGAGCCAAGCTAGCAGCTTGTTCCCAACATGGGCCAAGCACTTCTATGGTGGCACTGGGCATCTCATCTCCTCGAGCAAGATCTCGCTTGGCTCGAGCCGATCGCCTAGGCGACCGCGACGGCAACACCACGCTAGAACGGAAAGCCAGTGGACTGAACGTAGTATCACAAGCAGGCTGGGGACTGGATATGACGAGATAGAAAGTTCGCGAGGGAGTCCAACGAGCAGCCATTTCCTACCTTCGATCTTTCGACCACGGACAAGGCCGCGGGCAAAATCAGAGGGCGGCAGCAAGTCGACTAAAAGGAACTCGCGGCCGAGCAGGGGAAGCAGACCATCAGCTGACACTGAAGGTCGACCAGACTCGATGGCCATTTCCCAAGCACCGCCCCTCCAGGATAACAACAGTGCTGAGGTCCTGCCATCTGGGCAACCGAAATGGGGTCGACTCAAGGACTCCAGCCCAACACCCGAGAAGCAGCAATCTGCACCGGGCGGCAGAGCATTGCCGAGGGAATACTCACGCCAGAAGGATTGGGACAAGCTAGAATATCCCCGTCCCATGACCAAAGACCGGCTCTCTGAGTTTGATGTTGGCCAGCCCCACCTTCTGCCTACTCGCCGCGCACCTGCTAGTCGACTTTCGAATTGGCGGCCGCCCTCATTTGTTGAAAGCCTCGATACCCTCGTGCGATCAAGGTGCAACCGCCAGATTCTGCTCTTCTGCCTCGGATTTCTCTGCCCAATCCTCTGGATTGTTGCCGCATTTCTCCCTTTGCCACATCGCCCCGTCAGCGGCGACATCGAGAATAGTCTTGCTGGATCCCACGACGATATCGCGGCCGCGATGCTGAAACATGAGGCTGGTGACGCCGAGAGAAGGTGGAGCGAAGAGAAGCAGTGGCTCAAAGCACGATGGTGGCGCACCCTGAACCGGATCATGAGTGTGATTGGCGTACTCGTTATTGCTGCTGTTGTGAGTCTTTCTGTTGTTGTTGCCAAGGGTGTTGGCGGTTCTGCTGCTGCGACTTGATCCATTCCTAACATTGTGTTTTGCTTTCTGCCAGATTGCGCTTGCTGTTATTGAGGCTCGATGACCGCACTCCTTTGGTCCTCGCGCTTTGGCCCATCTACGGCAATATTTCCTCGACCTTGCGATTTTTTGCATTTGATGATCAGCGATCTGCGACGGCCGTCGACTTTGCGAGCGAATGAGCAGCTGGTTCTGCTTATGGAAAGTTTTGTGGGCGTTTTGACCCCTTCTGACGATACCCATGCCTTTGGAGATACTGCATGTCAGCATTTAATCTTTGATCTGTACATATTTTACAGGTTCGTCCTGCGACAGATGACTTGTCTCCCATGTGTGAGACTGTGAGGCGGAGAGGACGGAGTGGTGTTTAGTGTGTAGTGTGCAAAATAATGGCAAGACCGCCAATGAAATGCATGACGGTCTCTCGTCGTACTGAGAGAATACAGTCAACTGGCGGAAGACTCATAAGCAAATGCTGCTCGACCAGCAGCCGAACCTCCCATAATTGACCAGTGACACTTGTCGCAATCATTAATGCCGTCACATGCATGCGCCTCATCCTTCCCTATGCCCCAACGCCCGCTTGAACGCTCCACGCCACGCCCGTACCTCTACTGTTCGTCTTGCGTGCCTGTACCATCCCGCCTGGCCACTATCAGTCATGACAAAAGAACTCATAGACTAACGTATACTTACGGCACGTAATGAATGCCTGCGTTCTCCGCGGCAGTGATGATCTCCTCCGGCAACTCAAAGGACAGTCAGCACATGAATTCTGCTCTCCTCTCAGGATCCAATACTTACAGTGCCCACGACCTTCACAGCGTACGTGCCCGGCACATACCCCTGCAGTCGCTGCCATTTGGCCACCCAGCTGCCCTCGGGATCCTGTAGCGTCAAGAGTCCTTCGAAGACCTGGGATGTGCATTCGAGGATGGCGTCGTCGTTGCCGCGAAGCTCGAGGAATTCTTCGCAGTTTGGACAGCCTTCACGGCGGAACTTGGTGGAGGGTAGCACGATGGAGCAGATCATGCAGGCGCGAAGGGATCGGAGAGAAGACATTTTGACGTTTGTTCGAGTTGATGGTTTGTGATGGATCTAACGGCGGAGGCGAACGTTTACAGGCCGACTTCTGACTCCTTGGCGAGACTTCTTGATTTCCAGGATAGGGTACTGACTGGTAACCTCAATATGTTGTGGAATGTTTGTCTGAGCAATGCGACGTTGTTGTCTCGAGGCACGTGCTCTTTTGATGCATAGAATGCGGTCCCAGATCCCCGGAATATCGAATTTCTAGAAGTTGACTGCGGCCTCGGCTGACATTATCTTGTTCTCTGACTGTCACGCACACAATTCATCTTCGACTTGTTCAGACCCGGACGAGAGCAGAGTCAGCTAGTGACGGACAGAGCCAGGAAAGCATCGGTAGAAAGCGATTGCAAGCCGCAGAACGCGCGCTTCACCTGAACTCGGCGCCCAGCATGGCGTCAACAGAGGATGCGGTCGCCATGAAGAACAAGGGCAACGCAGCTTTCAAGAGCCACGACTGGCCAGCGGCAATCGAGTTCTATACTAAGGCTATCGAGCTGAATGACAAGGAGCCTTCATTCTACACCAATCGCGCGCAAGCCCACATCAAGCTCGAGGCCTACGGCTATGCTATCGCAGATGCGACCAAGGCAATCGAGCTCGACCCGAACTTCGTCAAGGCCTATTACCGAAGGGCTGTCGCGAACACTGCCATCCTCAAGCATAGCGAAGCGATTCACGACTGGCGGATAGTAGCAAGAAAAAATCCTTCCGACAAGGTCGCAAAAGCGCAGTACGATGTGTGTCAAAAGCTAGTTAAGCGCGATGCCTTTTTGAAGGCAATTGAGGTAGAAGATGCGCCGTCGGCGGCGGAAGGACTGGATGTGGAGAACATGGCTGTAGAAGAGTCATACGATGGTGTGCGATTAAAGGATGAGATGACACAGGAGTTCATTGACGACATGGTTGAGAGATTCAGGAATGGGAAGAAGCTGGCGCGTAAGTACGTCTACCAGATAATACTTGCGGTCAAGCAGCTGGTTTACGACGAGCCGACAATGGTGGAGACGTTCGTGGAGTCGGGCAAGAAGCTCACAGTCTGCGGTGACACACACGGGCAATACTTCGATCTATTGGAGATCTTCAGATTGAATGGGTTCCCATCGCCAAACCATGGCTACCTTTTCAACGGTGACTTTGTTGATCGCGGCTCATGGTCTACCGAGATTGCGCTCTTGCTCTATGCGTACAAATGGATGTATCCAAAGAGCTTCTTCCTGAACCGTGGAAACCACGAGACGGACGACATGAACCGTATGTATGGCTTCGAGGGCGAGTGCAAGGCGAAGTACACGGAGCGCGTATTCAAGCTCTTCTCAGAGTCATTCTCGGCACTACCGCTTGCAACTCTGATTGGCGAGAAATACCTCGTACTGCACGGTGGTCTCTTCTCAGACGACGACACATCCCTCGACGATATCAGGAAGCTCAACAGGCACAACCAGCGCCAGCCTGGCCAGTCCGGCTTGATGATGGAGATGCTCTGGACAGACCCGCAGACTGCTCCTGGACGAGGGCCTTCGAAGCGCGGTGTCGGTTTACAGTTCGGCCCAGATGTCACGAAGCGCTTCTGCGAGAAGAATGGTCTGGAGGCTGTCATTCGAAGCCACGAAGTCCGCATGGAGGGATACGAGGTCGAGCACGATGGAAAGTGCATCACGGTCTTCTCTGCGCCGAAGTATTGCGACTCGACAGAGAACAAAGGAGCATACATCAACATCGAATCCGACTACAAGCTTCAGTTCCACAAGTTCGATGCGGTACCACATCCCGATATCAAGCCGATGGCGTATGCAAATAATGGCATGATGGGCATGATGGGCATGTAGAAAGTTTTACGAAGGTGTAGACTTATGGCTGGGTTGGGCATCTAGGGATGCATTTACGGACTCGTCTTGTTTGAGCATTACGCATCTGTCTTGCATAGCGTCGGAGATTTGAATACGAACCTGGAAGGCATGGCGTTCAGCGCGTGTGGGTCGATATGCGCAACGCATCTGTGGAGCAGCAGTGATATGCCATATTCATGAGCTCGTAGAAAGTAGAAATGATGATGACAGGTGGGCTATCAGCGCCCATGCTCTGGTCTAACCGCCAACGTTCATATAACGATTGTAGGTCCAGAGTCATCGTGCCGAGATTGGGTATGCCGTCATAGGCGTTTGCTTGCCGCTCGCTCCTGAGCATTTGTAGAACTTGACATATATTGTTGCGAGAAGACTACAACACGGTATCGTGAGTCAAGCAATCCTGCCCGGAACGACATTGAGCCTCCCATTCGTGAAATAAGCATTCCCTGGCAGAGACAATGACCTGTCAGCGCAGGAATCCAGAAGTCAAGTAGAAAGCTTGGTCATCCCGTTGCCAAGCATCAGCAAAACAAGGTTCAGGGTCGTCTATCTTTTCCCGGAGTCTGTTATTGTGCCACTTTCCTCCTGCGCCATCAGGACAGTCTCGACGACAAGGCGGCCGCGCGGTGCTGGAATCATTTCTGGATACATACTGCTCCTTGAGGAGTTTTGGTGGTGGAGGACGCGTGCTCACCAGCAATTGTCGCATACGTCACGGCGTGGTTGGATCTGCCTCAATTCAGCGTCTCCCACGCCTTCATCCCGGAACTGCTCGGATTGGATATTTGCAAGTCGATTTAATGCTATTTGCTTACCTGCAGTGAGTTGGGTTGCAGCATGCTGGTCTGACGTGTTCCGGCTCGAGTAACCCATACCATTGTGCCACCAGGACAGAAGGGACAGCTGCGAGCGTGAGATTTGAATCTTGAAGCCGCGACTTGGGTTCGCGCACCGCAACGCCACGTCCCTGTCTGTTTGACCTTCAAAACACCACATCCCACGCGTATTTTGAAGGACAAGGTCAAGCATCATGGATTACTTCAGCCAGGGTCGCCGCCGTGCGGGCACCTCCTCTACAGCCCAGACTCGCCTCAATACGCCACAGAGACCGCAACCGCGACCACAAGCATCGCGAGACAGTCTCCGTCCGCCATCTAGTATTCGGCTGAGGCGGTTGGCATCCGGCACACCTTCATTAATTTCTTCTCGACCGCAGTCGAGACCACAGTCCCAAACTAGTGATGAATTACGCGACCAAATTGAAGGTCAGGGCATTGAGGCGAATGACACGGCCGTCACTGGGAGACGAAGGAGCTCTTCGGCACCGCAGGAGCAGCAGTGGCGACAAGGCTTTTCGCCGCCAGGCACGGATTTGAGCCGACAAGCTACTGGGCAGGCGCACATGGGCACAATCACCGAGGGCAGGGCGACTGCAACGACCCCATATTACGAGGCACAAGAAACGCCACGGCCCTATGGCTCTTCCATGAATCTGAGCACGCCACAATTTCCAGGCACCCCAGGAGGTGGTGCAGCGATGCAGCAGGCAGCCAATACTGCCAGGCAAAACCGAGGACTTAGAAGGTTCCGGAGTGGCACTGTAGGTCATGCTGTGCATCCGCGGCATAGGACGGCGCATGATGAGTATGAGAGCGATGTGGTCGATCTACTTGACCTCGTTGGTAAGTGGACGAAGACGTGCAACATAGATGAGCAAAGCTGACGAATACTAGATCCTGAGGTCCGCACCATAGGCACGCTCACTAATGTCCAGAACTCCCTTTTCGTGCCAGATCTTGGCGGTTTACTAAACAGAAGGCCGACATATGAGCTTACCACCAGGAGATCAGACCTGGAGAGTGGCCTCCGATCACGCGCTGGTACAAGAGCTTCACAGAGACCTGGGTCTAGTCGGTTACCTACGGTTTCATCAGCTACACCCGAAGCTGGCAATGAGCTAGAGCTGGAGGAGCAGGCGCCTCGACGAACGCGAGCGGGCTCTCTTACCTCGCAGCTTAGTGACTCGCACTATGCCGTGCTTCCCCATGGTGTAGACCTTGAGGGCTGGACAAAGGAGGACATCGATGAATTGAACGACCACGTCCGCCATTTGCTCCACTCCCGCCGGGAAGGGTTCAAGCGCGGTATGCGAGGCTTCCGCAAATATCTCAGCAAGCCCCTTGGGCTGTTCGTCTTCGTCTACGCCACCTTGGTCACGCTCTTTGGTGCTGCCTGGGTTTTCTGCCTAATCGGCTGGATCTACATCGGCAACGAACAAGAATACTTCATTAACGTCATCGACAATGTGCTGGTCGCTCTTTTTGCATTAATTGGGGACGGGCTGGCCCCTTTCAGAGCGGTTGACACGTATCATATGTGCTTCATAGCACATTACCATCATTTGACCTGGCGCCTGCGCCAGGAGAAGAAGCTACCGGATCTTGTCGACCATAATGATCTGCCTGACCGTCGAGTCAGCCTCAACGAGCAGGAGGATATTATCGACAAGGAGGAGACTGCCGAATTTTCTGTACTCTCGCCACGACAGCAACGACGACTCCAGTATCATCAGGCAAAATTCAGCAAAGCGCATACGTTCTACAAGCCTCACGAGACGTCGACACATCACGCCTTTCCACTGCGGCTGTTGGTTGCTGTGGTTGTACTACTGGATTGCCACAGTCTATTTCAGGTGGCACTTGGCACATGTACTTGGTCAATCGACTATCGCGTCCGGCCGCAGGCCCTCACCGCGACCATTCTTTCATGCTCAATAACTTGCAATATTGTGGCAGGTATCCTGATCAGCATTGGTGACCACCGCACCCGCAAGAAGGACGTTCTGGAGAGAATGTTCAGGCAGGGTTTGACGGAAGAGGCTATCGTTCATATACAGAAGAAAAAGACCATGCAGGAGGAAATTGCGAATGATGCCGACGACGCTGCTGAAGGCAAGACGAGCGGTGCGGACGTAAGGCATAGTCATCCAAATGCGAGAGCGAGTGGCGATGGTATAGAGCCTGCAGGATGGACCAGCTTGGGCGGTGGTTCAAGCTCTTCGCAGGAAAAGGGGAAGGAATACACGATTTGATCATTGGGTACGACTGTACGAATTTTGTAATGTCTTCATTGCATAGCGCTTTTGTATTGTTGAATCTTGTGACATCAGCTTAGCCATGTGTATTGCATTGCAAGTCGGGCTTCGTCAACCTTGATGTCAAGTTGAAAGCATTCAATACTCTGGGATATCCATACTTCCACTTAGGAAACGCAATCATGCGTGCTATTTTGGAGCACGCTGCTGCTTCAATTCTGCACCTTGGCCAGGCAAAATAGGCTGTCAGGGCTATTAGGACTTTCTTTTCGATCGTTTGGGGACTCTCAAGCTTGGTCTTGGCTCACCTTCTGCTTAGGGACAGTCTCGATGTTCGTGTTTGTTGTGATCAATGGGACATCTTGTGCTGTGGCATCGAGCCTGTAATTTGGCCCGAATAGGAAGCTCATTGGGAACCCCACGTCGAAGGGCTCAGCAGCGTCAATCTCATCGATTTCTTCCTTCGTGAGCTTGATACCAAGGGCTTCGATGTTGCCTTTCAGATGCTCGACCTTACGGCCACCGACGATCGGGAAGACATAAGGAGCCTTGTGCATCACATACGCCAAAGCAATGCTGGTGATGAGGGTGTTCTTCGACTTTGCAAACTTGTCGAGCACCTTGCTGATGCGCTCGTACTTTGGGTTCTGAGGTCCCATTTTCCGGCCGTCGCGGTCAGGGTGATCGTACTCCTCCTTGGGCTTGAACATGCCTCTGCCGAGCGCACCCCACGGGGCAATTCCCATGCCCTCGGCTTCGACCATAGGCAGGATGTCGCGTTCGAAATCCCGGAAAGCACAGCTCCAGTGGCCTTGGTAGACAGAGAACTGAGTAAGGCCGTGGAAGCGGGCGTAGTCGTTGCATTTGACTACGATCCAGGCAGGCGTGTCGCTGATCCCGAGGTAGAGGACCTTGCCGGCGGTGACCAGGCTGTGTAGGCTGTTCATGAGCTCCGGGATGCTAGTCGTGAAGTCCCACCAGTGGATGTACAGCAAGTCAATGTAATCGGTCTGTAGCTTCTTCAAGCTAGCCTTGACGCTGAGGTGCAGTGACTTGGAGTGATTGCCCTGGAAGTTGGACTTGATCTGCTCGTGGGCACCAGTCGTACGGTAGCCAGTGGTAAACTTGGTAGCCAAGACCATCTCGTCTCTGTTGTTGTGCTTCTGCATCCATTCTCCGAGCCATGCTTCTGACTCCTCACCCTGGTAGTTGTCTACATTCGGTGGGTAGCAGGTTAGTCAACGTCACAATGAAACGGGGCTATCGAAAACCCGATCAAGCCACAAGTGTCAAAATTTTTGATCAACTGACTTGCAGTGTCGATGAAGTTTCCACCTTGCTCGTAGAAGTAGTCGAGCATAGCGAAGGCGGTCTCCTTGTTGCATTCGCCAAGGTAAGCCTTCCAGGCGTCGCCAAAGTTCATGGCACCTATGTCTCGTCAGGGCAAAGACTCATGGTCGTTCGACTTCCGTACCTAGGCATAGTGGCGAGACCCTCACGCCTGCGGTTGGTGACAGGATGCGGTGGTAGCCAAGAAGGCTTTTCGGCGTTGGTGCTGGCGGGAAGAGTGCGGTCGTCATCGTGGCAAAGTTGGATAGTGTCTGTGATTGAATACTAAAGGGTGGATTTAAGGTAAGCTATTGGTTACTTCCAAAAGCCGCAGTGCGTCCAAGAGTTATTGACATAGTAGTTGTTCCAATGTCACCTCTGATCTCATTCGCGGAGTTAGTACTAACACCGGCGCTTGGACGCAGCATAACACGAAGTCACGAACATGCTTGTACAGAACATAGGAAGCCCGGCCCTCGCTGACATGGTTTGTTGGGAGATGTCGAATATGGTATCAGCAACATCTACATTAAATAACGAGGCTATCCTCGCTTGTTGAGCGGCATGACGGCCATTGCGACTTATGGTACGAGCCGTCGCGAACTGTGCTTTTTGGCACAGACCTGCCGCATTCGCTCTGAAAAGTGCCCTTGATTTGCTCCGCCACCAGCCAAGATGTATTTCAGTGTCGTGCTTCCTAGGATTGCTGATGAGCAGTAGTGTCAAAGCCGAGCGACCATTCACCTATGGCGACGAATCCTACGCTAGCGGAGCGCCAATGAGTGAGATGGCTGCTCCCACGCCGCGTGACTTCCAGCCCAGCTGAAGCCTCTTTCCTAGAAGGCATAGATCGTGCGTATCACAGCCGCTGACCGGTATGGCTGGCTCATCCTTTAAGTCGAGACCTTGGGGTCTTACGCTCCTGCTGGAGCAGCCTTGCGGCCGCGCGCAACAAGATGCACGAGCTGCCCAAGGGCCTGGCAAAAGACTTGCGGTCTTGGCGGGGTAGTGTATACTCCAGTAATTCGCAAGACGACCATGCCGTTGATCTGGAGAAAGGCATTGATGACTATGGGGAGAAGGACTTTGAGAGAGCCTTGAGCCCTAATAGCTCTATGGTTCTGGTAGGCAAATTTGCTAGAAAGATGTTACAATTGGCTAACAGACTGTTCAAGCATCCGACGGCCTCTAGCCATGCATTGCGACACAAACAGCAAGCGCAGCAGCACGACGGTCAGAGCTCTCATCACGATGGCGCGCAGAGCAGCCAGAACAATAGCCAGCAAAAAGGAGCACACACGCCGACTCAGACAGTCTCAGTCCTGAAACGCCAGCAGCAACCAGATGTCCAGCAAACGCCAGTGTCAGTCAAGAAATCGGTCTTCACCCAGCCGAAAGTCGACGACCCTGATCCTGCCGCCGACCGCATTGCCGCACACGAAGATGAACCTCTTAGTCCAGCAGAGTTCTATGAACTGATCGGGATGCACCAACCAGTCAGAGCTGGGCAGGCGCCAAAGGAGTTAGCTATGCGACACGCGCTGTACGGCAAGATACACCGCCAGTTTGAGTACATACAAGGCAAATACCGAACCTTCGATGTTGCTACATACGTTGCTCTGGTTCTACAGCTGATCCTGAGCGCGGTCTTTATCATTCTCGGCAGTCTATCTAAAGTCGATTCACACATCGCAATTGCAGTCTTAGGCGCAGTAAGCACGATCATAGGAGGGCTATTAGCAGTGATGAAGGGCCAAGGTCTTCCGAATCGACTCCGTCAACAGCGGGACTCGCTCCGGAATGTGCTATTTGAGGCTGAAGAGCTGTATTGGGATGTTGCTGCGGGTAGGTCGGTGTACTTCAAGGACATCATCAAGCTGAGGGAGGACTACCTACGGGTTATGGAGGAAGCTAGGCGCAACCATCCTGATACATGGAACTCGACGGACAAGGTGAGTTTCCCTTGCTCGCAGGAAGGGATCTAGTCTCTGGTGCTGACTTGGGATACAGGGTATTGCGAAAGGAGTCGAGGTCACGCGTGGTAAAGCCCCGTCTGTGGCGGCGGCCGCTACACCGAAGGTCTAGTTTGTCAACGGTCTCAGCGACGAACGCAATGCGAACATGTGATAGGACGTGTAGAACTACGGATGTGCAGAAATCTGGCACAGTGTAGCGGTCGCACAGCACGAATCAACGAAAATCCTTGCAGAGGTAGCTTTCAAAGCTTCCTAACATTTTCAAAGAGACCTTGACGTCGCTTTCAGCGTGGCAACTCCATCGTCACACCTTGTCCCATGCAAAGACTAGGATGGAAGACTGCTAGAGTCGCGACGGCAACAACAATGAGGACGCCCTCGAAAGCGATAAACAGGCCTTGATCGTACGTTACTGGGCCATTGAACCCGGCATTCAGCTCCACAAGCCGGTATATGCACCGCCAGAAGATAAGAACGGCCGCCAGTCCGACTGCATATGGAAATGCATGAAAATACCTTGATGCACGAATCGCTATGTGGCGGGCATCTTGAGAGAGTGCTGTTTCGTCGCCGAGCTCTCGCCGTCGCCGCTGGATTCGTAAAGCCAGATCAAGGCCGATGATCAGAAAGACGAGGAGGGTGAAGACTTGCCAGGAGAGTCCAGCTGTAAAGATTGCGACGCCCTGGTTGATGCCGCTGACCTGGCCATCTGAAAGCGCGGTATCTGCAACCAGACCACCAGCCAACTGGAGGACCAATGCGATTGTGTCGCAAGGCATAAACTAGTCCAATCAGCAGGAGCTGCGTAATGTTCCATATCACACGAACCAATAGAGCATAGACATGTGGTCGCACTCTCGAATTGTCCCGGCCATATATCAGGACTAACCATCCGATACAGAGGTAGACTCCGGCAGAGAAGGATGCGGGTGCTAGCGTGATGCAGCAGAGCTGAATGAAGTACGGCGTCAATTTCCATTGATTGTTGTACGACCAGATCCGTCCGGCATAGCCCACAATTTCGGTACAGAGGCCCAAGGTCATGGTGAACCCGAATGCGTGGCAGCGGCCCATAGTTACCCAGATGGATGTGTAAATTATGAGGAGGATGGAGAAGCAGACGGAGAGGGCTATGTTGGCTGCGAGGTCGATGCGGTAATTGTAGAAGCTGGTGTTGAGGGCGCATGTGGAGGGGATGCAGGAGTTGGTAAGTAGCTCTGGGTGAATTAGACCTGCATTGGCCATTGTTGGCAGCTGGGGTTTGTGATTGCAGTATGTACTGTGGAGAATGACGAGGTGATCCTTACGAAGGAGAGACTGATCTGCTTGATTTTTTTAAACACTCGACCAAGAGACAGTACTGAGCCATATACACATAGTGTGGTATATTGATGCCTAGAATTCTAAGCAGTTGTTCATGCTCGAGCTAAGGTATACTGATGCCTGGTCAGATGCTCAATGCCTCGTAGCTTTGCGACCGTGCCGCATTTGTACATTGATCTTGCAGTAAGAGCGGTGTCTCCGTGAACGACAACCTTCGATCTAAGTACTGTGACCATCTTTTGAGCTCTATGGCAGGGGTGGGACGAAAGGAAGCTGATGGTAGCGGCAGGTCTGGTCTCGACGGTAAGAAGAACAAGCCGGATTGTTTCATGCGCACTGCGTGGTGCAGAGCCTCGCGATGTGGGTGTGTCATGGAGCGAACAGAGGCAGAACAGAAGTGATATTGGCATCGCAATGCGACTTCTGCGCTGGACCCTTAATAACCAGGGTCCCGTCCAAGCCCGGCATGTGAAACCGGCGCAATGGTCGTCGCATGCACTCCACCATCGATCTACACCACACGTGCCTGAGAGCCTACATCCCGTATCATACTGGCGCAGCTCATTACGTCTTGCTGTGCGCAGCCCTCGAATCCACTGGCTTGAAGTTCCTCAGCGCGGCGCCGATGGGCGCAGCGCGCCTTCCATGACGATGCTCTTCAAATGTCCGCAACTCACGCCGCTGCAGTCGCGCTTTGTCGCATCATTGGCGGCGCTGCTAATGCTAGCATTGATATACTGGTCGTTGTCTAATCCCAACTTTGCATATGCAGCGGAGCTTGATGTAGACGGAAATGGGCAGTCAAGAGGCGGCGAGGACCACAACTGGCATCGGATAGAGCAGGCGAGGTTGGAGGAAGACGGCGTTCTGGATGTCAGAAATGAAGATCACGTTGGGTTTGAGAAGAGAGAGACGACAAACTCCACGATCAGTGGTAATAATGTGGGCAATACACTGAACATAATGGCGGGTAATGTTACACTGTGGGAGTATCCCAACGCGCTGTTGCTGGCCAACTACACATCGGCTGGAACTGGCCTGCCGAGTGACTTGGAGGAGAAGCGTACTGTCGAACGATATCATGCCGAGCTGCGGAAGCGCCAATCGAGCAGCGAGACAAGGAACATATTTGTGTCCATCAATACTTGTTTGCAGCCAACCTGGAACGGAACGGGCGCCCAAACCGACGCACCACCGCAACTCACGCTGTACGTCGGGACGAATGCCAATAATAGTGACATCGGACCGGATGGGAACAACGACACTCAAGTTGTTCAGCAGTTGCAAGCAGGCTTCGCCAATGTGACCGTTCAGGCCAGCGGGAACTGGTACATTGCAGTGTCAGCACCTGCGCTGCCAGATGGTTTCGTGGGTGTCTGGAATTACGAGCTGGCAGTATCCATAGATGGTTATTACCACGCGGCCGAACCTTACGACGCTTTCCTGTACTTGATCGACACAGACATGGACTCTGCCTTGCTGGTGACGGACAATCTGACGCTTGCGGATTCGTCAAGTAAGGTCTTTCAGCAGTGGATGAACTTGACAGATCCTTTCATCATGTTCGCTGCGAATGTCAATCATACCGCGACCAAGGGAATCGAGAACTCGTATTGCGGCTGGAAGCAGACTGCCCAGATCCAGGCAAACCAGGCCGACCCGGAAGGCACTACGACTGGCGTCCAGATGGGCATGATCACGCGTGGCCTGGGCAATAAGCCAAAAGAGCAATTTTACCTCACTGGTCTGAATGGCTCAAGTGACTACACCGGCGTCCTTGCCATGGTCGGCAACTCTACAGCCTCTGGTTCCGGCGTTGTAGGAGGCGGCGGCAAGGTCTGGGCGCCAGTACCGTGGACCACGAAGAACGACGGCAACTGCCAGCTCATGTTCAATCTGAGCTTCTGCGATGAGGTGGCATATGCTGTGCCGGCCAACCCAAACAACTATAACATTACAGGCATGCGAGAGCAGTTCGACAACTACACGCAGTACTGGTACAACAACTTCAATATGTCTCTCCAACAGACTGCGTGCAACACCACGCCAAGCGCACAATACTCACTCACCAAAGGCTGCGACGACTGCTACGCCGCCTACAAGGAGTGGTTCTGTGCCGTCTCGATTCCTCGATGCGAAGACTTCAGCAACACGGCCTCATACTTGCAGATTCGAAACGTCGGCCAACAGTACTACAACAACAACTCCATGCTCCCGGATGAATTCCTAAGCACACCTTACAAGCCCATGACTAATGCACCGACCATACCCGGCAGCCCATGGGACTCGCAGACCTACATCTCCTCCTTCGCCACAAACCAATCCCGCAATCCGCTCATCGACACCAAGATCCAGCCCGGACCTTACAAAGAAGTACTTCCTTGTGAAGACCTTTGCTACTCTCTCGTCCAGTCCTGTCCCGCGGCATTGTTGTTCAACTGTCCATACCCTGGTCGTGGATTGGAAGCTGGATACGGGAAACGAAGTACTGATGGGACGGTGACGTGCTCGTATATGGGCGCTTATTACAGTTTTAATGCTGGGAATTCATTCAAAGTGTCAGGTATATGGCTGAAGGCTGTGGTAGTAGCTGGTTTGACGACGCTGCTTCTTGGGTTTGGGTAGTACCTGTCCAGGAAGTGGCGGCATCGGGTGATGCAGAGGAGGCTGCTGAGGGAGCAGCCAAGTTTAGGTGGGTTGAGAGGGAGGCAGACGAATAACTCGTGAGGCTTTGCAGTTAACGTGGGGTGGTAGTGAGGCGTCTATGATGAAATGGCATTGGAACACGGTGGGGATGGCGTTGCCGGAGTTCTGTAGGTGTTGATACAACGTGTAAATCTGACGACTTGTCGACGTGCGGAAAGCGACGATGCCTAATGCCAACGCCGCAGCTGACCCTCAGACAACTCGAATGCGACTTTCACTCACAGCTTCTGCTTCGCTACTCGCCTCCTCGACCGCTCAGCTCCGGCCTCAGCATACGTCTCCAAAGCCCCGAGGAACTTGTCGAGATTCTTATGCCACTCTAAATCCATCGCCTCGACATCCCGATGCTTCGTCACCTCCACTGAACGTCTGGAGATGGTGTCTCCGCGCTGCGAGTCGCGACTCATGCGTCGCAGCTCCTTGACATCATCCACTTGCACGAGTCTCGGAATTCTTTGCTCGATCTCGAAAAGCACACTGACGGAAATTCGTTGGAGCTGAGGCTCGTTGAGAAGTGCAAGTGAGGTCCGGAGGTGGTGGCGTCTTGCGATTCTGGCGTTCCTGCCTTTTCTGTTCCGCAACCTGGCGATCGCAGAGGTGTCGGCTTTTTGCATGTGTATCCTCATGTCAGTGCCTGGGCCATTGTGCCTGCGCATGATCTCGTGGCAGATGTCCTCGGCGTGGTCTCGCAGATCTAGGAGTGGTAGTCTGGTCAAGCTTGCATCCGCCTTGAGGGCTTTAAATGGCTTTGCGCCTTTCCACGTTGGTGGCTGATGGAGGCACGGTGAAAGATATATGTTCAGCACTTCGCGATATTCCTTCAATGCCTGATCCGCGGCGTCCAAGTCGTCTTTCTGGCGTTGTGTCGCATGTCGCAATGCTAGGATTCGACGTAGTAGTGCCGGTAGCCGCAGGATCACGCTCAAGCAACTTGTTTCAGGCATATTGCGAGCTTTGATGTTGTTCTAGTAGGTAAACTGGGACGCATAGCTGCAGATAAATTGTGAGTATGCTCGCAACGTGCTTGTAGATTGTGTTGCGTGGCTTTCGAGACTCCTTGCGTGCGCCCTCGGAAGCTGTTGCGCGTGGGTGGGAGCACGAGGAGGATTTGGAATGCACAAACTTGGTTTCGTGCAGCAATGTCGTGTAGAGCTGACGGTGTTGTGTCCGCTGCGACGCATGCTCTATTCTAGTCAGTTGATGTCGTCGCTTGTAAAGGCTTACGGATAGCTTTCCGCATTTCTGAGCAGTCATCTCGACAGTCAATCAAGGTCCATCTATCTTGTTCTGAATACCATCATCAATCGAGTTTGATCTAACCGTCAACACGCCAGTCAAACGAACAGTGCTTGACTGAAGGACTGACGTTGATTACTGACCTACACATGGCACTCACCCGATCATCAATCACTCCGTCAGTCAAGCTGTCTTTGACCGACTGTGAAGTCAACTATATCTGAGCTGTCACGGAGAGCTTGCATCAACCAACATTGGACCTTTACGACCCCTGGCAGCCGGTAGCTCTTCAGACGAACAATGATTATGCACCAAGATCCATATCAAGTCAACTCTAGACGATAACACCCTCTCCAATCAACATGGGAATAGCAATCTCACAAATCCATAATACGCATTGATCCCAACGCCCAGCTTCCTACTCTCACAATCGCATCCATCACAGAACGTCCCTTTCCAGCTTGGAGGCAGCAAACTCGCCGACCGCGACGCATCGATTCGATAATCGAGAGACAACTCGTAATGCCTCACAAGTCCGGACCAGTAAGCCAGACTTTGACCGTTAGCTTTGCCGTGCGGGCTGATGACAAGATCGAGCCGCATCCTCGATGTTTTCTTGAGGGCGTTGAGCTCCCGCGGAGTTGAAGATTCCATCAGACTAATAAGAGGCGTGAAGTTCATGTCGATGATCGAGACCTGGATTGAAATATCATGCTGTGGAGACAGCGCTCGATTTTTGAGGACGTCGAGGTATTCTTGCCGAATCTGATGGCATGTACCTGCGATTTTCTGATGGCTGATGAAGGATGTTGTGCTGCCGGGAGCAGTGAGGCGGAAGGTGTCCTCGTCCTCCAGAATATGGCGATAAATACTGTCTCTGAGCTCTGGAGGCAAAGTCAGGAATAACGATGGTGCAGACATGATGCTGTGTCCACATTCGACTGGTAGAAAAGCTCCGAATACATGGCAATGAGTATGTGTCTGCCTTATGTACTTACAAGGATCAGGGATGTCGCGCTGACAGATAGACTTCGCGATTCACGAGCCCATGAGGTTGATCGCCAATAGCGGAGCTTCATCTGGGAGTCGACCTCGTGCTAATGCAAAGATCTGCAATGTTTGGCTTCGGCAATGGATATTGACAGCAGGACCCTGAACCAAAAAGCCGAAATACAAGGTGTTCCTGTGCCTCGGCGAGAACGACATCCGCACTATTGATGCACCATTTGTCAAGCTTCTGTGTTATCGGACAAGTGGCCGAGGGCCTAGGACAGCGATGAGTTCGGAACAAGCCTATGTAGCTGCAGTAATGACCGGTAGGATCGATGGATCGGTCTAGTCTGTACATTTTGTGATGGTGTATGAGTACAAGAAGTTTTAAGCAGAACGGAAGCATCATCACCGGCTTCGGCAAGTCAGTGATCCGCCATGTTGTACATCTCACGACCCAACATTGATCCAGTCCACCGGCTTCTTCAGCACCTGCAGCAATCGATCCTCCCGCGACCCTTTCTCAGGCTCATGCTGATACTGCCATCGCGCAGTCAAAGGCAAGCTCATCAATATGCTCTCAACACGCGCACCAGGAGTGTTCAGCCCAAATGCAGTCCCTCGGTCGTGCACAAGATTGAACTCAACATATCTTCCTCTCCGCAACTGCTGCCACTGCTTCTCCTTCTCCGTGTACGGCATGTCCTTCCTCTTCTGCACTATCGGCATATAGCTAGGCAGGAATGCCGCTAAGCACGACTGTGCAAAGGCAAACAAAGACTCTTGATCCTTCTCCGTCTCGTCGAGATCATCGAAGAAGATACCGCCCACGCCCCGGCTCTCGCCACGGTGCTTGACGAAGAAGTATTCATCACACCATTTCTTGAAGCGGGAGTAGTACTCTTTGTCGTGCTTGTCGCAAGCCTCTTTCAGGCTGCGGTGGAATTGAATGACGTCTTCGTCGAAGAGGTAAGACGGGGTGAGGTCGGTGCCACCGCCGAACCACCAGGCGTTGGTCGAGCCATCGGCGTTGGCAGTCTCGAAGTAGCGATAGTTGAGGTGCACAGTGGGTGCCATCGGGTTGATTGGATGTAGCACGAGACTCAGACCGGCGGCGAAGAACTCCAGACTCTCTACGTCCGGATCGAGTGCTTTATGATTGATGCGCATCTTGTCGATAGCTGCACGTGGCAGAGTGCCGTAGACCACGCTGGTGTTGACACCTGCCTTCTCAAAGACGTTTCCATCTTGCAACACGCAGCTGATTCCTCCTCCACCCTGCGGTCTGTCCCACTTGTCGACGTGAAATCGGTTGCCATCCAATGCCTCTAGCGTTCGCACAATCTCTTGCTGGTTCTCCTTGATGAAAGCTTCCATTCGTAATCGCATGGGCGATGTGCTGGACACACCCGACTCCCGCTTGCTCAGGGCATCCTTTTCCGCAATGCTGGGCCCATCTGCTTGCAGTCCACTACGGGGCTGATCGGATTCAGCGGTGGGAGGAGGAGTCTTATCGCCAGTGACCTGAACAACAATAATCCGGTCAGCCGTCTGTCGCAGTCGTCGCAGGAGGGCGCGGCTCGCTTGCCATTGAGTATATCAGCGTGCCGATAAAGACGACGCCAATTGCTAGTCGAGTCTTGGGTGCAACGACTTTACTGGGACCTGGGGTGCCAGGAGGAACAGGTGGCCTGGATCCATCTGAGATCAGTCTCCTCTGCCCTCGACATCTTGCAGCATAGCGGACCGCTGGCTGCGGGCGGTATGCTCTGGTGCATGACCGCAGCGCGGCTTCTAGCACGGGAGGTCTCCCAAAGCTCATCTTGTCGCCCAATGCCTCAGTGTCGTGCGAGATGGAGAAACTCACGAGAGTATCTGGTCTGCGACGTGCAGATAGCTTATGTCATTGACGAGCTTCTAGGTTCGAGTACCGTGATTGGTTAAGCGGTGACCGAAGCTAGTGTCTGTCTGTGTGTCGACGAGCACAGAAGGATGTTCCCAATGCAATATCTGCATTCCCCATAGTGCCTTGCTCGTCTTCTTATATACCCCACCATGCTATGACAAGAACGTTGCGTAGGCATATGCTGACCTATAGCCCGCTCACGCAAGCGAATGGTCTGATTTGTGGGCAGATGGACCGGGTTTCTCGCCATCAGTAAGTGAGGAAGCATCAGGCTTCGTGTCAAGCCTTGGGGTCTCACTTGCGGTCTCAGTGTCACATTCTCCAACTCGCAGAGATCAAGTCTCTGTTGGAAAACCAGCTCTCCTTTACGCTCCCGTTCACCTTCACTACTTCGAGATCTAGATCAGCATCGCCAAGCATCCTGCGCCAGCCCCGCTCCTCACGATGAGCCGAATTAATACCTATGGCCCTCCGAGTCGTCGGCCTTTACTGGCTTGGATTAGCATAAGAAGTGTGTCACACATATCAGATGCGTCGGCCGATACCGCATACGACTCCTCAATCAGACGACATAGCGGTGCAGCAATTGCGCGGCTTTATCATCGTATCGAGATAACCATTGCTCGCACTGACGTACGTCTCCAGATGTCGCAGGAAGAATTCTTTTACATTTGCGCTTAAGAGCGCTGTGTCCTACCTGCATATCCGGATCTGGGGACAAGACCTCCCGTAAGTGTTCAGGGAAGGGACCACGAGCTTATACGAGGGTGCAGCGTTGGAAGCCGCATCGCGACGACACCGCCTACATTGAATATACCGCCTTAATTGAATTGGAAGAACATTCGGTACCAGGAAATCAAGTGGACAGGCCTAAGCATAACCCTAAATTTGGATCGCCAATTCCTCCGAGAAACGCACCAGTCTAGATGTCAAATACCACATAGCCTAATCAACAGCTGCCAGATCCTGGACTGCAATTCGATTGCCACTTATTGCGCCACCTCACCGATCATGGACCCAATCCGCCGCCTCTCGTCAATCACCTCTGCTCCTCGAAAGTCCAACGCAGAACACAGCCATGCCGCCGACGCCGACCTAGCAAGGCTAGGCTACAAAGCCGAGCTCCCACGCTCCCTCTCCATGCTCTCAGTCCTCGGCCTCTCCTTCGCCATCATGGCCGTCCCCTACGGTCTCTCCACAACCCTCTACATCACCCTCACGGACGGGCAATCCGTGACTGTAATCTGGGGCTGGGTCCTCGTCTCCCTGATCTCGCTCTCCATCGCCGCCTCCCTGGCCGAGATCTGCGCCGTCTACCCCACCGCCGGAGGTGTCTACTACTGGAGCGCGATGATGGCGACCAAAGACTGGGCGAAGATCGCAAGCTGGATCACAGGTTGGATGAACTTGGTAGGGAACTGGACGGTCACGCTATCCATCAATTTTGGCGGCGCGCAGCTCCTCCTCTCAGCCATCAGTCTCTGGCGCGACGGCTGGGCCGCCAACGCCTGGCAAACCGTCCTCTGTTTCTGGGCCATAATGCTCATCTGCTTTCTCGTCAATGCTTTCGGGTCAAAATGGCTCGATTTTATTAACAAACTCTGCATCTACTGGACCGCCTCCAGCGTCGTCATCATCCTCGTCGTCCTCCTGTCCATGGCCCGCGACGGACGCCGCTCGGGCGATTTCGTCTTCGCACACTATGACGCCTCTGCCTCTGGGTGGCCGGCCGGGTGGGCGTTTTTCGTTGGCCTCCTGCAAGCAGCCTACACTCTCACCGGGTACGGCCTAGTAGCAGCGATGTGCGAAGAAGTGCAAAACCCTTCACGCGAGGTGCCGAAAGCAATGGTGATGTCCGTTGCTGCGGCCGGAGTCACAGGCATCATCTACCTGATCCCCATCCTCTTCGTCTTGCCAGATGTTCAATACCTGCTCGCAGCTGCCAACGGACAACCAATTGGCCTCGTCTTTAAAGCCGCAACTGGCTCCGCGGGCGGCGGCTTCGGACTCCTGTTCTTGATACTCGGCATCCTCATGTTCGCAGGCATCGGTGCACTCACAGCCGCCAGCAGATGCACATACGCGTTCGCTCGCGATGGCGCGATACCTGGATCCCGCTGGTTCGGAAGGACGAACGAGAAATTGGGTGTACCACTGTGGGGTCTTGTACTCTCGACTGTCGTCTGCAGCTTACTGGGACTCATCTACTTTGGCTCTACCGCCGCATTCAATAGCTTCACAGGCGTCGCCACGATATGTTTGAATTCAGGCTATGGTTTGCCAATCCTCGTCTCAGTTCTCCGAGGCAGGAAGATGGTCAAGCACTCCAGCTTCTCGCTTGGCAAGTTTGGCTATGCCATCAATATCTTGTGTCTCTGCTGGGTGGTGCTAGCCATTGTGCTCTTCTGCATGCCAGTCAGCTTGCCCGTGACTGCAGCCTCGATGAATTACGCCTCCGTGGTGTTTGCTGGGTGAGTTGCGCCTGCTCTGTCTTGAGCAAAATCTACGTACTGACATTTGGCATTAGATTCGCAACGATCAGCATAGCATGGTATTTCATTCACGGCCGCAAGCACTTCCACGGGCCGCCTGTGACTTCAGACATCGAGCCTACGATCAAAGGCGAGGCAGCGTATGACGGCAGTGTGGAGGGGTTTCAGCCAGAAATAGAAGCTAAGGCTGCTGACAAGGCTGTCTGAAATTTCTCAGTGTATCTACCTGAAACATGATACGCGAGTCGCTCTAGATGTTGCGGCCGCTTCCACCATCCATCTACTCAGCCACCTGGTCTTTAGATCTCCCACTTCGAATGATGATACTCCATCTCCGAGTCATCCTTAATCCAAGACTTTAACCTGAGGACGCCCATCTGATCTACGCCTTTCCAGCCGTTGATGGGTTCAGGAGACTGCTCTCTAACCAGCTCATGACCCAAAACACCGCGCTCCCAGACCAACTCGCATCGCTCGCACAAGATCACAGATTGTATCCAGTCGTGATTTTGCAAGACCTTGACGGGCTGCGAGCACCTGAAGCACGCGAAGCTGCACGACGCGCATAAGCCTTGCTCTCTACGAATAGGTGCTGAACAGTTGCTGCATTGCCCTTTGAAAGTAGCTTTAATGGAAGCGACTCGCTGCCTGCACATGTTGTTGAAGTGTTCCTTCATCATACGACTTGAGACTTTGGCAGTACAATGCGTGCACTTGCTCGCCAGCCCAGCTTCGAAGAGGTCTTTGCAAGTCATGTCCTGCAGGTCTACAGAACTCCTAGCAAGTGCTTGCAGCGCTCCGGGTATACGTTGCTCGGACTCGCGTGTGTCTGCATGGCCGCCAATGTCGTCTTTAGGCAGATATCCACAGCCAAGTGTGCACTTGTCTCGTCCGTAGGTAATTTCAAGCTTCTTCATATTTACTTCAGCTTCTTGAAAGGCCTTCTGCGTCTCTGCTGCTGCCCTCTCTAGTCGATCAGCATCATCGTGTCGAGCTTGAAGGCGAGTCCATGCGTCTTGGGCTGCTTTCACGCGTGCATCTGCCGCTTCTGGCTCGAGGAGGTTGTCATCGTCTGCATCGATATCCATCCGACGATGCGCTGCGTCCTGGGCCGTTGCGGCTTCATCAAGATCATCTTGGACGCGATTCCAATCGTCTGCAGATGGTTTGATATATGGCCCTTTGTACTCCGGTCCTTGGACAGCTTGGCGGATGGGCATGCTGCCCATAGGCCGCAACACGATCTGCTTGGTGTCTAGAAGCTCGCGTGCGGCAGCAGAGGGCGGCGCTTCGGTCTTCTGCGGTGCTGTCGCCTTCAGCAACTTGAAATTGGTCGATGGCCTTGCGCTGCCGTCCTCATTATCATGGTCAAGGCTGAGCAGAGTAATTCGTCCGCACTCCTCTCCAATCAGCAATTCATGAAAGTCGAGATTGAAGGCCCCAGACATGATGGCTGTCTGAAAAGTGGCTACGTCTTTAACAAGAGCATCGCCTGGTGAGGGGTACGGATCCCAAACTTTGACTACTCCATCTGAGGAGCCAGTGAATAGCCGCGAGCCAGTAGCTCCCCATTGGAGGAAGCGCACACCAGTATCGGCAAGCTCACGGTCACGATCGTGTTCCAGTACATTGAGGCTCTCCCCGTGACTGAACACGTGGAGAGGTCTTTGGTGGCGACGCGCGAAGCGCTGATCCCAGATGTAGACACAGCCATCGGTCGCACCAGCAGCAATAAGGTTGTCATCGTGCGGACAGTATGTGAGGTCGTTGATGTCACGTGCTGGACATTCCCATTGTAAGACCTCCCGTCCTCGATTTTGACTAGGAGCATAGCATTGAATGACACTGCGCGTGTTCCGAGAGCTTTTGGTAGCACCAGGTGCGCTTGCAACGGCAAAAGCGGTTGATGTAGATGACGGCGCTGGGTTCCACGCCACATCGAAGACGTTGCGTGTGACCGTGCTAAGGTCCCAGCGATGTCCGAATTCGGCGTCCCATAAAGCGGTCTCGCCAACAGTGTCCTGATCAGTATTGTCGCTCGAGAAACCGGCTAGAAGGAAGTTGCGATGGTGATGTGCAATGCCCCATTTGAGGGAAGACGGATATAATGCTTGCGTTGAACGGGAGTTTGCACTGCTCGGCGAGAAGCACAACCTAAGCGACCAATTCGTGGGCTGGCAGTCGAATATTCGTATTGACTCAACAGGACTATGGGAACCACTTGCGACAAAACCGTCATTGCTGATCGAAAGAAGGTCGACCGAAGCCGGATGGTCAATCTGATAACGACATCGAGCCTTGGTCACGTCGCTGCCAATTCGATACATCCGAAGTTTCCTGTCACTGCCAGCTGAGTACAAACGTTGACCGTGTGGCGAAAACGCAGCAGCTGCAACAGTCAAGAACAGTCGTGGATCTTGCGATTCGCGCATGGCGTGTAATGCGTTTGGATTGTCCCGAGAATCAACGAGTGGTCTAGGCACATGGTGCTCGGGTAATTCCTGAAGCTTGCCCTCGCCAGCATCACCGAGAAGCAGGTTAAGTCCAGAATTGTATTGCATACTGCGATCGTCGGAGACAGCAATGGAGCTGGCTGCAAATCGACGGCCGTCTGCTGCCCACGTAAGGCAAGTGACGTCGCCGCAGGTGCTCTCATAGTGACTGCGTGGCCTGTAACCGTCAAGCGTCTGATTTTTCAATTCGTCTGGAATGCCACGACGACTCCCATGACCAAGCTGCCGCTGCCACAGGAGTTTTGTTTTGGTGTTTTGAAGACGGTCATGCTTTGCCTTCGAGGGGACCAAAGCGGTCTCAGGGGCTGTTTCTCGTGGCTCAGTACCATGTTCAGGCTCTAGTTCGTAATTCTTGTTCTTGACGATCTCGCTCCAAGACACGAAGCCGTCCATGGCCGCAGCACCGCCAGTGCGTCTTTGTCGCACAGGCCGTCGGGTTTCGGCTTCCTCTTGTGAAGATTGACGCTGCGTTGGAGGCTGAATGACTGGTTTCTGAAGCTGCACGGCCTGCCGCGGCGGCAAGGGATCCGTATAAGGCAGTATTCCACGGTTCCTGATCTTGGTGGAGTAGCGGACTCCAAGAGCGCCTTCAGTACGGCCTGGAAAATATTCCGCAATTTCGCGCCAGGACATATTCTCAACCTCTTTCAATCTGACGAGCAGTGAGTCTTCTTCGGATGTAAATCGAGCACGGTGGCCGCCAGCCGCGGAGGCATCAATCGAGCTTGACGCCACATTCGGCATGGCACGTGAAGACATTTGAGTACCAGTGTGAGAGGAGCCTGCCATGCGAGGCTGCGCATGCACTTGTGGTCGCTCAGGCGGGTCATACTGCGGTGGCAGGCTTGGTCGCTGAGGCTGAATTTGCATTATGCTGCAATCCCTTGTCTGAGAGGCGACGGGACTGCGCACAGGCAAGGCCATGCTCCTTTGCGGAGTCTGTTGCAGCTGCGGCCGTGGAAGCGATTGCGTTTGCTGCATGGCTGATTGTGATGCATCTCTGGCTAGACCTCTGCCTTTGACCTTGACACAAAATCGCGTCTGCAGTGAGCCCCTTGTCCGGCCAGGGAAATATGGTAGGATTTGATCCCACGTCAGATTGTCTACCTCTCTCAATTGAGCAAGGAGCCTGTCATGCTCCGGTAAAAACGCTGCGCCGCTTGAGCTTTGGACTGGACGAGCAAGAGGCTGCACACGAGGATTATGAAAGCCTGTAACGTGCGGCTGCACGTTCCGTGGAGCGGCAAAGCTGGGCTGTGGCTGCACCTGATCTTGCACCGCTGGAGTCGCGCCGCCAGTCTTCTGCCGCTTGAAAGGGCGAACATCAGTGGCATCAACGCGTCCTTGCTTTCGCTGCACGGGAGCGGTAATTGACTCTGCCTCGCCGTCATCTGAGCCGGTCAAGTCCTCCACAATGGCGATGCGCGGGCCTGAGTGCAGCACACGTCCCTGGGAAGTCTCTGGTCGACTGCTCGGGCTCTGCGGCGTCAAAGGAAGCCCAGCTTGGGAAGCCGACTCAGCAGCTTGTTCAGTTCGACCAATGCTGCTACGTCTTGCGGCTTCTTTGGCATGGAAAGTATTGAATCGTTGGGTGCGAGCTTCTATGTCGGCATCTTGTGTTGTAGTGGTCGCTTGGGCAGACTTGTGGTTCGCTGAAGTGCTGCGCTCGACCGGCTTATATTCTCGCCTCTTGATCTGTTCATATGTGCCCTCCTGTTTTAATGTGCTTCCGGCGTCCTCAGAAGCGCTATCGTTCTGCACAAGGTCGACCCGTGCCCCAGGTTTAGGGGAGCCATTGAGGTTTGGACCTGGCTTCAGTTTGCGCGGCTGAAAGTTCTGCAATGCCTTATGCGCTGCCGTTCTCGGAGTCACCTTCGTCGGCGCTTCTGAGTCGGAGTCAGAAACCAAGTCTATCACCTCTGGCTTCATTGCTGTTCTGCCGTGGCTTGACCCAGTGACTGTCCAAGAGGATTGCGCTCATGCTTATGGAAGCTCATTGATCGCGTGCGCATGTGAAGTGGACTTGGAGAATGTGCGCATGCATCTCTCTCGTGTGGCCATTGTCATGTAACAAGCTCATCTACCTCCTAAACCATTCAGTAGTCACGATCCGCGACTTCCGCCAAGTTGTGATAATGGCGCACGCGACCGCGAGATGTTCGCGTATAGTTGGGGCGCGGAAGTGCCGTCGTACAAGTGCTCAAATACAATCTTCACGGTCGCCATCTTCTGCTTCTTTATCCATCACGCTCTCAGCGACTTGCTGATGCCGCAGCATCTGGAGCTCAGATGATCTCACAGGTCTGGAACAAATCTGTGTCATCCGAGCCGAGACATTAAGTAGAGGCAGAGAAGATGTTGCGCGCCTTTCGAACCTTATTCTGCCACGCAGCGCGTCCCTCCGTCCAGCCGGCGCCATCTTTCCAATTACTACTACCATGCTCTTTTCTGCGAGCGCAGCTGAGAAGCTTTTCATTCGTGGCTCAAAACAAGAAGACTGGCACCTTTAGTACTGCTTCAGGTGGCCAGGAATCCTCCAAAGAGGATTTCTACAATTTCTATCTACGCAAGGTCAAATGGAGGCCAAGACCGTACAGTGCTGGACTATGGATCCATGGACTACAAAGTGCAACGTACGAAGCGCAATTGCCCGAGCATCTGCGGCACGAGCCTTTGCGTGTGCTGGAAGATTCTGCAGCAGAGCTTGGCCAGGTAGAGCAATGTCTCCTACTGGTTATGTCGAGAATACACGAGGGCGGCAAGATCCATCGCAATACCGCAAGGCAGAGGTATCGTGATGCTGAGATGGGATGCAAAGCACTTTCGTGGATTCTGAAGAACAAGATCTACGATCGCCACGATCTTAAGATACATGTGTTCCTTTCAACGGCTATTGCTTATGCTCTTGTCGCCGAGGGCCGAGCTGACGCTGTCCAGGACTGGTTACTCGTGACAGATCGCGTCAAAGCCGTCATGTCGGATCGGAAACCCGATTTGTGGCGCTGTGTAGTCCTGCGTGGCCTCATTGAAGGCCAGGCATACTGGGAGAAGCACGGCTTTAACACCGCAATAGAAACATACCTGAAGATGCGCAAGAAGGCCAAAGAACGACGAGTCACTCTACCTCTCAATCCGGCGAGATCGTTCTTCTATAAGGAGCTTGGTCAAAATGATAATCGCGGTCTCGATGCGGAAATTTATGACCGCCTGATCCGAGATCATGAAAACTATGCTATGGATGAAGCAGAACTGCTGCTCCATGTGGGACAACTTGAGCATGGTCATCCTCATCACCCAAGCGGCTCCACTAGCCTCAAGCTCCTACGTATGTATAGAGAAGGGGCCGCGAAGAAGTCGCCTTTTGTGCAGAATCTCTTCGGCATGAATCATCGACGCACGATGTTCTTTGTCTACTGGTACATCGTCAAGACTGCTCAGAGGCTGCACGCTGACAAGCAGATTGATGACGCAAAGTGGGTGCTGGATCTTGGCCGAGACTTAGCACCAGAGCTTTTCGACATGAAACCCGCGATATTGTCGGGAGCCGAGGACGCAAATAAGATTGTCGACATTGATCGCGGAGTCACAGCCTTTGAGATGGAGCTTGGCAGGGCTGAGCGAGCCGAAGGTGGCACTTGGTACGGCAATAGCCAAGAATATAAGGACACCGCGCAAGCAATGCGGGATTTGCACCTGGTCGAACAGTCAACATCTGTACGAAGAAGCCAACGACCCTTCTCCAGGAGCCAAGGGCTCGACGGCCGCAAGACTAAGATTTGACATCTCAGGTATTCGGGAAGGTCTAGGCTGGATTTGAGAGTACATTGAACCTCACCAAAAGAATACTCATCACCAGGCGACGAGCAGGACTTGCCCGGAGCATTGTACGACTCACAAAGGCGATTCCATACACATAAGCACTCCACGTTGACCTTCTGCGGATGCGAAAGCGAGTCGTGATTGCTCAAAGGGAGGCCACATCCTCTGGAAGCGAGAGCCCACCTCAAATTGAAAGCGCGATGCGCTGGCCAAGTGTCTTGGATCAGCAGGACCACTCGAAAGTGGCTGCGTGGTTCGATTCGCCTTGGCCAAACAAATCTGACAGTCAACACCGCTTGCGACGAAGCAGTGCAACGAATGAGCGATGACTGGAAGTTTCGAGCTTGGCAACAATGTGATGTGGCAGAGTGCAATAGCGGACGCTCTTGGAGTGGAGCTCAAGCATGCATTGCTTGGAGTGCCAGGAGGACGCCTCACCTGCATCACGCACCATTAGCAAGTCATATGACCGTTATCTACAACATCAAATATACCTGGCCGAGCGCGCAAGACGAATCGCAGGTGTGAATCATGGTTCGCAAGACGCCTCTCTCTACATTCCACACTTGCTATGAATTGCGTCACTGGGACCTGCTCAGCTTCCGGCCGTCGACTCTCTCTCGCACCAGGTCCAAGGTTTAATCCGGTTCATTGCAGTACTGGAGAATCCTAAGACTGCATAGTAAATGAGGCACCAGCACACTCAATTGCTGTGCGAAAGATGGCTATTGCTGTAAGTCGCATCTGGAGGATGGCTCATCTCCTAATTCCATTCTTGTCTCGCATTCCAGGTATGAGGAAAAGCATCGCTGCCCCTCCACGACCACTTTGCGTGCCACTCATTTCGCACCTTTGCTTTAATGTAGCATGATGATTTTGCCTATTGCGGTCATTGCCGTGCTAGCTAAGCTCGCAGCCACCCAAAAATCCGCCTATGGCCAGTGTGAGTGATATCGAAAAGTGCCCCCATATCCCAGTATGGATAGGTACTGACGAAAAGGGCCGCAGGTGGTGGGATCAACTGGTCAGGCGAGACAACTTGTGTTCCTGGCTGGTACTGCGTCACATACAATTCTGACTACGCACAGTGTGCGTCCTATCTCCATGGCATCGAATTGCTGTAGCCAGAACTTGCTGACCTCAATACAAGGCATGAAACTTGATCATGCACCGAATGCTCATACATCGCTTTCGGGCGTGATCCCGATAACGGTCACAGCGGGATCGAATTCGCCCTTGGGCGCCCCTACGTCGAGTACTGCGAATTCCTCAGCCTCAGTGGGAGGACCCTCACCGACCGCTACGTTCTCGTCAACCTCCCAGTTGGTCTCTTCGGCGAGTGCTAGTGCTACGACATCCTCTCCTTCAATGACCATAGTTGCATCAGCCACCGGCGCCGTGACGATTGCATCAACAGCTGCTACGATCCCTTTGCTCTTATCAACCGCAAGCCTATCGAAATCTGCCAACGGGACGACCACATCAAGCTCCAATTCATATCTGTCGGTAATTGCGTCTAATACGACGGTCTCTTCATCCTCCAAGACCCTGACTATTACCATGACATCCTCCTCGACTTCTTCCTCGTCTGATGCTGCTAGTTCGGCGACGAACACTACTACCTCTGCCGCCGCGACAACTGCCTCAGCATCCTCTAGCGCCACCGGGAGAGTCAGGTATGCCGGGGTCAATATCAGCGGTTTCGAATTCGGATGTCTTACGAACGGCACATGTCCTGTAGCTAGTGCGACGGATCCTAGCACCAACAATGGCATTCAGCAGGTCACGCACTTCGTCAATGATGACGGGCTGAATGCTTTCCAATTCCCAGTGAGCTGGCAATATCTAGTCAATGCCCAGCTTGGTGGACCAATCAACTCTACCAACCTCGCTGCGTACGACAAGCACATACAGAAATGCATAAGTGCTGGTGCTCAAATGTGTATCACTGATGTCCACAACTACGCACGGTGGAATGCAACGATTATCGGCCAAGGTGGTCCCACTAACGCTCAGGTAGGTAATGGGTGATGCAAAGGCGTCAGATGCCCCGAGCGCTCACTGACTGTACATTTTGTACTTTGTAGTTCGCCTCACTGTGGTCCCAGCTCGCTACAAAGTATCTCAACCAGTCACAGATCGTTTTTGGTCTCATGCATGAGCCTCATGATCTGAACATCGGGACTTGGTCGACCACTCTCCAAGCAGCTGTTACCGCCATTCGCCAAAGTGGAGCATCGAATACTATCCTCATTGCTGGCACTGACTACGCTGGCCTCGCTGGATTTATTATCGACTCCGGCCCCCATCTCCTCAATGTCACCAATCCGGATAATTCGACCAATAACATCATCTTCGACACCAACGGATTCCTCGACGAAAACGCTTCCGGTACGCACTCTTCCTGCACGACCAATAACAGCGCTATTATCTCGGCTCTTGGTGACTGGCTCCGTGCCAATGGGCGTCAAGCTATACTCAGCGCGACTGGTGGTGGACCATCTGACTCCACTTGCTTGACCAATGTCTGCCAGGAATTCGTGGAGATGAATCGATACAGCGACGTCTTTTTAGGGTTTCTTGGCTGGTCCGCTGGTGCGTTCAAAACTACTTATGTGCTCTCCGAAACTCCTATACTGAATGGCACAACCTGGAATGATCAGCCGCTGGTCACGCAATGTATCGTTGGCATGTTCAAAGGCAATAGCACAGGCTCTTAGGTCTGCAGATCGAAGGCGCTCGCAAAATCCAAACGAGCACGCAGTTGCCTGACGATAAGCCGCTCCACAAAGCAAAAGCACGAGCAAGCTCCACAGATCTCTCCTTGCAGCTCGCTGGCCTTCAGGCGACAATACTTCTCCCAGTCACAGTGATCGATCTTAGAGATGTCGGTTCCTTTTGCCTTCCTGCACGCCTTGTGCCACGTGTCCCAGCCGTACCCGTCGCCACCATCGGTGAATGTTTCGCAGGCTTTTCCACTAATGAAGTCGTCCGGTTGGCCGCTGACTGCGCATTTACAAAATGTGTATCTTTTGCAGGCATCTACGCATACGAGGAGGAATGACAGGCCGAGACCAGTGAAGGCGAGAAGCTGCATATTGGCTGACTGCTGTATTGGAAGAATGGAAGGGTGTTTGTTTTTACCTGCGCTTATCGAGGAGGCTGATCTGGAGAGTGAAGTATCAACTATCACTGTGCGCCGACACGACGGTCCGACCTTAGTAATCCGTCCTTAGGCCGGGCTTAACATGTCCAATCAAACCTCTGGTCGAAACTGCTAATGTAGTCATGGTGTCTGGCGGAATGCCGGACTGGAATCTTGGCAATAACTGAGGCTTGTTGTGAGCTGAGCATTTGTCTCGGTGCAATGAAACTGTGTCGCCATTTGCTCGCTGCCAGCCGTGCAAGGATCTCAGTCCTGGGCATTTCTGATCACGTATGCACTGCAGGGTCGCAGAAAATGCCCTATTGACGTTCGTACTGACAGGCAGAACCACATAGGAGCTGAGATGGCCTACAAGCAAGATGCAATATGCTCCGCATCACTCCGGCTGTGCATCAAGTGCCGCAGTCAAGGTGTTGGCGAGACTCTCAGCAATGCCCCACCTGCCTGCTCTCTGCAGGAGGTCTATCAAGCCGTAGGTGATTCCTGTCGACAAGGACGCCAGATCCGTCCCAGAACTTACGCCGAGCTCCCGTAACCGTGTTTGCGAGGGACCCTTCATCACCAATCGCACTTCCGCAAAGGGCAGCGCAGCCACATTCGGCATACGAATTTGGCCACGTACGCCGAATTGAGAGCAGATCAGCCACACCAGCGCTGCAGAGTACAGAGCGCGAGGGACATGCAGGGCCGGCTCTGAACCAAAGCGCATGCTTTCGACTTGTTCTTGTAGCAGAAGACCGTGCAAGAGGCACCGTACGGCACCTGAGCTTGAAAGCCACTCGCGTACTTCCGAGGCAGCTCCTTCAGCTTCTCGATGCCCATCACGACCAATAGCAGCCTCAAGGGCTCCCATGTCTGCATGGAGGACAATGAATGCAGCGTGCCAGAGCACGCGCATGTTGAAGTTATCTGGCCTCTTGAAAATCCCGTTCTGCTCGCAGACTTGATACCAGGATACGAGACCTTTGCTCAGAAGCTCAATTTTGCTTTCGTTCAAGGTCAATGAATGCCTGGCTTCGATGATGGATGCATTCAGGCTAGACAGCACGCTATATGCTGTGAAGGCGGATTCTGCAATGCAACCCGTGATGCTGTTCTGCGAGTTGGGGTCCGTTTCCATCCAAGCGTTGAGACTAATGTGTTTGGAGGTGAACTCCAGGTCTTTCTCCTTGACAGCTTGCAGGCAAGTCGAGACATCGGAAGCGCTGAAAAGCAAGTCACTGGCAAGCGGCCTTCCTCGACTGACAATACTCTCTCTGGTCAATGGCTCGTGATGGAATAAACTTGCTAGTTCGGAATCATGTATTGCTAAGGCAAGAGCAAATCGATTGCATTGTTCGAATCGCAGCCATTGATGCCACAGCTCCTGTGCAACGCCAGCGTTCATGGTTTCTGTGGGCAGTGGTGGATGGACCTGCTTGAAAATGCCCACCTTCCGAGCCCAGGCTAACATGGTACCATGAAACATGTCGGCTTGGAATAAGTCCTCGGGCTTTCCGGACAGCATGGCAAAAGTCTGCCCTAGTAAGGCTGCTTGCACCATTGACAGGGCCTCTGCCTTGCCTTGGGAAAGATGCTTGTCCCATGTGGCGAGAATGACTTTGTTCAGACGCCAGAAAATCTCGATACCTTGGCTTCGGACGGCTTCGGAGCCCACGAACAGGCTGCCAATCGAGCACATCGATAGCAGCAGAAAAGCGTTCTGCGATGTTGGACGGAAAGTTGGTATATGTATCACTGGAAAGATTGGGTGAAAGCGCGATACGTATGCTTTCAGACAGACGTTGAGGAACTAGAAGTGATGGTGGAACAGTCAGCCAATGTCTTGCAAGTGGAACTCCCAGCCGTCACTTTGCTTACGCTGACAGATGGTAGAGAATCCCCGACAGGTCTGGACTTCATCTTTCGACTCAATTTGTCTCTGTACTGCTCATCGACGCCGAACTGCTCTCTTGGAGCTTCTGAGACAGCTCTGCTGGTGTTTCGGGACAACTCGTCCGATCGTAGCTGTGTAAACCAGTTCTTGCTGACCGAGTCAAGTGCTCGCGCCGAGCGTTTCTTGGAGAATGTGGCCGACGCCACGTTTGTGGAGATATGATCGCCGCTCTCGGGACCGGAGACTGAGGCTGTCTGTGGCGTTGGTAGTGCATCGTTGATGGTTGCGCCCATGGCAGGCTGCATGGGGAGTTGTGCCCATTCCGATATTGCCGAATTGAGGCTCTCATCTACGGCAAAGACATCGAAATCGTTAGAGAGTAGCCAAGGAGCCGCATTTGAGTTGGTCGGAGACCATGTTGGAAACGACAAGTCTGACTGACCGTCAAACATGACAGTGTCGTTCCCAAGAAGGTTAGGTGCATTCTGGAAAGGCAAGCTCGTCTGCAGAACATCTCGTCCGTCATTCAGACCATTTGATAGGCCATCGAGTCCTGATCTTGGAAGATAAGCGTAATCCAGCCCGTCCAGATGTGGCTCTGCAGACGCAGCTCCGGATGCCGTTGCAGAATGCAATGCGGAGGTCTCGCTAAGATTCGCGTCCGTATTTGCGTGAGATCTCTCATGGCGGAGAAGCGTGTCCCTGCATAAGTCAGATCTCTATAACCATGAAAGGCGGATCAATGGGCATACTGTCGAGCATAGTGCTTGCCGCATGTCGTGCATGGGAAAGGACGTTCTTTGGTGTGACTTCTTAGATGGCGAGCCAGATGCTCACCCTTGCTGAAGCTGCGAGCTGTTAGCGGAGCCAATTCTGATGACAGTTACACAACCGAATGGTTATACCCCAGACTTACGTCCTGCTGCAAAACGTACACCTGCGTTCCGGCCGTGGGCGCCGAGTCGACACGGGAGTGTCCCCATTGGCACTGGTTCCTTCAATGCTTCGACTTGTGCCTGCACTCCGCGTGGGCTCCTCCGACATGTTGCCGCAGCAGCAGATGGGGCAGTATGGCTATTGAAGTGGGAATCGAGCAAATGTCGAGATGTCCCCGCCGCCAGAAACTAAAGCACCACCGAAATCGAAAGTCTAAAGTGGGGTGCGTGCGGAGAAGGTCATGGCACGCATGGGTCCTTGCAAGCCCAGCCAGCGCAGACGGAAACGGATCAAACACATCCCGGACCGCTGGCATCTGTATCAACATCAACAATACGATCGATCATCGAGTCGCAGTTGCGTGTCGATGCGTTGGTGTCCATAATGGAGGCCGATGTAGAGACCACGACTGTGATCGTTTGCGGCTGTGGCCCAACTGGTGCCATGCTAAGTGCTACATTAGGCCGAGCGAATATTCCTAACATATGTCTGGAGAGGGAGAGCGGCATTACAACCGATCCACGAGGCATCGCACTCGACGAAGATGGAATCAGAGCGTTGCAAAGCGCTGGAGTCTATGATGCCGTCTACTCAGAAATTGGACATACCATGGGCGTGTTCAATTTCGTTGGCGGAACCCGGAAAGATCTGACTACAGCACCTTTCACCAGAATGGACTATTCCACGACCGAGGGAGGCACAGGGCATGTAGGGTTTCTTTGCCACGAACAGCCGGCTCTCGAAAGGGCACTTCGGAGATCCCAAGCAACCACTGGGGTTTCTCAGCTGCGTAGCAACTGTACAATTACTTCAATATTCGAAGACGGCGATTGGGCGTACGCTGAGTATATCGATGGTCAAGGGAGCACTCGCAGACTGCGAGGTAGATTCCTTGTCGGTGCTGACGGGAAGACTGGTTATACCAGGAAGAAGTATCTCGAACCAAAGGGTATAATAATGGCGCAAGCTTCAACGTAAGTCTGACTGGTCCCTTGACAGTACCTGACAAACACTGATATTTGGCAGCCGCCATTACGAGGAGGTATGGGTGGCGATCAACCTCAAGATGACACTACCGACCCCAGAAACTCATCCAGACTTCCCGTTGTGGACGCTCGGATATACACCAGAACAAGTCTACGACCTTTTCTTTCCAACAAATTTCCGCTTTTTGTGCAATCCTGAGCGAGCCGCTGTATGCGGTCGATTCGGTCTCGTGCAGAGAAGGCTTTGGAGGTTTGAGTATGTCGTCAAAGAAGGCGAAGATGGCGAAAAGCTTTGCCAGCCTGAAGGTATTAAACAGATCGTCTACCCTTACATCACACATCCTGGATCACGATATGGTCTATCCACCGATGTTCGCTATCCCGAAGACTGTATACAGACCCTTCGAGCCAGACCTTTCCTCTTCTCCGCTAGAAGTTGCAACAAGTGGGCGGAGGGAAGGGTGATCCTGTGCGGGGACTCTGCCCATGTGTTTCCTCCGTTCGGTGGTCAAGGCATTGCATCGGGCTTCAGAGATGCCTGTTCGTTGGCATCATATATTGAGATGGCCTGCCAGCCAGGATGCAAGAACTATGCGACCCTCCTCAAATCGTGGTATTCAGAACGAAAGCAGCAATTGGAGAAGTCAATCGCAGCCACGGTCCAAAATGGCGCATACGTTACCGAGCGCGATCCGCTCAAGATTTTCATACGCGACACATATTTATGGCTTGTTCAGATGGTACCTTCGTGGCGAAGACAGCTGGAAAAAGGACCACGAGCTGAGGGCATGACTCGTTATAAATACGAAGAAGGGATGATCTTCTTGCCAAACATGAATGGTGGCTGGCAATTTCCACAGGTCTACTGCACTCGCGGCATCGACCAAAGCAGCGACAGTGTCAAAGCTCCGATCTACTTTACAGATGATGTGATATTTGACGTTCGAAAGCGAGGTTTGCTTCAGATTGTGGTTATCATTGACCAACCTGAAGATATGGAATGCTCTCGTGAACTTGCGGCTGTTGATGAATGGTCGGATGGTCATGTATCGGCATCAGAGGCTACCTTCATTATTCAAAAGACAGCCAGCGATATCGAATCAATCGCAGAATACCAGCAAGTAAATTCAACAGGCCAAGAGGGTCAGCCAACAGTGGTACGACTGGCCACTGCCGAAGAATTTGCGGCTAGTCCATTGTGTGCAAATCGTCCAGAACCGAAATACTACGACCCGTATTGGATTCAGGCAGCTGTTGAAGGCAGGAGATATATCATTCTACGAAAGGATCGATTCGTTTATGCTGCTTGTGAAGATCTCGAAGGGCTGAAATATGCATTGCAGCAGTTGCAACCCATGTTGCGAGGTGAAGGGTGGCAGCGATGACATTCGGGACCATGAAGAAAGGCATGAGTCGATGATGAAAACGGCAGCGCACTGTATTCGAACGATATGGTCTTCAGCTTGCCATGTTTATTATCGGTGGTTGTACACAGAGGACCACACTTCATTCAATATTAGCGATGGATTAATGATTGAAGCAGTCGACTTGCGGTGCACAGTTTCGTGGTCTTGATCCGTCGTTGTCCTGCAGACGCATGTGACGATTAGATAGGACAATATGGCATATGCAATAGGCTGACCAACGAAGTCTGAGTTCTGTATGGTGGCTTTGATGTCTAGACTAATCAGTCATCTGTTGGCTCAAAGCGGAAGCATTGGACACAATTTCTATCAACCTCGACCGTAGACGGATATTACGATAACGCTACATTGATTGCAATTGCTCAAATCGCTTAGATACGGGCTCCAGTCTTACTCCTGGATATCTTCGCCTTGACGTCCTCAAAGATACGCGGCACTCGCAGGTAGGTATAAAACCTGCCCTCCGGATCATGCTTCGCCCTCAAGCGCTCCAGCTTTTCGAACTTCTCCACTTGCATAAACTTCGCAGGATGACCAGGGAGGTTTTCATCTGCAAGTTGTGTTCCCGTGGACCACTCGTCTAAAGCCCTTATACGATCGACGACATATTTCCGATTTGGTGCATCGTCAGCAGCGTCGTCCGAAATTGCGTACAAGCTCATCCAGACTTTCGATTGCATGGAGAAAGCCATATCGGGAAGTTTGCGGTCCTCGGGATACCAAAAGAACATGTATAGGTGAGATGGCGCAGGAGGAAGAGTTGCGATGATATCCTTGACAGCTGGAAGCAGCTTCGTCATCGGTGCGTCGCTCCAGAAATTGTTTGTGTTGTAATGCTTGCCGCGAGAGTCAAGTATGGCCTCGAATCGTCCAAGCTAAATAACTGTAGATCAGTATATTTCTCATGCACAACGTGAACACCTAACAAGCTTACCATCGTCTTGAGTGTGCAGCGTTGGAAGCGCTCAACATGCATGGCTTGTTTGATGACTGGCAGATCGTCCATTATCTTGAGGCCTGCGCGCGCCTCTTCCTCCGTCTCTGAGAGCGCATCTCCGTAGAATGCTATGGTTGGCTCCTTAAATCCATCCTGGTCCCTACCAATGAATGTTCCGACTTCCAACGAGCGGGGAAGCCTGTGAGCTTCTTTCTCCATAGAAGTATACAGCTCGTCCAGTGCACTCACAGGCAGGATGTAGCGGCTGTACATGATGCCAGTGGGCAGCGTATGCAATTTGAGATAGAACCGACAGACTACACCAAAGTAGCCGCAACCAGCACCTCTCGCAGCCCAGTAGAAGTCGGAGTTCTCGTTTTCGTCGGCGTGGATAAGTTTGCCCTCAGCATTCACCACGTCAATCGCTGTGACTGATTCACAAGCAAGGCCCCATTTGCGTGAATTCCACCCGAAGCCACCTTGCAGCAGAAAGCCGCCGATACCAACGGAAGGGCAATGGCCTCCAGGGAACATCAAGCCATGCGGCATGATGGCTGCATTCAGATCCGCGCCATAACATGCTGGTTGCACCTCCGCAGTGCGTTGCTCCTTGTTGAAGGTGAATCGTTTCATGTTGACCATATCAAGCAGCATGCCTCCTTCACGCAAAAAAGATGCCGTCCACGAGTGACCGCCAGACTTGGCTATCACTGACATCCCAATCGAGCGGGCGTACTGCACAGCGGCTTCGACGTGCTCGTCCCGTTCAGGATAGGCAATAAGCTCAGGATATCGCTCAGGTACGAGACCATTCCAACAGGCGCCCCGACGGGCTTCTTCGTATCCAGGCTCATCACGGCGGAGTACCTTAAAACCGCAATTCTCCATCGTGACGGTGCGCGCGAATGCTATCCGGACTCTCCAGAGCGCCTCTACAGTGGCAAGGCTGAAGTGAGATGGCTGTTTAGAATTGTAAAATAGTTGTTGTGTTCAATGAACAGACAGAAGACTTGATGGTAGTGACTTTGAGCACCGTGGCATGTCTTAAAAAGCCACGCTTGATTTATTGGCATTCGGTCGCTCCTATCGTATCGGTGGCTTTGCCACATCTTGGCCCCAGACCGTTGTCAGAACTTACATTGTCTGATACTGTGATCTGGAGTGGGGAAGTGGTAGGACTTGTTTTAGCCCCGTCGGCCCATTGCTCCCATGTGGGACCGCCTAGTACGCCTCAGCAACAGCCACTGCCACGGCTTCGCAACTTCACGGCGTATTAGCTGACGACTAGAAATTTCGAGCAATAGACATAACTCTGCGTTCTTTGGACCATAGCCTTCTCATCGGACCGCAACTGCAATCATGGCACCAGCTCCAGACCAATCTAACGGCGCTAACATCCCAGTTGTACCTCTCTGGATCAATGGCGAGGCAACAAGGGCAAGCAAGCCGGTACAATTTCCAGTCACCAGCTACGCCGACCAGAAAGATGTTGTCATCGCTGAATCTGCCGACGTCGATGCCGCAAATCGAGCAGCCGACACTGCTTGGTCGGTCTTCCAAACATGGCAGCATGCTTCTGTGGTGACTCGCCGCAATCTTTTGCAGCGTTACTCCTCCCTTCTTCGTGAACGCAGCGCGCAGCTAGTCGAGGCTCAAATACAGGAAACTTCTGTCTCCAGACAATGGGCAGAGAAGAACGTTGCTTTGGCTACGAACCTAATTGATGAGATTGCTGCCTGCATATCGCAACTCAAAGGCGAGATACCGCCTACCGCAACGCCGGGATCAATCGCACTCGCTTTTACCGTTCCGATTGGACCTGTGCTTACCATTGCGCCATGGAACTCCAGCGTCATCCTCGCAGCACGTGGACTGGCCACTGCAATTGCAGCAGGATGCACAATGGTTTTCAAAGCCTCAGAGCTTTCTCCTCGCACTCACCATCTGCTTGTGCAGATATTTGAAGAGGCAGGCCTTCCTCAAGGTGCGATCAACGTCGTCCAGACACGGCGTGAAGATGCTGCCGAGGTCACTGAGGCATTGATCGCGCATAGGAGGATCCGGAAGGTCGAGTTCGTAGGCAGTGCAGGAGTTGGCAAGATCATTGGTCAAATTTGTGCCAAACACTTGAAGCCGATCCTCATGGAGCTTGGTGGCAAAGGACCAGCAATTGTGCTCGACGATGCTGATCTCGCGGATGCTGCGAAAAAGTGCATTGCAGGAGGTAAGTGGCAACGCTGATAATCCCAAGAAGAATCGGTCGTTGACGCAGCCGACAGCATTCTTGCACCACGGGCAGCTATGTTTCTCGACAGAGCGGATAATTGTCCTGGAAAAGGTTGCACCCGAATTCCAGGAGCTACTGAAAAAGGAAGCTCTGGCTTTCCCGGTCAGCAGCGGTGTCAGCGCTCGCATTGTCGAAGCCTCACAGGAGAAGCTGGCCGATGCAGAGAAGAAGGGCGCCAAGTTCTTGGTCGGAGGCCCTCGCTTCAAGAATAATTCGACCTTAGAGCCCACCATTCTCACCAATCTTAAGCCGAACATGGCCCTCTGGGATGACGAGGCTTTTGGCCCGTCCGCATCGCTTTACATTGCTTCAGACGACGCTCACGCCGTCGAAATGGCTAATGACAGTGCATATGGTTTGAACGCTGCAGTTCACAGCAGCAATATGGAGCGTGCCTTGGCGGTGGCAAGAAAGGTAGAATGCGCACAGGTCCATGTCAACAGCATGACGGCGCACGATGAGCGTAAGTGCAATGCCCACACGCGGATTCCAATCACATTGCTGACAAATCGATAGCTACTCTCCCAGTTGGTGGCATGAAGGCTAGTGGTTGGGGCAGGAACAATTCTTTGTGGGGCCTGCGGGAGTTCTGCGAGATCAAATTAGTCACTCTCAGCATGAAGGGAAATGACTTCTTGTAGATATAAAAAGCGAAATCGACATTCATGGCGTTGGACTATACATCAGATTCTTGGTCCTGGTGCTTATCCGGGGCTCGATATTGTTGGCCTTGGAAACGATGTAGTGAGACTGTTTGCAGCGCCAACAACCCAGTCGTCAACATGGTCGACACATCCGAAGCATAGCTCTAGCCGCGACAGGCCTGCCCGTCACCATCCCACCATGCCTTCCACCAGGCACGATCAAGCGCAAAGGTCGTATTGAGAAGGCATGAAGTCAAACCCTAGGACTCATGGTTATCGCAAATGATGGCAACCTGGCAGATGCCAGGGTTTCGGGTGCGGTAAACCGTCGCCTCATAGAGGAGAGAACAGCAGTTTCCTAAGCACTGAAATTGTCTAATGGCGAAGGTGCTCAAGGATTGTTATGAAATAGGAGACAAGTCGTAAAGTACCTTATCATTTGCTTCTCTGGTGCAGAGGCAGGCAATACCTGTAACAAGACTTCCCGATGCCCAATACTGGCCACATGCCGTCATTGCCTCTGCTATTCGATGTGCAAATCAAGTGCCAAATCGACCACACTCAGCAGATGGGCCCATTTCAATCATACCCTCCGAACTATTCGATTGCTCGGTCTTCAGCTCAGATGACGAAATTTTACAGGCTCGATGATAACTTCTGGGACGCACAACATTGTCGAAACTGTTGGTAGAAAGGTTTCGATTCCTGCCAACGATTGCGGAGATTGTCACTCAAGTGGCGCCAATAACCTTTACAGCTGCGATCGTGGTGGTTGTAAAGGCTTGCTACCTTCGGGGAAGATCAACACGGGTTTGACAGTCGTTCCGGCCTTCATGTCGTCCAGGGCCTGTTGGAACTCCGAAGCTTGATACTGCTTGACCAGCTTCTGGACCGGCAACCTCCCTTCATGATACCATCGTATCATCTGCGGGATATATTCTTGTGGAATGGCGTCGCCTTGGACAGCCCCAAGTATCTGTTTGCCCGTGTTCATGAGGTCGGCCATAGGAACATCCCAGTTGTCTTCAGGTTTTGCCAAACCATTCTGGAGTATTCGACCTCTGTTTCGGACCATGTCAAAGGTTTTTCGCGCCAGGCCCTGCACGCCTGTCGTGTCAAGCGAGACGTGCACGCCGTGACCATCTGTGATGTCCAAGACCCGCTGAACCAGGTCGACAGACTGATCACTCGTATTGATGGTATGGGTGGCGCCGAGCTCTTTAGCCAGCTCTAGCCGCGACTGCACGTGATCGACTGCTATAATCGTTGCGCATTCTTGAAGCTTTGCGCCCTGTAGCAGGATTAGCAATGCGGTCCTCATCAGATGGCACAGTTCTGACAGCCTGGACAACGTACCATGATGGCACTCAGCCCCACACTTCCAACACCCATGACTACCACGCTATCGCCTTTCTTCGCGCAGCCGATGCGAATCATGGTGCCACTGCCAGTCTGCACGCCACATCCTAATGGAGCCAACAGCTTCAACTCCTCTTCGTCCCTGATTAGACCTTTGACGTTGACCACTGTTCGCTCCTTCACCAGCGTTCTGCTTGAGAAGCTAGACTGCCCAAAGAATTGGCCACCAATGGCCGGAGTCGCTGAGCCCTCCACGTCGAAAGATGCACTTCCGACAAAGTTGAGGTCCATGAGATCTTTGCAGTAGGCCGGATGACCGTCTGAGCAAGTATAGCATGTGCCACATGACAGGTAAGACAGGATCACTGGGTCGCCTGGTTTTGCGCATGTCACGTTTTTGCCGATTTTCTCTACATAGCCGGATCCTACACATTGATGGAACGACTCAGCCTCTCAAGTTTGCCCGTCTTCGATCTGGAGCTTCATTTCACTGACCTTCATGACCTAGTACCCTTGGATAATATATCATCGGATTGTCTCGAGCCTCTTCCTCAGGCACGTCGCCAAAATGTACGTCCGCGAGACAAATGCCGCATGCGACGATGCGTACTACGAGCTCGTCGTCCTGGCATGGTCGCAGAGAGACTCTTTCGAGGTTCCATTGACCTGCTGAAGCTGGACCATGAGCTACAAGCGCGATTGCAGTTTCCGGAGCAGCCATTCTCTCAATCCGCCAGAAAGATTAACCTATCCTTCAATGTTATTATCTTCAGAGTTACAACATTGCGCTGCACTTGGTTCTCTCGCTCGTCGTAGCCTTATCGGATCCGCCACAATCGTTCACAGCCGTGTTGCGAACTGCCACGATGTCGAGCTCTCTTCCTTGCAATACGGAACTCTTCCCCGCATGTTTCATGTACCATGTGGGGACCCCCACAATGAATTCTCATGGGTGCATGTGGGACCCAGGACAACAGAAATCCGGAACCACCTCCAATCTCTACCGAGATACTATCGTGGTACGCTACCTAGGTAATTGGTGAAACCACAGCGCGCTGTTAGTGGCTTCGTACAAACGGCACGCGCACAAGGTGCCCCGTTCATCCGCAACGTAGGACGTGGGGTAGGGTACCTGGATACTCCGCATGGGCAGAGCCTTAATCGTCGCTATGCCCTGACAAAGTATTTGCAGGAGCAGGAGCAGGAGCATCAACAAGCAGTGAATCTCTTATCTCGTGACACCAGGCGGACGTGACAATGCTTCTCGGATGGATTGAGCTTCCAGGTAGCCCTGTGCTGCAGGGCCTGTTGATTGCCATACTGCTTGGGCTGGGACTGAAGGTAACAACGATAATATACAACCTGTACTTTCATCCGCTTGCCAAGTTTCCGGGTCCTAGGGCGGCTGCAATTTCTGATGGATGGCTCTACAAGCTGTCAAGGACCGGCAAGCAGGAGCCGACGTTCGAGCAATTACACAAGGACTTCGGTTAGAGCCAGACTGCTTTGCTCTTCTCAAAACACAATCAAGCTAATTCTGCCCAGGCACTCATGCTCTCAGAATTGCGCCAAACGAGCTTCACATCACTGATGTTTCCCTGTACAAGACTATCTACAGCCAATCCAAGCCATACCCGAAAAACCCATCATTCTATGATGCATTCAACATCAAGGACACGATTTTCGGTGGAACCAACCCTGCTGTGCACAAAGACCGCCGGCGACGCCTTAATCCTTTCTTCGCCAAGTCTGGCATTTTGAAGATCGAAGGTGCAATCTGGGAGCATGTGGAACGTCTGCAGCGCAGGCTCGATGCACTAGGCAGCAAAGGACGGCCTATCATGGCTCTAAACGCATTTCGCTGTCTGACTATCGACATTATTTCCGAATTCGCCTTTGCCAGCGCGAAGGGCCTGGTCGATGACAGCGACGATGACTTCTACAACAAGTACCTGGACACTTTCGACGCTGCAGTGGTTGTTATCTGGGATTCCATGTTCAACCCGACCGTCCGCACAATTGGCAATTCACTCCCGAAATCCTTCGTCTCGTCTCTTAGCAAAGAGATAGGTTTGATGATCAAACTCCAAGACGAAGGCAAGAAGTCATATGAGGACTACAAGACGCTGGCCAAAAGCGAGGCCCCAGTCATTTTTGATTGTATGAATGATCTTCCTGATGAGCCCGTCGCCAAAGAAGCTATCGATATTTTAGTCGCTGGAAGTGACACCACAGCGTTCACACTGGCTACTGGTGTATGGCATATCACGCGTAACCCTTTGATCAGAGACAGACTTGCTCAAGCCCTGAAGGAAGCCGTGCCCAATGTTGGTCAGCGTCCAGGCTTGATCCAGCTTGAGTCCATTCCATATCTCATGGCCTGCATCCAGGAGTCTCTGCGAGTAGCTATGGCCGTTCCTGGCAGACTGCCGCGAGTGGTGCCTGGAGGTGGCGCGGACCCTCTATTTGTCGACGGCAAGGTCGTGCCGCCAGGGACAATTGTCGGTATGAGTGCATACACCATGCACCACGACGAGGAGACGTGGGGCTCAGATGCGAGAACCTTTAACCCTGAGCGCTGGTTGGGAGAAGGAGGCAAGAGCCTGGCATCGGCTCTAGTGACATTTTCAAAGGGAGCGAGGAATTGCATTGGACAGACCTTGGCCATGGCTGAGCTGACATTTGCTCTCTACATGATCTTCCGTAACTTCGAGGTTGAGTTGGATGCGGGCTGTGCAGACCAGCTTTCTACTCTGGATATGTTCTCGCAGCAAATTGTTGGGAAGGGCGTCATGCTTCGGATGACACCACTACAGAAAGCGAATAATATATGAAGACAGCGGCCTCGTTTGAGCTGATTCAGCATATTTCATGTATCAGTGGACAGTCAAAATAAATCATAAGATGGATGATCAATGACACAGCACTCCATTCGTCAATATAGTAAATGTTTGACCATCTATCTATCCACATGATGACAGAGCTAGGCCTAACTTGGCACCAGTGGCACGAGCAGGTGAGAATCGTACTCGCCTCCTGTATGAATCACAGCCTTTCCCTTGTTGTAAGACACCTTAGGAATGAACGGCAGCTGTTCAGGGCGAAGGTTGTGCCCGGCAATCGACAATCTCATCTTCTGTCCTTTCTCCCAGATCATGCCATGCGGCCACAGCTCGATCAACACTGGCACAATCTCACCTGGTTTCAACTTCTGCTCTCGCTGATGTGTGTACACAGGTCGGCTCGGCGTGCTTTTGAAAGGGTTTGTCTCACGATGACTGACCCGCAAGCGGCCATTGGAGCCTTCAGCCCAGAAGATGTCGACGGAGGGGTCACCGGATTCGTGCATCTGTCGCAGCTTCTGCCTCTCGGCATCGGGATCGTCCTGCAAGAATCCCACATCCATTGTCATCGTATCGAGCGGCTTGCCGTCGGTATCGAGTTTGGAGAACTTGCAATAAATGTCCAGATCGTCCGTGTCGATCGCCTCGATCCACAATTTGAGGGAGAAGAAGCCAGTGAGTTCCGTTCTCTGCTCGAACGTGTGCTCAAATGTCACGACGCCGGTAGCTGCGTCGAACGTCGTGCTATTAGACTGCTTGACAGGATTGTTCCAAACCATGCTGGAAGAGCCGGCGTCGAGGTGCAGCTTCGTCGAAACGGCTCTCGCGAGCGGAAATTCCTGCTCGGGCCGATTGACGATGTCTTTACCGCCAGGATTTAACACAGAGAGTCTGACTTTCGGTGTGTGCTCCCAGCCGTTGGAGATGTCCTTCAAGTAGTGATCATAGAACCTGCGGAGGTCCTCGATGTTCTGGGGATGGTACAAGTCCGGCCACTCGTGGCTGTTATGCACTCTCAACCACTTCTCCTTACTGGAGACTCGCGACCAGCCTTGGAAAGTACCCCGACAGTGCAACGCATTCGTCCAGCTTGAAACAATGTACATTGGCACATCGATATTTTCCAGCTTGGCCTTGCGGTCCTCCCAGTATTCGTTCCAGAGAGGGTACTTCTGCGCCATGGCCTCAACGTCTTCAGTCTTGCTGCCCTTGACCAGCGATGGCGAGCAGACGTCAAGGAGCCACTGTTGGAATGCCGGAGCTGGCACACCGCCCCTCATGAGGTCGTCATTGTACAGGTCATTCCAGCCCTCCCATGGTGCAAGGCAGGTTAGATGTGGCGGCTTTTCTGCTCCGATGAACCACTGGGTTTGCGAAAGCCACGAATTGCCAGAATAAGACACCCTGCAGAGAAGCAAGTCAGCGCCGTGTGATGACACGACAGAACAAGAAAACGCCATACCTTCCGTTGCACCAAGGTTGCTCTGCTAGCCACTCGACGAGGTCATAGCCGTCCTGCCCATCTTGTGTGCAGTTGATGTGGGTGTTGCCCTCCGATTTCCAGCACCCTCTTGGGTCTGTCGATGATCAGTCATGGCAAAATTACGGTCAATAGATCCACTGACCAGGACAAACAATGGCATAGCCATGGTTAACCCAATATGCTGGGTCCAGTGCCTCAAACTTCTCCAGCGTGCTGACACTGTTCTTCGGCACGCCAGCTCTCCAGTGGAACTTGTCGAAAAAGTCTCTGTTAACGCCACCATTCTTGCCAAATGGTCCCGCCTGCACAATAGCAGGCACAGATCTTGAGGGAGCATTTGGTGGCCGGTAAACGTCTGTGTAGATGGTAGTCCCGTCGCGGAGCTTGACAGGAACATCACGTTCGTGAACAATGTCGCAAGGCAAAGCGAGAGCGCCAGGCCGGAAGATCGTGCCTTGTGGGTACGTTTTCGTCTCCTGTTTGAAGCCGGGGTACAGCGGGTGCTCTGTCTCTGCGAAGCCGTCCCGGTAGATCACTTCGATCGGACCAATTTTCTGCGTGCCTGCCATGATGGAGGAAGTTTGGTCCCCCACGGAAGATGGAGCAAGCTGAAATCCGAAGAACGTCGACTCACATTTGCCACGTTAAGTAGCAAGTACCAAGAAGTCGCCCAGATTCAGAGCAAACATAGCCACGCACGGCTGCCATGGCAGTGGGCCCACAAGAGTCTGCTGTGTCCCCTCGGATGCCGGTTTCACGACCGTCCCGCAAGCAGAGCCAGAGCAAGCTCTGATTGGGCCCCACACGCTGCGTCAGCCCCATAAGGGGAAGCTCTACCCACGGTAACCCACCACATTCAGCAGCCACAGATTTGTTGTGCAGCAACAAGCACGATTCACGACAGCCATATTGCAGGACATCTTAGAGTTTGGCAACATCTGGCAGTTGCTCTCAATCTGGCAATTGCTATCTGGCGGGCATATAACCACACTACATAGATCAGGACTCGGGTGGATCCCACAGTGAGCCAAGATTCACCGCTTGCCTCTGCAAAACGCCAAGTGCATGTGTTTACTTGGAGCAAGACAATTGGCGCCAGAGGAAGAGTCTCGTCGCCAGAATCTTCAATAGGAGACGAGAGCTTTGCAGAATGGCGTCCTTCAAGGTCGTTGTCATTGGCTCTGGCCTGGCCGGATCCTGCTTGGCCAATGGTCTCATCAAGAACAACATCGAGGTCCAGGTCTATGAGCGTATGCGAAGAGAGTCCAAACGAGAAGGCTACCAGATCAGACTGGGTGATTATGGGTTGAAAGGAATGCGCGCATGTCTTGAACCTCCGGTCCTTAAAGCTGTCATGGAAAGTCTGGGCCGTGCAGGAGGCACTCGCGAATCGGCACCAGCTATATATGATGCCAACTTCAACACACTCCTGGATCTCTCGGTACTACCTGGATACCCTAAGTCAGCCGCGATCAACCGGGCAGTCCTACGAGATACGCTGGCAGAGCCGTTAGAGAAAGCGGGTCGATTACATTACGACAAGCAGCTGGAAGGTTACGATATCGTTCAACAAGGCCAACATGAACGAGTGCGAGTCCGCTTCAAGGATGGCACGAATGAAGTGTGTGACATTTTGGTCGCTGCAGATGGTTCACACTCTGGGGTGAACAAGCAGATTGGCCTGAACAATATATCGGACGTCCCTGAAGCCCAGACAATGATTGTGAAAAGCGAGCTTCCTACCGAGAAATTCCTCAGGATGCGGCCAGAGTTGACGAGAACTCCGGTAGCATCATGCAAAGACGGTGTGTCGTTGTATTGGGCGACCTACCTCCCTGATCAGCTTGACATGACCAGCGAAGCAAGCAAAGCTCAATTCAAGGAAAGCAAAGGCTTCGACGACTCCAAGTCGTCGTGTATGCTAGGCATAGCATTTCCCAAGGATCGAGCGCCGTCGAATCTGCGAGAGTGGTCACCAGAGGAGAAGTACCAGTTTGCGCACAAGCTTGTGGCATCGTGGTCTCCTATCTACAAGGAGATTGTAGAAGCTGTCCGGGGCCACGACTTCTATGTTTTCATCCCACGACAGGGCACGCAGCCAGCTGCAAATTGGAGAGCGAAAGTGCGCGATCCGGAAAAGCCTGAGCTTGGTCATCCCAGAGTGTGGTTTGTTGGCGATGCGATACATGCAATGCTGCCGGGAAGGTGAGTGTGCACGCTATAGAGATCCTCGTGTTCAGGCTGGCTAACCTCATTCAAGGGGCATGGGCGGGAACCAATCTTTGCTAGACACAGCAATGATTCTGCCTCATCTCATTGAGCTTCGGAATCAAGCAGAACAGGAAGACAAATCACTTCCTCGGGATCTGCTCGACAGACACATCAACGAATACGAGGCGGAGATGATCCCTAGATCGTACGAGTGGGTTCGAAAGAGCGCGCAAGGAATGGTGAGTAGCTTTCTCAGCATTCACCTCGCTATCCCTACTGATCGCTGACGTCTTCACACCAGTTTTTGGAAACTGGAACGCTTCAAGCCAGGGCATTCTTCTTCGTTGCTCGTTTGGTCGTGGGTGCTATCGCTACATTCTACAGCGTACTTGGGCTATTCACGCACGTTGACTCGGAAACATTGAACATGAATGTATAAGGCTTGGACGTTCGAGCGTGGCTGTACATATTGCATAGCGGCATGGTTCTTTGGCATTTCTTGTATTGTGAATCGACAGTGATAGGTAGACCTTGGACTGTATTGGTAAACTTGTTCCTGTGTCCTCTCACCGTGATGCCTAGCTATCAAACAGTCTTCGCCGCAACGCACAAGATCGTACATGTATATACCTAAGATCCAGATGGTTTCCAGTACAGCTATCGAGCATGCTCGATCTTCTCATGAAGCTGAAGCGGGGCATTCGTCCCCACATGAAGCAAATCCAAACCGAACGGTCAAACAAACCTGAAAATTGCCCTCACACATACTCCTTGCCTCTCAAGCCACAAGGAGGTTAAAACACAAAAAAAAAAAAACCACCATCATGTCCTCTAACGCCACCATCGAATGGTTCGGCACAACCACCTTCCGCCTCAAAGTCAACGGCGTGACCATCTTCCTCGACTCCTGGCTCGAACGCCCCTCAGTGCTACCAAAGTACCTAGACATCGACAGCGTGACGGAAGCAGACTACATCTGCATTTCTCACGCCCACTTCGACCACCTCCCTGGAGCGGACCGTCTGGCGTTGAAGACTGGAGCGCAAGTCATCGCGAACAGCGAGGCTATCCGTGTCTTGCGGGATGCCGGCGTGCCTGAGGAGCAACTCGTCAATGTGGCTGGTGGCGAGCGGGTGCCTCTCTTTACCAAGGAGGTGAGGGAGAAGGCTGTAAAGGGGGAGTGCGAAGTAGCGCCTGATCCTCCTGGTGCTCCACCACGGCCTGCGGGATCGCTTGCTGCGCTGGCGGTGGATATCTGGCCCTCTCTGCATTGTCTGATGTCTGGAGATCACCCTGAAGTGTTCGACACTGCTACCCACTTCTTTTCTAATGATCCCTATGCTAGCACCTTGGACATTTCGAGGGGGATGAAGTATGCACTGCTTCGTTTGGACAAGCTGGTTCCTGAGCAGTACCAGGATGACGGGATGAAATCGTTCATTGCTTACATTAATGATCCGAAGAATAAGTTTTCGCATTGTGATGGCGGGCAGCTGATGTATAACTTCCGGTTTGATGGAAAGGCAGTCTTGTTCAATGCGCATATGGGGGCGTATGAGGGGATCATGAGGAGTATGCGGCCAAAGCCGGATATTGCTATCCTTGGAGCGGCTGGGCAGCCGAATCATGATGGGAGGCCGTTTGAAGGGTCGCCGGCGGAGTTTGCGAAGTAAGTTGATATGTCGCGAGAGGCTCAAGGGTGGGGCTAATGGTCTTCGATAGGCACGAGTGCGAGTGGCTTGATCATCCGCAAAAGGTGATCTGGTGTCTACATGACGAGTCGTAAGTCGTCACTTACCTCATTCATCGGCGCTGTATCTCATCATACTGACTGCCTTGGCACAGACCCATCAGACCATACCGAGTCGACACGACAGCGGCAACAAAAGCAGTAAACGAGCAAACCAAGTCAAAAGTCTGGGACCTAGAACCCACAAAGAGCTACAAGCTCTTCGAATAGAATCCTCAACGCAAGACCTCTACCAATTCCTGGGGCAGATTCTTGATCCAGAACTAATCCCAAATCCATAGCAAGTCCCAGATCTTCACACATCTTGCTCAATTTACACTTGCCTACATGCGTTCTAACCACTCTCCGCCATCATCAGCATCACGTATAACAAGCCATCGCTACCTCCCTAACCACCTCCCCACCCACCTCCCAACTCCATACCCCGACACCTCAACATTCCCGAGGCCCCTCGCCACAAACAGCTTCATCCCCTCCAACCCCTCCACCGTCCAATTCCTCCCCTCATGCTCCATCCTCATGCCCTCTCTGGTCGGACAAGGAGATGTATCGAACACCAACCTCAATCCCCAGCGATCACAAAACCCCACGTCGTCTCGGCCGAAGTGGTTATCAGGAACAAACTCGCCCTTCTCAATGGATACCACGAACGATCGAGCCCGGCCGAAAGCAGCGGGAGCGAGGTGCAGATTATTCCCTTCTCTGGGGAGGGAATTGCATTGACGTTCGAGCAGGCTTGTGGCTGGGGTATTAAGCAGCGTGATCGAGATGTGCAGACGTCCGAGGAGTTGGGGGTGTTTGCGGCCTAGCCACCACCCTAATAAAGCGCTTGGAATGTGACCACTGTTCCCAACGGCGCTGGGCATTTTCTCATCTTCACCACTGTTCGCGTGTGGGAGACACTTCCATGTGATGTTGACAGCAAAAACAAACACGCCTATATCTCCGATCCGACAGAACTTCGTGAAATATGGATCAGCTAGCAAGTTCTAGATAAAACGCGCAAGTAGGATGCCGAGAGAGGGACGAGATTGCTCACCTCACCAGTCCCGTCTCGATTGAATTTGATATACATGAGCCATTCGGGGTCGTAGTGCCACCTGTCTTGATCACACAAGATGGAGCAAAGTGCTTCGTTCATCTCAACGACGACGACGGCGGCGGCATCGCAAAGCTATGCGACTACCGATCAGGGCAGGAAAGAAACCCTTTTTGATGCAGTGCGGCAAGTCAAGCCGGTGCTATCGTCGCGAAAAAAGACTCGTGGTGAGTTGGAAACGACGTGGCAGTGTTCAAATAAACAACAAAGAGCTCGCAGGCGGCAGGATTCCAGCCTTCGAACCTAAAATCACGTGATCAAATACCTTTCCACATAATCGAAAGCAAAAGACCAGATCCATACACTATACAAACCCTCACCCCTCCTCTCCTTCCCTCCTCTCAACCTAAACACCCCTAACCTTCCGATAGCTCGGCGGCCTCACCCACCTCCCCACCCACTTCCCCACGCCCACCGGCCCCAAACTCGCGCCCACCACCGCGCCAAACCGCCACCAAAACCCCATCGTCACCAGGAACCCTAAATCGAAATACTCGCCCAAAAACGGCAGGGACCCAAAATAAAACGCCGCGGTGCCTAGGATGGAGAAAATCATGACGGGATGCCATGTCGTGATTTCGACGGCGACCATGAGGATTTCATTGACGATGAGCGCGGAGTAGGAAACCGAGACCATGCGGTGGAAACCTTGTGTTTCGGGTTCTGCGATGGTGGTGGTGGTGGTTGAGGGGGAGGAGAAAGAAGGCACGAGCAGCTCAGAACCGCCCTGGATAACGAGACCCTGGTAGACAGAAATTGCGACCCAGACGAAGAAAGTGCGGTAGCTGAGGCTACTGCGACGGGCCGTGGTAAGTTCCTTGTAGAGTTCCGGGTACAAGTTTGCGAGCCCCTCATCGACGTCGCGGTCGAGGACGAGGGAGAAAACGGGCGCCATGGTGTAGACTGTAGCGTAGCCGACGAGCAGCCAGTCGCGGTATAGCGCCACGGGTTCGAAACTGGAGGCGACACTGAAAACGGTTTGGCAGACGCTGATGATGAGGCCGCGGTGGATGACGAATTGGGCGAGCTTGGCGCTGCGTTTGTAGCTGTTGCGGCCATGCCAGACGAGGAGTTTGGTTAGGTGCGCGAATTGCGTGATGCTGAAGTCTGCGGCAAGGGAGGCTTGACGGCCTTCTTTGCCTACGATTCCGACGCCTACGTCTGCGGCTTGGATCATGGAGACGTCGTTGCCGCCGTCGCCGATGCAGGCGATGCGTTTGCCGGTGTAGGCGCGGATGAGGTGGGCGACGTCGGCTTTTTGAGTGGGAGAGCAGCGGCAGGCGATGACGGCGGGGAGGCGGACGGCGGTTTGGATGAAGGTGTCTCTATGGTGGGTCAGGTAGAGTGCAAGGGAGGTGCCGTCGATCAGGAGGGCGGAGTTCGGTTGGCTATGCAGGAGTGAGAGGGCGTCGAGAGCCGTGGATTTGGAGCGGAGGTTAGCGATTGTATGGATGTACTGGCCGCGTGAGACGAGTTTGGAGGAGACGGCTACGCAGCGCGCGGTCTCGACTTTGTCGCCTGTGAGCATCCAGATTTTGATGCCGGCGTTGCGAAGGAGCTCGAGTGAGGGTTTGACAGAGGGCTGGAGTTTGTCTTCCACGCCCGTGACGCCGAGGAGGTCAAGATTGCTCTCGAGATGCTGCTTCACCGTCCTCGCCATGGCTGCATCTCTGTTCTGAAGACTCAAGCTAGCTTCCGAGTATGCAGATGCAAAAGCGGAGTACTGCTCCCGGCTCAGAGGCTTACGACCCACGACAAGGGTGCGCAGACCTTCGCGAGCCATGTTGCCTGTTTCTTCGTCCAGCCAGTCGTTGGCGGCGACAATGGAAGTCATGACTGTGTCGGCGCCCTTTTGGTAGAATACAATATCACTTTCCTCGTCTCGCTTGAGATTGGTGTGCCGGATAAAGCGGACGATGATGCCCATGCGCTTGCTGTCGGAGGTGAAAGGGAAAATGTTCAGGATCTCAACTTTGACGACTGGTCGGTTGGAGTTGGCGGACTGCAGGGTGATGTACTTGCGGTCGCGGTGCACCAGGCGTAGGCCAACAGCTTCCGTCCATTGCACGATAGCGATTTCATCTGGGCTGCTGGCTTGATATGCTGTCCTGGGTTGCCCATTCTCGTCTTCTTCGATGGTAGGTGTGACATTATGGCACAATGCAAGCGCCAGAACGAGATCTCGAACACGAGTGCCGATCTCTCTTCTGGTCCTTGTTGTGCCGCCCAGCGCGCCGAAGCCTGCCGAAGGAGCAAACAATGCGCCATCCTCCGCACCATCCGGCAAAGCAAAAGCCTGCTTGACGTACCCGCCGACTTCCTCCATAGCGTCGCCGCCATAGCTCACAGTTCCAACATGCACCTTCCTCAGCTCCATCTCGTTTCGTGTTAGCGTTCCAGTCTTGTCACTCAGCAGGTACTCGATTCTTCCGAGATCCTCAGGAATCGTGCTAGTCCTCACGACGGTCCCTGGTATGCCAGCATCTCGATGTATGAACCAAGCGTACACTGATTTACCCATGTCCAGATTGACCCTCAAACTGATTGGCACGATCGTGCTGAACAGGATCAGGAAACGCATAAAGGCCACATACCATTCCCTCTTCTGCCCTTCCAGCCCCTCGACTCGCTCAAGAAAGACTAGTAAACCAGACAGGAAAGCAGTGAGGAAACACAGGATCTTCGTGAGACTGTTGATCTCGAGCTCGAGCAGACCTGTCTTGGAGCGCGAAGCAGAGGTGGACAGTGCAGCGCGGGTCTGAGCGCCAGTGTAGACTACCACAGCATGGACTGTTGTGCTTGATGCCAGCACAGTATTGGCCCAGGCTGTGTTGTCAATTGTCAGCGGCGAAGACTTTATGGTATCATCTGCAGCTCGCTCGTCCGAATCGTCCTTGTCGATATGTGGGTCGTAGGCTTGCCGTCTTTGCTTGGGCAAGAGCTCTATGGTCCCAACGAAGTCATTGACCTTTTTATCTGGTTTTCCCGCTGTCACTCTGAGGCGCATGTATTCGCTTGCCGGCAAGGTCTGCGCCAAAGGTGATGCAAGTCTGAGTTTCCAGTCCGTCTCACCATCAAGCTGGTCTGTTCGTATAAAAGCTTCGCCGCCTCCTGACGGGTCTTCTGTCGTAGTCTGATCTTCCAACTGCCCGCCATTGGCAGCCTCCTCTTGCAGCTTGGGGTCAGCAGGCGAGGCCCGCTCGCCCATATCTACTAGGGTTGTCTCACTGTCTGCCTCGCCATCCTCGTTATCCGCGGATGAAATCGCCGCTTCTGTTGAGAAACTCTTCAAGATCATCACATCCGCCGGCACGCGCTGATCCTTGCCCAGGACAATGACATCGCCCACCTTCAGGTCCTTGCTGGGCTTGAAAACCTCCATGACACTTGAAGAAGGCGCATCACCATCGTCCACTGCCTCTTCTTCTGCCTGTGCTAGCCTGCTTTCCTCCTCCGTCCTCCTCCGCTTTCCACGCTTTCGTTCAGATATGCTCTTGATCTTCCTCTTCCTGCTCCCCTCGCCAGCCTGCACTCCACCTCTGCTCGGCTCCCCAAACCTCAGCACTTTATATGCCTCGCTGTTCGCCTCGTTGTCCCGCTTCCGCCTATACACATCATCGTACGCCTCTTTACCCAATGTGATGCTGATCACAAACGCCAAAGGTGCAATGTACGTCATCAAATACCCGATTCGCAGTGCGGGAATGACTTGGGAAAGCGCGACCAGCAGGAAGTACATGTTGAAGAAGAACTTGAACTCGTTCCACAATGTGCGCGGGAGGAAGGACCACGGCGTGTACTTGGCATTGCTGACGGCATTTGGGGGAAAGCGCGAGGTCTGCTTCTGGCCCACGCTGATGGTGCGGTTGGCGGCCGGATCGTGCTCGTCTTCCGGTTCGTCGGTCGTGGTGCTGGGAAGCTGGATCGCGTTGTCTCGGGTCACGAATGGTATAAAACGCAGGAGTCCTCCCTTCTTGGGCGTATACTGCGGTATTGCTTGCTGCGACACCCGTCTCACACTCCCATTCCCAAGCCAACTCGCATCCTCGCCTCCATGACTCGCGCTCCTGCCTGACTGTCTCTGGCTCTCCCGCTCATCCTCGCCTACCAACGCCTGCAAGTCTTCCGCATCTTCTTCTTCCCTTGGCCTTCTCCTCCCACCAAAGCGTAAGTTCCGCAGCGGTATTCGTCCACCAAAGTCATAGCTGATGCGCCCCGAACTGGCTTGTCGGTGTGATCGTGCACGTGGTGCATTCGACGTGACTGGGTCGAGCTCGTTCAGATCCAAGTCCAGGTCATCGTCGTCGTCACCGTTGTACGCTTGCTCGCCGTATGGCTTGTGGTAGCCTCCATGTGCACTCATGCCTCATTGCGCGGTCAGGAGGTGGACGGTGTGCAGTTTCCCCAACTAATTGTGCACTTGTTGCGAAATGGTAACAATAATCTCTCATACAATCACGCTGGATTCTACCGAAGCCTGGCGCCGGCCGTGAGTGTCGTTATGGCATGTACAAGTCTAATACTTGTCTTTGTCTACGGAGTTACCACCGTACCAGGCCCACGACATTCACATGCTAGCGTCTCCTGTGTGGCTGAAGCCCCGGAGCGAGCCGAGCCATGCTGCTGCAGCCAAACAAGGAAGCAGCGCCGACCAGTCCCCACAACCTTTTGACATCTCTTGCATGCATCCATCTCTTCTCAGATGAAAACATATATACACTGTCCATAATAAGCATTTCATTAGCAGGGATGGTCACTCACCCTCATGCCAGACAAACAGGACCAGGACATGCTTGAGAGCCTGCCATGTGGAAAGGAGTATTTCTTCAACATTCGGGTTTCCTGCCCCAAGGAGCATCGCCCTTGATAACTGTTGTATTACCTTGAGTACGAGCGGCGATCAAGCCTTGACAGTGCAGCTCTTCTTCTGATCTCATACCAATCGCGCCTCATCAGACACATTGTTAAGCATACCCACTGCATCGATGAGAGAACAACCAGATCTCGTGCTCCCCGAAAGTGTCCCGGAAATGGAGCGGTATCACGACCCGCCAATGCGCCTGCTACCATTCGCCCTGTACGCGCTTTCTACAATTGACGATACTCTTGCAGAAGCCTACCGCCATATATGCGCCACGGGTCATTGAAATGCCGCACATCCGCAGATCTCGTCGAAATCGGCCGCAACGCCAGCACGCTGTCCCAACGCGCCAAAGTCTCGCCCCTCGCGCCTTGCGCCGCCGTGCCTCGCGTCCTCATGCTCGCGCAGGGCTACGAGGAGTAGGCGCCCGAGCACCATGTTTTTGCTGTATACACGACGGATGGACAAGCTGATAGCGATGTCCGCCTCCGTGAAATTGTAGATCATCGGTGGGCGCGACGCGGGCATGGGGAGGAGAGGATGGTGCTTTGTGGGTTTGTCAATAAGGGAGCTGATTTCTGGCGTAGGCTGGTGCAGAAGCATGTTGCGTGTTGTAGGGCGAGGAGATTTGTGCCTAATTTTAGGAGTGGGTATTTGGTTTGGTGAGTTTGGAGGGGCATGGGGATGGTGAGCTGGTGCTTGAGAGGGCTGTGAGGGGATTTGGTGTCTGGCGAATTGCAGCAAGGGATCCGCATGCCGTTTTATGCGACGTGGTTGAGGCCAGGAGGGCTTGGTGTGGCACCAGACTTGGGAGTCCGGTACAAATTGCCGCGTAATATATTGCGGATGCTTTCTAGATTGAGGGATGCACTTGTGTGCAAGGATTGCAACAAGCTCCTAATCTGAGACTCGACCTTCAAGATCCGATCGAGGCTTGGGCTTTGGTGATGGATTTCTCCCTTGCAAGAGAACAGAAGCCTATCGGTATAGCAGCTGATATTTATGCGCAGCTGGACACCAAACGAGTTTGCAATGAGGATTGACGAAGGCACCTATGGACTGTCGCGTGCACCACACTTCAATGCGTCATCCTTCAAATTCGGTCACAAACCGTGCATTCAGCTCTGATGCGATAGGCGTATCTATGCCCTGTTTCTTTTGGCTGATTTTGGGCATGGTGAAGTGATCTGCTGCTGCACGCCCCGCCTTTACGGCTGAGATGCACCACGTGCATACGCTGCCTTCAGGCCATCTCCAACAGATGCAGACCACACTTGACGCTCGGAATGGTCAAGTATGTCTCTAGGCTGGCATGTCAGATGGCAAGCCCAAGAACTGCAGCGCCAAGCTGAACGTCTGTCGCCTGTCCTTCGAGACACTTTCCATGCGTCGTCCAAAGCTACTAGCTCGCGAGTCACCCACGATTGCATCGCCTGTCCACAAATCGAGGCGCTATGATTCGCAAGTACCGACATACGCCCCTGCGATCATCAGGCAACACACGAATCCTCAGAGTCATCGGCACCAGCGACAATACCTCTCAGGTTGAGTGCGAGCTCCTCGAATACCCGCTCGAGGACAACGTCCAATATGAGGCCATGTCTTATAACTGACAGGACCAGACCACTGATGTCTCGATCCTGTGCAATGATCAGACCATCACTGTCACGGCGAATTGTGAGGCTGCGCTGCGTCGCTTTCGCCCGGAGTCCAGGAGCACCTTTCGATATCTCTGGATTGACCAAGTGTGTATTGATCAAGACGCGACTGCAGAGAAGAGTGCGCAAGTTGCTTCCATGGGCCGTGTTTATGGCCTGGCCACGCGCATCTTGATCTTCTTTACGCCTGAAACCGGTACGCCAACACAATTGGCGATAGCGCATGCGAGGAACCTTCGTGCCTGTGCGTGGCTTGCAAGCCTAGCGGCGGCGTTGCAGGTGCGGGTCAGCAGGGAAAGGGAGCTCCGTTTGTTGTGGCTGGCGGATACAGCACCGAATCGAGGTAAGCAGCAGCAATGGGTGTGCAACGTCTGCGATGGATGCTAAAAGCCGCAGATCTGTTTGAGTTCTCTCGCGAGACTCCATGGTTCAAGCGTCTGTGGGTAGTGCAGGAGGCGGCACTAGGGAAAGACTGCCTACTCGTATAGGACCATTACGAGATACCCTTGCGAGACATCTTTGAAGCGAGGACGGCAGTGCGAGCGCTTGCTGAGACCCCCCGGGGCGGCAAAGCCGCAGAAGCAGCCTCTGCACTAGACGATTGCTTCGACATACATCAGCGAGCTTTCGAATCGGTGGCGGATTCCAGAAGCCTTTGGCCATGGTCGCCGGGCTGGCTGGTGGCTGAGGCACGGTACTCCAGGACGACTTTGCAGCATGACAATGTATACGCCATCCAGGGTCTGCTTGCTCGAATGGGCGTTGAGCTGCCGGTGCCTGACTACCAGAAGGCGGTTGCTGACGTGTATCGGGAAGGCACAGTCTCAATACTTAAGAGCGAAGGCGGCTTGGACGTCCTAACGTTGGTACACTCTTTAAGTGGATCAAAGACTATACCTGATTTGCCCAGCTGGGTTCCGAATTGGTCGTTCGATAAGCATGCGAAACGTCCACGGGCAGAGCAAAAATTTCGACCGTCGAAACCTCAATTTTCACTGCACAAGAACGACACGCAGATTATTGTGCGTGGGAGCATAGTGGACCGCGTTGAGAGACGTGCTGATCTGCACCTGATGCATGACCCCGAGAAACTTGGCCCGCCACAAGAGTACGCCAAATGGACGATCAACCGACCCCTACCGGATGATAGGTGGAGCGCTTGGCTGTGTGCACCAGACGCAGACATCGAGTGCGTACTAAGGCTATTGAATGTCAAGGTCCTGCGCAGTTTGCTCAAATTCAGCGGAATCTCCAGTGGTAGCAGCACAGCAAATGAGATGGACATCCTCGAACAAATCTTGTACGGAGTTGCTTGGGACCTGACACCACTTCTGTACAAGCGGGATGGTCTTCGACAATGGCTCAAGATGCTCACATCAGATGAGACGCTCACAGCAGACCGGCAAGAGGGGATGGCCCCGGCCACCTCGCTGACTTTCGCACAGCTCGCAACACGAGAGCAAAGTATCCTCGCGAGCATTCAGGCTTCGCGCGAGGTGGATCAGCATCATCGTCAGATCACCGATTCGGCATCATACCAGACGCTGTTCCGGACGGCTTCGGGCAGGCTGGGGATGGCACCGTATTCTGTGGCTCCTGGCGACGACATAGCTCTGGTCGCTGGTATCAAGCATCCTGTTGTCATCCGGCGTAGAGGCCTGGGTCATTATGGTTTGGTGGCCTTTGCGTATATCCATGAGTTTATGGACGGACAGTCCTGGCTCGCTGAGCCAGAGGAGCTGAAGGATCTTGTGCTGATCTAACCAGGCACTTGAAATCTTTCTCCTCTCGAGCCAATTTGAGGTGAGGGTTGTCCAATCATTGCGCTATGTAGCCAATGGAGACGGATGATGGTCGCGTTCCTGGGTAAGTGTAGTAACTTGCGAGCATTGGGTGCGTCGCAGTGTCAGTCTGCATGGATAACGACAATGCGTATTATGAGCCAACTACTGCATCCGCTTGACCTGTGCGACTGGACCAGTATATACATGGCGCCCGACAAGCGCATAATGCACAGCTGCTATCACCATTACACCCACGAACACGACTGGACTCCAATTCATATTGGTGCCAGTGACGGGCTGTGCAAGTGGGACGAACTGGAATATCCAAATCGGTATGATCCAGCATAGTGCCGCTATGTTGACGGGAAGTCCCCATTTGCCTAATGACCACGGCCTTGGTGGCAGGGGAGCGCCGTACAGTCGTCTCCAGACTAGACATGCTATGGTGACGAAGTAGGACGAGAGAATGGAGACGACGCCGAGAGAATTTAGTGCATTGAGTGCCGTGGTGGAGCCAAAACCAATGCATGCGAGGAGAGACGTGATCACGAATGAGACCAGCACTGCCCGGATGGGGATGTTCCAGTCAGAAGCCACGTATGACAGCCACTTTGATGCAGGAACACCGTTATCCCGAGCAAATGACCAGAGTTGTCGCGAGGCTGTCGCTACCTCGCCGATGCAGCAGGATGTCATGTTGATGATGACAACGGCGCACATCACGCTTGCCCCAGCTTTGCTTCTGACGCCGTTGTAGAAGACCTGGATGAATGGCTGACCGGTCGGCGTATCGAGGACTTCTTCTGTGTTACCCCAGGTGAAGATCATGGTTACGGCCATCAGGAAGCCAAGGGCGGCGTTGGGCGCGACGGTCCACACGATGGACCGGGGCATGGTAATGGCTGCATCCTGCAATTCCTCGCTCATGTGCGTTATGCAGTCAGATCCAACGAGCGTCGCAACAGGAGTAGTTAGTCCAATCATCGTCGCGAAGCCGGTTGTGGGCCAGCCGCCGTTGTTGGAGAAGTTGAGCAGTGCGACCTCCGGGTGAGCTCTTGACGCAAGGAGCCACATGGGGATGAAGATTGCGAAGAATCCAGCCACGTGCAAGATCAAGACGAAGCCCTCGACTAGCGGCAACCGGACTGCAGCGACGGTGTTGAAAAGGACGGCGAAAGTCATCAGGCCCATTTGCAGCAAGGTCGTGTGCCATTGCTCCATCTCATAGTCAGGGTTGTTCAGGACGATCAGGCCTTGGATGATACCAGCTATCATGTAGGCGGTGCCCGCAAGGAAGACTTGCCAGCCGCATGCACATAGCCATCCAGTCACATAGCTCAATCCTCTCTGGTAACGGGGCGGAGCGAACTCGCTCACCCAGTGGTATTGGCCGCCTGCCGTTGGACAAATCGAGGCCATCTCAGCGAGGCCTGGCGTGCGTGAGGTCATCAGCTCGTGAGTCTTGTTCGACGCCTCTGTGGGCAACTTACTAGCATACACGAGCATCATACCAATTGCAACAGCAATGTAGCCCCAGAACAGACACGCTGCACCTCCGTCCGTTATGACGAAGACGAGGACGGGCAACAGTACCTCCCAGCTGCACATGACGGTGGATCCGAAGCCGAGCACTGCAGTGCGATGTGAACATGTACTCGAGCCACAATCTTCCAGCATGTAGACTTACTGGTCGCAAACTTGAAGTTCCGCTACAATCAACATCATGTTAGCCTGCCAGCTATACGAATACTCAAAGCTGAGCGAATAAGCCTACACGTAAAACTTGCTTCTTGCCTAGGGTGATCATATCTCTTCTGTCTGCCTCCGTACCAATGTACCGCTGAGGCAGCGAACCTGATAGCTCTGATGGGCATGACCGCAGCGAAAAGTGGAATTCGTCTTTGAAGGATATTGCTATCTCATCCTCCATGCTGTGGGTCGTCGCCATAGTGTAGTGGTAGCCGCTGCTAGATCAACACAAGACACTTGAAGATGATTCGGGTCGAGAGAGAGACTGTCAAAGCTGATACCTTGATAATGGATAGTTTCAAGTTGGCAGTGATCGGCCCATGTGGCGACTAGGATTGCTGTGAACGCGCAGCACAGCGCTCCTTACTGAGACGGCCAAGCAAAGTCCCCATCTACGGCCCCAAGAAGGCGACTGCAGACATCAGCGCACAGGTTTCTGTTACAGTCTACTGGCCGCAATGGGCGCATTGGTGCCCATCGAGCTAGAGGCGGAGGAATGCCGTTTTACCGCATTCACCAGAGTCATTCCACGGTGCGTGGCGATCTGGAAGCCAGCGGCATCGCAAATTACTGGCAAGACTGCGGCTTTCAAGCTCCTTGTAGACGTAATTCCGCCATCTAGCAACACGAGCCCAAGAAACGCAATCTGCACCGTCGCGTGATGGGGGATGTGGTATCGAGGGAAGGGAGGATCCATGACTCGGAGATTCATCGGATCTGCCGAGCAGAACCTACGTACAAAGGCCGTGTCTTATCACTGCTTAGGTTCACGGATTTCAAAGATGCTGCACACCATATTGCCCCTCTCACGGTTCCTGAGCCCGGGTTGCTGGGCGTACTGGACTACATGACCCGTCACCGAATGAGGACCACTGGACTCATCGCCGCTTCCGACGAGCATGTTGCACCTCTGGGTGTGTCCATCATCCATACAGTAAGTATCCTGAATATTTTCGCAGAGCTGGACTCTGTATGCAGATCCCAGACCTCGTTCACGTGAAGCTGGACAGCGGCAATTCCACAGGAGCCCACGATTCCCTCATACTCCACGGCCACGGGCCAGTCTGACCTGGGGGCTCTCAGAGCTTCAAGGTTGATTACGCCGTCTGGAGTATCTCATGCGAAGTGCATCCATGGTTCTTCCAGGACGAGCCGACCATCAGCTTTTGCTGAAGCCTCAGCCGGGCTGAGCATTGTGCTGGCATGCTGATTGAGGAGCTTGCGAGCTGAGCCGCCGACCTCGATCCCCTGGTACAATCCCACAGTTTATGGAAGCTACGGGGCATGCATCGCGAGCCGAAAATGTTCCCTACCCTCCCTTCCGATCAGATCGATGGCTCGTCAATGCAAGTGACTATGAGCGGTCGTATCTGCTGGGCTGCCTTCGCATACTACGGTTTCGAAAGACCTGCGGATATCTGGAGTAGCCAGCCACAGCGGTGTTTGACGAAAGCCAGTGATGCAAACTTCGGGCCACAATCAGACTGTTTGCATCTCAACCGATTTCGACGTGAATTTGTTTTGGGCGAAGGACTTCCAGCGGCGGCTGCGGCTCCAGTGATGGATAGCAGAGATCAATTCGTAGTGCCAGAAGGGTACTATCCACCTTTTACCATAATCAGCGATGAGAACCAAACGGGATGGATCCTGATCGCCACACTGGTCGGCCTGTCCATGGTGCTCATCTCCACGATCATCAGGATAACAGTCAGAGCATCGCTTAAGCAGAGATATGCTCTGGACGACATCTTACTCGGCATCGGCACAATCTGTGCAGTGGTATACGAATCTGTGCTGATCATAGCCACCACCAAAGGGCTGGGCAAGGCGGCGCATCTGGTCGATCCAGCAAACCTTGAGAGTCTGCAGAAGTGCAGATACGCGGTCCAGATATACTCTGTCTTGGGACTTGGGTTTGCCAAAGGCTCGGTCTCTGCATTCGTGATACAAATCACGCCCGTCAAGTCGCATCGCCGCTACATACATTGCATCACAGCGGCATGTATCCTCTGGTCGATTCTTGCGATGCTCTTGTGGGCCCTCAAGTGCGATCTTCGGCATCCTTGGATCTACATCCGGGAGCAATGCGGAGGCATCGTGAGTACTCTGACAGTCAGCGGCACCCAGTGCAAGGCTACTAACGTCAGCTTCTGTAGACTGCTCGGTTTACGGTCATCTGCGTCTTGGATATCGTGACTGAGCTCCTGATATTCTCCAGCACAGCGATGCTCGTCTTCAACCTCCAGACCTCATTAGCCAACAAATCGATAGTTCTGGTGGCTTTCGGTTCGCGGCTTCCACTCATAGCATTCATCGTGCTTCGCATGATGAGCTACAAATTCGGCAACAACGTTCCTGATACCACACTGCACAGCGATATGTATGCTGTGTGGACCGTGACAGAAGTGAACTACTCACTGATATCAGCTTCCATACCGCTCATTAGGCCGTTCGTGAGCGGACTGAGTACGAACTACGGCGTTGGAGCAGTGAGGGATTATACCATCAGTGCGGTGCGACCGAATGCAAAAGGCGACACATCCATGCTTTCAACTTTACAAAGTCAAGGCAAAGGCCATCAGAATCCAAGCAAGCAATTTACTGCTAGAAGCGGCAGCTGCGCAGGAATCACGCCAAGTCAAGGCGAGTCGCAGGAGGCTTATGATTGCATTCAGGGAGGGGTCACGGAAACGTATGCATATCATCCGCAAACGCCGCCAGGACCAAGCAAGGTGCGCGAGAGCAATTCGAGGGTCGGGACGCCAGTGCACGATCTGGCGCCGGCGGCAAGAGGAAGCGATTGCACCGAAATCGAGGACCCAGAATCAAAGGAGCGTCCACAGAAGATTGTCATTACGAAACAAGTTAGTTGGCAGATTTTCAGGGAAGATGCGGACGGTTAGGAGCACGATGGCCGCGAGCGTCAAGTGTAACTCGGTCGAAGAAGATCACAGTGTTGTCGCTTTTGCAAGCCATGCATAGTGTGTATGTGGCGCAAGCCGAGCACAGTAGCGACGTTCATGAGCTTTGTCATGGCTGCAAATACCACAAGGGTTGATGGCGTGACATTGGATCAGAGTTGGCGAGCCGACTCGGCTCTCACAACTTGCCTGACATGCTCTTCGGCCACACCTCTCCAACGAAGTCCTCCATATCCTTGATGAAGATATCCGGCCTTTCCATGGCGGCAAAGTGACCGCCCTCCATGTGGCCTCGGTACCACACAAGGTTTCCACTCTTTGCTACCCAATCTTTAGGCACCGGAGCAAGCTCTTTGTGATGCCAGCTGTAGCCCATAGGTTTCTTGATATAAAAGGCCGGATCAGGGTGGATAAAATTTGGATTAGGTCCAAAGAATTGGCGGTAAGGGTAGATTGCACGAGGGAAGGACTGGGTGAACCAATACAGTGTCACGCCATCGAGGGTCTCGTCGAGCGGAGGGTCTTGATCAGACCATTGAAGGAACTTCTCGCCGATCCTTGATGCCCGTCAATTCAGGCTCCATCGAATGTACAGGCGGATGGAACTTACCAAGCCAGAGTCGCTACAGGACTTGACGACAATACCAGACCAATAGTACTCGGCCTCGTCCCGTGCTCTCGGGCATATGCATTTCCAAGATTACCGAAGTTGTTGTACCGTTCCAGGCCTTGCTTCTCTTCAACACTGAGCTTATCGAAGTCCTCTGGGCTTTTGCTGCTCACGCCAATAGCTAGATGCAAATGGGCGATCTTACAGGCATCGTGCTTGACAGCCAGGACTCTTGCGATGAAAGAGCCCACGTCACCACCCTGCGCGATATATCCATTGCCGAAGCCCAAGCCAATCATGAGCTTGTCCATGACCCTGGAAGCGTCAAGAACGTCGAAGTTCCTGTCAAGCGGCGGACCATTGGAGTATCCGTAGCCCGGGAGCGAGGGCACAATCATATGGAAAGGAAGCGTTTCTGGTGTGTACTTCTTCTTGATCTGCTCCAATGTGCTTACGAATTCCAGAAAGCTGCCTGGCCAACCATGTAGAAATATCACTGGGGCGGCGTCCGCCTTCTTCGAGAAAAGTGCAGCGAAGTGTATTTCGAACGGGAATCCACCGTCTTCGATCGATGCTGTGAAGTTCGGGAGCGCATTGATTCTGTCCTCCGTCCTGCGCCAGTCATACTGGGTCTCCCAGTGCTTCTTTGCCGTTTCTAACCATGCTCGACTGATCCCCCAGCTCGTGAAATCCTTCACATCGGTGTTCTGATTTTCGAAGGTCTTGGGCCCGATCTTGGAGAGTCTGACGAGCTGCTTGAAGTCATTGAGGTCTTCGTCTGAGACACGCGCCTTGAAAGGCTGGATCTTGAGAGAAGCGTTGGTTGGGATGGTATCGAATGACATGATGAAGATTTATTGAAGCAGTGAATTACTTGCCTTGGATTGTTTTACTACTTCTCGGTTATGTCTTTGTTAGTATTATGGTTTGCTAGAGCTGTTGCATTGGTTGCTTCTGACGTCGTGGAAAGAGTGGTCATGGGCTGGAAAGAGGGGCGGTCTCGATTGAGCTTAGACCCCTCTCCCGACCACCGCAGTCCTCTGCCCGTTCACCTACACGACTGGCAGCGCTGAAGCTTCCACAACGACAGCTGATCTTTAAGGCTGCGAAGTATCTCTCGCTGTTTACAGTGCCGATACTCGTTCCCAATGTTATACCTTGACGCCTGCCGAACCACGTATCTGGTACGGAGCCAATCGCAGCCGTTCAATGGCAGCCGCGGCCGTTGAGAAGACCGCACGATGAACCACTCAGGCAGGATCAGCATACCGCCATCGCTGTATTGGGGAAACGCACTTCAGCACCATTCCCCAAAACTGCAAACCGCGTCCAACCATTCGGTAGGAACGGATTCCGTAGCAGAAATCAAAATACATTTTTCACGGTGGGTCAACAATTTATATAGCTCAGCCTCCCGTCCCAGTCAATTGCGCATTGTGTAGAGAGCGAACCCATCGAGATTCGCTCTACCATCGTCAGTCATGTGGTCACCAGTCCTCTTCAGCCTCACGGCTGCCCTCGCAACAGCATCACCTATCCTCGAGCGACAGACCTCAACTCACAACAACTTTGCCTGCCGAAGCACTGTGCACCCTAATCCAGTCGTCCTCTTCCACGGTCTAGGAGCAACATATTATGAAGACTTGAACTATCTGGAAGCCTACCTCCAGAACAACAGCTTTTGCACCTTCAGCATCACCTATGGAGCATTTCCCGGCTGGCCGTACGTAGGAGGACTGGAACACATTGCCGAATCCGCCGCGCAGCTCGCAACATTCGTGAACGAGGTCAAAGAGAACACTGGAGCCTCGAAGGTGGATTTGGTCGGGCATTCGGAGGGAGCATTTCAGACACTTTATGTGACCAAATTCGAGGGCGTATCGTCTTTCATAGACAAGGTCTTCGCCATCGCGCCTCCAACCCACGGCACGAGCTTCGCCAATTTGTACAATCTGAGCTATGTTGGTGGAAATTTGACTAATGAGGTTGTTCAAACTATCTTGGACGACTTCGGGTGCCCGGCGTGTGATGATCTGGTGGATGGTGGACCGGCAGTCGTCAAGCTGAACGATGGTCCAATCGCACAGTCGAGTGTTTCGTACACCATCTTGGCATCGAAAGACGACGAGCTCGTGACGCCGACGTCTACAGCGTTTGTCAATGAGACAGGAGTCAGAAACATATATGTCCAGGATTATTGTCCGAATGATCCGGTTGGGCACATTGGCGAGGCGTATGATCAGAATGTGTGGACCCTCGTTTTAAACACTTTGAGTGGGAGTACGGCTGGGCCTACTGCATGTGTCTACGGCTCGCCAGGTCGGTGATGATAGCTGAAGCCTATGTAGATATTCAGTGAATGTTCAGAACATCACTGTTCAGCGGCTGCATCCTTCACAGCCCGCACGCCTCCTTCTGTGATCTCGAATTCTCGAGAGCTCTCCGCACACCAAGCACAGAAGACCAATTTAAAAGTCCGTCTCCAGCTCAGCACGCTGCCATCTAGGGCCGTGATGGGTGCTTTCAACAATGCAATCCTTGCTCCAAGCTGATTTGTCCATGTCAGACCAAGGCTGGGTGTCTTCAGATTCTGCATTGACAAGTCGTCGCCCCAGCCGGTGAAGAAGCTTTGTTGATGATCCAAAGCCAGCGCATCGTCCGTGGACAGTAAGAAAGGAGTGCTTGTCATATCTGTGGCGCTCTGAACTTTCGACGGTAAGACTGAAGACTTTCCAGTCAAAGAAGGCGGCGGCGATGCAGGGCGTGACCGCTGCGTCTGCTGGCTCACAGACGGTGCTTGACTCAACGGCTCGATGACTGGTAAGAATCGGTCTGCAACCTGGTTGGCAACGACGATCGCCACGTTGTGCTTATGCGCGATGTCACGAAGCAAAGCACCCATCTCAGCTACCTGCTTGCTTCGTTTGGCGAAGCTTTCCGCAGCACTCTTTCGTGCCTTGCCCCTATCGAACTCCGGTCGATAGTTGGCTGCTATGCTATCGACGATAAGTAGGCCAATGTTATGGCGTTTGATGACCACCGGCACCTGATAGCGAAGGATGTGGTCTTGGGCCTCGAGATCATGAATATGCGTACTCTGTATCCTACTCAGAGAAGGCTTCTCGTCCCCACCTAGCTCGGCAAGCTTGGGATGAGCCTTCAAGATTTGCGTCAGGCGTGTCGTCTGTAGTGGTGCTTCTGTCGATACATATAATGCCGATTTGCCAAGACCAATGGGTCCCGGCAGCTGTACTGACAGCAACAGAGTCAGGAGAAACTGCGTCTTTCCAGCAGCGCTAGAGAAGGTCAGTACAGCTCTACGACGTACTTGAGATCAAAGCATACCTCTCTCCCACGAATTCCGTGACATGTTCGACTGCTACCCCGCCGCCCAAGGCAGCATCTAAAGCATCGTCAAGAGTACTGATGGTTTTCCATCGTCGAACCAGATTATAACCATGTTGAAATGATATGCTGCTGCTTGGGTCCACGCCAGTCCCGGATGGTCGCCCAGCGGTGAATCCATGCAGCCCGTCAAGCAGGGCGGTGGCAAGCTTCTTCACCTCGCCAGGCGGTACTTGCGCACGTTTCGCCACATCGGACGCCTCAAGGGTGAGTAGATCTGCTGTCGAGATGGATGCCTTCTCAAGTGACGGAAGAATGTGGGTATAGGGCTTGATGTCGAAGTCAGGGAGGACGGTCAGCAGGCTGGTCATTTGAAGCGAGCATCATCGCTGGCGGCGCGTGATGCTCAAGGATGCTCGGTGTTGATTTCCAGAGCGTGCAGGTGATCTGTGAAGACGCGTTGACGCGACGGAGATGCTTGTGTTCCGCAGCTTTCTTTGATGGCTGTTCTGGTGTGAAGCTTGGACAACACGCCAGAATTCCTGTCTGCAGTTCGCTTCTTCCCGTCAGCCCGCTTTGCCGGGTGACCTCCCTTCACCCGCCCGCGCAGCACACGGATGGGGAATTCTGGACGTCATGCTAGTCTGGGCTGCTTGAGAAGTGCCCGAGGTCACCATTGCGCTCAGTAGGTACAATCAGGCTTGTCGCTGTAGTAGCGGTCGAGAGGGTCGTGGCTGTCTCATAATAATTGTCCAGCTGCCTACTCCTCATTGCCTTTCTTTACCCACTATATTGCTCTCGCCAAATACGCAGAGCGAAGCAGTAGAGCTCCCCTGCCGGAGGCGTCTCTGCATACCTAGCTTAGGGCAACCATCCTTTCGGCCACTGCTTCCTCTTGCCCGCTGTCGACCTCTCGTTGCGCATCTCGCGCAAGTTCTGCGACCCACAGGCTTTAGGAGACTTAGCAGGCTTATCCGAGGTCGACACTTTGGCCAAAAAGACGATTACAGACGCGGCTCGATTGCGGACATACTAAGGTCAGTCACATGCTCGCTCATGCCTGGATATATTCCACGCCCCCGTGCTCAGATGCATGTCTGAGGCTGGAAGTGAATTCCGGCGCAGCGGCTTTCGACACTTTCACGTGAATAAGAGCCGCATAAGCATTTCACCATGGACGACACAGATTATCGGGCCCTGCTACTTTGCGGGGAGCAGTTCTGAAACCAGAGCGACAACCTCTTCTTCATCTTACCTTATCATTAAGGTCTTTATTAGATCGATCGCCTCGACCTGTTTTGCCCAATTTCCTCTGATTCCACCTCCAACAAATGCCGGCGTACTACCACCAAGATTGCCACTACTTCTACCGGACTTGCCTGCGTGGTCTCTCAATCGCCACCCTCGTCTCGCCTCTGCACAGCTAGATTGACGCGGGACCGATGCTAACTCCCATCACAATGCCAGTCCGCAACATCCCGTCAATTGACGAACAATTGGCAACATCAACGCAACGCAAAGACTCCGTGACCATGGCTGAACGATCAGCGGCCAACGCAAAGGAGACGACGCAGAGCTTTTCGAAAGACAAGCTGAATCCGATCATGTCTCACGATCCAAACTCGCAATCAAAGCCAGGCGTTACTTTCGCTGCCCAGGACAAGCTGCCAAAACTGCCCATACCCGACCTGGAGGCTACATGCAAGCGATATCTTGCTGCCCTTGATCCGCTTCAAACAGCTCGCGAGCATGCCGACTCCGAGCGAGCTGTCGCTGAGTTTCTACGAGCAGAAGGTCCGGAATTGCAGGCAAAACTCAAGGAGTATGCCACTGGCAAAAGCAGCTACATTGAGCAGTTCTGTAAGCTTTCTTCTGGTTCCATTGCACCGAACTCCCGCTCATATATCCTTCAGGGTACGACTCATACTTGAACTACGACAACCCTGTCGTTCTGAACCTCAACCCATTCTTTTTGCTTGAGGATGATCCGACACCGGCTCGAAACAATCAAGTCACGCGTGCAGCCTCGCTCGTTATCTCTGCCTTGTCTTTTGTACGTGCAGTGCGAAAGGAGGAGCTCCCGCCAGACATGCTTCGAGGTCAGCCCTTGTGCATGTACCAATACTCCAGAATGTTTGGCACCGCCCGCATTCCTACAGACAACGGTTGTCAAATCGGACAAGACCCGACTGCAAAACATATTGTCGTACTTTGCCGTGGACAGTTCTATTGGTTCGATGTACTGGACGACAACAACGACCTGATCATGACTGAAAAGGATATGGCAGTAAATTTGCAAGTGATCAACGATGACGCTGAACAGACTTCCATCCACGAGGCAGCTAAGGGCGCCGTGGGTGTCTTGAGTACTGAGAGTCGGAAGACTTGGTCTGGCCTCCGGGACGTCATGAGCAAGGACGAGGGCTCCAACAACAGTGACTGCCTTGATCTGGTTGACTCAGCACTTTTCATCCTTTGTCTGGACTATACCGAGCCCAAGACACAAGCAGAACTTTGTGGCAACATGCTTTGCGGTACCTCCCTGATCGAGCGAGGTGTGCAGGTCGGCACTTGCACAAATAGGTGGTACGATAAGCTACAGATCATCGTCTGCAAGAATGGCAGTGCAGGCATCAATTTCGAACACACCGGCGTCGACGGGCACACAGTCCTGCGTTTCGCTTCAGATGTATACACCGACACGATCCTGCGCTTCGCTCGCAGTATCAACGGCCAGGCGCCGTCGCTATGGGCTTCCAGCTCGCCTGACCCGTCCAAGCGTGACCCTAAAAGCTTTGGTGATGTTAGCACCACGCCTCATAAGCTCCTTTGGGACATGACTCCAGAGTTGTCGACCGCATTACGTTTCGCGGAGACGCGACTAGCAGACCTGATCCAGCAGAACGAATTCCAGACACTGGAATTCTCGACTTACGGCAAGAATTTCATGACTTCACATGGCTTCTCGCCTGATGCCTTTGTGCAGATGGCTTTCCAGGCTGCGTACTACGGCATGTACGGGCGGATGGAGTCGTGCTACGAGCCAGCGATGACGAAGGTCTACTACCACGGTCGCACAGAAGCCATCAGACAGGTCACACCAGAAAGTGTCGAGTTCGTCCGGACGTTCTGGGCAGAGACTGCACCGCACAAGAAGGTCGAGGCCCTGAAGAAGGCTTGTGAAAAGCATAGTGCCATTACGAAGGAGTGCGCCAAAGCACAGGGGCAAGACAGGCATCTCTATGCGCTGATGTGTCTATGGCAGCGCATGGTGGATGCTGACGCCGGGTCGGAGCTTGCAAGCCTGAACGGAGATGGAGCCAGCACCAATGGCTACAGCAGCCCAACCAGTGACCACGCAGCAGACTCGTCCGTGAGGTCGCCAAAGCGAAGCAGTATGCTGAGCGAAGACGACAGCGTCCAATCCTCCCGCAGCCCGCCCCGCCCGAGCCACAACCTCCCCGCCATATTCGCTGATGCCGGCTACGATAAGCTCAACAACACCATCCTTTCGACCTCAAACTGCGGTAACCCGTCACTCCGGCACTTTGGCTTCGGCCCAACCTCCGGCGATGGTTTTGGTATTGGGTACATTATCAAGGATGGCTCAATCAGCATTTGCGCATCGAGCAAGCATAGACAGACGAAGCGGTATATTGATGCGATCGAGAGCTACTTCCTTGAGATGAGGAAGCTTTTGCGACAGACCCAGAGGAGGGGCACCAGCACTGATAAGCAGTCGAGCCGAGCAAGGGAGGCCGAGGAGAAGAGACCAAAGGGTTCGAGGCTCAAGTCGAGAGGCCGACTCCTGACTGGCGAACAGGCTGTTGGCAAGACGCCGGATGACAGTGGTGTCACGAGTGAGGATGATGAGCTGGGTGGATGTAAGTGCCGCCGTTGTCAAATGACCTTGTTGAACTTGTGCTGACTCACTTCTGCAGATGGCTTCTTCGATGCAGGCATGCTCCTGCAAGCTCTGAAGGCGAAGGATGAGGTTGAGCAGCGGCCCAGTGAGAAGGCAGCGCAGAGAAAGGAAGTTGGGAAGAAGCTCAGGCTCATGGAGTACTAGTAGTATTTCACGATCCTGGATGTCCTATTTTCAGGGTAGAGTGAGAGAGAAAGCGTTCACGCCAGCACTTGTGCAAAGATAGCACCTTAGAATGAATATCAACGAGCACTATCGTGATCCAGCTCTTGACTCTAAGATCCATGTGCGCGCTTGTCAAAGTCCTCGTCTGAGACTGCGCGGTGAGCCGGCGAGGAAGTGTTTCGGCTTTACGACCGTAAAGCCGAGATCGCGGACAAGCGCGTCGCCTTCGCGTCTTGCTACAACTTCCTACTCTGAGCGACTTCAGCATGAATTCATTGAAGCATTGGCACTGCAGTATACGTATCGATGACAGCGTCACGATTGACAGTAAGCTCCCGAAATTGCTTGCCAATAATACGCTAACCAAAGAGCAGGTATCGCACTGCAATGCCAACGAGACAATCAACATGTTATTTCACCGAAAGCATCCTTACGATTTCTGTCCTTGGTCGACGTCCACAGGATCCCCTTGCATTTGGTGATTGGGCCGACCTATGCTGTTGGCACAGACAATACAGCCACAGAAGCCTGGTTCAGCCGCCACCTTTTGGAAAGCAGTTCTGCTTCTACCGATGGACCCTGGTGGGAGACCGCCAGGCCGGACTCGCCGCTGGGCATTCTGGTATCTGTAGAGTCTGCGCTGCCAGTCAAAGCTGGCCCTCGAATCACTGAGCTTCTGTTCTACGCGACTCGATCTCAGCTCGGCCACGACAGGCCACCAACATCGCCCGCAGCTGGAAATATTCAAGACTTGGGACAGCCTGCTCTCAATGGGCCTCAATCAATATGCATTCGTGCGATAGGACTGTCATCAGATCTTTACTGTCCAAGACCGGAGCCAACTCCGCCTTCTTCGCCTGCAGATGAGGGAGTTGACTCTGAAGCTTTCTTCCTGCCTTCGAACCTGCCTCAACAGGCTGAGATAGTGAACGAGCCACCAGTGAGAAAGCGTAAAACTGTGAACGATGCCTTCGACGAGGCAACAGAGCGTAGGAAGAAGGCTAGACGTCATGGAGGCGAGAGTGTAGCTGCTGCCGCTGCTTTGAGGAAGGAGGACTCGCTACCTAGTCTCAAGCATCGTCGATCGATTAGTGGCAGCACCGGTCCAGCTGTTCCTCTTCAAAACCGCCCACTGTCAAGATCACCAAGTATTGCTTCCTCCAGGCCAGGGACTGCTCGAGCGCCATCAGAGGCTCCGAAGCGTTCTTCACTCTTGCATGTTCAGCACGTTCCTGAGGCTCAAGACACATCCCTAGAAACGAGGAACAAAGACCTCATCTCTCGCATCATCATGGCAGGCATGCGTCTCTACGGCCTATCTCAGAGCAAGACCAAGAAGCCACGACCTCAACCAAGCGAAACAAACACCGCAGTCGAAATATCTGACGCACAACTCGAAGTCGACAGGCAGGCAGATGAGGAGTACAAGCTAGTCTACCACCAAGTCTACAAAGGCACATGTTTCGCCTTTCGGCGGCAGATCACAGCAGTCAGTCTACACTCTCACAACGAAATCTTGCGCGAGACTGTCGACAAGCTGCTGGCACTATATTGCGGTGACCCCCTGGGAGCTGGATTACCGGGTCTCAAGGATGAGCTGACGCCTGGCGGGCGCAAAGCATTTGGTTCTACGCAGAAAGATAAGGAGGACACGCAGAACATGTTTCCACTACCACGGAGTGGTGGATGAAGAGAGCCTCAAACACGACTTATACCATTCATGCCCTCACTACTAATCTCCACCACCTACAAGTAATTCCTCGGATCCAACTGCCTAACCTTTGCACTCTTCGCCTCCCCCTCAAACACAAACTCACTCACCAACTTCCCCGTCCCAGGCCCATTCTGAATCCCCCAACATGTATGTCCCGCCGCGAGCGTCAGTCCCTTGACCCCCGTAGCACCAATCAACGGCCCACCGCCCGTCGTAACATTCGGCAAATAACACGCTTGCCGTGCCGTGACTTCGCCATCTCTCAACTCATCCGAGATGGAAGAGACGTAGTCCACAACTTCTTGGCACCTCGCTTCGTCCACAACTACTTCGTCGCTGGTTTGTGGCAACGGGACTTCGCGATCGCCTTCGCCGCACGCATAGACTTCGTTCTTTGGACGGGCATAGATTTCTGGCGTCACGATTTGCTCGCCGCCTCGTCTTGACTTTACGGACTCCTTGTGGTTCTTCTGGCCGAAACCCGCAGGGAGTCGGATCTGCGTGAAGAGCGCGTAGGCGCTGACAGGTCGTGAAGGCTTGATCGTGACGGAGTGGGCGCGCATGGCGCTGATGGGAGCCTGAGGCAGGATATTGGGCGTCCAAGGGCCGGCTGCGATGACGACGTCCGTAGCCTTGATTGTCTCTTCCTTGCCACCGTTGTTGGCATCGATGTATGTCACGCTCTCGACCGCGTCACCGCCAGCGCTGTAGTTGATTTTCTTGACTTTCGCATTCGTCCTAGTCTCTGCGCCCTTCTCCTTCGCCAACTCAGCCATAGCATTCGTGAACTGAAATGGATGGACCTGTGCCGTGGTACTCGGATCGCCCATCTCATCGTAACGCACATTCGTCTCTGGAGCGACCCAGTCCAGATCTGCAGGCACACCCGCAGCCCTCAGCTTAACCAACGCCTCCTTCGTCCTCTTCTGCAAACTCAAATGCTCGCCTTTCGCCTCTCCGTTCTGCCCATCCATCTCCCCATCCTTGCCATCGACCTTCGGCGTGGCCTTGTCAGGCAAATGCCGACCTTTGCAGTCCACCTGTCCACAATGCACAGCCCTGTATCCCCATCGCTCTTCGCCACCATGCTCATCCGCCAGCTGCTTATGTAGACGGTAGCTCAGTGGTACAATACTGCTCGGGTACGCCCATAACGCCAGTAGTCCGCCTGCCTTCCCCGATGCGCCGCCAGCAATCTTTGTAGACTCGAGTAATGTGATTTTGTGCTTGCTTGGATCGTATGCAGGATGGCGCGTCAGGAAGTATGCGGATGTACAGCCAATAATACCGCCCCCGACTACAACTATGTTCCTCTGCCCTTCTGCGGCCATCGTAGCGTATGTGCTTCGAGCTGTGGTTGGTAGCAGTGTGTTCAGACGATGAAATGCTGATAAAGCCAGGATTGTGTACTCGATGCTATGAGATGGAGGAGTATACTTAGCTGAACGATCTAGCTTTCGTCAAGGCGTATCTAGAGACTACCGAAGAAAATGTTCGCCTCGCCACAGGTGTGCAGTCTGCGCTGTATTCGGGCTACGTCATATGTGCGCTCTGCCGTGGCATGCTCGATGCGCGTGGTATCTTAGTACTGACAAACAACCAGTAGGCCGTATTCCCAACTGGCCGTGCGCGAATAGTACTCTTCAAGGGCAGAGGTATGGCCGACTGGGGGTCAAGAAGAGAAACAAACTGTAGACTTGGAGCACGGACCTTGTCTTGACACAACGGTAGGCGTACATGATCGGAACAAGACTGCATTTCACTTTTGCTCATCGTTATAACAGCATACATCACAAGCAGTACTCTAGTTGCAGATGCTGGAAAGTAGTCAAGCATGTCAACTTGACATCAACGCCTGCCTGCCTGCCCTGACCTTCCCCAAACCATCAGTTCAGGCTACACGCGCCATGCCGTAACGTGAACGCTGCCTATACCACCCTCCCTCCCTACATCTCCACGTCCCTACTCCATAGGATTTGCGCCTGGTGTATTTTCGCCGCTGAGGTAGAAGATGTCCATGTCGATACCGTCGTAGTTGATACACACGCTTAGAAGCACTTCCTGTGCACAATGGATGGACCGGACTCGTCGTACTCCTGCTTGGAGATCCACATCTGCTGGAAGGTGGAAAGCGAGGCGAGAATGGAACCACCGATCCAGACAGAGTACTTGCGCTCTGGCGGGGCAATGATCTTGACCTTCATGCTGGACGGGGCAAGGGCAGTGATCTCCTTCTGCATGCGGTCGCTAATGCCTGGGTACATGGTGGTACCGCCAGACTGGGTTATGTTAGTGATTTTCCAGACTTCACAAGTTTGCAAGACTTACCATGACGATGTTGCCGTAGAGGTCCTTACGGACATCGACATCACACTTCATGATGGAGTTGAAGGTGGTAACGTGGATACCGCCAGATTCCAGACCCAGGACAGAGGGCTGGAAGAGAGCCTCCGGAGCACGGAAACGCTCGTTGCCAATGGTGATGACCTGGCCGTCAGGAAGCTCGTAAGACTTCTCGAGGGAAGAGCTCTGGCTGGCGGTCTGGATCTCCTGCTCGAAGTCAAGGGCAACGTAGCAGAGCTTCTCCTTGATGTCACGGACAATTTCACGCTCGGCCGTGGTTGAGAAGGTGTAGCCGCGCTCAGCCAAGATCTTCATGAGGTAGTCGGTCAAGTCACGACCAGCCATATCGACACGGGAGATGGCGTGCGGGAGAGCGAAACCCTCGTAGATGGGGACAACGTGAGTGACACCGTCACCAGAGTCGAGCACGATACCGGTGGTACGACCGGACGCGTACAGAGAGAGCACGGCCTGGATGGAGACGTAGAAGGCCGGGGCGTTGAAGGTCTCGAAGACGATCTGGGTCATCTTCTCACGGTTGGACTTTGGGTTGATCGGGGCCTCAGTGAGCAGGACCGGGTGCTCCTCAGGTGCGACACGGAGCTCGTTGTAGAAAGTGTGGTGCCAAATCTTCTCCATGTCGTCCCAGTTGGTCACGACACCGTGCTCGATGGGGTACCGCAGGGTAAGGATACCACGCTTGCTCTGTGCCTCATCACCAACGTACGAGTCCTTCTGGCCCATACCAATCATGATACTGTGCTCTTGTCAGATACTGCGGATGTCGGCTGGAGGACTCAGGGATATGCATACCCATGGTGGCGCGGTCGGCCGACAATGGAAGCTATCTTGCTGTCAGCTGGGCGCCATTGATGCGCTCGCATGGCAGGAATGTAACGTACGGAAAACAGCTCGTGGCGCATCGTCGCCGGCGAAACCGGCCTTACACATACCAGAGCTACCATCGTCGTCAGTGTCCTGTATCTCTCATATGGTACTCCACCTCCTCATCCCAATTGTGGTGATGCCCAATTTCTTTGTATGACGTCGCAGGCAGCAGAGCTGAGCGGGCAGGGGCCGGATGGGTGGGCGGTATCGTACCCATTGTCAATGACCAAAGCTGCGACTTCCTCTGTACAGCGCAATTTCGTCAGCCAATGTCTTCATTATGTCCGCCATTGAAGCCTTGGGTTGCCGGCAATGGCGGGACGGGTGCAACAATAGAAATTCAGGGCCACTTACCCTCCATGGCGGCGGTGTGTGGTGATGTAGAAGTGGTGTAGTAGTGTGTGGATGAAGCTCGCGGATATTACGAGAGCTCTGGGATGGAATTGGCGTGGGTGTAGCTGCAAGGTAGTGTGGTGTAGTTGTGCAGTGGAGTCGGTGCTGGAAAGCTGGTCGGTGAGAGGAAAGTGCACGGCTGTTCGGGGTGGGCACGCTAAAACAAACGAGACCCTCTCTCCTGATTGGGCGGCCTTTTCCCAGCGCTGCTTCTCCCTTTTCGAAAACGAATATGTTCTTTGATCACTAGAATTCTCTTGTGCGTTGTGATGATGTTATACGAGACGCACAAGACATTTAATCTATTTCACTGCCTGGAGACAGAATATCGCCGCCTGAGCCTATCATCGCCGTCCACGCAATGCTTGAAACTGCCAAGACGTCGGACACTGCCTACTACCGCATTACGCAACGCCGCAGGAGGCAAACCGCGAGGCTGAACTTCCTGCATGTCATCGTGCCCAGCCTATGAGACTGCTTCTATTGCCGTTGCCATGCTTGCAAGTTTCTCTCAGCCATTCCACACACGAGTACATGTTTGGCCAGCCTTTCTCTCTTCTAGATTGCTGGCCGTGTCTTCTCTTGTGCACGAGCCAGCCTCGCGGGGTAGAGCATAGTGGGGCACTGAACAGCCAGAACTTTGACGACCGCCACCTCTTGCGACCTCCTTAGAGCATGCACATAGCATGGGCAAATCCCAATGCCTTTCCTCTCAAAACTTACTGTTTCCTGTCCTTCGCTGGTGAGAGGAGGGAGAGGCGCAATCACGTGCCTTACTGCGAAGAAGCAGACAGAAGTTCCTAGAAGGGACTAGCGGCTTCGAGACGTAACTTCTCTTTTCAGTCATCCTTGAATCACATGCAAGGATAGGTAAAAGCGATCATTCTCGCATTTTTTTTAACACCTTCCCCAAGCTTGATGCTACTTACGCGCCATTGCTTTCACAATAGAAGTACAGAGATTTCAAAAGTTGCAATCCTACCAAGCTTCACCGCCAAACACCAGACAACATGGCACGAGATCAGCAGCAATCGCTCAACGAGCTCCTCAAATGGTCGGTCGAGAACAGCGATGTCAGCCGAAACGATCCGAATGCTCCATCGCAACCAACCCGCAACCTCGATCCAGAGATCCTCCAGCAAATTCTTGGCGGCCCGTCAGATGCAGACCGCATGCGAGAAGCCATGACCGCCATCATCGCGCCATCAGATCAAGTCGATAACGACAACAAGATGATCGCCTGGGACAATCTCGAGCAACTTATCGAACAAATCGATAACGCCAACAACCTCGAGTCGTTGGGCATGTGGAAACCTTTGATCGAGCAATTGGACCACAAGGAACCAGATATGAGAAGGTCAGCGGCAGCGTGCTGTTCGACTGCGGTGCAGAACAACATCAAGTCGCAAGAGAAGCTATTGCAACATGGTGCCGTGCCCACACTGGCGAAAATGGCGACGGAGGATCCAGACAAGGCTGTGAGGAAGAAGGCGGTGTCAGCGCTGAGTTCGCAGGTCAGGAATTTTCAGCCGGGTCTCGATGAGCTGGAGAAGCATTTGCCAGAGGGTGTGTGGAAGAAAAGGGGTGTCGAGGCAGGGGATATGGAGGTGGTTGATGAATTGATACAGACGCTGAGAGATCATGCGGCAAGATGATGACAACAAGGGCTATGACGACTTACGAAGATATGTATATTAGAGGGTATAGCATGATTGGTGGCCGGGCCACGGATTTTCAGATTGCTATGGCGGCAAACGTGCGTATCTTCCTCGTCATCCTTCACTTCCATTGACCCTGAGCGGTACCATCCACGCTTCCGAGAGCGTCGGATGCATAATCCAGGGCACAGGAACTGCCAAAACATTCATCGCGCCTCTGCAGTGCTATTCTGGAACACTGCTCGTTGCGAAGTTTCGATTCATGTCTAACGCCAGTCTTTGTCCGCACGAACCAGCTCCAGCGATCTGAGAGCATTGGGGAGGAGTCTTCACATATCTAGAAAGGCTGGAACGCCTGTGACATGTGAAGATCCGCCTGCCTAGCTCGTGCGCAGATGTACTTCACTTCACAAGAATGAGCTTCTGAGTTGACATTCCGCCTGAGCTCCTCATCACGACACTACAGGCTCGACAACCTCTACAGGATCGGGGTCGCATAGTCGGTTTGCAATGGCGAGCGAGGACTCTTCGTCACTTGGTCTGGATCTGCTGGCCTTGGTGGACCAAGTTGAAGAGCCAAAGCTCCAGCGCGCAATTCATAGCTTCAATGCGGCTGTCGTTGGCGAGTTGACGGAGTGTGAGTACAAAGATCGGTGACAGGCCGAGTGCACGAGGTCTGGGCTATCAGGGGCCACTCATGAATTGAGCCCAGGCCTGTCAGCGTAGCATGATTATTCTCCCGCAATCTTTAATTTCGAAGCATCAGCTAATTTTCTGCTCTAGTGGGGGCATATGTCCAACGTCTCATGGAAGCGTGTGAGGAGGCGAAGAAGACATGCGGGCTACAGGTGCAGACGGGTATTGAGCCTATGCGGGACCTTAGTCAGACTGCGAAGACCACAAATCAGACAGTCATGATATTATCGGCAGAGGCGCACGCATACAAGGGCGAGATGAGCAAGGAAGTCAAGGTGACAGTTGAGGCATTGCCAAGGGCAGTGAAGGATGAGAGGGCAACGCTGATGGGAGCCATCGCCAAATTTGAGGAAAGGCTAAAGGTGGATCCCAGCATGGTTGAGGCAAGGGACAAGAAAGGGGACGAGGGTCCTGAGGCCCGTCGGGCACTTGACATGCCAAGTCAAAAGTCGGAGGTGCCTGGGACCATGTCAAAGAGTCAGGGCATCATTGCGACAAAAGAAAGCAAGGCTCAGACATCTGAGCAAGACCCAAGGCTCCGGGCAACCAACCAACTGAACGGCGCCAACGGTGACTCTCCCTTGGGACTGCGATCGATCGCCGCAGCAGCCCAAAGACAAGTCGTCGCAGCGCCTCCCGCAGGCGCACCTACAGGCCCCCGAGCTCAACTAGCCAAACAGGACAAGCGCCAGCACTCTCCCGATCTGCTCCCCGGCTCCAACAAGAAGAACAGGACAGGAATTCCCCAAGGGGACCAAGCTTCGGCTCAGTATCGCAAGAACACACGCCGCGTACCAAGATGCAACTCTTGCCAACATCGGATGTTGGCTTGTGATGGCGAGGCAACGTGCGTCTCGTGCTACGAGAATCAATTGCCGTGTGTCTACCAGGCTTGTCCGCGAGGACGCGAGTGCAAGAATTGGGAGGCGTGCAGGAAGTTTCATCCTGACCAGTCCAAGCAGGGCGAGCAGAGGGAGGTGCGTGGGCTGCCGGGGTGAATGTAGAGTCGATGGAGCGTGCGTAGAGCTAGGTGATTGGCTCGGCGGCGGACATTTCAGTATCTTCAGAAAGCGAGAGTCGGGGAATGTCAAGCTGCCTGTGGAGTTCAAGGCAGCTGTCTCAGCTATCTGAACAGCAATCTGGAAGGCGATCCTTTACGATATCTGTCCGCGAGAGGATGCTATCCGAGATGAGCAGGGATTCGGAGAATATGGAGCCACCGATCGTCAACAATTATAACGAGCATCTTGCCAATCTTACCGCGATGTCAGGTTGACCTTAAGCAGAACGATTGAAGAAGTTTACAACAGCATTGTTATGTATATGTCTGCATCTACGTGACACGCTGCTCGGCTTCAACGCGGCAACGCGGAAGCTTGGTCCAAAATGACCGAACAAGGAGGTCCCTTCCATGCTGACTTCGCCTCTGCCATCAACATTCATCGGCCAAGATCCTCGAGCGGCAGGCTGGCCTATCGGTGCTGATATTTGATCTGTTTCTTCACATATGCTGTAGGCAGGAAGATGCTCAGGTACTTCAGAAGGCCAAGTAGTCGTCGCACCGTCTGCTCTCATCATTAATGTTGGTCGGCACTTACATCGAAACACAGTGTTAACACTTCAGAAGCGAGACAAAGATGGTGGTAGCGCATCCTCAATATCAACTGCCACGCGACTTCGAAGGCTTCGGTCCAGAAAGCCACGATTGCCACTGGCCAAATGGAGCTAGGATAGCAGTCTCATTCGTGCTTAACTATGAAGAGGGCAAGTAAACTTACGCGCAGGTCCACAGGCCAACAGTACTCACATCACGAAACGCAGGTGGCGAACGCTCCATCCTCGAAGGCGACGCCCACAGCGAGCCCTACCTCTGGGAGAAAGGCTCCAGTGGCGGCCACCGCGAAGGACACCGCTACCTCAACGCCGAACAGGACTTTGAGTACGGCAGCCGCGTAGGTGTCTGGAGGCTAATGCGGATCTTCAAGGACTATGGCTGGCAGATCACCATTTACGCCGTAGCGAGGGCCATGGAGCTGAATCCACGATTCGGAGAGTACTGTGTCAAGGAGGCTGGGCACGAGATTGCTAATCATGGTCTGAGATGGCTGGAGTTCTGGGATTATGATATTGAGAAGGATAAGGAGTATGTCAAGACGTCGCAGAATCTTTTGCATAAGGTACGCCCGTCGATTTCCTCTTCAACAACACCCAAATCACTCGAGTCACCTCACTGCCCTCCTCTCCCCAGCTGAATATGTAAAGGTCACAGGCGAATTCCCCGTAGGCGTCTACTTCGGCCGCGGCACACCCAACACTCACGGCGCCCTGCCCGAAATCTTCGCAGAGATGCACAAGGAGCAAGGGACGCCTAAGCTTCTCTACTCATCTGAATGCTACAACGACGATGTGCCGTACTGGGTCGACTTGCCTTACGAGAGCCAACTTCCAGAATCCGATCGAGAAGGTCTACTGCTAGTACCGTATAATTATGATTGCAATGACGGCAAGTTCCATATGGCGCCAGGGTTCATGAGTAGTGCAGGACAGACGTACTATGATTATTTGGTGAGCACGTTCGAGTGTCTGTATAGGGAGGGTGGGAAGATGATGGTAGGTTCTTCTTTGAGTGTTCTTGGTCTTGCGTATGTGTGCTGAACTGGTGTCAGAACATCCCACTGCATTCGCGCATCACAGGTAAAGCCGGCAGAAGCGAGGCGCTGCGGAAGTTCTGCGACTATATCAGCAAGAAGGAAGGTGTGTGGGTCACGACCAGGAGGGACATTGCGAAGCACTATCGCGAGAAGTTTCCGTACAGACCTGGCTCGCGAAGAGGCGGCGGATAATTAAAGGTAGGGTCATGATGCAGAGCGTATTTCAGTAGTGTTTGTACATTCGACAAAATCTGCATCTCTACCGCCTCTAATAGTACGATACAATCGCTCGCCTCCCGTCCTGTCTTCCTCGCATTGCAGTACGGTTTTTGCCGTTGTACAGGAGACGCAAGAAAATCGCTGTATGCAAGTGTTTGGAGAATTCGCGCGATGGTGTATCTGTTTGCTTCTACTCTTCTGACTTGCCGCCCTTGGGGCCCGGTGCGCTCTGTACCATGCCGGGGCCGACGTAGCCTTCGCTGGAGATACCGGTAATGGGCTCGATGTTGTTTTCCTGTCATCATACTTAGCGATGCCTTTGGCGTGCACACAAGGAATATGCTCAAGCACGATGTGCCATATTGTCTTCATAGCCTAGGCGAGGGAGCTTACCTTGAGGTACTCGTTTGATGCCTCCTGGTACTCCTTGGTCATGGTCCTTGGTGGTGCGCGAGCGAAATACTTGACGGTGCCGAAGATGACACCCGATGCAATCACGCCGTACATGACGTAGAGGAAGATCTTGGTGTTCTCGCCTGGCGGAGGAAGGGAGCGCGGGCCATGTGGGCCGAAGGCAATCCAGTAGGCTAGAGTGTTGGTTAGCAATAGCTTCAGGATGCAGTCCATAGCCATAGCGTTTGCGATGTGCCACGGGTGTGAATATCTTCAATGCGCGCCAACATCTCCTTCTCCCGCCAACCCGCCAGCTCCTGCCCACGGTCTACTCCCCCATAACACTTCTGTTGTTGCGCTCGTACACTCGCACCTTCCCTCACCCGATGTACCTGCCTCCTGCCCACAAGCCAGGTAGAATGTACTCACCAGCCTTCTTCTCCTGCATCGTCAACTGATTCCAGTCCACCTTCATGCGATCCCGCAACGCCATCCACAGGTCAGCCTGCTCCTGCGGCGGCATGGCCTCCCATCTCTTCTCAATGTTCGCCAGCGTCGGGTTGCTGATCGCGTGCTCCTGCCGCACTTGCATCTGTCCAACCCTTCTCGCCGAAGAAGCTGCCGACCGGCTGGCCCGCGCCAGCGAGGAGCCGACGCGCTGCATCGTGTGTCGTGTTATATGTAGAGAGAAGGAGTGGAGAGGGACTGAGCCGCGAAATGAGGTCGCAGGCGTGGGTGGTAGACGGAGGTGCTGTGCTGCGCTGTGCTTCAATGCCAGATTGACGGAGCTTCTCGCTGGAGCAACTTTGGCTGGTCCGGCTTCTTCCGTCTTAGAAAGATTTCCCATTGGTTGGCTTCGTGGTCAGCAACGCTAGCGGACGTCACCTCACCTTCTCTCCTGACATTCAAGAACTGTGCCTCTCTTCGCTTTGAGATCAGATTTCCACTTCTATACGAGTGACCTGTTCCGAACGCCCAATGCTTCTTGCGAGACACGCTCAGCTTGCCGGCATGCGTCATGCTCACGTTGGCTTCTTCAATGAAAAAGCATCGCCGATGCTAGCAGCAACATCATCGTCACTCTCTGTCAACACCCAGACACTGCGCCTTTGCTAACGGCCACTTGCAGAGCCCCTGGCCGAGATCACAGCACCTCCTGAGTACTTTCCTCAAAAACATGTAATGCATTTGCAAAAAACGGCTTCTTTGAATCAGTGTTCGACCACCTTGCCTGGTACCTGCTAACACATGTCATCCTTTGCTTGGATTTGAAATGAGTCTAGGGTGTTGTCTTCAGTCGCCGACGCTTAGATGAACCAGGTGTACGGCACGCTGGACCTTCTGGAGACTGCTGTGGCTGAAACAAATCTCCTATTCTTAACGTCTGATTTTGCAACATCTCCGTTTTCCTGCTACATTCATCCCGCCGTCCAAGTCATGTCGCTGAAGGTGCACCAGACATCACGTCCAATGCGCTGCAGTACCTTTGCTCTGTGTGCTGTAGCTGAGACAGATCCCGCATGGACGTACAGGGATCGATCGCGGTGAGGTGGGCTGCGTAGCTCATCTTGCGATTCAGCAGTGTTCCCACTCATGTCTGAGACACCTGCTGGCTAAGTGAAATGACCATACGCGCAGGCAAGTATAAAGTCCAAAGGGTCATCGCCCCCGGAAACATTTTGTCAAGCTCCAACACACCGAGCTATTGCACCAACTACTCACATCCTAATTGAAATTTTGCAACGAGACCAAGCTCGAAAACCATGGCCGAAACTCGGGTCGACCAGCACAGCCCTAAGAGCATGGGATTACAAGTCGAGCTCGAGAAGGCCATTCGTCTTAACGGTCATTTGACTGATCGTGCCCGCGCCATGATCTCGACTTTCTCGCTTATACCCGTGACACAAGGCATCATCGGGCGCGAACCAGGCATCATGATCGAGTTGAAAGATCAAAAGCTGCATCTCACCCAGGCGCTTGAAAAGATTCGCAGTTTGGAGGCTCATGACGACCAAGAGGTCAATTCGCTTCGGGAGGAGAATGCGTGGCTGCGAGCGAGGCTTGGTGAGAGTGATAGGACCCTCTATGCGGCTTTGGCGGAGTTGACTTTGTGGAGGGAACTGCAAGATGTGCCTAATGACTTCACCGAGAAAGCTGAGGCGCATCGCGCAAAGGCACGAAAAGAGACCCCGCAAAAGGTTCAGGAATAGTTGGAGGAGAGTTTCGATTGTGAATTGTGGATCGAGAAATAGATGTTCAGTAGTCGCTTAGTTTTGCGACCTTGATTCCTTCCGATAGACGCTGATTGCTGGTTTGTGGCAGGCGACAGGGCTTTCAACCAAGTACGATCGGTGGGTAGTGGACGTTTGAGGATGTCAAGTCACTGATCAAAGCACAGTTCTCAGGTGTCTTTGTTGAGGATTCATATTATAGTCGTGTGCTGCAATAATTTGATGCGGATTTCGCTCGTTGTCTCGCGTATTGATTCCACATTGAAGGACATTTGCTTCGCATGGTAGCCGAGTTTATGCAATTGCCCTCGTTGTTTGCACCGGCAGGTTGCAAAGAGCCGGGTCTCAATGCAAACGAAACCTGCATAAGAATGGGCAGCAGATCAGTCAACGTCTCAACCGAGGAGGAAACCCAATGGTTCATGATTCCGAATCTTGAGCTCCTAGTCGACTGACACAATCAGATCTGCATCAAGCAGGCACGCTCCGTTTGTTGCTATGGATACGCACACAAACGCCGACGACAACATGCAAACAGCCGAGCTGACTTCCATACCCTTTACTCTACTGGCGAGAAGCTGCGCATGCCACAGATCCACAGACGAAATGGCTACTCTCAGCAAAGACCCTGCTACTATCACGACTGAGATCATCTTCCAGCTGCTAGCAAATTCGACTCGTTGTCCTCAGGACGTCAGTGTGATGATCAACAGTCTTCCAGCAGCACTACAGGCCGAACGTAATGCAGTGGATCGCAACGTAGCACGGAACGTGATCAGAAGCGAGCATGAGGCTCCACATGCTGGCCAGGGCGTTGTCGACGCTCACAACTGCGCTGCTGATATCACAAGGCTCAGATGCACCGTTGGAGGCCTCAGCAGACAGCTCAGCGATGTACGAGAGGCGATAGATGATCTCAACAACATAAATCAGCCGATGCTGGATGAGCTCGATACGACAATCGACATTCTCAGGAAGCGCTTGAACACAGGCTCATCAACGGCGTCCTCGCCAGACACTTGCTACACAAGCACCAGCGATGTTGCAGAAGCGGTAGTCACGGACGTTAAAGTTGCGCCAGCAGCATATGACGATTCAACTATCAAAGGAAGGTCTGCATTCTTACCAAAAGAGCGAGCAAGCACGCCTCAAACTCCTCAGACAGGCGTTGCCACATCTGTGCCATCTAGCAGTCACAAAGAAAGAGCAACACCCACCAAGCGCGAGATACCGTTGGCAACGTTAGCACACTGCAGCACGTTGGAAGGAGCAAAGCTGGCTACGCCAGAGAGGAAGCAGGAGATGCGCAGACATTCTGTAGCACCTTGCTTGGATACGCCTCCTAGCATACAGCCATCATCGACACTCGGCAAGCGTTACAGTGTACCTGGCAGCTTCGATGGGTCACCGGAGTCATCTAAGCGGCATAGACCGATTATGGAGTAGGGCATGATGTTTGAATGAGGGTTGGGGCATGTTAGTCTGTTGTCATGGCGGGTGATGTCGAGGAGGATTGATGATATTACAAGGTGATGGTTTACGGTCATCAACAATATGAAATCAGTCCTGTCAACAATCAATCAAGGTATGTGCTCTTCTTCTTGACTTAGGTCGCTCAACCTAGTTAGGCATGGGATAGTGATGACGCGGATCTTGACATGCATTAATGAAATTATCATCTAGAATGTCCGGCCGTTGATGTCAACGGAATGGTCGGTGTACTACTCGAAGCTGACACCTTGACTCCTCGTATCACATGCGACCTAAGCCGACGGCCCCACTTTATGCTAACAATTTTGCTCGATTGAGAACCTTCTCGTCGTCTTGAAAAGTTTTTCACCTTTCGACATCTTCGCTTGCATTTCAGACCCGACAGCTGACAGGATGTCGCCAACTCCAATCGATACCATCAAGGTGTCTGCAGAAGATGCCACCAAAAAGACCAAAATGCTCATCTACGAGCTCACTCTGGAAGCGGACAACTGCCCTGCGACTGCGAAAGAGTTGATCGGTAGATTGACGGCAGTCACGCAAGCTGAGCGCGATGCCTATGCTGCCAGCACAACAGCTGCTCCACCGGCTCCGGCGTCCAGCGCAGCGCAGGCACAACAACCCATCGCCGGACTTGAGCGACAATTGGAGCTGTCGCACACCAGAGCGGAGATGGCAGAGTCTCGCGCCGCTGATCTCGAGAAGAAAGTGACGGAGACCGAGCTGATTCATGTCGACCTCAAGAAACAGCTTGGTCAGGCGAACATCAGGGCGACAGAAGCCGAAACTCGTGCACAGACTCTGCAGAAGGAGTTACAAGACAGTCACTCGGAGCTGCTTCAATTGAAAGCCTCGCCTTATCCAAAATTACCGCAGCCACATCAGGGGCAGCCGGCGCCAAACACTCCAGTCGTGCCTCCTGTGGTCGCTAGCGCTCCTCGAGGTACACAATCCATAGACTCGCGCTTCAAGTATTCTCCGAGCAACCTCAGAAGCCCGGCTCGCCCGTCGGATTTCCACTCGCTAGAGCGACAGCAAGTCGAGCCACCAGCGAAACGCCCGAAGCAGACGGCAGGAGGTCACCGTGGCAAGATACGGAAGCCGGTCTGTCGCGGATGCGTGTACTCTGGCAATGACTGTGATGGTAAAGCGCAATGCAATCACTGTAAGCCTGGTGTCTGCGCGTACAATCGACGTGCGCATGACGTAGGATGCATCAAAGACATCTGTGGCAAGATCCACTCGAGCCAGCCGGAAGCGTATGAGGAGGGAAGGGTGATAAGTGGGATTAGATGACGTGAGACATCGAACAGTGGGCGTATCAAGCAGCTGGGTGAGCTCGTGAGATAGAATGGTTGTAGTCAATGCGAGTGTTGTGCCTGCATCCGGCGTTTGCTGATCTGCGCCGACAAATTGGGCGGCGATCCTTTGGGACGGGTAGCGACATTTGCGCGGTGAGAGCCTCTGGATAGCTTGTAAAAACCCGAGGCCAAGCATGCCGATCTTGACTGCGACTGACAGTCGTTTGCGATATCAGTCAAACACATAAATGGCTGATGTATTAGTTGACCGAGACCTCGATACCATGGAGTAGTGAGCTCAACGTCAATCAAACACTTTGGCGTCAAGTGGTGAGCTTGCCATCAAACATGCATTGATATCGTAACGGCTACGCGTCTTTTCTCCAGCTTTCGACTTTTGGTGTTGGCAGGTCGTGGCTACCTCGTCAACTCGTTCCTTCTCGATTCGGATAGTCCCGTGCGTTGTTTATTTATCTGCCGCCGTGAGACCGCCCATTTTGCGCGTCCAGACACCGATCACCACCGAGAAAGTTCGACTGTTGGCCCACACACCCCAAATATGGCAGCTTCTGATAGCTTCGACGACTCGTTGGCAAGAGCCATTGCACAGGCAGCGGAACCCCATAACAAAGTGGAACAGCTCACCAGTCTAGCACGAGAAGCTGCCAGACAACTAGAGCAGCGAGATGACTCCATTGCTCAACTCCAAGAGGAAATTCAGCGCCTGACCTTTGAAAACCAGGAGTTGCGTGACAAGTACACGAGGCTCGCCATCCCGAGACCAACAGCCAACCAGCTGCGGCTGCGCCAGCCTGGAGGATTCAAGGTCCTCATCGAAGATGTCGAAGCAGCGAGGGAGGAGCACAAGTCTAGTGAAGCAATGGTAAGCAATGGATCCCAAATGCATCAGCCGTGTTGAGGCAATTTCGCCTCGGTAACGTATACCTAAGCATACTTGCCCTCTGAATGAATACTTACCAATTGTTCTAGGGCAGTAAGCAAGCGCTGGAGCAGGTGCGCAAGCACATATCGACATGGAAGCCTAAGATCCGAGATGAAGCCGTTGAAGGACGATCCTGGCCGGTGAAGCTTACCTTGACAGACCGTAAGAGACCGCCAAAGGTCTCAAAGATCCCTGAGACCATGGGAGATGACAACGGTGCCGGAACCCTCAGTCTGGCAGCAAGGTATAACTTCTGAAGCTTCAACCAGGAAGGAAATCTGACAGCATGGTAGCTCGATTGACGATAACCCTTTTCCCGACGCTGAGGCAGAGATCTTGGACCTTCGAAAGCGGCTCGGTATGGAGAACGATCCGCGCGCTCAGCAAAACAGCCTAAAGCGCAAATGCTCTTCCGACGTGCCAGGCTCCGGAAGTATCAGATAGAGGCCTGGTACCTAGTCTCACAGAGCGCATCAAATGGTTCTTTTCCTCGTCAACGAGTAGCATCATTGACGTCGTTGTCAAGCTGCTTGTGGATGCCAGGACGTCAGTCAGAGACATCAACCGCTAGAGCTACATCAACGTATTGCACACTTTGCAACCGCATCAAGTTGTATATGGCATCAAACAATCGCGCGAGTGATTATACAACCTTCAAACGCTGAACCTTCATCAAGTCCTTCGCTGGCTCAGAGTCTGCGTAGCCTGCCGGCTGAATTGTGGCTGGTAAGAATTCCGAGCCCATTGCGAGACTTGCCAGGTATCTAGTGATCGATGTGTACGCAAATCCTTCGACATGGGCATCGACAACCTCGACCAGGGATGTCCTCGACATACTCCTGGGTAGTTAGATGAGGCCAGCCGGAAGTGGATGATTGCGAACGATCCTGTGAGTGCGCATGGCAAGCAAACCATCAGAAGCATTTTGACTATCGGCATAGCATAGCTGCATTATGCGTCGTGGCTGGGAGGGAATAGTGAGACGCTGAGTAGATAGCAAGAAAGTGAGAGGGATAATAAGCGTGAGTCGAGGATGCAGCAGTGGCGGACATGACGACGGTGGTTGGACTTGACGGCAGTGATGCGCATGTGACCAAAAATCTTAACGCAAAGGGATCTGATGATAGTATTCGAAGGATTATGCTCCGGCCTGTCGCCTGAGGTGAGAAGACCGCGGCCCCAGCCACCTTCTGACCACGGACTAGCGCAGGAGCTCGTACCTAGCCCGGCTAGCCGAAGTCCGAAAGCACCGGCAAAGGTACCAAACAAAGCGAGATGCAACATCACCTCCACTCTGCATCGGACTACTGCATCTCTATCCGGCGCACAAGCCAGGCACGTTATCTCTGCGCGCCGCAGGTCGCATAGTGATCGCCTTCTGCATTCGGTTAAGTGTAAGCCATTAGGCCCAGGAACTTGGCCGTCATGACGAAGCTTAGAAGATGGGCCTAAGTTATGATGGACGATGTAAAAGCAAGGTAGGCTGCCGTGCGATTGACAGTGTGGCAGGGTAGGTGCTGCCAAAGATCTTCAAATTCTACGCGCCCCTGCTTTGAAGCTACAGTCAAGATGAGGACGATTGAGGCGATACTTGCAGTCTCAGCTTTACTGACAACGGCGTCCTCTCAATTTGTCGTTCCACCTACGAATCTCACGACGACGAAAGGCTTTCTTGATCTGCCCGTCCGCTACAAACAAGTCCCTGACGGGATCTGCGAGCTCACGCCTGGCGTCAAGTCTTACAGTGGTTATGTCGACATCACGACCCAGCAGCACATCTTCTTCTGGTTCTTCGAGGCGAGGAACGAAGACCCATCTACCGCGCCGCTGACAGTATGGATCAATGGCGGACCTGGAAGTAGCTCGATGATAGGGCTGTTTCAAGAGCTTGGACCGTGTGGCGTGGACTCCAACGGTGATATCTACTACAATCCTTATGCCTGGAAGTGAGTGAAGTCTATTAGCATCGATCGAAATTGGCAGGCTGACAATGCTCAAGCAATGCTTCAAATCTGCTGGTGATTGACCACCCAGCTCAGGTTGGATTTTCGTACAGCGTACCAATTCCTGGCTATGTCTCGTCAGAAGGCAACATTGTGCAGCTGCCGAATACCACATGCCCAGACTATGCCCAGTCGCTAGGTACCTGCGGAACTTACTCCTACCCCAACGAGACGGACACTGCAAACACCACAATCGCGGCAGCACCAAGTATGTGGCACACTCTTCAAGGTTTCTTCGGCGCCTTTCCTCAATATTCTAGACACGAGTTCAATTTCGCGACTGAGAGTTATGGTAAGCTTGGATTTGAAAGTGAACCTCGTGCGCGTACTGACCCTCCTGTAGGTGGACACTACGGCCCCATTTTCAATGAGTATCTTGAGGAGCAGAACGCATTGATCAAAGACGGCAAGCTCTCTGGCGCTCACGAGATCAAGCTTAGTACGCTCCTCATTGGCAATGGCTGGTATGATCCGTTAATACAGTGAGCAGCGCCATTGGTAGACCCTTGCTCTGAAAGAGTCACTAATCCGTTTACCCCTTGCCTTGTAGATACGGCGCTTACTATAACTTCTCTGTCTCGCCTGGGAACACCTACGACATTGACTTCTTCAATGACAGCATCAAAGCTCAAATGTACAATGCCATGTACGGACCTGGCAACTGTCACGACATGACGGTTGACTGCTACACACGTGGCATCAATGAGATCTGTACAGCTGCCGACGACTTCTGCGCGTATGAGGTTGAGGAAACACTAGACATCGTGGCGGATCGCGACGAATATGACACACGAGAATTGGGCTCGGATCCATTCCCGTATGAGTTCTACGTCGGTAGGTTTCAGGATGGGTAGCAGAGGACCAAAGACATTGCTGACCCGTCACCCCTCACTTTGCAGACTATCTCAACACTGCCAAGGTGCAACAAGCAATTGGGGCTTATGTCAACTTCTCCGAGTCTTCAAGCACAGTCGGCAATGCCTTTGGATCGACTGGCGATGATGATCGAGAGGAGGGTACCATCGAAGACGTCAGGAAGCTAGTCAAGCAAGGCGTGTACGTGGTCCAGTACGCAGGTGATGCAGACTACAATTGCAACTGGCTCGGAGGCGAGGTAGTATCGCAGGAAGTCGGTGCACCAGGTTTCGACAGCGCGGGCTATACCAACATCACCACCAGCGATGGTATTGTGCACGGCCAAGTCAAGCAGTCCGCCAACTTTGCATTCCTGCGAGTGTACTATAGCGGCCACGAAGTACCTTTCTACCAACCGTTGCTTGCGCTGGAGTTCTTCGAGCGAGCAATCGCAGGCAAGGATATCGAGACTGGCAAGGAAGACATCAGTTTGGGCTGCTCGTACAAGACTGTTGGCACAGCCAAGAGCACTTTCAGAGAGGGCAATGCCACGGTGCAGTACACCGATTTGCCGGACACTGCGACATATAATACTACGACTGGTGCGCCGAACCCGATCAACGGGACGAGCAGCGCGAGCACGAAGAGGAGCCTCGCGAGTGTGGCTAGCATGAGGAGTAAGAGGTTGTTCAAGCCGACGCCAGAGATGCGGAAGAGGAGTCTGGCGCAGAAGATGGCTGCGAGACTCGGGTTTGAGTAACATACAATTAGCGACAGACCTCATATACAGAATCGTGTATGCTCATGCATAATCAAAAGCAGGCCCTCGTGTCTTCATGGACGAGAGAGATTATTAGATGCGACGAACGCCACAGCTGCGAGTACGAGCTTGCTTTGCCGGGATCGTGAAGACCATCTCTCAGTTCGACTTTTTAGCATTTGCTCTTGTATTTATGACTTTAACATTCTGACGATTGCACCATGCAAGGTCGTGGCGCAACACTTCAGTTCATGTCCGCATATATCCGGGCGATGACACTGGTGCCACGAATACGGAGCTCAACACGGGCATGTATTCTTGAATTGCTATGACGAGCTCGTCGTGGACAGGACGAAATGCAGAGTATTCCGGCCTCTGACGCAGGCTTTACTTCATGATGTCAGTAGCCTCCTGGCTTGCGTCGAGAGCAGGACTCTTCCTCAAGCAAGAGATGCGTCTCCTGGTCGACCTGTTGAGCATATTATGCAGATCGAAGGAGTGTGAGACAGTAATGGAAACCACTCGATCTATAGCGATTATATAGGTTTCTTTGGGCGGAGCTCTTGATGAGCTGATATGCTCAGGGCGTGAGTATACATGGACACGGATCGTCCGCGGATGCGCAGGCTCTACCTACATCTACTCAGATCCACGGTCAGTAGTAACGAAAGGCTGTCAGACCAAAAAGCAAGACCCAGCAAAAGGGGACAAAACGTACAGCAGCGGGGATTCCCACGTGGTCACCCACCGTAGTACTAATCCGCCGGTTCACAGCTTAAGTACAGGAGAGCGGACGGGATCCTCTGTTCTCTGTGACCTATGGCCGTACGTGGGTGGACTGGTTGAGACGATACAATATATCAGGCAATTTTGGGATACCGCAAATGCTGGAGATTAACAGCCGGATCTCTGACCTCGCCCTGAGTGCAACCTTGTCGTGATAAGCAACCAAGAGCTTTAGTGCATTTGAAGGAATTCTGGGCCTCGAACAGCCAGCGAGCAGGAATTTGTATGTACATTATCCCCCGTGACAATCAACAGGCATTGATCTCGTGCGATAGAGGCAGCAAGCGAACCGGAACAATTTTTAAGCCGCGGTCGTGGCCACGGAATGAATGCTTCCACGTGACTGCGATGCGCTATCTCGATGATACGGTAGGCAGTTTGACATTACTTGATTGCGGCCCTAACCGTTCCAGTGCCAGCGCAGTGATGCAGCATGTTAGTCTCACCGCCGCAACATCCCTGCTCCCTTATACCAATGGCTGTCACGGATCTTCGATGTACTTGATGACGCCTGCGTCTCCATGTCCCCCAATCGCTTTTCTGATTGCTCTGAAATCGTCGCTACTAATGACATCGTCGAAAGATGTGAAACCTGTCCACACGGTCAGTATCAAGTATGCCATAGTAAAGCAACAGAACTCACGTAGTGCATAGTTCGAGAGGTAAACTTCTTCGGTCCCATCTCTGATATAGCGATAGGTCACGTCAGAGTCACCGTCAAATACGTTGACGCGTATGGCCATGATCGGCGCGGCCTGCGCCCATCTTACCCATGCTTTCATCTGTGCTACAGTGATGTTAAATGCATCGCTTGAATCCTCGTCTGCTCGTTCAATGTCCCAGGAGAGTGTCTTAAGCTCCAACTCTCCAAGCTCCATTCTTTTGGGCAGACATCCCATGACAGTATGCGAGTGAACGACGTCTTCCATCAATGTCACCATCGAGGCATGCAATACGACTCGCAATTTGGAAAGCCGACGAAGCTGGCTGAAATTTGCCATATTGGTTGCCTGCCCTTTGCATTCGCCCTTGTCACGTCTATCAGCAGAAAGTGATAGATGCAGTATTGATGGTCGGAAGAGGAGATGTTTGGCCTCGCCATATACGGTCTTGGAAGTTCTCAGTACCGCGGGATGAAGATCCTGACCAGCGCCAGCACTCGGCTCATAGAGCAGCAGTGTCTTCGCGAGTTTAGAAGCAGTGCATCCGACAACACTGGGCTCATCAAATGGGCTCAAAACGAGCGCAAGCACAGCTTGTGCGGTAACAGCAATTACTCGTAGATCTGCAACCTCAATTTCGGTGGTAGCTCAAGCAAGAGACAGCGGCCCTCTGCTGGTGGTGTCGAGGGGTCTCCTGCAGTCGCAGCCATAGGTTTCGTGCTTGTATTGTCGAGTGATGAAGTGACGTCTGTGACGAAAGTTGTCAGTGTCAATGTGCAAGTCGAAGGTGGAGTGAAGCTGCAGCATTTAACAAGGCAGGAACGGAACTTCCCGGGGCGCAACTTCCGAGCGACAAATTAGGTTTGCATGTGATCGTGAAGCAAAAGCACCTTCATCATTAGTAAAAGCCATCAGCGCGCATGATATAGTCATTGATCATGGCCAGTTTTACGTCTCTCAAGGATCTCATCAGCGTCTAGTCGAAGACGAGGCCGCTCAATCGAATAAATATGCTGGCATCTGCACCCCAGCATCGTTCTTATCTGCCTCATCACACTGTACCCAGTCTATCATAGCCGTACTTGTGTTCACCTCAGATCATGCGCTACTTGTAGACCTTAGTCTGGCCAAGCGATCGAGAGCCATGATGGCCCCACTCTTCCGGTTTCGTCAATGGCTGTGTGTTAGTAGAAGTAAAAGCCTTTTTGACCACGCCGAAGTATCTGGCGATAAGATCTACCAAGCGGTCAGCATCTATACAGTCGCATTGAAAGTCTGGATGTCATGCCGGGCTTAGGCTTGGCCCTCGAAGCTCGCCCTTTCATCTCTGCCCAAGCGACTCGGTCCCTGGAGGTCCATCCGGCCAACGTTTCGCTCTCCAGGTCAGCCCAATCCAGGTCTCGCAACCTGACAGTCACGTTTGAGCAGCACACTGTGGCCGACCAGAGCTGTATCAATTCAGTCATCCTCTCAAAGACTATGGTCTCATGGGCCCTGGGGCTCCGCATGTCGAGATCGTGAACGGCCAATTCGAGGGCTCCAACATTGACGTTCCCAGGGACGTATTTCGCGAGCACCCGGTGATACATCCAGTCCTCTTGAAAGGATTCAGCAGTGGTCAGAAGGCTGATGCAAAGCCGAGGCAACTGGCGAGCGCGCTGGATCTTTGCCAGATCGAAGCAACGGCTCCCTTCATCTTTCGCCTTGTATGCCTGGAGAGGCTCGAAGGAGAGGGTGTGTGGTCGATGCAGAATATCAATGCCTTCGTTGAATATTTGGCGACAGGTTCCGAGAATGGCAAGCTGCAGATGCTCGGGGTGGTCGAAACGCGAAATATAATGGTAAAAGCAGGTAGACTTGGCTTCATCTTTTGAAAGTTCGCAGATTGACAGGCCAAAGTCTTCGTTCTCAATGGAACGAATCCTGATCACGCTTGGACTGAGCAGAATCTCGCAGATGGATAGCCTGATCTCTGTCGGCAAGTCAAGCAAAGGACAGCGACCACTCACCGGCGGGATCGAGTGATTTTCCACCGCTGCGGCCATGAGTTGAAACCAGCATGTGACTCTCGGCGTGAATGCATCGATTTTGCAGATCTACCATGATGATCATGATTCGTGAAGTAATATCAGCTGCATAACAGCATTCTAAGAGTGCCAAGCACACCGTCGCTACCAAAAACCTTCAAATGAACCATCTCACCTTCAGCAGATACTCTACCCATAAGCACTCGGCCCAGCGCCTCCATTCGGCCCACCCTCATTAGCCATACTCAACCTCGCGCACAGTCCCAGGAACACCACCGTCTCCGTCGCCGCCAAATAATTCAAAGCGTCCAGCAGGATCTTCAAGTGTCGCGCAAAGTGGTCCTCGTACTGCTGCAGTATACTGAACAGCTTCTCCAACTTTGCTGTGTCGATCGCAGATACAGGATCCGTCGCAGAGGGCTGCAATGTCGCAAGATTCCTGGTCAGTGAGTTGGTGTAATTGGCGAACAGCGTGCAGGTGGACATGACCTTAGAGTTAATGCGAAGCAATTTGGCGTTCGTTAGCATGCATTCTTTCAGACAGGTGGCGAGGAAGTCGACGTGGTCTTGCATGAGTTCGTCGACGGTCCTCTTCACTTGCGAGACTTCGGCAGTGGCGGCTGCAGCGCTGCCCGCTGAGACCGTAGCACTCTCTTGTGGCACCGCCGCTGTGCTTGCAGGAGCTGTTGATGGGTTGGCGGTGTCCTCAACACTACTCAGTCGCGTCATGAACGACCGCCAATTTGGCTCGATGACTTCGTTGGTGCAGTAGTAGAGCAGCTGTTGGACAAAGCACAGCATCCTCGCTCTGAGACACCAAGCTCGGCGTTTCCAATTCTCTATTTTGCGCTCTATCTCGGTCTCCTTGCTATCAGGCTTCTTTGCTACTGACCCGCCAGCAGATCTTCGCGGTTTTCTCACCCAGACGGTGGACTTGTTATGCTCAGTCCAGGACTGTGTGAGCAGAATCTCCAGATGTCTGAGTGACAATACGTAACGGAACAGTAGCTGATACCTCGTCAAGGTGTTCCGGCTGATGATCAAAGATAGAGGGAATGGTACACTGTAGTCCAGTGTGAGAGCCTCATAACCCATGATCTCTTTCTCGTCTTTCGCGCCGGTACTGGCCTGTGCATTCGTTCCCAGAAGACTCAAGTTTGAGGCATCCGCATCCATGCCTTGCACATTGACAACCCGCATGAGCCATCCGGTGAGACCTGTGTCGCTCATGGTGACGCGGACGTCCTCCTTGTATGGATCTTCTGCGGCTACGGAACCTGGCTGCCGCAGCACAATCTCCAATAAAGATTGCAGCTTTGACGCATTGACGTTCTTAGCCTTCTTGGCCAGCTCAGAATGTGACAGCTCCAGAAAGTAGGTGAAGAAGTCGGATCGATCGAGAAAGAAGTAATGTTTAAGCGACCTCAGACGCTGTGGCAGTGCATGAGTGGTCAGAAGCAAATGCATAAGGCTGCGATTGGCGAAAGAGTATGCTTCGCTGACATTTGTGATGAAACGTGGATCGTCAAAGGTATGCGGCACCTGCTGGCTGTTGGCGAGCCCATCTCGACTTAGGTCGGTAATGCCACCACATTCCCGTACAACGTTCAAGTACTTGCCGGCCAGCAGCACCCGGTCCTTGACAGCTTCGAGCTGCGGCGGAACGAGCTCTGGTCGAACCGTATACCGCTTCTCCCAGTATTCGTCCGTGAAGTCCTGGGCCAAGCCTTCCCGCTTGATGGACTTCTGTTCCTTGATCAAGAACTCGTTATGGGGATCTCGCACGTTGCCGTGATGCAACCATTCGTTGAGCATGCGCATATACGGTCTCGACGCTTCCCGTAGCAACTTTGTTAGTAACTCCGTTGCTACCGGATCACCAGCAGAGCCCTGAAGCCGTTTAGTCAAGAGACGCAGGACGCTTCCACCTTTGCACCGTCGCTGACCGGGCATAGCAGCATCACGTCCTTCTCGCAATGACTCCAGGATATTCTCAAAGTCATCTTCAGCCTCCACATCCTCTTCCAGGTTGCCCAGCATGCTGTTCTCCTTGAGCACCTCTTGCGCCATATCATACAGTTGCCTCATCATGTGGCCTGTGGATTTCAGATGCAGGTTCATTTGATGAAGAGTGAATGACTCGTTGTTCAGCGCCTGCATTTCCAATTGTGCGATCAGGCCCAGATAGTCTTTCAACGATTTCCTGATAGCTGAGCAAAGAGCATGGTTGACTGTGCCCGCCTCTTCCTTGCCCATAATGTCCACAAAGACTTCGAGGGCAGTGTATTGGGTCGCAGTCTTGAGCATGCCTTGTATGAGATCTCTCAGGCTCAAGTCTAAGCCTTTGGCGACGGTAAAGGCAGGTCCAACAAGCCTCATTTTCTCGTCCAGCGGGTTGTAGGCAGTCTCATACCGAATGTACTCGCCCTCAATGCCCATAAGTACGAATAGTAGGTCCTGCAGCACAGCCCTCTCTTGGTCCTCCAGCTTCATGCTCTTCAGCTCTGGCGGCTGCAACGTTGACGGCGCATGCTGGGCCAGCGGCGGGACACTCACTCTACACGCCAATGGAGCAGACGTCGTCGGGCTCAGTAACGTGGCCTGAGGCTTCCACTCCTTCTTCTCCGGCATTGCTGCGGTCTTCTCCTTCGACACGCCTTCAACATTCGGCTTTCGCGCATCTTGCTCCTTCGCACTAACTGTCGTGCGCAGTGGACTTCTCTGCGGTTGTGTGATGGTTCGTCTGATCAATCTTTCTTCCAGACTCCTCCTCTCCGTCCGCGACTCGGTCGTCAATGAGCTTTTACGCGTCGTAGTCGTCGCTCTGCTGTCCGGCCTGTTCTCTTGGTCCGCCGCAGCACCCGTGGGTCGTGCTTTCTGCCTCGCGCTGGCTGATGTTCGCCTCGGTTCCGGCTGAACACTGCTCTGACGAGAGTGCGCCGCAGACATGGCGATCACCTCCCGCGAGCTGTTGCGTTTGACGCCTCGTTGCATCTTGAAGGTTTATACTATGCAGATAGTGTTTACCTATGTCGCTCCTTCCCGATTCGATCTTGCTGAAGACGCACCCCGCGACGCGCCATTTTGGCGTTTCGGTAGCCGCGGGAATAACCGCAGAGCCGCACGAGCTGTCGTCAAGCTCCATTGCCTAGAAGCTCACATGCGAGTGGAACATCAAACATCGCCATACAACCCTCCATTTAACCATCTCCAATCAGTGCTCGCCGAGGATTCCAGAGACGGAGCCTTGAGACCATCAAGACATATACCGCCACCTCTTCGCATAGACTACAAGATCCAATACCGCCAACATGTTCATCGCGCGTTCAGAATATGGTATGCGATCCATCATCCCGCAATGAGCGAATGAGTTGTACTGACCATGTCGTTACAGACCGCGGCATCAACACCTTTTCGCCGGAAGGCCGTCTCTTCCAAGTCGAATACTCCCTAGAGGCCATCAAACTCGGCAGTACCGCCATCGGCATCACCACCTCCGAAGGCACCGTCCTTGGTGTCGAGAAGCGCATAACATCATCCCTCCTCGAAGCATCCTCTGTTGAAAAGGTCGTAGAGATCGATAAGCATATCGGATGTGCGATGAGTGGTCTACAGGCGGATGCAAGGAGTATGATCGAGCACGCCCGAGTGACGAGCCAGAGCCATGCATTCAACTACAGCGAGCCAATACGAGTGGAGAGCTGCACGCAGGCAATTTGTGATCTGGCCTTGCGATTTGGAGAGAGTGCTAGTGGTGAGGAGGAGGAGAGCATCATGAGTAGGCCCTTCGGTGTGGCACTGCTGATCGCTGGATACGATGAGGATGGACCGTCGCTGTAAGGGCATCGCCTACTCTGAGCATGACACACATATCGCTGACATCGAAATCTGCAGCTACCACGCCGAGCCATCCGGCACCTTCTACAAGTACGACGCAAAAGCCATTGGCTCCGGCTCCGAAGGCGCACAAGCCGAGCTCCAGTCTTCCTACCATCGATCACTTACCCTTGCAGAAGCTGAAGACCTGGTGTTGAAAACGTTGAAGCAGGTGATGGAAGAGAAGCTTGATGCGAAGAACGTGCAGCTGGCGAGCGTAACGAGGGACAGGGGTTTCCGAGTGTACGGTGACGACGAGATGAAGACCTGCGTAGGGAGGATAGAAGGCGAGGGAGCGGCATCATAGGACAGGACCGGCGGAGGGAGGAGGATTACCGAGCGCTGATAGATGCGCTTTGGTAAGTGTACAATATGCATGCATACATCGCGGTGGCGCTCCGGTGCTAGAATCTGCGGTGTGAAATGACCTTGTTAGAACAGCTCTGGTGGTGCCCTTCCCGTGGTCGGGAGTTAGCGCCTAGGCTGTCACCCTGGTGTCCGCCTGTTGCACGATCGTCTCTTTTGATACTGCTGATAATATTCACATGGCGCTGAATCCATCTTTCCAGGTCACTCGCGCTTCCACGAATTGCACATGATGCTGAGATCGAAAGATGCTGCTTGCGCCTTCCACACGGACTTTCGGCAGTCGCCGCCAAAATTCATTCGTCAATGTTCCGGCTTTGATGACTTTCCTTCACAGCACGACCTCTCGATAGAACGTTCACCAGTGTCCATCACTGACGCATTAGGAACGATGGCAGCTTCGCGCTGTCATCTCTTTGGGCTATTCACGGAGATGCGGCTGCTCATCTACGCCGAGCTTCTCAACTTTCACAACCTCTACATATGCCTTCAACCCACTTCATATATCCGAGGCGGCCTGGGAAGTCTTCTCAGATGCCCGCAGGCTGACGAGCGGCCGGACATCCTGCGGACATGCCATCAGGTTCATAGAGAGGCCAAACATGTGCTTTTTCGACCTTTGCGCATAATGCTGGATATGAGGTTTACGTTGTCAGGCCGCTTCATACGGCCCAACACAGACGACTTCTGGCAGACCAAGCACCTGAAGGAGCTCGCGATCTGGTTCGGCCTTCCCAGCGACCATGTCAGTCAGATGTCGACTCTTTGTGCGGAAAAGGCTGGCGCAGTGGCAGGTATAGACTTTCTGGTCATATCACTGCCGAATTACCCTAGATATATGCATTTGGCGGCGCTGCTCACGAATCTTGGTGACTGGTTCAAGAGTGTCAAAACGAAGCGTATCAGGATCGAACAGAGGTGTGCAGATCACTTGGGGGACTCTAGGAATATGTCATTATGGTGGCGGCGTCGCAATGGAAATGGCGTCTCGGGGTGAGTGGGAGAGAAAGCCAACGCTCGTGGAACATACCGTGAGGCCGGTGCCACCCGACAATAGGCTAGGTACGTCGAGAGAACGGACTAGAAGCAGCCCAGCCGCTGACGGTGATAGGTGGGCTCATCAACAATGCTCTGCAACGCGTACCGCTTTACCTGCAGCAAGTAAAGCAGACTTTCGCCGAAGCAACAGGGGCTGCATGAACGTGGGACAGGGCACTGGCAAGGCGGAGAGATATCGAAAACGGCGTGTCCTATTCAGCGTCGGCTCGTCATGCGGTAGATCGCAAAGCATTGCTTTCTTACTTCCTATCGCGGCAGGTGCGATCAATGCTTCCTGCGCCAAACGTATTCTTTTGATCAAGGATCGCTCAGGGTGGTTGTAACTGGGCAACACCTACATCACGTTGTAGCCACCAGTAGGATATCCAGCTCGCAATTGCGGTGTACTTGATATTGCCGGCGAGCTTCGCGTTCTTCTTACAAGAGGCAGTCCATTTCTGCCATCCCAACATGATTACAACTATTGACAGCTCTCGAGCCTGGGATGTCTTCAGCGTCGATCACGGCATCAGACGCTGGTTCTGCAAGTTGCACATCAAATACTGGCTTGCTGCCAGCGGCGACTGGAGCCGCAGCGACAAGCGATGCGGCCCAGCCAAGGACGAAGATCTTAGTAGGCAGGGTAGGCATGGTCGTGTTTGGTTCGCAAGAAGTGGTCTACGGTGCTTTCTCACGCGGCGGTGATGGAAATACTGTGGTGAATTTACGTTGTGCTGCCGACTTGAGAAGTAGAGGGATAGTAGGCTTACATGGGCTGTAGCGCCAGTCATGTCAGGATATACGCTTGATGGCTATCTGCCGATAATTTAGTGCTTCGTCGGCTTGAAACATGGTCCACTGGCATCTTGGAGAGCTCGATACCGATGATACTCCGGGATTGCCAGACCTCAGCAACCTGGGCAACGGGATCGTATCTGGGCGTATTGCAAGACATGATGTGCGCTATCCGGCCACGAATGCAAACAGCGAATTTTGGGAAACGAGCAGCCGAACCGCGCCAACAACGATGTGCTCGTTGCTACCAGTCCTGCTGTCTCGGGTTCCTGGAGCAGTACTCGCAGGCGTGAGTTCTGGCCTACCGCACCTTGCTGCCTGCCTGCGAAACTCCGATCATCATCAGGTACGATAGAATTTGGTTGTCAATCAGTGATCGGTGAGCCACAAAGCATCAAGGACCCCCATCCTACTCTCGGCAGCCGCGATGACTACGGTCTTGCCAGATTGGCCGGTATCCGCTCAACAAAAGCTCCCTCTTGCTCAGTCTTTCATATCGGTAAGCACATGACGCCATGTCTTCTAGAGCCATCGATCTCGTTTGATGCTGACCATCGATGCTAGTGCCCGGATATCTTGGCTCCAGTCCTTGACGTTCGTGCGAGCCAACCGGACAACACTTCTCCAGGTCTGCTCTTTCTGTCCACCTGGAACAGTGAATTGGCGCAGAATGCTCCTTATATCTACGACGGTGCGGGTGTAAGTGAAGCAGAGTCCGATCGATCGGATTAATTCATCATATGCCTCCGAAATGGTGCTGTTGACCAAGAGCGGTCACATTTCCAATGGTTGTACGCACGATCAGAACCCAGGACTGACGCCACCTCACTCGTGGGCTTCTAGACTCTCATCTGGTCCGGTCACACCGATGACTATCCAAATCAACAGTATTTCAACCTCCAATATCACCAATTATCCAACGATACAACACTTCTCAGCGTCTTTCGCGGCTTTGCCAAAGATGGACGAGGAAGTGGACATATCGTGCTGCTCGACCAAGCTTATCGCACTGTCCGCACGATCGAGATTCCCGAATCTCCTTCACGCACTTCTGACGCGATGATACCAGGAGCGGCGCTTGACTTTCATGACTTCCAACTTCTCAATGATGGGAAGGAAGCCATTGTCTTGCATCTCGAGCCAATTCAGGCCGACTTGAAGACTGGGAGCTTGGATCATGGCTCGGACTGGCTGCTTGATTCGGTGTTTCAAAGGATTGACCTAGAGAATGACGACAAAGTCTTGTTTGAGTGGCGTGCAAGTCAGCATATCGGGTTTGAGGAGAGTGCCACCAGTCCTTCGTCTGTTCATGGTACCGGCAACTCACACAAATTTGGCTTCGATTACTTGTGAGTTCTGCACACTGCTTAGCTGTACCTGCCCATGTTGTCACAATTGCGATCCCTCGCAATGCTGATTGCAAGCTTGGTAGTCATCTCAACTCTGTGGACCTTTTCTCAAATGGCGACTATCTCCTCTCGGCCCGCCACACCGACGCCATTTATCGCGTCTCCGGCCACGATGGCGAAGTCATCTGGCGGCTTTGCGGCAATCCTGCGAGCAACGCTACAGTATCCGAATGTACTTTCACCCTGGCGCCTGACACAAATTTCTCGGCTCAGCACGATGCCCGAATCATATATGAAGATGACGACACCGTGGTAATCACAATCTTCAACAACGCCTACAATGGCGTCCACTCTAGTCGCCGCGAATCGTCAGCAATGCAACTTCGCCTCAATCTCCTCAACCGCACAGTCGACGCGATGTATGAATGGTTCCCAGACCCTCGTGCTCGCAAATCAGAGAATCAGGGGTCCGTCCAAACGCTGCCTTTGAGCTCGTTCGACGTGTCCGATCGCAATCGGAATCAGCCCAATGTGCTCATCAGCTGGGGCCGGATCGCTGAAATTTCAGAATTCGCCTTCACTGAAGACGAGCAGAGCTGGGAAAGGGTCCTCGACATTGCAATTGCCGACAAGGCCACAAAAGCCTACAAAGTCATGAAGGCGGAAGGCTGGGTAGGACTGCCTGGCCTGGCCGGGAACAAGCCGGACGTGTACTTTTACCGGCATCCCGAGAGTCCATCCACGCAGGTATACATGAGCTGGAATGGTGCCACATCCGTATCCACATGGACCATCTACGCCTCTGAAGATCCAAACAATCTCATCAGTACCCGCAACACCTCGGAAGAGCAGGAGTCCTCCAATAGCCACGGCAAGCCGCTCACCTCCGTGCCCCGCCATGGCTTTGAGACTCATGCCACCATTCCCTCCACCGTTTTCTCCAGCGGTTATGTTGAAGCCATCGCCGCAGACGGGGCTCTCCTTGGCCGTAGCTTGGTAGTCGAGGTCGTGGTTCCGCCTATCGGGTGGTCCTATATGTGCGGGGAGTTTCACTGTCCCCTTCAGCCGCTTAATCGGACTGTAGAAACCAGCACTTCGGTGACATCTTGCCAGAAGCAACATTGGGACGTACAGGACATAAGGGGCCTGTATGTCGGATTTGTGCTGCTCATGCTCGCCTTCGCCCTTGGCTGGCTCGCGGGTGGGCGAAGAGTCGGGGGTCGAAGCCCGGGGCTTATAGCGCAATCAAGATAGAGTTCGCTTGCAAGGCAATCAGCCTCAAACGGCCCCCCGGATCTTCTGCAGCAAGTCATTAACCGTGAACGGCTTCGTCATTACGCCATCGACTCCAGCCTCGAAAGCAAGATCTTGCTGTTCCTTCCTGACATTCGCCGTAACTGCAAAAATAGGCAAATGTCGACTAAGCCGACCCTCGCGCTCCAGAGCGCGAATGCATCTAGTGCATTCCAGCCCATTCATCACGGGCATCTCAATGTCCATCAGTATTACGTCGATCTTCAACACTTCTGTCGATGTACTTGGTGGGGCTGGGTCATCGCAGGCGGGCCGCCAGCAGTCCGCGCTCTCCAGCTTCTCTAATGCCTCCTTGCCGTGATTCGCCACATGCACCCGGCACTTGGCTTTCTGTAACTGCTTCGCCAGAACCTTTTGATTCACAAGGTTGTCCTCAACCATTAAGATATTCAAAACGCAATCCGAGTCCTTCCGCAATGGTGCCACGAGCTTGTTGGATTCTCCTCCGGCCAGTGCGCCTGATCGATGGCCTCCCGTTCCAGCTTGCTTGTGGAAGAATACGTCAGCTTGACCCTCCGCCATGACGGAAACATCCGACGACGATAGAACCAAACTTTCAGGCTCCTGATCGACGGCTTTTGCGACTCTTGACTCGATGTAGAATGCGAAAACGGATCCTTCATGGGGTAGCGAAGCGACGCCTACGCCGCCGCCTTGCTTTTCTGCAAGCTCACGCACGATGTACAGTCCTAGACCACTTCCTCCGTACTTGGCATGCGTCTTTGCCGTCGACGTGGCTTGCGAGAAGCGTCGGAAGAGTTTCTCCATTGACTGTGCTGACAGCCCAGGGCCAGTGTCCTGAACACAGAAGTAGAGGTACAACCTTTCTTCGTTGGCGCCAATTTCCGGAAGTGCTGCATTATAAGGCGAGGAAACCTTCGAGGGGACCATTTGAAGCTCGCCAAAGGCCGTCTGCAGGCAATTGGGTCGCTCTTTCCTCTGGCCGTAGATGACGGTTATCTGTCGCTTAGACTGCAGCGAGGTAAACTTAATGGCGTTACTGATTAGGTTGATCAGTATTTGGGTCAGACGCGAAACATCGATTAACACGTGATCCGCTCCGAGGGCATTGTAAGACTCGTCCCTGACAATGCTGATGGTGGTATCATGTATTGCAATCTCGCCGTCGAACATGCGTACTGTTTCTGCCACGACTTTACTTGGCTGACCGATCGCAGGCTCGATTGAAAGCATTCGAGACTCCAATCGTGACAACATGAGAACGTCGTCAATGACCCGTTTCTGATGTGCAGCGCATGCAAGTATAGTGCTTGCCGCACTTGCGTTCTCCTCTGCAAGTTTCCACATCTGCAGCGTCTCAGGATGTTCGACGTCTAGGCTTCGTGCGATCCCATCGGCTAGCTGAGTGATTGCAGACAATGGATTTCTCATCTCGTGCGATGTAATATCGATGAACTCTTCCTGTCGTCGTCTTGCCAGATTGGCCGCAGTGGCGTTACGCAACTGTACGCTTTCAGCCCATTTCTGGTGACTGCAAGGGAACTTGTGTCAGCTGTATCACTATCGCAGGTGACTCACAAGTCTGAACTTGCCTGATATCCGTCACATATCCCATCAACAGCTTCGCTGCGCCGTTCTCTACAAGGGCAAAGCAGACAACTAGGATCCAAGCATTACTTGGATCTGCATCGGCGTCGTCTTTTACAGGCGGTGACCATTGACGCTCCAACCGGATCTCACGAATGCTTTCGGTTGAGCCATTAAAGAGGGCTTCTGTCCATTGCAAGCTTTGCTCTCGCTCATCGTCTGCCAAGACGGTTGTGAAATCGAAGACAGCGGGCTTTGCTCGATCGTGACCAGTGATATCGTAAAACTGTTCGTTCGCCCAGGAGATCATCCGATCAGCGTTCACCTGACACATTCCCACTGGGGCATTCTGTGCCATGTGCCGTAATCGGCTCTCGCTATCTCCCAATTTCTGCTGGAGCAATTGCTCGCGTAATTGAGCCTCCTCCGTGGTGATGGCATTGACCCACTTGACTTCCATTCGGCTCGCAAGGTCGGTAATGCTACGTTCTTCGCGTTCGTCAAATCGGCGCCTCGGATTGGTCCCTTGGACGTAGAAGCCCAAGAAAGTACCACTAATGGCCAACGGGCATAGCACCAGCTCGCGAGGCGGCTCGCCAAATCCACACCACGCGATCCCTTCAAGCAATGCCTCGTACCTATCATCTGTGGTTTGTAATGCGTAGGGCTGGCGTGACTGATAGACTTCCCGGAACAATGGAGTGAAGCCCTCTCCGCTAGTCTCTAGCCGTAGCTGTTGAGGTGCACCTGGATGACCCTCAGGAAAGCCAACACTTGCACATAAGAAGAGATTGGCATCCATGCCTTGCACAGACACGTCGTAAGCATACAAAAGGGCCGCTGAGATGTCTTCAGGGTTCGACTTGAGTGCGTCACCGAATCTTGCGAGAGTCTCCCTCACAGAAACAGTCGGAATAGCAGCGATCTGGTCAACGACCTTCCTCCTTCGCTCCTCTAATTTCTGCTGGGTCGACTCAAATACCGTGTTGTAGAAACCCTCAATCTCTCCACTGTCTCCAGCAAGCGGAATGTATTGGCCAACGAAGAAAGTCTCCTCAACGTATCCATTCCTCTCCAAGAACAGATGAATGTCTTCGACCTCTACCGTCTGTCTGGTGGTGGCGGCCTGCTCGAGAATAGGATTGAACACATGCGCGATCTCGGGAAACGCTTCAAATATGCCATGGCCCATCAAGAATGGATGCGTGCGACCCAGGGATGTCGCGAATTTCTCGTTATAAAAGCACGTTCTATCCGGACCCCAATAGACGCCAGCGCCTCGACTGTCAGCGAAAACCATGGCCGCGTAGAGCCGTAAAGCAGGGCCCCATCTTGGTAATGGTCCCAGCCTAGTAGCGCCATAGTCGCAATCCAGAAAGAGCTGGTTATGATCCGTCCTTGGTATGCAGTCGGTCCATGATCGTTGATCGGTGTCACGCGAGTCTTGGCACGAACTGCCGCTGGCCACTTTGCTCGCGTCCTCAGCATTGTGGTCGTGCGTAGGTTCGTCGCTCGTGGCGAGCGCCATCGCGGTCAGCGAGCCCGGACCTTTTTGCGCTGCGTACTTCGAGACCGTCTCATGGAGCACATGCCTACGAGTCGACGTTGCAGGAGTGCGCACCGGCTACACAACAAAAGGAATGAGGACTTACCCGGCTCCCGCAGATGAATGGGCCTGCCGGTACCACGATCTAGACAAACTCTATTCGTATAAATCCTTTCCATTTCGGCCACGAATCCGGTGACCGTCTCCGTGTGGCATTGTGCTCATCCTTGGAATCAACATGCTATGTATAAGTCAGCAGGGACCCTGCAGAGACAGCGCTGTGCCGATGAATACCATTTGTAGCTCTTCACTGCTTGTTGCGACTGCAGGCGAGTTGAAACAGGAAATTGCGCTAAGGCCTCCACGCTAGTCGAGCTCCACAATGCCTTCGGCTTTACGGATCTGATGTACTTTCACGACAGAATCAAGAGAATCATTAATGGAAATGCTAGGAGGAATGGCAAGGCGCGGCTTGTAAGAGTACAGAATGAGCAGCGCCAGAAAGGTAGCGCATAGCATGTGACGGTATTCTCGTGCACTACATCCATCCATCCTGAATGCTGCCTCAACGGCGGCATATTGATAGATATCTTCGAGGTCTATTGATCACAGACATTGGAGCCTACGGATATGATGAGCATCGAACAGAAATTTCAACTTCGTGGTGTATGTACAAGGTTTCTTGTATTAGTGACTTGTGTTGCATTGTCCTTTTGACTAGTACGCATAGATCGCTTCGGTATCCTACCAGCTTGCGTCGTGCTCATCGGAGCCATCCCTATCATTCACTGACCCCTCAAAGCATTGATGGTGGCCACATCACACCTCGTTGCCATCACTCATACCTAGTCTCCTGGCGTCTGCAGACAGGAGCTCGATCAAGTCGCAAAGACCGACACCCCGTGAGTCATTCAAAACCACGCCCAGCCACCCTGCCACGCTGTCTTCGGCACCTCCAGCCCTGTTACCGCAACATTGACCATATGCAATCGTAGTAGAAGCTCATGCTCGACCTCAGCAGCAGCTACCATGGCACCTTCCCGAATTCCCTCCCAAGCCTTCTTCTCTGGCAGCACCAGCTTGCCTGCGCCGCCACCAACATCGATCCTATGCTTCATCCAGCCTAAGCCAATGATGCGCGAAAGCTCGGCCTCGAGCGGGTCGGTGCATGGTACGATGGGCTTAGATGGACTGGCTTTCTCGACGTCCTCGACTGGTGCAGCGTGCTCGGGCTTGAAAGGCACCTTCGCCTCGATGCGCGCGAATAAGACGTCATTGTAGGGCGAGTAGAAGTTGATGAGGTCTGTCTCGCGTTTGGTAGCTTTTGGTGGCTCGGGTGCCTCGTCTTCAACATTCAAGTCAGGCTTTTGAGTCCTGGCCTTGCTCTCGAATTGTAGGCTTCTGAAGCCGTCGTCCAGTCCTTTCGACATTCTCGGAGCTGGGACGGATTCAGAGGCTGGTGCTTTGAATCTCATGTTGACTGTGTCACGCTCGTAGTAGTCGACTTGGTGTCTGGACTGGTAACGATGTTGATGTTTGTCAGTAAAATCTGGAAGGTGCGCGACTCAAGTGTGGGTCCCGGGAGGCTTTGACTCCCCCATTCACATGCGCCTTCCCGCTCGGCAGGAACGAAGCAAAAGATTGTTTGCAGCTGAACCATACCTTAGTAAAGAGGAAGATTGTGATATATGTCTTACAGATGATTGGGCTTCATCGCTAAGTAACTCCTAAGGCAAAGTAAGTCCTTCTACGAGTGCACGAAGACTACCTACCTTAGTAAGCAACTCGGATGTGATAGAGCTGTGTGCTTTCCATCGGTTGCAGTATGATTTATTGCCAGCCTGGGCGCGATGATATCTCTACGCGGACCACAAAGATCGAGGCAGCGGTAAGGTCCAACGAAGATGTACAGTTCTCTGTCAAGACTGTCACCTTATAGAGCAATGGATTGCTTTGAAGAATTCCAAATCATTCACCGGGCTTCTGAATACCAGACGAGATGGTGATATGGAGTCGGAGGGGGAGAAGGCGGAGGAGAGGTGACAGCACGCAGCTCGGTTAGTAACGGACCGGGCAGAACAGGCTAGTGCCCAAATGCGGAAGTCACTCTCGACTTGGAATGCCCGATAACTTGCTTTTATGCATGAGAACAGTCTTCACTGCAACAAATTGATCAGGATGAAATAGGGATGGAGGAGCGGGCTTTACTTGCACGATAGCGACGGATTGAACACGGCGAGCTTGGCCAAGAGCATGCCAAGGAATCCTCAAATGGTACAAACACACCCGCCCTCCCAGCTCGTCCCACCACGCGACAGCCTCGAGCTCGCCTCCCTAGCCTCTAGCGACAACAACGACAATGGTCGCGAGTCCCTTGACTCTGCGTCATCGCCTGAAGGCATCTCGTCCTCGCGCAAGCTCTCCTTAGAATCGAACCGACCAGTCAGCAACCGCAGAAGCTATTCCGTCTCCAGCGCATTCGACTTCAACAGCGCACTGTTCCCGCTCTCCTCCAGCGGGAATGGCTACACCGCGCTTGGCACGCCGACGACACCGGGCTTCGAGCTGGGTGGGGCGGGCGGGCAGGGGAGTCTGGAGAAGCACAAGAGCTTGACGTTCCTGAATGGGCTGTCATTGGTCATTGGGTTGATCATAGGCAGTGGCATCTTCTCCTCGCCCGCGAGTGTGAACAGCAATGCGGGATCGCCTGGCGCAGCTCTGATTGTGTGGGTCATATCAGGCATTCTGGCTTGGACGGGGGCATCGAGCTATGCAGAACTCGGAGGAGCGATCCCACTCAATGGAGGCGCACAGGTCTACTGCAGCAAAATCTTTGGCGAGTGGGCAGGCTTCTTGTTCACGTGGTGTACAGTCACGGTGCTCAAACCGGGATCTTCAGCCATCATAGCCATCATTTTTGGGGAATATGTTGTTCGTGCGATCATCGGCGCAGATGCCGTGGACGCAAGCCCTTGGATCAATAAAGGCGTGGCCATGCTGGGACTCATCGCCGTCACAGGCATCAACTGCATCTCTACAAAACTTGGGACGCGTAGCGCCGATCTTCTGATGTTCCTCAAGTTCGTTGGACTGCTCGCCATTACCGTCACAGGCATCGTAGTCGCTGTCACGGGCCTCGCATACAATAAATCAGCCCTCTCTCAGACATGGAAGCACACCAATTGGTTCGAAGGCACGTCCATGTCCAGCAGCCAGTGGGCCGTAGCTCTCTACGCTGGTCTCTGGGCCTACGACGGCTGGGACAACACTAATTACGTCGTTGGCGAGATGATAAACCCGGGTCGCGACCTCCCGAAGACGATCCACACGGCAATACCGGCGGTCATCTGCTCATACATCCTCGCAAATCTAGCATATATCTTCGTTCTACCTACAGATGTGATCAACGGGTCTAACACCATCGCCGTCGCATTCGGCCAGACAGTTTTCGGACGTCTTGGCTCCTTGATCCTGGCTCTCGTCGTCTGCGGCTCTTGCTTCGGTGCATTGAACGCGACGACCTTCACTGGCGGCCGCTTGGTGTACTCCGCAGGAAAGGAAGGCTATATCCCCGCCATCTTCGGCACCCTCGGGCTCTCACGCGACTCGCAGCAGATGCGCCTCCCACGACGCGGAGTCCGAGCTAAGAACTTGACGCGTCTGGTGGCCGACGAACAAGGATTCTTCTACACCCCAATCTACGCCATGTCTCTCAACGCATCCCTGACAGCCGTCTATATCATCATAGGCGACTTCCCCACGCTCACGACCTTCTACGGCGTTGCATCGTACCTCTTCTACTTCACCACGGTAGTCGGGCTGATCGTGCTCCGAGTCAAGGAGCCAGAGTTGGAAAGGCCGTATAAGTGTTGGATCACTACTCCCATCATATTCTGCTGCGTGAGCTTGTTCCTGGTCAGTCGGGCCATTTTTGCGAAGCCGCTGCAGGCGCTGATTGTATTCGCGTTCATTGCGGCGGGTGTGCCACTGTACCTTTGGAGATTCAGTGGGAAGGGGAGTGGAGGGCGAGGTCGTATGGGGAGTGAAAGTGAGAGCTGGTGGCGGTTTTGGAAACGATGGGGTCGGACATGATGAATTGTGCTCGTGTAAGAATATATGCTGTATTCGTTTGAAAACGAGAATTGGTCTCGTGATCAGGCTTGGCCAGCAGTGGTCCCAGGCCCGCGGCTTGGCCGTCAATTACCGCGGCAGTTTCCTTCCGAACTAATCATAGCGATATGCACATGGGCCCCATGTATGACGATAGGATTCACGTGCGGTAGACAAGGCGCTGCGCCTGATGCCGCCCGCCATGCGAGAGTCTAAAATGACCTCGAGATCCAGAAATAGCTCTGCTAAACGATGGATGCCATGACATTGACTTCGCGTGCCAGAAAAAAGTACGTGCTCTACAGACTTCTCGAAAGATTTCAAGCTCGAGTGCTAAGACTGGGGGATCATTGGCATGAACAAGTTGCTCGCTCGTATCTGCAGAAAAGGTCTGAAGTGAAGCAGGGTGACACTGGCTTCCCTTGAGGCCGAGAGACTACTCGATCCTAGATCGAGCCCTTGCCAAATGAGCGCCAAGATTAAGAACGAGTCCATTTCTGGATTTTTGTCCTGACCACTGTTCAACCCAAGGGATCGCTAACATAAGTACTCGGCCCTTTCCCCTTCCCATCCATCACAAATCAGCACCATACAAACCTCCCAGCAGACATTTCCAAACAAACAACAACAACAACAACATCAACCCACAAACCCCAGCACACTACCACCACCACCACCACCACCCACAATGCTCAGCCACCTCACCCTCGCCTCCGCCCTCCTAGCCCTAGGCGCCACAGCCTGCCGCTGGGACGACCCGGACGTCAACACCGGCTCCCGCCTCCCCAACTGCTACAAATGGCCCGTGACGCAATGGTCCGCGGGCACCGCCCGCGCCGGCGGGTCCTACGACTTCCACGTCTCCGGGCCGGACGACGGCAAGCGCCCGCCATTCACTGCGTACTGTCACGGGGATGCGCCGTACGAGGGGGCCGGGACGAGCGATTATAAGGATTGCGAGGTGCTGGAGGGGTTTGTGAAGGGGGGCAATACGAGCCCGATTGATCAGGGGAATGGGTTGACGGTGAAGAGTTGGTTGGAGCCGGTGGTGAGTGGGAGTGGGGAGGCGAAGATTCATGTTAAGTTGAGTTGGGTTGATGAGGATAGGTGAGTTTGGCCTTTTTTGTTTCTTTTTCGTTTTTGTTTCGTTTGATTGTGGGGGGAAGTGTGTGCTGACTTGTTTGGTCCGTTGTGTAGGTCTCAGTGGACGCTGGAGGGATGGCACACGGCTTCTTTCAACCAGTTTGTCGGCGGCGGTGAGACGTTTGACATTACTCCCGGCGGTATTGTCGGATCCTAAGGGTGTGGTAGGAGGGAGGCGCTCTTGACATTGCTCTCTGCATGGCGACGGTTTCGGGTGGTATTCGGGACCGCTTGGCTGTGTTTCGGTGTTCTCTGGATAGATTTTGGGGAACTGAGCTGGGGGGCATGTATATGTACAGAGCATATGAGCAACCAGCTGATTCTTGGAGTGTTCTATTAATGTGGGATAGTCGCAATACTCTGCGCAGTCGGTGTCAATGCTTGATTAAACGTTATACGCCGCAGATAGGCTTAACAGAGGCACCAGCTTTCGCATCAGCTGTGATCGTTCCGAGGCCCTCGTAATGTCCTTGATCAAGTCGATGCTGACTGTAGTATGATATAATGGTGACAGCAATAGCCTGCTGGTCCCTACACGCCTGATCCCGACTCCAGTAACGCCTCGCTGACCAAATCCAGGATGCATACATAATGTACACCTTGCCGTCCCGTGCGATAGCACATCTCAGAATAACCAGACATAGGTGAACAGTAGAAACACAAACGCGAAAAAGCCAAGCCAGACTCTCCAGCCCACACCTGTCCGTTCGGCCATCCGTAGCATTCGGTTCATAGTCCCTCGTAATCGATTCCTCGTGCCTTCGAAGCCCTCGTTCATCTTCTCAGCAAAGGCAGTGCTATCCCGGATCTCGTCGCCGATGGCTACAGTAAGCTACACAACACCATTAGCAACTCGTCAATATCGACCGAGCGAGAGGGTACATGAGTCATGTCGCGACAAGAAAGAAGCAAGACAACCTACATCCTTCAACATCTTGACCTTCTTACTCATCTCACTCGCCTGCTCCTCATTCTGACTCTCCAACTCATCCATCACCGCACTGCTATACTCGCCCTTCCTATTCGGCGTCGCCGCCCTAAACCCGCCATCCCCGCTCCTCGGCGCCCCGCCGGTGTCCGGACTGCTCCCGGGGTACGCACTGAAGCCCGGGCCCTGCCCGCCCAGATCATTGCCACCGCCGAAGCTGTAGGGCGAGCTGTTGTTCGCGTGATAGGTGGAGTAGGGCTGTGATCGGGAATTGGGAGTGGAAGGGGTCGCGGAGGAGGGCCGGGAGCGGGTCTGTTGGGCGTCGTAGGAGGAGAAGAGGGCGTTGCGCGCGGAGTCGCGCTGGAATCTGGCGCGGCTGTTAGTCGACATCATTACACTCCTGAATGTTCTACATCTTACCTTGAGGCCATTATTGTATACGAGGCTTCAGCAAGAGATGCGACGTGGGCATCTGTTAGTGGCGGGATGGGCCGACCGCTGCTTCCGCATTTGAACTTGACGCTCAAGCTCGTGGTCTTTGTCGTGTTTCACATGCTGAGATCATGAAGTATGGGTCAAGGGTACGCGGTAGCATGCTCTCTGCGGATCCTCGACATTTGTGCTCACCTCATGTTGTAGTCAGCGGTGGGACACGATGCCAAGGTTGACGGCACAATTTGGCTCTGTTAGCAATGGAGAAGCTCGATGGCGTGCGAGCACGATCTGCGCTGTATATGGCTCGCAGTCGTAGGATTGCCATGGGCCAGGTCGATGTGCTTCAAGCTGTATCGCACCATTCCTTATGTCCGTGACGAAGATATAGCTCTCTCTCACCTCCCTATCTACCTTTCCTTTCCACTAGTGTTTGAGAGACTCTGACATTATAGATCCATCATATCGTTGCCACCATGACCAGCAAGCAAGTCCACCGAGAGCAGAAGGACCCAAGCGTCTACCAAAAACACTACACCCGCTTCGACCAAGAAGGCCTCCCACGCACCGAGGCTGACTGGCTCGCCCGCGCCAGGCAAGTCGCGGAGATTCTGGCCCAAGATGCACCACAGCGTGACATCGAGAACAAGGCCCCTCGCGCCGAGGTAGCTCTCCTAAAATCCTCTGGCCTCACCAAAGTCCTCGGACCCACCAAGTACGGTGGCGGCGGCCACGCCTGGGATCTAGCCTACAGACTCATTCGTGAAGTCGCCAAAGGCGATGGTTCCCTCGGAATGCTGCTGGGCTACCATCTGCTCTGGTCTACCACCGCGAACGTGGTAGGCACTGACGAGCAGGCCGACAGCATCCAGCAAGCAATCAACACGCACAACTACTTCATCGGCGGTGCCGTCAACCCACGAGACAGCGACCTCAAAATCTCATCCGAAGGCGACGAGATCGTATTTAACGGCTTCAAGAACTTCAACACCGGCGGCTTCATCTCCGACCTCACCGTGCTCGAAGGCGTGCTCGAAGGCACCACCGAACACATCTTCACGCTCGTGAAAACCGAACAACCCGGCATCGTCTTCAGCCACAACTGGGACTCCCTCGGCCTGCGCCTCACCGAGTCCGGCTCCGTCGCCATCAACAACATCCGCGTGCCGTGGTCCGATGCGCTCGGCTGGGACCCCACGACCCGCAAACCCATCCCTGAGATCCTAGGCATCCCGTTCGCCACGCTCCTGCTCCCGACCATCCAGCTCGTGTTCTCGAACTTCTACATTGGCATTGCCCAGGGCGCTCTGGACGCCGCGGCCGCGTATACAAAGAAATTTACGCGAGCCTGGCCGTATGGTGGCGATAACAAGGAAAAGGGGACGGAGGAGTGGTATATCCTCGAGCGCTATGGCACTTTCCGCGCGCACTTGAACGCCGCAGACGCCCTCGCTGATCGTGCCGGAGCGGCGGTGGCGAAGGTGTACGCGGATGCGGGATGGCATGGTTCCACGCAGGTGTCTGCTGCGAATGGGACTGCGAACGGCAATGGCCATGCTTCTAATGGCCACTCACTGGGGCAGGGACGGGAAGCCATCACCGCGCAGCGCCGGGGCGAGCTGGCCGTGGAGATTGCGAGTGTCAAGGTCGTGGGGACGGATACGGGGTTGAGTGTCACAGGGGGTATCTTCGAGATGTTGGGGGCGAGAGCGACGGGGAAGAAGTATGGGTTTGATCGGTTTTGGAGGGATGTCCGGACGCATACTTTGCACGGTAAGTCTTCTTGGCATCTGTGGCTTTTGCTTTCTTTTGAGATATTGTCGAGGCTGACTACCTATGTTTTCATATTCAGATCCTGTGGCGTACAAGAAACGTGAAGTCGGGGTCTGGCACTTGCTCAACGAGATTCCGGAGCCGACTTGGTATACTTGAGAGGAGATTGGCGATAAGCATCTCTCTCCCGATGGCTTAATAATGGTCTATATCCAAACTGGCGTTGTAATGCGTACTCAGTCCTATTCTGTCGAGACTTCTGTCACGGTGTCGGATCCCACATAGAATGACTGTAGGTTACACGGCGTGGATCTGATCTATTCGCGATGTATTTGCTTCTGCCCCCGAGGGAGACTCATGCTTTCAACCTGCCGCGCTGTGCAATGCAAATGGTGAAGGCAGAAGCAAGGTGGTCGTGAGCACTCGCTTCGCGACAAGGTAAGTATGGGGTGGGGAGGGAAGTTGCTGTTGCAAGGGTGGGACTGTGTTGGTTGGGCCGGACGAGCAGAGATGTGCCGAGGTGGTGCCGGGGAGCATGTGAACTCGCGTCGGGTTCGTGTCAAGGGAATGCATTGAAGACAAGCGAGGTGTTTGATAGATGATACGTCTCTTCGATCTGTCAAGTGCTACCTCGTAATAGCCTAGCCGGGCCAGTCTTGCTGTTTCCACCTACCGACGTAGAGAAATCAAATATATCGGTCAAGTCTCTAAGCTGGGCACCTGCCACATTTATTCCTCCCCCGGCTCATCCTTCTTCACAATCACATGCCCTAACCCCCCACCATGCTCTCCCTACCCCTCATCCCTCCGCAAGAGGACCCCTCCCTCTTCCTCCGCACCAGCTTCCGCCCACGCCCGGAATCCCCACCCCCAGCCAACCCCACTCAGCACTCGCAGCAGCACCGCCAAGCACAGCAACGACGCGACGAAGACCGCAAAGCCCACAATGCCCGCTCGCCGCTCGCCCTCCTGGCCGCCGATGAAGCTGCCATCGCCCAACGCAAAGCGGCGATCCGCAATTTCGGCGCATACTGGATCCGACCACCAGGCATCGGCAAGACGTTGCAGGCGATGAACGAGGAGGAGGCCGAGAGACTGGAGCAGGAAGAGCAGGCGAGGCAGGAGCAGGGCTTGTTGGACATGCAAGCGCAGCAGCGTCTCGCCGAGGCTCACGCGGAAGGGCAGGAAGCCGCGGCTGAGGCTGATGACGCTGGTGGAGAACGAGATCTGGACGAGGAGATCCCGGAGGCTGAAGAAGCGGAGGCTGAGGTCACGGGGGAGGTGAGCTTTAATGAGGAGAGCATGGTGGAGGGCGATTCGCAATTTGTGCGAGTAGCAGAGGACGAAGTGGAGGAGGAGGAGGAGGATGTGGTGGTGGATGAAGATGAGCAGGAAGCGCTGGAGATGGAGGAGGCGGAGTTGACGGGTGCGGCGCGCGATCAGGAGGACTTGGGCATGGATAGGGATTTAGATCAGGAGCTCGATCTGGATCACAGTGTGCCTGAAGCTGGCAGCTACCAACACACCGACACGGAAATCGAAGACAGCTCCTCCGAAGACGACGACGAGAGCAGCCTGCTTCAAGACTCCTTTGCTCAGCAACAAAGCGCGCGTCGCTCGACTCGTCGCCGATCTCGGGGCTCTTCTTTTTCTTCTGCGCGACGGTCGAGGGGCGGATGGAACGAGGGGAGCTCGGGGTTTGGGCAGGCCGTGGAGTCGCAGCGTCCGTTGCGGTCGCAGCCACCACAGCAGGGGTTGGGCAGTTTGCAGGAGAGGATAAGGGCGCAGGTCGGGGCGGCGGAGGGGCATGCGCTGCCGAGGAGTCCGGGGAGCTTGCGTTTGTCGAGTTCGGTGTTGGAGAGTAGTTTTGTGGGGAGTAGTCCGGTGTTGCGGAGGGGGCGGGCTGGTGGGGGGAGAGGTGAGGGGAGGAGGAGGAGGGGGAGGATGAGCTGACGTGGCGCTACGATATTGTATGCGCTTGTGTTACACGAGGTGTGTGATAAGGGCTGTGCAATGCACCAAGGCACTGATGCTACTTGATAGGGTATCAAGCATGAACTGAGCCCTCGACACTATCTCACAAACAACTAGACCAAGGCTGTTTCTTCTTTTTTCCTTTTTCCAGTTCGATTGATCTTGCAACAGTGCTAGAACGCCTAAGGTACAAGCTATGCCATCATTCTTACTTAAGGGAGGGAAAAATCAGACCCGCAAGAGCAGGAAACACAAGCACCAAACCACAAGCACGAGCCATGGAAAGCCATCCTCACTCCTGAAAATCCTCACCTCCACTCCGCCAACCAAAAAAACTCACCACCTACTTTCCGCCTTCCTCCTCCTCCCCCTCCCCCTCCACCCCAGCCCCACAAACATTCGCCGCGAAACTCGTCCAAACAAACAACGCCACAAAATTCACCAACAACACGGCCCCCTCCTCCCCCCCAAAAACCCGCACCGCCCTCTCCCACAAACCCCTCTCCACCCTCCCCCCCATCAACAACCCCCGCGTCACCTCCCTCGCCACCTCACACCCCTCATTCAACCCCTCCACCTCCCCACCATTCCCCTCCACCAACCCCTCAATCACCTCCCCCCTCAACAACCCAAACGCCCGCGCAATCCTCACATGCGCTTCCACCGCAAACTCCGCCCGAAAATACGACATGCTGACCAGCGCCGCTGTTTCCCGTGCATCGGCCGGAAAGTCGAGGCGGATCATTTCGTCGTTGAGAGTCCGTAGAAGGTCGAGGGAGAGGCGGCCCGCGGCGGGGAGGGCGGCGAGGAAGGGGAAGATGCCGCTGAGGGGGGCTTCCGGCGTGGTGGTGGTGGTGGGTTCTTCTGATGGGGAGGCGCCCGGGATGGAGGGGAGGGCGGGCGCACTGCCGGAGGGCGAGGACGAAGAGGAGGAGGTGTAGGCCGCGGAGGTGGTGAGGACGTGGTGCACCGTTTGGCGGTAATGGGACGCGAGGGATTGTTGGGTGGGGTTTAGAGCGTGGTGGGGGCGAGGGGGAATGGAGGAGGCCATATTTGTTTTTTTTGGTGGGCTGGCTTTTTTTCTTCTTTGGATTCGGTCGACCGGTGGGGATAGTGGTTTGAGGCGTGTTAATTGCTGGCGTAAAGACACGGGTTGAAGAGAGCTGTTTGTGGGCATGTGGTTGGGTTTTCTTTTTTTCTTTCTTTCTTTCTTTTTTTCTTTTCCTTTCTCCCTGTGAACTCTGTCTGCATTGAGCAGCAGGGATTCCGCTGGTTCGAAGCTCATGCAGTGCCATGTTGCGAGCTGACAGCTTCCCTTCCTTCCCAACCGAAGCTGATTCTCGGGCCATCACAAACAGCAGCCGCAGCTGCGCGCTACCGCGAGCTGCACGACGATGTCACAGCAGAATCCTGGAAGAATACCTTTCTTGGGTCATGGTTGATTGTCATCAAAGCCGCCGGGTGAGAATCGCACTGCTGCAGGTAGACGTCTCAAAGTCTTGTTGGGAAGGACTTTCATGCAGTACTTGTATCGCCTTCATGCTGTGATCACATCCTTGTGATATTGTACCACGTCAACCTTCTTCAAGAGATATTTATACACTCTTTGCCATCAGTAAATGTGTCCTTGACATGTGAAGCCCCGCCCTCAACACCACCTGCATGCAACCCACGTGTCACTTTCCCGAAAAGACGCCATCATATCACATCAAATTCATCCCATCATCCCCCCAACCCCCCACCCACCCAATCAACTCCCAACCCCACCCCCATGCGCCCTAACCTCCGTCTTATCCAGCTTCGGCGTCTCGCGACTCAACAACGACCTTAACTCCGAACTAATCACCCGGTCCTTTTCCGCCACCCCACTCTCTCCACCCAATCTATCCCTCCCAGACGCATGCGCACTCCCACTACCCGTCCTCGAATGCCCCGACGTGCTAGACCCCTGCCTCGGCCTCCCATTTGACCCCGGTCTCGATGCCGAGGGAGAAGGAGGCGGCTGTGGTAATCTCTGTCTCACCGTCGGAGCGGCAGGGAAATTCGATTGCCGATCCACGGCTTCGACGATACGTTGGAAGCGTCTGAAGAGTGCTTCGGCGCGTACAAGCGTGGATGTGAGATCGATGGTTCCAGAGAGTTCGTTGACGTATTTGAGGACTTCGTCGAAGCCTTTCAGGTGTTCCATGATGACGTTCCGGTGCTTCTCGAGGATCGCCATGGCGACGAAGAGGTGGAAGTTTGCGGAGAGGTGGTCGGTCCAGAGACCTTCCCAAAGACGCATGATGTCGGAGAATTCGAATTCGCGCTTGAACCAGACGAGGAGCATGCGGAAGAAGAAGAAGAAGTTCGTGCTGTCGAGACGTTGGAGGTGTTCGTAGAGTTTTGGGTCGACGAGTTGGCAGAGGTGGTCGAGAGTCATGAGCTGAAGGCGCATGCCGCTTTGGTCGCGGAGGAAGTTGCGTTCCATCCTGTTCATGAATTCGACAAAGCCCCAGAAGGCTACTGCATCGTCTTGTTCCACTGCGTAGATGGGTGCAAGCAGGTCCGACATGCCCTGGACGTAGCCGAGGTCGCGATTGTATTCGTTGTAGGTCAGTAGCATATCCTTCATCTGCTCGAGATGCACATTCGTGCCTGCCTCGGCAAAAGGCGAATCAGGATCAGGATGCGGGATGTCTTCACCTGCGAAGAGCGGGATATGGCGGTCGGTGCGGTGAACGTCTTTCTCTACAGCATGGGCAGCGCGGTCAGTAACGACATACACGTCAGTAGCAGAAGGCTGGAATTAGGGATGATATGCACTTACCAATTCTCATCTTCTGTTCCTTCCACCACTCTCGCTCCTCAAGCGTGCCCTGCTCGTCGACCATTCGTTCCCACCATGCACCTTTCAGTCGGATGTACTCATCGCGAAGGCTGTTCATCTTCGCATGGCGCTCCTCCTTGGTGCTATCCCATTCGTAAACGCCGAGCAGAAAGAGCCAAGCTTCCTTCCTAACGCCATCGTCCGGACTCAGACCGCCGTGAAAGATTCGATCCTTGGCCTCGTCGGCAGTCTTCTCAAGCCGTCCTGTCTCGCTGTTGAAGTAGCCGTTCCACTCCGCAAGTGTGACAGGTCTCCTCTTGTCACTTAATGACAGCTGCTCAGCGTCCAGTATCTCGAAAGATCCAACCTCGGAGTCTTCGGTATTAAGGACATCCTTAGCCGTCCACAGTCGCTGACTTCGTTCCCTCTCACTCTGCTCCGCAATACCCATAGCCCACCTTGCCAGGTACAATCTCGCAGAATCAAATTCGTCGGATACCGTCTGGACTTGTGGGTTCTGCATCAACCTCCGCACTTGTGGCGGTATGTTCTTATTCTCAGCTGCTGCTTGAGCCGTCCTTCTCGCAAATGTAGTGACTTGTGCCATCTTCTCCATAAAACCCCATCGAGCTTGCTTTAGCGCAGCTATGACTGGATCCTCGGCATTTTTGCCTTTGTTCTTGGATGGCTCATCTTTGTGCTTGCCTTCAAGTACGTTCCGCACTTTGTCAGGCGTCGGCTTGCCACCGCTGCCAAATGACAGTTTATCAGCGTCACTAGGGTCGATAAGGTAGATACTAGGTTCATGAGCGCTCCGCTCGACTGCAGTATACAGTCTCATCCATCTCAGAAGTTCATCACCGCCCCAGAACATGCCACCCTCGCCGCCTTCGATGCTGAAGCTTTCCTTCTGTAATCGCTTGCGTTGCTGTATCGTGCTTTCGCATTCTGAGTCGTGGAAGAATAATGCAGGGAAGGACTCTCCGCCATGAGTGTTGATGACAATACTACCGTGCCACCAGCCTGTGCTTGGAGGTCGGACGAGGATGCTGAATACTTCTGACAGTGGTACAGCGAATGCGGATGAGCCTATCGAGTCTGTATGCGATGTAGTGACAGGTGGCGCAGGCACGAGTGGTGGCTGCGTTGGTGCTTCGCTCTTTCCTGATTGAGCTTCGACCTTTCTGTATGTTGCCTAGAATTTCTAGCATTAGCATGTGATTCCAGCTTGTTACAGACAGTACGCCATTTGGCCAAGTTCGATTCGGCTTCAATAGCAAGATTGGATACGCACCTCCGTAGTAGAAGTAAGACTATGCTCTGGCACCCAAGCCACCATTAAACTCGCTCTGTCCCTACTGCTCGGTCCACTCCCGCCAGGACTCGTCGGCGCATCCGCAGGCTTCTGCTGCATAATCGCAATCCACCCGCTGACATTGTCCTTGGCGCTGGGCGAAGGATGTACGTAGACTTTGCTCTTGCAAAACAGCAACTTGACGCCCTTCCCACTCCTGCTGTACTTGATCGTGCTATAGCTCGCTTCCTCGTCGTCCGACATGTCGTAGAAGCTGGCTGTAGGTGAAGGAGGGGAGGGTGGCTCGTGAGAGGCGTCTTGCACCTGTGAAGCCATGCTGGAGGATGGTGATTATTTGTTGGGAGCCTTACGAGGTTCAGAGCATGGTGCAGGGCACAGCACTTGCATCAAAGGACCGGTACTACATGTACTTGACGATATTGTGACTGCGCGTGACGCGGCGTAGTAGTGGTAGGATCGCGGGGCACAGAGAGTGGTGTGGCGGTGCTGTAAGTGACGTCGCTGCTGCGGAGTTCGGAGTTCAAGGCAACGACATTGGAGTTCAAGGCAACGACATTCTGAACAATGGGTTGGATCCAAGGGGAAGATGGAAAGGGTGCCCAGCGTTGGACTGCCAAGCAGCGAGTCTATGCTTTGACGGACTCGTATGACTCTGATACCCTCAGCTTTGCTAACTCTGCCCTCGAAGCCCTTAAAGCCACCCTTGACAACCACATCTAATGATTTCACCACTTGAACGCCTGACTATGCCTCTAGTCAGCATATGCGAGCTTACAGCAAGAGTTGAATGCGGAATACGTTCCTTGCCCATGTCTCGAGCGACATCACCTGTCTGAGACATACTCACCTGGTCAGCATCCTCGATCTCCTGGTCCCAACCTCTTCCTCAAACGTCAATGCAAGCTTCTGGACCACCTGCCCGGAACCCACGATGAGTTCGATGATCCGACCCTTCCTATCACCATTCTGCCTGGTGTCAACGTCCCAGCAGACCCTCACATAGGGAAACAACCTGTCCGCCTGTGTCTGGCTGGTATTCAGAGAGCACTTTAGCTCAGGCCTGTTGTCAGCCACGTCCCGGACCATGACTGTGACAGCGAGCAGCTGGTCGCCGTTGTGAGCGTGCGTGTTAGTCGTGGTGAAGCGGAGCTCAATAGCCAGGCTGAAGTTGTGGTTCGCCAGCTCGTGGTTGATCTTGGTCGTTAGAATTTCGGGCTGCTTTGTGATTTGGCGGGCGGTCTTGGTCCTCTCGATTTCGATGACCATGGCGAGATTGTGCTGCTTGGCCGCAGCAGACTTTTCATCGACGCTTGCGCCCTTCCCAAGAAGCAGTGCCCTCTTGTCCATGTCCCGCTCCCAGTCACCATCCCGGTCGCTGACTTCGATACCATATCAGCGATGGGCACCGGCATATGGAGCCGACACTGCGCTCTGTCGGCTTAGGAATACGCCGATGTTGATATGGGACAAGAGAAAAGAGACCTACCCCAGAGAGCCACCACGCGGAGCATTACAAGACCTCAAGAAAGTGAATTTGCGGTGTCTACCTCGCCCTTTACGGCGTGGGAGATGAGACACTGTTGATGGAAGCACAGCAAATGTCGGGCAAGTATAACAAAGCATACATTCTCTTCGTTGTCTTTCGGAGCCAGCTGACATGACATAACCCCACGTCTAGAAGAAAGAGTGCATAGTTCGGAGTCCAATACAACGGCATCTTAGACATCGGAACGTTCATCTATTCTTCCTCGTTGACATGAGAGGCAAGGCTTATCAAAGCCGACAACCACACTAAGAAACGCGCGCACCGCTGAGACGCTAGCAAATACAAGACCTCGACTACGCCATGAGGACACGACCACTAAAAACATCATACCGAGGACATCACCTTTCGTATAGTCACCACCCTCCCCGCCATTCACCAACTCTCAATACTTGACATAAGCTTCCACTTCCTCAGCGGCCTGTCTCCCTCCTCAGCCATCACAGCCTCACTCACAAGCTTTCCAAATGCCACAATGAACCGTATTACCATCTGCCTTCTATCTCCGCTCTTCTGGGTGATCAAGCCCCACATCCGGGAGCACCACAAGCTGAGCTGACGCATTTGTAATGGGTTCATGTTTCTCGAGACCATGAGTGCTGGCTCGACGTCGGCCATTGGAGGGTGGCGGAAGATGACGGTGGCAGTGATGGGGAGGCCGCCGTTGATGTCGCTGACGGCAGCAGTGTGGAAGCGGAGTTGTGTGGCTAGACTGAAGTCGTGATGGGCGAGGTGATAGACGGGTGTCTTGGTGTTGGTGTTGGTTTTGGGTTTGCCGGTCGTGGACTTGGAAGTGTTGCTGACGTCCTTGCTCGACTTCGATGGGATGTGCTTCTCATCCAGTGGGCGTCCCAGACCAAGAATGTTCTCCTTGATATCTTTGTCGCCATTCCAGGCCCACCCGGCGACATTGATCTCATACTTGTGGTGGGCGCACTCGAATGGTGCCAAAGCATTGCTGGACTGAGGGCGGTCAGCCTTGGTCTGACATGATAGTTGTGAAGCTGTGTGCTATCCACAGCCGAATGGGCAGTCGAATGATTGATGGACGTACCTCATGCCTGATCTGCTTGTTCAAGCCCCAGAAGATATTGCTAGGCCTGCACACAGAGAAGGCCGGGACCTCCTGTCTTGGGTGGGCGGTGTTGAGAGATGCCTCATAGCACAGGAGGCGTAGCTCAGGCGGGATGGCAAAGAATTCGGGTTGGGCTTGTTCGCGAGCATTGCACGTCGCAGGATCACGGTTGCAGTCCCAGGGAATGTCGTTCTTCGAAGACATCTTGGGTACTTGATCGAGATCTTGAGGCGAGGAATTTTTGTAGTGTGAAGCAAATAGCGATCGCGATGCGCAGAAAGTCGTCGTACTGTCAAACGGTCGAAGTCCAGAAGCATAGAGAGTGTGGACGAGTGATTCTTATACTCAGGCCGCCACCCTAGCACGCGCCAGGCCGGATGCCTGCGGCAAGAGTTCCTATTTTCAAACTTGTGAAGCTGACGCTATACCAAAAATGATCGAAATTTTGTGTTTCCAGATGGAGTTGCTGCAAGAACAAGCCAGCGAATGACGCCAGTCTACATGTCGGACCATACGTGATGGGCAATGTTGGCAACTGGACGCCAGTTCTTGTACGCTTAAGTGTGCTAGGCTCTATTTGCTCCTGGCAACGGACCAAAACCGCTACAAAAGCGCAGGGGTTGTCTTGTAGAAGGGAGAGCTGCGCGTTTCACAAAGACATCAAAGGGTACCGCATGTTTGCGCGCATGCTTCCTTGAAGCACTGTAATGTAGTACTAGCGCACTGGCCGCTTTGTCTTGTCCATATCACTGCGACCCATAAAGCTCAAGCATCGTGCCTTCTTACCTGGGGCTTAGCGCCGGGATACTCGGCGCAACTCAGGCCTGACTGCTGTCGGGTTGCTGGCCTCGTATCGACAATGATGAAGCGGTTGCCGACGGACTGCAATCAAACAAGTCCTGTTCTGTAACAGATATCACTATCGATTCCAATTGGAATGCTAAAACCACCAACCTTCTCACAACCCAAAAACATCCTTCCCCTCCTCATACCCCAGCTCGCCCAGCACAGGCACAACAGCCTTCTCAATCATGGGCGGCGGTCCGCACAACAACATCACATTCTCCTCTCCCGCCTCAAACAAATACTCTTGCATAACATCCTTATTCACATACCCCTTCAAACCATCCCACTTCTCATCCGGAGCACTCAAGATATGCGTGACCTTCAGCCTCCCCTTACTAATGTCCTCATAATGCTGCAAATCATCACGAAGCAAAATATCCTCTTCAGTCTTATTCGCATCAATGACTCTCAGCTCCGTCTCGTCCTCGGGATCCAAGCAGGCGCGAGCAATGAGGGAGTATCCTGGTGTCAGACCTGTACCACCTAGCACCAGCGAAATGCGCTTGAAATGCTTCTTCTCGCCCCGGATGTTGAAGTTGCCACAGCCATTATAGACGATGTCGCCCAGGGGTCCTTTCATTTCGATTTCCTGGCCGATTGCCATTTCGTGAAGGATGTTGGAGAATGCGCCTCCGGGTTGTTCGTCGGTGGGGAAGTAGGTTTTGACGGTGAGCTGGAATGTGCCACTCTTGTCTAGCAGCTCGGCATCGTCGACTTTGATCTCAACTCCATGTGGCACCACAGGCTTCGTGGGAGTGTACGGCCTGATGAGCATGCGGTCCTTCATATGAAAGCCAAAGTCGATGTGTTGGCATGTACCCATTCCCAGATACCTCGATCCTTCTGGGAGCTCGAAGGTGTACTGGCTCGTGTCTCGAGAGATGGACTTGCGCCTCAACAATTTGACGGGAGTCCAGGCATGCTTCTGTAAAGCTTGACCTTCGGGTATTTCTTCCTTGTCGCTCTGCTCTTTGGTTTGATTGATCACTTCTTGCGCTTTCTTAGTGACCGAGCCAAGGATACATTCTTTTCTAAAGTCAGCCGCCCATCAAACTTTCCAAACGAAGAGAAATTTGTACATACCATTCAGCTTAGAATAAGCATAGCCGTCGTGAATGCTGGAGAACTCTTCCGTAGTTTGGTGATGCACTTTACCTGCATGCGGCATAATCGCAGCAGACCCACCTAAAAATGATCGTCAGAACCTTTCTTGGTCTCATAAATGGTTCCAGGAATCAGTATACGGACCAGGGTGCCAAGGCAGAACGCTCGTGGCATCATAGACACAGCCATCAACAACTATCCAGCAGTCCTCTTCGGTTGAATGCTTTTCAATCTCTTCTTTGGTGAATTCTTTTGGTGGCACATCCGATTTCTGATTCGCACTCGCCATTTTGTTCTCGGCGCTTTCCTTCATCCATCCACCTTCACCATTGCCAGCCTCGACCGGATGTCGAAACAGGACGTACGATGTCTCGTCATCGAATTGCACATCCGGCTTCACGGTATACTGACAGCTATTCAGAGTCCCTAGCACATTCCAGTATGGTCGTTCAGGTTGAGTCATGTTCTGGGCGTCGAAAGCTCGTACAGTGATCGCAGGGGCCTTGATCAGCTGAGCGACTGGAACGTCGATATGCCAGAAACACCAGGTCCAGAACTTCTTGCCGTGTCTTACAGGAGCTTCTGGGAACGTGCGTATGCAGTACAGCCAAGTCTTCCCCTCGTCAAGGGAGATTTCAATCTTCTTCACTTCATTGCCGCAGCCATTATAGGCAAAGCCTTCGATACGATAGTCTTCCTTTCTGACGTCTTTCAGCAAGATCTTCTCATTTTGCTTGGGGTAGGTGATGATCGATTGCAAAGCCTGCTCGTAAGCTGCGGTGTCAGGATGATGGAAGAAGGCATTTGCGAGGTCGCCATCTTGTGTTTTGACAAACTCTGGTACCTGCAGAAGCGATTCGTCAGCTTGGATAGGAGTGAAAGCTGCAGACTATAAATTGCCTACCACTCGATTATCCCAAATGTGCCAGTAATTGTCGCTTTCCTTGTCACTGATCCAGATCTTCTCCAGCCATTTCACATGCCTTCCGCCAACGAAACCAGGGATGACGACTCGTACTGGATACCCATGGTCTGGTGGCAGCGGCTCATCATTCATCTCATAAGCCAGGAGCACATCGTTATGCGGATCCATGATGTACTCAAAATCGATACTAGTCTCGTAATTGTAGCTCGCTGGCGTATCAGCTCCGCGCAAGTGCACGAAGTATCGTTTGCGGTCCTGGTCCGGCATGCGATCTGGCACGCCTGCTGCGACCAGCACATCTCGTAGCAGAGGGCCTTTCCAGTAGGCACATCCCACCGCACCTGGACCCCAATTGAAACCCTTCGTCTTTAGAATCATGTTCAGCTCCTTGCGACGATTGTTATTGCAAGCCATGACAACTGGCAGATTCAACGGCGCGAAATCTTGTCTCAAGTTCTCCATCGATATTCGCGTCCGCTTCTCGCCACATTCGATCTCGAGCTTGTGAAGCTCCCAATCGAGATGGGGTACTGCTCCATGTGTGCGGACGTAGAACAGATCGTTAGGGGTATTGAAACCAGACTCGTATATCCGGTGCAGAGGCGCCTCTGCATTCAACGGATGCTTTCCTGCAAGACGAATCAATTCTGGTGGCCGTGGAATCCAATTGTCCGGCGTAAATTGATCTGCTTCGTCAATATTGACCGTCTTGCCATTCCGGGCAGTCGACCTTCCTGTGCCATCGTCCTGAGCCAATTGGCCAAGCATGTTCTTCTCATGCTCGATAGCACGAATAAAAGTCCGTTCCTGGAGTGAAAGTCCCTCGCTCTCATCTTGGTCGTCTCCGTCTTGATTATCAGCACTCTGGTCCTGTACTTCGCCACCGCCATGCAAGCTTTGTTGCAGCTTGCGCTGCCGATCATCTTCTTGTCGCTTCTTCACATTGGCCGGCCATTCTTGTTCGTTCTTGATACCAGCTTCTGTGTAGTCAAGCACATAACGCCAACCAGTAGGGCGATTGGTGGTGCCCCGCAAATTCAAGGCTTTCTGATTCTTGAAGGCGTCTGAGAAATTGATCGGTTTGCCGTTCTCTGCGGCCTTCTTAGTGCTACGATGATGCTTCTGGGCTTGCTTCGCGGCCGAGTTGACGCGATCATCAGGCTGACGATTGGATCCAACATAGCTTGCTTGGCGTCCATTTGCACGTTTAGGTTGCGCAGTAGTCAAGGTTCTTTCGACTTGTATTGCCTGTGCAGTCGAGCCTGCATGATCGCGCTTGTGGACCCGCCTATCAGGTAAACGAGGCATAGTGTATTAAAGCTCGCGGCGTTGCAGGTCTTGAGGATCTGGCATTGAGGCCACCATATTTACCTGAATGACATACCGTAAACAGTAGTCGCGTGCGGATGTGAGCGTCATGGCATTTAGCTCAATTGCCACCCTCGGCAAGAGCTCATACTTGCCGCTTGAAGCCAGAGCATGACATGACCACAAAATTGCCCCTGGCAGACGCCGACAGCAACGCACACACTCTTATCTTAGAGTCCAAGTCACTTCAAGTCTCCTTGTCGGAGAATATATCTGATGGACAAGGACACATCGACCAGATAGAGTTCTGGATCCATGCGGGCCGGGCAAAGTTCCGTGTAACTTCGTACCATTGGCTCGTCGTCGTAACACGGTAGGGGCACGATATAGATGATACTGTGTCATTCTCACCTACACGCGGGACTCTTTCGCATTCATGCTTTGATAAAATAGTTGCTACCCGGATTAAACGTCCGAGCTGCTGCTTCGGGATCTTGGCGACATCCAACAACGCGATCAATGCCTTCCTCGAGACAGCTGTCACTATACCGCTGCATTTACGGCTTGTAATACTTCCTCCAGTTATGCTCCTCCTTGAAGCCTAGCACTTCACGGATCTTGCGATTGCTAAGCGGCGCCTCAAACTCACCCATTTCTCTAGTAATCTTCGTATTCGGCTCCCACTTCGCCAAGAATTCCTTCGTTGGCTCTTTGGTCGTGATTGTGTCGTTCGTGGCATTGAACTGTAGCAGTACGTCAGCAATGAACCTACATGGAAGCGAGATGCAAAGAGAAGCTTACCACCTGGAATCCGAGACCACTCTTCTGTATGCACAGATCGCAAATCTGGCCAAGGTCTCTCGCATCAATGTAACTCCAGGCGTTCCGTCGACGAGTTTCAGGTTTGTTGACGTGAGTGGGAAAGTCCCGCTCATATTCATGCGGTTCGATCACATTGCCAATGATCAAGGCATAGATGTCATTGCCGTAGCGCCTTGTGAAAGTCCTCGCTGTTCGCTCGCCACACAATTTTGATAGGGCATATGAGTCCATTGGGTCGCGGTCATAAGTGTCTTCTTCCAGAGGGAATTTCTGGTAGTCAGTCTTGCCCTCCGAGAAGCAAACACCATAGGTTGTCTCTGAAGAAGCAATGATGATCTTCTTGACGCCTAGTTTTGACGCTGCTTCGATCACATTGTACGTCGAGGTAACGTTGGCTTTGAAGCATTCGTTGTCCGGCACGAGCATGTTCCTAGCGTAGGCCGCGAAGTGGATTACCACATCTGGCGGTGCTTCTGGGTGACCATGCTCGTAACCTTCGAAGGTGTAGTACGTCGTGAGGGCATTGAAGACCTGTCCAGATTCGGTGAGATCGGTCTTGAGTGTGAACACCTGTTTGCCTTCGGGTACGTGATCCTGCGGAAACTCGACCAGATCAAGGTTTAGAACTGAGTGGCCTTTGCTGAGGAGATATGGGATGGCATGACGGCCGGCTTTGCCTGATCCGCCTGTGAAAACTATGCGTTTGCCTCCCGAAGACATTGTGCTGTATGTTCGAAGGGTCGTTGTTCCTTTGATAATATAGGGTAGTAGAGATCGAAGCATATAGACTGGGAAGGGATACGACGGTAAAAGTTTTGCAAACCTGTCTGCTGTGTTCTCCAAAATTGTATATAGGCTTCCGCTGCATTGATCTACCGAGAGCCCGTCATGACAACCAATGCCTTTACGCACCTTCCTATTGAAGTCCATTCGGCGGAAAATCTGCGGTGACAAGCGCTCGACGTCATCACATGCGATGATCGGCAAAACGTGGAGAAGCACGGGCATTGAATGGAACTTTGTTTTGGCAAGCCCATAAATCAGTTGATCCAGAATATTTCACCAGATCAACGTAGGATTTCCGAAGGAACACATGGATATCGCATACCTGGACTACAGATGACACCAGTCAGGCTGATGCGCACGCTCTTGCCATCAAGCCTCCGCACCCATAATGCGGCCTCCACCGTGAGAGTAGCCGTGGCCTCCACCACAACACCAGGACGATGCGATCCGACCAGTTGTCTACAGAATTGTAGATGCTTCGCGCGAGTCAACGACATAGACCCTATCAACCGGGACGTGTTCTTCACGCCCACTCCATGGCGTCACAACACGCCGTCACAGCCAGGTGACCACAAACCTCCAGATGAAAGGACATTACAGCTTGGCAAGACAGTCCGGATATTGCATGAACGGCTGCCTACCTTGCTGCAGAGCCCTTTGCCAGGAGAGATTTTGAGTCCGCAAATCTCACTACATCTGTTTCCATCGACCCATCCACATCTTCCGACTGTATCTGGGAGAATTGCATACATAGCAGCGCTCTGGACTGCACCTGTAGCTTGGGGTCGCATTCCGCTAGTCGGGAACGTCAAGCTGACTATCTTGTCTGAGCGCATGGTGCGCAATGGCGGCACTGCAGTATCGGTCGAAAGCCGGGACGAGAAGCTCATAGTCAAATGGAAGACATGCGGCAAGACCACGCACCGCGATGGATCGGGAGGCATCTATCGCGGCGTTGGGCTGGCAACGAAGGATCCTGTCGACAAGATCAAGGAGTTCGTAGCGGGCACCGCAAAAGACGGAGAGAAGCAAGCTGAGAAGCAAGAGGAGGAGTTTCAAGGCATTTTTGTCTTTGAATTTGATGACAAGGGCAGAGTGAAGAGGCATATCATCGAGCATACGGAAGAAGGTGGGCATTGGGACAAGATGAACCGGGTCGTCAGTGTGACAGACTGGCTACTAGGACGATTTAATGGCAGGGGCAAGGAAGAGATGCCTGAGCTGGCGTTGTGTGAAGAGCGGCCATGCGGACGAGGCATTCGCTTGGTGGACAAAAGAGGCAGGTTTGATTGATTTGATGTGCGATGAGGTGTCGCTATGATGTTATGATACCCCTTTTGGCGGTTTGGACGGTCCACTCTAGCAGTGCGGTAAGCGGCGTTCAATTGGGCGCAATTGCGATCAGAGGCTTCGTGATGTACACACACCCAACTTACTTTATACATATGCATTGCACGACGCAGTTAAACCTCGAATATACGGTCACTTCGATCAGTTGATCATATGTCGCGTGACAGCTCCCATGTGAGCTACGTGCTTTCGTCTTCGCTCTCAACGCTCCTTCACATATGATGTACTCCTGCACAATGCTTTGGAAATATCAAATCCTGCTTGCTCTTTCATTTAAAAAGTTCAGAATTACACCCACGTCATGCTGTGAAATGCATGTGCTGTCCATGAAGTGCACGAAGTAGGTGAAGTGGGCAGAAGAGTGGAACGCTTACCTTCATAGGGACTCATTCACTTCCCCCTTCCGCAACAATTTCTGAACAGTCCATACTGCTCGCATTTGTTCCCTGTGTACCTATGCTACAGACTCACCACACGTGGTGAAGAGAACATATAATGGCGTCTAAATGTTCCCTCCTCGGCCTTCCAGTCGAACTCCGACTCCAGATCTACGAACACATACTCTACGACACCCCGACCATCACGATTGGCACAGCTCAGGTCAAAGGCGCTTACCCAGATGTCGTCCACAGGCTTTATGGCGAAGGACGAACACCATTCGACGGCATTCCTCAACAGCATGAGCCTGTCATCGAAGCGGCCTATAATGCTTCACTCCTCTCTGCAACACACCCCGCTGCCGTACCTGCAGACGCGCCAAACCTCGGGCAAGATTACATCTATGCGTCCTCAGCATTGAAGCTAGTGAACAGGCAGATATACATTGAGCTTTCGAGCCATTTCAACATCCCAGATGTCAAGAACACAAGCTTGTTCATACAATATCCAAATGGCTTGCACGTGCTGCAGACCAAAGCGCCCCAGCTGCTGCAACAAACGCGAAGTGTGCACCTAGCTGGCACATACACACCGCGCGCCTTTGTACCAGCGCGTGCAGCTTGCATGGGCCCAAGGGAACCACGACCTGAGATGCACGTGAAGTACCACGGCGGCACGAAGCCCGACGAAGCGACCCAGCTCAGCGACCTGATTAAGACTCTTTGCGGCGACGCCTCCGCTAGCCCACCTCCAGAAGGCCGGACACGGTTTCCTTCTGGTCTCCAGAAACTGGAAATGCGGATCTACTATCCTGGCGATGACAGTTACAGCACAGTCTGGGGTGATGACGCCTCGCCGATTGTCATCGCACTTAGACATGTCGCGTACGCCGAGATAGGAGTTGAGGTTTGGAGAGGTAGACACGGGACTGGAGTCTATCTGACTGTGCAGCAGAGTTTGGAGGCTAAGAGGACGGTGAGTACGGTCTGGAGGAAGTTGGAAGAGGGCAGGAGAGGGGAGCCGGCTTGTGGAAGCTGGGTGGTGGATCCGGAGTGGCCGAAATGGAAGTCAGAGCATGAGGCTCCTGACGGTACCAGAGGCGACGTGATTGTTACGCAGCCTGCGTAGCGAGTAGGTGGAGGCAGGGTATGGGGTCAAGCTTGAGGTTGGACAAGACGTTGATTTGGATGGTGAGGCTGATTGCCACTTCTGGTGCTACGACTCTATGACATTGGGAAAGGTATGATCTTGTGAATTGGTATGACCCTATGTACAGGCGGCAATTGTATGCAGTGCTTCTCAGGCGCTCGCGGCTGCCTCTCCTGCGCTCCATCACATGTTCGCATCAGTAGCTAATAAAAATGCTCGGTCCCATCCGATCAATTGGAATTTATACAACAGATAAGCGAAGGCAACTCGCCGCTTCACAAGCTACAAGCCGAAAGATGTACAATGAGCCTCCTAAGCAGCAGGTAGCTATGGTCTCATCGGCGCGCGGGAGAGTTTGAGAACCCTTCCTAATCCCTGGTAGCGTCTGGTTGCTCTGAAATGATCGAAGCGCTGGTCAGCGCAGTCTTCGCGCGAGTAACTTGCTGGTGGCATTGACGATGCGCAGCGGACCCTAACCGCCACCAGGCTGAGGTGTCAATTATCACGTTCTCATGCGTGACAGTCAAAGGTACTGGGAACGATAGTCTGGATGGTTCGCTCCTTGCGGCAAGAAGGCGGCTAGGCGCATAATCCAATGTTGCAGCCCTGAAAGTGTTTCACATGCTTACTTACGTCAGCAACCAATGTCGTTTCGAGCGCTCTACCGCAACTTCCTTTCTCGGAATCGGCCCGGGTTTGGCCAGTGCTTTCCCGCCTCTCGGGCCCTCTTGCAACGACATTTTCTGCTTCGACACTCTCAACTTCCTCACCCGTACTCTTTCGCATCAACGAACAAACATACATCAACTACCCTCTCCCAAAGTCGACAACTTTTCCCAAGTCGACACTCTAAGCACCTTTCCCAAACTCAACACTGCGGCAATTACCAATCTTCGCCAGTTTTGCAAAACGCATTACCAACCACTGCGAAAGTCGCCTGCATGATGACGGATCCCGACAGTGTGAAGAAGGAGGATCCCCCAGCGACACCAACTCTGAAGCGGGCTCGGGAGGGGAGTGATCAATCCAGTCCAACCTGTCCCGACGACGACGACGACTCCTCTACTAGCGATTTGTCCGAGCTCGACTCGACAAAACCAGATGTCGCGGCACCAGCTTATGGTAAGTAGCATCATCGCTCCACACATCGAGTCGACATCCGTCACGCCGTCAAATTTCGTCAGGAGGTAAATATCCGTGACTGGGCTCAACATCCATCACAGCCGTCGACGTCCACCACAGCCGTCGACGTCCACCACAGCCGTCAACGTCTATGACAGCCGTCAACATGCATCACGCAGTCAGCAGCCATCACGCAGTCACGCCAAAAAGTCAATAACCTATCGCTACCCCAGATGACTGCTTGTTGATGTTCTTGCACCGTCCCAGTGCGAGTATGGACATCCATCTACGAATGCTAATCGTCTTGCAGATAAGCGTTTCCCAGAGGTGCATGCTGAATTCGCTGCGCTTGCTGGGCAAGTGGTGGAGACCATCGAGTCCAGCGGATGCGATATCACGGAAGAAAACGCCATCTATAGCACATATCGTCGCGCGTGTGAGCTACGCAAGCCTCCAAAGGTTGCAAAGACTCGTGCTGTCCTCCTTGGCGATTCCGGAGTCGGCAAGAGTTCACTCATTAACGCCCTGCTGGGAGTGCCAATGCTGGCGAAAGCGATTGCATTGGGCACTAGTGTCACAACTGTTGCAACATCGTACGAAAGCCCGCTAGAAGGCCAGACAAAACAGTACGGTATTTGCATCGACTATATCAGCCAATTGGAGACCGTCTCGTTAATCAAGGATTTCCTCAACGACTACAAGATGTCCACTGATGACCTGACTGACTTTGATCAACAAGATCGCATCCACATGGAGAAAGCTGGGAGAACCGCATTTGAAGCGCTCAATCACCTGTTCTATGGCGAGCCGAACTTTGAGAGCGAAGAGGCATTGTCGAGGCTCCTGGAAGCTCAAGAACCCCCTCACAAAAAGCTGATCGACAGGCTAGCGGCAAAGGCAGAAGTGATGATACAGCAGATGGTTACGTCGAGCTCACGCTCCACTATTTGCATACAACAAGACGAGCTCACAGATATTCAAGAACAGGCTACGCGCTTCACCTCGTTCACGTCCGGTCAATCTGAACCAAGCGCGTATCCTCTGGTCAAGCAAGTACGGATGGGCATTCGCGACAATGATCTGCTGCGGCATTTCACCATCGTGGATTGTCCCGGCAAGAGCGACATCAACACGATCCATGCCAATGCTTACCATAGACAGCTTGACGACTGTAATGAAGTATGGATCGTGGATCGCGCCGATCGCATCGAGACCAACGGCCCCGTGGCGGATTTTACGAAGCAATTCGGGAAAAGCAGCAAGAACGTCGTGGTGATTGGCACTCGAGCTGATGATGACATTGGCAACGGCGACGAGTTGCTAAAGCATCTGCGACAGCACGATGTTGACGTCAGCCACATCCGGGAGCTTCAGAACAAGAAGACAGAGCTCGAGACCGTCCGCAATCGAGCAAAGGAAGAGCTTGATAAAGCCAAGAAGCGTGAACACAAATCAACGAAAAAGAGGAAGACGAAGCACACCTCCTCGAGCCGGGAAGACGATCACATGTTGACTAGCGCACAAACCAGCTGGCTCAATGCAAAAAGAGATGTTGAGGATGTCAAGTCGGAGTGCTTGACTGCACTTGCAGAGGCGCGCTCCATGTACGTAACGAGACGGCTGCGCGAGCGGTTCCAGGACAATCTTGCGCCGGGCAAGAAGCTGGAGATCTTCTTTGTCTCTAACACACATTACGAAAGCAATGCCAGCGACGACTGTTCAGGCGCACTGCTCTCCGTCGAAGGTACGAAGATCCCGGCCTTGCGACAGTACGTACATTCTCGGGCTGCGCCTAAGATCTTGGAAGCAATCGAGACATACATCGCCTCAAAATTTGACCCCTTCATCAACGGCATCGGGATGTTCGTCGATCCTGTCAGGTTGAAAGGTTCGCGACAAGCCATTGCAGTGGTCGATGCAGGACAGCAGCGTTTGGTGGAAATCGGCGATGGTTATATTGCAGATCTGAAGTCCGCGATGCAGTCCAGGCTGGCTGAGCCGCTGCGTGCTGCCCGTCCGGCTCATGTTGACCATGCAAAGAAAGTCTTGGAGGAGAAGAAGAAGTGGCACGTAGGCCAAATCAGGGTGTGGGTTCAGGGAAATGGCAAGTCCTGGACGAAGAAGATGCCGCCGGAGAGCTGGAACGAGCTGTTCGCCACCAAGGCCGTGGATACTGTCCGCGACTGCTGGCAACAATTCCTCCGAGAGGATGAAAATGCGGCAGCTGTCTTCTTTGACAAGCTGTCCGACACCATTCGCGAAGCTGTTCGAGAGATCGAGCAAAGCACGGTCGGTGCGCTCGTTCAATTTGACCGCTTCCACAGATTTGTCGACGGCCACCTTGACGGCTTCAACACAGCAGCACGCGCTCAATTCGCCACAGAGAATAGCGACGACCTGGACACTGTACGTCTTCGGGTGAACGAGGACAGTCCGGCAGGTTACTTCAGGACAGGTCTGAGGGAAGCCTATGACAAGTGCAAGCAGATCTCCGGCACAGGCTCCAAGCCAAAAATGTTGATGACCCTGGAGACATACCTGACAATGCAGAACGAGGGGTCGCCCTTTGCCGCCATGGAGGCTGGGATATGCGGAGACCTTACGAGTCGAGCTGAGCAACGCACCGAGACCGCGTTGAAGGAGGCGCATCGCATTTTCGATGATATCAAGGACGAGTTAGAGGCCATGCTTGAGGAGCGCCAGGAGGACCCGAATGAGCTGGCGCTACGCAAGAAGCTTGGAACGTGGTTGTCAACTGGCGAGGAGGACTTTGCTTACACCAAGGCTACGCTCGACAAGATCAAGCGCGACTATCCTGGCGTGAAGGACGAAGTACAGACAGGCGAGGATGTCACCACGGCTGATGTCATTTATGGTCTTCGTCCGTAAGGGTGGCGTCGCTTGCACGAGGTGGTCAACGACTTGGTCAGGGTATTGGGTGCTGTCAACGGCCTGCACGATACGTAATGCGACAGGATGGATGAAGGGACTGCCAAAGTGATGTGTTGAATGTAAGAGTAGTCAGTCGATACAATGTGGCGTGGCAATTGTTGTTGAAGTGATGTGGTTGATGTAGGAGCAATTTTTGTGTACTACACGGATTCGACTTTATCACTCATGCTTCTCTGAGTCTTCTATCAGTTTCCTCAAGCTCCCTGCACTGGTCTTAAGGTTTCCTCTTTCTTCTGTGGTCAGCTCCAGCGGGATGCTGCGAACAATACCTTCCCTGCCAAGCACAGCAGGCATGCTCAAGCACACATTCAAGTCCTCCTGCCAGAAGCTGACGGGTCTTATGTTTCTTTGGTCTGGATTCTCATCAGCGCTTCCTTCCGCCAAACCTGAGAGTAGGACTTACCAAACAAAATGCTCTTGCAGATGGACGCCGCAACACCGCCAATGCCATAGTTCGTGGCACCTTTCGCCTCCATGATGGCTCCTGCCTTCTTCTTCGTCTCTTCAGCAATTGCATTTTTATCGATCTGCCCTTTCTCCAAAACATTAGCCAAGGGTACGCCACCAATGCTTGCGTGCGACCAGGCTACAAATTGACTATCGCCATGCTCGCCAAGGACATACGCGTCGATACTGCTTGCTGCCACGCCGCTCTGGCTGGCCAGGATGCCCCTCAGACGGGCTGAATCAAGAAACGTTCCCGCGCCAAATACCTGCGACTTCTTCAGCCCAGAATATTTCTGAGCGAAATAAGTCAGGATATCGACGGGGTTGGCCACGATCAACACAATGGCGTCGTCCTTGAATGGCTTGCAGTCTTCAATGGCAGATTTGAGGATCTTGAGGTTCTTTCCAATCAGATCCGTTCGCGACTCGCCTTTCTTCTGTGCAGCTCCTGCGGTGATGATAATGATGTCGCATTGGCCGGCTTCCTGGTGCTCTGCTGGACGGATCTTGGTCGAGGTGTTCCCGTGGTATGTGGCATCGCTGAGATCCTGGGCTTGAGCGTCTCTGACCTCGGTTTTGGGATCAATTAGGAGTACGTCTCCGGCGACGGGATTTAGGATCAAAGAATAGGCGATCGTTGAGCCAACATCGCCGCAGCCTACGATGGCTATCTGGGACGTCAGCTTCGGGTTGGTCGTCATTTGTGTAGGCGCTGAGACGTGCGAGCTGGTCGAGAAGGCCTGTCGATAGTTCGCTGCTGGACTCGGTCGATCCAAAGGTCTATGCCAAGCGAGAGAATATCTCGTCTGTTTAGAGGTGCTGGCAGAAGTCCGAAGAGCTTGGAGAACGCGGGCGCCCAATGGACTGACACGCTGGAACCTTGATACTGACATCTTGTGCAGTGAGATGGATCGTGAGTGGAAGTATCAGGTCCAACGGCTCCGTCACTACCAGCGTCATGATGATAGTTCGCTAGCGTGTTTTGATGGATCTTTGACGTACCCCATCAAAGTTGTTGCCCAAAGTCAGTTTTCAATGTCAATGCAACAATTGATGCTCGCCCGTCTGCTATGCATTGACGAGTAGTAGCACTTGCGTTCAATGTCCGCCCTCTGACATCGCCAGGCCTTTCGCCTGCTATAAGTTTCACACCTCATCGCCAGGGTAATTACCAAAGCGCCCTCGGTCGCTGTCCTCGCACTCCCTGTGTTTTCTCCATTGCATTTGATCCCGCCAATGCTGCCCGTCTGCGCCGCCGCCGCCCCGCCCTCCAGCCGGGGTGTATCCGTCCGAATTGCTAAAACATGCAATATCTCGACGACGAGACGTCGGATTGACACGACAAATACGGCGTTGGATTACCCGCATCGTGGCGCGTTTAAAATTGTGTTTTTCAGCATCTTTTGTCTTGATGGGGGTAGCCGTCAGGATCCTAAAAACAGCCATATCTCGCCCATTGGATTCCTCGCATCGTGCTGCACCTTCTGAGACCACAGTAGACGCGGCATCTCGTGGAATGCTTAGCGCTCCCAATGGCAGAGGGCAGACTGGGACTACCTCACCACGTTAGGCGGCAGGAACACATTGCACGTGACAAATAGCTGCGAAATAGGTACTGTTGGCAAGGCGCCTGCCGATGGTCGCGACAGCATAGCCGCGAAATAGCTGCGAAATAGCCGCTAGTTTGTGGGGCTCCTAGACCACAGCAATTCCATCCACATATTAGTTGAGAATTAGCGACGAACTCGCCGCTATTTTGAAGGGCCTGCACACTACTCACCCTTCAAGATGTATTCGGATCGCGAAGCATGTATGAACGAAAATGTGCAGCAGAATGCGAGGAATCCGATAGTGTACCAACTCTCAAGTACCGATGCCAAATGGGTGAGATCTGGCCGTTTTCATTTTTCCGACGGCTACCCCTTCGAGAAGATGCGGCAGAATGCGAGGTCCACAATGCTGTGCTTACTCTGCCATAGCGATTCGAAATGATCGAGGTATGGCATTTTCAATCAGCCAGACTCATATCGCAAAGTTCACATCGCAGAGTTCACATCGCAAAGTCAATGTGGACAAGCTCTCCGTACTGTTTACACTGCCACTCTGCCCACCAAAGACCCCGCGTCGCTTGAGTGCATTACGCTCTGACTAGTCCAGATCATGCCGTCCCTCCCAGTCGACCCTACGAGCATGTGAACTTTCGATGTGAACTTTGCCTCATTCATCTAGAGATTAGACCATTCATCTAAGGATAGGGCCTGAGGGTGGGGGTTGGTATGGCGTCTGCAAAATGCATGCAGGGACTTGACGATGGTTGGATTGGTCGATTTCTTTTGAATGACAGATTGACTTGTCAGAGTTAATTATGGTCGTATACGAGCTGTAGTGGTCGGCAGCTTAATTGAGTGTCCTCGTCGAGAAACCTTTTGAGGGATGTGGAACGACTTGCTATTGACAATGGGCATGGATGAAGATGCGTTAAATGCAGGCGGATGGCAGTGCACAACCTTTACGGACCAACGGCATTGGGATCATTTTTGCCTTCAGACCTGCTTTCCGCCTCGTAATACATGGCAATGTCTGTACGCAAAGTTTCTCTCGACTGGTGATAGTTCAAGTAATAGGTGGTCTTCATTGAGGCGCCGCTCAGTTTATTGACATGTCCGGGACCACTGACTTCTCGATTTTCCAGCGCTCACATAGCTGTCTTGTTACGGGCTGCAGAGTCATGAAAGACGTCGGAGCAGACACTTGCATGCATTTGCTGTACGCACGTGGTCTCCGAGGACATACATCGATCACAACAGATAGCATGCTTATTCTTTGGTCATCATCGGGATCACGAGCAACGCTTCTGGCTCATGCATGGCGCAGGACAGCGTCCAACAAAGTCCCACTGCATAGCAGAAGATCGAGGAAGTTTGCAATAGACACGCATATCAATGACGCCTACAATCGATTGCTACAGTGAGTCACCGAAGTACAACACAGCAGGTATATTGCGTCGATGTATTACCTTGACAGCGACCCTCCACCATGCATCTCATCAACCTCTTGTCGCTCCTCGCCAGCCTGACCGCTAGCATTTCAGCACAATGCTACAGACCCAATTTCTTCCATGATAGCAGATCACATACGGCTGACAACCAATGTCATGACGGGCTTGCAGCAGTGTTGGCGAATACGTCGTAGTGCCGCTTCTCGCCGCGAACAGATCACTCCTGATATGCAGCTCTCACCTCTCGAGATCGGCAGCAATGATCGTCTATCAGGCGCCGTTCTACTGGACTGCGCCGCTCATGGATGTACATGCCCAAGCGAGGCATTGGGCGACGACTCCCGCTGTCAAAATAGGAATGTGTGCACCATTCGGTGATCCTCTGGACCTTGAGCGGTCTTCGCAAATAATGTAGCCGGTGACAGGTCCTCGGCCATGAAGACCCATGATCTCGGTCGATTACTGCCGGCAGAGACTTGACGAAGGAAGGCTTATAAGGTCGAGTGATCCACTGATCGACAGTAAGTATTCCCAATATCTCACTCTCATCCTTACTTTCGTCGCTTGAATTCTTCAGATCAAACACAACGAGTCTACAGCATCATCCGTGGCCTTGAATAGCTAGAGGAGATCCAAGCATGACAAACAGGTTAGTCACAGTTTTGCGGAAAAGGTCCCCGCCCAGGACTCTGCTAGCCATCGGTGCAGTGACTGCACATTTATTGTCCGGCAGGGCCGGTAGCAAGGCGACAGAATCTGAGGCGAGGAACTCTTCTCAGTTGGCATCGTCGTTGAGATGAAATGGTATGCGCTTGCCTTTAAGGATGGCAGATGGACTCATTCTTACGCACTTCAAGACCAGTGCTTGGTGTCAGGTGTACTCCTCTTGGCGAGACAACTAATATCGTCTCTTGAGTCTCGAGGTATCCGATAGGTCGACAATACAACTTGGTGATAAGGCGGTGCTCGGGCAGAGCTGGGCGTAGTGTACCTTAAATGACATGCCGGTGACTGCGAGCATTTCGAGACTCCCTTTTGGCCGCCGGGATGAAGGAAACAAAGCCAACAGGGAAAGACCCAGACGAGTCAGCCATTCATCAGATCATGTCGTGGCAGCTTACCAGCTACGGCCGGTCTACGAAGCTCACAAGGCTCACAAGGCTCACAAGGCACGACTGGGATGTCAACTCACGATCAAAGCCGATGGCTTGGTGTGAAAGGACTGACGTCGTCTTATCGCGATGGAAACTGAAATTCCAGGTTCCAAATGTCCGTGCACGGCATTATATTTCCAGACCTCTGGACCATTATCAGTCTTGCCTGCTCTTTCATGGAGCTGGTCAAGAATGACCGCTGCTGCGCCAAAAGGACGATAACACCCAGGTCAAAATCCAGGCAGTAGTGATCAATTTCCGCTCCCTCAAAGCCAACCAGCGACCAGCCGTCCTCTTCCCACCCCTTCACCACCTTTCCACCTCCCCATTTACCTCATCTCCCCACCAACCCACCCAAAATGCCTCCCCACAAACCCCACAACGCCACCCACAAACTCCCTTCCCCTCTCCCCTTTCCCACTAGCAGCAGCAGCATCCCCAAATTTCCGCCACGAAGCCACAGCCTCGCTAACAGCATTATTATGCACCACCACCGCCTTCTCCAACGAGTACGCAAAATCACGCCCGGAATTCTGGCTACTAACCATGACATAATTATTACTCTCCCTCTCCCTGATATCATGCCGCAAGCCTAAAATATCATTCTGCAGTCCCACCGCTACCGTGACATTAGTTTTGATATCTTCGAGTAGAGTGTCAGAAAAGGAGGCGTCAGGGTCGCAAGAGTACTCCAGCAGGATGAAGAAAGGGCGGAGTCCGATGGTGCGGGCGCGAGTTTGGAGGTAGGTGTCTTCGTCCACGCCTCCTGTCTCCTTGAAAGTGGTCTCGAGGTTCATGGCTAGCCAGACGTCGATGATACTCTCCACCAACCGCGCGTACACGTCCCTCGGCAGCACTTTCCGCACTTGATCAATAGACAGCTTCGCGAACCCCGGGACTTGCTCCTCCTCCCTCCCGCCGAACGCTGCAGGGGCGTGGAAAGCGTCGCGCCAGTCGTAGGTATCCTCCGTGCGTTGGAGGACCATAATACTCTCGCTCAGGGCCAGGCGGGCGAGGGCGGGGGGCATGGTTTCGATTGTGTCGTCCGTGGCGCAGAGGAGGGCGTACCAGGATGCCATGGCTAGGAGGACATTTTGGTCTCGCACAACTGGGAACGCACGGCGTGCGGCGGCCAGGTCAGAGGTAGCTTTCTTGGAGGCTTTGGAGGGGGCGGCGCGGGCGTCGGAGAGGTAGAAGGCGCTGTGGGCGTGGATGAGCTCGCGGTAGACGGGGTTGTCCTTTTCGGGCTTGTGGTCGTCTTGACCAGGGATGTTGGGGAGTTTCAGCTTGATGTCGATGGGGTAGGGGAGGTCGTGCAATTTGACATCGCGGACGAGGCTTTGAGGGAAGTTGAGGTCGCCGTGGGATGCTGTGGCTGGTGGGCTAAGGGTGTATGGGTTCTGCTGAAAGGTGTCGTGCCCTTGGGGTGAGGGTCTTCTCTTGGTGGGAGCAGTCGGCGTGGATGGCGTTCTGGGAGAGGCACTTCCGTATGTAGTTCTTGGAGGTGAGAGGCTGTTGTTTCTGGGAGTTGAGGCACCTTCATATCTGATTCTGGGAGGTGAGAGGCTGTTAGGCGATGATCTGGTAGACTCTTGCGGTTTTTGCGCAGCCCTGGGACTATCAGGATTCGGGCTGTATGGCCTGTATGGACTTCGTGGACTTTGAGCATCATGGGCGCTGTATGGACTTTTGGACGGCGTCAAAGTATACGGATTGGCTTTTCCAAGCACATATGGATTCTTCGCCATGGCCATGCTTTGGCGATTTTAATAATTGATGCGTCTAGTGCAGTCTTGCCCCCTTGCTTGACAGCTGCGTTGAATCTGAGAGCCAGCTGTAGTGGTGAGATTCGTGGCACAAGAGCTCCTTCTTCAGTCGCCCGAGTCATCGACTCTGCGGTCACACGAGCTGACAGAGACACACAGTGGTGTGAGGTGCATCCTGTGCCGTCGATCGAAGTGCCAGCCGCCAGTTGTGGTCTACACATTCCTTTGTCTATCAATACCAATTCCTTGGTCCACCCGCCTAACAATAGTCACAGTAACTTCTTCCGGATTGACAAAGGCCACAACACCTCTTGAGTCAGTGACTCTACCGCTATTGCCAGATGCGGCCATAATGCTGGTATCAGCTTCGCATTGTATGGCGGGACGTCATTGGGGAAGAGAAAGGTCTCAACCTGACAAGATGTCTTGTTGTATCGGACGAGGTGCTCGGCAGTCCTCGTACGAGTCCGATCGCGAGGCCCTGGCAGTGAAATATCCTTAGTTGATACGACGACATGGCACTGATCCGGGAGGCAGTCGCGAGGGCGGTGACGAGCACTGCAGAGTCCACTACCATCTCTCAACCCACCTCAGCCCACTCTCCCACTGCAACAACAGTGACCTCTTCCGGCCATGCCTTGGCGACCGGACTTGCAGCAACAGCTAACGCGTACCTCGAAACCGCCCTTAGCCCATCCCTCCTTCTCGCCGCCGAAGCACTCCTCCAACATGCCGCCATCTTCGGCATCCTCTTCTTCCTCCGCGGCTTCTCCGTCAAACGAACGCTAGACCTCCACTACCTTTCCCTAATCTTCGCCCTCTCATTAATGGCAATCCCAATCCTCTTCATTGCTAATATGGACGTTGATGCAACAAAAATGCTCATTTTCCTCGAGCACGACGCCGTCGAAGCACTGGTCACCATCCGAGTGCTCGCACCAGCCAATCTCATCACACGTCGGGGCGGCGCCATAATATTCGCTTGCTGGTCAGCTCTGGTCGTTCTTACCATTCCGGTGGTCTTGAATGAGCAGATTGACAACCAAGCTGGGACTATTGTGGCCTGGACGTCGTTCTTCACGGACCTTAGCGTTACGGTTGCGGGACTTTACCTCATCAGGAAACGGGCTGTCAATGCTCGTACGAGCCACAAGTCTCATCGCCACAGCCGCATGCCGGTCATTACGCACTTTCACCACCGCATCTATCGTGCCGAGGCGGCCGCTGGTCTGGGATTCGTCATTCACGGAGTGATCGCCATGACTGTCGCGCCCATCTTCAGCCTCGTGCGCTATAAGAGCACAAACCCGAAAGCTCTTGCTTACGCTTGGGTCGCGGTCTTCCTGGCCTCGCTGTTCTCGTTTGCGCTCGTCATGCCGGCCGCTGCACTGTTCATGAGTAACTTGGACTGGTGCATCCGCCGGAAGAAGGAGTACTTCCCTGGCCAAGTTGAGTGGTTTGAGGAAGCGGACGCAATCACCTATCTCGCTCAGAAAGTGGATGAGGAAGAGAAGCTAGCGCTGGCTCGTAGTCCTGCAGATATCGAAGGGAGCATCTACAACATGCCGATCGAACCTTCCAGTGCTACGAGTGGGGCCAGCGGACACAGCAGAGATAGCTCCTTCACCACTGCTGCGGGATCAGTAGGTGCTGGAGTATTCAGAAACGGAAGCAGGTACTATTCGCAGAATCCACCTCAACGCTCGCGTGCCGCGACTTTGCGCACCATTGCCGATGAGAATATTGCTCGCTCTGGGTCGCCTGTTTCGGCCTCTAGTACGACTCGTTTTCCAGTCAACCCGACATCTGGCCCAGCGTCTGCCACCTCACCAACGACCAAGACTGATTGGAATGCGATTCCGCTTGATACTCTCTCTGAAGTGCCGAGGGCAGAGACGCCAGATTCGATTCGCAGTCCTCAAGCGCGCACAGGGACGCCATTGCTGGGCAGAGTCTTGACGCCGGTGCAGGTTACTGAAATACCGAAGGAGCAGTCGCCGATTCAGGTGAAGGCGCCGAAGCCTCAGAGGCGGCCAAGCTCGAGGGTGTGGTTTCGGGAGAAGGGCATGGAGCCACTGGAGTAGCTGTAGATGTTTGGTTGGAGAGAAAGATGTCAAACTTGTCATTAGTGTAGAAAAGACATGATTATACATATAGAAGAGCAGTATTGTCAGTCTTGGCTTTACGGGGCTTCGACGAAGGAAGAATATGAATAGACATAGGTTGTACGACCATTCAATTGCGCTTTAGTAGATACCGGAAATGTACACCTGCCGAACTCATCAACTTCAAGAGATTGTCATCACTGACCTCATCTGCAAGTCGGTGCCGGTCCAGTAATCACATGTTCTGCCCTCTTCCGAGGCCTTTGCGATGATGGGAGGTGAATGCCATGAGCGAGGACTGTCGGATCAAGGCAGATGCGAAGGCACCAGAAATAGGTCGTGACATGCCGATGAGAGACAGAATGGGCATGCATTGCCGTGAGATGGAGGGATAAAGAGGGGGAGGGGCGGGCGGCTCTTCACATGCTTCGGGGCGGACCTCCGCGTGCCGATCCCTGTTTGATTGACCCGAGCAGCTATCACCACTCGTTGCCTCCCGTCTCCTGATTGTCGGACGTTCATACGCGCTCGTCGCATTGTTTTAACGACCTCAGATTCTCGATGAGGATGTGTATTGCGCGTTCCTGAGCGTTGAACAGCTCTTGTACTTGTAACAGCATCTCTCGGACCTTGGTAGGCTTAACCCCGAGTCCAAGAAGCAGTGGCCAGGGATGGGCGCCAGCTGGCCACGCCGGCGAGACATGTCAATACACACAAACTAACACATGATGATGGCGCTGGCAGTAGTATATTAGCGACTCTTACATTCGAGAGTTCCCAGTAATAGAAAATGTCGGACGAGGACTATCCCAACTTCGGCAATGCATACCCTACAGCTACGACAGCACCGACAAACGCGAATACAAGCGAGACATCAACGGCGCATTGGAATCCAGCATTGCGCCCGGAGTCGGTGGCGCAGGACAATGATCATGGGGAAGCTGCGGATGTGGAGGCAGACGACGACTTCTTCGAGCGGTATCCGGGCGCCACGCCGAAGAAGCAGCAGCACGACCAAGGCCGGAGCAGGATCATGTCGACGGGCGACGACTTGGACAATGAGAGCATGACGGCGCGAACAGAGGATGCGATGTCGGTCAATCGGAGTGCGAACGCCGAGAATGGAGCTGCTGACGAGGAGGCGAGGACGGGGGCGATGGAAGGGCCGACGGAGCAGGAGCAGGTTGAGGAGGCAGGCGCGATAGACCCAGAGGCCGCGACCGACCGGGAGGTTGCTGTGTTTCACGCCGACGAGACGGCGGCGGAGCAAGAGCGCGATCTGGAGCAGATGCCGGACCCGGAGGCTGAGGCTGGACAACCACTTGACGTGGAGGGTGGCGAGAATGCGGTAATCGACTCATATCGAGAAGGCGCAGACGGCGAGCAGGTTGCGCCGGAAGAGCGGTATGAGCACCAGGGCGGCGTGCCGGATATGGAAGCGGCGCAAGATGAGGAGCCAGATGCGCCACTACTGGAGGACGAGGAGGCGCCGCCCACGACTGGTCAGATCAGCAGAGAACCTACATTTGACCTGGATGGCGAGTCATCACCGCGACAGCCGGCCAGCAAAGCCGAGGCTACTCCACCGCACATCGATCGGAGCTTCACGACAAACTTCACCGAGATGCCTGCGCAGGATGGGCAACCACAAGAGACAATACGAGAAGAACCGTCGGCCGAAGACTGGCCTGCCCAGGATGACGACAAGACATTTGGAGAGCTTCTGGACCATCAGCGACCTCAGACGACAGAAGAAGCTGCGGACTTGGCAAGCCAAGAGTTGGCCGAGAGCAGCGTGGACAATACATTTGAGACATTATTGGGCAGTGACGAGAAGCGGGAACTTGCGCAGACGCGTCCCACAACCCAGGATTGGTCACCGGATGATGGAGATGATGACTTTAACAAGATGCTGGGCGGGCAACAGGAAGCTTTGCCAGAGCATGCCGCAGAAGCCGATGCAGCGGCTCAAGGCCTTGGAGATGTCAATGCGCCAGACGGCGTGCCTGAACCTGCAGCAGGTGGAGATGAGGAAGATATGGCAGCCAAATTTGCTGCAGCATTAGATCTGGGTGACGATGACTTCCTCGCTGACGATGACGAGCTCCTGCCTGATGAGGACGATGTGCTGAATGATGCTAACAACGACCATGACCCGTCAAATCTCTTTGGCGACCAGGATGATCTGCTTGAGGACGAGCCGTTCTTGTCCGAGCAGTCACAGCAGCAAGCGCCTCCGCAGAGTCAACCACAATCACGAAATGCATCAGGCCAATACCGCCCCGCGAATGCGTCAGCATCACAAACACCACAGCAGAGTCCTTACGTCGCGCAGTCGCCGTTCATCCAGCAGAACCATGGGCGATCTGCAGGAACACCAGATACAGGTTTATTTGATATTTACAACACCCAGCCAGCACCAGTCCAACAACAGCAGCCACAGCGACCAGGATTGCAACAAGCTCAGAGTTTTGTCGGCAAGTCAAAGAGCGGATATCAGGCATATGGTGACCTGCCGATGGAGGTGGTAAAGCCCAGACGAAGACCGGCTCAGCAGCCATCCCAGACAGCAATGCCACAACCTCCTCCTCGCACGAGCAGCTTTGGGACTCCGAACGGATCTGCACCACCAACCCCGCAAATGCCTCAAGGTCCTCCGCCTGGCCCAAGCACGCCTGCAATGACCCCAAGTGGACCTAATGCCCCTGCACCGCCAAGACCGAATGGCACTGCCAGCGCAAATGTGAGCGCAAAGGGCACACCGAGCACCGACAGCGGCTTTTTCGCCGATCTGCCGATGGCTCCAAAGCTACGAGCGCGACCCAGTGGTGTCTTTACTCCTCAGACACCCGGTGCGACCGCACCGCCACCAGGCCCAATGGGTCCGCCGCAGGCACATCCTTCCCGAACTCAGCCACCGCCTGCTCAGCCTCCACAAAGGTCAATGCCGCCTCCAGCACCTCAGCAACAGCCAACGTATGGCGGTCTGAGGCAGCCTGACAGGATGCCGTTGCTTCCCGACGAGCCTCCAGCACCTGCACAACAACCACCTCCATCTGGTCCTCCCACACAGTCAAGGTATTCGCCGGGTCTGGCTCCAGCACCTCAACCTGCACCAAGTCGATATTCGCCAGCCCCTGCAGCCGCCGCTACTGCGCCCGCCGCATCACGGTACTCGCCTGCACCCGGTGCGCAGCCAGCAGGTCCCAAACGACAGCCTTCGTCAGGGCCAGTATCTGGAGCTGCGGCGCATGCATTCGCGCCTAGAACGAGCAGTCCTTTGGCATATGCCGCAGATAAGCCACAGCCGCCTCTACCAAGCGATGCGCCGAGAAGCATGACCATGTCACCACCAAGATCGAATGGCGTACCGCCATCTACAGCCGGCAGCTCTCCAGAGCGCAAGGTGCAGAATAGATACTCTCCAGCCGCTTCATCGGCTGGCAGCACGTACGGAGGCGGCATCATGTCTCCTCCACTTCCTCCACCCACTGCTCCGCCTGCTTCTGGCGCGCCACCGAGGCCTAGGACGCAGTCACCTGGCGCAACCATGAAGCAGCCGAGGTATGGTATGACCTCTCTTGAACGACCAACGTCAGCTGCTGGCATACCGACGATGCAATCATTCAGTCAAATCCAGCAGCAGCAGCAGCCGGCTACGCAAAGATCGTCGATAGGACCAGCCTTGCCGCATCGACGACAATTTTCTCGTGAGGTGAACTTTGCCGCGCCGCAAGACGAAAGGAGCCAGGACCCACTGGAAAGGTGGAAAGGGCAGCCGATCTTCAATTGGGCTGCGTCGGGGGCGATCGTATATACCTTCCCCAAGGTTACGCCATTTTGGGGTAGTGGTCCAGCTCAGGGTAGCGTGAGAAGCACACCAGGCCAACTTACGTTGACTGACGCGGCTACCTTCCATCCAATGGACGACCGAGATGCCAAGTTCCCAGGCCCTCTGCCTATAAAGGGCAAGGGTAAGAAGAAAGAGGTTTTGACATGGATGAGTGGGAAGATCGAGGATCTGGAGAGACAAGTCGAGGGTGCGAAGTTGGACTTCAATCTTCCTACCGATCTCAAGAATCGTACGGAGGAGAGATTGGTCCTGTGGAAAATTGCGAAAATCTTTGCGGAGAACGACGGGATATTAGAGGGTAACCCAAAGATCGAAGAGGAGGTCAGAAAGATCCTGCTCCCGAATTTGGCAGAAATGAGTCAAGTTGTGGACTTGCAGAGTCCGTTTTCTGCAAGCAATATCTCGGCTGACCCGGTGGATAAGACGGTTCTTCTTCAACTTCGACAAGCACTTTTGGAAGGGCAAAGAGAGCGAGCTGTGTGGCTGGCTGAGGAGAAGAAGCTTTGGGGCCATGCTATGCTGATCGCATCTACCATGGGTCCGGAGGTCTGGAAGCAGATCATTCAGTCCTTTGTCAGGAATCAGGTGAAGATTGTGGGCAGCGATGCTAGGAGTCTTGCCGCTTTATATCAGATCTTCGCAGGTAATGCGGAGGAGAGCGTGGATGAGTTGGTGCCACCGAGCGCAAGAGCTGGTTTCCAGATGGTGAGCAAGAGCGACGGCAGTGTGAGTGGGAATCCAATGGAAGGTTTGGAGCAGTGGAGGGAGACTTTGGGTTTGGTCGTGGGCAACAGGACACCAAGCGATGGACCTTCACTGCTTGCACTGGGTAAGCTGCTGATGAGTTACGGCCGAGCTGAAGCGGCGAGCACTTGCTTCTTGTTTGCGCGAGCGTTCGCTAAGCATAGTGGTGCTGATGATGCTGAGGCCGCTTTTGTGCTTCTTGGAGCGAATCACCAGAGTTCCGAGGAGAGTCTGGGCGCGGACCTGGACAACATTTTGTTGACCGAGATCTACGAGTGGGCTTCGTCACTGTCTGCACAGCCGGCAGCGGCGCATTACATTCCACACCTGCAGAGCTACAAGCTTATCCACGCTCATACTCTCGCTGGCTTCGGCCTCAAGACGAAGGCCCAGGCTTACTGTGATCACATCACGCAGGCGTACACGCACACCACGAAGCCGAGCCAGTACTACCACCCAGCTTTCACGCAGGCGGTCGCGGATCTGCAAGGCTTCCTCGCGCAGGCGCCGAAGGATGGCAAGGGCGGTATTTTTGGTAGACCGGCAATGAACAAGGTCAGCTCGGGTGCGGCGAGTTGGTTCAACAAGTTCGTATCTGGCGGAGATGAAGATGCCTCTCAAGAGGGCGCAACGCAAGGCATGCCAGCCGACGAGAGCGGACCGTTTGGAAGAATGAGTGGAGAAATGAGTCGCACGGGAAGTTCAGCAGACATTTATGGATCGATGATGGCGGGCGGCAATGTGCCAATGACTCCAGGTGCTCAGGTTGGCAATTATATGGCGAGCCCGCCGCAGCCTACTGGGACTCCGGGTGCTGGAGCGGGCGGGAGATATGCTCCGGGTGGAGCTGCTGCCCAGCGTCCGGGACTTGGCGCGCCGTTCAGCCCGGAAGCCAACAATATGAATGCGGCTGCAATGCCGCAACAGCGTCCCAATCCAGCATCCAGGGCGGTAAGTGCACGGTACACTCCAGCGACTTCGTCTGCTCTTGCCTCTGGCTTGGGTGTGCAAGGGCTGGATGTGCCGCGTCCCGAGGCGGCAAGCAGAGCCGCTTCGGACTATGGTGCTATGTACAATGGCGGATCGCGGAGAGGTTCGACGCAGACGAGCAGTAGTCAGGGCTCTTACAACCCAACTCCAAGCCTAGCGCAGGAGCCGAGCCCGTATGCCTATCAAAGTAGTCCTCTGGTCCAGCCATACCAGTCCGCCGACCAGCCTGAAGAGGGAGATGGTCTCGGCTCAACACGGACGAACGATCCGATACCTGAACCTGACGCTAGCGCTGACGACGCTGAAGGCGGCGGCGGATATAGTGGTGGCTTCCAGCCTATCGGTGGCAGCACAGGTTATGAACCACCTAGCTATCAACCGTACGAACCTGATCCGGAGCCCGAGGAGGAAGCGCCCAAGCCGAAGAAGAAGGGCATCATGGACCTTGACGAAGATGACGACGACGCAGTCGCTCAACAGGCTGCCGCTCTCAAGAAAGCACAAGCGGATCGCGAAGCGGACGATGCCTTCCGGAAAGCTGCGGAAGCCGACGCCGCAAGGGACCAGGCTAAGAATGAGGGCAAGAAGTCCGGATGGCTGGGCGGCTGGTTCGGCGGCGCGAAGAAAGATCCCAGCGCAGACCTCAACAAACCTATCAGGGCGAAACTTGGGGAGGAGAATTCGTTCGTCTATGACGAGAATCTGGGCAAGTGGATCAACAAAAAGGCAGGCGCCAGCGACACATCGACCCCCGCGGCCGCTACGCCCCCGCCGCCTATGCGTGGTCCCCCCTCCTCAAGCGCTGCAGCGAGTCGCGCCGTAAGCGGCACCATGGGTCCACCCTCCGGTCCTCCCTCTCGCGTCACGAGCGCCGCGGGCGCGAAACCCCCAGGCCCGCCTATGGCTGCTGGGTTGGCGTCTGGACCGCCGAGTCGAGCGGGCACGCCAGCGAGTTTGAGAAGTGTAAGTGGGGCTGAGGGCGCTGGGTTTGGTGGGGGAATGGCGCCGCCGAGTAGACCGGGGACGGGGATGAGTGGGGCGAGTAGTTTGGATGATTTGCTGGGGGCGCCGGGGGGGAGGAAGGGGGGGAGTGCGGGGACGGTGAAGGGGAAGAAGAGGGGGGGACGGTATGTGGATGTTATGGCGAAGTAGGGGACATATATTCTAAGTTTGGGGGGATGGATGCATGGCGATGGAGATTTTTGTTTTTGTATGGTGAGCATGATTGGATGGGCTGTACATATACGTATCTTTGGAAGCGATGCGCATTAGTGGTGTGCGTGTTCTTGTATACCCAAATTATCCAATCGATTTCAAGAACTCGCCAATGCCATGACTCTCTGTAAAACCTCAACGGAGTCTTCCGCTTTCAAGGAACGCTTTCAAGCGGCCGTGTTTCCACCGGCAAGTCCTCACAACAACTTAACGCTCTCACTCCTCCGCTTCCTTAATACAATTACCCTCTCATCGAACCTCATCCCAGCCCCTGCCACCACAAAGACGAAAGAAAAAAAATCCACGAGCACTTACCCGGGCCCCACCCCTTTTCATCGCCTATACTCCCTCAAATCCCTCCTCGCCTCCTCCACCACCCTCCTCCGCTCCCGCACCTCCTCCTCATCCTCCCCAAACACCGTCGTAGCCGGCGGCGTCAGGATTCCCGGGTCCACAGTCGTATCAAGGGAATGCAGGCTCTCGCGGTCGACGTCCTGGACTCCCTTCGCAGAAATCCCTGGCGCCTGTGGCGACCGCACCACCGTCGGCATCTCGATGGCCGTTCCCGTCCACTGCCTGCGATCGCCTTCCGTGACGACGGCGTGGTACGCGGGTGGTGGGGGTTTGCTGTTTGCCGCCTCCGCAGCATCACGCTGGCGTTCTTGGCTTGGACGCGCAGAAGGGATGCGTAGCGCAGAGTCGATGGCTCGTTCCGCTTGCTGGGAGGCATCGGTCGTAGTGGCGTTGTCATCGTCGCGAAGATCAGACTGCCGAGCCTGTTGAGCTTGCCACTGTGCTTCTTCGTCTTTCGTCGGCTGGCGCCTTGTGGTCCAGCGACAGCAGCAGCAGGCGTGGCTGGAGATCCAGGGGTCTTTCATTCTTGATGTAACTCTGAGGTTATGTGATATGTGGTGGTGGTGATGGTGGTGGTGCTGGAGCGCACCCAGGGCTGTGTGCCGAGGTCGTTACTGACTTTTGGTGAAATTCGTTCCAAGCGTCGAATGTCAATGGAGGTATTACGGAGACGACTACGCTGACTCTCTCGCGAACACAAGTGCCTGAGGACCTAGAACTTATCGTTATCCTGGTGCCTGCACCGATGCAGAATGAGGTTCATAACTGTGCCCCGCGAGGCTGAACTCAAGCGATCCTTCAGCCGCAGTAGAGTTCAGCGCGGCTCCCGAAGAGGAAAGCACTGCGGATCATCAACCATATTTCTCGGTATCAGTGGCACGCAGCCTGAGCGTGAAGGAATATAGTATCTATGTACATAAGCCTATCGTACAGACGCACTGAGACTACCTTGCTGTTGCTGCTGTCTCGCAACATCCGCCTGACTCCACGTCTCCTGTGCTTTCGTGCCGGGCGGCAATGATGCAGGCACCCCATCCATGTTCGGAGGCGTCGCATTGCTGCTGCCTCTCGGTCTGCCGTTCGCATACTCGCCACGCTTGCTTTCGGCCATTCCAAAGCTCCGCCTGGGCATGTTGTCAAAGCTTGCGCGAAGCGGCGAGACAGTGTAGATAGCAGACTCGTTGTCGCTCTTCTTGACGTCTGCCATGTTTAATGGCAAGAGATGATCCTCTCTTGCTTCTTTCTCTCTCGCCCTCTTGTCTGCTTTCGCTGCATCACTTGTTCGGTCGTAAAGGTATAGCCCGAGGAACGTGAGCAGGAACCCAAAGCCCTGGACCGAGCTCATTGGGTTGCCAAACCAGACTATGGCGAACATGATGACCACCACTCGCTTAATCAAGCTGGCGACGCTGTACGTGACGGGCGAGACCATGCCCAGCAGCACGAACGCCACCATCGATTGTCCGAAGTGGAATGTGCCGTTGAAGATGAATTCCAATACTAGTCGTCCATGATCCAAAGATCCAGGCCGGTTGGAAAGCGTGATTGACGAATCGTGGAAATAGTCTGCGAGTAATACCCACCCTTCGCTCCAGAACCATATGGGTAGTGTAATGATCAGAGCCAACATGGACGAATAGCAAAGCAGGTTCAGCTTGTCCGGTTTTCTTCGTCCGATTGGCGTGCCATCTGCTTCCGCTCGGTCTGATTCGGTGAAGATCTTCTTGCTGACGATGTTTTGTGTCACGAACAGGATTGCTGAGCCGAATGCGTATATCAGACCCAGAAGATTCGCACGAAAGGAGGCCGAGCACGCCAGTATGACTCCCAGAGTAAGCGGTATCAAGGACAGATACGTCGGTGTCGAGTACCGCACATTGAAGAACGCGCGATATGCCATCACTGTCATCAGCGGTGAGAGGCCTTTGATGGTGTGAACCAAGGACACCGGAATCTTGGACATGGCGTCGGAATTTAGGATGTGTCCTCCGATCTGAAATGCCGTCAGTGGCAAAACGGCCACTATGATGTCTCGACTTGGTCTGCGAACGCCGTTCTTCAGGACGGGCATGGCGTCTCGAATGGACGAGTTGTGTTTGGCGAGCCATGACAGGAACAAGCACCAGAAGGAGACCAGCAGGAATTGCACAATGGTGAGGGTCACGGGCTTGGGAAGGGCAGTCAGGATGGACTTGGAAGAGGTGTTGGTCATGATGGAGGTCATGTACCAGAAGGCGCAGAGGAGCTTGCCGGCGTATCAGCATGTGAATTGGAGTGGTGGGTATGGGAGGCACAACATACTACAAGCCTCAGGCTCACAGGCGCCTTGAGCGAGTCGGCAATCTCATGCGCATTCTCGCTGATGCTCATCTTCCGACTCCTGACCGTCTTGATGGCCTCCGTCAAACTCTTCTGCCTGCCATGTCTCCCCTTGTGCGCGCTCCCATTCGCCCAACTTGTCCAGGCGCCCCGCGCCGTATTCCTCGCCGGCCATCGCTCGCTCGAATGTAGGCCCTGCGGCAGGCCATTCGGTAGCGGTTTGGGCGTCGTGCCACGTGATACCTCGCCAAAGAAATGCTCTTCTTCCTCCAGGAACGGCGTGTGCAGCTCCTCGTGCGACAAGTCGGGGAACTTGAACTTGGTCGGGCTGGTTGGCGTGAGCTGCTGCGACGTGGAGCTGCGTCGGCGGGCGCGGGGGTCGGGCGTGATTGCGAGCGGGACCATGGTCGTTTCGGTAGTCATGGTGTAAGAGTGTGTTTTCCGCTACCGCGCCATTGCGTATGGGTGTGTCTACTCTTCCAGATGCGACGGGCGCAAGTCGGTGCTCCGTCCCACCAGAAGGATGAGAGGTGGCTTGAAGCCGGGTGTGAGCCAGCCACAATTCGGAATCACGTATTGTGTGAGCCTTTTTCCCGCTATGCAACACTCGTCCAGACACAGAAATACCGTGATCACCAGGTGTGTGAGGATAGATCAGGTGCCTTTGCTTTTTGGTGTGGAGCTATATACACCTTCGGGACCCCGAGCATTACGACAGCTTCAAAATGCGAGGTACTTCCAAAAACAGACTAGCTCCATTATCATTCGCCGACAGTGCATGAACATCGCAGTCACCGTCCATGAGCTATGCTTACCAACACTCATGGACTTGAGAATATGTGATTGCTAATTACGAATGCCATGCTGCTATCCAGGGCATGGGCAACATGTACTCAATACCTGCTCGCCATTTCAACATGGAACACAACCCACCGACCACCTCCGATAGGCGCGATGCCGGACTTCCAATTCTCTGATGACTGGCAACTGCTTGGTCCATTTCAAATCGGCACACGCGAAGCAGTATGGGGCGCTGATCCGCTAGAATACTGCGGCGGCTTCAGAGCTCTGTCCTATAATGACTCGGCCACCTTGAAATCCAGCCTGCCCTTCAATGGCACAGTATCGTGGTCAACCACTAAGGCGATAGTCTCACCTCCCGAGTACACAAGCAGGTCTGCAGTCAGTGTTCATGTCAGCTATCCGGAGATTGACTGGACATCGCTTCAGCAGGTGTATGGATGGGCAGCTTTGCAATGGCAAGGTTGGGCGAGAGGATCAATCTATGTGCAGAGCGAAGGCGCGAAAGTGCTCAGCCTCAACGTTGACAAAATCCTGGAGTTCTGGATCGATGATGTGCACTACTTTGGTGGCGACTTCTACTCCTTCGGCAGGGCGGCCGTGACGTTACGCCTCGAGCCTGGTGTTCACGGAATCGACGTCAGGCTCGTTAGAGATGTTAGAGCCATGGGTGGCGTCGGCGAGCCTAGCATTGATGTGACGTTGGAATTGCTTGAGCCAGATTCTGCACAGCCGCTCACACATGTGAGAGCCAGTAATGGCGACCCGTACGGCGGTGTGCTCATATCTGATGTCGTCGGTGGAGACTTTGGACGCTTAGCCTCTCCGTACGCTTCCACATACTTCCGTAACGATGGGCTGGAAGACATTATTGTCACCAAAGTAGAAGGCGTAAGATCGTCGAGGAACACTTGCCTTTTCGAACGCATCTCAGCGGCAACGATCAGGATCCGACCGGGACAGACAAGACCGTTCTCATTCAAGATTGCTTGTGTGCTTCCTGTCATTGAAGGGCCAATCGACATGACCTTCAGATACCGCATCGATGGTCACCCAGACGAGAAAACAATCGACATCAGTAGCTGGCCAGCCCAGCGCGGATTGCATGAGCCGCAGAAAGTGACACACCTCCATCCCGGCGGTATGGTATCTTATTCAATCCTCCGTCCACCTTCAAAGTACACTCAATGCGCCAACAATAGCTCTCCCACTCCCGTCCTACTACAACTCCACGGAGCAGGCCTCGAGGCTGAAGACGAGCTGGTCCGTCGCGCTCTTGATCCTTTGCCCGACCTCTGTGCTTGGGCTGTCTTTCCAACAGGCGTCACGCCTTGGTCTGGAGACGACTGGCACAATTGGGGCTTCGCAGATGTCGAGGCTGCCGTCTCTGCTATCCCAGCGTGGATTGAGCAGATGGGCTGGAAGGGTATTGGGGTTGACGTCGACCGCTGGCTAGTAAGCGGCCACTCAAATGGTGGACAGGGTACTTGGTACACGCTCACGCATCGACCTGACAAGGTCATTGCTGCCGCACCTGTAAGTGGGTACAGCAGTATTCAGAATTATGTGCCCTATAGCTTCTGGCATACGATGGATGCAACCAAGCTTGGCATAATCGACGGCGCTTTACATAGCTACCGACATGAATTGCTGCTGCCGAACACGAAGGGCATCCCGATACTACAACAGCATGGCAGCGCCGACGACAATGTTCCGCCTTACCATTCTCGACTGCTTAGCCAGCGACTGCAAGAAGCTGGGTCTGCGAGTGAGTATGTGGAGATGGAGGGCAAACCGCATTGGTGGGAGGGCGTGATGACTACGCCTCACTTATCACAATTTTACAAGAAGCATTTGAATAATGTTGCGCCTCGCCACAAGGGTCTAAGTGAGCTTGAGGATTTCACTTTGGTATCACCAGGTCACGGAGATGTAGGCTCCAAGAATGGTGTGGAGATCCAGGAAATATCTGAGCCAGGCCAGATTGGCAAGCTGCAAGTTCACTTCAACCACCTGACTTCCACATGCAACTTGCACTTGACGAACGTGAGGACGCTGAGTCTGTCGTCTTTGTACCGCGATTGCGGTCTCATTGCCAATGGTCAACGTCTCAAAAATGACTCTGTCATCTCATCAGCTGATGCAGACATGACCCTGTCAAATGACAAGGGCGAGTGGTCTCCCAACACAATCTTACCACCCATACCTCCTCGCAGAGGCAGACAACAAGGCCCAATGGACTCCATTCTCCGCACGCACGGAGCCTTTCAGATCGTCTCTCCTTCCAACAAGACTGGTCATGTCGCCCTGCAGATCTCCAGAAACCTGCACCAGTACTACGCAGCCGACACTGTCATCACACCATCCTTCTCCTCTGCCCTCTCAGCTACCGGCAACATCATCACCCTCTCTCTTGCCTCGCACCTTGCACCGCCAGTCCAAGGCTACGACTACCCCATCCGCATCCACAATAACCAGATAGAGATCTCAGAACCCTACTCCTCGGACTCCAGATTGCATAAGTACAAAGCGACTATAGAACACTCCCTGGCAGCCATCTTCCTTCGTCCGCTGCCTGGTGAGAGACTAGAGTTGGTGGTCTGGGCTGTGAACGAGGAGAGTCTGAGTTGGGCGGCAAGATTGGTGCCGTTGCTGACCGGAAGTGGGGTCCCGGAGTTTGTGGTGTTGGATCGAAGGATGTTGTGGGAGGGTGTGGAGGGGGTGCTTGCGATAGGGAGATTGGGGGCAATGTGGGAGGTTGGCAAGAGCAGCTTCTTTGCTTGACGAAAGCAGGGGTCGATTTAACATTTCAACGGTCGTAACGACAGAAGTATCGATCAAGCAATTTTTACAGCAGCGAGAGTACATTGATAAAGCACGCAGCCTTTCGTCGCCGGATAGGAACCAACCAGATGATCCTCAAAACCACGACTAGGGGCCCGGCCACCCAATCAACCGCTGCGCACCCATTCCATGCAAACGCGGGCCTCCAAACATGCCCCTCCGTCGACCTCCCATGGCACCCATCAAACCTCCAAGTCCCATCCCACCACCCATACCACCACCACCGAGCTGGCCAGCATAGATGGCAAACTGCACCGGACAGATGAGACCGAATTGGTAAGCCCTGTACAATTCTTCTTCAAGTTCATCGTCAGGGTCTGAGGCCCCGAGGATTCCGGCCCCGTACATTGCATTGCTGAGAATTCCTGCGAATGGACTGCCGCCGAGCATGCCTCCTGCGAGTGGACTGAACCCGTTGGCGAGTGGGCTGCCTCCGAGTATGGAGCCGAAGGGGTCGTATGGACCTGTCCAGGAGGACATCATGGGGCTGCCGTAGAGGTAGGGTGGGAAAGCCATTTGGATCTAGAGGGGTATTTTAGTCGAGCTGGGATGGGGTTTAGATGTTGTCCCCGTCGATCCGCAGATGGTGTTTACTTACTCTGAGAACTTTTATAGTCCGTTACACTCTCCTGGGTAAAGAGTGAGCTAATGTCCTTGGGCTTTTACTTTTGCTGTCTGGGACTCGGGACGGAGCTGGGCGAACGCGGCCGCCTTGCTGACATAAATGACCCAGACGGTGTGACACGCAGTGTCCCTGGTCCGTGTCACGAGTTGCCTCATGGGCTCGCGTCAACTGACAGGTTCGTGTCACGGCGTCGCACATGATCTTGCTCTGAAAGTCTTGTTCCTGTGGATTTACGGCGGTACCGGCGACTATCCCTGCAGAAGGCAATGCGCGCATGCACCGCGAGAGCATGTATCGGCCGCTCTGGGACGCTCGATTTGTGTTGCGTCGGATCAGTGGCCTCCTTCGAGCCGTGCGGCTTGCTGTGCATAACATTTAGAAGCGACCATCACCTGAGATGTAGGACATACCTGTGGCGAATAGGACATCCACTCGCCAACTCATGCCTTTGTCCCGGCTTGGAAGAGAGCTCGCGAAACCACTTATCATCAGAACCCTTGGGGCTTGTACTGTATGGACGTGACCATCGCATGGCAACAGATTGACTCGGTGCCAGTGGTTGATGACGACAACTACCACAACGATGTACATCACTCTACCAAAGCTGCTCGTCACGCTGCTCCGGACAGAATGAATACATCTCTCCACCCCGAGATCGCGGCGTTGCGTTACGCTGCGAGCCTCGAGAGACGATGAGTAGCCCTAGTGATTGATCCATTGTGCTAAAGTATAACGCTGCTCTGGTGTGCGCTTGGTCCTCTCCAGGATAGCTTTAGGGAAGTCTTCGTCCTTTCGTCGTCCATGACCATTCAGCTGCATGTCCATTGCGGGAGCAACAGCACTTTATTCACATAGGGTGACCCGCCTGGAAGCTGCATTGCCACCACCACCGTCCTCGCTTGATGCCATTCGACCGCTATTGCCTCGTGTCCCGTCTGCTTCAACAGAGGTTGAGACCTCTGATCTTTGATTCGCGCTGGCCGTCCAGTCGAGTCGTCATCCTCTTCTTGCACCAGTCAACCCTGCCGTCGCTCACATCTCTAAGCTTACATATACGGTGCGCAATATTCATCTTCGACCGGATCACGTAGCGTAGTATCTTTGGCGGACACCACGTCGTCCATGCTAAGTCGACAGCCCTGTCGCAAAGCACGTCCCGCATGGTCCGATCGATGGAACCGGCCAGGAGCCCACCCAGACCTGACCGCTGCCAGCGCAATCAGAGCATATTCTTCTGTAGCCATTCGATGCCTGCCAGACGTGTTGATGTAAGCTGCCTAGACGGTAATTGAGGGAGCCGCTTTGCAGCGCAAGCAGGAGCAGTAGAATGCTTCCACTGCCGAAAGGACTCGGGGGTCCAGGGACGCCCATCATCTGTCTCATCATTTGAGCGAGCTTGAGGGCTTGTTTCATGTTCATGCTCATGTTGCTTAGGAGTCGAACTTGGTGTCGTCAGCCTTGCACCTCTTGTCGCCCTGATGGACTGCACTCACTTCCGCAGTATGCTCAGAGGTGTCTAGCGATGTCACTATCGGTATGGCCTGTTGATTTGCAGCCTTGATCCTGAGTACAAAGTTTGTTGTTGAGGACAAGGAAGGCTGCATTGCCTGTAATAGGCTCTGGGAGTGTTTTGTGCTGGTCTGGGATGCAACGGCTCGTGGTACAGAACACTGCCCGGTGACCATGCACCAAGAATTAGTGGCTAAGAGTGCATTAAATCCCGGGATAGCCACTTGACCATGCTGGAGATAAGTAGGCATTCATGCATGAGGCCGATGGTCCCGTACACGGGCATTGCGCTTGTGTAACGAAGCGGGAGGCAAGGCCTGGTGCCCGTTAACGTCCTGAAAGAATGGCACCATAACTCTTTGCCTCGAAATTTGATACACCTTGAATTTTCCTGCTCCTTTGATCTTCCGACGCTTGGCATGAACTCGAGGCTTTATCAGCATTGATAGCTATAGATTGGGGTTCTCATTCGATCCGTCATAAGCAGATTGACAGGCATACACGAGATCGTCATCAACACTGCGCTGTACAAACGCTACAACACTGCACCATTTCGCAGGAAAGTATGCAAGAGCATCATAGATAGACAGCCTTCCCGGTATGCTCTATCTTGAGTATCTCACGCTTTGTCACCTACAGACCGAGCACGTTCCTATCAGGTTTCCACACCAGCACATCGGGATTCCCACTTGTACCCACGGCGAGAGTCCATAGAGGGGATGCAAACCGATCTGGCTTGTTGGTGGTCCTTTGGAACCTCCTGGAAAGGGACTCCAGCCCGGCCAGGGTGGGAGACCTGAGTTGAATCTTGGACCAAGAGGACAGAGCCGGTCATGCACATCGCCCTGATCCTGTCTGCCTAAGAAATACTTGTGTTCTCTTTCGCCGTCGAGGTCGTACAGCCCAATTATGACTGGTGGACCACCATAACCGCCGACTGACCAGTAGCTGCTCCGGCCGGGACGCCAGCCTGATCGGTATCTGGGCGATCGATTCGGCCAGGGACCAGGAGGACCAGCACGGGAATTCTGTATCTGAAGCTGCCAAGGAGGATTTGGAGGAAACATATTCTAGCTCTACATCAGCATTCTCGAACCTCTTGAAATCGAGAAGAGCCCTACCTCGCATGTGAGTAGACCAATAATTTCCTTGTCGTGCGACCCTCTCACGAATCCTTGTCGCTCTCACTCTGATGAGCTGGAAAGATCTCGTGGCGGTCTAGGTACGGTGTTCGCTAAACCCTTCCGACTTGTGTGACATGCTGTGATGAACTTGAATTTCAAACAGCTGCGGCTTTCCTTATGAGCCAACTCGAGCGCATGACGCAATATCCGGCAGGAAAAGACACTGCCTTGTGCGATGGAAGTCACAGGGGCGGTCATAGGTGCATAAAAGCCAAGAACGCCGTGGTCAGCAAGACAGACAGTGGAGCGTGCTGCCCAAAGTCGCTCAGACCAGCGGCGAGAAATTCGGTCGCTGTGTGCATGTTGTTTGCTACAACGCTGCATGATGGTCGCACAAGAGCCTGAAAACCGAATGAGACGGCTGAGCAGTTTCTTACTGCTGCGGGCTACCTGCATCGCCTGAGACTGGATCGGTCCGATCGGGTCACAGGCTCGCGCGCATCTCTCGCCCTGGTAGTACACATCCGGACTACTGTCTCGTGGAGGCTGGAGACGAGCTGCTGGATCACCGCATCGACCAGAGCTGCTGTTGGTGTCGCAGCGTACTTCCACGCAGATACCTGTTCCTTAGTCCATCGGTGACATGCAGCCTGCGACTCGTGGCACGACTTGCTACCGAAAGCTGTAGGTAGACATATGTGCTACTGACCGACCGATGACTGGGTGCTGTTGCCTGACCCCCAGGTTTCAAAAGCTGAGAGCGGCCGGACTTCGTAACCATGCATCTTGTGGGACGAGATGTAACATTGCATGCCACAGGTCTGACTGGGGCGAACGTGGACAAGCAGTCGATCCCCGACGAGCTGGCCGAGCTGTGATTGGAATGTCGGGGATGGCGATGGCAGATGTATAGAGTCCTACAATGAAATTTTCTTCTGGTCAAGGCAGGTGCTACTGTCACGGCAAAGACATGCCTCATTGCTCGCGGCCAATTCGCTGCACTCTACTTTCTCACTGCCGCCGCCTTGCTTACCGTCTTCCGATACACCGGCGCCTTCGCGTGCTCATGCTCATGATCAACCTCCATTCCATCATGATCATGCTCATCCTCAACCGCCCAATCAGGAAAGCCATCATCGAAGATCTCATTGAGCTCTTCAATCTTCCTCTCCACCTCCTCAGGATCGATATTATTAGCGCCATGCCCACTCTCCATGACCCTCTTAAACTGCTCCAACTCATCATCTTTGAGCAGACATTGGTCCAACGCCTTCTCAATACCTTTGATGTCAAGCTTCTCGCCAATGAAGACTAGCTCCTGTCTCCGATCGCCATAGATGCCACCGGCAATCATGTCATGCGCAACGAGCTTGTCGATCTCGGGCACACCGGTCTCCCACTCTTCCTTGGGCGTGACAGCGAACCAAGGCCTTCCACCTGTGAGTGTCAGCATAGCACCAGCTTGAGACCACTCGCCTGCGCGATTGGGTCGGGTGGCGAGCCAGATTTCGCCTTTGGAGCGAAAAAGGCGGGCAAAGAGAGGGCTGCTCTTCTTGTTGGCGAGTATGGTGGCGTTGTCCGGGATGTCGAGAGGGTCTTCTTCCTCTTCTTCGTCGTCATCCATGTTTTCGTCTTCGTCATCTTCGTCTTCATCGTCTTCCACTTCGGCATCTTCATCTTCTTCCTCGTCTACTTCGTGTTGCAGGATGAACTTGTCATATATGAGGGCAAAGAGGCGGCGGGGGTGGAAGGGACGTTGACGGGTGTAGACGAAATTGCGGACGTTGTATCTGCAGGCGACGTTAGTGCTGCGACAGGTAAGCATGAAGGATGGAGAGCATACTCTTCAGTCTCGGGCTTAGGCGTGACCATGTTCTTGCCGTTGACCTGCCTCAGCGTCATCGCATGCAGGTCTTGAAGCCAGCCATATCCGGTCTGTCCACCAGTCAGTAACACAGACACGTAAACACAACCACGATCAACTCACCTGCGCTCTCTCCAAGTCAAACATTCCCGTGTTGACAATTTCCTTGACATCAACCTTAGAATAATTTGTCTCAATGACCTTCGCGCGATGGTTCAACTTCTCGATCAGATCCAAAATTCTCTGCCTGGTCTTCGCATCCACCATATCGACCTTGTTGAGCACGATAACGTCTGCGAACTCAATCTGGTCAACCATCAGATCCGAAACCGTCCGTTCATCTTCCGGCGTCACATCATCTCGTCGCGTAGATAAGAGGTCAGCAGTCTCAAAATCATGGAATATAGTGAATGCATCAATGACTGTGCACGTCGTGTCAAGCCTTGCGAACTTCTCAAGTCCACCTTCGTCTTTGATGCGTCGCAGCGTCGCCAAGGTCTCCTTGTCCAAACCTTCCGACCCAGCATCACCCATTGCCTCGATCTGGTCTGCGAGACGCTTGTCAAAGGTCTCGGCTACTTGCTCGGGCTCGCTGATGCCGCTGGATTCAATGATGATGTAGTCGAACTCTGCTAGCTCGGAAAGACGGACAAGCTCTTCCAGCAAGTCGCCACGGAGCGTGCAGCAGATACAACCATTTTGCAAAGCAATGACTTTCTCCTCTGTCTTGCGCAGAGTGTGAGTGTTGCGGATCAGGTTCGCGTCGACGTTAACGCTGTCAGGAGTTGCAGTGTCAGGCCTCAGATGGTAGAGTTATACAGGTTAGGGTAGAATTGCTCACGCGCCAATGTCATTGACAATGACTGCGATCCGAAGACCGTGCTCGGATCGAAGGATATGCTGAAGCAAGGTGGTTTTGCCGCTGCCCTGTGTCAAGGTCAGATCAGAGAGTTCATCCTCATATCATAAGTGACAGCATACCAAGAAGCCAGACAACAAAGTGACAGGTAGAGACTTCTGCGGTGAGTTTGGCTTGTCCTGAGCAGAATCGACTCTGCGGATGCTATGCGAGGCTCTCGTCTTCGGTGCCATCTTGTCGGCCAAGCTCTACAATAGTGCGACCAGTCTACAATCTGTAAGTATGTGCAAGGCTGCAGATTCCACGGTGCGGCCTCATTTTGCAAAGACTCTGTCCCTCGGCAGCCATCATGGTCATTTTCACCCTGATGGCCCAATCTGATCCTATCTGATTATCTGATCTCTGTCCTTCACATATGAGTTGGATGCACTCGCGATCCTGAACGTGGTAAGCGAGAACTGCGGTTGGTGGATTGGGTCGTGACCTTGATGGCAGGCACCCAGGACATCGGCATCTCTTCGGCGACCTTCCTGCTACTTGCAAAATCCACCGCATGAGAGACACATGTAAATATGGCAATCAGCATAGCATGTGCATATGTTCATGATTTGCGCGCTGTACGGCGCTTTTGATACATACGTGCGACCCTCTGAGAATGCTGGAGACATATCCGTCTCCGGCTGACCCAGAATGGTTCGAGTCGGTCTGGATAACATATCGTCATTCCGCTATGCCTGGCCCCTCCATCTTGATGCAAGCTTGGTCGCATCTCCATAGCCAATTGCTGGTGCTGTAGATTTGGCAGCTCGCATTTCAAGAGGTGGAAATTGTGAGTGTTGATCACGCCGAAGGCACGTTCATTCCTCCATCTTGTCGTCGCCATCATCCTCGAAGTCCTCATCATCCTCATCGTCCTCATCGTCGTCCTCGAGCTGCTTGGCGGCCTCGGCGTAGTCGATGTTCTTGCCGCGAGTACGGGACTGAACGATGTTCTCCATGTCGATCTCCTCCATGTTGTCCTCATCGGCCTCCTCGACCTCACCATCACCCTTTGCGCGAAATCAGTCAATGCATTGCGTGCAAAGCAATCGCGACCCATCGACCGCGACAATGCGATGTGCCTGGTGAAGTGAAGCAATAAAAGACTGTTTGGCTTACCTGCTCCTCCTCGCTGTCCTCCTCACTCTCATCCACGGCTGGGTTCTCTGCGGCGGCTTTGCCCTTGCCCTTTGAGGTCACATTATCCTTGGCAGCCTTCTCTGGTGAGGCCATCTCCACATCGGGATGCTGTTGCGCCTCAACGCCGTTGGTCTCGTCGTTGGTCTCGTCGTTGGACATCTTGTGTGATTTGATGTGATGCGATTTGTGTTGTGAAGGTGTCTTGATCGTGGTTTGGTGCAACGCCGATCGAGCTATGTCTGAGAGGATGTGTCTGAGTGAAGGTGGTTGGTGATGTTCAATCGCAAAGTGATGTTGTCTCGCGCAAAGCAAAGTGAATGCAACAAGACCCTGAAACTGCGGTGACAGATTTATGCATATCAAGTTTTATCGAGCTTCCTCCAACAGAAGATTTCCTAGCAGTATGGCATGAGCATCACTTGATCAAGACCAGATGGAAGCCCGCAAGCCATCTAGGCATCTTCCAGCCAATAATTGCCCCCAGCAGTCCACCTCGTCATATCCAGACAGCAATAGCAATGTTCTGCTTGACCTTCTAGCTGCAGGATATCGGCGATTTGGCGCACTAAACAGCTCTCCGCTTTGACGCCAACGCGACGCGAAACGCGTCAAGTCATTTGGGAGGGAAACATCGACCACGAAAGTGCAAGATCAGGATACAACGCCATGATGACGAGAATTAGAGGCCGTCCAGCTCATGCGCCAGGACATACATACCTGGCATACACTCCCAATGGCCGTAAACTCATCACGGTCGGGGCAAATGGAGCCCACCGAATCTTTCAACATGGCAGCGACGACGAGCCGGCCATCATCGATGTGACAACCGACAATCACACTGCTGTTGCTGCCACGAATGACTTCTTCGTGGTCGGCGCCGAAGATGGCAGTGTCACCAAATTCTCGCTTCTGACAAATCAGATGGATGGCATTCTGACCCGCTCGACCTTGTCCGTTCGTGATCTGGCTCTTAGCAGAGATGGCGAATGGTGTGCAGTCGCAAGTGATGAGACAGAGGTCAAAGTCGTCAACACGAGAGACATGGAGAAGGTTGTGTATCTGAGGGAGCAGGCACGAGCTGTCAAGCATGTCAGCTTTGATGTTAGCGGCACTATGCTTGCTGTGTCATGTACCGACGGCATGGTCTATGTCTACTCGCTGAGCTCAGAGCAGCCGGCTTTGCTGAAGCGCAAGGATGGTCTTATCAAAATGATTGACACTGATGCCGAAGCAAGCACGAAGGTTCATTGGCATCCGGATGGGAGAGCATTTGCTGTTCCTACTGCTGCCAGAGGTGAGTATTTGATCTCCATGATAGCAATTGAAGCTTACACTCACAAATTCTGCAGACTTCCAGTTGGTCGCACGCAGCGACTGGTCAAGCCAAAAAGTGTTCACCGGCGGCCACAGAGCAGACCTGAGTGCAGCTGCATGGTCTCACAACGGCGCCCTTCTGGTCACCGCGGACGTTGCGAATGGTCTGTGTCTGTGGGAGACTAGATCTCAGCGCATGATCAAGAACTTTGACGACATTCAGCATACCATCCTGGCCATGGACTGGCATCCTACAGAGAACATCTTGTCCTATACCAACAATAACGGCGAGCTCTTCATCCGCGGAGACTTTGTCCCTCAGGAGCACACGAGGCAGCTCAAAATTGCTTTGCAGGCTGCGCCAATGAATGGCGATCCACTTTCGGAAGTCTCTGGCAACGCTCGCAAGCAAATGCCCAACGGCCACAAGCCTAATGGGGTCCATCCTACCACAGAAGATGACTACCTGGACGATCTGCTCGGCCCAGACCCAGACTCGATGTCCGATGGTGGTGCAGGTTTCATCGAAGACGATGATGGCGCTGGATATGCGGAGCAGCCGAATCCCTATGGCAAGCGCAATGCTGGTGCTTTACCTGGTCGTCCGGCAAAAAGGGCACAGAATGCACATATCCCGGCATGGCAGCCTCAAATCCATGACTCGTTCCAGCCAGGAAGCACGCCATGGAAAGGCAACAGACGCTATCTATGCCTCAACCTGACTGGCTTCGTTTGGACAGTCAATCAAGAGACACACCATACTGTTACTGTCGAGTTCTACGACAGACAAGAACATCGCGACTTCCATTTCACTGATCCGTACAAGTACGACAAAGCATGTCTGAATGACAGAGGCGCACTGTTCTCCTGCCCACCTTCTGGACTGACAGGAAAGCGAGCCATGCTCTACTATCGACCACATGAGACCTGGACTGCCAGAACAGACTGGCGAACTCCTCTACCGGCTGGTGAAGACATTACCTCGATCAGCTTAAGCGATACATGCATCGTGGCGATTACGACTGCAGGCTATGTCAGGATATATTCGCTCTTTGGAGTCCCCCTCAAAGTCTACAGGCAGAAGTCAATGCCAGCCGTCACCTGTGCAAGTTTCAGAGACTATGTGATGACAGTCGGCAATGGTGCTGTCTCAGGATCAGGCATTACACAACTACTGTACACCATCGAGCACGTCAGGCGCGACGAGACATACCAGTCGCAAGACATTCTGGCTTTGCCTGAAGGAGTAGAGCTACGATCGGTCTTCTACAGTGACAAAGGCGATCCGTGCATCTACGATACAGACGGCGTACTTCTGATACTACTACATTGGCGGACACCTGGCCAAGCCAAATGGGTGCCTCTGCTGGACACCAAAACTTTGGATCGCCTCGCTAGCGGAAAGAAAGAGGAGTCTTACTGGCCAGTAGCCGTGGCAGACAACAAATTCCACTGCATCATTCTCAAAGGCGGCGAAGAGTACCCCTACTTCCCTCGCCCACTCCTCTCCGACTTCGACTTCCAGATTCCCATCTCCTCAGCTCCCGAGAACGTTGACGAGGACGAAGACCGCGAAGCGGGGCACCAACGCGGTCTCGAAGAAAGCTTCGTCCGGACCTCCCTCTTCCATTCTCTGCATCAGGATCTTATTGACAACACGAACGCGACAATCACTCAGAAGAACGAGATGCCAATACTGGAAAGGGAAGTTGACAAAGTGCTATTGCAGCTTCTGGCGGCAGAGTGTCGCGAGGGTGAGGAGCGAGGCATGAAGGCTTTGGAGTTGGTGTGTCTGATGAAGGATCGGACGGGCAAGATGCTGGAGGCGGCACAGAAGATTGCACGGAGGTTTGAGCGTGATGTTTTGGTTGAGAAGATAGGAGAGATGGCGGAGAGAAGGTTGGTGGGATTGGTCGGGGACGATGAGTTGTAGCTGCTACGGCTGTCTGCGAGCTTTTGGTCTGAGACGCGGTTCAACGGGCGACGGCAGGGTGAAATAATGGAGTCTGAGCATGGAAGGCATGGTAGGCATTTGGTGCTTTGACGTATAGTACGCTAGGAGATGGGTTCTGTTCGTGCCGTCATGTTGGGCAGGCACGTTACAGCAGTTATGTAATACCGCACATCCTCAACTGGTGTGGTAACCGGAGCAAGCCTGGCCGCTTAGCTCATCTACCTCGAGACGGCATCGCTTTGCTGAGTCACTGTAGGCCCTTGCCCTAGACCGACACCACTCCACATGATCATGGTATAGCATGATCACATGCAACAGTTGCGTGCTCATGCTTACATCTCGAAAATTACGACCCAAGGCCTTGATTTAGATAGGCTATGGATCAACTAATCAGTACTTCAAACCGGTGGTAGCACGCAATAGTCAAAGACTAAAGATCCCTGCCGCCACGAGGGTCATCACATGATGCGCACTACTCCACGCTGGTTTCAGACAAACAAATCCGCCTGAGACAGCCGATCATTGCTTCGCATACGGTAGTAAAGGCTGTCAAGCTCGATATTTCAACGCATGCGGGGTAGCGCGCAGCGGAGAAGCGCAAGCGGCTTGTCCATCGTTGCCATGGTGTGCACCCTCGAAGAGCCGGGGACAGCTTGGCAATGTAACCACAACATGATTAAAACAGCCGACGGAACCCGCATGGTAGCTTGACATGATATTGTGTGTCGTGAATTCATGGTATTGTACAGACCCAATCAGGCCCATTCTCTAGGCCCTCTCCAGCCTCCGCTGTCCCGTAGCACCCCCTTCTAGGTATCCTTAACCCATACCCCATTGTCCCAATGGCCATGCCCCGAGTGGTCGATATCCACATCGACCGCGTCATCCCAGAGTTCATAGTTGTGCAGACTCTCCATATGATCCATATTCTTCTTGTCATCGCACCAGTCCACGAAGTGATGGCTGTTTGGGTCTGACTCGCCGTATTGCCGGTTGCAAGCGACGCGCCAGTCGCAGTTGCCGAAGTCGATGTCCCAAGATGGCGAGTGGCAGCCGTCGTTGTCGATGAAGTAGGCGTTGCTGCGGGTGCCACTGCAGACTGATTGGGTGAGGGTAAAGTTGATTGCTGTGGCGAGAGTGGTTAGTCGGAAGTATGATATGAACAGGGTTTGAGGGTGGAGATGTACTGTTGCTTGTGGTGTCGTAGCAGCGGCAGCGTGCATAGCCTGCACAGGCGAGTGTGGTGGTGGTGAAGAGGAAAAGGGACAAGAGCATGGAAAGAGGTCGGAGATCCATGTTTTGCTTGGCGTTCTCGAGGGCTGTTCTTTGAGATGGATGGCTGGTGCGAGCTTGTTTGGTGGATTGATCCCGCAAATTCGTAGTAAGAATGACGGCTCCTTGGTGGTGTGGGGTTGTGAGATGTGGAAGATTTAAGGTGGCAGCATCGTGTGCTTTGTACTCAAGACGAGAGTCCGATGTAGGCTGAATATTGTTAAAAGGTACCATCCAGCTAACCTCCCTTGAGACATCACCCTCGTGGAGGTGGAGAAGCGCCAGACGACCTGTGCAGTAGTGGTCGAACGAATGCTGTCATTTTAGCGTAGCATGTCGCCGGTGCGTGCTTGCCGACTTGTCACCGTGGACACGGACCGTAATGGTCAAGACTGGGTTGCAAAGTTTCCAAAGACTCGGCGCCGTTTGATGGTCTACATCATGTGGTTGGTGGCTCGTCAATCGTGTACTGCAGAATTCGAAAGCTTTGTCTCACCAGCGAAGACATTCGTGTCTCAGCATTTGAGCCGATGCAATGCTTGGCTTCCGACATGGTTGACTAATCCAGAAATGGCGACATTTTTCCTGGACCATTCGAGTCCACTAGCACTTTGTCAGGTAGTCGTGTGTCTAGATCCAGTAATATGGTCACGAGCCCTTCCAGAATTGTCAGAGTGCCCTACATTCCCACCGCGTCCTCCAACGACCAGTCCTGGGGTCATCTTGATCGATTTTTTTTGTCGTGAATGGATCAGCGGTAGACTTGTGCTCACTGATGCTACATACTTTCATCAGCAAGCAGCGTATGCAAACCTGATATACCTTGATGTGATCAAATAGCTTCTACGTCCACTAGTAGGCCGTGGGTAATCTTCGCATGCATCATCCAACATGCTGTCACATGCTAGCCACGTTTTAGAAAACCACGAGTCTATCCACCGTTAACGTTCCAGACCACGTCCACTCCTCTTACAACGACAAGCGTGGCAATCCATGTTTGTCCTCTTGGGTCACCGATATTTTCGTTGAACTTGGTCGCATGCACGGTAAGCAGACCCTTTGCGGCATGTGAGGTTATGCTGAGCATGATAGCCCCCTGCCAGAGCCTCTTTCCCCCGATGATCTGATCACAGCCCTTCAATGCAGGCATACCTGCATTTTTTTGACTTTGGTGAGGCAGCAACCTCAGCTACATCACCGACGGTTCCGATGCCAGTCAATGTTGCTTTGAGGCCAGAGCACGTCCGAAGTACGGAGTGGCAGGGTTGGAAGCACCTTTGTGGGTGGAGATGGCGAATGCGCGCCGCTGACGTTGAAATGCCTCAATCTCTTCGGGCAGCTACACCTCTGCTGTACAACCATGGACCCACGACAGGACGCAGCCACCGCGTATTGCATAAGCCATGTGTAGGCAGCCTCTAATCTCATTTGGTTGGTGTCAGCACATCTGATGCTTCTACTCGTCCTATCCTTTGCTGTAAAGACCATATTGACGGGCGTAGCATGTTGCTGCCATCGAGCTCGTGCCTCTCGATTTGGGCAGTGCCCGCCCTTGGTTTGCGATCTTTCGCTGGCCTGTTTGAGGCCATCAACTTCGAAGAATACGCCATCGGGACTGAAAACTACTCGCAGACGCTCCAGCAAAGCAGTCCTTACGATGGTCTTCAGGACGTTGCTACCAACACGACCGAGCTCTTTCCTATGCCGCCATGCCACGGCATTAAAGTCGAGGAAGCAACCATGATGAACTGTAACGTCATTTTTCCAATGTGATTTTGACCTCTCAGCAGCTTGCTGTCTGCTGCTTGCGACGAGCAAAGCAGACTGACCAGTACATCAACTCTGTCCTGGAAGTGAATCCTGACTTTTTGACAATTGCAGCCGAACTTGATGACGAACGCAGAGCTGGGCATGTTCGAGGTCCTCTTCATGGTATCCCTTTCATGGTCAAAGATAACATAGCCTCGAAAGACCGCATGCAGACGACAGCAGGAAGCTGGGCTCTGCAGGGCTCGGTTGTGCCAAGAGATGCTCACGTTGTGAACAAGCTTCGTGAAGCTGGCGCTCTGCTCTTTGGCAAAGCTACCTTGAGTAAATGAGCCGACATGCGCAGTAACAACTACTCCGAAGGCTACTCTGGTCGAGGCGGTCAATGTCGCTCTGCATACAACCTTACTGTAAATCCTGGTGGGTCGAGCTCGGGTTCGGCCGTTGGCGTGGCGGCAAACGTATTCGTATTTGCTCTTGGTACGGAGACAGATGGCAGCGTCATCAATCCGGCGGAGCGAAATGCTATTGTCGGTATCAAGCCGACTGTTGGTCTCACTTCTCGCGATGGTGTGATACCTGAATCGTTACATCAAGATACGGTCGGTGCATTTGCCAGAAATGTGCGAGATGCGACGTATGTGCTTGATGCAATCTACGGTCCTGATGCAAGAGACAATGATACCTCTGCACAAGTTGGGCACACCCCACCTGGCGAATATACCCAATTCCTTGACGACCGCCACAACCTGCAGAACGCCACTTTCGGCGTACCATGCCAGAGCTTCTGGATCTACGCAGATGCCGAGCAGCAAGCAGTCTTACTTTCCATCATCGATCTCATCAAGGAAGCCGGTGCTACCGTCGTCAACAACACTGAGTTGCCAGACTACCAGACCATCGTCTCTCCTGATGGTTGGAACTGGGACTACGGCACGACTCGCGGCTATCCCAATGAGAGCGAGTACACTTATGTCAAAGTCGACTTCTACAACAACATTCGGGACTACCTTGCCGAGCTCGAGAACACCAGTATCCGCAGTCTCGAGGACTTGGTAGCTTACAATTATGCCAATGATGGTACTGAAGGAGGTAATCCATGGCCACGTGGTATTCCGGCATTCTATTCCGGCCAAGACGGATTTCTTGCCTCTCTCTAGACCAAAGGCGTCGTGGACGAGACATATTGGCAAGCCCGCAACTTCTGCCAGACGACCAGCCGCGAGCGTGGCATCGACGCAGCTTTGTTGATGGGTCCTGACGGTACGCAGCTGGATGCTCTTCTTGTCCCACCAGATGTCGGTCAAAGCTATCAAGTCGCGGCGCAGGCTGGGTATCCAGTGGTCACAATCCCTGCTGATGTGCATAGCGATAGTGTGATGCCGTTTGGCTTCGCGTTGATGCAAACGGCCTGGCGTGAAGATGCTCTTGTGAAACGGGCGAGTGCGATTGAGGATTTGCAGTGGAACAGCGAGCTTCCATATAAGAGAACATTCCCAAGTGGCTCGGGTGTCTTGAAAGAAACATACCAGTGCTTGATGCGTAGGTATAGGTAATTGTTCCGAACGTGTTGTTCACAGGCTATGCTTCTCGATCTGTGCTTTTGGCTTTTCCGTGCTTTCAGTGTATCGTATGTGTGACTTTCGAAATTGTCGATGTTGATGCTGGCGTTTATCTTTCGTGTTGTTTTTCGGCGTCGGTGACAATGCGAAGTCTTGCCTCTGCTTGCTCCTTGGGCTTTCGTATACCATTCGTCCAACAGCGTGTTGTTGGCTCGGGGAGCTCAACGTGCTCTCTCCTTCTCCCGGCCCTCCCCTCCTCCACCCTAGCCTTGTCTGATGCGGCAACCTTTTTCGTCAGCGCATTGTCGGCGGTCTCCTTCGCCTGAAGCTCATGTCCGACAGTCTCGATGGTCCCGTCACTGATCTCAAGTCCCTTGGCCTTGTTACCTTCTTCTTGCGCTTCCCTTTCGCTTAATCCTCCGCCTGCTCTGCGCTTGGAGTTGGCTCCTCCTTGCTTGGCAAGGTGGTGTTGACAAGATAAAGCCAGTCGGGTATTTTGCCTGCGCGCCCCTGACCTACGATCCACACAATATCTTCTCGTGCCACATCCTCACTCCAATTCTTGATGCCCTGGAGAGGGCGGCGACATTCTGCGCAGCTCTTGCGCCCTGGAACCGCGGCTTCTGCTAGTGTTGTGGCATTGTGCCCGTCTCTTTGTATGTCCGTGTTGTGTGTCGTGCACTTGAAGGCAATCACAGGGAGGCGAGCGATGTTAGGAGCCGGTTGGGTGTCCTTTGGAAGGAGTAGCAAAAATAGGCTCGAATTGGGGTCCACATGGCTGTGCATTCGAAGCAAAATGATCACTGAGTGCCTGCCAACATGAAACGAGCGCAAATGGCATTTTGTACCTCTTCATCGTAGCGAGGGCATAAAATGATGCTCGCTGTCTCCAGCATACTCGTCTCTGTCCGCTCACGAAGGTACCTCTGCTAAATTCAACGGGTATCGCGAATAAGACCAAAAAAGAAGGGTCTCCGCTATATGGGTTCGAATCGAACCACGGTGCTTCCCAAGAAGCAATTGCAGAGACTGTTGATTGATTCAAAGCTGTTCACCACCGAATTAGCATCATCTAGACGAAGAATTAAACAAAGCAAGTGCAGGGGGTGGCGGCTTCTGTTGGCGGGTTCTGCGTCGTGGGCTCGACGGTCAACCACTTGACTACTAGATCCAGTCAAGTGGTTGACGAGAGCGATGACAACTAGATTTCACAATATTCTGGAGCATTGGGCCGCGAGGCTCTGCCGAGCTGTGGAACTCTGGCGTCTAACTCGTAGACCTGCATTGCCACATCTCCAGCTACAATGGGGCCAGCGAGGTCGTGATGGTATGAGAAAATAGCCCTGAGCTTCCAGATGAAGCTCCATCAGCATCGTCTACCGTTCTTCGCAGCGTTACGTTGATACAGTGCCGCGAGGCAGAGCGCTCTGTATGCCGAAACGCCGAGCTGTTGTTAACTCAGGCTGTTTTGGAGCCCGTGTCGGTCAGACATGCCCGCCATCGTTGTTGCCCTAGGGTAACATGCTTGCCGTGAGATTCGTGCAATTGTCCCGTCGCTTGCACCAGCAAACAGGACCACAAAGCACGGAGACGGCAGCAAACGCTGTGGAGGGCAGCGCCTACAGCCACAGGCACGACAATCGCTCCAACAGGCGAGTGCTTTGCTGAGGCAGCGGAGACAGCATCAACGCGGCATACTGAGAAGGGACAAATTGTCATATCTTGCTCCAAGCCTGCTACGCCAATCGTCGACCTCAAGGTGCTGCGCTCGAAAGCTCTGGAAGCCATATTACAGCGAGGAGCGCACGCCCCTGTCAAGAACCTGCTTCCGGCCGGCTCACATACGCCATACCAGAGCTCGCGGTGACAGGCAGGCAAGAACCAAGCTGGCACTCCGTAGCGGGCAGCATGAACGAGCAACGCACTCCTTACAATGTGGTCAAACAGGCCTAATGGGTCACTGCATCGTCAGATCAAGATTGGCGGCCGACGAGGTCAACGAGATAGCCATCGACTCATGAGAACAAGCCGCTCACTCGCTCAGCCATCCCGTACTGACTTGCAATGGCAGGATTGTGCTTTACAGCGATCAAGCACACAAGTTTGCTGCGAGCCGGGCGGGAATGGAACGAAGTTCATCAGACAACGACTGCGATCGCGCTCTTACACCCAGCAACAACGTAGCTTGCAGCTGCCGCGACGAAAAAGTTTCATGCGGCACCTGTTACTGCCTCAGTCTGGTCTGCCGGCACCTAACCTCCCAAACCATCGACTTTTTCAGCACCCACCGCGAAGGCTGCCGCTTATACGTGCGCAGCGATGGAGATGACAAGCACAGCTCCAGCAGCCGCACTGTCTTTGGGCATATGTACGTTGACGATGACCTTCATCGCTGACACCACCGACAAGGAGGCGCTTCCAGCCCAAAGGCAGCATGGCACCCCCGACCAAAAGAAATACGATGTCAAGGTGTGGAGAGCGCGAGATATCTGCCGGCAAGAGCAAGCATACGCGGTGACAATAGCCTTGGCCCCCAAATTGCCTCGAACAGCTGAGAGATCACGCCTCCAACCAGGTTGGGATAGACGGCACGGTACTAAGTTCACCAGCCTGAGTCTTTCGGGCAGCGGACAAGGTATTCGCCTGTCGAACAGCGTCGTCATGCCAGCGAGCTGAGCACATCCTTCGGCACGTCGGGGCAGCCGAGACACAAGGTCAGGACAAGAGCAGGTTTGCAAGACCATTAGGAGATGTTGCGGTCGACTGCGCAGGCTGCCGTCGTAGCACGCTGCCTTGAGCAGTACGCCTGATCAATCTGTGGCAGCGTTCTGCTCGTTGCCGCTTCCTATAGCATCTTTGGAGGTTGAGGAGCCTGGGCCTGGTGCATTGAGGGCTGCACAGATGGACCTAACGATGGCTTTTTTGGCGCCCAAGAAATTGCCGCAGAGCTTCGTAGGCGTATTGGAAGGTCCAGAAGCTGGACCCAGAGGGCATGGCGGAGCCAGACCACTGAGCGATTACTAGTCTTGGCGATCTCTTATGCGTGCATCATATCAAGATCGAATGTCCAGACACCTTTGCGTGACTGCATATGCCACCCGAGGCAGTCGTGTTCCAAGGAAGCCTGCATGGCCTGTAAATGCAATGAGCCAGCCTCGAAGGGCACATCGGCTCCTGGTGCCACCATGGTAGACCCTAAACCCTCAGAACGAGACCATGGTTCCGCGGTCACAGCTCGGCCACTTCCATCGTTGGCAGGACTCGCTCGACGGCCGACGGAAGGCCAACGTCACAGATGGTCGTGTCTTGCGGGTCAGGCGTATCAGTAAGATGCCTTACACAACACGAATGACGCCGCCAGATTGGAGTTGCCCGACAGTGGCTTGTTCGAGTCGAAGTCTCAGCAGGGATTGCAAGGAGAGCCAGCTGGGAGCACAGGCCGAATGGAAGGTCTTTACGTTAAATAGTAAAGTAGCGAGGGTAATGATGCAGCAGTTGACCGCAGGCCCCGGGCCATCTCTTCTTTTGCTCGCCACGGGCCATCCGACGACACAGCCCAAACCTGCCAGGAGCGTTTCGACGCAGATATACTGCTCACCACCAACAGGCGTTCAAGTGATTTCGGCAACTTGTCAGTGGCGTGCGTTTGCGAATACATGTATCATTTGCACTGCAGAGACCAGCCTCCCACAGGCAAACAGGGTAGATCAATGGTATGGCGCCATTGATTTGAGCGCTGACTAATGGTGCACCAGGACTGGTTCGACTCTCCCTCAATTTTTAAGGTATCGCCTGGTTCGTGGGACTCTGTTGCCACGACCAGCGGTCCTGCTTGCAGGCAGCTCGGTGCAACAATGACAACAATCACCTTTAGCGATGGCGTGCACCGCATCGGGACAGCTCGCTCGCGCGACGGAGTACGCCAACTCAATCGAGTCCTTTGGGGAGGACACAGTCCGTGACCCCAAGCAAAGGATCTTGGAGTACTATCAGTGGGCCAATTACGCTGGGTAGGACGTCTCTCAATTTTGCGTCGCTGCAGGCGGTCAAGCTTGCTTGTCGCCACCACCAGAAGGACAGGTTCAAGACGGCCGAGCAGTACTTCAGCGAGTATTCCACCAAGCTGATCAAGGCTGCAAAGCTCAAGTACGCTCGTCTGGTCAGGCTCGCTTGCGATCTTCATTAGAAGGACACGGCCAAGACGGCCAAGCCATACGCCCGGGCTTCCCTCATCCTTGAGTCTCTTCTCTGGACCATCAGCCGACGATGGTGTGGACCGCATCAGCAGCGCTCGCTCTCGTGACAAAGCATGCAGCAGGGAAGTGACTGTGAGTCTCAATCCGGACATCAAGCCAACTGGAGGCAAGGTGCGTGCTTTCAAGAATGCCGAGACCATTCTCGACCGTTATGGCCGACATGTTGGTGCTCTTCTTCTCATCGGTATGCTCGAAAGCACTTCAGCCAAAATCGTCTGTCCGTAAGATTACAAAGTCTTTGGAGCATGACATGCCACCAGCTATCTCGAGGCTGCGCAACACCTTGACTCACACATCGTCTCCTCAAACGCCGTAGACAGCATTCATCTAGGACCGGTCTCCTGTTTGCATGGTGCTGGCATCTACGATCGTCGCATCTTTGATCGCGAGGCAACCTTGTGCTTCCAGTCTTCGCGTCTCCGTGGCGACCTGTCCAATCAATGGTCGACATCTTCGCATCCAGGACTGGTGGTTGCCGCCTCGGCTCTTACATTTGATTACACCGGTGCTCCGTAGGGCCTCAAGCGTAGGCTGGTAGTCAGTGCACCAACCCGATGTTACGGACCATCGGCGAAAGTGAGGCGAAGTGGACAGCACTGTCCGCGAAAAATCTGCTTGTTCCGTTGTCTAGCTTGATGACAAAAGGCGCAGAGGTCGAGATAATGGACTTTGAGGTCGCAAAGGATGCAAAGCACTTGGACATCGAAGAGATCGTGTCCAGCATATATGCCAGTCTTTGTGGTTTGAATCACATCAGTCTTCGACTGGCTTTGAAAATCAGATGTACTGTCGGAAAATTGTGACCAAGACACCATATGCAGTGAATTTCTGCGCCGTCAAGCTTGCATCCCTCACCGCAGTCCCGCTCAGTCCGAGCAAATACTGCAATCTGCCGTGAGCCACTGGCCGGCAAATATATTGACGTTGTTCGCGTCCGTTGCATAAGCATGATCAGGCAATGAAAGAGCCGAGACATGGTTCCATCTCGTTGTCCTCAGTGCTGTGATAGCTCAACGACCGCAACGAATATCAGTCTTTCGAGCTCCGCGATATTTGCAACATCTGACACTTCAAGGAGCTATGGCAGGGGCACTGCAGGGCATCCGAGGCGGCCCATCATTGTACTCTGGACTGTGCGGGCCGATGTCGTCAACCCATAGCCCCACAGGCTGACAATACAGTAAGGCCGTAATATTCTTCAACCGCTCGTCGCGCTTTGCAGCGACGCCTATAGAAGGCGTTCGGTTGGGAGAACATTCCTAGAAGCACCGGGCACCCCGCACGAAGGCTAAGGTTCGGGCTGGGTTTACAAGTCATCGTATTCGGGAGCCACTCTATGGCCCGTTGGGGTATCTCTGATCCAAGCTTTTGTTACATCCAAGGCCTTTTGGCTCCCTCGCTATCCTCTGCCCATATATGCGCCAGCGCTATGCCACAGCTCAGCATTTACACGTTCAAGGCCCAATACCGTCTACCAGAATCTCCAGACCAGCAGGACAAGTATGATCAGGCCCAAAGCGCCGAATGGCCCATATTGCTTGAGCAGCAACTCCCAATTGATCCTCACCGCGGCACGCTTGTATTTTGCACTGTCTTCCCGCAGCCTACTGCTCATATCGCCCATCTTCTCCAGACTGTCACCTCTGTATAGCAGGTCTTCGATGTTCTTTGTCATGACCTGCGTTACGTCCTTGAGCTCATCGTTCAGTCTGCTCAGATTGTCCGTTGCTCTGCTGTCCTGGTATGTCTTCTTCGAACGCTCAATGAACCGTTCGAACTCCGAGTACTGGTAAGGTCGGAGTTGGGGATTCAGGTAGTCGTCGCGGGAGTATGAAGTTTGAAATTCGGCGCGAATGTCCTCGAGGAACGTGAGGGCGAGCTTCTTGGGGTAAGAATGCTCTGTGATTGCTATGTAGCAGAGCTGGTCATTGAGGACGTAGCTGGTTGGGCGCTGTTAGCCTGAGCGCAGCGTGGTGCTGCTTGCACTTGTGCCGGGCATAATGGGTGGAAGCTTACTGCATGGTGTACTTGTTGCTCTCTATTGAGGCTCGAGGCTCACTTTGGGGTGTGATCTTCTTGATTATGGTCCGAATCTGCTGCTTGAGCTCGCCGAGCTCTTGTATCTGCTGGTCGTCCACTGAGGCGACCAGTATAAGGCCTATGCCGCCGAGGAGAGTCAGCATGGTCAGCGCTTGAGCGTAGACTGGGTGACCTACCGTCCAAGCGGACGATCTGCGTTGTGTATATCATAGCAGCGACGGACTAGTGGCTCGCTTGAAGTGCTGCAATGTGCCCAGCGACTTGGGACGCGTGGGTGCGGTGCTGGATGTTGTAATGGGGGTCCGGGAGAGAAGCCGAACGCGGCAGGCAAGACACAAGCTTCACCAAAGAGGACACTTTCGCTCACGCATCGACAGCAGCTACCACCTGTATGAGTTGAATACTTCAGGCAACAGCAATCTCTCAAGCTCGAGGTACTGAATACTGGCAGAGGGCGCCCTACTTCGACCAGTGCGAAATACAGCTGATCTGCTTTAACAAAGAGCCAGGTTCATTACGATCACAACTGGCAAAGGCTCATACAGTCTCACACAGGTTCGCCAACAGGCTGAAGATCTCGAGCTCAGACTGAATACAAAGAGCTCTGTGACACCCGTGCTCCCACAAGCAATTGACCTCCGTAAAGCTAGAGGGGCCAGCATTGTCCTCGCGTAGTCCTAAGCCACCAGCAACACAGACCGGCAGGCTGCAGGTAAGTGGATTGGCCAAAGTATGCTTTTGGTTACCTCGAGCATTCTCGAGACCTCTCCTTCGCGGCGTGCCGTGGCTCCTTTCTTTTATAGTCACCGTCCTTGGCTCACGATACGTGATGTCGTATTCAACATTTGGACTTCACATGCTCAAAGTTGTACTGATCGCCGGCTGCACGCAGTGGCCTCGACACACGCGCAGATCGAGCATCACCTGTACGGCTGTCTACATACGATAAGACCATGGCACAAACGCAGACACCTGACGCCGGCCCCGAGATAGAAGCGGAAATCGAAGCTGAACAAGAGCTAACAGTTCAAGCGGGACAAAATCAGCAGAAAGAGAATGAGCAGCTAGCGGAAGAGGACGAGCGACCATCCAAGAGGCAGAAGCTCAATATGGATAAGAAGAACAAGCGGCTCATCACAGCGACCAATTCAAAAGTCGGCAAGGTGGACTTGACCGTGAGCATGCCTTAAGATCAGCAACACTGGCCGACTGGATGCTGACATGTCCAAGGTCTTACTCACGCAGCCACAAGCCTGGTCTGCCCTTCCGCTCACCACCCGCCAGCGTCTGTACTCCCTCCTCCCTGCGCCAAATCCAAATGATGGTGATGGACCCCATGATCCGGGCGTCAATCCTCTGGAAAGTAAATACGGCATCATAATCACAGAAGAATTGCAGCTATGGCAGGAGGAGCTGAAGAATGGGTATGAGACCGCCAAATGGAGGAATGAGGCGATGGCAGCCGGCAGAGAACGACTGGATGGCAAATACGATGAGTGGAAAGAGGCTGCCAGGGAAGAGCAATGGGGGCGGCTTGAGGATGAGGAGAATGAGGCGCCGGATACAGGTGGCGCGGAGCCCAATGGCACGGTCGATGATGGGTGTGGTGGGATTGGCGATGGTAGCGAGATTGTAGTGAGCAAAGCCAATGTCAAGATGAAGAGGGCAATGGTATCTTCGTGATTTTCATCACGAGGGGTCGAAGTGCTTCGACAGACATGATTTATATACTTCCTAAGGCTTCTTGGCAGTGGTAGAAGTCTATGTAGCCTAGAAGACAACAACAATCTCTTCTGCGTCAGACGGACCGTAGCATGCCATTGCTCGTTGAAGAAAAAAGTTGGTTGAGCACTGCTATCATCACTATGTAGTACTTCAAATTTGCACCTACACCATATTGGCAGCGGGTCCAACGGTCTCGCGCTCCTTCCCAAGTCATGATTCTGTGGCCCGAGCTTCGTCAAGTTTGCACCCCCATCATTTCTCAACTCCAGACTTCGATTTGTTCGAGTTGCAGACTTTTCAGCTGAATCATTGCCAATGGTCATCATATCAGATTAACGATGCCTGCGCCAGCGGCACGCGTCAAAGAGCAGCGCAGGCTGCACAATCTACATCTGATCGATGCAATTCTTCGCCAAGAATCCTCGCCATTCACATTGATCCTCGACACCCTTGAGCAATCTGCTAAACCATTAATAGACGAGTATATTAGACGATCCATTGTATGCAACTATCCGCGTTGAATCCAGACCGAAGAGGCAAGTGCTGATAGATGCTGCAGAGAAAGAAGGAAGCAAGAGCCCGCCACCACATCGTTTTCGTCAGCTTTACAACGTTGAAGGCACCAGCAGGTGTTGACAAACTCTTCGAAGCGTGGAAAACCGGCGGCAAGGACTCGCAAGGCTGGGTCAAGGAAGTCCAAGACTACCTCGATCGTAAGATCAAAGAATGGGATGGCTCACGAGTCTTCTCAACTCAGCAGGAGAAATCTGAATTCGAAAGTGCGTCGAAGCAGCCTTCGAGTATGCGCACTCCTGCAGGACAACATCTACATGTCGTGCTTGCTGACATGGGTTCAGGTATCCTCCTCATGATAGATAGCCTGAACCATCTGGCAGCCAGGCCCGACACATATGCCGAGCTCCCGGCTTTGCTGGCCAGCTTCTTGAGCCCTAATACTTCCGTTGTCGCGGTCTATCATACGGACGTCCCGTTGCCGATCAAAGCGGAGGCTACGCTTCCATATAGCCCTGATCCGCTTACCAGCTTACGATACTCAGCGACGACAATTTTCCAGCTAGATTCGATCAAGCATGCCATTTTAGTCAAAGCAGCTAGGGACCGCAGATATGTTGACCCTACGTTTGGACTCAGTGAGGACATTGAAGGTGTTATCCAAGGTCTGGGCGCGAACAGTAGAGAGGGCTTGGTGGTGCACATGGAATATCGAAGGAAGACTGGCAGGACGATAAAGGAGAACTACTACCTTCCTTTTCCAATTAGCCGCAATGAATCTTCAGGGATCCAGCAGATAATGCTGTTATCGGATCATCCGCAATTCCGTGAAGTCGAGCCAGAGCAGGATGCCACTGCCGCAGATGAAGAGGGCTTGGTGCAAAGCACCTTCGATCTGAATTTGTCTGATCAACAGAAGAGGGACCGAGCGAAAGTCAATCTGCCGTACTATGATGCGCAGACGAAGGGCCAACATGGGTTGGAGGGCGGAAGGATTCTGTATGACATGGGAAGTGAAGATGACTTTGATGAAGAGGAGGATGAGATCTAAGTTTGGAGCTAAGCGATTTGATCTGGCTGAGGCAGGAATTTGCACGCTGGAGCCAAAATGACACTGCTATACCTGCAGCAACGGGATGGCATGGGCTCGGACCTTGAGCTCTGAGATGGAAGGACGGCTCGTGAGGGTACATGGCATTCTCAGGTGGCTTGCAGGCATACTGCTGGGGCTCAGCCATCGTCTCGAACCAGTCGCTCTGCTATGGAAGGTGGAAGTCTTCTGGCCTGCTGTCAAGTGGCACGCACGAAGAATGCATGTGAATACGTCGGGTGTAGAGGCAAGGCCCGGAGCGGATGTTGTGCCGGTCCGAGGTTTGATGCTGCATGACTCGCAACCTATCGACCTTCCGATGAAGCCTTCACTCTTGCAAATATATCCAGCGTGCACTCACTCCACCAACATGGACCGCGACGACCGCAGAGGCGGTGCAAGACGCATAGACGACCGCGCCGCGAAGCCCAGATACGGTACGCCGCCTCCGCTTTCAGCATCTTTCCCGGCGCATGCTAACAATTTCCCCTCCAGACCGCAGATCGCGCTCCCCACCCCGCCGTGACCGTGATGACCGTACCCGCCAACGCTCTCCGTACCGCCAGCGAGGACCCCCACCAGCTCGCGGTCGCTCAACTCCACCACCACGAAGAGCAGGAGGCGCACCCGCTCCCCGCGGTCTGCCCCCTCGCGGACCCAAGCAGCAACAGCAGCAGAAGGTGGAGGCTGTAAAGTACGTGCAAGCGGAGGACGAGGACGATGAGGCATTCATTGCCAGGGTCATGGGCTTTGACAAGTTCCGGACGACGAAGAACACGAAGGTGCCAGGAAATGACAAGAACTATGGCGTGAACAAGGTCAAGAAGGCGGAGTATCGGCAGTATATGAATCGGGTTGGTGGGTTCAATAGGCCGCTGTCGCCTAGTCGGGTGTAAGAAGAAGTCTCGACGTGTTGCCGAAGGTGTTTCAAGCATTGCGGGTTTAGCGACGGCGTTGGTGGATTTAGGCATCAAGGATTCATTGCGAAGCGGCAGAGAAGAGGACATTTTGGAAGATCTTGCTGGGTCAGTTTGCTGCGTGAGCCAAGCGATATTGTGCCAGTGCGCAGTGCTGCGCTATCAGCTTGGAAGCTGCCTTGTAGCCCGATTCTATCCGGGAGATCCTATGAGACCTCATGACTATCGTAAATTTAACGATCGACTAGTTCCAGACTCTGCACTTCTAAGACAGCGCCGTGTCACTTGCAGGTCCGAAGACATTCAACAGCCTCTCCCTCTTTGCCAACATTTCCTGCCACTCGGCCTCCGCCTCACTCAACGCAGTAATAGCTCCACCAGCTCCGATCCTCCAAACGTCCTCGTCGTCCCACTTGAATGCAGTGCGAATGACAACAGAAAAGTCAGCGCCGCCACCGACGTCGAGGTATCCGATCACGCCACTATACAAGCCTCGCGGCTTATGGTTCTCCAGCTCCTGCAAAAGCTCACAAGAACGCTTCTTTGGCGCCCCGGTCATAGATCCTGGAGGCATTGACTGCGATAGGGCAGCGACGCGAGACTTGGTGGCACTGAGATTACCTTCAATGACAGAGACGAGCTGGTAGACTGTTTCGTACTCTTCTACGACCATAAGCTTCGGGACATGGACATTCTTAACACTAGTGAGAGTTAGCCACCTACTCGATGTTCGCATTGATCAGGTCCTCTTACCCTTCAACGCCATGTAAATCATGCCTGATGAGGTCGACGATCATCAAATTCTCTGCTCGCTCCTTCTCGCAATTGAGCAGCTCCTCGGCCTTCCTTCTAGTCATGTCTGCCGCCTTCTTGACCGTGCCTTTAATGGGTCGGAATTGGCAGACTGCGTCTCTCGACCATGAGAGGAAGCGTTCGGGGCTGCTGCCGACTACATCGACACCATGACCATGACCTGCAAGGCGCATGTAGACGCCGAAAGGTGCTGGGTTGGTCCTGCGAATCTTCTGATACAATGTCCAAGGCGAAGATTCGTTCTGGATTAGAGTCTGGTCCGTCAGGCACAGCTCATATGACGATCCTGCTCGTAGGTGTTCTTGACATTCATAGACTTTGCGACAATAGTCAGCTTTGGTGGGCTCAGAGAGAATAGCGCCTGCCGAAGGACTGGGCGCGGAGCTCTCTGGGTCTGGTTCATTGCACAGCTTCTTTTCTGTGGCGATCAACCAGTCATCATCTCCTTCGCGAATGCTTTGTATATAGACAGTGTGCGTCAGATGATCGATCACCAAGGATCTCTCGACGAACACAAACCATATGTCAGGTCGATGGCGATTTGCTGCTTGGACCGCAACGGTCTCGAGTCCAGCTTCGTAGGAGGCAAACCCGACAAAGCCTCCCCAAAATGGTACGTCTGACTTGCCACCGACGGCCCTCCTTTGCGCGACCAATTGTTCGAGGAGGCAGTACACTTCAGACACTGATACCTCGCGCTGCGTAACAACACCATCCGACGTCATCTCCTCCAGGCGCTGATCGCTTGCACTCCAGCGCACATGGGTCGAAATCCTATCATGCACTGCAAAGATGCTGAAGCGACCAGTTTCGGGATTGAGAGGCTTGCCCCTGCGGCAGCCGGACTCCAGCAGTATGGGCTCAAATTGTTCGTCTGCTCGAATCAGCTCCAGTATTGTCCTCGTGTCAGCATTCGTTGATAGTCTGACAGCTCTGTACCTAACATGGCAAGCTGCCGGTGGGTCTGTAGTTGCTGGCAGCGCATCGAACGAAGCGCGGCCAGAGTCCTGGCGGCTTTGGGACAGCTGACGCTTGTTGCTGACGTGCCATGAGCTTGCTTCGCGCCACCATGCCCCTACGATGTCCAATCCTGATGCTGAGCAGATAGATTCTGGATGAAACTGCACGCCCCAGAATGGTAGATCGATGTGGCGCACCGCCATCAGAATTGGGCCATTACCAGCATCACTGAGATCCCAAGCCAACGGGACAAGACCCGGACAGCAGACGACAGGGTCCCAAAGATCCCTATCGGGCGCCCATTGCTGGCCAAGCACTGCTAGTAAGGAGTGATACTGAGTCACTTGCAAGTCGTCCACCTGAGCGAATATGTTTCGCGCACAATGCTTGACTGATTTGATGAGACCATGTCGAGGCTCCTTGAGTCGTTTGATCTCGGCACCAAAGGCTAAAGCAAGGCTTTGGAATCCTAAACAGATTCCGAGAACAGGCACAGTCTGCTCTGTTGGTAAAGACCACAACTTGCCAATCAGACCGACGTCGTCCTTATTCTCAGGATGGCCTGGTCCAGGGCCGGCGACAACGGCATCGAACTTGTTGAGAAAGCTCACGAAGGCATCGTCATTGAAGACGAAGCGCGGGTCATCGATGCGGATGACCTCGACTGTGACTGGAAGGCTTTCTTCGAGAAGGCTCACGATGTTGTTCGAGAACGAATCGTAGGCGTCCAGATAAAGAATGCGGCCTTGCGGCATCCAAGCTATGGGACCAGATCAGGTGCGTCGCCAGCTGTTGATATCGTTATGTCAGCTTCTTGAGAAAATGCATGTTAATGGAAAGACGAAGAGGATTGCAACTCGAAAAATTCCATTGATCGCCGAACCCTATCCATTGTTCGGCCGCTTCTACCCGCATAGCTTAGCATTATATGCCTCGGTCAGCGACTATACATGGATCATCAATCCCGTAGCAGATGCAGTCACAATTTTCGGGTTGATGTGGACTTACGGACCTGCATGCGACCCGATGTTGTATGCAAGAAGGGAAGGAGAAATAACTGCCGACCGGCAGTGTTCGCACTAGCCACATCGCGGCACCGCGTGAAATCTTCCCAACTCAATTCGTGAGCTCCTCGTGTACCTTGCATCTTACGGCGGTATTGTCGGGAGGCATGACAGAGGAGAAGAGGGGTGCTGAAATGTAGGAGGGACCTCTTATATCCCCAGCGCTGATCGGAGCGCCTACGATGTCTGGCACTCACGAAGCCAAACAACCTCGCGATCCAAAGTTCCCTACCCACAATGCGCCGCGGGTATGGTTTCTTACGTGCGCGAACAGCCCGATGGGCATCAGTATGTGTCGGCACCTACTCGGTCATGGGGATTATGTGACTGCTGGAGTCCTGCCTGTGGAGTTTGAGAAGCATGAGGATCGCTCAGCAGACTTCAAGGATCTCTTGGAAGAGGTCGGCACGCACCAAGACAAGGAGACATGGCGAGCAAGACTCAGGGTCGTCGCGTTGGACGTGAGAATTGCTGGGCAATGCCAATCTGCTGTCGCAGAGGCTGTCCAGAGCTTCGGCAGGATCGACATCCTGCTGGTCTGTCACTCCGAAGTCGTCATCGGGACAGTGGAAGAGCTCGGTCAGAGCACGAGAACCTTGACTATGGTCCATGAACAATTCGACACGAACTTCTTCGGACCTGTCAATGTTATCAAAGCCACGTTGCCGATTTTCAGGGAGAAGAAGAATGGCCACATCGTGCTTCTTACAGCAATCACTGGTCATCTTGGTACGCCTGGATTGAGCATGTATTGTGCTTCACAGTGGGCCATTGAAGGCTATTGTGACAGTCTCGCATATGAGATCGCTCCATTCAACATCAAACTCAGCATTGTACAGCCGAATATGGAAGTCAACGTGCTCACACACAAGCTTACGAGTGCACCGCCCATGAGCGCATACTCTGAGGAAAACAACCCTGCGCCGCTGGCTCGCAACGTGCTGTCGGGCCTGCTTGACCGTCTCGAAGGCGTCCCTGAACCTACCCTGGGCGATCAGCTGCATAAGAACGAAGTGACAAGCCTCTATCCTCCCTTGACAAGAGCTATGAAGGATCGATTGGTCGCAGAGACAGTGCACGCCGTTGCTGCCATCGGCGGACACGACAATCCTCCCGCCAGGCATATTGTTGGGTCCGAGGCTGTGACCACTGTCAAGGAGAAGTTGAAGACCGTCAGCGAAGAGCTCGAGGATTTTGTTGACTGCAGCAGTGCTGTCGATATCGAGAGAGATGAAGAGATGGCTCAACAGTAAGCCTTATTGCAATCTTGAAGATGAACAGTCCCGTCGGAGGGCATGTATGGATGTCGACTATGACTTGACCCTGGTGGTCGCTCAATGATACGATGCCGCGCCAAACATATACTCGCGTCGCTTGCATTGTCCATTTGAGCTTTCTGGACCTGGACGATCCGGTCGCGGTTTCAGAGATAGTCGTTCTCCTGTAGCGCTTCCAGTGAGTGGACACGCCTGATCGCACACTGGGACGTTTGTTCAGCGAGTCCTGCAGCCTTCCGCTGGCCAAGACGCGTCCACTCCTTGAGTGGTCATGCTGCACCCCGCTTCTCATGCATGTCTGAAGCTTCCTGTTCCGTCAAACTTGACTCTGTGCCATTTTCGCCTCACATCTTGCAATGCTGCAGAATAATTATTAGAAGCCAGTGGTCTTGTCCAAGAATCACTTTTGCAGAGGGCATGGGCTCGAAACGGAACTACAGTCACGCCTGTAAATTTTACACTGAAAGGAGGCGGTATCGCTGCAAGTGGGATGGCAATAGGTGCACAGCATGAAAAACACCAGCCTGATGCCGCCATGGCTGCCACACCCTCGAAAGTGACGAAAGTCGCCTCCATTGACGGCCCGAAAACTTTGCGTCGAGCATGCGACTGCTGCAGAAAGCGCAAAGTGAAGTGCGATGGGTCAGAACCTTGCAGTCCTTGCACGAAGGCCTCTCTACGTTGCCTATACCTTCAGCCACCAAAGAAGAAGGGGCCGAAGGGCTTGCGCAGTGCAAGGGTCCTGCAGGCCCTGCGCCGAATAGACGACTCTGCTGATGATCAGAGTACAGTCCCAAGCAGTGCGGATCGATCTGAATTCGGCACTTGGGACTGGAACTTAGCAACGTCGTCGCGGAGTACAACACAATTTCCTGAGCACCGGACGAAGCCGCAGCACGACCAATGTGCACCGACGAGTATGGTGCCTGAACAGCACCTGTGCCAGGACCAGACCGCGCAGCGTCATCACATGCCACCACTCGCCATCCCATCTTTGTGCCGAAACGGATCGCAGCAGAATCCTTGGGCCTCCTGGTCGGAAGATCAAACTGCTTCGAAGCTCAATTCGATCCACAATAATCAACGCGTAGACGGAAGCAAGTTTCTTCCATACGTCCGCCTGTTCTTTGACCATATGTTCCCAATCATGCCGGTGATAGATCGCCACTACTTTGCTGACCCAGCTTTGTACGTTGAGACTACAGCCTGGAGCAGTGAACTGTACTGCTTCATTTGCGCCATTTGCGCGGCCACGATCGTACAGCTAGATACGTCGATACCCCAGCCAGGCCCAATCCACCCAAGCATTGCCACGGATGAGCTCTTTACTCAAGAATGCCTTCGAGAGCGAACAACATTCGACTTTGTCGAGATTGCGTCTGCCTTGTCAGTAATGACTTCATTTTTCTTGTTCGCATATCATGGAAATCACGAACGGCATGAAAAAGCTTGGTTCTACCTGCAAGAAACTATCACCTTAGCTGAGAACATGAATTTGGACGATGAGCAGGCGTACGCTAAGCTGGATCATGTGGAAGCACAGTGGCTACGGAGGTTGTATTGGCTGTTGTTTATCACCGAGAGAGCATACGCCGTCCAGCGACGAAAGCACGCACGTCTCCATGTCAGCGTCGAGTTACCTTCGGCGTTCGAAAGCGAGGATCCGCACCTTCTCAACGGTTTCGTGAATCTTGCGAACCTGTTCTCTGCGGTGGATGACAGCTTCGTGTCCGCTTGGCGAGGCTCTAGACGACAATCACTGTGCAATGAGGCGTGGCTAGCAGAGACGCAAAAGGCTCTGGATGCGGCTGCCGTGGTCTTCGATGCAAATGCGAGCGAAACGCAACAGCTAGACATCTCTGTGACGCGAGAATGGCTACACGTATTAGCTTGGCAGATGGGTGTTAGCAATGGTCTGATATGGGGCGAGGGCGGTGGCGGCATGCGGCTGGACTACCCAATTGAGCTTGCACGTAGGGTTGTGGAAATTACTTCCGGAGCAAACGCGTTGGCATTGGACTCACATGGTATCGGCATGGTAAGTTGGCACCGTGACTTCGATTGCGTCCTTGTGGGAGCCGGTGCAGATGTCATCGATGACATCGTGCATAACACCATCGCGAGAACTGGGTCACGTCGACAGGCAGCCGAATGCTTGAAGCTCGCGACTTGGACGGGCCACATCCTTTCAATGAAGGTAACTCAAGCTGATGCTATGTGCAGGAACAAAAGCTCGCGGATATCGGTGGATGCCTAGCCGATGTGCTTCGCTGCACTGCCGGTGATACATCCTCCACTATTATCGAAGGCAAACAATACCTCAACATGATCACTCAACGCCTCTCCAGCATTCGTGGCAAGGAATCACGCTACCTCAAGCCCCTGATGGCTAAGATGGAAGGCCTGATGGGCTATGAACTCAATGTCCAGACGCTTCCTTTACCGACGGAGTATCCAGCCGATTTCACCGTACTCACGACCGACTCTTTTCAATGTGGTCCAAGACTCAGTATTTCGGACGCTGCGGGCGTGTTAAGGACCTTATCCATGTCTGGAGGACTTGGCATGCCAGGTCTGGCGCCTCCGACGACGTCGCATGATGCATGGCTGCAGAGGAGGCCAAGTGGGAGGGTATATGACGAATATGAAACTGAAAACATGGGTCATTGGCTGGTGGATAGCCAGACGGTTGTGTAGGTATGTACACGATCAAGCCTGAAGCATTACTGTCAAGCGCTACATCCTTTCCCGCCACTAGCGACGTGGCTTAACCAACTTTCAGGCGTTGTGTATTGTTCCAGCTGCTACTACGCAACGTGCAATTCGACACTATCAGAGCCGGAACTTTCGCAACACTAGATAGCATGCCGATCTTGCAAATCCTCTCTGCAAGCAATGAACTGGTACCGCAGTCTCTGTATGCTGCGCGGTACGGCTGTCGAGGATCCTCCATGGGATTCCTCTGCTCTGTAGGACTTGATGACCTGCAGTATCGATGCTGCAGGAATGATGGACGTTGGGTCGTCTATTGACTCAAATGTCATGATGTTCAATCAGATCTATTTCGAATCTCACCCTGCAGGCGGCGGCGGCCCATTGCTAGCTGGCGTGGCAGGAGTCGTAGCATTCGGCCGACTCTTTCTCCTCTGCTTTTTCTCATCCTTCCGCTTCTTCTCAGACTTGACAGTCTTTGCGTCAGTAAAGATCGCCGGCGGAGAAGGTGCCTTCGTCGGCAGAGGACTTGGCTTAGCACTGGCCGCCCGCGACGCAGCCTCCCTTTGCTCGCGAGCCTTCTTAGCAGCAGCCTCTTCTTCCTCGCGCTTCCTTTGGATAGCCGACTTGCTCGTGGCGTATTTGAACCTGCCTGGCTCGCCTTCCAGTGGGTTCTCATCGATATAATCATCCGCGTAGGACATGGCCATATTGAGACTTTGCCAGAGCAGACCGCTGTCGTCAGCTTGGGATGTGCTGTTTACTTGGCTCCCGGGTGCGGCGGAGCCTGAGCGTAGTGACTGTGACTCAATGCCTGGGGCTATACTGCCTTCTCTCGATCTGGCTGGCGAGCCGGCCGTCGATCCGCTCGCAGGGGTAGCTTTCTTTGTCTCAACCTCGTAAGTATATCCCGTCGTAGGTGAGAAACTCGGCAGCTTCTTGGCCATATCGAACAGCTTGTTCAAGCTCGTGGTCGCATTCAGGATACGATTCTCCACCACATCCAGAACGCTGGGTGCTTGAAAACCTTGGTGACCGATGAAATAGTAGGTCCCTAACGTTTCAACCTCCTTATACTCTCCATCAGACGACCTGTTGCCAGCGCGATCCTGTTTGCGAAAGACCCACATGCCATTCTTGGTACCAGATGGCTCATTAGGAATCTGTTGGGGTTCGCCCACAATCACATACTCTGAGCCTCTCAACTTGCGCAACTGCGTCTCGAAAGCCTTCCGGTCGTGCACGAGTCGCCATGGCTCAAGATTGGACTCGGCTTGCTTGAAGAGAACGCCATTATTGGAGGTATGATCGAATGGGCTGGGATCTGGTAACTCCCGGAAGTACTGGTGCATGATCCGGTCGTCGTTCGGAAAGTGAGGGCTCGGGAACTCATGTTGACCAGACAGCCACCACTCGATGACTTCCGGTCGAAGGTGTATTTTCTCGTCCAGAGGTTCCTGCTTGGGTCTTCTTTGTTCCGCCATCCTGTCGTGCTGATAGCTGAAATATGTCGATGCCAAAGTTTTTGTTTATTGATAAGTCGATGCTTCGACTTCGACAAATGCGGCGTCGCGTAGAAATAAAGATGCACACACGTGCATTCGCAAACCCCGCCTCCAACGCCTTCGATCTAGCGGGTTTCACGAGCCAGACAATTCGGAAAACGTGGACGGCAACGCCCGATGCATCCTACAATAACACACGAACCCTGTCATGGCTGAGCAGCGCAGCGCAGAGGCTGTACCTCGCAAGCCTCTGATCCTCGTTCCGGCCCAAGAGCTGATCGCTCAACTGCATCCAGAAATACAGAACACGAGGCAGGTAAAATGGAGAACAATCTCGAGATGAACAAGGCCAACAAGGTCCATGCTACGGATGCGACGGAAGTCGCTGGCCGCAAAGGCAAAGGAACTGGCACCGGGTTGCTCGAGAAGCTCGCGCCTGGTGGGAGCGAGTGAGCTCAGAGCTCTAGACCGGGAATGGTATGCTTCTGGCTGCGCAAGCACAACCAGTACCTTATCTGCGCGTAGTCGTGTCTGGCAAGCGCCCAGGCTGTATAAAAGCGGTGGTTCGTGCGACCGAGTCTTTTTGCTACTACCGCGTCTCGCATGTCGAGGTGGGATGATCACTGTATGACGTGGACACGATACTTAGGCCATACCTTATACGAGTACATTCAAACTCGCCAGTCTACTGATTGCATCAAAAGCCTTCCAATATATTCACAAGCTCTTCAAGGTATACTGTGAGGCTCGACGGGACAAGATGTGCTTCGTCGGCTTCCCTTCACAAGATCGACGACATGTTGACAGCAAGCCGGAAAACTATCGATATCCTGAGAAGACCAAATCATACTCGTCGTCCAAGTCTTCAAGCTCGCGGTCGTCTGGGTCCTACAAATCAAGCGGCACCAGGACTTCATATCAAAGCAATAATCCAAGTCGGAGACGATCAAGTAGTCACAAAGAGGTAAAGCGATTGCATTCTTGGATCTGCGAATCAGTCCACTGACTCGCTTGGCTGCATCACAGGTGATCCCAGAAGTCAGTGCGCAACAGGCTGCACGAGCGCAAAACCCGCGTACGCCCTTGAAGTGGTGACGGACAGACTTGTATGCTATTTGGAGAAGCGCAACACCTTGCGACCATACCCTACTGCGCGGACCTCAAACGGCGCATTGCAGGGAGACATCTTATGGAATGACGAGTTTACGACAGAATACGATTTCGTGACAACGTCTTCGTAGCAAGAGATGACGAGAATGTACAGTATTGTGTAAAAGATGTAACAATGATGGGATAGCAACTACAACGAGATCAGAGTACGAAAAGTGTAAGCCAGTATCGCAAGAAACACGCATCTTCCAACCACAGGTCGTGCGTTTCATCTTGTCATTGTCGGTCCCTTATCCGACGGCCAGGTATCATTCCGCCACGCAAGCGGCATTCTCACGACAATGACTACGCTGTACGCCAATGGCTGAAAATGCTCCACAGGTCCTGTGATTGGTCTAGATACCTACGCGTACTATGCGCAATGAGTACGAGCGGATGATACAAAACCCCAGGAGGAAGAGCCGGTTGGTCTGGGATGTTGATCATGAACACTGTTCGAGCTGATGTACACGACCGCTGATTCGTGACAAGCAGACATTTGTCTGTACAGCAGGAACACTTGCCATTGAGCTCGCTGCCCGGGATTGGCATTTGCAGCGGACTGTCTTTGCCGTCTAGTCTGGTCGATCAACACGGTCGAACGAATCCGATTGAAAGAGTGGGATAGGGCATACCATGGCTGTTGAAAATGCGGGATGCAAGCTCAGAAACATCGTTCACGCCCAGACACAGGATGCACTATGTACTGATCAGAACACATGTTGCAGCAACTACACGGGTTTCGGCTTTCCCAATCGAGAAGCAATGGTCAAAGCTCAATCACCTTCGGAACCTCACATTTCGGGACTATCGCCGCCTCATCCACAATCACAGCATGGTCATCCCATAGAATGGAGCTCACCTTTGTGCACCAGTACTCTGGAGAATCGCCGAAGCGGAGACGTCTGGCAAAAGCATGCGAAACATGCCGCGCGCGCAAAGTATGACTGTTTTCACCCTAAGCGACAGCCTATCGCTGACAATTGGTCGATAGAAGCGTTGCATACATTTCGCCGGAGCAGAACAGATCAATGGGCCTGCAGGAGAGTCGTCTGAGGCGGGTGTCGAAGGCTCAGCTACCGGCGGCCCAAGTGTCACGGACAGTAGTGCTCAAGTGACCAGTCACAGACGGTTTGTCAGCGACATGAATCCGCAATCGATTTTGCTCGAACGCGCAAATCCCGTCGGTGACATTGGTGTCTGGATAGACAAGCGCGAATACGACGCACTTGTCCTGCGAAAAGACAGCAGCTCAAGGAGCAAAAGAGACTCTACTTGCACAATCTCGCAAGGCATGCATGCCGGCCAGCGACCTCATTCCGCGGTGCTTGGTCCTCTAATTGATGTCTACTTCAAGAAGTTCCACCCTATCCTGCCTCTACTCAATGAGAAGGAGTTCCGTGAAAAGCAGTCCTCTGGCCATCTTCCCGAGGCATTAGCCTCTGCAGTATGCCTGGTGGCGGCCAAGGATCCGGAGGCAGAGCCTCATCTGCGTTACGGGTCCTCGCCCTCGACATTAGCACCACGCGAGTTCTGCGGCAGATTGAATGCTTCTGTACTAGACGCACTGCGGACACCTGTTCGCTACGATAAAATCACTCTGATCCAAATACTGGCGTTGGCTTCCTTGCATATGGAGGGCGCAGATGGGCCTGAGGAAGCATCGATGCTCTTGACGCAGGCTTGCCACCATGCTACAACACTTGGCATACATCTGGGTCAACATGCCAATGCTCCGCAAGGCCAAGACCCTGTCAACAAAAGGTTGTTCTGGTGTCTCTACGTACTCGACCGCCTGAACTCGGTAATGAATGGGAGACCTATCATCATGAATGACATTGACATAGCCATTACCCCTTTCGAACCTCAAGAGAGTACGTTTCCAGCCTTTGATGCTTGGCTGCGGATTACCAAGCTGCTCAATAAGATCATCAGTTTCTATCGACCTCACAACCCCGTCGACTTCACAGGTTGGGAAGATGAATATCCGGGCCTCGAAGAGATATATGACGAAGTCCAAGCATGGGACCTTCCGCAGTCCGTGCTCTCCACTATTCACCTGTTTTATCTAGCTACGGCGATGCTGTCTCATCGATCTCGTAGTTTCAAGCAAATACCACGAGGCACTCATTCCTCGATCCGCCAGAGACTTTGTGCAATCGAAGTCATACGGCTGTTGGAGTCAAAGCACTGCAGAGAACTCCATGGATTGCCCTTTATTCCCTATACACTTTCATTAGCTCTTTCCGTGTCTTATCAACATCTACGCCAATCTCAACTGCACCACCAACAGGAAGACGCCCGATCGGACTTCCGGAGGTGTACGAAGCTTCTACACGGCATGAGGCGTGTCTGGAGCTCGGCAGACACCATGACGGCGCTTGCAATGAAGGTCCTGGAAGGTCTTGACAAAGCACCATCATTGGAGTCCTTCCGCATTCCGCGGGGCGGTGGAGCTGGAAAAGAAGCTGATAGACCGTGTGCTCCAGACATGAGTGGTGCTCGATCTGGCCTTGAGCTACCATCCGACGTTGCAGACCACAATGCGACGAGAGCGAACGAGCGGCCAGCGCCGACAGCGATATCACAAAGCAATGGCAGTGTCACGCAACCCAGTGTGATGCAAGAGGCCAACGATCTCTTCGAAGGCATGGACGATATTTTTGGGACCTACCTTGATCCCAACTATCCGGTCAACCTCGATGACATGTCTTTTATAGACAATCTACCTCCTTTCGATTGGGATCAAATAGGTCATGCTGGAGTGCACGGATATTTCTCGGCGAAAGGACTGACGCCCGAAGTGATAAATGAACGGGCAGCAACATGGCATGCAAATAGCAGGGTCGAAAGCAGATCTGGGCCTGTTGCGACGCCACAACGATATATGGAACAAGAAGTCGGACAGGCCGCGAGAACGTGTCAGTACAAGGACCCGCCTTCAGCTGAGCTCCAGGTTGCTGCAGAAAGTGACAGGCTAGCATGAAGGGCGTGATTAACATGGTCATTATTGTGAGAATGATATCAAGGAAACATGTGCCCGCCAGCAGAGTTCAGAAATGGAAGACATCTGGGTTTTAAACCGCAAGCCGTTGATGGCTGGCGGCACAAGATGCCGCTGATCATGACGTTGACCTGCTTTCAAGATCTTGAAAACACCACAGCCATTCGGCCGCGGTCGATTTGCCTTTCGCTATGAACCATGCGTCGAGGGCGGACGACACTGACTTGAAGGTAAGTGAATAGTTCTTCGCTTTTCCGTTCTCTTTATCCTATACACCTGCATCCTCCCAAAGAACACATCTATTGCTTCATAAGGACACGAAGACAGCGCATTACTCAACCGTCAACCCTGCAAGCAGACAAGATGAAGCTCTCTACGATAGCATCTGGTCTCACGCTTGTGGTACTCGCCAGCGCTCAAAGTACGAGCACAGAAGCAGCCTCCGGGTCCACCACAGTCCTCACGGGCACCGCATCAAGCACATCGCACTCCTCTTCGGCCTCCTCGACATCAAGCACATCATCTTCTTCGACGTACTCGCCAGGCTCACCAGGAAACGCGCAACAAACGGGCGTCAGCCAGTCGCAATCGGGCGCAGCAGCTGCTGGAGTGGTAGCCCCTCCTGGATTGGCATGGGCGGCTTTGGCGGGCGCTGTTGGTGCCGTGGCATTTGCTGTATGATCAGTCATTACCGGGAGCATGGCATGTGAAGGGTAAGGTTCTTGTAAGCTGCTTGTGAAGGATTGAAAGGACATTTGCATAAATATACACAGTCAAATGCGTGCCAATGCGATTACCCATATCACTTCCACTAACTCGAACCGAGATCGCCCCAACTACCAAACGCTCCCAATTTATGTGCACACCACCATTACTCATCGTCATTGTCATCCTCATGGCCATTGCTCAATCCGTTCACGCCATTCATGAGCTCTTCCAAGTCCTGCGGCGCCTCGTCTGCATCCTCCTCCTTCTTGATCTCGACTTTCGACTCGCTTTCCTCCATCAAAGGCATGATACTTTCATCGCGCGCATCCGGTATGCTCTCTGTATCCAAGTTCCACTTCTGCACCGCTAGAATAATATCCACAGCGAGCTGTCCGTTCTTGCGCAAGGCGTTGTCCCATTGCGACGGCATGCCTTCCCGAACTACAAGCATGCGCGCGATGCAGTTCACCAGCAGCTGCCTCATCGGACTCTCGGCGTCGGTGTTGGCGTAGATATACTGCACTCTTCTCAAGGCTGGCCAGGTATCGGTGTCGTGGTACCATCGCCTCACCTCCTCCAGAACGTCCAGGACTAGCTTCTTGATCTGCCACTTCTCGCCCATCAGGTACAGCTCAAACAATGGCCCGAGGTCCTTCTCTTCCTTCGGCGGAGGCACAGCTTCGCTGTACAGCCAGCCGACGAAGAGCTTGAACGGTCCATCCTCTTCGTCGGGCAAGCCGTATGCGCTGTTCTTGCGACCCTCCTTATTGTAGAAGATGTTGCGGAAGAAGCGAGAGCGGTGGCACAGCAGTTTCTCGTGGAGCACCCAATGAGTGTTTTCCTGGCCGACATAAATGTCTACCATGTCCCGCGAGAGGAGCCTAACATTGTGGTCAGCCTTACTTGACCTTACAAAGTGCGGCGCTATGTGATTCCGTACTCATGGATCGGTCGTTCTCTGGGCTCAGACATGATGGTGAATTGGTTTGGTTTGCGCTACGTCCTGTAGTCCGTTCACACGATACAAATCTGGAGCTTTTCTTCGTGACCGTTACGCGACGCCGACGCCAACGCCAAAGAGCTCGATAACCTTGAAAGAATTCCTGGCCAAAGTCGCGTCCTCGAAACCACGCGATTCACTGATAGCGACTGTGCCAGAGTGGCTGAGAAGCTCTATATGAGATCGTCCCGAGTTTGCAGACTGCATGGCAGGACGGAGGCTGGAAACCTGGTCTGAGTGGCTTGCACTCATCAGCTGTACGTCATAACGCGTGAGACTTCACGCTAATGCAAGCACTTCTCCCGCTAGCACATGGCTGCGGAGACAAAAAAAGCCAAGGAATCAACCGTCCATGATTCATTGCAATTGTCTTATGAAAACAGGGGTGTAGTTCTGGCATCTTGTGCCTTGAGGACTCTCATGCCAGGTCGGAGCCATGCGTGGTCCCACCGTGCATGTCGCTAGCATCCGCATCCTGCCCACAATGCCTTGCTCCCTACGTCGCCGTTCGTCCACAATGCATTTTGCACTCGAACGTCGCGTGTGAATTACTTACCTCACTTCTTCTCAGCCAGAACTGGATTGATGAGATCGAGATCCACGACGCCGCCGCCGTGAATGTTCTTGTGGTGTGCGCCGATACGCGGGATGTAGCTGTCGAGCAGCTCGCAGGTGGCAGTGAGGAGCTTGCGGACTGCAAGATCCGGTGTAGTCGCCTCTGGCCCCTCAATAGCAGGGGCAGTGCCCACCATGACGGCTGCGGCGAAGCTATTGGAAGCGCCGAACACGATTACGTCGACCTCATGCTTGTTGCAGCATGTCTTCGATGTGGTAGGATCAGCCAGGAGATATTTGGCGTTGGCTAAAACGGGCGGTCAGTACAACGATCAGCTTTGTGTGAAGCCTTTCTTACCCATGATCTGCTTGCGCGTTTTGTATGCCTCATTTGACATCTTGAGGTGCTGACTGATCGGATTTGACGTCGGTGATAGAGGATTGGTAAGGAGCTCGTGGATGTAAATAGTCCGTAGGTGATGATTGTGGAGGAGTCCACAAGCAAGTGTATGTTTAAGAGGAAGTTCTGGTGAAGTCGAAAAGCGATTTTGGCTCTTTCCCATCTGTCGACAAACAAGGAAAGCACGCTAAGCACTGATGGTCGCGTGGCTCAACCGAAAGGAAGGAGCGAGCGGAGGAGCTTGCGTGGTCAAGGGAAGGCGGTGCAACACTCGAAATCAGCCATCGTCTTCCTTCAATGTCCAGGTCCTGAGTGATAGTGTGAGTCGTTAGACGACCAAGTATATTCGGCGCTGTAGGTAGCACATCTGCGTCTTATACCTAGGTACGTCGAAGTTCCCCCAAATGAAAGATGGACGGCGCTTAGCACATCCGATACCAGACAGTCGTGGAAAGGCACTTATCGAGGCATCCATTTAAGTCGTCAGGGGGTATTCCATCGATGCCTTTTTGAGATTATGGTTGATGACAGAAGTATCTGTTTTCCATTCGTCACGAATTCATCCGCTATCGCAGCAAGAGTCAAGCCAAGGACGTCCCGAAGTGGCCTCATTCAGAATGAAGAGATGTCAACGTTCGCTGCGCGCGATTAGGACGTAACGCTTTTGACAACAGCTAGGTGGTGATTACCGAATGTCAGAGTCCAGGAAGCACACGGTGTAAAGATGAGACCTCAGTCGGTTGATACACTCAGCCCATGCCTTGGCCTGTGCTCTTTTCATTCAAGGTCTTAGGCTCTTCTGTCTCGTGGGTGCTCTCTGCTCCCTCCAAGCCATCTTCAACATCAGATTCTTCACCCACTTCCGATGCCATACCACTGTCCTTCCCATCCTTCTCTTCTGCAAGCTTCCTATACTTCCTCTTGCTCTTCTTCGCCGCGCTAGCCTTCTTCGCTTTTGCCCTTTCAGCTTTGATCGCAGTCCTACTTTGATCACCTTTCTCGAGCACGTCAAGCCTCTCGGCAAGGATCTGCCTTGCAAACTTGCGGTTTTGTTGGCGCGAACGGGTCTCTTGGCATTTCACAACGATGCCAGTGGGTAAATGCTTCAGCTGCACAGCTGATGATGTTTTATTGATCTTTTGTCCACCGGGTCCTGTGCCTTTTAAAAAGGACTCCTCAATCTCCGTCTCCAATATTTTGGGCCGAGGAGGCAGTGCTTTGTCCTGAAGCCTGCTCACCATCGACAATGGCCGCATTAAACCAACAGTCCGAGCGAGAGCACATCTGCATCCCGCAACTCGCAGCATGATCGGTCTTCTCCTCACATCCCGTGCAATACAGCTTACACTGGACTTGCTTCAACCTTCGCCAATATCAAGCGTTCAGCTCCGGCGCACACGCCGTGACCGCAAACTATCAAGCAAGATCCTCGTTCCGCTTGTCATTTGAGTGAGCCCCACAAAAAAGCACGACCCATCGATCGCGACCCTCTTGTTGTTCAAAGCAGCTGGGACTGTTCGCTTTCATTGAGCTTCTGTAGTACAAGCACATAGGGGGCTACAAGGCCACTGGCGAGCCTGCAACGACATAAACGAGCCCAATCTTGTTCACATAATACACGAATAGCAACGGAGCGCGATCATGGGTTTCCTCGAGCCGACAGCGCAATATGCAGCCGTAGGCGCATTGGTGATGGGCGTGGTGGTCTTCCTGCTCTTCCAACCCACGAGCTTGGTCCGATGGCTACAGAAGAAGAACTACCAGTATGAGGTTACATTCGCGCTGTACATGCTGACGCCCACGGAGAAATTCATCTTCAGTATGTCTTTTGCCCCTTTCCCAGCTCAGCCACAATGACGCTGACCATCTCAATCGCAGACTCGATACTGTTTCTCACCATTTCGATGTTCACCCTGGCCTCCGTCCTATACCTACCGAACCATATTATGACAATGGCGCGACGATCATTCTACTACTTCGCCGGAGATGCTGCCCTGAGCGAGATGTCATGGCAGGCAGCAGGAACGATAGGCGAGACCGCGAGCAAGGCTTCGGAGGCCGTCATGGCGGCGGCGACCGACCTCGCTGGCACAGCATACCACACTGCCGTGAACACGGCTGCTGTCGCGCAAGAGGCAGTGAATCAAGCAGCTGAAGGGTTGAAGTGGGAATGATTGGGCGTGCTTTGTTGGCATCTGTACTGTTGTAGGACGAGCGAGGAGTCTGGCGTTCATGTGGGCGGAAAAGGAGCGACACATGGTCCCTGGGGGCACTCTTGTATTGAGGAAAAGGCAGACACAGCCATTATTGTATCAAGGCTTTGGGGGTCTTGGACAGTCTAATACCCAAAATGCTTATGGTAGCACGCGTCGGACGCGTCGACATACCATGAGGTGCTCTATGACCTTGACACGACTCAACAGGGCATCAACCTCTTTACATGCCGTGTGCTTGTTGCACCGGCTACCGACTCGTATTGTGGCTAGCGCTTAGCGCCACCATTGGCACTGCCTTACTGCGCACGGGCTCTGCACGAAGGTAGACAATCGATACAAGACAGTGGCAGGATGTAGGCTCTTGACTATGTTGTATCAGGATCCATTGCCAGGATACAACATCTGAACACCTCCATGCAGACAGCTTGGAACATGTGCTCGCAGTTGCAATCATGATTTTCGCTACACCACTACGCTATCAAAGGCAATGGCCGAGTCCCTAGACTGCTTGCGCGATATCTCATAGCTCAGAATTGAATGGTCTTGATACATCATCATGAGCCGCCACCGCCTCTGTCCTGCACCTTGCAACGGACTGGCCGCAATACCATGCAGCGGAGCAAACGGCCTCTGGCCCGCCTTCTCCTGGTTTGCCAGTGGCAAGATGCGTTCAACGCGCATTGCATAGCACGTCCGCTTCGGCCTGGTTTCCTGCATCTCAATCGGGTATTGAGCCGACTTCTTCAGCTTTATAAGGGACAATACCAATGCGCGTCCCTTTTGCGAAGCTAGAACCAAGACGCCAACCTGTGGTATGTACGCGCTCATATTGAGTCTCTCAAAGTGGTTGAGAAATTCAAGCCCGCTTTGCACTGACTGCCGCAGTGGATTTGCCAGGCCGACCATGGGTGCCCCTTGCGATGGCTGAAGTAGGTAGATGTTCCGCACTGAGGCGTGGAAGATGGGACATGGCCACTTGTGGGCTAGTCCTCCAGGTGGGGAGAAGATAGGTTGATTGCCGAAGATGCGTCGGCCACCGTACATGGAGCTAAAGGGTATATTATCCTGTGTGCCTTCGTCGTCGAAGTCCTGGTCATCGTGAATGAGCGCAATGTGACCGTCGAAGCTGACCTCCTCATCTTCCAAGTATTCGTCTTGGTTTTCATTGTCGTCGATGCTTTGGTCATGCTCGTCTTCGCTAGATAGATCGGATTCGTCCTCGCTAACGAACCCCATGTCTTCGTCACGCTCCGCCAATTCATTCACCAGATCACTCACCGCATCATCATCAATAGCGTCGTATGAGGACGACCGATCTAGACTCGCCTCACTTGTTGTCGACGTATCTCCTGGGCTGATCAATTGAGAACCTTCGACTGATCTCTGCTCAACCTGCCGTGGTCGTTGCCGTCGCTGCCTCGGTTGATCATACACGAATGCTTCCGAATTTTCGGGCAACTGCTCAACAGTATCGCTGAGATCCCACGTAGTCTTGCCAGCTTGCCAACCCGGCAACCTTTGTCCTTCCTGAAGTCCAAGCGCAGCGGTAAAGTTGCTCTCCGAAAGGAAGGAACGAGGATCTAGGAACATGATTGCCCAGCCGGCATTGTGTCTGTCCATGCCAGCGATGCTACTTGGGATCGACCTACCAAATCGGAATGACTGTAGCTGCGTCACCACATCGAAGTCAGTATGGGTTCGCTCGTGATGAGCACTGCTGCTGCTGCTGCCACGGGAACGCGATCCGTAGGAACATTTTCTTACCGTTACATCAGCGCCCCGGTCAGCTTGCAGATCCATAAACCGACAGTAGCCCTCGATGTCCGTTGTTAGTAGCCATCGAGCTTCAGGATCGTCACCAGTATTACAGAACGAGATGTGCGGTATATTGGCGTTGCCGTTGAGCACCGTCTCTGTGACGTCCATACGGCGCTTCTCTTCGCGAGGTTGAGTCTCATCAAGGGATTGTTGCACTTTGTGCTCTCGGTCGTTGCCGACATCCGTCAACACACTGCCTTCTCCAGCAAATGCATCTGAGCCCAGTGGACCTCGCCACGGGAAGTCTTCTTCGTCATGCGCAAGTCCGAACTTGTATACTCTTACTTCGTGGGCATTGGAGCTGACAGCTAGAATGCGGCCCGCCGTGTGTATTGCTAGACCCCAGGCACTGATACCAACATTGCTCTGAAAGATAGGTTTGACCTCGTCTGCCAAGCCGGAAATGGCACTTTCAGGCTCCGCACGGATCTCAATAGCTTGGACGATATGGCGCACGAGGACCACGTCGACGTCTCCGTCATCTCGGACCGTGGCCACCTGCGAGCCAACCATCAGATTTGTTGTGCGGAGGCGAATGTAGTTCTCGTACGCAGTGGCTTACTCACCACTTCATCATTCCCGAGATGTTGGACAACGAGGTTGTTGATGGTGTGAGGTTCTCGCCGGTCGATGTAACCCCTGAGGCTCGGATTGGACGGCTGCGACGGTACGATCAAGGCTGGTGGCCGATCTACACTTTGGGACGGAAACTGTGGCACGTAGACATAGATGTCTCGTCCATAGGCCACGAAGTACAAGTTTTGTTCTTGAGACAAGCCAGTCCTAGCGATCGAGTGTTAGCCATGTCGTTGCACCAACCTCAGCTGCACCGCGTACAAATTGCATCGCCACGGAGCAATAGGCGGCAAGTCGTCATTATCAAGGCGCCTTCTCTTGCCAAAGCGGGCTTCGAGATTTTGTACACCAGTGGCGACTACGGACAGCTCTTCGGGCTTTCGTTTGGCCATCATTGTTGTTGTGTGACGGTGATAGAACCTTGGATTGGGAGCTGATTCCGTGGGGCGCTCATTTGTACAGTGATACATTCATGAGAAGCATAGGCGAGCTGTCACCGCGCATCGCACTGCTTGAGCTGGAGCGGCGCACAGCGTAAGTGTAGCACCGATGGCGCCTCGTTGTCTGTGGTCAGGCGGATGCTTGATCTGTTGTGCGTCGATGTAGGGTCGTTGTTGCCGCGGAAAGCCGGTCCGCGCCCGTTGGCTGTGTCTTTGAGCCTTTGGTGGAATTTTTGTCTCATTGCCTCTCTTTTGCAATATTTGCAGGTCGATAACGCGCCTGTGCAGAGTTGCAGGAGCAGACCTGTCGTCATGGCCAAAGTGTCGGATTTTCCCACTCCCCCGTCTGCATTTACGCGTGCATGTGGGTTCATGGTTCTCCCACACAAAGCAACGGTTCATCTAGCTCTGGTTACACAACAGCCAGCCTGTCGGATCACGCACTTGTCCCATATATTCCCAGTAATACGGAGGTCTTGCCAGACTCCTACTGGCTGCTAATTGTCATCACACATGGCTCGTTCTGCCTGCGCACTCCACGCCCGAGCGTCACGTTGCACAGCACGCCGCTCCCTCTCTCTTCCTCTCCACCTCGAGCAGCAGTTTGAGGCCGGCCGCATATTATCGACCAATCCAGATCTAGCGATCGCTCGTCCGCATGTGCTACTGACAGCTTTTCTTCACAGTAATTCCCTTTGCAGACACGGGCTTGCCGTATGCGTCTCAGGCGATGGCCTGTCAGCTTCCTGCTTGAGAAGCTATCGACGACTGCAATCCACCAATCTAGCACCGGATAGCACCACGCAAAATCTTAATCTCTCGACGCGACATCCGCATACGAAGCTCAGACACAGCGGCCCTCCACGCCGTCACCGAGTTCACCACGCCGGTCGTTGTGTCACACAACGGCGAAGCTATCTCTACACGGTGAGGAGACTGCCCCTCGGCTTCATGCAGTGCTGTATGCTCAGCTGGTGCTCATTCCGCATTCAACTATTTCCCCTGTCCTTCACCCAAGCATCAATATCATTGTGCTACGAATACTCCGACTGTGCGACCAACCATCTCCCACCCTTTCCATTATTAAGCGAGCACTCCGCTCTAAGCTCTCGTCTCTCATATCTAGCTCTCTCACAGCTCGACGCAGGCTCCCGCGCATCCACGACGAAGCACAAGCATCGGGGCAAGTCGCGCAGCGCGCCGGTTGGCCTCGTCTTGTCCGGCCTTCACCATTATTTGGACAAAGGAGCTTACTGCTACTTGACGAGTCCGATACCATCATCACACAGATCACATACGACCTTAACTTCACATCCGCTTTTGGCGCCCTGGAAGGGCACTCGGCCTACTTTGGTGCAACCATCGCATAGCCGAATACTATCGGCTCAATTAGAGGCAAACGGCTTCCATGAAACCGCAGAGATCTGAGCAAGGGTCTATCTCCGCGGTGCGAATATCCATAACAGACCTGCGCAACAATCGTATCTAGTCTTCAAGAAGTCAACCGCCACCCTACTATGAAGGATTTTAAAGCCACTCAGAGCAACACCGACGAGTTCGTCAAGGACGTTGCGTTACGACTTCAGCTTAGCGACCGACCAACGAACATGGGCTCATCATCCAAGAAGCCATCCAAGACTGCATTCCCGAAAGCACCTGTCAAAAGCGAAACGCCTCGCCCCACAGGCCTCGTGCGTCTAGCGCAGCAGAGTGCGGGCACCACGGCCTTGGCAAGGCTTCGTGAACTATCATCATCCGCTGTGCTGGTGCTCTTCACTCCACTTATGGTGCCGTCAGGATTCAACAGTCGAGATCAGGCCATGACTAAGACCTTACAGGTTCGAAGCCAGAAGCTTGACACCGATCCGTTTGAGATGCTCGGAAGAGCTTTGAGCAAGCAACATCCTCGCATTCGACATGTGCCATACATACCCACGGTCGGGTTTACAGAGACTCATCATGTCTTTGCTATGAAGGCTGACGCACTCCTTGTTGTTGCCTGTCAGCCAGATTGCTTAGAGAAGCGCGGCGACAGAGACGCGTCCACAGCTACCGATGCATACCTAGCATTACAAGCTGACTTCATCACCAAAGTCGGTGAAGCGCTTGAAGAAGCGAATCGACATGATAAGGTGCCGATGGTCGCGCTGCACTTCGGCGACGACGCATTGCCATTGCAAGTCGTCAACTACAAAGACATATGGGCCGGTGAGATCTACACGAAGGAGAGCGTGCAACAGATCGCGCAGCTCCTGTTTGGCGGCAACAAGCCTGCCGACGGGCAGGACTAATCTAATTCATGAAGATGGAGCGCCGGACGGACTAATAAATGCCTCAGCATAGGGGCACACTGTTCTGTCATTCTTACTCGTTAGGTGGACATACTTGACAGCTCTTTGACCGTTATTTGGCGGTACGGCGATACCCGGGCAGGCATTTATTCATGGTGGACTTCGATGACGGTCCTTTGTATCTATTTGGCATGGGCAGGCAGCTGATATATATGATGACGGCGATTTGGGAAGTAAGCAGCCTCTTAGCGGCTGGCGTTCTTTGTACGTAGCTTTCATGTTGGATATACTTACCTTATGCATCGAGATGTGACTTTCTGGCAGCTGTCTACAGTACACACTAGAAACACTGAAAACCGGCTCGGTGTTGAGCAGAACTCTAGTCATCGTTTTATCGTCTATGAAATCGATGGGTATCATGAATAGCAAAGGACTGAACTGCCATCATACCGGCAGGGTCAGGATCACACCTACAACTTAACCAGCAGCGCTCAGCTCCGCCTCGGGGATGACCATCTCACCCATACCATTGCCCAGAGGCCTTCCAGCATTTCTCTCCGACACGAATTCCGACTCTGACTCCGTCTGTGTGCCTCCACTCTTCATCTTAGCCCGCCTCTTCGCCTCTAGCTCTTGCTCATGAATGATGTTCGAGCTCAACTTCAAGCTGCCCAGGACCATGATCACGACGACAAGCAATGCTATTATCACGCGCCTCGTCATGACCCATCGCAACCCTTCAACCTCGGAACGCGCATCTGCTTGCAGGTTGACAGTGATCTTGTAGTTCAGCTGCTGCACCTTGCTTTCCATGCCACGCTGTTCGTTCCGCACAGCCATCTTGCGATCATCGAACATGCCTTTCAGCTCGTCTTTGAGAGCTGCGGTCTCTTGCCCGAGACGCTGGCTAAGGATCTCTACTTCGTGTTGTAGCTGTGTTCGTTGCGTCCGCATCTTCTCTTGCTCTGCCTTTCGCCGGCTGGTGACTTCTGTTTTGAGCTCAGCGCACGCGGCGCGAAAGAGGTAGCTCTCGTTCTCGATGTTGCTTTTTGACACAAGTGCCTCGCGAGCGAGATCCATATTGTCGGCCAGCATTAGTCGAACGCCTTTCATGACCTGGATGGCTTTGTGGTCATCCCAACCGCTCTCCTTAAGTCGATTGACCAGACCGTATGTGTCAAAGTGGTGCACGTATCTTGGCGGCTCGATATGTGGTGGCTTCACGGAAGGCGCATGCTCGTCGACTGTAGCTTCTGACTGCATTTCCTCGAGTGACTTTCCGCCAGTCTCCTGCTTCTTCTGAGTAGCTGGATCGGTCACGCTATCCAGCAATGACTCTACAGGCTTGTCTGAGGCCTGCCCGGGCGCTCCTTTCGCATCCGGCTTTGTACTGTCGAACATTGGATCTGGTTTGATGGGTCGTGCCAGTCCGCCATCCACTGTTGTTGGCTCCGTCCGTCGCTCCTCCTCGTTCTCAATTGACTGCTCGATGGCCTCCACGTGCTTGACTTCCTGCTCGCCATCCTGCTGTAGCTTCTCGCCAATCTTTGGAAGCTTTGTCTGTTCGTCTTTCGCTTGGGATATTTCTGATGCCGCCTTTGCTGGTTTGCCGCTGCTGAGATGTGGTGGCGGTTCGTTCGCAGAGCCATATCGCTGTGCGATTGTTTCATGCTGTTTCCGGCGGGATGTTTGGTGCAGGCCTCTTACCTTGCTGGCGGGCCTTGCTGGTCGTACCCGTGGCGCAATCGCCTCTGTGCTCTTCCACAGCATGGGCCATAGGAATGGCAACCTCGGCGATGCCATGGTGTGTTATCTTCGAACTTGATAGAGGCGGACCAGAAAGTTGCTCGCTCGTTTGAGAATGCTGGCACGTGCATCGGCTCTGACCGCCGCGCAGCTCTAGTACCGACTGAGAAGCTGCGCAACCGGCTCGTGCCTACTTTGATGGGCTAGGAATTGATCCACTCCTATCCCAACTGTGTCGGGTTGGTATCAGAAGGTGGTCAGAGGCAAGATGACCAGCTTCATCAGGCCTCCCGGCTGCTCGAGGCTTTCATCCTTTACATACAGACATCACTATCAAAGATGAGTGCAGCAACCAAATCGATCTTGATCTTCGGAGCCACTGGCCTGATTGGTGAGCATATCACGAAGGCCATTATCGACAGCAAAAAATTCGGACGCATCGGCATATTCACTTCCAACAACACCGTGTGGACAAAGTCTGAAGAGATCGATGCGCTCAAAGCTCAGGGCGTCGAGGTGTTTTCTGGCAATCTCACTTCAGCCGATGCCGTGAATGAAGCCTACAAGGGATTCGACACCATAGTATCAGCGGTCGGCAGTGAGTCTCCGTTGCTCAGCATCATATTCCGGACTCGCTGATGGTCGCTAGGACCCATCATCCATCACCAGATCAAACTCGCCGAATGGGCGGACCAGCACCCAGATGTGAAACGTTTCTTTCCATCAGAATATGGCACAGATGTCGAGTATGGGCCACAATCTGCCAATGAGGTCCCACACCAGCAAAAGCTCAAGGTCCGAGCTGCCTTGAAAGGCGCAAAGAACCTCAAGTACACTTATGTCGTTACTGGACCCTACGCAGATGCGGACCGCGGGCTCTTCTTGACCGCCAGACCTACCGAGGAAGAAGAAGCAGGGACTTTCGATGTCAAACGCAAGCGTGCTGTGCTTGTTGGGACCGGCGACGAGAAGATCAGCTTGACCACTATGCGTGATGTAGGCAAGCTTGTGGTAGCTGCTCTCCTCCATTCAGATGTATCGAGTAATCGGGCTCTGAAAGTGAACTCATTCATCACTACATCGAAGGCAATCGCGCACGAATTCCAGAAGCAGACTGGTGATGTTTGGGATATCAGATTGACGTCTCTGGAACGCCTTAAGCAGATCGAGAAAGAGGCCTACGAGGAAGGAAGTCCGAGCGCGGGTGCACTCACGCTGAGGAGGATTTGGACAGAGGGCGGGACGCTGTATGAGAAGAGAGACAACCATCTCATCGCAATGGAGGAGGGTATGGATTCGTTGCAAGATGCTGTTAAGCAGGCGATTGAGGTGCAGAGGAAGTCTGGCTGAGATGAGCGGTGCGGTGCCGATAGATGGCTGATCACGAACACATGAGGTACTGATTGATATAAGAGTGGTGTCTCGGGATTCTCGGGATGACTCCAATGATTGCGCAGACTGTATAACGTCTCAGCAGGTGCACTCTGCTGAAAGTTCGACCCATGAAACGCTCTTTCTATGCAACTCCCTTGACGATGTGGACACAGATCAGTCGAAAGGCACACAGGAAACGAACGTGACCATGACGATTACGACTCCCTCTCGAGAGAGCTGTGCGCCTATCTGCTTTCTCTGCCAGCCAGTCAGTATATCTGCTCGGTAATACGACATCGTTTGGTTCTGCCTCCCTCAAAAGCAGGCTCCCGCGCAGCAGCAGATCAGATACGAAAGCAGATCGTCAATCGAGTGCCTGTTATCGATCTGGCCGCATTCCCTACACCATCTACGTCGAGCTCATGGAACATCCGTGAGCAGATCATAGTTGAGCGGCTCACGTCATCTCCCCTCGACTTGGGCCATTTCTTATCAAACGCCCACACCTCTTGGCTGTCTACTGACTTGATGGACAGAGCACGAGATGCAATCCGTGTTACGCCACATCTGGAGGTCATCGTCAGAGGAAAAGACCCTTTCTTCCAGACCAAGGTCTTCTGGACAGCTTGAAGTGGTGGGCCCCTCGTTGGGCACAGGCCAAGATATTATCAACTGCGAGCAAGTGGACTAAGTCGGGGGAACGAGCTACTGATGATCTACATCCGGACTCATTGTTGATGTTGCAGACACATATGAGGAAGTTCGCAACTAAGGGTGAGACGAGCTATTGTTACTTCCTTACGCATTAGACGTTGTAAGGGCGTACGGTGGTGGTGTGCGGTGACATCTATTAGACAGTGGCCTGCAGGGATGACGGGTCTTATGTTGCGGGTGGCTGGCTGGCTGCCACAACGCTTGGCCCAGATTGGGTGGGAGGTGAATTTGGCAAGGTGAGGATAGGCTAGGCTTGTTTAATGGACATAAATCTCTTGAAGATCTCGCAGCAGCAGTGTTTGATAGCAGATGTCCAGACTAATCGCTCGCGGTTTCGATAGTAATGGCACAAATCCTGCCTGACCTGGCTGATCTTCGGTCTTTCATGTGATGCAGGAGCCCGGCGGCACCGGATGAACCATAACCGAAACATCTGATTCCCTTCCCTTGATTTCTCTGCTTCTGTGTCGTTTGCTACACCATCAATCCGCAGCTCAATATACTCTCAATAAAGGTATGTTGAACCCGCTACTTCGGCAGCTTGTCTGCCATTGACGACGTGTTGCCAGGACAGATCAGCATGAAAAGCAGCCGCCTTAGCTGGTTCAGCAGATCTGGCAGGCAGACTGGCTCTGCCATCAAAGCGCCAGACGATAAGGTAGAAAAGCAGGCGACACTTGGGGCGGCCAGGTCAAGTATAGCTTGCCGACCAGCGAGAAACTCAGCGACAACGCTCCTGCCAACGCCGGTGCTTCTGCAGACAATACCAACAGTGCACAGGCCGACGACGGCGAGACTGGGCCCATACATGTCTGTCCTACTTTTGACCTCCGCGAGCAGATCCTTGGTTAGGCACAACGCCCAAACGCTCCCAGAGATTAGGCTAATGTACTCCAGATAATGTCCGTGTGCTCTTTCCCATCGTTCAGAACAGTGAGTACCGGATGAATAAGGAGACACCTCCTCCAAGCAGCACACCAGACTTCAATCTGATCGTGACTGGCACTGGCACTGCCTTATCAGTCAAGGTTGTCTACCGCGAGGCTAAGGCAGTAAGTGATGAGTTCCATATCTCCTTGAATGCGGCTTCGAGGGACTCAGAGGAGCGGGCGCTGCATGACATGCTCGGGTTTACAATGATGTTGCTTGACAGGCAGGCATTGTATCGCCACAAGGAGACTCGAATGCATCGCTGGGGCGACTATCACTGCTACGCACGCTCGAGGAATCCAGACACGTAGCAGTCTCCTGATATCACGCAAGTGGCCGGGGACGACCGATCGAGATGGCGACCGGCGCAGGTGTCCAGGGTGCAGGACAGGTGGCGATGGGGGAAAAACCAGCTACCCTGCGTACAACGGCTGCACTCATAACAGAGATGCGAGATGGTGTGTACTGTCAGTCTGAAGAAATGAACTAGTCTCAGTAATGATTGTCTCAAGCCCACAAGATCGAGTTGCTGCCTGGCGGCAGCCACCTTCAGCTTTGTGCCGTGTTTCAGTGTCCACATTCCTACGTGTCTTGGACCTTGCCACAGGGACTCGATCATCACTCCCCGATGTGTTGATAAGCACAAGACTGCTTGAAGTGCAGACAATCCTGATATTGCTTGTTAAAACCTTTGCCATCTGGCGACACTTACCAGCCAGCATTCACTATCGACACCAACATGCTAACAGCATTCATCATTTCCGTCATTCAGTCTCGCTTCGTAGAGCGAGGCGAGGCCTGAGCTTGAGACTGACGGACCAGTGCCTGGCCGTCCCAGCCTGGAGAAGCGACTCGCGTTTGTCGTTCTCTGTCTTCGTCGGTGTAAAGCATACTTTGTATGGGTGAAGTTGGAGGAGAGGAATTGATAGGGATATTCCCCTGATCTCCACCTTTCGCTCCAAGCGTCTGCCAGGGGTGTTTAACAGCCACATCGGTCTTGCCTTACCACTAAACAAGTTGTGCAGATGGGAAAGGAGTGCAGAACAAATGGTTGACAAGCAGTAGACCATCCGCGGTGAAAAAGAGCCGTCAGCAAATCAGAGTTCGGAAGCACCTCCGCGAAAATCAAACTTTCTCTCGAAAATAGGCAAAGCTGCCTTCATTACTAGAGAGTCGCGTGCCGAGGTGTTGGCGCCAACGTCCACTCCTATTTCCAACCTCGCCTCTCTTCCTCCCTCATATCGCTCTGATAACATTCGTGTTCCGCACCACCATGGTCGACATCTCCAAAATATTGCAGGCTTGATATCGCGATATCACGCAGCAGGAGCGCGAGACGCGCGAGTTTCATTTCGCCTCTTCTACCCCGGTAAAAAGGAACCCATGGATCACGAAAAGGGCTTGCCCAGCGCAAGACGAAGCAACGTTGCTGTTCTCCTAGTCGGCGGCCTGCATCATGCTTTTCGTGGACTTTTGCATGCCATGACAAGATGGCCATCGGTACCAAGTGGCGATCAATTAAGACCTACTGCCTGGCTGGACGGCCTGAGAGGATTCGCGGCCTTCTTGGTCTACTTCCATCACAATCAAGCCTGGGCGCATCTACATAACTCGCAAAATCAATGGTTTGAGAACGAGTGGGGCTTTCACGGCGAATATTGGTTATCTGCCTTCCACGGTATTAGGATGTTCTTCTCTGGCGGTCACTATGCGGTGGCGACCTTCTTCGTCATCTCCGGCTATGTCCTCTCCACGAGCATCATGCGCAGGATACATCGCGGCGACTTTGACGGCTTGGCGCGGAATCTGAGTTCTGCACTGTTCAGGCGTTGGATACGATTGTTCCTTCCAGTGCTCGGAACCACGTTTCTCTGGATGACATCGTGGCATGCACTTGGGTGGTGCGTCAGTCCGTTCGTCAAGCAGGAGAATTATGCTGCTGAGCTGGCGAAGTGGTTTGGTGAAGTCAAGAACTATATGTTCATCTACGACAAGAATCCTTTCCCGTGGCTGTACTGGAATCTTCATACCTGGTCCATCCCATTCGAGTTCAGAGGGTCACTCGCGATTTACACTGTCACTCTTGGCCTAGCATCTGCTACCAAGACTGCCCGGATCTTCTGCTCGTTGGCATTGATGTTCTACTTCATGTACATGGTTGAAGCCTGGTATTTATCATTTTTCCTGTCAGGGATGTTGCTTTGCGATCTTGACCTGATGGCTGAAGAGAACGACCTGCCGCGATCTTTGGAAGCATTCAGACAAAGGATCAAGCCCTATAAAGTAACTTTCTACACGATGTGTTTCATAGTCAGCGTCCTGCTCGGAGGCGTGCCACTTGCAAACGACAGCTTCGAGCAATTCCAGACTGAGCCACTTTGGGGATACATCGCTTTCCTCAAGCCAGCGCCTCTCAAGCAGCACAAATGGTTCTATCTATTCTGGGCCGCAAGTTTGCTTGTCCACTCCGTCCCGCGGATACCGTGGCTGAAGGCGTTCTTCAACTCACGCTTTTGCCAGTACCTCGGACGAGTTTCGTATTCGCTATACCTGGTCCACGGACCGCTCATCTGGACAGTCGGCAACATTGTTTATCAAGTCGTTGGTTTTGAGAAGGATGGAGAAAACGATTACTTCTGGAACATGCTCCCACTCCCCAAAGGCGGACCGATGGGCTTTGAGCCGGCATTCTGGATAGCGCAGCTGGTTGTGATGCCGGCGACGTTCTGGGTAGCGAACATTGTGACGGTCACTATGGATGAGCCGAGTGTAAGGTTAGCCAAGTGGGCGTTTGATCGGTCCAAAGCGTAGCGAGAAACTTGACCGGCAAGGTCTTGCGGCGGGTTCTGTAGCATGTTGTATAAACTAGGCTCAAACCTGTAAATATTGGTGAGACACCGAAAAATGGCTCACACGCCTGCCGATGAGGATGCCGCATCGTCGCCGTCCAATGCCGTCGTGCTGACAGAGGTATTGATCCACGGACGTGCCCAAACTCTGTACAGTGCAAAGGACAGAGCGGACACATCCCCCAACCTTGTAGAAATAGACGTACACAAGGCGATCGAAACAGAAATAGGACTTAATGGACATTGCATTATTGCCTACAACAGGCGGAAGCAGAGCTGGGATCGTCTGCGGTCCGAGCACGCCAAGAGGTCGATCCGCTGCATCTGCTTCCAGTCTTTTTCATCTTGGCCACAATTCAAGCATACACCTGCGCATTAGACCCTGCATAAGATGCGAGCATCGAATCGCGATACTAATCCGCGAGAAGATCAGTGCGGCGGCAAAGAGTCAAATGCAGCCGCTTTGGTGCACGCTTGGTTTGCGCGATAGGCCAAGCACGCCATCAATGGTGGCTCGCCTGCAGCCGCGATGGACCACCAGCAGTAAGTTTGTGCAGCACACTACTGTACTATCCCAGCTCTTTCAGAAGCGACGCTGCACCACCGGTTGGAGTTACGCAAGTCGTACACTAGCATGAATTGTGTAAGATAACGCCATATCTATGGCGGACCGACTACGTATCTGTACGACTCACCCAGATCATATGGCGGACACTGCCAAACACATATAAGATGCAGACGCCTTACCTGACCAATAAAGGTACTTCATGATCGAGGATCCTGCCCAGTGTGTTCAGTACTCACCCGGAGGCAGTATGGCGTCTTCCGAGGAAAAGAGATATTACGGAGGCAATGTTGCATCAGCAGATGTGTTACCAGTCTACGATGATCAGGACCGTAAAGGAAGCGCAAATGAGCCGCAAGTCGGTGAACTCCAGCCTGGTGAGGCAGAAGCTGGTGGACTTGGTCGTCACCTTGGTCTGACCTCAACTACCTGCTTGATGTGAGTACGGATAAGCGCAGACCTGGCTCAGAAAGCTGACACGAGCTTCAGTATTGGCCGCATCATTGGTACTGGCATCTTCTCGACACCTTCGTCCATTGTCGAAAGTGTTGGCAGCGTGGGTGCGGCGTTCATGCTCTGGCTCCTTGGTCTTGTCATAGCTTTTTCTGGACTATGTATCTGGCTGGAGCTCGGCTGCATGATCCCACGTTCTGGAGGAGAGAAAGTCTACCTGGAAGCTGTGTACAAACGGCCTCGACTAATGGCGACGACCATCTTCGCCGTCTACTCTGTTGTCTTGGGCTTCACGGCGTCGGCGTGCATTGTCTTTGCCTCATATGTTGTGAAGGCCGCTGGCTACACAGCGACGGAGTGGGAAAAGCGTGGAATTGCCATTGCAGTGATCACAACCATCTGCTTGGTGCACACTGTAGTGCCAAATGCCGCAGTACGGTTCATGAACCTCCTGGTCTTCATCAAGGTCATTGTCTTGATTTTCATCGCCGTCGCTGGATGGTAAGTAAAGCTTTTGCCGCTTCTGCAGCCACAACAAGCGTGTGCTCTCAGTGATTGACCTTGTTACTAATGCTTGTTTGCAGGGCAGTTCTCGGAGGAGCGGTCTCGAAGGAGCGGATTCCTGATCCCCGAGCAAGTTTCCGGAACTCCTTCGCAGGCACAACCGGCAGCGGCTATGAGTGGTCAATCGCCCTGTTCAAGGTGCTGGACTCGTACGTCGGATGGTCAAATGCCGCGTACGTTATGAATGAGATCAAGAACCCAGTGCGCACGATCAAGATTGCTGGTCCGTTGGGTCTAGGCACCTGCGGAGTGCTCTACTTCCTGGCAAACGTCGCATACTTTGCGGCTGCGAGCCCAGAAGAAGTTGCAGCCAGCAGCACGACCGTTGCTGCCCTTTTCATGCACAAAGTCTTCGGTCGCTCCGGTGAAATTGCAATTTCTGTGCTCATCGCCATTTCAGCTTTTGCCAACGTAATGACGGTAACATTCGCAACAGCCCGCGTCAACCAGGAATTAGCTAAGGAAGGTGTCATACCCTTTCCGAAGTTCTGGGCAAGCAGCTGGCCACGAGGAGCACCTGGCGCCGGTCTGTTTTTGCACTGGATACCTAGCTTCATCATCATCGTCGCTATCCCGTTTGGCGATGCCTACAACTTCATCCTGGATGTTGAGAGCTACCCAGGCTCATGGATCAACTTCTTTGTCGTTGTGGGCTTCTTCTGGCTCAGATTTGCCCAACCGAAAGCACACCGACCTTTCCGCTGCTGGTTCCCAGTTGCGGTCTTCTACCTCGCTGCACAGGTGTTCCAGATGGTCGCGCCCTTCTTGCGTCCGGCAGATGGGAAGGGTGACACCAGCTTACCGTACTGGCTTTCTTCTGTAGTTGGCATTGCGATCTTGGGCTTCGCAGCAGGGTACTGGTTTGTGTGGCGAGTGGTCATGCCGACGCTTGGAGGATACAGGTGGGTTCCAGAGCATGATCGATTGACAGATGGGACAGCGGTGGTTGTGTATCGGAAGGAGAAAAAGGCATAGCATACAGCTCGTATGGATATTCGATGCCTCCTGGAGGCGGCCTATGAATCAGTGCCAGCCATCTCGACAGTCAGTTAAGCTGACTTTGACTGACTGACTGGCTATCGGGTGAATCGGGATTGGTCTCATGTCAAGGCCTAACGTTAAAGTCAGTCATGTCAATCAGGGCACTCTTGATTGACTGGCGTGTCAAATGACAGGTCAAGCCTGAGTTTCGACGAGTCAGACCAGATTGACTCGATTTGATGCATATATCAGGATTCAACTTAGTCAGTCATTCAGTCGGTCAGTCAAGCTACTGTTGACTGACTATTGGGATGACTGTGAAATATGGATGCATATGGACATTCAAGATGGATCCCATGATTAACGTCAGCTTCATTGGGATGTGCAACTTGTGCATGCTAAGCTAAAGTGAAGTTCCCATATTCTCACCACGGATACACCAAGTCGACACTCTACCAGATCAAAACACCTTTGATCACCTCGCCGTTCTCCATCAAGCTTCTGGCCTCCTCAAAATTCTCTAGTGGGAAATTCTTTAGCATCTTCTCAACTGGAAGGACTCCGGATTTTGCCCACTAGATCATCATTAGTCAAAGTCGCCACAGCATCTCTGGACGCACACCTACTTCTACGAGTTCTGGAAGTGCCTCGGCGGGATCTCTGTCGCCCTCGATCACACCTGCGAGCCGCCTCCCGTTAACCATATGGTTCAGTAAATCCAGCTCCAGCTTCCCACCAACTGGCTTGACGCCGACCTGCAAGAGAGTACCGTTTTTTTTCAACGCTTCCAAACATGCAGCGAGCACGGCAATGCTGGGTGAGGTGTCGAGGATGTGCGATGCCCCAAGACCACCGGGTGAGACTGCCCTGAGACCCTCCGTCATATCCGCGTAGCCCGCCTTTTTGAGGCCATCCGGGCTGGAATTTAAAGTCGCAGTTGCACCGAATTCTTTGGCAAGGGCAATCCTCGAGTCCAAGAGGTCGACCGCAATGATATTCTCGACACCACGCTGCTTTGCGGCACTGATACCAGCAAGACCCACACCTCCGAGCCCGATAACAGCAACGACGTCGTCAGGTCCGCACTGTCCGACGTGAGTAATGGCGCCGGCACCTGTCATAATACCACAGCCAAGCGGCGCATATAGCTTCAGCTCCTCAGCGTCGCGCATCAGTCTCGTGACGTTAGACGCACAAGAGACCTTGACGGGGACCGGCGATGCAAAGGATGATTGGCCAAAGTAGCCGCCGCCAATGATTTTCGACGGGTCCGACTTGAGAACGAAATTGGGCTCATTTGCACGAAGCGTGACCGCAGCATGATTGAGGCAATATGCCGGGTGTTTGGTCGTGCAATAATGGCAGTCCTGACAACTGGCGGCTGACAGGATGACTAGATCGCCTGGCTTGTATTGCTGTTCGACCTGCTTAGAGCCAACTCGAAGCACTCGGCCAGCACCCTCATGACCAAGTACGCCTAAGACTCGTCAGAGCACTTTCAACCACGACGAACCAGATCCATTGATTTCGAAGTGGGACTCACGCGGATAAATGCCTCCGTACCCTGTAATGCTGTCTTGCTGTCAACGAATCCGTCAAGGTAGTCTTTGATTCACTTACTCTGTATGGCACACTCCGGTTGCAATCATCTCGATCATGAACTCATCTTCTTCGGGCTCTCTTGTGAGCATTTCTTCAAGCTTCCAATCATGTTCGGAGTAGGCAACAATGCCTTTGCACGGGACTGTGTATTGGGACATCTTGCTGGCGATGTTCGCTGAGTACCTACTTCTTCATGCTTCCTATGGTTGTACATATGCAATCAAGATGCCTGGCGGGGCACATCTCATGCTTGGCCCCGCAGCAACATGACAGTTGACGTACGGCGGAATGGAGGAGCACCAGAGGTCTAGCCTCAAGTTAACCTTTATACCCCGAGGGCGCAACGGAAATAAGGTGTGATACAGCTTCTGTGTAAGCAGTACAGTTTGCATCAAGCATGCAAGGATTAAAACCTCAATCTATCACAAACTGTAAGCTCGTCAGTCAACCGGATGGAGTCACTGCCATCAACGACAGCAGTCATTTCAGTAGTCAGTCAAGCTGTCTTTGACTGACTGTTTACCTGACGATCGGGTGACTTGTGATTAGTATCATGTCAAGGGCCGACAGTCAGGCACTCCTTTATTGACTGCCTTAACACAGTACAGGTCAAGCTTGATTGTAGGAGAGAGTCAAATCACATTGACCGGACCTGACGCATTAGTCAGTTCTCAGTCAGTCAGTCAGTCAAGCTCACGTTGACTGAGAAGACTGAACGACAGCTCGATGGAAGTGAGATCAATGACTGAGCGTGAGTCAAGTTAATGCTCGGGATCCGCCAACTTTTTTCATCGAAAGCAAGATGATGAGACCTTGTCGCGTATATGCTATCCGAGAAAGGACCATTTTGACTCTTTGATCGAACCAACCCCAGCTTATTGGCTAGCAAGCTCCGTTCACTTCACCGTAGACGATTTGCTCCCATCAAAAACCATACAATGCTTTGGCCCTCTCGGCCGGCAAATATGCCAGCGCGATGCCGGTGTATTGACCTTGATCCTCAAAAAGCTTCTGGCAGTCACTACCGTCCATGTTGTAGCGGTATACAGTGCCTCCAAGATCGGTCACGTAGATGTGCTTGTTGGCTTCGTCCACTTTGAGACCAATAGCCTCATGCAAGTGCCGAGCCAGAATGTCATAATCCTGTCTTACTCCCGAGACAGATGACACATCAGCTTTGTTGAGAGTGTTGCCCTTGGGATATTCGCCGCGATCTGTCCACAACAGAGTCTGAGTATCGCTATCTATCTCCAAGTCGATGGGCTCTGGCAAATTGTCAAACAGCAACTCGATATCATTTCGGGTTTCTGCGGTCTGGCCTGCAGGCATCTGAATGTTCGCACGGAAGATGCGTCCTTGGCCACCTTTGCTCGGACCTTTCTGTGTCCAGTAGAACTTGCCGCGCTTAGCATCGACGGCGATGCCAACGCAGTGTATTGTTTTGTCGGCTACATGCTGAGGATTCTTCCAGTCGCCAGTCTGGACCAGGATTTCCTTTTCACTGCCATCTAGGTTTGATCTATGCACACGAAGGCCTTCGCGATCGCAGACATAGAGCTTGTGATTGGTTTTTTCGATAATGACCTGCTTCGGTGTATGGATCTCGCCGTTACTGAAAATGTTCTTCACATTCTTTCCATCCAGAGTTGCTGATTGTACTGTTCCGTCATTCTGCTCTGGGTGGCCCATCTGCGTCCAGATAATGTGGCCATCGCCTTCCATCAGGACATCGATGCCATCAGGCATTCTTTCGTTGTCGATCAATGTCTTTAGCTCGCCCCAGAAGCTGAGCCTACCGTGACACGTCCCTTAGCCTATGGATCTTCTGGATCGTCGCTCTTGTTACCCACGTTGAAGTCGAGAACATAGAGTATAGGTGCTGAGGATGCCATTGAGTGCAGTCGATGTGTGCGAGAAATCAAGTTTGTGTTGACCAATTTCAATGCTTTGCAGTCTTTATGCAAGGTCTATTCTTTGCCGCAAACTTCGCGCTCGCAATGGCTTTGGCGTTTAAGATGTTTCGTGTGGCGAATGCTGCGGTATGATGGAAGCCATAGAAGGCCCTGTGGTGGGTCTCGAGCAGCGCGCATACTTTGCAGCATTGTCGACTGTTGCGTCATTCGTGCCTTCCGGCAACATTACCTAAGCTAACGTACGTAAGGTAGCGTACATAAAGTAGCGCACATAAGGTAGCGTACACAAATGCACATTTAAGAAGGTGCAACAGTCATCTCACACGGAGTTGCAGAAGCTCTCGTGTGTGGGACTTGGAGATTATGTGCGTCGTAACAAGCTTTGCGACAACGCTCCAAACCAACGCGTATGGCAGAGGCTGGGATCACAATAATCCTAGTGCACCACAAATTTTGGAGTGAAGTTGCGCATTTGCCAGTCTACTGTACTGTATCTGGCCGCGAGCAGTTGGGCGACATATCTGGGCCCTCGCGCTTCTCAGAAGGTTTCAGCCCGAGCTTCGAGCTGGCCTTTGCTTTGCCTGACTGGTGCGCTGGAGCCCGGTGTCTCGCAGTCCTGTGTCGGGTGCTTCTATTGGTTCACGTTCCCATCCGCCTCGATCGGCTGTTCTAGCCGGCATTGGCAAGACCGTGTGAGTCCGCGACGACCATTCACATGCTGGCTTCGAGAGCAGAGCGGCCGCATCTACGCGATGCAGAAGTGAAATTTTGCGCGCCGTCATTCAAGAATGCGACCATTGCTAGAGCATATCGGCTGAGCAGCTCTCGGTTGTCTCCTGAATGAGCCCAATCGCACACCTCGCGTGCATCATCAATCATCTTGTTACCAGCCGAGTTGAGGTGTTTCCTCCCCATCCCGAAACAGGTCGACATAATCCGTTTCATTATTCAGGAGCTTGTCTAGGGTCATTCTTGTACTCCACCTAACATTCCTTGTGAAAGCATGCTCGTTCCACCTATCCTCGTGCGGTGTAATATTGCTAGTATCTGCCTCCGAGCCAACTGGGCGGTGATGCTGAAACAGCCGCGGCTGCACCGAGAGACATGTCATGATCTGACGTCCGTCGATCCCATCGCACAATGTTCGGAGCATCATATCGGTGGTGCTTGTCATGTTATTAATCCCAAGCTCGTACAGGAAACGTCTTGCTCCGGCTTGCGAGATACCAAAACCCACAGTGCAGGCGCCGGAGCGTGTCCGGGAGACCACACGTGTGTGGTTCGGGTACTTTTCGACCAGCTGCTTGTCGCTGAACTGCATTTCGATATGCTGTGTTTCGGGGACTGTCAGGTCGTCGCTGATGACTGCACTGCCCAAGGGAGCATTTATGTCACTGACATCGGGAAACCGAGCGTCACAGTGTCCAATCCGATGCATGTCCCACCTGTTGAGATCACCATAGGGCGAATTAACCGGTACCGTGACCCGGCTTTCCTCGCTTCCATTGATGTAGAATGACGAAGGTTGTTGGCTTGAAGTAGGTTGCGGATGTGTCGGGTCTAAATATGCATCCTGAGTACCTCTCACGGGTTGGACAAGAAGCCGGCTTGCCCTAGCGAAATCTCGCATTTGAGATGTGATGCGTACGTCCCAGTCAGCATCATCCTCGAGCACTAACGCAGAGGAGATCCTTCGCGGACGATCCTGTGAGATTGTCAGTTGAGTCCTTCAAGCGATCTGATGTGGGCATCTGCTGACTTCTGCGCGACATCCATGTGCGCCATTCAATTGCCTAACGCGCCATCGTTGAGGCCCAGCTGAGGACCACCCAAGGGCAAAGCATGTCGGTCGACCTCTGTGACGCCGTCTACGAATTCGAACTCGATGCCGGTCAATGCAGCCGCCAGCGAGATGGCATCTCGATGATCGCTGCGCAATGGTAGACTGATGACGAAGACTCTTTGATACTGTTTGGTGGTCAGCATACAGGGAGGAGAAGATTGACGACTGCTACGTACACCCAAGGTCGCGTTTGCAGTCGTATCCAGGATACCCTCACTGTTGGAGCCAAATGTTGGAAACGCAGATGCGAGTATCTCAGATGAGCGATGTCTTATTCCTAGCAAGCATAGATCAAGACGATCAGCGCCCCGCCGGCTACCAATGGTCCTTTCTTGAAAGTTGTCACTGGTAGAGCGGCCATGAGAGGGAGTTGGTAGGAGTGAAAAGAAACCTTGTGTAAGAGAGTCATCAAACCGTTCACAATTTCAAGTTATGCTTAGCAAGAGTTGTGAAATTCGTTTGCATGCCCAGTCCATGATATGCTGGGACAATCTGTGCGGCTGTGAAAAGCCGTAATGCAGGGAGACACAAGGAGTCCAGTGGCATCTTGGAAGCGAGGCGAATGGCTGAAAAGAGACTCAGCTGGAGCACTCGGAATGAGCGATTCAGACTGCTTCAGCGTCTGGACAGGCAATGTCATTGTACAATATGCGGTGGAAAATCGCCCTGCCGACTGAGATTCATCTCGGTGGTCTGTGCGCAGCGCTTAGTGCTCTTCACCGGATCGACTCCTCGTTTTCTCTCACAAATCCAACGCCAGCTCATAGCCACGCGCGTATACCCGCTGCTGTGCTCGTTTCATCGGTCGAATGCGCGCAGTTACCCGCATGCCCGACGTTTACGTGTGTCAAGAGTCACCCGGCCACAGAATGTTGGCCTGCTCGAGCACTTAGGCCACCAGACACACGTGGAACAAGTCTCACGTCGATCACACTCCAACCGCACGATCATACCATTACTTCTCGAGGCTGACGAAAGCATATCCAGCAGGATTCCTGGGTCTTACTTTGTCACAAGTCTCTGCATAAGAGAGGTCACAGCCTGATCATGTAGGGAACCGAAGGTTATGCTCCAAAATAGGATGTCTGTTATCTCACTTGCCATGTATGCATGCCGCAGAGGAGTCAACGGGTCTACACGCAGTGCGAAGCGCCTTTGTGGAAGCCAACGGCGGTAGACATGTTGGACAGTCGCGCTCGGGGTCGTGAATTTGGGCACAGTTGTTCGACCCTGGCAGCTTGCATGGCCATCAATCTCGACGCTCAGCCGCTGATTAGATCTTCACCTGGGCACGTAGACTCACTCGGGTTTGCAGACCAGGCCATCCCAATTCTCAAGTCTGCTCTGGAATCTGGTACAACATTCTGGGATGCAGGCGAAAACTATGGTACACCCGAGCACACCACTCTTCACCTTCTCAATGCCTACTTTACAAGGTACCCAGAGGATTCTGAGAAGGTGTTTGTTAGTGTCAAAGGTTGCTTTGGTGGGGAGACTCGCTCGTCGATGAATGATGAAGTTGGTGTCAGGACTAGTGTTGAGAACGGCTTGAGGATAGCAGACCAACATATCCAAGAGTGATCTGTTCCAGCCAGCTCGTCTAGATCCGAAGGTACGGCAAAATGTTGCGAGCCAATGACCAATCCAATGTCATACCGTGACAGTCGTGGTCGTTACGATTGACTGCAGCTTTGCAGGTACCTATCGAAGTCACCGTTGGTGCTATTGCAGAGTTCGTGAAGGCTGGCAGGATTCGTAGTATAGGTAGGCACACGCCACATCGAGACAGACTCTCGCTAATCAGCGTCGTTTCTCATGATGTCTTCGCAGGGTTGACCGAGTGCAGCGCTGCCAATATCCGGAAGGCGGCTGCCGTGCACCCGATAGCAGCGATCGAGGTAGAAGTCAGTCTGTTCTCCGCTGACATACTGAGGAACGGCGTGGCGGCTGCTTGCAAAGAAAACGATATACCAATCATAGCGTACTCCCCGCTAAGTCGTGGCTTCCTCACCGGGCAACTACGCCGCTGCGAGGACATGGCGGACAACGATGTCCGTCGAATGTTCCCACGATTCTACCCTGAAGTGTTCGACAATAATCTCAAGCTGGTAGATGAAGTGGCAAAGGTTGCGAGCCAGAAAGGTTGCTCTACTGTGCAGGCAGCAATTGCTTGGGTGTCGGCACAGAGCAAATTCATTGGTGTGCCCGTCATTCCGATTCCGGGGGCGTCAGCTAAGTCGCGTGTTGAGGAGAATTTGAGGCAGATCAAGCTTACAGAAGCTGAGATCCAGCAATTGGATGCGGCCTTGGCCAAGATCGAAGTCAAGGTTGATCGCTATCCGGCGCAGTTTATGCATATGACAGAAGTATGAACGTCGGTAGTTTCAAGAACTCTCCACTCCCGAAAGCAAACGGCGAAATAATGTTACTGCTGCGAAGTAATCATGTGCTGAGAGCCTGTCCTTAGTTCCAGTTATGCAGCCTGCCACCCACATTCCGTCTATAGGCAGCCAGTCTGCAACATATGCTTTGGTTCATCAGATTTTGGTCAGCTATGTTGGTGGCACAGAGAAAAGCGTGAAATGGTCGTCATATCCAGCTGGAGCCTGGGGGTGGCCTTGGGCTTCGCCACAGTCCAGCTTACCGTTAGGCTACAGGCTCACGACTGGTATCAATGTACTCACAAACATTTAGCCTTCCCAAGCAATCATTTCGTCGCCTGCGTAGTACACGCGATTGAGGCCATGATAATCGACGCGCATATGCATGTCATTTGTCTGAGGCCACCCAAAGATGCACACTTGCATCGGCTGGGCGTGAGACATTGCACAGCCAGCGACAGCAAAGCATATAGTCGGGGCGAGCTCCCACTGGTCGTCCTGCACAAACAGTCGAGCAATCCGAGCACGGTTTAAAAGACAAGGCAGCCTCAGCATACCAACCAGATCCAATACAAGAGACGCCGAGTCTGCCCAGACAACTGACTCCGACCGATGCGAGGATTCCAACAGCAGCAAGCGTGGTACGTCGACCAGCTGAGTCGAAACCTCTATGGCACCGATGTGCCGACGCTACAGGAGGAAGTCGAATACTTGAAAGGCAAGCTGTTAAGGTACAGCGGCGGGTTTTGGCGGAAGAAACAGGAGCTACAGGAACAGAAGCGACAATATGCAAACCTCGAACGTGCATACCACTCGCTGAACAGGAGGTACCAGGGTTACAAGGATGCATTGGAGAAGGCGCAGAGGAAGCTGCGGCGATTGGGACGCGCTTGAGTGTAGCATCCACCAGAGCCCGATGTCAGAAGATTCGTTGGTATGACTAGCATTCCCTGATACATGCTGATCTGTGACTGGCAGATCGGCTATGGTCCCTTAAGCGTGCTTATGTCTCGTGATCGTTGGCTCCATTGTGTAGAAGCCTATGGAGGAGTGCAGAACGTGGGTTGTGGCGATCCCCAAGTTTGAGGCGTGGTGTAGTTCGAACATTCAAACTTCAGGCACCAAAGTGGGGGCTGGATAATGTGGGGCGGAATCTTATGAGGTCATCGCTCGATATCTCTACATGTCGACGATTCCATGCAATTGCTCCAGTACAGCCAGCAAAGAAGATCAAACACATGCAAAAGTGGAATAACGGTCTAGCGAAAAGTCTTGCCGACTACACTGTCGGTCTCGCCACGTGAATAGGGTGACGTTTGCTTGGTAGTCTCGTGAATGTTCTCAGGACCCTTCTTTGGGATGGAAGGTTCTAGTAGATGCTTTCGATTTTTCCAGTTTCGAACACATAAAATCCATTGCAGCTGCACTTTTCTTCTCTTTCAGCACATACAAACAAACCACAAGTTTTCACGACTTACGACTACCTCCAACCACCCCGAGGCACTCATAATAGCCTTTCCTACACATCGCATACGAGAACAACAGACACAATGGCACCAGCCGTCGGTATCGACTTGGGTACCACGTACTCCTGCGTGGGTATTTACCGCGACGACCGCATCGAGATTATTGCCAATGACCAGGGCAACCGCACCACCCCATCATTCGTCGCTTTCACCGACACCGAGCGATTAATCGGTGATGCCGCCAAGAACCAAGTTGCCATGAATCCGCAGAACACCGTCTTCGATGCGAAGCGTCTCATCGGTCGCAAGTTCGCAGACCCAGAGGTGCAGGCGGACATGAAGCACTTCCCATTCAAGGTCATCGACAAGGGTGGCAAGCCAGTCATCCAAGTGGAGTTCAAGGGCGAGCAGAAGGAGTTCACTCCTGAGGAGATCTCATCCATGGTTCTCACCAAGATGAGGGAAACTGCAGAGTCATACCTTGGCGGCACCGTCAACAACGCTGTCGTCACCGTTCCAGCATACTTCAACGACTCTCAGCGTCAAGCAACCAAGGACGCTGGTCTCATCGCTGGCCTGAACGTCCTCCGTATCATTAATGAGCCAACTGCTGCTGCCATCGCCTACGGTCTTGACAAGAAGACTGAGGGTGAGAGGAACGTCCTGATCTTTGACTTGGGTGGTGGTACCTTTGATGTGTCCCTGCTCACCATTGAGGAGGGTATCTTCGAAGTCAAGTCAACTGCCGGTGACACTCACCTTGGCGGTGAAGATTTCGACAACCGCCTCGTCAACCACTTCGTCAATGAGTTTAAGAGGTAAGTCGTCACTCCCGTCCTTCAGTCCTGCGTTTCAGTCAGATGCTAACTCTTTTATAGAAAGCACAAGAAAGATCTCACATCCAACGCCCGTGCCCTTCGTCGCCTGCGGACAGCCTGCGAGCGTGCCAAGCGTACCCTTTCTTCCTCCGCTCAGACCTCCATCGAGATCGACTCGTTGTACGAGGGCATTGACTTCTACACCTCCATCACCCGTGCCCGCTTCGAGGAGCTCTGCCAGGACCTCTTCCGCTCCACCATGGAGCCTGTCGAGCGTGTCCTTCGCGACGCCAAGATCGACAAGTCCTCTGTCCACGAGATCGTCCTTGTCGGTGGCTCTACCCGTATTCCCAAGATCCAGAAGATGGTCTCCGACTTCTTCAACGGCAAGGAGCCCAACAAGTCCATCAACCCCGACGAGGCCGTCGCCTACGGTGCTGCTGTCCAGGCTGCTATCCTCTCCGGCGACACCTCCAGCAAGTCGACCAACGAGATTCTGCTGCTCGACGTCGCGCCACTTTCTCTCGGTATCGAGACCGCTGGTGGTGTCATGACTCCTCTCATCAAGCGCAACACCACCATCCCGACCAAGAAGTCCGAGGTCTTCTCCACCTTCTCCGACAATCAGCCGGGTGTGCTCATCCAGGTTTTCGAGGGTGAGCGTGCTCGCACCAAGGACAACAACCTAATGGGCAAGTTCGAGCTCACTGGTATTCCACCGGCGCCGCGTGGTGTCCCGCAGATTGAGGTCACCTTCGACCTTGACGCCAACGGCATTATGAACGTCTCTGCTCTCGAGAAGGGCACCGGCAAGACCAACAAGATCGTCATCACCAACGACAAGGGTCGCTTGTCCAAGGAGGAGATCGAGCGCATGTTGTCTGAGGCCGAGAAGTACAAGGCTGAGGACGAGGCTGAGGCTGCCCGCATCCAGGCCAAGAACGGTCTCGAGTCATACGCCTACTCGCTCAAGAACACTCTCTCTGACTCCAAGGTCGACGAGAAGCTCGACGCTGCAGACAAGGAGAAGCTGAAGGCTGAGATTGACAAGACCGTCGCTTGGCTCGACGACAACCAGACCGCCACCAAGGACGAGTATGAGAGCCAGCAGAAGGAGCTCGAGGGTGTCGCCAACCCAATCATGATGAAGTTCTACGGCCAGGGTGGCGAGGGCGGCATGCCAGGTGGTATGCCAGGCGGTGGTATGCCGGGCGGCGCTCCAGGCGCTGGTGGCGACGACGGCCCAACCGTCGAGGAGGTTGACTAATTGCACGGCACGGATGTGCTGAATGGGTTTCATGACTGCTGATTTTCTGATGCTTGCATGGCATGGCGTTCAGGTAGACATGGGTTGATGATGCTACAGTGGGATGGACGAAAAGCATCTTCATGTATAATGTAGCTGGCCTCAGAGTTCCGAGGCGTGAATTTCAAGATACTTCAAAACTGCTCCTCCTTTCCTCTTTCCGTGTGTCGTGCCGTGTGGTGATGAACATTGTGGGGATGTACTCTTCGCCTGGCCTCAACGTGGCGCCTGCTGACAAGTCCTTAACTGTAACGTACGATTGTATTCGCCCGCTATCTGTCAGGTGCATACGATCGAGTCTGCGGTCGTGATGAACGTACTGCTGAATATCCGTCAAACTTACTGACACCGGGACCGGCAAGTCCAAGCAAATAACTACGGCCCTCACAGCGGATAATGGTCGGCTTGCATAGGTATTTTACTACATCAGCATGATGCCTCACCAAGTCCTCGTGGGTGCGCTGCGCTGTTCCAGGCAAGATGACACTGCTTGATCACCGGGCCTGATGTCGCTCAGGCGGTATGTCATGATCAGACTCGATGTCGCGTCCACGATGTGTAGCTCACACGGTCTCCCTATTGCGAGGGAGATACTCAAATTGGAATGGGGCTTGATACCGGACATGGTCAATTCTTGATCCTATCTGCCTTTCTTGCCCTGCAACGCAGCCACACGCTTCTGCCTCCTCAGCTCCCATCGTTCCCACCCAGAATCCACCAGATCTTCATTCACAACCAGATCCCTAAACCTCATCCACCTAAGCAGCGGTATTTCTAACATCTGATTCACCAACCCATACCGTCTCGCCAGACCCGTGATAACGAACCATCCAATCGCGCAGACCACTCCTGCTGCTACTCCCGCGTAGACCTGTCTCGGAGTGTGGTAGCTGAGGTAGATACGGCTTTGCGCTACGGCTCCGGCGCAGAAGAGGGACAGCGCGGCGAGGGCGAGACGCTGCCAGTAGGGAGTTGGGATGTGGGTGCTTGAGGCGTGAGGGTGGTGCGGATTGTGGCGGAGGAGGATAAAGAGGGTGAGAAAGGTGGAGAAGTAGGCCACGAATTGGGCGTGGGAGGAGGGCATGCCGTAGCCTTTGCCGTGCATTTCTGGGAATACTTTATTAATGCAAAAGTCCACGCTTAGGAGTTAATGTACATACGCGTCGGCCTCTCTTCCTTGATATACCGCTTCAGTATCCAATTGAGCCCTTCGCAACCTAGCTGTCCCGCGAACATTAGGGCGATCTCGATTTCTCGCGTACCCCATATGAGCGAGACATAAGTGATCATCAATGCTTGCGGTACCAGGGCAAGGTACGCAGAGATGTGTGATAGCGGATCATTCGGATTGTAGTGGACGTGGGTGAGGGAGAGGGAGGCCAAGGGCGGGTCGTCCATTGCTGTATCGCGATACTGAAGGAACGTGAGTCCAAAGGTACATCATTACGGTACGCTGCATGTGAATCGAGGTGTTTCCTGTATGCAAAGGAGATTAGGACGGCGTTAGGCGCGGCCCGTTGCTTGACGCTTGCTGTGTAGAGCATAGCTTCCAGACATGTGAATGAAGTCACCGCGCTGTCGGTCTCTTCTTGTGAGATACGAGTAAATGTCGTCTTTTTGCTGACTCACTGCTTCTTGCCACTCATATCTCAACACGACCCACAGATCCTCGCAGATTGCTTGTGGCAAGCGACAGATCTGCGATGAACCAACAGAGATAACGTCGGCTTCGTGGAGGCCAGACGCCACAGTACGGAAAGCGTGACCTCCAGAATAGACGGCCGACAGGATGGCAGATGTAGACGACGAACGTGTGGAAGAGCTTGGCTCGTTGGAGGCGATATACCCTGAGCTCATCAGCGACCTGTCCAGTTTCACAGCCTTGCTCGAGCTTGCTGTGACGCCTACGCGACCGCTCCTGGTTCGCTTCGTCCCAGAGACGACTGCCACTGGACGGACACTCACGATTGACGCGAAAGGGTCATATGCTGCCGCTGTGACTACAGCATACGTTGAGAAGGACATCGCGCTGTCGCACCTGCCACCTCTGTGCTTGCAGGCAACGATGCCAGATGGTTATCCTGCGGACAAGCCTCCGAAAGTTCATCTTACAGCAAAGCAGGACTGGCTACCGCAGGAAAAGCTGAAAGAGCTGGAAGCTGAGGCAGAAAAACTGTGGGACGAATATGGCAGATGTCAGATCTTATTCGCCTACATCGACTATCTGCAGCAGGCTGCCGAACGAGGTTTCGATCTGGATCAGAGCACGAGTGGCTGTTTGGTCTCGCCCTCGAGCTTTGAGCAGAGTCTGGTCAATTTTGATGCGGACACCAAGCTTGCGACCTTCAATGCTGGTACCTACGACTGCGGCATCTGTCTCGAGCCCAAAAAGGGCACGAGCTGCTACCGAATGGCGCGATGCGGTCATGTCTTCTGTCGCAGCTGTCTGAAAGATTCGTTTGACAACTATATTACTGAAGGCAATGTCGCGGCGATACGGTGTCTGGATCCGACATGCGGAAAAGAGGCAGGTGCGACTCCTGGACGGAAACGGAAAGAGCGGTCGCTACATCCTCGAGAGCTGTTAGCCATGGGTATCGATGAGGCGATGGTCAGGCGTTACGTCGATATGAAGCGAAAGAAGAAGATGGAGGCGGATAAGGCTACGGTTTACTGCCCAAGAACGTGGTGTCAGGGCCCTGCGAAAAGTGCCAAATATCCTCCTATTCCTTCCGATCTCTCAGCCTACGAACCTGAGACATCTGATGACGAAGATGCTCAACATGGTGCGGATGACACGCCAAGAAGTAAGCATGATTCTCCCACCTCATTCCAACGGCCAGCATCTAAGAAGCAAATAGAGTCGGGAGACCGCATTGCGATTTGCGAGAAGTGTAGTCTGGCCTTCTGCCGCATATGCTACATGGGCTGGCATGGTGACTTCGCACGATGCTTCCCGCGGGACCCGAACGAGTTGTCTGCAGAGGAGAAGGCATCTTACGACTACATTCGCATGAACACGAGTCCGTGTCCCACATGCTCCTCGCCGACCCAAAAGACGATGGGCTGCAACCACATGAAGTGCTTCCAATGCAACACGCATTTCTGTTATCTTTGCGGATCGTGGTTGGACGGTGGTAATCCGTATCAGCACTTTAACAAGACGGGTACGGAATGCTATCAGAGACTTTGGGAGCTCGAAGAAGGCGATGAGGGTCAGGCACCTGAAGACGGTCGTGGATTTAGAGGTGCTAGGCACTGGGAGCAAATGGCTTTTGAGGCTGCGCGAGAAGCTCAAGCTGAGGAGGATGCGGCCGCTGAGGCTGAGGCGCGGCGACTCCAGGACGAAGAGAACGCTCATGCTGCTGAGATCCATGTCGCAGTCGACTCTGACGACGATGTAGACGTGGACGCCGCCATTGCACACCTCCGCCTCGATGACAGACCTCAACCGCAACCACCAGGTCCACAGGCTCGTCCAGGTAGACGCCAGCGCAATCCTTTTCCCGCTCGTCCGCCGGCTAACGGTCGTGCACAGGCGGTGCGTCAGCATGAGAGGAACGCGCAGCGTCGGCCACAGGCCGCTGAGGGATTTGCTGCGAGACCTGGCAGGGATCGACAGGTAGATGAGATTAGGAGGTTTGTGGAGTTGGCGGCGAGAAATGAGGAGGATGGATGGGATAGCGATGAGTTGGATGATGAGGATGAGGAGTGGAGGATACGGTGACCGATTGGCTTGGACTACGGAGGGTGTTGTTGTACAACAGAGTGTTATGGAGAGACAAGCAATGATACCCCTGTGTTAAGAAATAGAGACAACGTGCAGGAGACTGGCAATTTTGTTTTGCCTGTGGTAGATATGTTCAATATGGCAGACCGCGCGTCTGTCAATCTCAAAAGATAGACTAACTCCCTCAGCTTGAAAGCAGTGGAGGCAGTTTCTCCTTGACATAATCCACCACAGCGTCCGGGCCCTTCTCGACTTGCAAGCCTTGAGGTAATGCCAGAGTCTTGACTTTGCTGTTGACTTTGCGAGCGGCAGCCAAGACTTGTTCGCTCTGCTCAGGGCTCCACATTGAGGCTGTGAACTAATGCCATATCATCAATACATTCACTTTCAGCTTGACTGTGAGGGTCTGGGCTTACTACGACGTCTGGGTTGTGTTGCTCGAATAGTGCGGGTGCGGCTTTAGGGCCTGGGAAATGTTTGTGATTAGTATGGTGGAAAGCTAGTTTGTGGTTGGGAGGGTTGGAATGTACTTTCTGCGTTCGCTACGTGCTCGATTGTGTATTGCTCTTTCAGGTCGTCGATTATCCGGCCCACGAGTCTGTGGGCTCGTTCGGGGTTGTTGTTTACTGTGACGAGTTTGAAGGGGCCTTGGGGTGCCATCGTTGTGGATTGATGGGAGTTGGTGCTGTGATATTCAGAGATTTGAGAGCTAGCCTTTCGGTGGAATTATCTGAGTCGATAATTATTGTTGGACGTCTGCGTGTAACTCTATGTATTCGAGAATGGTCGAGACCTCAGGCACGAGTGCGGCTGAGAATTCTTCCTGGAATGTTGAACCTTTGAAGTCTGTGTCGTAGCAGCGAACCGTTCCCGATGCGAACTCCTAGACACGGGTGTACGGCTTCACAATGGGAGACGATGAGAAAACTGCAGTACCGCCAGACAGTCTTCACTGGACGCTGACAAGCGAATCGAGGACAATGGATGGCAGCAAAGATGACCGTTTCGAGAGCCAGCCACAAGTCGCGTCCGGTTGTGGCGTCGACGTCACACGCGTTGGATCGTGACCTTGATTTGTGAAGGGAAGCGGTATTCATCAGGTCACTATATCGTCCTCCCAGCCAGCTTCTGGATATTAGGCCTGGGAAGCATCATCATGTATCTTGATGCAGATATCTCTAAGCAGCAAATATGATATCCCGGAGCATCCTCGGAGCGCCAGGAGCGCGTCACACTGGTTCTTCTCTTCTAGGCAGGCACACGATCAATAGGCGTGCCGGGGCGCCAGTGTTGAGACGTTATGCTGCAAGTGAGGCTGGCGAGAACAATACCGGCCATATCTCAATTCGGCCCAACGAGAGCATTGTATTCTTCAACAATCTGCTTCCGGTCAATCTCCAGTGGCTGCACAGCATCACCTCCGCCTTCGACAGGGGGTCAACGTATTCGTCGGCATTGACAGACGATGCAAAATGGATCAAGATTGGCGCTGTATCGCCCAGCGAAGTCGTAAACCAGGCTGTGAAGAACAGCAAGCTTGGTCTTGGCGATGTCAAAATATTGGAGGTCCTACCTAGGCCTAAGGAAGGTGGTGCTTTTGTGAAATTCAAACACGACGAAGCTACCGACGCTGCGACGGTAATGGAGGCAATCAAGCAGCATATGAGGAAGAATCGTATCAGGCCTTGGTTCAATCTTTTCAGTTCTGTCAGGGCGAATCTGGTACTAGGCAAGCCCTGGCTGGAAGATTTGCTTCGTATGCCCTCGCGCCGCCTTCGCGTGGAGTTTCTGCCAACTCAGCCAGGCGGTGAGGTTGCAGAGTTGAACCAGGAGCAGCTTTATGCGTTCTTTCGCCCCTATGGCAAGCTCACAGACATCATCGCCCAACCTTCGGATTCAAAGATTCTGCCCAGATATGCTTACCTAGACTTCGCGCGTTTAGGTAAATCGATAATGGCTAAGAATTGTCGTCACGGGTATGTGGTTCACGAAACCGAAGGTGGTGGCAAGCTGGGAACTATTTTCCGCTTGACATATGAGAAGAAGCAAAGATTTGGGTGGGTGAAGGACTGGATCTTTGCTCATCCTAGGATTGTGATACCAGCTCTCGCAGCTCTCATTGCCGGTATCAGTATTGCTATCTTCGACCCTATTCGCACTTTCAGTATCAAGGAACATATCACCCGATCCTGGCATTTCGAAGACAACAAGACATGGCGATGGCTGAGAAGTCAAGGAGAGGACATTCTCAACAGGCTCAGATCAGGACCTGATCAGGCTGAAGCCGGCATGCAAGTCGTCTGGGATGACAGGAAAGGCGAAATCGAACAGATTCAGTCCTGGCTCATGGAGAGTGCTGATACCTTCATAGTCGTGCAAGGACCGCGAGGCAGCGGCAAGAAGGAGCTAGTGGTTGATCACGCGTTGAGGGGCAAACGCGCTGCTCATAGGGTGCTGGTCGTAGATTGCAAGCCTGTGCAGGAAGCGCGAAGTGAGGCAGCTACTATCCAGGCCGCGGCCAATCAAGTGGGCTATCGACCAGTCTTTTCCTGGGTTAATAACATCAGTGGCTTGATGGATCTAGCTGCGCAGGGTCTCACTGGCATGAAGGCTGGATTTTCCGAGACGCTCGAAAACCAGCTGACCAAGGTATGGACGAACACTGGCGCGGCGCTCAAGAGCATTGCCCTTGATTCGCGAAGGAAGAACGACCCTGATGCGAAGCTGAGCGATGACGAGTATCTCGAAGCTCATCCCGAAGTCAGACCAATCGTGGTAATTGACAATTTCTTGCACAAAAGCAACGAACCCGGTGCCTCAGTAGTCTACGACAAACTGGCAGAGTGGGCCGCCAGGTTAACGACTAGCAATATTGCCCACGTCATCTTCCTCACGAACGATGTCTCGGTAGGCAAGTCTCTGAGCAACGCCTTACCCGATCGTGTCTTCCGACAGATATCTTTGGGTGACACCTCGCCTGAGACAGCAAAGAGATATGTCATCAATCACCTCAACTTCAATGCTCGAGGCAGCGGAGCTGACAAACTCGCCAAGAGCGATGGTGAAGAGGAGCGCAGGCTCACGCCAAGTGAGGAGCGCGCAGATCTAAGGGAGCTTGACGAAGTGATTCCACTGCTTGGTGGCCGCTTGACAGATCTTGAGTTCCTAGCGCGTCGAGTCAAAGCAGGCGAAACACCCAAGAAAGCTGTGGGCGAGATCATAGACCAAAGTGCTTCGGAGATCATCAAGATGTTCCTCCTCTCTGGAAACAACAGCAACAAATCCTACAGCACCACCCAAGCCTGGACCCTGATCCGCTCACTGGCAGCTTCAGAAAGCCTTCGGTACAACGAGGTCCTGCTTCTAGACTCCTACAAATCGGGTGGCGATGCAGCGCTTGCAGCACTGGAGCAAGCCGAGCTCATTTCTGTGCAGACGTCTAATGGACGGCCGTACAGCATTAAGCCGGGCAAACCAGTATATCAACCTGCGTTCCAACGACTGACGGAGGACAAAGTACTAGCCGCGAAGATGGATATGGCGTTGCTGGCGGAAGCCATCGCTAATGAGAGTAAGGGCATTGACAAGAACGAGCAGGAACTCAAGCTGCTGGGAGACTTGCCGAAACAGCCTGCAGAAGTGAGAGGCAGGGTTCTGTGGTTGCTAGGGAAGATTGATGCCAGCCAGAAGAAGATTGAGGATTATGAGAAGGAGAGCGGTGGCCTGAAGAAGGTGCTTTTGAGCGAGTTCTAGGAGCATCGAAGAGAAAGCTTGAATAACCCGAAAATCACACTCTGTTCATTATTCATGCAGGATACCGGGGGTTCACCGGACCGAGATGCATTACGCTATCGAAACGGCACTACTTTCTGCTTTTCGACACATGTCGCCAGCCTCATCGGAATACTGGTGCAGCGTCTCCGTCGACACGGCATCACTTTGCGCATCCATCGATCGCCCTCTCGGATACAAACGCGCCTCATCTGACTCGTCATTATACTGCACCTGGACTTCGACTGATTTTCGAATGCTCTCAGGATCTCCCTCGAAATCATTCACCTGTGCTGCAAGCACCATGGTGCGGTTCTTCGTCAAGCAGCCCTTGGTCAGGCTGTTCACCATGAGCGCCGATGCAGTATCTGTGCCTGCGCTCTGAACCCGTGAAGATTTCCTGTTAGGGAGGGAGCGCATGGCGTACGCGCTTGAGCCGGGCTGGGTGCCTCGGGCGCGGCGCAGGGTTGTCGTTGCGCCCATGAAGCCGGTGGCTGCGACGTCCATGAATGGTTTGAGTGCGGGCACGCTGCAGCTGATGAGACTCATTGACATGTGGACTTGGGTTGCGGTGACGTAGAGGACAGCGTCGTACGTCCTGTCGGGGCTGTTGTGTACGCGATGCAGATACACTAATCGCACGACCTGCGCTACGATTGGCCTGAACGTCCGTTAGAATATGTATATGTTCGTGTCATGGAGCGCGAGACTTGCGTGACGCCAGGGACTTACAAAATCTGAAAGCTGAAAGCTGACGCCACAGTGATTTTCTTCTGCCGACTCATCTGCAGGTTCCACACGATCCAGGTTGGGAGAGCCATCAGTATGGCATCGATTCCCATGTCGATGGCCCCTAGGACACCCCATGCTGCGTTCTACACTCCAGTCAGCTGGTCCGACCCACGCTGCGAGCTAGCAGTGCTTACAATGTTGTTGCATCTCGAACCCAGCAATTTCCACGGTGTACCGGCCCCACAGCGGAAGGCGACCGTAAAGGCTGCTGCGATCGTCCAGAGAGCGACAAGGTACATCATCGCCTTGATAGCGAGCATGTGTTGCTTCATCGTCGCCAAGCGGCTAATGAGAATAGCGACGGAGGCTTTCGACAGCGTCAGGGTGAAGATGTAGAACAAAATGGCGCCGTAGAGAGACTGGACGACGCAAGTCAGAACAGCAAGCCGGTTTCACCCTCTCAGCGTAGCTTCTGTTACCTTGGACACATTGATGATCTGTTCGTCAGTAAGCATTGCAGACCTCTTGCCCAAGCCAAGATTTACAGCGATCGAGATGGCGATGACTTCCGTGATGCCAAATAACTGCATGCGCTGAAGTCAGTCTGGATGTTGGTGCTGGAAGGCCATGGGAACATCTTGCTCACCAGCGCCGCCAGGAGCGCCGCATCGTCCCAGCCGGGGACATGGGCGGTGAAGAACCTGACAGAGAAGCGCAGCAACGCAGTCAGGATCATCGTGACCATGAGGAACCATGCCGCGATGTCGACGACGGCTCCATGGTCGTCGGGAGTCACGACAGCATGTCGAGGTCCCTCGATGTATGGCGCACCTATACTCGACATATTCCGCAAACCCGTAGATCCAGACGCTACATTTACTTGACAGGTTCAACCGCGCAAACAAAAGACAGCTCTCAAACCTCAAAAAGGTCTGGGCTAAAGCCTAGTGTGGCATGCGCTCATGACGGCATTTCTTCCTTCCCGGAAAACGCGCGACATAGCTAAGGATTGGTACGACTGAGTCACCCACACCCCATCGCCGACACTTTACGTGGGTGTCGGCAACTCATGCCGCCTTGTCGTCGACCAGGCAATTTCGGGGGGGCGTTGCAAGCGGATTGAGATTCGTGCGCGGCTGAACACGAGCGCATGGTGGTTGACGCAAAGCCAAGACTATGGTAAGACAGGCCTTAGACAGGCAATATCTCGGCGTGGGAGCCATCCCGACTGGTCTCCATCTCAACATCGCATCGGCGTTCCAGTGATCGTGTACATACATACATCTGTTAGATTGACTTGTTAATAGACCCGAACTGTGGTGATGAGCAGGATTCGGGTTTCCGGGACTTTTTTTTTTGGCGACAGAGGTTCCTTTCTGACAATGCCGCCTCGATGTGATTGAATCTTGGGCTGACGTTATCTAAGGAGTCTCAACCTTCTGCACGTCGAGAGCGCCATCTTGCACACCTGGACGCGGAACTGCTTAGTGACGAATTAGTCATAGAGCGATCTGCCACCGGTAGTGTGTTGAGGTGCAGAGGAAAGGTGATTGCCAGAATCCTTTTTCAGCCTAAAGCTTTCCAAGCCTGGTAGTGGGCTGGACGTCCGCGCCGCATTATTTCATTATTGTTGAAACGACTCACCGTTTAAGTTGAGAGGACGGGAGGCTCGTCGCGAAATTGTGTGCTTTCAGGTTGTTGTTTGCTTGAGATGACTCTGAGGTTGGGGAAAGGCAGGCAGCACACAAGCTTACTTGGAGATCCTCGATGCAGGGCATAGCGTCGCATGCAGATCTGATCCGGCAAAGAGCGAAACTGCGAAGTGCCCGAGCCTAGGCTCTACGACACCTGCGCACGACTGATAGTCAAGGGAGAGAACACTGGCCAAGCATCCACAATCTCCCAAACACGAGAAAGTATAGCCAGCCGACAATCATCGCCTAGAAGCACCCCCAGCAGCAGCAGCAGCACCTCCACAGCACTGGGACCCACCAACCAACGAACCATGGACCTCTCCAAAACCCTCCGCGACACCGTCACCTCCATCACCCACCACCCCACGACCCCCACCCTCCAAGACGCCCTCGACATGGGCCGCCTCAACGTCCGGCAAGAAACAAAAGTACGTTTCACCTCCTCCACCTCTCCCGCCACCACCGCCCCCACCACGCACACCTCACTAAAACCCCACTCCGCCTCGTCACAGCGCCGCTTCAACCTCGTCACCCTCCTCGGCCTCACGACCACCATGATGTGCACCTGGGAATGCGCGATCCCCTTCTTCGTGACCTCGTACGTCAACGGCGGCGGGCCCACCATGCTCTACGGCTTCATCGCGGCGTTTTGCGGCGCCATGGCCACGTGCGCGAGCATGGCCGAACTGGCATCCATGTACCCCATCTCGGGGGGTCAATACCACTGGGTTGCGCTGCTCGCTCCGCAACGCTACAAAAAGACGTTGTCGTGGTTGACGGGGTGGGTGAGCACGTTAGGCTGGCAAGCGGCGGCTTCCACGGGGTATTATCTGGGCGGGACGGTGATTCAGGTTGTCGTGAGTTTGAATGTGGAGAGTTATGAGCCGAAGGCGTGGCAGGCGACGGGGATCATGATTACGATTATGGTGTTGACGATGTTTGTGAATACGACGTTGATTCGATGGTTGCCCGGGTTGGAAGGGCTGGTGCTGTTGTTTCATGTCATAGGGTTTTTCGCCGTGTTGATCCCGGTCGTGCATTTGGCGCCGATGAGTTCGAATGCGTTTGTGTGGTCGGAATGGAGGAATCTGTCCGGGTATAGTAGCAATGCGGTGTCGTGGTTGATTGGGCAGGCGGGGTCCGCGGTGTTGTTTATTGGGTATGATGGGGCGTGTCATTTGTCTGAGGTGAGTGGGACGATCGAGACGAAGGTGTGCGGGGGTTTGATGATGATGATGATGATGATGATGATGATGATGGCTGATGTGTGTGTGTGTGTGCTGTGCAGGAAGTCGAGAACGCGGCCATCAACGTCCCGCGCGCCATGTTCTTCACCATCTTCATCAATGGCGCTCTAGGCTTCGCCACCTACATCGTAAGCACCCACCTTTACCACCCCCTCTCCTTCATCCTACTCAATTCCCCTGACTATTTGAAAAAACTTCAGATGATCCTCTACTGCCTCGGCGACCCAATGAAAGCCCTCGGCACCATCTCCGGCGAACCCTTCGTCGAAATTTTCTACAACGCCCTCCGCTCCAAAGCTGGCACTACAGCCCTGACCTCCCTTCTCATCGCCCTCTACATCTTCGCGACCTTTGGCTTCGTCGCCTCCGCGTCGCGCCAAGCATGGGCATTCGCACGATCCGGTGGACTCCCCTACTCCCACGTCTTCCGACAGGTAAAGCTCCAAAATACTCTGTGCCAAGAAGCCCCGCCCCGGTCCGGCCAACCATCTGACTTTTTGGTTTTCTTTTCTTTAGGTCAATACCTCCCTCTCCATCCCCATCCCCACGATCTTCCTGACCGGCTGCACGGGCCTCCTCCTCTCCCTCATCAACATCGGCAGCACCGTCGCCTTCAACGCCATCGTCTCCCTCACCACCGCCAGCTACCTCTCGACCTACCTCATCGTGATCCTGCTCATGATCTACCGACGCCTCACAACCCCACACACCAACCTCGCCCTCGGCCCTTGGAACCTCGGCCGCTGGGGCCTCCCCGTGAATCTGTTTGCGGCGGGTTACAGCGCGGTCACGGTCGTGTTTAGCTTTTTCCCGCCGCAGGTGCCCGTCAAGGCGAGTAGCATGAATTGGAGTTGTGCGGTTTACGGGGGTGTGTTGATTTTGGGCATCGTGTATTATTTGGCGGGCGGGCATCGGAATTTTCAGGGGCCCGTGGAGAGTATTGTTGTGGAGGAGTAGTAGTAGTAGCTATCTTAGCTGCGGGTTGTCATTTGATGCATGCAAAGGCGTGGAGCAGGCTTGTGATTCAGGCCATGTCACCTTGTACTCGTTCCCGGTGACTGCGTGGGTTTTGATTGTGCTTGTGCCTCGCAGCGATATTGGCAGATGCCTTTCCCAGCAATACATTTTCACCCATCCTTGTTTCCTCGCCTAAATTGGAAAGTACCGTCCAAACGCCTCGCTAAACCACCCATCAACCCCGCTCCTTCCTCACACAAAGCCCCCTCAATCCTCCCCCTTCGCAAGCTCCTTCTCCCTCTCCAACCGCCTCTCCTCCTGCCTCTTCCAATGCGAACCTTCCTCATAATGCTTACTAATCCCCAACGCCTTCCGCAGCTTCTCGCTCTCCTCGATCTTTGCCTGCGCCAACTCATGCACCTGATGCGACTTTAGATTCTTATTGTTACTCGGCCCGCTCCTGCCCGATTTGGCCTGTTTCGCTTCCAGCTCTTTCCGTAGTGCGTCGCAGCGGTCGTCGATTTCGTCTTCGTCCACGCTGCAAATTACAGTCAGTAGGTGGGTGATGATGTGGGTGGAGGTGGACAACACACCCCTCATCTTCCAGGCGATCTCGGAGCTCGAACACTTTGACTTCGATTTCGCGCTTGCGGTCGTGCTCGAGGATGTCTTTGTCGGGCTGGCGTTGCTTGTGCTGGGCGAGGTCGAAGTCTTTGGGGTAGGGCTGCGCGTTGTCGCGGGGCTTGAGGTGGGAGAGGTTGCGCTGGACGTAGCCGGAAGTGCCTGAGCCACGTGGGGTGCTGAGACCGACGTTGGACGACATGCTGGGTGTGGTGTGTCTGAATGAGGAAGGTGCGGTGGTGTGTATATAGAGAGAAGATAGATGGAGGAAGCGTATAGAAAATAGCGGGAAGTGGTTGCATGTGAAAATGCCCCGCGCGTCGAGGCGCATCGCATATGACTCTTGCTGTTGGTCATCAATATATATATCTTTATGACGATTCTTCAATACAACACCACATCACAGACAACTGCTCTCGGGCCTCATACTACTGTGATAGCGTCAAAATGCCCTCTGCCATCGACGAGGAAGGCCCAGTCGGCCGCGACGACGACCCCATCGAGCAAGCCTCCGAACTGCCCTTCCCACCCGTCACCAAAGCGCATGTCATGAACTGTGCCTACCACAACTGGTGGCCCAAATACCGCACCATCACCCCCAAATCGCGCATGATCCCGCTCTCCCAACCATTCCTCGACTACCTCCGCGCCGACGGCATCATCCTCCCCGACGACGACCATCACCCACAGCAAATAGAATGGGACAGCGACAGCGGCGTCTTCTCCGCCTCGGACAACCCTGACGCTGAAAATGACGACGAAGAAGAGGACACAGACGTAGCAGAAGGCTGGAGAAATATCCACGGCGCCATCAAACGCACCATTGACGAACTGGGTGGGAGAGTCGTCCCGAAACTAAACTGGAGCGCACCCAAAGATGCAACATGGATGAACGCAAACACCATGGACTGTCGCTCCCCCAACGACATCTACCTCCTCCTCAAAAGCTCCGACTTCATCACCCACGACCTCGAATACGCCTTCGACGACGCCGTCGACACTCCCCAATTCGCCATCCACCAATCACAAATCCCATACTACCTCGTCCTGCGCAAAACCGTGCCCAACTTCAACCCGAGCGTCGAGTTTCGCTGTTTCGTGCGGAATCATAAACTCCTCGCGATATGCCAACGGGATCTGAATCACTACGACTTTCTCGCCAAGATGGAAGGGAGACTACAGAGTCTGATTCAAGAGTTCTTCGATGTGAGGCTGCGGGAGACGTTTGAGGATGGGGACTTCGTGTTTGATGTATATGTGCCGAGTCCGTATAACAAGGTGTGGTTGGTGGATATTAATCCGTGGGCGCCGAGGACGGATCCGATTTTGTACAGTTGGCTGGAATTGCTTACGATGGCCGAGCCGCCGGAGCGGGAGGTGGAGCCGGGGGGCAGGGTGTCTGAACCAATGCCAGAGGAGTTTGTGCGATTACGGATCAGGCGACTATCGGAGGTCGAGAGGATGAATGCTGAGGCGGCTGCTCAAGTATCACAAGATCAGGATGGAGAGGTCGCCGGGGACGAGGATGATGATGAGGAGGACTCAGACGTGGAAGACCTCTGGCTGCCTGAGCTTCGTCTAGTGAGGAAGTCAGATCCAGAGGCGTACAGTTTCGCCACGCCGCAGTATAGCGCGCACAAGATGCCCAAGGATGTTGTCGAGGCCGGAGCGAGTGGCGAGGGCTTGCGGGAGTTTGCGAGGGAGTGGCAGGATATTTTGGCTAGGCGGCAGCAGGAGGATAGGGTCGCGGAGAGTAGTGGGGAGGAATGAGTGAAGCGGCGGGTCGTGATGAAAGGGAGATTTGTTTAGGGCTTTAGCGAAGGCGTTCGAGGTGCTTTCTCAAGGAACTCGAATGGCGACTGTATGTCTATCATTCACGCCAAGCTTGTCGCTTCCCGCACTCGATGCGGGTTGTTTGTTGATACGCACGGCGAGCTTCTTGGACCTCTTCTCAAAGTGGGAGCTCCTCCCGCTGCATTCATTCTTACCTGATTCAACGACGTCGCGATACCTACGTCGTCTCCAGCTTCCAAAGACATCTATTACTTTTGCTCGGTAATGCCGGACGTGGATCTGCTAAAGTCGAATCTACTACCTGTTCATCCTTGCCGAACTTCGAGAACCACGGCCTCATCTCCATCATCGAAGTCGGCATCGGCGCTTCTCTGTCAGTCAGTCATTCAGTAGTACAAGGCGCGTTCCTCGTCGTTTTTGTTGAAGACTACTGGACTCTTGGACCTGCGAATAACTAGGGAGGAGCCTCCTCACTTGGCTCGATGAACCATGCCTTCGTCACAGCAGTCCAAAATGGAATTCAAGTATGCCGCCATGCAGCACAGGCGTCCTGCTCGTGCACCCTGAGACGACTACACTCTCGAGCCCTTTTGGCATAGCAGGGCGCCAGGACTTGGACAAACTACTGCACTTAGCATGCACAGATTCATGGCCTGGACATCACCTCGCCAGAGTAGTGCACGCAGCCCGGGAAAACCACCTGCATGTGAAGTGGACTGTGAGCGGAAATCCAGGCGAGGATGAGCACTGAGGTTTTTTGGCAGGAACCCTTTTTGGGGTCTTTAGTTGTGGGCTGAATTGGCTCCATTGAGATCCCTCGGTGATGTGTGTGGTGGGTGGGGATCTTGGGTCCTAGGGCTACTGCATACTCCAGCACAGTCGACTGGTCTGCAGGGCGAAGTCGAGGAGAGCCTAGCGGGGTTTTCAGCGGCGGTTGCGGAACGGTGATGAAGAATGTTCGTGCGTCTGGCTGATGAGAGGAAGGAGATTGGGGAGGTTGAGAGCGGTCTTTTTTTTTGTTTTGGCTTTTTTGGAGGGCCAGGCGCTCGATGGGTCCAGAGGTGTTGTGGTGGTGTGGAGATTGTTTGGGACGCAGCTGGAAGCGATCAGGGAGGAGAAGGAGATGGATGTGGATCGTGCCGGACGACAATGAGGAGTAGGAGGATGAGTGGACCTATTTTATCCTTGCCTGATGAGGTCAGGAAGCCTCAAACCAGTGTAGCAACGCCAGGACCGGCCGCGTCAGGGTCACCATATTGATGTTCGTTCAGAGGAGAAATCAACCGAGCTGCCGTATCATGCGAGAAAATATAACCAAGCCGTTGAACCCCGCCAAAAATCGTACATCCTATTTTGCATGATAACACACCGTCTCCAACCCGACCTCCCCCCCACGCACCAACCTCTCCTCGACCACGACCTCCGTCTTCCGCGACCACGGTGCCTTCTTCCCCCACCCCCACCCGGCACCCAACCCCGCCGCGCGAACCCCCGGATGCTGCTCCGGCTCCGTCTCACTATCCAACCGCTGACACCAGCGATCGGGGCCCCTCCCCCCGCCAATCTCCAACTGAATGTCCTCATTCGTCGAGCTCTGCAACCGCTTACTCCGGAGCGTGCTATGCAGCTCTTTGAACAGCGGCCGCAGCACGGGCACGCACTGCACGATGATGGTGCCGGCCACCTCGCTCGAGTACCAGATGTTGGACATGGCGTTGTTCCAGAAGTACCACTGGTTCTTCTTTTGCGCCGAGTACTTCCATTCGGTGCGGATGGCGGATTCGATGGCGACGACGATGCCGAGCGACATGGTGAGGCAGAGGCCGACTTTTTCTTTTTTCGTCATCGAGAGGTTCCAGGTGATGATCCAGGGGAAGGCGGCGAAGACAAAGTCCATGACGATGTTGTAGACTGCGGGGTTGGTTTTTTGTTAGTAAGTGGTGGTGGTGATGGTGGTTTTGAGGGGAATGGTGTGTGTGTGCTTACTATTGCCGTTTTCCTTGAATTTACTTCGGAAGTGAGCTTCGAGGCAGAAGTGTAGGCGGTACCATTTCTGGTAGCCCGGGTCGTTGCATATACGGCCCCATTCCAGGACACACTGCAGCATTGCATCAGCCATCTGGTTGCCATTGATCTTGGACATGTCGTCGAGACGTACCTTGACGAAGTTGTACGAACACATTGTTACTATGCAAAACCATAGCACAACATGGCAATACTTCCAGTGCTTGAAGCCCCTCGTCAACTTCAACAGCGTCACCGCAAACGCCGTCTTGGTCAGGCTCAGCCCGATCAGCGTCCCGCAAGAGGACGTGTTGATCATAATGTGCATGCGGTCGTCCCAATGCGGGTTCACATAACCAGTAGCGTACTCCGCGCATATCAAAGCGTCGTTGGCTGTGAGGACTAGCTAGTAGTACCATCAGCGCTGTACTCGATTCCTGACAAAGATATGTCGGACAGTCTTACCCAAGACGCAATCAAAATATAATCATCCCACCACAGGCCATGCCGCCGCCCAGCTTTCGTCCATACCCGCGCAAGGAGAAACGCCGTCGCGCCAGCCCAGAGACACCAGAGTCCGACGTTGAGCTGCACCGATGGGTCGACGTAGTAGATATCAGGATTCCTGTTGAGGACTTCCATCACATATCTGTTCGCACGCGGACAGCGCCCGCACCGAAGGGGTCAAGGGAAGAGAAGAATAGAAGCGACCAGCAGCAGCAGCAGCAGCGATAATCACCTTGGCAAGAAGGAGCGCGAAAGCGAAGTTTTCCAAGATAAAAAGGCTCTCTGTCTCAGGGCCTGCAACCAGCGCCGACCGGGATACAATCTAGAACAGAAAGGTAGGTAGAAGGTAGGAGCGAGTGACTGTGGTGCCGCACTGCCAGGCGAAGCAGTGCTTTTCGGATAGAGTGAGGGGGGAGAGAGAGAGATCTCGCACAGGTCTGCTTGCATACTACTAGAGTGCACATTATTGGGCTGCAAGTACCTCCTAGGTCATTATGGGCCATGACGCGAACGAACTTGGTCCCCTTTGGGGCAGCCTGGCCGCCCTGGAGCCATAGGGAGCTTCGCACGAAGTGATTGTCGCACCAGCGTGCATGATCCATAGCGCTGCCGTTGCCTGACCGAGACCTGCATGCGAGGTAGAGTGCTATACCCGGGTTGTGATACTGAGCTTAGTTGTACGTCCGGGCAGGTCATATATGCATCTTTTCCCTCGCCCCTGCCAAGAGCTCGCCATTCTCGGGAATCCTGCCAATCGCACAGTTTTCGTGGATTTTCGTGCGCGTAAGGACACCTGCAAGTCGACGGGCTGTACGAGCGCATCCGCATGCGGCCAAGCAGTGGTTCACACGCTGGAACATAACCATTACCTTAGTGGTATTACCGGATACGACTTCGCTTTAAGCCATCGCCTACCGGACTGTTCCAGGTAGAGACTTTCTGTCAGCAGGCAATTCGTTAATTCGCGTGGGTGTTCCCGTTTGCGTGGGTACCGGGATGTTGAGCAGGGATAGTAGCTCTAGCTTAGCTCCGTTATCTCGGGTGGGAAAATTCGGTTCCTTTCAACAACCACGCTACTAGGAAGACGAAAGACACAGTCAAGACCGCTGCGTGAGAGCGAGCATTGGTCGATCATGCGCAATCAGGAGACTTGCACTGGCCCTGATATGCTAAAGTGAGTCAACCGAACTTTGAAGTGGCACCAGACGTGCTTCCGACGATACGCCTGCTCTACTCCACTGATGTGAACGGCGAGCGCCATCTAGTATATGAATTCGAGGCTGTGCGAAATGTGGTGCTGAACCTTCAATCGGACTAGTGCCTTCTAACCATATTGAGGGCCACGTGGATATTGCTGGCCATGACAAGCGAAGCAAAAACTGCTCGTCGATCTGATCCTGGCAATCCTTCTTGAAGTGCGATCTCCGACGGTCGATGCAAGACATCTTTCCGATATACAGTAGTCTATTCTTGTACTGCGCCAGAACTTCTGAGGATGGGGTACGCCGTCAATGCTTACGAGCCGAGCTCCAAAGACTGGCGGATTCCCTTCAAATTTGCCGACCCAGTAGCCATCCAGAGTTTGATCACATGAAGCTGAAAGCAAGGACAGCCATCTTTCCGGTGTGCTTTGAGGATCGTTCCCACCACCAACGATCTAAATTTACTCAGTCACATTGTCGTTGTGACGCAAGACAGAACGATGAACCGTCGAACAAGGATACATCTTCGTTCAACGCCGGCTACGACTCACAGTGTACTTCAAACGGTCCATCAGTGACGCGGGCTCACGGTATTCAGTCATCAAGTGGTGGCCGCAACCGAAGACTGACCGTTTCCTGGCCTCCGGGTGTCCAGCATCAGAGGGTGATGGCGGTGAACGGGCTTGACGCTTGATCCACGCGTTCCAATTCCAGTCGTGCATGTGCGGAAGTGCTTTATCTCCAGAGACTGACCAAGTTTGAACCATTGTTAGTCGTTGACGCAATTTTGCGTCACAAGTCCCCTGATTGTTACGGTTTCGATACGGTGGTGCGGTTGTGGACAGGCCTCAAAAGCTGCGTCCGTGCCCCTTCTAGGAAGACGCTCCTAATGATCGACCAGGCTTCAGATCATAGGCGAATGATCTCTCTTTTACCGCCACTTCCATCAATGCCGCCTCGAAAGAGCTCTTTAATGACTTTGCCGTCCATGATGGTTTTCCCGACAATGCCCTCGACATGCTGCGGCCCGACTCTGCCGTACCATATGCCTTTCCCAGCCAGCGGATGATTTTGCAAGCTTGGCGGTATATACACGATCACATTGCCAGCCCATTTGTGCCCACCAATGTGACTGATCAAGCCCACTCGTGCAGACGTACCGCCTGTCGTCGCCTCTGTATCCGCTGACGGCGCGTTGGAGAGGATGTTGATGGTTTGGCGTCGCAGCTTGTCCTCAAACTCATTTTGCAGAATCGGGCCCAGGATGCCGCATCGCTCGTCTCGATTGCCGTGGCCACAGATTAGTACGAGTATCTCGTCGGTTGATCTGGCGCCGACAAATTGAGCCTGGAGCTCTGGTTGCCTTAGCAGAATGTTCTTCTGGTCACGGGACAGGATATCATGGCTTTGATGCAACTGGGCAGGAAGCAGGTAAGCTTTGACGAACGCTTCTACGCCCGCCTCGTCCGTCGGTATGTTGGGCACGTATCGAAAGCTCGGCAAGATGAAAGCTGATGCAGTACTTCGGACGCCTGAAGCACTTGGCTTGCTCGCCGGTATTGTGCTGTTGCTTGGTGGTGAGTGTACCGAGTTCTGACCTGAGCTCTCAGTCTGTGGAAAGGAACTGGTAGTGAGCATCACGTTGTGATATGGCTGGGTTCATTGGTTAGCTTGGACTGGCCATCAAAGTTGCAGCTGTGTATAGAGCGAATGGATGTGAAATCAATGAGAGATCACCAGAAAGGCACTTGCCAACCTACATCCATGTACTTGCCGCCTCGTGTGAAGAACGACTTCAGCTGCTTCACAAGGGCAGCATCGGGACCCGTGTCATCGTCCTCTATTCGACTTTTCCAATCACTTCGTCCAGTGGAGACGAGGACTTGCTCTGCATACGAGGCCATAGAGCCATTGATGTTTTGTTCCCGTTCAATCTCGAGACCCTCAGGCATCGACGGCATAGGAGCACATTGGCATGTGGGCGATGGGCAATGCTCGAGCACAGGCACGGAAGGCGGTGCGTACGGGATCTCAATCCTCGAGGCAAACCTCTTGCTGGCGAAGCATGCTTGCTTGGCATTATGTCTTGCAGCGCTGAGTGAGAATCTGCTGCTAAGCCTGAAGACCAGCATCTTGGTACGAGCGAGAAGCAGATCGAGAAGAGGATGCTGCTTACCTTCCATCAAAGTATTCCGAAAGCGACAGACACGAATCGCGCACGCGAATCTTGACGTCACGTGCTGAGTCAAGTCGTCCCTCCCCGCTCCGAGATAAGCTCCCGTCACGTGGCATATTGCTCCTCAAACATTGGCTCGACCAACTTGTCGAGGTAGTACCTGCATGGTGGGGCACTCACTCGCCGTGCAACAACGTGCAGCGCTCGAACGAGTCTCGCGCTGCGTAGGACGCCATGATCGAGGTCAAGTGAAGGCTCTCGCCTCAGAAAAGCAAGATCGTACGAAGCTCCTCCCGCGACGTCGGCGGATGCAGCATAGTCCAAGAAAAAGCCATGATGATGATAGAGCATATAAGAAGGGCTCAGTCACAAGGTGGTCGGGCCAAGGCTCTGGCCGTCTTCTCACCGTCTCGTGCATTGTTCTGATCGCAATCATGACCATCTCGTGTGGTATCATGGCAGTCGCGCCCCTGCTGGCAGCGCAGTATGCACTCGCCCAGAGCAGCAGCTCAGCAGGTCTGCCTGGGGCTACATCTTATGTCGCCCCATCTGGCTTTCCCACTTCGGTATTCTCATCATACTACCCTGTACCTTCTGGACAAGAGCCGCAACCGATGATCAAGGATCCGATTTCGAACAATACCTGGCTACTGAACTTGACTGACCCGAATACAATTCCTCAATACGACGATGACCCAATTTACCTGCCGAATCCTATTGCGAACCTCAGCCTGGATGCTCAGAAAGCTGTGATCGCCAGTGTGCAAGCTCAAATCAGCCAAATTGTCAACGGTTCCAACTACAACAACAGCTGCGACAAATGCCTGGCCGCACTCTCAATCGGCAAGTCAGCTGCGCAGCTTGCGCCGTCTCTGGTACCGGCTGCTATGGTGGCTCTTTGCACATCGTCTGGCTTCAAAACAGCAGCTGATTGCCGAGAATACTACGGCATTGACACCTTTGGCGCTATCTGGACCCAGGTCCTTGCTCTGGCAGACGTAAGTGGACTGGATGGCCAGTATATTTGCAATACTCTGTCCTCAAAGTTCTGCTCTTACCCAGCCGTCACGCCGCTCAATACCACTGGTCTATTTCCAAAGCCAAAGCCGGCAAACGCCACAAAGCCAAAGGCGAGCGGGAAGAGGGTCAAGGTTGCACATCTGAGTGATTTTCATCTGGACCCTAGGTACAAGGTGGGAGCCGAAGGCAATTGCACCACTGGCATGTGCTGCCGGGTGGATACTCCCAACACTGCAATCCCTAGTGGCGAGATTTCGTTCCCTGCGCCGCTCTATGGTTACTACGGCTGTGATACACCATACGATCTAGGCCTTGCTGCATTGCAAGCAGTTGGGCCACTGACTGGCACTTCAGAATCGAATCCACTAGCATGGACCATTTACACGGGTGACCTTGTATCGCACGATCATTACTATGAGCTCAGTCGATCTTACGTTGAATACGCCGAGGACAGCATATACTACATGTTGAAGAAATGTCTGACTGGCCCAGTGTTCCCTGTACTTGGAAACCATGATACCAATCCTGAGGCTATCGACGCCCCACACTCTCTGCCCGGCAACCTGAGTATGCAAATGAGCTGGAATTACAATCACGTCGCTGCCTTGTGGCAGCATGAGGGCTGGCTCAACGCCACTGCAGCTCAGCAGGCGAGCCTCCACTACGGCGCATACTCCATCAAGAATCACTATGGCCTACGTATGATCACTCTCAACACTGACTTTTGGTACCACTCCAATTACCTGTGAGTCTGATGGATATGAAGATACATTTTGATCGGACATTCACTGACTTATCACTTCGTGCAGCAATTATATCAATATGTCGAATCCGGACGTGTCTGGCAGCCTCAAGTTCGTAATCCAAGAGTTGCAAGCAGCAGAAGACGCCGGCGAACGCGTCTGGATCTTCGGCCATGTGCTTTCTGGGTGGGATGGGTCAAACCCATTGGTCAACCCGACCAATCTTTTCTACCAGATTGTTGAGCGCTACAGCCCACACGTAATCGCTAACATCTTCTGGGGTCATACTCACGAAGACGAAATCATGATATACTACGCCAACAACGGCACCAACATGTCTGCTGCCACCGCCCTCAGCTCAGGCTGGATCGGACCTTCTGTGACGCCTCTCACGAACCTCAACTCCGGCTTCAGGATGTACGAAGTCGACACCGGCAGCTTCGATATCTACGAGGCGTACACATGGTACGCCGACGTCAGCTCCTTCACTGCGTTGGCGAACAGCTCCCACGGCCCTACCTACAAGTTCGAATATTCCACCCGTGATGCATACGGTCCGCCAGCCGGCTGGCCTACGGATGCGCCACTGAACGCCACGTTCTGGCACCAGGTCACGGAGGCTATGGAGAGGAACAATAGCCTAGTCAGCCTGTTCAACACTTATGAAGGCAAATCGAGCGTGAAGAGTCCTAATTGCACAAATAGCGCTTGTGCTTCGGCAAAGATCTGCTACATGAGGGCAGGCAGTGCTGCGCTTGGTAAGGCTTGTAAGCAAGGCTACTCGAGTGTGCAGAGTGCCTTCACGGGCACCTAGATAGAGATTCTAGAACCAGCTGCAAATAGGAAGCCATTAAGTGACAGCCGTCACAATGCCAGCATAACAAATTCTCTATACAGCTAGTAAGAAAGAACTGAAGCATCAGAATCCACGAATATCCCACGGCTCGTCGCTCCGAGGACCTTTGAGACTGCTCGAGCTCCGATGCAAGAACGTGCCTTGCCCTGCCTTTCCAACTAATCCACCATCGTCCCTATCCCACATGACTTGCCCTCTCAGCACGGTGTATCGCGGCCACTGCTTGAGCATCTTACCCTCATACGGAGTATAGTCCACATTATGATGCAGCATGTCGTTGCTCAGCTCAAAAGGCTTCATTCTGTCCTCCGGATACCAAATGACGAAATCTGCATCGCTCTCACCAGGTACGAAAGCCCCTTTTCGCGGCCAGAGTCCGTAAAGCTTCGCTGGATTCGTACTGGTAACTTCGACGAACTTCGTCGGGGTAAGGCGACGTGCGCTCATCAAGAGCGGCAATCGCGTCTCAACCCCAGGCGTCCCATTCGGGATGTACTTGAAGTGTCCTTCCGGATACTCGTCAGTGATGCACGTCTTCTTGCCAATCTCATCGTTGTCGTAGTAGAATGGACAGTGATCTGAGCTCAATATAGTGAACGTGCCATTCTCCAGACCTTGCCAGATGCCGTCATGATCCTGTTCGCTCTCCTGCGGTGGCGGACTCTAAAAACAAGCATTAGAACCATCGTGTGTCTCACGAATAATTCCAGGGATCAGTATACGCACGCATACGCATTTGGCTCCTTCGAAACCGGGCTTGTCTAGATCGTGCTTGGTCAGGAACAGGTACTGAGGACAAGTCTCCGCATGGATGGGCAAGCCGCGGTCCTGCGCTTGCTTGATGTGTGCTGCGGCCGCCGGCGAAGAGATGTGGACGAGCAGTATCGGAGCGTCGATGAACTCTGATAAGCAGATAGCTCGATAGGTCGCTTCGATTTCAGCCATAGCAGGGTGCGATGTTGCGTGATACTTGGGTTGGTACATCTTTCGTTTCTCCAGTTGCTTCGTCATCCACAATATCAGATCGTTGTTCTCGGCATGTATCATGGTTGTGATGCCGTGTTGTCGAGCCGCAAGAAGGACGTCCAAAATCTGACCATCGTTGAGCTGAAGAGCGGCATATGTCATGTATATCTTCGCCGGTTTATCAGTGCTTGAGGACAGATGAATGGTATATTGATCTACGGTCATACCTTGAGAGACGATATTCCTGCTTCACGCAGTGCAGGAAACTCGGATAGAGCGTTCTCGCTTGGGTTCGCTACCAGCAAGTGAAATGAGTAATCACTATAGCACTTATCTTTTGCTTTTGCATGAGTGCTCTGCAGAGTTGCGAGCAAGGTGTCCTCGGCCTTTGCTTGTGGTGCAAACACGACTATGGAAGTAGTTCCACCGCAAATGGCAGATCGACTGCCTGACAAATCCATATGAGCTCGACGATACATTTCTCGTGACTGCGTCTTGTCTTACCGGTCTCAAAAGTGTCTGCGCTTGATCCTTTACCAAACAGTGGAGGCTCCTCGAGATGGACGTGTGCATCGATACCGCCTGGCGTGACATACGCATGCTCTGCATCGATTATCTTGGTGGCTCTGGCTTGATCGAAGCTCCCTGGCTCGCCTACGGCAGCAATCTTTTCGCCCTTGACTGCGAGATCCGCGTTTCTAACAATGTCATCAGTCACCACAATGCCATTGATGACTAGCAGATCATAGTCGGCCATCTGTAAATGCGAGATGTGCAGCGGGAGCTGCAAGTTGTGGCCGTAACAGCAATCCTAATAGGTGATCGACAGGTTGACCGGTTGATCAAGATGGCCGTTTGATAGTACAGTTTGCTATACTTTAATGCGGTCGGCCGCTCAGTGGTGACGAACTGGCGGGGGATCAATGTCTGTCATTGCCCACTCGACTGCTTGATTGACTGACAGAATGTCTGCCTTGAGCTCAACACTGACCTGCTTCGTTCTCGGTAAGCTAGCAGTGCGCTTACGACTGCATGAGTGCTTCAGACCGATTCTAGCCAGAGATGTGAAGTGCTTATCGCAAGCGGTCAAGCACTTGGCCTATCTCGTGGTGTAGACTCTCGGCCAGACCGGCCAGGAGTACCTCAAAGCTGCTTGGCACGTCCTGAATAGCATGCTGGCAAATGTTACGGAGCAGTAACACCACGAGATGTCAAGTAATTTGAGAACGGTGGATGTGCTCATTGTTGGTGCCGGGCCAGTTGGATTGATCGCAGCCTACCAGCTGGCTCGATTTGGTGGTGTGTCAATTGCAATCGTTGAGAAGAATGTCAAGTCAGTACAAGACGAGTATGGCCGAGCCATTACACTTTATCCGAGGAGCAGTGAAATGCTAGATCAGCTCGAGCTTGCAGATGAGCTAGCCCAGCAATGTTTTGCTTGTCGAGAAACAGTTTCATACGATTCCGCTGGCAATGAAGTTCATAACAGAGGCTGGAGCGTAAGTAAGGTCTTTCGTAGAAACACGGCCATGGACTGACTAGTCTCAATGCCACTAGTTCATGGAAGCCATGAAAGAGGACACTCACTGGGGATTCGCATTAGTTTTGAGGCAGAAGTATCAGGAAAAGATCTTTAGAGAGGCACTGATGAAACATGGCGTGACTGTTGAGGCCCTAGCTGAGCTTACAGCAGTCAGCATTGATGAGTCGGTTGAGGCTGGGAGTCACCGGATCACTGCGACTATCGCCCACGGTGACTCTCAGCAATCCTCGAGCATACATTGCAAATTTCTCATTGGGTGCGATGGTGGCCATTCATCGGTGCGAAGGATGCTGAAGATCCCTTTCGAGGGAGCCACGACAGAAGATCGATGGGTGAGGATTGATGGTCCCATCAAGACGGATATGCCGAGACCACGAACGTAGGTATGGTGCGAGGATCATGTTGTCAGCGGCATCATACTTACTGCTTCATCTTTTCGCATCCAGGTACTGCTCCATTGAGTCACCGACTCACGGTAATGTCCTATGGGCTGCACTCGATCGCGGTGCCACGCGCATAGGGTATGCCTTCACAGCCGAACGGGCGAAAGCATATGACGTCTTCAACGAAGCAGCAGCAGTGAAAGAAGCCGTTGCTGCGGTGAAGCCTTTCGCTTTGGAATTTGAGCGCGTAGACTGGTGGACGGTGAGTGTTGCAAAACTGGAAAGCTCTCATGGCTGATGCCTAGTCCAGGTCTACTCGGTAGGTCAGCGAGTGGCAGCGAGCTTCTTCGTCCAGGAATGCGTCTTTCTGGCGGGAGACGCATGCCACACGCACTCCTCTGGAGCGGCCCAGGGCATGAACACTGGGATACATGATGCCGTCAACCTGAGTTGGAAGCTGAGCCTGGTACTTCGTGGCTTGGCACGCCCGGCGATTCTTAAGACCTACCAGGCCGAAAGGTTGCCGAACGTTGAAAGACTCATTAAGTATGATAAGGACATCAGTCGGCTCATGACCAATCGTCTACCAGAAGGCTGGACTGGCAACCCTGATGCTGACAAGCATGAAATCCTGGGCAAGGTCATGGCAGAAGCTGGCACGTTCAGCTCAGGTCTCGGCATATCTTACGCTGTGCAAGAAGGTAACGCCCTCAATTTTCAGGGTTCTCTGCCCTTGAAACATAAGTTATCTGCCGTGGAGCCAGGTAAGAGAGCTCCAGACGTGATGCTTCTGAAGCCGGGAACGTTCGAAACAGTCAGGCTGCTGTCGATCACGAAAAATCGGGCTCGCTTCCACGTCTTGATCTTTGCTGGAGAAGCTTACGATGTAGGACGTGCTTTCGCAGAGGCTGTGGAGGCATCGCGCGTCCTGCGGACGCTGCAGACGGCCGGTAAGACCCGAGTGTAAGCGCTGTCCTGCTCAATACTGATGAGTACTAGGTTGCATCGAGTTCCGTACAATACTGTCAAAGATGGCGGCATCCGCGTGGGAGCCACTCAAGCATGAGCCATTAGGCCGCGTATATTTCGACACGGCAGATGGCGCTGCGCACGGCCGATATGGCATTGATACAAATAAAGGTGCCCTGGTGGTTGTAAGGCCAGATGGTTGGGTCGGGACGATGTCGCTGTTATCAGCAAATGCTGCGTTAGAGCTGGAGGCATACTGTTGCAGAATATTTGAGCCCTCAATTTCAGGCGAGCAGTGATATTTGACATCTTGAGGTCGCTTCGACGACTATATATGAAAGAAAAATCACAGCTACTACCTCCCTTGAATTGGGCAGTAGTTTTATTTTCTTCTCCACTTTTCTTAGCCATACAACCAATCATCTCCGACCTGCCAAATCTACCTCGACCTCGCATTCTCGGAAACCACATAGATGTAGACCAATGACAAGCAAAACCGCGGCTACAGCCCAGGACTACGAGGAGGAGCATGTCCATGATGTCTATGAACAAATTGCCTCTCACTTCTCATCGACCCGTTACAAGGTACTCGCACTTCAGCAACATACCGTACAAGACCTCCGTGCCTGACAAGTGAATATAGCCATGGCCGATAATAGAACGGTTCCTCAAAGGTCTCGCACCAGGCGCAATAGGCCTCGACGTTGGCTGCGGTAACGGCAAATACCTCGCCGTCAACAAAGATATCTTCATCATCGGCTCTGACCGCTCGACAAATCTCGTCAAAATTGCAAAGCAGCATCAGCCACATGCAGTCTGCGTAGCAGACATTCTAGCACTACCTCACCAGGACGCAAACCTCGACTTCGCAATCTCCATAGCCGTGATCCACCATCTCTCAACTCCCGCCCGAAGGATTGAGGCCATTCGCACCATTCTGTCAACGCTCAAACCGAAGCTCGGGAAAGCTTTGCTCTACGTATGGGCTCTGGAGCAGGAAAGCAGTCGCCGCGGCTGGAAGGAGGGAGGTCAGCAGGATGTCATGGTGCCGTGGGTGACCAAGCTGCCAAAGAAAGCCCAGGCCGAAGGCGGATCAAGAAGCCAGCAGACTGGTGAACAGACTTTCCATCGGTATTACCATCTCTATCGCAAAGGCGAGTTGGAAGCCGATGTTGAGGCAGCTGGTGGCAAAGTGCTTGAGTCAGGGTACGAAAAGGACAATTGGTGGGCAGTTACCACCGCGGAGTAGGCAGCAAATTTGGAAGTGTCAGGTCAATAGCGAATTAGCACGAGAAAATGGAGCACAAGCATTAGAGTGGGTAAATCTGTATTCCTCACCCATCCTTTGCGGACAGAACGGGCTATGTCTTCTACATACACAGATAGCGAGTCACCGGCTCAATCTTTCACTTCGTCCTCAGTCTTCTGCCCTGCCCTGCTTGATGTGGTAAAGTAGTAAATGTAGTGGTATCTTTTTCCCTTCCCATGTGTGGATTCTCATGTTCCAGCAACGCCTGTACCCTGTCCAATTCAAACAATTGGAACCCCAAACGCCCTCTGGATGTTCTGATTTTTCATAGATACACATGAAAGAGTAATGAAGCAAGGCAGGCAGGTATCCGTTCCTCCACATGGACTGAGACTGAGTATCGTGAGAGATCTGATGTGTGAGCCGGGACTACAAGTGACAACAATACCACTCCGAAACCCAACACTAGGTTAGATTTCAAAGTCGTGAATCGTGCCAACAACCCAGTCCATGTCGCCTATATCGTCGGCAAACTCGGTGTCAAGGAAATTCTTTGGTGGCTTCTCTGGCTGTTGCTTGCGTTGCTGTAGCCCGCTGCTAGTGAAGTAATTGTTGTGATCGAGTGCATGAAATCCGTTCCCATTATTCATTGGTATTGCTGCTGGTGGAGATGGGGTAGAGGTTGTCTTGATTGCGACTGGCGACATGTGCTGGCGCCAGTTGTTATCGAGGGACCAAGCCTCAGCCGTGTGGCCACCAGTCGGACTGTGATTCTTCTCTCTGCGTTCTCGTGGACGGCCGTTGTTGATAGAGGTGGAGCGCAGACGCGTAGGGCTGCTCTGGCGCCAGCTCGCAGCGCGATCGCGAGGTCGATGGGTGGACTGCTGCTGTTGAGCTTTCTGCTTCTTGCTGCTGCCGAAAGTTGTGAATTTGGCAAAAGCATCCGTATACCCCGTCTTCTGAGAGGGTGTGGCCGTGACGGAGGACAGCTCAGCCGCCGAAGGCTCAACCTTGGCACGGCGGAAGTTTCCAAGGGAGGCCCACTTATCAAGAATAGAAGATGAGCGTTGCTTCGGCGTCAAGGACGCCTCAGCCTTCTTATCTTCCTCAATCAGCTTGCGAAGAGGGCTAGCACAGTTGGCACGGCTCTTGTCGACCTCGTCGGTAAGACCTTGACGAGGTGTCAGGCTACCACGCTCTTCCTCTTGAATGATGTTGAGTTGCGGTGTGCTTGGCTTGACGGTATCGATGCGCTCCATGTCATTGCTAGCTTCTGCAGAATCAAGCTGCAGCTGTTGATTGCTTAACTCTTCCTCCTCGTCCCACAGATCGCTCCAGCTCTTAGAGAAGCCATTGCCACTGCCACTGTACGGATCGGTGTTCTTGTTCGGTCGGTTGAAGCTGATAGGCAAAGAGCCGACGAAGTTCGAGAGGGGTTTAAAGGCGACAGACTTGGCAGACTTGGTAGACTTGTAGGACATGCCCAGACCGGAGTCAAGGTTGGAGGATAGCGAAGCCTCATCAGCGTCGACGTACTGCCATTCAGACTTGACGGACCCCGGGAACATCACGCTCTCCTCGTCACGGATAGTGGAGAGTTGGCGAGCAGGCTTCTGTGGCGTCTTGAGTGCAGAGCTCCACGGGAAGTCTTCTGAGGCCATGTTCGGGCTGGTGACAGATGGTGTACGCAGCGGCTCACGTGCAGCCGTCGCGACAGGTACCATCTCGGTCTGCTCGGCAGTGCAGAAGTCGTCGAGGGACTCATCATCGGTGGTGAAGCTGACAGCAGCCTTCAGTGCTTCACGAACAGCAGCCAAGGATCGGTTGGCGGGATCCAGTGCCAAAGAGTGACGCAGCACCTCCCAGGTATCTTGCGACATATTCGGGAACACATCAAACAGGCTTTGGCGGTCATGCATAAAGTCCGCGAAAAGAGGATCCTTCTCAGTTGGCGAAGCAAACGGATTGCGCTGGAACAAGATGTTGAGCAAGACGATGCCAAGAGCCCAAACATCTGCCGACGCTGGCGAGTAGCCATAGCCGTAGACAGACGCATCAAATTGCTCGGGCGCCATGTAGCGGTCAGAGCCCACGGCAAACTCGGTCGACCAGGTGTCCATGGTAGCCAAGCCAAAGTCCCCCAGCTTCATAGTGCCATCGGAGGTCAAGAAGATGTTCTCTGGCTTAATGTCGCGATGGTAGACGCCATTGGAGTGCAGGTAGTCAACAGCATCGACAAGCTGCAGCATAAAGTCACGGACATGCTCGGTCTCCAATGGTCCCCGGCCAAGGCGAATGGCTTCGTAGAGATCGCCATTACTGCACCACTCCAATACCATGTATTGATGATTTTCGGTCTCAAAATGATGAATCAGGTTGACAATGTTCGGATGGTTGTTGAGGCGAGAATGGATGTCGAGCTCCTCAGACTTCTCATCGATGCCAATGGCCATGGTAGCCGGGCAGTTGGTGTTGGCGGCGCCCGGTTTAGTCATGCACTTGATAGCCACATCGTCGCCCGTCTGCAGGTCCTTGGCCGTGAAGACCATGCCGAAGGACCCATGGTTGAGAGGCGCGATAGTCAGGAACCGTCCGTCGAGAAGCTTGTCGTTTTCAAAGCCATCTCGCATACAGTCCATTGGCGGATAGTTTCTGAAGTGTAGAGTAGTGCTTAGGTCTTCGAACTCCAGCAGGCCAGAGCAAGATGACGTTCAGCAAGGTGTCGAAGTGTGTGACGCAGGCAGGTCCGATGCGATTGTCCGCAGACAGAGGTCAACCAGCTCTTGGATCAACTACAGCCAGAGCTCAAAACGCAGAAGGTCCGATGCTGTGTGGGAGGCAGGTGTAACGCAACAGTTGCTCGGCAACTTTTGAGTGTTCGGGCAATTATGTGTGGGCGATATCAATGCAGGTATGTTCGGACAATAGAGTGGTGATATAACAGGTTCCGCCGTCCTGTAGCACTTCTGTTAGCCAAAATTCGTAACCTATTGACCGTATGACGCCAACTGGCACGCAATGTAGCTGCCTAGATGTCGACCACCAATGTGGACTGCCAAAGCCTGCTACGCTGCTCTTTCCGAGACGCACCTTCTCAACTCCGTTCGCTCCAAATCCAAGGTATCAAAAACAAGCTCGCTTGCTCGCTAATCCAGCTTCAAAAATGACGTTCAAAGAGATTCAATGATTGTAGTCGTTATGTTTCATCAGTACAAGTGATGTATGGCGTCAAATATGTCCAACGAAAGAGCCAGAAGGTGATGTTACACGGAAGCCCAGTCGGCAGACGATCGAGTCCGGAAGAAAGTAGGACACGGGAGATGGTGAGTCAGGAGCAGTATATGGTCGTATCGTTCGTAAGTCGAGAGGCGGGAGATGACTGTATGTGTCGAGATTGGTTATGGTGGTCTTGGTAGGCGTTGGGTAGTTGTTATGATGGTGGAAGAAGATGGAAGTAGTCTGAGTTGATGTTATCACTGCAGCCTGGCCCGAGCCAGTGCCTGAGGAAGAAAGATAGCGACGTCGATTAAGATCTCATCAAGAGGGTCCGAGAGAATCGACAACAGCTAGGGAAGGATGCTGGTCCCAGACACTTGTTCCAGACTTGGCTGCAAGCGGTGGTGTGGTTTATGATGTGATCCCGGCCAATTCCAGCTTGCGTACGTCCAACGAGGCGTATGACGCTGCACGGACCCTAGCTAGCTGTAGCGTGGTATTGTAGGTCAGGTGCCCGGTCTCCTGTACAAAGGTGTCTCTCCTTCTACATCGAATGGTGGGCGGTGCAAGCGTAGGTCGAAGGTGATCGATGGAGCGTGATGTCGGCGTCAAAGACTCGGAAGTCGTCGCACAGGCGTCACTCGGCCAAAGTCGCAAGGAATGTGGGCTGTGATTACGGCAGGCGCGCAGCCGGGGGGAAGGAACGATGCAAGCGGAAAGCACAGAGTCCAGCAGAAGCACTTCCGGTATCGTGAAGTCGTCAAGCAGTGTGGATGTTCAGTCTTCAAGAAGAGGATTTAGGTAGGGAATATAGTGTAGAGAGCGGTGTAGGCAGGAGCATTGGTGTGTGAGCGACGGGGCAGGATGCAGGTGCGAGCACGAATCGAAACCAGTCGAAGCACGACCCACGTCAACAGCATTCGTCCAATTGAAACATTGCATAATCGAGTGTGGGGCTTTGACCTTGTTCGGGACGACACGCACGCTTTGCAAGCTTGTTCTATCTCTGGCCTGGCCTCGGGACGTCTGAGAAACAACCGTCCGCAACGTCGTCATCGTCCCGTGGTCATTCGGTCAGCACAGCCATGGTCTCCGTGAAAGAAGCAACTTGTTGTCATCGACAACAGTCCTCGACGCCTTCATTTGAGTGGCTGTCCTTTGTTCAACATAACGCCGACAACGGCATCGGCCGTGCACGCAATTCGAGCGAGACGCCCGTTTCAATCAAAGGAGCGGCAAGTCACGTCTTGGACAGCTTTCGTCGTGCAGGCGCCCGGCCACGAAAGAGGGGTCTTGTCTCAGCGACTGCTCTCGAGAACAGGAGGGGTTGGCATGTCCTGCGTGACTTCAAATGATGACAGGTGCATGATTGCCAATCGAAATCAATAAAACCATGGATGAAGCTTGGGAAATTGCGCGATGGTGCAAGTCTGCTGATCCGGCGCCACCCTTGCCCGTAGACCTTGAGCATTGCACCCTCCAGTGTTTGGCAACTTGCTATCGATTCTCAACTACATGTACGGTGTGAACTCGATCCAATGGCAGTTCCTGGGGAATAAATCTCTGCTATTTCACCTCGAAGGAGTGCATGCAAGCGAGAGCGAATAAGCAGAGTATGCCCTACACCCAGATGCACGCCATCCCAGTGCCACCGCATACTGCCTTGGCCGCACATAAGCTGCATGAGCTCCACTTGCCGTCTGGACATTGTGCATGCGCGGACATGTACTAGTCCAAGGTACTGTATCTTTGCCTATCAAGTACCTGCGTACATAGCTCGGTGATCGTATCAGTCAATCAATCATTATTATTTGACTCGCTGACATGGATGGTGGGATAATGGACGGCATCAGCCATTTGACCTCCTGGTTAGCCGCGTCGAACACTCGGCTTGCCAAGCAGCAGTCAGTCAACCATTTCGATCAGTCAGCCAGCCGAATGCCTAATAAGACCTTAGATAATCACGTAGACTCGAGCATTCCATTCGAGCTCGATTCTTGTTGGTCGTGCTGTTGCTGCTTCAAAGCCATCGACAACACAACGGTACCTTACCATTCATGAAATGATCTCGGAGATTGGGACCGTGCTCACTTCCACGTGGTTTCGTCGCAACCACAGAAACAGGAGCGGGAATGAGGATCAGGACAAGGGAAAGTCTATCGTGCGCAGACCACTGCCACTTTCGTTCTAGAGACGTGCCGCGCCGGAAGCGCATGTGGTTGCTTGGATGCTGCAGCTGATGCTTTGTCTCTAGGGAAGGTTGTGCTGAAGGGTAGCGGGCGGGACGTCGAGACGAGCTGCATGCACGCGTGAACAGAAGTGTTGGCAAGCGCCGTTCCGTTCCGTGGACGTGTGTGCAAGATCCTCGACGGACTCTTGAGGCCTCGGCTTCCGGTTTGACATGCTGCAAGTAAGCGAATTCTTTGACAAAGGGCGGTGAAGGCGCAAGATGGCTGTTCAACATGTGTTCGTTGTTGACATGCAGAGAGTCTTGGAGGTGAAGTGGTCTAGCCTCAGTCTGCAGTGCATTGGCTGGGCATTGACAGCTGCCAATGTACTCACCACCTCCAATGGCTGTCGCTGTGGTTGCGAGCATATCGCCCTGCGCGGTGTCTCGCGAAATCTTTACCAGCTGTCCGGCTGAGACGAACACATCGTCTGTACTCGTTGCTGTATCGCGAGAACTCTTGCGTCCATGTGGCGAGATCTAGTCATGGACTGCGTTGCACTAATACATGTCCTTTTCTTTAGTAGCATCGTTAGTTGCACAGCAGCGCTCGTGCCGCCCTTGAGTTTGTCTAGCGCGAGGGGGCTTGCATTACTCTTGCAGCATGCATAGAGTATCACATTCGCGATCGAGGTTTGGTGGCTGTTGAATCTTACGGGAAGGTTCGGCAAGGTGAATCGGCATCAGGAGCAGAAGACTCTCCTCGTAGCATGAACGATGATGAGAGTAGGAACTACTGCGAAGCAACAGAGGGGGGAGGTGAAGTCGCCAAAGACACACACACCGCCCTCCAATACAAAATCCTAGGCCGACCCTCCTGCCGAGCGTACCGAGAAAACCCCTTCACAAGCCCACTTCGCATCTGTGAATGCCAACATCTCGAAGTGCTCCACCCGTCCGCTCTGCCCTGACAGTAGCGCGATCTTTACCGCCACCCTAAGGGCTGAATGTGGCGTGGTGGATTGATTCGTCTACAGGTCTGGAACGAAGAAGCGCGTGGTTGCATTGTTGCAGAGCCTTCACTTCACGTGTCGATTGCATGACTCGGGAGATCCATTGTGGTGCGTGACTGCCTGACATGAAAGGCGTGCGGTATATGCTGTTGGACATTGGTAAGGTGGGATGCTTATGGCTCTTCTGCGGCATTTACTGATGCGCTGTAGAGGGGACTGTATGCCCAATCTCCTTCGTGAAGGACACGCTGGTAGGTGGATGTCTAAGATTCTATCAGTCCTATCCTGTGGTCAACAGATACTCTTCGGTTGGGGATGAAATGCTGACATACCAAGTTCCCATACGCCATCAAGGCTCTGCCTGATGTACTAGCAGACAAATGGGACGATGAGGCCTTCAAACCATACCGAGATGCCTTTCCAGAAGAACACCGCAAGGATCCGGACACTCTCCAGGCTCATGTTGAAGACTTGACGAAGCGGGATGTCAAAATCGCGTACCACAAAAACCTCCAGGGCTTTTTGTGGGAAGAAGGCTACCGGTCTGGAGCCTACGCTACACCACTGTTCCCAGATGTCGCACCCAAATTGAAGCAATGGAAGGAGGAAGGACTTCAATTGGCCATCTACTCTTCTGGCAGCGTATTTGCGCAGAAGCTTTTATTCGAGCATGTCAGCGTCGATGAGAGCTCGGCATCGAAGAAGCGGACCGTCACTGAGGCCGCTGAGCACGCTGCTGAGAAGCCGGAGGAAAGTTCGTCAAAGCGGACGAGGACTACGAGGAGCTCGACTAAGCAGATTGATGAAGCGCCTCCTGAAGCAAGCCCAGAAGACGCCGGCAAAGCGTCATATGCATCGAAAGAGCCCGTTGCAGATCTTACATCCTTGATGACCGGCTGGTTCGACACAACCAATGCTGGCCTGAAGTCGGAGGCTACGAGCTACAGAAAGATCATTGAGGCTCTCAAGGTTCGATATCTCCTGAGGTGACTCACCGACATACCTTTTGCTGACAAACGCAGTGGACGGCAAGCGAGACTCTCTTCCTTAGTGATAACGTCAAGGAAGTTGATGCAGCTACTGATGCAGGACTGAAAGCTATACTACTCGATCGGCCTGGGAACGTACCAGTCTCAGACGAGGACAGGAAACGTATGAAGGTCGTTGAGAGCTTTGACGGAATCAACTTCGGGCATACTGAGAATGTCGGTGATGCTAATGGCGCCGCAGCAGGTAGCGCTGCTACTACGGAATCTTGAGGTGTCAAGGCGGGCCGCATATTCACGAGTCGTATAGAAGTATTTGCAGAGGGCCCTGGACCACGTTATTTATCCTACGCCTTGTTCTCCATAATCAAGAACAATCGACCCAATCCGTGCTCACGCCTTCACCTAGGATGTTGCCCACTCAAGACTCCTCGCGTGCCTGGCTTATCCTTTTACCAACACATCCGCAGCCGCAACCCTTTGGTCTCAGAACATCATGCAGCGTTGAATCCTTCTCGATGCCGTACTGCGATGCTAGTCAGTAGGTGTCAAGCAGATAATGTGCTGTTGGCTTACATCTGACAACAGGCGATGGTCTTCTAGCTGACTTGTTCCAAAGATGATGTGGCGTGTAAGCTTCTCAAGGCTCTCTGGGATCTCTACAGCTCCTTCAGCGAGGTAGCAGCGCCGCCAGTACAGCCACTTCAGCTCAATGACAGACGTTGTCTTTTCGACGTTGAAAGTCTCCGTCTTGCCGGTGAGTGTTTTGAGAAAGATCTTCATGTTGGTATGTTTGAGTTTCGCCGTGAATGAAAGATGAGACGAGGTCTCAAGTTGCTTGATATATATGATAAGCTGGCATCTCTGAATCTCCGAGTCAATGCTGGAAGGCTCGGTGTCACAGTGGAAGGGTCAGGAAAGATGACAAGCAGCTGGTGAATTTGCGATGGAGAAAAGTCTAAGCCTTTCACGTTCCTACTTCACACCTCTCAGACGGCGTGCGTGCGAGTCACATCTGTGGGCATTCCTCTTATCAGCCAGACAGTTTCCAGTCATGTCTCTCCGACTCGTGTTCCCTGTCAATCTTGATGCGTCTTTTAGCACGCCAGCGCCTAATTATACGACTGCCGGTGTCGCAAAGAGCTTGAACGAGACCGACTCAGACATGCTGAGGATTACAGTAAATTTGATGGCGCTGCAACGTTTAGCATGGCTTTCGAAGTGAGGTTTTGAAGCCGGAGGAATGCTCATCGTTTCTACGGAAGCACTTGCGGAGAGGATCCTGGACCAACATCATGTTTTACCTTTGACTCTACTGTCCATAGTCAGACACTCAATCCTTCTTCATGCCTTTACCGTTTGCCCTCTCAAAAGTCCTTAGAGGGCCCCCTCATCGCTCGGCCACCACGCCCACACCCGCAACCCCGTAGTCTTAGAACGTGGTGTAGCATTGATTCTCTCGATGCCGTATACTGCAATGAGGTCAGCGGGCGTCAAGAAGTCGACAAATCATTGACTTCCATCTTCAAAAGTACGGTGGAGCTCCAACTGTTAGCATGCTGAGAAGCAACAACATACATTCACTCGACAAAGTTGATGAGTCCAAGAATGCATCGCTGAAGTGTAAACAAAAGGTAGCGAATCACCCCTGCGTCGAGATGCTGCATACCTTGACCATTCTTCACTGACGCTAGTAACCTCCATCTACTGGGGCATGCGGCTATACACAAGGACTGTAGGGTAGAATTCGGACCCGTTCGACCACGGCGCCTGCATGGAATTGAAGCTCTTACGCTTCTTGACAGCCTTATCGTCATCCAAAGTGCAGAAGCCATTGTCCGGCTGGGCCCTGACAACGGAGATGTAATGGCCAGCATTCAGATCCATCAAATTGTGTGCGACCACACCCAGTAACTCGTAGTCCACTTCTTGACGGTCGGCCATGTACCTGCTGAGGTCCAGCTCCTCCCCAAATACCACCTCGTCGTGCAAGAGTCTCGTTGCATAGCCCCCAGTCTCCTCGTCCTCCCCTTGCACCCCTCTCTGTAACTTGATTGTCAAAACCTCCGGCGCCGATGTGAACAAGATGTTCGCTTTCCGAGATCCATACCTACCTGCGCAAGCGGCGCTGTGGCATTGCAGGTTATTGTCGCGGTTATCCACCAGGCGGCGACGAAGAAACTGCTCCAGAGTCAATCCTCGCCGGGGTCGATTGATCCACAATTCGATACCAAAATCGTTACCGGGCGCTCCTCCCAGGGAGTCGTTCGGAAGCTGCTCGACGTGATCTTCTCCGCAATCTTCACAGGTCCATTGCGCTTCAGCACCTGGCCCGAACATCTGGTCGAAATGGATCTTTCTGCAGTCGTGGTTGAGTTGCAGCTGCTTCAAGAGATAACACAAGAAATCGTTTGACTCTGCCTGATCGTCTGCGATAATGAGTCCCTCGAGTCCGCCACCATCTCCATGGGTTGTATTGTCGGGCACACTAGCCTTCAGCGCCGCCGTCAACCTCTCCTCAGCCCTTCTCAGCCTTGTCTGGTCGTCAGGCCACCTCTTGTCGTTCCAGTAGACTTGCCAAAGGCTCTGGATGGCGCACATAATGCACTGCCTCACCGGCAGTTCGCATTCCTTGTGAACATTGCCGAGGTACTGATACATTTGCGGTACGTGAAGAAGTGCTTGCAAGAGAGCAATCTTGTAGCATTCATTCCGACGATTTTTCATGCCTTTGGACCTGGTGTTGACAAATGGTCGGCGTACTGGCCAGTTTCTGCCGATTCTGCCTTTCAAGACGCCATCTGGGATCCTCATCTGCCGAGGCGGCGGGTAGGTGTATTGTGTACCCGATCTGGTCTTCATGACTGCTTCACGGGGTATCGAGGCCGGCTCGATTCTGAGATGGAATAGAAAATGTGCGGAGGAGTTACGCGACTGGAAAACGTCAAGATTGAGGAGGGTGATGATGCAGGAAGGGGAGTATTCTACCCTCACTCTGCGATATTGAAATCCACGACAATGGCAACAATGCATCGACGTGAAGTAAGATTAGGTCTGCGACAGCTGAATAGATCAGCATGGCAGCCAAAGAACTCCTCTTTGTTGCGAAGAGATGATCTCACATCACACAAACAACATCCTTGCGAGAGATGCTCATTGTTGTAAAGCTGTCTGGCCACGTGATACATGCATACACCGACTGTGTAGGTGCTTTTCAGGCCAGGCAGTCGAGGCAATCGCTATTGCGAGCATTCGCATCGCTGGGTATCGAATCGTGGAGTTCGTGGATGCATCGTAGGCTTCATGAGCGCTATCATCGAGCGACGGAGCAGCAAATCGCTGTCGAGTACCATCAAGATCATCAGGGGCATGCCAATGCAATCTCGGTCCTCCTGAGAATATAGACCCAGTAGAAGACGTCCGGCGCACCCAGCTTTCCGCTAGGAGCTCTGATCTTCCAACTTTTCTCCAGCTCCCACAGATCAGTCGGGTGCGGGAAGCCCATGTTGACTACAACCTCGTCCAGGAGGCCATCAACCTTTGACCTAGGGTACGGAGGCAAGAACGGAAATCTGTCTGCCGCATACGAGACAGCAATCCAGCGACCTGCACCGGGACGCGTCACGATCGCGAGATGGACGGCCAGGATGTGCAGGGGATGGATCTTGGCCTCCGAGAGGGAAGGAACAGGTCCGGTTTTGACCAGAGGGTAGGGCAGAGATGTAAGAATATCGCGGCCGCAGGAAATGGCATCAGAAGTGCTCTTATCAACGACGACATCATACGGCTTTTCCATTGATCGTCTCAACTTCAGCATGCCAGGCAGAGATAGCAAGTCCACTTGGCTCCATCGTGTACAATCATCTCCTGGCGAGAGGCCTTTGCTGAGAATTTCGTGCCGCTCAGTTTGCATTCCGGCTTCGACGGCCGCGTGAGAGTAATCGACATTTTGTACTTGACTTGCCTTCTTTACCAGCGATCGCAGCTCAGATGAGAGTTCTGATGTTCCACAACCTATGTGGAGGATCTGAGGAGAAGATACTTGGTTTTGGGTCAGGGCTTCTGCGACAATGTCGCGGAGCGCTGGAGCTGGTAGGAGCCAGTCGAAGGCGCATTTATCTTTGCGGAAGCGCTTTTCCCAGTACTCCTGATCCGAGAATGTGAAGGACATTATGCTTGACCATTGCATGGAATCACCAAAGACTTGTGTAGGTAAGGCAAAAAGTTCATGGTGACATGACTAATGCATAATCTTGGCAAGTCCTGGTCTTTCGACTTTCGCGTTGTTTTCGTGAAGACAGGACAGTCCTTTGCCATATCTCTTCGGCAAGCGCGGACAGTGTGTGCTATCATGAAGAAGAGGCTTGAAGTCCAGCTCATAGCTGATACAAGCCTGCATTGGGGATAAATGCGGTCAAAGTAGTTCTATCTTCGAGACGCGACTGACGCCTGTCACGCGTCAACGTCTCCATCTGTTCTTCCCTTCAAGGTTCACTAACATATCACAGCTTCACAGATATCGCCAGCGTATTATTATGCGTTTCAGAGCAGAAGTACGGAATGTACAGACCTTCACTAAGTTCACCGCATCTCTGGCCACACTCGGCCACATTGCATGGGTACGACTGGACTCGAAAGATGTGCGCTTCACAGTCATACCAGAGCAAGGCACCCAAGTATGGTCTGTGTTGACGCCGGACACTATATTTGACACATACACCATTCAGAGTGCGGCGCCGAATAATACGATAAACCTCGAAGTACCTCTTGCGCCGTTGCAGAGAGCCCTCAAAAGTGCACATAATGCTATCGCGGCGAACATACGTCTAACGAAGAAGGACAACATTCCACTTCTATCGCTCACAATAACCACCACGACCGCGAATCGCACCGGCCCCATTCCACCTTCCACTGCATCTGATGCCGAGAATGGCTTTGGCGGCAGCACAAGCAACGGCTACAGCGGCACAGCTGCCTCCCATGAAGACTCCATCGATTTCTTTGGCGCGCGAGCAGACCGCGAGACGATCATCACGCAAGACATTCCCATCCGTGTGCTCGCTCCTGCCTCAGTGGAAGGCCTGCACGAGCCACGCTGCCGAGATCCGGACGTGCACATCGTCCTCCCAAATCTGATCCAGCTTAAGTCTATCAGCGAGCGCTTCACGAAGCTCGCAATGTCCACAAAGGGCTCGACCCGTACAGGCTTCGCCGGCAATAGCGTGTCAGGGCCGAAGCTCGAGCTGAGTGGGAACATGCACGGCTGTCTTCGACTCTCGCTTCGCACGGATAGCATGAACATTTCATCGCTGTGGACTGGGCTGGAGAATCCAGAGCTTGACCCTGAGCAGATTGCGGAGGGAGAGGATGGGCTGGCGAATCATCCTAGTACGCGGATGAAGGAGTTAGGAGATGCGAGCGGGCAGGGAGAAGAGGGGTGGGCGACCGTGCGGGTCGAGGGTAGAGACTGGGGTAGGGTGTTGTCGGTCGGAAGGCTGGGTGGACGGGTGATTGCTTGTTTCTGTGATGGGCATGCGCTCATCCTCTACGTGTTTTTGGAGAACGATGAGCCTGGTGGAGGCGAATCAGTGTTGACAGTGGGTCTCCATTTTCACAAATGCACGATTTGTAAACTGCAGCTGACTTTGTGGCAGTACTACATCAGCTCATTTAGTGCATAACACACCCAAGGGGTGATCTTTGACAGTGGGCTTAGCGTGGCGTTCCGGGAGATCTGTGGTAGTTATGCGTGGTGAGATTAGGTGTACTTATGCAAGGTCACAAAGCATGCCCGAACGGCCGCTCGTAACGTAGATGCATGCATGCAATGTCGCCACGAGGCGCAGGGTGACTGTATGTTCGTCGTTTCCATGCATAATATTGCTGAGGTACCATGCGACCCTTGTCTCAGAAGTGCGAGGCTTGAGTGATGAATCGCCCCCACCATATCGTTCCAGCCGTGAGCCATAGTAGTACCAACACCGTCATCTCGCTCGAGCCAGCATCAACACTTTTCGTGCTCTTATTACATGCTAGCAGCATGATACAAGATTATCACCTCCTTTCCACGATCATTAGCAGGACCCCTGATTCCTACTATTTGGGTCGGCATCAGAACAGACTTTGGCTCGGCGCCTGCCGCTTGGGCCCCCTACCAAAAGCTTGGACGTGCGCTGCATGTGGTGGTCTGGGGCACTGACTGTGTGCATGCATGTGGTTGTTTCTGCTTTTCGCTTCACACCCACCCACAACAGCGCGTTTCAGAGTGAGGATAGCATGGTTGGTGGGCGGATCGATGCTTGGATATATGCACAGTGTTCTGGTTGGAGTCGGTCGGGAAGTGCAAGAGCAGCGGCAGTGAACAGACCACGCGCGTCGAAGCCGCAGGGCGCGTGAAGCATACTTGGTTTTGCGGATGACGGAGGCGCTGCACGTTTGGTGCGAGTTGCTGGTGAACGACGGCCATGTTCTCGCACGACAAGCAGCCGCGCCAGTCCAGCGGCGGCAAGTCGTTCTTTGGCCGCAGCAAGAAGGACAAAGGCTCACACAATGACGCCGACCTGCCCGCCGTGCCCGCCCACGCTGGGCCCGGCGCCGGGTATGCGCCATCGATACACTCGCATCGCTCCAGCATATCGACCATCGACCCGCCGCACGACCTGTCGCAGTATGAAGGTGGCAAGGCGCAACAGGGGCTGAACCTCCAGGCGGGCGTCATCACGAGTATACCCTACGATGCCACGAGCGGAGACCGGCCGCCCATCCGCGTGGAGCATGTGGCCTCTGAAAGACCGGGCAGCAGACGCGAACCGTTGCCGCACCACTTGAACAAAGGAGGCACGGACTTTCATCAGTATCCGGCTTGGGAAGCCAACGCTGCGGCGAACGGCCACCATGCGAACGGCTATCACCGCAACTCGAGCGATCAGGGCAGTATACGGAGCAACTCCTCGTATGAGAGGCGGTTGTATGCGCAGCAGCAGTCGAGTGCCAGCCAGGCGTCGTTTCCGAGTATCCACCTCGATCCCAGCAGCAATTCCTTGCCACAGCTCGCCCAGCAGCGGAGCGGGGACAGGCACTTGGCGGCGCACAACCCGAGTGCCTTCTCGAGTACTGCGTCATTCAGCCCGGAAGGCTTCATATTGCATCGACCGACCGATGACCGTGTAATCGAGAAGGAATTTCTGGAGTTGATGCTAAAGCGTGGATGGAAGTCGCTACCTGAGCAGGCACGACGCCAAATGGAAGCATATCCCATCAGCAAGAAATGGACGCTGGTCCACCAGGACCGCCTGGCGGAATGGCAAGGCGAGCAGAAGAGACGGCAGACGCAGCGGAATACGATGCAGAGCATGAACGAGGGGCTGTCACCATACAATGGTAGCATCATTGGCAGGGCCGACGAGGAGGGCAGTCCAGAGTGGTATGTTAAGAAGATTCTGGAGAACACCATCACGCCGAAGCAGCTGCAGAGCTTGAGTGTGAGCTTGAGGACGCAGCCGATTGCCTGGGTCAAGTCGTTCGTGGAGGCGCAAGGTCAGGTTGCGTTGACGAATACTTTGGCGAAGATCAACAAGAGGCAGGGCTCTGGGCCCGCGCCAAGGGACAGCGCGACGATGAGCGAGAGGGATATGGACAAGGAGTACGATATTGTCAAGTGCTTGAAGGCGCTGCTGAACAACAAATATGGCGCCGACAACGCGCTGCAGCACGATACTATCGTGATGGCGCTTTGTGGGAGCTTGACGAGTCTGCGTCTGAATACCCGGAAACTGGTCTCGGAACTGCTTACGTTCTTGTGCCATTGGGCCGATGGACAGGGCCATCTCAAGGTGCTGGCGGCTATGGACTACCTTAAGGCGCAACAGTCGGAGAATGGTCGGTTCGATGCCTGGATGCGCATGGTCGAAGTAACGATCGATGGCAGAGGCAAGATGGGCTCGCTAGTTGGTGCCTCCGACGAAGTCCGCTCCGGTGGCATTGGTATGGAGAACCTGCTCATGGAGTACGCCGTCACGTCGCTCTTCCTCGTCAACAGCATTGTCGACGCTCCTGAGAAGGATCTGCAGCTGCGCGTTCATTTGCGGGCACAATTCGTGGCATGCGGGCTGAAGCGAATCTTGACCAAGATGGAGGACTTCCAGTACGAGGTCATTGACAAGCAAATCGAGCGCTACAGGACGAATGAGGCGATCGACTACGAGGACTTGCAGGAGAAGGAGGCGAGTAGCATGGCTGACAGCATGGAGGGAGAGACGAGAGACCTGAATGACCCGAAGCAAGTTGTTGAGGCCATTCAGCAGAAGTTGGCTGGAAGCAAGGCTGAAGACTACTTCCTCAGTGCGCTGCAACATTTGTTGCTCATGAGAGACAATCAGGGCGATGACCGCTTACGAACATTTCAGCTCGTAGAGTCGATGCTCTCGTATGTGGCCATGGACCGAAGGCTGCCGGATATGGATCTCAAGCAGTCGCTGAATTTTACTGTTCAAAATCTGATGGACAAGCTGTACACAGATGGCGAGGCTAGGCAATTGCAAGAAGAGGCACATGCTGCGCGATTGGTTGCTGATGCAGCTGTCGCGGAGCGAGATGAGATGAAGGCGCAGGTCGAGATGGGATCTGAAGGCCTGGTCAAGAAGCTACAGAAGCAACTGGAAGAGCAGGCCGCTATCATCGATCTCCAAGCTCGTCAGACCGAAGCATTCAAAGCCGAGCTTGCGGAACTGCAAACCAAGCGTGCCCAAGACCTTCAGCGTAGCGAGCTGGAGACCAGAGAGCTGTATCTCATGCTCAAAGATGCTCAGGACATTGCTGCATCGAATGCAAATGCCCAGAAGGCTGGCGCACAGATGGATCCGGCGATGATGGCGGGCATCATGGATCGAGAGAGGCTCATGGATCGCTTGGAGATGCAATTAGAACGCGCCAAGACGCAGGCGAAACTGGAAGGAAAGAGTTGGCAGCTCGTTGGTCCTTCGGATAGGCTCCGGGAGCTGCGCGAGAAGATGGAGGGAGCTGGGCTGCAGCCGGATAGCATGGAGGGCCAGATGCCTTATTTGGGCTCTATGCAACGAAGGGGCCGCAGTGGCATCCAGAGGAAGCCGGTGGGCTCACGGCCTGACACACCTGCTGGAGATATGGAAGGCGTGCTTGATGGTGAGGTCACAGCTGACAATGAGGAGGGCATGGTGTTTGAGAAGCCGAGGATTGTGCAAATGACAAGGCCGAAGGTTCCAAGTACTGTCGCAGCCCAGCAGCAGAATATGTTGTCTGAGTTGCAGGGCAAGGTGCCTAGAGCGCCTGCACAAGCGGAAGGTGGTAGTGATGATGAGGGCGATGGTATCACGACTGGGCCGTCTCATCCCAGTCTCGAGAGTCAGAGCCCGAAGACCCCGACGGACGAGCAGCCGGCGAAGGACAAGTTCGATGGTGCGCCACCGCCCCCTCCACCCCCTATGCCTGGATTTGATGGTGGACCACCTCCGCCTCCGCCACCAATGCCTGGATTCTCTAACGCTGCGCCTCCGCCGCCTCCTCCGCCCATGCCAGGGTTTAAGAATGCGGCGCCTCCACCTCCACCTCCACCTCCACCGCCTCCTGGTATGCCTGGATTTAATGGAGCTGCTCCGCCACCTCCTCCGCCGCCACCAGGTATGCCTGGCGCACCTGGCTTCGCTAATGGGGTGCCGCCTCCACCACCAATTCCTGGAGCGCCGCCGTTGCCTGGAGCGAAGAAGGGCGGATGGTTGCCGCAGCAAGTACAGTTCAACTCCCCAGCTATCAAGCCTGTCGCTCCTAGGCCGAAGAAGAAGCTCAAGGCGCTGCATTGGGAGAAGGTCGATACGCCTGAAGTCACGATGTGGGCTGCCCACACGCCGACCCAAGAAGCGAAGGAAGAGGTGTACCAGGAGTTGTCAAAGAAGGGTATTCTTGATGAGATTGAGAAACTCTTTATGGCCAAGGAGATCAAAATTCTGGGTGGCAAAGGCTCTGGCAAGGCGAAGGACGAGAAGAAGTCCATTATCTCGCGAGATCTGAGCCAGAACATGCAGATCGCGCTTTCCAAGCTCAAGACATTTGAGGCTGAAGAGGTCGTCAGGATGGTCATACATTGCGACAAGGAGATTCTGGATAACAGCAATGTCATGGACTTCTTGATATCGGAGCATCTGTGTACGATACCGGACAATGTTGCGAAGCTCATGGCGCCATATTCGAAGGACTGGACGGGCCCGGACGCCACCAAGGCTGCGCGGGAGCAGGACCCGAACGAGCTCACGAGGGAAGACCAAGTATATTTGTACACGGCGTATGAGCTGCACCATTACTGGAAGGCGAGGATGAGGGCGCTGCAGTTGACGAAGAACTACGAGCCAGACTATGACGAGATTTCCGCTAAGCTGCGGCAAGTCGTTGATGTCTCAGAAAGTCTAAGGGATTCAGTCAAGTTGATGCCGGTTTTCGGTCTGATCCTGGACATCGGTAACTACATGAACGACTCCAACAAACAAGCTCAAGGCTTCAAGCTCTCCTCCCTCGCCCGCCTGGGCATGGTCAAAGACACCAACAACGAGATGACGCTCATGGACTACGTCGAGAAAGTCGTCCGCCTCCAGTATCCGCAGTACGAAGGTTTCACGGAAGACATCGCGGGTGTGCTCACGGCGCAGAAAATCAATATCGAGCAGCTGCAGGGCGATGCGAAGAAGTATATCGATAACGTGAGTAATGTGCAGGCGAGCTTGGATGCCGGCAATTTGAGCGATCCGAAGAGGTTCCATCCGGAGGATCGGGTGAGCCAGGTCGTGCAGAGGTGTATGAAGGAGGCGAGGCGGAAGGCGGAGCAGATGGGGATTTTCCTTGAGGAGATGAACAGGTCCTTCGATGCTATTCTTGTGTTTTTTGGAGATGATCCGAAGGATGACGGTAGTAGAAGGGAGTTCTTTGGGAAGTTGGCGAATTTCGTCAAGGATTATCAGGTGAGTGTTTTCCTTTTTTGGTTTTGCGCACCTCGTGGATGGGGCTGTGGCGGGCGTGATGGGGTTGGGCATAGTGGGAGCATCGTGATTATCATGGTCGCAGCGGTGCATTTATGTGCTGCGTGACGAGTGAATACGCTTGTTTGTTGGTGACTGGGCTGACACAAATGATCAATTACAGAAATCTACGGAGAAGAACTTGCAACTGGAAGAGCAATGGCGCCGCAACCAAGCGAACATGCGCCGAAAACAGCAGCAGGGTGGCATCAATGCGCAGCTTGCTAATGCCAGAGCTGGCGGCGATTCGCCACTTCCTTCGCCTGCTTCCACAGGCGCTCTGGATGATCTGATGCTGAAGTTGCGTGCTGCGGCTCCTCAGCAGCGTGCAACAAGAGATCAGAGACGCAGAGCAAGACTCAAGGACAGGCATCAGGTACGTATAGCGAGCGGACAGCATATCCCTGAAACTGGTGAGAACGTTGAAGAAGGCGGCGCGGGTGGACTGTTGAGTCCGACTAGTACGACTGATGGGGAAATGGCCGCTGCTTCTTCGGAAGGCGGTGGTGCGATTAGTGAGAGCGAGGATATTGCGGATCGGGCGGCGAGTATGCTGCAGGGGTTGAGGGGAGACGAGGAGGGCGCAGGGGGAATGGAGAAGTCGGATTCTTTGAGAGTGAGGAGAAGGCGAGAGAGTGCGGATGATGAGAGGGCGCGCAGGAGGGCGAGGAGACGGGCGCAGGGGACTAGCGGGGAGAGTGGAGTTGCGCCTGCGCCGTCGATTGCTGAAGAGGGTAGTGAGGGCTCGTCTGCTGCTACCGCTATCGTAGTAGACGATTCGCAGGGAGAGGCTGCTGAGGGAGCCGGGGAGAAGGTTACGGAGGTCGAGGTATCGGAGGCGACGAAAGATTCGTTGCCGACTCCCACGACGGTAGTGGTGCCGCCTTCTCCGCCGCTGAGCGGGAAGGATGGAGAGTGAGGAGGAGGATTGGCTTTGTTGATGTGGGATTGTATATACCCCCTTCCTCGTCTTCTTTTGCTTAGTCGCATTTGCAGCGTTGGAGCGACGGAGTTCATGGGTGTGGGTGCTTATGTGTGGGGTGTCTGGTTCATGGGTCTGCTGGTGGGAAGGGATGGGATGGCGGGGGATGAAGAGTCAAGCAGCAGCGCCAGTGCGGATCAGACAGATACCTACTACTTTATTGCCGTGATGGCTTGCTTCCTTCTTCACTACCTCTTTGCTTGTCAAAGGCTAGGACTAAAGATTCATGAAATCTGGTCTCCACTACCTTTCACAATGATCCCTTGCCTCCTCACAGCCTCCCAAGGTTCGGTGCTCAGGAAGTGCTCAGGCCGAGACTCCTTGGTCGGTGTATCGTTGTCCCACGGGACGCACTCGGTTGCTGTTGTGGACCTTGAAGAAGTGACAGGGCACTCCCTACTCGGGATTTCATTTTGTTACCATGAGTCGGCCGAGGAGGGTGGTGGCGTTTCTGATCATGTCTACATGAAGTGTAGTGTCAGCATTCGTGACTGGGAGTCCTCTGCAAATGAGTTTCGACGGCCGTTGGTGGCCGTGATTAGCGAGCCAGTCATCTACTGCCTGTCAGACGTGATCTGCAGCTGCGGCTTGCTGTGCATGTGTGCCTGCTCTTAAGAGTGTTCCTCGAGGCTAGGTGTAATTGCTTTCTGGGTTGGTGAAAGTGCAGCTCGTGAAGCTGTGGGTTAGGACTATACATTGCAAACCATTAATACCATGATTTGATCATTCGGCCTGCTCTTCGTCCGAGGCGTGGCACGCCGCGTCAGCAAGGATCCCTGAGCTATACAGTCGGACGGAGTGTGTTGTTAAAACAGTGAAAACAAATCCATTTCTGTCCATCAAAGCAACCATGGGTTTCTTTGACGTCTTCAAGGTAATCAGAGCTCCAGTTGGCCGTGCCAAGTCCAACTAACCACAACGGCAGGCTATCTTCATCCCCGGCCTCATCGCCGCCTTCCTCTACCTCCTCCTCGCCTACGCCCTCATCCCCCTCTGGCGCAAACACCACGCCCGCTACAGCCAATACATCCCGCTCGACACCATCTCCTCGCATACCTCTTCTCTCCGCGCGCGGCTAAAGCATAAGATATTTCAGTGGTTGACTCCGGCGAGTATGAGGTGGAGGCAGGAGGTTGTGGTGGATGGGAGGGGAGGCGAGGAGGAATTCGTGTTTGGAGAGGAGGAAGGGGAGAGTATGGTGGGGTTTGGGGATGTGAGTAGGGAGAGGGAGGGGCGGGTGAGGGTTGTGGGGGGTAGTAGGGAGGATAGGGTGGGGGTTAGGAGGGGGGAGAGGTTGTCGAGGGATCTGGAGGAGGGGTTTAGGGATAGTAGTAGTGAGGAGGGGGAGGAGGGGCAGAGGAGGGTGGAAATGGGCCGATGACCTGAGTGATGGCGTTCAGTCTTGTGGTATGATGCTTCATTTGATGCGGTCTTGCTCTCAAAGTCTCCTTCACCTTGCACATGACAAGGCTAGCATGCCTGACTCGGACTCATGTCGACCGCTTGACCGGCACAGCCACCACATCACTCTGACATCGATGTCGAATTTCTCCTTCACTTGACAAGAATTAGCAGCTTTGCACCTTGGAACACCAATACTCGTGTAGTCACTCGACTCTGCATACACGAGCATAAACATCATTGGCAGCAACTACAGTTCCTTTCTTTACCTTACGCACAAGCGGCGCTTCACGTGCTTGAGCACGACGCGATCAACAGTACTTGCAAGCTTGAAACCAACAATCACAACATTTCTTGACACCGATCAATACACCAAAGAAAGGACGCTCCGATAATGATTGAATTACACACCGGTCTGCAGGCTTATGTGGCAACCTACAAGGAGAACGAGGGCCATGCCACAGATCTGTGCTACGAGTATACTGCACCTCTCAATTCCCCGTTCTTCTCGACTGATGCAAATCTGCGATACATCGAAGCCGTCGACGATGAACAGTTCGAGCTTGTTCTCATCATACCAAGCTCGTTCCATTTCGGCACAATGACTCACGTCCAGGTCACCTACAGCATCAACGGCAGCACTGTCCTGGTCGATCAACTGGTCAAGCCAACGACCCCTGCTCGCCTTGAGTCCCGCTGCGTCGCTGTGTACACGGAAGTTGGAGATACATTGCAAAGGGCTGCAATCAAATTCCCTCACCTCTGCGGCCCTAGTAAGTAACGTTGAGTGCACATTCAGAGAGAGATAACTGACTCGATCCAGCCGAGAGTGACACTTCCTCAAGTCACACAGGACAGGCACTGCTTGCGGACTGCGGCAAAATCGAGATCGTCGTTCAATTAGGAAAAGGCTCGGACCTCGATAAAGGCATTAAAGTCTTCCCAGTTCATTCCACGCCGCAAGAGGGACCCAGGAAGGTTGCTGTCGATATTGGCACATCAAGTAGCGCCGCGTAGGTTGAATTAATGCTCTGAAAACTATCACTGACACCAAACCAGGACAAAGCAGGGTGACGCCACGCTGCCACCTAGCTGGAAAGGGTGGGAATGGAGCTCATCCCTGGCTAAATTCGCGAGAGTCAAGTTCACGTTCTGCTATGCATCTCGGAGTACGTATTGGATCTGCGATCCGGATATCCTCGACTGATCATCAGCAGGGTTTCTCGCGATCAAGAAGGTGGTTCCCGTACCCAGAGCAGCTTCGAAGTTGCCAGACCCGACCAACAATAAGCCTGACTCGCACGTACCTAGAAAAGCGGTCAACAAAAAGGTTCAACGATCCGAAGTCGAGATTCTGACCCTTTGACTGACCATGACCGCAGATTGAGACGGACGAAGATGATGAAGAGCCGAGTTTGCCGGTCAAGAAAGAAACACAGTCTGACATCACCAAAGGCAAGAAGCGTGAGAGCCGCGACCAAGTTGAGGACGAAAACATCGTGTCCTCTGCCCCAAAGAAGATCAAATATTCCACGAAGAAGGTGCGTGCATGGTCCTCCCTGGCTTTCACGAAGAGGCTGACCAAATCACAGAAGGCTCAGCCTGTTGAGGATCGCCCTCCGCTTGTCAAGGCTGATCTCTCCAAGAAGAAAAGCAAGACCGATGCTGCCGACCAGATCCCGAATACCAACAAGGCTCAAATGGAATCAACCACCAGATCAAATGGCAAGGCTGTGCAGCTGGCAGAACTGCAGAAACAGCTCAATGAAATGCAGCGCATGTTAGGCAGATTGGCGGGAGATTGAGCTGGTGTGTTTGAGTGTGAACAACGGCTCAATTCTCGCGGTCGAACGACTCGAGAGCGGTGTCCGTGCAAGAGCAACCAGCGCAACTTCGGGTGACGATCAGGGCGGCAACAAGGGTGCTACCTCGAATGGTAAGGCTTAGAAGAGGGCAAAACTACAGCTACAGGTGCTCCAGATCAAGCTTCAGCAGGTGATGCCAGAGCTGGAGGGTGATGAGTGAGCAGCTCGGGGCCTGGAAAGATCTAGCAAGATGGCGACAAGCTGAGAACGACCGCAAGCAGCCGATTTGACTAGACTTACAAGCGGAGTTTACTATATGGCGAGATTGGCTAAGATATGAGCTGCGATGCTCAAATTGGCGCTCGCACGGCCCCGTTGTTCTGTGTAATCGGCCGCCTGCATGCGTTTTGTCTCAGGTCTCCGTTGTTGCCTTGGTGAAAATTAAGCATCCCGAAGCAGTCGAAAGACGAATGTTGTTCCTGACGCTTTTTCAGAAGTTACTGGGAACAACTTCATCTCTTGCTTGCTTCAGCTGCGGTCACTGGTCACCATACCCGCACTCTGTCGGTTGAGATGTCCAATAGCTCCAGGGCGTCGAGGTCCGCGTTCGCCCACACAACTATCAAGACCCGCCATAGCATGAGAACCAAGCCCCTCGCAATTCTGAGGCTTACACAACATTCCCCAGTGTGCGCTACATTGTCGCTAAAGCGGATGAGCGCCACGAGGTTGAAACATCATACACACAATGTTCAAGCTGGAAGAAATGTCTGTGGCTTGAGGTCAGTCCCTACTTCGATGGCGTAGGCCCTATCGACCTATTTTGTGTGCGCAAAAAGACCGGCCGTCAGGAGATCACAGAGAGGCTGTCGACGTCGGACCGGGTTGTGAACGGGACGCATTACAGGTGCGGCTTCAATTTTGGTCGGACGCCTTATGTTAATCTCAAGCACGAATTCTTTAGGCCATGAAAAGTAACCACTGATGCACCCTAGTCGAGGACCCCACGGCGCTCACGCAGGCGCAAGAAGACCTCGAGCTTAAGGTTTGGGGATGGATTGAAGTCGTGCTCCAATGTGGTACTGGCAAGAAGTTCAACATGACCAAGCAAGAACTCTCAGAGCTAGGGATCCCAAGCGTGGCCACGTGTGGAGCCAAGAGCCCACAAACAAAGTAGCTATGAAGCACGACAAGTCGCACTGCACTGAGTACGATGCGTTTCCTCCTATGTATGCGGACAACGCTGACATCAAAGGCTTAGCTATAAGCCGTCAGAAGCGGTCGACTACAAGCCCAACAGAAGTTGCGTGGACTTCAAGGAAGAAAGCGGTCCAGCGGGCGAGCCTATCAAATTCCCCTTCCAGTACACTGAGCGAGGTATGCTGGGAACTCCTCCTAGCTACGTTCGTACTGTGACTGACAACTGTAGTGTATCTCTACAAGACTAATATCATACCTCTGATCCAATACAGTGGCCGCACTATTGGCGTGAGGACATTTTGGAACTTGTTCGCTTCGGAGCTGAGACCCACCGATGCAACATGTCGACATGGACACTCCTGGCCAATTCCGCAAAGACGGACCGACATCTGCAGCGGAGATCAACGATATCACCTACATGAACGTAAAGCACGTCGAACTTCAATTCTCCATTAAGGATGAACCCAAGGACAGCAACGATGCCGAGTATAGCAGCAACAGCCGCAGCAGTCCCGACTTCGACGAAGCTGAGGACGACATTGATGCCAGCGAGAGCGGCGACGGCAATAGTGCTTTGGACGTCGATGGAGCTGAGGATGGCCATGATGCTGGCGGAATCACCCACGGCCGCAGCGATTCCCGCTTCAACAAGGAAGAATACCTTTGGCGCCAGCAGAAGTAGGGAGAGCAAGATGATGATGAGCCGCTTCGCTCTCCTCCGCCACGGTACAGCGAGGTCACAGGCATCCGCAGAGCGGCAGTTACTAATCCGGCGCGTGAAGTAGCATCAGTGGCACGCAACGTCGATATAGTTGATCTGACTGGGACAGGTGGGTGTATATATATGGATTGCTGCACGAAAATTGGTACTGACTGTGCCAGATGTACGAATTAATCGGCTCGACTGAAACCACGCATCTGCATCCGCATCAGCTATTGGAGACCGGAGATTTGAACGTCCACAGGTATACTGAATCGTGGTGCTCCTCGACAGCATGTTATCAGGCTTCCTTAATGGTGGAGACATGGCGATGGATATATACCGGGCGCGTGTGACCAGATAGAGAAAAGTAGTGGACGCGAGAAGATGGACTTGGTCTTTGGTCTGTCAATCGATAGTTGAATCGTTCGATATGAGGATTGTGAGCAGGCACAAGGTCTAGCCGAGCACTACTCGATTCTACATACAACAGTCATCTCGTGGGAACGAGATTGCCATAGGGGCAATTGCATGGATTGGGTGAACGGTCCATTGCTTCATACTGCTGCCCACATTTTGATAGACGAAGTCAGCCAGGTGGAGTCTGCTCAGTCAAATTGAAGGCCAAAAGAAGACATGAGGACGCCCTCCGGAAACATTTGCCAACTGCGAAGTCAACGGCAACGAGTTCGAGCCCAGCATCGAGGGTCAAATCTTTCGCAGCGCTCTCCGACGGAAAACCTCGTCTTGCCAAGGATGTCGCTCCTCACTCGCCGCTCCGCGTGATAGCCTGGACCAGACGCTTGCAATGGCAAGACGCCCAGCTTACGCGATGCGATGCTCAAGTCTTCGCTATGACAATCGTATTCAACCATGAAATCCGCAGGCGCGACAGAGAGGCGCGGAAAAGGTTTCTTTGTCGGCCGGCATCGGCTAGGTGGACCACCTGCAGCTGAGAACGCCTCTCCGCAGGACCCGCCCATCTCTTGATGGCAAACAGATTTTTTGTTTTGGTCGCACGTCGCCTACCGGCAGCAGTAGATGCAGTCATGGCCATCTCCAATCTCAACGGACGCCGAAATACACTCCTTCCGTCTTCTCCCGATGCCCAGACTGGGAAGCGCAAGCACTTCGCGCAGGCCAGACGCATCGGTGACAGCTCGGCGAGTTGGAGTAGGATTGTATCGTCTGGCGCACATAGTGGTCGTTCGGCGAAGTCTACAAAAGTGTCGTAGCCGGCGGCATCGAAGACAGCAAGGAGGAAATATATGCACAAAGCATTCAGATGACCTCAGTGCATAGCTCCCAACTTGCCGGGGCAATCCTTCGTGCAACGACCAGTCATGCGGTCTGGCGAGGTAGCTGCATCTGCGTGGAAGCATACATAGTCAGGCACGAGCAATCACATGTTAGCGATAAGGTCGGAGCTGCGAGCTTGACAGCAAATATGCAGTCCACGAATGCAAAATACATAGAGCTCAATCCTAACTCCGCGCTGTCGGGGCCAGAAGCAACGAAGCTCTTCCTAGTATGCAGCCAATGAGACACTATTGAATAAGCTCAAGCATCGGCTAAGATCAAGCAGTACGGCAATCTGACGGCAAAAATACGCGGCTGCTGCGGCGTGAGGTCAATTCACGTGAGGTCAAGTCGGTGAGCGAATGAGACGGCGTCGCTTAAGCATTACTGCATATACGCGTGCAGTAGCGGCCAAACATGGAGCTGCAAGGCTAAACCGTAGTGGCATGTGTCAAGGGCCTGGGGAAGACCAGGGTCTGCCAGATATTGAAAGGCTGAAATCTTGCAAGAGTTGTCGCGCTCACCTGTAATACTATGTTACGTGGCTAAATCGAAGGCAATGGTGGTGGTGTGCGTGGCGCGAGTGATTGCTGCGACGCTGCGAGGACGAGCGAAGTGGAGGGAGGATGCTAGGACTCGATCAGGCCTGGCGCCGACCTCGGCAGATCTGGCTATGATGCGCAAGCTTACCACACGGCATGGCCTGTGCTCAGCTGTTGTTATTGCATATGCACAGGAACATAGCAAACCTTTGTTTCAACGAATGGAGAAACACACGTAAGAATGTCAACAGCGTGTGATAGAGACCTGCCCAAGCATGAGATAAAGACTGCACGTGAATTGATCTTGACGAGGCCGGAACACGAAGGCCAGGTAGACGTTGCAATTCCATGTGCTCTGCGCTAGGCTCAAGACTCCACACTGCGGCCTGAGAATTTAAGTCTCCGCCAGAGCCCAGAGTCTCCTCCTCTTCCTCGCCGTCCGCTCGTACACTCCCTCCACCGTACGCGCAGCAACACTGATCTAAACCAGGCTATCAATCATTCAGGTGAGCCTCTCCCCGGTTTCCCGGATCCTGAAGCCTTGAGGTACAACGTGCCCCACGGGCAGATCAAAAGCTTGCCCGCATATCTGGCGCCGATAAGAGCGAGTCGCTGCTTTTTTGCCTTGCGGTCTGCGTGTCGACGACATCACGACCTCAATCACCTGTCGAACGGTGCTGAAGATCGCTTACCACGTTTCATTGCACACTGAAACCGAGTGCCGATCTATACACCGGAAACAAACCAATCGACTGGTCGAGTCGAGTGATCTCGAGTCCACTCTGCACTAGCTTTCTCCGCGTACCAGCTCTACGAGGAGACACGATTTTCTTCTTTCACAAGCCAGGAGCAACGTCCTCCACTACTCGACAGTCGCCGCATCACAAGCCAGAATCTCGTGACTGACATCTGCATTGCCACAGCCTACCCAAAAACCACGACCTGATCTTTACACCAACACATTAACAACAACTTCGAACATCGAAAGCAAGCCGCTTGCAAAAGAAACACGAAACCTCCATACTTACAGCTACACCTTAACGAATCAAGGACTCGGCTGGAAGCCGATAGGATGGGCAAGGTCTCGTTCGCCGAGCATGTAGATGAACGTCGCATCGACGAATTGGACGAGGTAGCGGAGCAAGAGCCGTACAGCGTCTACCAGTACGAGGAGGGCCCGGACAACAAGTCATGGGCTGGTGCGCTACCCAAGAAGCAGGGTCTGTATGACCCAGAGCTCGAGAAGGATGCCTGCGGTGTTGGCTTTGCCGCCAATATCAAGGGCAGGCCCAGTCACAAGATTGTCACCGATGGTAAGTTGCACCACAAACACGCGTGCTAGCCGCCATTGACTGACTTCACATTGTAGCACGCAGTCTTCTCTGCAACATGACCCACCGAGGTGCGGTCGGTTCTGATGCACGAGACGGTGATGGCGCTGGCGTCATGACATCTATTCCACATAAATTCTTCCTCAAGAACTTTCAGCTGGAGCAGGGCATCAAGCTACCTGCGCTCGGCAAATACGCCGTGGGTAACCTCTTCTTTAAGCCGGAGGAGGAGACACTGAAGGACACTCTTGACCAATTCGAGGACATCGCCAAGGGCCTGGACCTGCGTGTGCTTGGATGGCGAGAGGTGCCCAAGGACAGTACTCTGCTCGGTCCAGCTGCGAAGTCGCGAGAGCCGGTCATTCTGCAGCCGTTCGTCGTCACGGCCTCTGCATATGGTCCTGCAAAGGAGCCAGCTGCAGATTTTGAAGAGAAGTACGATGCCACGACTTTCGAGCGTCAGCTATACATTTTGAGGAAGCGTGCAACGCACGCCATTGGCCTCCACAACTGGTTCTACCTGTGCTCACTGAGCAACAAGAACATTGTCTACAAGGGTCAACTCTCTCCAGTCCAGGTCTACGAATATTATCACGACCTGGTCAATGTCGATTACGAAGGCCACTTTGCATTGGTGCACTCGCGTTTCTCGACCAACACTTTCCCATCTTGGGACCGAGCCCAGCCACTCCGATGGGCAGCACACAACGGAGAGATCAACACACTGCGAGGCAACAAGAACTGGATGCGCGCAAGAGAAGGTGTGCTGAAGTCACAGTTCTTCGGTGATGAGCTGGAGAGTCTATACCCTATTATTGAAGATGGTGGCTCTGACTCTGCGGCATTCGACAATGTGCTGGAGTTGTTGACCATCAACGGTGTACTTTCTCTACCTGAGGCAGTCATGCTCATGGTGCCAGAAGCATGGCAGGGCAACGACTCGATCGACCCTGCCAAGCAGGCATTCTACCAGTGGGCGGCGTGTCAGATGGAGCCATGGGATGGTCCAGCGCTCTTTACCTTCTCTGACGGCAGGTATTGTGGTGCAAACCTCGACCGAAATGGTTTGAGGCCATGCCGATACTATGTTTTGGACGACGACCGCATCATTTGCGCGTCTGAGGTCGGTACCATCAACATCGACCCATCTACTGTCATTCAGAAGGGCAGGCTGCAGCCTGGCCGTATGTTGCTCGTCGACACAGAGGCTGGTCGCATCATCGATGACAGCGAGCTCAAGTCGACTGTCGCTGGTCGTGCAAACTTCCGTAACTGGCTGGAGACGCAGCTGATCGACATGGACAAGGTCTACAGCAAGCTTCTCGAGAAGGGCGCGAACCTGTCGCACACCTTGACCGAGACCAAGATCAACGAGGACCCAAGGCTGAAGGCCTTCGGTTACTCACTCGAGCAGGTCTCACTCCTCCTGGCACCAATGGCTGCCGACTCCAAGGAGGCTCTTGGATCCATGGGTAACGACGCTCCACTTGCATGCTTGGCAAGCCAGCCACGTCTGCTGTACGAGTACTTCCGTCAGCTGTTCGCTCAGGTCACCAACCCACCTATCGATCCCATTCGTGAGGCCGTCGTCATGTCTCTCGGCTCATACGTCGGTCCTCAGGGCAACCTCCTCGAGATGAACAAGGAGCAGTGCCACAGGCTTTATCTTCCATCGCCAATGCTGTCCATCGAGGAGTTCAACGCGCTCAAGAAGATCAATGACCTGCACTCCGACTGGACTGTCGCCACCATTGACATTACTTTCCCGAAGAAGGAAGGTGTTCCAGGATACCTTGATGCGCTTGACCGTATCAACGAGGCTTGCACGGAGGCCATTCAGCGCGGCGACAAGATCGTCGTGCTCTCTGACAAGAACACTTCTCGTGAGCGTGTGGCTGTGTCTTCGCTCCTTGCCACCGGTATGGTCCACCACCACATGGTCCGCAACCGATGGCGTGCTCAGGCAGCTTTGGTGGTCGAGACCGCCGAAGCCCGTGAGGTCCACCACATGTGCGTCCTTGTCGGATACGGTGCTGATGCCATCTGCCCATACTTGGCCATGGAGTGTATCATGAAGCTCAACCGCGAGGGTCTCATTCGCAAGAAGGTGACGAATGAAGAGCTCATCGGCAACTACAAGCATTCTTGCGATGGTGGTATCCTGAAGGTCATGTCGAAGATGGGTATCTCCACTCTTCAGTCATACAAGGGTGCTCAGATCTTCGAGGCTCTTGGTGTCGATGACACAGTTGTCGACCGATGCTTCACTGGTACTGCCACTCGTATCAGGGGTATGACCTTCGACCTCATTGCTCAGGACGCTTTCGCCCTCCACGAGAAGGGCTTCCCGTCCCGCAACATTCTCGAGGTACCTGGTCTTGCTGAGACTGGTGAGTACCACTGGCGAGATGGTGGCGAGGCTCACATCAATGACCCGACTTCCATTGCCAACATTCAGGATGCTGTGCGCACCAAAAACGACAAGTCATACGAGGCTTACTCCAAGAGCGAGTACGAGCAGATCAAGAACTGCACTTTGCGTGGCCTGCTCGACTTCGACTTCGAGGCGACCAATCCCATCCCGATTGACCAGGTCGAGCCATGGACTGAGATTGTGCGCCGCTTCGTCACCGGTGCCATGTCCTACGGCTCCATCTCCATGGAGTCGCACTCCACCTTGGCTGTTGCCATGAACCGATTGGGCGGAAAGTCCAACACTGGTGAAGGTGGTGAAGACCCAGAGCGTAGCTTGCCGCTCGAGAACGGAGACAGCATGCGCTCAGCCATCAAGCAGATCGCCTCTGGCCGTTTCGGTGTAACCAGCAACTACTTGGCTGACTCTGACGAGCTTCAGATCAAGATGGCTCAGGGTGCCAAGCCTGGTGAGGGTGGTGAGCTGCCTGGTCACAAGGTGTCCGAGGCCATTGGTCGCACCCGTCACTCTACCCCTGGTGTCGGTCTGATCTCGCCTCCGCCTCACCACGACATTTACTCCATCGAGGACTTGAAGCAGTTGATCTACGACCTGAAGTGCTCCAACCCACGTGCTCGCGTTTCTGTTAAGCTCGTCTCGGAGACTGGTGTAGGTATCGTCGCTTCCGGTGTGGCCAAGGCCAAGGCCGACCACATTCTCATCTCTGGTCACGACGGTGGTACTGGTGCTTCCCGCTGGACTGGTATCAAGTACGCCGGTCTGCCATGGGAGCTTGGTCTTGCTGAGACTCACCAGACCTTGGTCCTGAACGACTTGCGTGGCCGTGTCATTGTTCAGACTGACGGCCAGATCCGTACTGGACGTGACATTGCCATGGCTTGTCTGCTTGGTGCTGAAGAGTTTGGGTTTGCTACCACGCCTTTGATCGCTATGGGCTGTATAATGATGAGGTGAGTCTGTTCCTACACATCCTGTTTCTGATTACACATTCGCTGACACAATATATAGGAAATGCCACTTGAATACTTGCCCTGTTGGCATTGCTACCCAGGACCCTGAGCTGAGGAAGAAGTTCAAGGGCACGCCAGAGCATGTGATCAACTTCTTCTACTACATCAGCAACGAGCTACGCGCTATCATGGCCAAGCTCGGCTTCAGGACCGTCAACGAGATGGTTGGCCGCACTGAAGTGCTGAAGGTTAGGGAAGACCTCCGCAACGCAAAGACCGAGAACATCGATCTTTCCCTCATCCTCACCCCAGCCCACACCCTCCGCTCTGGCGTTGCTACCTACAACGTCCGCAAGCAAGATCACAAGCTGCACGTTCGCCTGGACAACAAGCTCATTGCTGAGTCCGAGCTTGCTCTTGAGAAGGGTCTGCCATGCCGCATCGAGTGCGATGTCATCAACACTGACCGTGCTCTTGGCACCACGTTGTCATACCAGATCAGCAAGAGGTATGGTGAGAAGGGCCTGCCGCAGGACACGATCCATGCCAACATCCGTGGATCTGCTGGCCAGTCCTTCGGTGCCATGCTTGCACCGGGTGTCACGCTCGAGCTCGAGGGTGACGCCAACGACTATGTCGGAAAGATGCTGTCAGGTGGTCGTCTGATCATTTACCCGCCGCGCTCGGCTGTCTACAAGGCCGAGGAGAACATGATCATCGGCAACGTCTGCTTGTACGGTGCAACCGCAGGTACTTGCTTCTTCCGCGGTATCGCTGCTGAGCGTTTTGCCGTCCGCAACTCCGGTGCTACTGCCGTTGTCGAGGGTCTTGGTGACCATGGTTGCGAATACATGACTGGTGGTCGCGTCGTTGTGCTTGGCAGCACTGGCCGCAACTTCGCTGCTGGTATGTCTGGTGGTATCGCCTACGTTCTTGACGTGCACCGCGACTTCGAGAGCAAGGTCAATACTGAGATGGTTGAGCTCATGTCGATGGAGGACCCGCAGGAAATTGCCTTCCTGCGTGGCTTGATCGAAGACCACCACCACTACACTGGCTCTGAGTTGGCTGCTCGTGTTCTCCTCGACTTCAACCGCGCGCTGCCGCGTTTCGTCAAGGTCATGCCGACGGACTACAAGAGGGTCCTCGAGGCTGAGGCTGCCAAGGCAGCTGAAGCCAAGAAAAGGGAGTACCCTCTTCCAATCCTTCCAGGTAACGCTGTCCGTGAGCTGCACCAAGAGTCTCGTGACCAGCAGCACACCAAGGAGGCCAAGGAGCACAAGAAGAGCGAGCTGATGGACATCGAGGAGTCCGTCCAGGATGACAAGGCCGAAAAGAAGCGCTCTGCTCTGGTGCTCGACAAGACCAAGGGCTTCATGAAGTACCAGCGCCGCTCCGAGAAGTACCGCAGCGCGAAGACTCGTACCCGCGACTGGGGTGAGCTGTCTCAGCGCCTCAACGAGGACGAGCTCAAGTACCAGACTGCTCGTTGCATGGACTGCGGTGTGCCATTCTGCCAGTCTGACACTGGTTGCCCGATATCGAACATCATTCCCAAGTGGAATGAATTGGTAAGTCAACCAACGCAAATGCCCTTTAGATCAAATTGCTGACGTTTAAACTACTTTAGGTCTTCCAAAACCAATGGCAGGATGCTCTCAACAGGCTGCTTATGACCAACAACTTCCCCGAGTTCACTGGTCGTGTCTGCCCTGCTCCTTGCGAGGGTGCTTGTGTCCTTGGTATCAATGAGGACCCGGTTGGCATCAAGTCAATTGAGTGTGCCATCATCGACCGCGGTTTCGAGATGGGCTGGATGGTACCGTCCGTTCCTCAATGGCGCTCCGGCAAGAAGGTCGCCATCATCGGCTCTGGTCCAGCAGGTCTTGCCTGTGCCGACCAGCTCAACAAGGCTGGGCACGAGGTGACCGTTTACGAGCGCTCTGACCGCGTCGGTGGTCTGCTCATGTACGGCATTCCCAACATGAAGCTCGATAAGAACGTCGTCCAGCGTCGTGTCGACTTTATGGCTGCTGAGGGCATCAAGTTCAAGACTGGTGTTCACGTTGGCGACGGCGAGACCACACTGGAGTCTCTTCGCGCTGACAACGACGCCGTGGTCATCGCCACTGGTGCCACTGTCGCTCGTGACTTGCCAATTCCAAACAGGAACCTAGAGGGTATCCACTTCGCCATGCAGTTCCTCCACAAGAACACCAAGTCATTGCTCGACTCGCAGCTCGAGGATGGCTCGTACATTTCGGCCAAGGACAAGCACGTCGTCGTCATTGGTGGTGGTGACACCGGTAATGACTGCATTGGTACGTCCGTGCGTCACGGTGCCAAGTCGGTCACGAACTTCGAGCTGCTGCCGCAGCCGCCACCAGAGCGTGCCCGCGACAACCCATGGCCGCAGTGGCCCCGTATCTACCGTGTTGATTATGGTCACACGGAGGTCAAGACTCACATGGGCAAGGACCCGCGTGAGTACTGCATCATGTCCACCGAGTTCGTCGACGATGGATCCGGCAAGGTTAAGGGCATCAACACCCAGCGTGTGGAGTGGACCAAGTCGTCGACTGGCGGCTGGGACATGAAGAAGCTGGAGGGCACCGAGCAGTTCTTCCCGGCTGACCTCGTGCTCCTGTCCATGGGCTTCTTGGGCCCAGAGGACAAGGTCATGGGTGGCTTGATTGAGAAGGATGCTCGTAAGAACATCAAGACTCCTCCAGGTCACTACAACACCAACTTGGAGGGTGTCTTCGCCGCGGGTGACTGCCGTCGTGGTCAGTCCCTCATCGTTTGGGGTATCAACGAGGGTCGCCAATCCGCCCGTGATGTCGACTCTTACCTGACTGGCATGGGCACTCAGCTCCCAGTCACTGGCGGTATCGTCAAGCGCCCGCCCTACGAGCTCCTAAGCAAGGCCAACGGCGCGCCATCGGAGCTCATTACTGCTGCCGCGTAAGGCAAGCAGGCAACGAAAAACACTTTACTTCTGGACTTCGTTTATGGATGTCGATATTATTATTGATTAGGAGGCGCAGAGACACCTTCGTTTTGCCAGATACCCTTTTCCAGCGTTCCGACGATAGACAGCATGGCATGAGAAAGGCGGGTTGTACGATCTAGGCCGCTACGAAACGAGGTTGGGTTGGAGACGGGAGAGGTATAATGATTATTACGATATGAAAAGCGTTTCGGGGCGTTGTTACATGCGTGACACTGATGTGCTGTTTATGTACTGATGATTTACTGGGCGGTATGTACCTGCATGTATTACGCTTAGTACCATATGATGCTGTTTACTACCCTTCCTTCTATACTCGAATTCCATGGACGAGGATTGCTGGCGACAGTCTTTGCATGAGATCGGTGCTTTTGGTTGTGGGGAGGCAATTTGCAGCGGCTGAAGGATGGTCGCCGGCCATCTGGGAGATGCAGAAATAACCGTCGAGCAAAACGACGTCGATCGAAATGGCGCTTGCCAAACCCTGGACTCATCTGACGTGTCCACCTATTGCTGCTCTCTTCAGCCGGGTTTTGTTGAAGGGCCACGGCAAAATGCGTGAATGATAATCTCTTTACATTTCGAAACGATCTAGCTCCAAACAGACGTGAACAGCAGCGTGACGACTTCAAGATATTGGATAAAGCAATTTCAGCCATAGCTACAAACCTATCAGCCGGAGATCCAACCTGCAACAGCCACCGCTGCTAACAGCGACCAGGACATTGAGACGGCCTGCATCGTCATCGAACCTGACGTCGCGCGAACGCAAACCGCAACGGACGGCCGCTGTCCTGTCCGGAACAAGACGAAGTACATCTGCTCTGAGGCCTGCTCGTACTGCTTCTTGCTGTCGCTTGCTGATAGCACGTCTGAATCGTACGCATAGATATTCAAAGGATCAGACCCATTCCTTCCGCTCATCTCGACTAATGTCATCCTGTGTCAGCTCCAGAACTGCTTGCTTAGATCCAGATTGGTCTGCCATGCCACTCACATTGAAAAGTGCTATCGATGGATTTGAAAGCGTCCTGACACTGTGATGGGATGGAAAAGCTTGTGTCACAATTTGGAGAGTAGTTTTCCAATGCGCTTACACAGTCCTGTCCAAAAGCGTCGGAACAATCGCCGTCAGCCTTTGACTTTTTGGTCACCTTTTTCCTGAAGGCCGTACTTGTCGTGGTGAAGCAACTCGGTCCAGGGTTCTCGAATGTGTCGTTGAACGAAGACCCATCAGCCCCGTCGACATCGTATGTTGTCAGAACCGCTCGGGGTTGGCTGATCGAGGAGTTCACTCCTGCTAATGAAATGTCTGACACATTGACGCGAAGCGTGAAATTGTGGCCTCCGGCTAAGCTCACAGGGACGCTTGTAGTGGCATTGGGGTCATTGGTCTGCTTCGCTAGGACTTGTTGCTGTTGTGTGCTGCCGGTCTCGTATATGCCCGCACTGGGTCCACTACTATAAGACCAGGCATGGGCGAATGTGACGAGGTTGGTTGCGACAATGGCCGTGTTGATTTTCATGGTTGGTAGGTATGTTCAGCGTTTGAAAGGAATTGCTCCGAAAGCAAGACGAGAGCGTGGGTGGTCAGTATAGAAATGCGCGAGAGCGTCCATGCTGCGCCAAGTCGCCTTCGCTCGTCCATGGGCCATGGACACACCGTGATTCCAAACCTTGGTCGGTATACTGTAGATCCGTATGGCACGGTCTTTACGCCAAGAACGTGAATCACGCCCCGCGGCATCCTTCGAGATATGAGTGACAGGCAGTGGCAGTACGGGATGAGGTCCTTCTGTACATAGATGTATCTTCCGCTGTGCCTGGCTGACGTCATCTCGGGCCGCTAAGTCCTAGCGCTCGCTGCTAAGAACCCTCTTTCGACTTCGCCTTTGCTAACAGCCTACCAACACATGTATCAACGTGCTTTTTCGGAGTCCAGAAACCTAAGTAGAATTAGGTCTTGGCGATGGATGAGCTGGTCAGCTGGTGCTTGGCGCATCAGATGTCAATTTCGACATGTGGCTGTAAGGGGTCCCTCTCATGCTCACAATGGTCACGCAGGATTCGCATAGTTGAATCCCGAAAGAAGGTCGGCATGGCGGCCACCACCCTCGTGCAGCTACGTGCAATGGCCTTCTTAATATGCGCAGCTTTGAAACCACTTTCAGCTCCGCGGAATAGAGTGCGTGTTACATTCCCAATGCGAAAGCCCCTGACGGCACTAGCTTCATGCCGCCCGACAGCAGTACAGCCCATACGATCACACGTTGATCGAATGCGTCGGTCTATCGCTATCCCGTAGGTTGCTCTATGACGGCTGTAGATGATCAATCGTCGGCGACCCAGCATGGGGTCTGCTTTCCAGAGGTCCAGCTTTGGTACTGATCGAGGAAGTTCGACCTGTTGACCTGCATGCAAAGACTTGCAGGTTCGCAAGTCCACGTGCGAGGGAGTTGCCTTCTAGTATCCTCTCGTTGAAGGAGCGCCATGTACAACCTTGACTTCTTCTACGATTTGCCATGGAAGCATCTCGGCAAAGGCGGCGCATCCACCTGCTTGTCTCTTTGGCAAAACCCCCGAAGCTGCACTTTCAGCTTTCACGCCAGGTATGATCGACCGACAGGCCTCGGACCACGTCTACAGGCATTTTCCTCGACAGATAAGCCCGTCTTCTAGGTACAAGTGTGCTTGTACTTGTGCATCTGCTCGATCCTTTATTCGCGATTGTCGCGGCATTCATGGGCATCGGAATCACGTATATTGACGGCACTCGATGTCCTCTAAGACAAGGCCCGGTCGAGGGCATTAAGGTTGACATCAAATGGCCTCGCACCATACGAGGACACCTAAGTCAAACCGTTCCGTACCTGCTCCGAGCTAGTGCAACTATGGCCCACAAGCGCACCGGATGGTGCACAGCATCGTCCGCGGAGAGATTAAAGGACCTCAAGTAACTCGGAGGCCCGCATTCATGACAAACCTCACAAGGCTGCATTGAGGCGTCGAATTGAACATTTTCAACCAAGCTTCTTTGTAGCGTGCCATGCCCTATGGAAACGACAGTCCGGCACGTATTGGACCAACTCTGCTCTTGTTGAGAATGGGGATCCCCATCAGAACCCTCATCAGCAGCAGGAAACTCAGATTCTCCCCTGTGGTGACGGTGGAACTTGCAGTGTTTCCATCAGTAAGTCCCATTCAATCTCCTGGTCTGCGAGTGCGAACGCCGCATATGGGTGGATCCCTGGAGAATTTAGCGTCCAGGAGACCTTCACTACTGGTCAATCCGACACGTGTAACGGTAACGCTGGAGGAGACGTCTGGTGAGTATGCCGTAAAAGCAATAGTCTGGAAGTTGAGGATTTCGCTGAGGTCGTCCCATCACAGCATCTGGTTCTCGTACGGCGTTACTGCATATACTGTTTCATCGACGCAATGCTACTATTACGACGGTGCTGATGAGGCTTCGGGTCACTGCGCCTGATGGCTGAATAGGACCGTCATTTGCGTCCCTTCCTTTTCTCCCCCCAACTTCCTCCAGCACGGTACGTCTCATGGTCGTTATGCATCGCCACATCCAGATCCTCTTCGTCATCCTCCTTCACGACCGCGGCCATATCGATGTCCTGGCCTGTTCTTGCTGTCTTGATCCGACGTGTTGGCTGCGTCTGAATCTGGCCATTTGTGGACGTCTGTCGCGATGACACAACGATGACTTCGCGTCAAGGTCAGCCGAGGAGATTTTGAAGACATTAATCCAAAACAGGGACCCATCACACATCCCGAATATAGCCTTTATCATCTTGCTTCACCCACACTTGCACAGTCCCCATGGCTTCCTCTGCGACGTACCATGAGCCGGCCCATGCACATCCCAGGGAAACTTCTGCACTTGCGTCACTAAGCCTTGCCGCCTATCGGGATCTCTGTCCCTCCGGTCTAGCCAAGTCATTAGTTGCGAGCTGTTGGATGCAGAGTGTCGGAGAAGAAACAATCCCTTGACAGGTCCTCAATTCATGAGAGTCTGCACGCGGAATCTTGGATCCAGATATCCAACAGCGAGACAGCTCCAAGCTTCGATTCCATGCTCTTGGATTCACTAATGGTTGAGTGATGCCCTAGTTTGGGCAGAGTCGATAGTATGCCACACATCAACAAAGCGGCGAATACTCTTTCCGGAAAATTTCTTTGTCTCGAGACTTATAGTTGTGCAAGTCTCTTTCGCGG